>CM076589.1:13020000-15502500 GCA_038430175.1 Ficus hirta
TATAGTAGAAGCAGATACACTAGCTGAACAGAGAACAAAACAAGCAAAATAACATGTTCACATAAGAATCCATATCATAAAATTAATAAATTCAAATAATGGTGGGCCCCATCACAAGATACCTAGCACAACATTAATATTTAGTCTTTGGACAGAAATATTAACTTGTAAGTGGTACTCTTGGTGTAGTAATCAAATATTGACAATTAATCCTGTCAAGCGATAAGCCTTTCTTTGGATCGACTTATTGCCCACATGGAAAACCTAACAATCGTCACATATCTATTACCACAGGTGTGCATGCAATTCGGCCAAATATTAACCTTCCTTTGGGCCGATCAATATCCGCATGAATTACACACACACAACCATCTTAATATTCCGAATAAATTAATCTACACAAGAGAGGTTACTTTGGTAACATATTGCTTCAATTAATCTATTTTAGAATATTAAATATTCAAAAGATATAACCAATAAACCAAAATTTGAATTTAATTAAAAAAAAAAATTTTTTTTTTAAATCCGACGGTCAACGGTCAACGGTTGTAAAAGTCAATGGTCAACGGTCAACGGTCTTGGTCAACTATCCGTATTGACCGGGTCAGGACTGGTCCGGGTCGGGTCAACCCAATCCGGATCCTGATCCAGTCCTGCCCAGCCCAGCCCAAAAGGAAAAAAAATTGGGCTGTCCAGCCCAAAAAGAAAAGAAATGGGCTCAAGGCCCAGTAAAACCCTAATCTTATTTTCTTTTCTTCTTCTTCCTTCTTTGCAGCCGCCGGCCATGGCAGCCAACCCCGAAAAAAAAAAATTTTTTTTTTTTTTTTTCTTCCTTTGCTGCAAAAGTGCAGCCAACACCATATTCTTGATCCAAAATCAAAACCCGTAAACAACATAAATACAAAATTTCAAGCAATATATACAATCCATATATATTTATCCAAAAAGTTTAATCCGGAATTTTAGAAAAACAAAATCAAAAAAAAATCCATAACCATAACCATTCTTAAAACCAACAAAACCAAACCTAATTTAGAAAGAAAACTTAATTCTTAATGGTTTAACATGGAGAATGCTCTGATACCACTTGTTAGATTAATAAACTGAAAACTTTAATGGAGAAAATCCATTTATCCAAGATCCACCATGTCAAATTATCAAGAGAATGAAAGCGGAAGCATACCTTGATCCATGGGAAGGAGATGATTGTGAGTTATGGATCTTCCAATTCAATACGATTTTCTTTAGAGAGAAATCTCTGTATTCTTCCTGATGATGGGATGTCAGAGAGAATAGAAAATAATGTATCGTATGAATTGGGGACCATAACCGTTTTATATAACTGTAGTAGTTATACTTTTCATATTTCTATTTTGACCCATCATAAAATTAGAAATATGAAATTAGGCCTCTACACATAATAAACCCATACTTTAATAAATGCCCAAAGCCCAATAAAATTAAACCTTAGTTAGATCACTTTAAATGGGCTGTACTTTAAGATAGCATATAATACACATTTAATTACATATGTAGGCCCACATGTTTAATTATTTTCCAACATGGGTGTCTCCTGTTATTACATGTTTTTGAGGCCGTGCCGGCACTTGGTGACAACAACTCAAAGTCTCCTGTTCTCATGCCGGAAAAGAGAAGATTGCATCATGGGAGAAATTGAAGAAACACATGAAGCGCACATTCCTCCCATATAACTATGTGCGAACCATGTTCCAATGCCTCCAAAATTTACGTCAAGGTAATCGGACGGTGACGAATATGCTACCAAATTTTTCCTTATGCTCACAAGAAACAAGATTAACGAAACCGATGAACAATCAGTTTCTCGATTCATCAGCGGCCTCTGACCACAGTTTCAAAACATTCTGAATCTCTTTGATCCGATAACGGTTTTTTTGTTTTGTTATGTGTTAATTTGTGCAAAGTAATGATGATGTCTTCATCATCTTTTCTTTGGGTGTTTAATTTTTGTTTGTTATTTCTAATAACAGAGATAGTTTCGCCACCATCCGGGTTGGTTGTTTAGTCGTCAGATCTGAATCTTAACAATGTTTTGGTCCCACTAGAGTAGTTTCCATACGGAGTTAATAGTGGCCCTAGTTCTACTAAGTCTTGGCCCTCGATTGATCGGGAAATTCCATCAATTGTCGGGGTTTTGTTGAAAATAGCCTTGCAAATACTTGATAAGCGGGTCTAGTTATATATCCGTTATCAGGTCTCAACATATGTCTTTTCCTTTGAGTGCCATCAGATTTTACTGATGGATCCGTTCTTATTAAATGATTTTATCTCATGTGATACATGGTCATTTGTTATGTTTTGTGTTTTTCTATCTCTCCTTCTAATCAACATGCTAAAAATTAGCATTTGTCACAGCTACATTTGCACTAAATGCTCTAAACTATATGTATAGTCTTCTCTTTGTTACGAAGGAATATTTTGCACACTCAATAGAGATCTTAACCCATTTTCAGCCCACTTAGATCTGATCATATAGACATGATTATATGATAATTATTGATCATAAAAGCAGTAAAAGAGCTGACAAAAGTACTCCAACACTGATCAAATTGGAATCGACCCAAAAGAATGTCTTGGAGCAGGATTAATTTAGAGTGATTGGTGGAGATTATTTAAATTTAAAAAAAAAACAAAAGAAAAAAGAAATTAAAGACAACATTTATTCATGGCGTATTCCATAAAGTTGTGTTAAATTTATGATTTCTTTAATAAAAACCATCTTTGCAACCCTTGAAGCGATGGAAAGGGGAGGAGCTAGCAAACGTTTCTAATTAATAAATAACTAAAATTAAATAAATAAATAGTTTATTTAGGACATTGTTTAAGCATGTTTATATTTTCTTTTAGCTTCTAAAATATATTATTAATTGGTAAATAACTAAAATTAAATAAATAAATTGTATATTTAGGACATTGTTAAAGCAAAGAACATGTTTATATTTTCTTTTAGATTCTAAAACATATTATTTATCGTTTCTCTCGTTCTAGTTTAGTGTCTATTGAAAAAAAACTCGTGAATATTTAGGGCCAACATGTATCTTATACAAAATATCATTTTTAGCAAATATTGAACAGAAAATTTAGGGTCAACACGTTTCTTATACATGATATCCTTTTTCATTAATATAATTAGAAACTTTTAGGGTAATTAAAGATTAATGTGCCAACTAATTGTGAAAAGAAGAAAAAAAAAATTAAATAAAGAAGGTTCAATAATTGCATTGAAGGTGTACGTATTTAGTCATATGTTTGCATTGTACATTTCCAAGAAAATACAAAAATATAAAGATTAGTGCTAGAGGAATAGGTTAAGCTACTCATTATTACGAAGGGAAAAAAAAAAGGTTAAAATTATTAGAAAATCCACGAACAATAAAGAAGAGCTTCTCTAGCCTTTATATCTAGACTCGCAAACGTGGAGAGGAAATCGAATATTAGGATATTAATGGAGTAGAAAAGGGAAAATAAAGAGAAAATTCAGCACATGGCCTGCAAAATGGCGTTTGCCTATATATGTTGACAGAAATATTAAATCTCCAAGGCACTCTTAACTTCACGATTAAGACAGAATAATCATTCACTAACACATAAACTCACTCACACAAACACATATGTAAGGGAAATTCCCTTACTATAGGACATCCTATTTCACACTATTGATGGTGAATGTTGGTTTGATCGTTAGATTAAATTTTCATTGATCTGATTTAAGATTATAATATTATGTCTCTCAATATAAATTTTTTAAGTGAAGACTCATAAATCGTACCATTAAAAAATTAATTCAACATTTATAAAGCACTTTTTATCACTGCCATAAAATGAGTAAATAAGATTTAAAAAAAAAAAAAAGAAAGAAATAAACTTTGGAACCAAAAGTTATGAGGATTAGAAATCGAAAAGGACACTCATATTTGGCTTTTTTTTTCCCCCCTCTTTTAATATAAATCAAAATCTGCTAATTCCAAAAAGAAAAAGAAAAGAAAATGTGATTAATGAACAATTAAGTGTGCACAGTTCACACCGCCCCTTTTTTATTAACCCAACATCACATGCTCTTTGGTATGGCACCCTCATCTCTGGAAAAAAAAAAATAATAATAATTTTAAAAATAAATAAAATAAAAATCAACCTGTTATCGCACTACATCGTCTTTTATGAAAGAATTTCTAGTTTAATTGTTCTTTGCTCTCGTTGTTGTGTGACCATTTCATGCAGTTATAAATATCATGTTCGTGAATCATCAGTATGAATGAAATAGAGTTTAATAACTTTAGTCTTGATTTGATTGGATAACCATCATCTAATTGATATACTCCACTCGTACTCTGCTGGTGACTTTTTTCGACTATCAACATTGGATGCGAAAGTATCAACCGTCGTTATGCAAAAGGCGATTTAGTCAAATATCTTTTTGTTGCAAACTTGTCACATAGAACTCAATCTTAAAAAACTGGCTCCTAACTGTTCTAGGTGAGTCTTTTTGACTCGTAACGATAATTAAATAGTTCTATTTATTCTCAAGTTGTGGAACGGGGCGGGAGGGGGACTTCAGCACTATTGACAATTGTTTTGTAAAGAATAATTTAGATTTACACTTGTAAATTCGGTTGTTCTATTTTTTTTTTTTTATTATTAACAAGAAGAGCCATTATTAAGATTTTCTACGAGAGCGTTTAGAGGGGGAGAGGGGGGAGGGGGGGGGGGGGGAGAAAGAGAGAGAGTGTGAGAGGGTTTGTAAGTTTTTTTTATAAAATTCTTGATCATCATAAATGAATTGTTGCAGAATCTGAATCACGTAAACTCACATAAACGAACTTGTATAAATTTACCATATTCGTGATTGTTTATTTTCGTATGCAATTTTTTATCATTCTTTGTGATGTAAAATTAAGACGGCTTATTCTTTGTACTTATTACTAATGACAATACTAAAGTATGAGTGGACTAAAGAAAATTGTGAAAGTCAATAAAATTTTGGATTAGGCCTAAAACTAATGCTTTGTTTAGTTGGTTAACTCATTTTAAACTAAACTGTACTTTTTTCATCATGTTTTTTGTCTTTTCTGAAAAAGTTTTTTGTCTTTTCTAAAAAAGTCAACAAAAATTACTATGCAAACTTAAAAATCTCAACTCAACTCAAACTAAACTCATTCACCAAACACCCCCTAAGCCTTCGTTTGGTATTCAAGTTTAACTCCATTTAAACTATATTTTTTCATCACAATTTTTGTCTTTTTCCGAAAAGTCAATAAAATTTATAACTAGTTTTTGAAAGTCAATCAATTCCAATATAAAAATTTGATCTCCAACAAACTTACCAAACGGAGGCCAGTATGTTTAACATTTACTGACATTTGTTCCGCATTAAATTTGTACAAGGGCACGTGTCTCTTTCTTAGCCAGCATTAGGCTTAAAAGAACATTCACAGCAATATCCATCGCTTGCACGTCCCTCTGCCAAATATTCTCACACAAAAAGCAATAAAGTTTGCAGTTATTTTCTTACTTTGTATCGTACCATGTTTCTAAGTTTTGCTTTAAATGTTCATTGCTGTATGTTTGTCATAATACATTTCACAAAAGCCATATTCCAACCTAGATTAAACATAATAAATAAATAAATAAATAAATAAAAACCACTCACGAAAAATACATGTAAATTTGTCTTTGCTCAGAATATGGTATTAAGTGCTAACTAGAGCCAATCCAAAAAAGCTAACATTTAATGAAAACTCTTCCTTCCAGGCTGGCTCTTGAAACAACCTTAATTAATAGCTAATTATGCTAATTACGTAGCAAATGTGTTCTTAAAGAAGCACTAAGCAAACAAGTTCCTTTTTTAAGCAAATAAAGATGCTTTATATACCAGTGCATTGTTCAAGTTTCTCATTGTTCAAGTTTCTACTTGCATTTGCAGCTTTATATCTCAAAACCCACATCTTAATTTCTGTCTTTTTTATTGTCTATTGTCTTTGGACTTGCCAAAATATGGCTCAGAAACAGAAAAGCATGTCTCTGGCCATCTTCTCTGTTTTTCTTCTTGTTCTGTCTTTTAACTTAGGTAATTTTATTATTTTTAGTTCCTATATTGTTTCATGTTTTTTCTTGTTTATTTACTAGTCCTGACCATTTTACTTTGTAACATTTTCATCCTTGTTTTATGTTGCGCATTGGTTTGTATAAAATGTCACACATTTTTTTGCTCGTGATTGCATTTTGAGCATCGTGGATTCTACCGTCGATAAATCAATCACGAGATTCCGATTCTTCTGTATCTAATTTTTTTTCAAATGATTTTGCAGGAGGAAGTTTAGCAGCAGAGGTTTGGCAGGTAACTAATTATAATCCTATACCTATAAATGAACTAACTAAAGGACAAGATGAAATTCTTCTACATGTTTAAGTCAATTTTTTGGCCCGTTTCTCTGTATTTTTACCAGACTTGGTGCGTGGCGAAGCCTTCGACAAGCGATTCTTCACTGACGGACAACATGGACTTTGCTTGTGATCATGTGCAAGATGAATGCAACCCAATCAGAAAAGACACCAGCAATCCTTGCTATAACCCGGACACGCTCATTCACCATGGTTCATATGCCATGAATGCCTATTACCAGAAAAAGGGAAGGCACCACTGGAACTGCAACTTTGATAACTCTGGTCTCATCTCCATTAAAAACCCAAGTATGCCATTTTCATAAAACAGCCAACTTTGAGACCTTTTATTAGTATTAGTATTTTGATTCTTTAAATAATGCTTCTCTTAATTTAATTTTTCTTTCTTCTTCTTCTTTTTTAACTAATTTGCAGGCTATGGTAGCTGCGTTTACAAAGGTAAGGATAGTTAAACTAACACATTTTTATAAAGTTCTCCTATAATTCCGATCTCCTTCTTGTCGATAACATGGGAATTCTTTTGCAGGAGGAGATACATTTATGAATTTAACATCTGCGGTAATGACCGATTAGTAACTCCTCTGATAGCAGTCCTTTAATAGAAGCAAATCCTTTTTTTTTTTTTTTTTTTCTTTTTTAACTTAGTGTTGTGATTATGGTGTTTTGCTGCAGCAGGGAAAGTGGTGCGTGGCGATGCCTTCGGCGAACAATCAGTTGCTGCAAGATAGCATTGACTATGCCTGCAATCATGTGGATTGCAGCATCATAACAATTGGTGGTCCTTGTTATGACCCAAGTAGTCTCATTAGCCATGCCTCTGTTGCTATGAACCTCTACTATCAGGCAACTGGAAAGCTCGATTCGAGCTGTGATTTTAATGGCTCGGGTCTTATTGTCATAAGTGATCCAAGTAAAGCCAATTTTTCTCTACCATATTTGCCTTCAACAAATTCAACGACTCGGTTGTTGTTTTAACGTCATGAAATATTCTCTCTTTTATGTCTCTTTTTCGCAGGTTATGGCAATTGCAAATTCGAGTTTCGCCAATGAAGCGATACAAATGCAGTGTTTTGATCGCGCAGTTTGTGTTTCGATCCACAATAATAAGCCAAGGGAAATTTCTGCCCTTGCAGCTAGTCTCAATATGATTGTGGTTGTTACTTCTTGTTTCAAGCATTTGGTTTTTCTTACATGACCAGTAAGTTGTCAATATCCAAATGTGTGGTCAGTAAAATTATGATCTTAATAAATAAAGATCTAAACTTTAAAGAAATCCCTTTATTTTCTCTCGTTTCTTGGTTCCACCAAATTGAACAAATACTGAAAGCAACTGCAATTGTACTTTGGTCGGGGGGCAAAAAAAAAAAATCACCGTCTTATTAGAGTTGCCATTGATTCAGATTTTGAGAAGCCTAGTTTAAGCAGTAAAATTGAATTTGCAATATCTGAATAGTGAGTACTTTTGACAAATTGTGAAATACACATTTAATAGTTGCAATTGACTTACGCAAACCAAGCTCATATACCTGAATAAAGATGCTTAAAACAGTTGGAAATGTCCTAGAAGAGGCAAATAATGCAAATCATCATGACCAATATATTCATGATGCACCAAGGTTGGGTAATGGGTCAATTTCCTTTGGGCTTGGCCCAGGCCCAAGTGTCGGCATTGTCTCGGGTTTATTTTGAGGATTGCCGGGCAAACTTCTCGAATATTACACTTACATTGACTTCAACAAGATAGGTTGGAGTTCATTATTTTACGAGAAAATTACTTTAATAATCATATTTTTTATCTATTAAATTAACATGATATAAATTTCTCATTCTTAATCAATATGATACAAATTTTAGTTAACTTTAATTTAATTTTTTGTCGTGTTAGTTTAGTGTTAATTTTTGTGTCATGTTAGTACAATTATCTTTAAATTTGTGTCATTCAGGTGCTTTTCGCATATTATGTCTCTACAAAATTATCGTTGATTGGCCAAAAAATGTATTTGATAGAATACCACCCATATTCTTCTAAGATACCACCCATATTCTAACAGAATACATTCCAACGACCAAAGTCAACACGAACCGCTAATCGTCTCCGGAGAGAGAGAGAGAGTGGGCAAAGGACAATGATGAAAATATCAACAACTTTGTCGATATTTCTCCGAAATTATCCTTGAATGGGGACTCTCGATACAAATACAAAGATCAAAGATGTTTATTATCGGAGTATCCATAAAATATCAATATTTTCTGAACAATTCATTATGTATCAAGCTTTCTTTTTTTCCTTCACAATTTTGCCGGAATACTCGGATACACACGGATATTTCCACATATATATTTATTAAATATTTACTTATATCCATGTATGTAAAGAATATAGAAAAAGACTCAAAAAAGAAATGAAGAGAATTTTTTTTAGTAATAAAAAATTCACACGCCCTCCATTTTGTGATATTGCACTGTCAATAATAGTAACAATAATAAATCCTTAAGTTCAATATAACTTTTTTTTTTTTTTTGTCTTCACGTATATTATTTCTTGGGAAAATTATTGCTTATATCAAGATGGATTGCAAACTTATTTTTTAAAAATTTTAGATTTTTGAAGAATGTTTATATTAAATTATACACCTTATATGTTGTTATCGCTACGTAAAATATTATTAGATTCTAAAATTTGCAGTTAATGAAATTGTTGTTCTATCAATGCATTTTTATTTTTTATTTTATTTTTTGCTCTAATGAATCATTTTTATGTATATTGTGCTTTACATACATTTATTAATATACGTAATTTTATTGTCAAAAATAGATCAGGTTGAGTATTGTTTTAATTCTTTTATATTATGTATAATTTCACTCGAAATTATCAATTTTTATACATATATCTGTCATTTTTTATTATTATTGACATCAACATCAATATCGACATTATCTGTTGATACTTCCGTAAAACCGGATACATGAAATTTCTGTCGACATCAATATTTTCATCTTTGATGAAGGGAGAGTGAGAGTGGGTAGAGGAGAGAGAGGGAGACATAAAGAGATTTGAATACGGCATGTTGTATTTAGTCATTTTATTATTAAACTAAAAAAAATGAAACGAAAAAATAGAAAAGAAAGGTCAAAATTCCAATCAAGTATTGAATGAGGGCAAAATTCTTAAACATGGTCATTTGAGGGGTTAATTTCACATTTTTTTTTCTTGTCTAGGTATATGGTTAAAGGGGGTCACAAATGTACAATCGGAAATTGTAATAAATAACATGTTTACAAAAATTAAATAAAGCATATAGCAACAAATAATAAATTTATTAAGTAAATGATTTATATACTTTCAATAATATAAAAAATGATAGATATTTTAAATATTTATTAAGAAAGCATTAATTAGATGGCTACATTCATGAATTTAATAATCACTTTAAAAATCTCAAGAAGTCAAAGCCCAAGGATTTAGAAATCTGATTTAGGGGAGCAATTTGCCAACCGAGAGTGACTAATAAATAAGAATCAATACCCGAAACTCACCCTTTATTAGTAATAGTGTTTAATATCACTGATACCTCAAAGCATTTCTCATTATAAAGATAGTATTTAAAAAATAGATTATTAAATCTTTATTGGAAAGTATTAATTAGATGCATTCATTCATGGATTTAATGACTAATTAAAAAAACTCAAGAAGTTGAACCCCAAAGATATAAAAAATCTAATTTATGGACACTCACAGGGATGGATGGGTTAGCAAAGGTGGGTACCTTTGCTAGCTTCTCCCCTTCGTCTACCTGGGTTCGATTCCCATGGCCTCCCTTTCGCCTCGTTCCAGTTTCGACTGTTTGGTGATGGCTAGGTAGATCTCGAATGACCGACTGAGATAAACTAGTATAAAAAACATATTTCCTTACCATATCTAGGGAAGTGACCAGATCTTTTTATTCACAAAAAAAAAAAAAAAAAAAAAATCAAATTATGGGAGTAATTTGGCAACCCGCATTGACAAAGAATCCAAACTAACCATAGAAGGATAGGCAATGCTTAAAAAAGAAAAAAGAAAAAAGAAAAAGGAAAAGTAGGCAATTAATTTCCTTCTTTTGTTAAGGGAAATTGGGATATAGGCAACTAATTTCTGTGCAAAAGAGGTTGGTGAAACAAAATCATACAACAATATTGAATAATAAATGCTGTTTTTTCAAGTAAATATGGCAACTAATTCTCTTAATGGTACCTACAATGAAGATTTGCCATTAAATTGAGGAAGATAATCCCCCCTATATCCCTCATTAATACTTATTAAGTAGTGCCACGTGGCAGCTATCAAGATGTGGGCCATGGAAGGACCAAGGTGTAAGGATAAAGACTGTCATTGTATTTGGCATCCTCCTGAGGAACTGTATTATTGTTACTCATTGGTTATTGCAGAGACCTGACTCTACCATATATAAAAATGGGACCCACTCTTTTTTTAAAAAAAATTATTTATTTATTTATTTATTTTATTTTGTCCTCCATAATGCTATAAATACTACTCCAATATTTCTCACAAGTGTTCCACCATAATACAAAATCATTGACAAAAATACGAATAATGGCAATGGCTGTGTTAGCTCCATCATGTGCCGTTCTTTGTCGCTTGCTTTTATCTCTTCTCTCTGGTATTTTGCTCTTTTGATTTTTTTGATTTTGATTTTTTTGAGTTGGAAAAGTTATCATGTGTTTCTGAATTCTTATTTAAGAGCTCAGCTTTTGGGCAGTTGTGGCAATTACTACTTCAACAGTCCTATTGCAATAAGCTCCACAATTTGTACAGTCTTCTCTCATTTATTGTTATATAAGTCCCTATGCTGTAGCATACTCATGTGATTCTCGTATAGAATTCAGATCTTAATGTAGACCCGCAATCCCATCCAACCATTATCATGCCTAAGAGTTCTAGTACCCTGGGATTGGATGGGGCGGGTCCCAGGAGGTTGTGCATTTCATCTCGTCTTGTGTTCTCGTACATGTATAGTTGAATATTCATTTTCATTAACAATACAATTTTTTGCAGGGGATATGTCAAGTTTGGTTAATGCAAGGATGAACGAAGAGAGCTCGATTCAAGATGCACCAACGACATTTGTATAAATACACAAAATTTAAATAAATAAATAAATAAATAAAAAGCTTACCCTTTTATTCTTCCTTTTGGTTTAAATTTTGACATAAACCATCTATTTCCCTACTATCTAGAATACGTTGAAAATCGTCAGTGCATTTGAGTGTTTTTTTTTTTTCCTCCCTTTTAATTTGAAGATATTAAAAATATGTATAAAATTACCGTTAAACTAAGTTGTTGATGATTTAATACTCTCGACATCAGGAGACCACTTATTCACTGGGGAATTAGGTATGCGAGAACAAATAGATCAATTTTCACGCGCAGTGAAGAAGATCCGGTGACTGAATAGATCCGACCAGACCTCATGCTAGCTCTCCTTCACGGACCCCGAGCATGTTATTGTCAGGGCCTGTGGTACTGGTTAGGGTAACACTTCCTCGACCACAACTGGATCCTTGCCTGTGCTGTCGGCCCCATACTGTCCTTGCCATACCGTCCTGTACCGGCTGACAACAGTACCATGGCACACCATACCACACCCACCACCCTGCACCATCTGACACCTGACATCTACTACCTGTCACTATACATGTCCTTGTCCCTGTCTTGGAGCCGGCTTTCACCGTCTGACCGGACTGACACAGTACTCACCACTTGCACCGGTACTAATTCGTACTTGTGTCCCCTGTACTTTGATGTACTTCTCTTTTGCAGGCAACAAGGCAAAGAGTGACTGCTTAAGGCGGATCACGTCAAGTGATCCTATCGGGTGTTGGGTCAAAGGTTTTTGACATCAACATAAGTGTTAGTTTTTTAATGACTATGTGCTATCGTTACAGAAAACTTGGTGCATGGCAAAACCATCGGCAAGCAAACAAGCGCTGCAGATTGCCTATGCGTGTAGCATGACGGAATGCGACCCAATCCATGAGAAGGGAGATTGCTTCCAACCAGATACACTAGGCCACCACGTCTCATTCGCCATGAACTCCTACTACCAAACTAGGGGAGCAAACAAATGGAACTGTTTTTTCTCAAATACCGGTCTCATTGCCTTGACTGATCCAAGTAATGCCTTCTTTTATTTTATTTTTATTTTTATTTTTGTTAAGATTTTGAAGATTAAAAAAATTTGTGTTCTGCTTCAACAAATTAGAATATATATATATATATATTAATTAATTTGGTTGTGCGTTGTTTTACAGGTCATGATTGCTGACAATTCAATACGTATCTCTCTTATAAAACTAATGTTAAATGCACTTGTTTGTACAAAGAGTTAACCGTTCGTTACTATGGGATTCACACGGGTCTACTTTAAGATCATCTTTAAACAAACGGTCGAGATCTTGCATTTGTGAGAAAGCGAGTGGCGTTAGTATATGTTTGGAATTTAGTGGGTCTCACGGGTCCATTTTAATCAACGGCTACTTGGACTTTCGTACTCAAACTGTCTAGCATTAGCAATCCTTTAGCACTGTTACATGGGTTTGATTTGCATAATGTCATTTAATTAACGTTGAACATTTTTTTCTTTCCTTTTCAACCACAAAAAAAAAAAAAAAAACATTGAACATTTTTTCTTATGAAAAAAAGAAACCTAATGTGGGACCTATGCAACAAATAAGATCATTTGAGCTCCATTTTGTGAACTTTGAAAATGGAACCGAACCTAAAGCAATAGAAAAACAGATAGTCCACAAGGACCTAATTTCTATGCATATAATATTTACAAATGAAAACAAAAATTATTTTTTTAAGCGTACTTCAGGCAAACATCGATTCCATTTGTAAGAAATTAGGATAGTGCTATGACATACAAGAACACGGCTCATGCTTCTTCCCGAACACTCTGATCAACCATGTCTCTGTCGTTATGAATCTTTGTTATAAGACCAACAGGCATTACCAGTGCGATTTCAATAACACCGGAGTCATGGTCATCACTCGTCCAGGTAAAATCCATATTTATCCATTGATTTAAGACAACCTTAATTATTAATTTTTATTTTTATTTTTTTTGTGAAAAAACAATTTTATTTATGTACATGCTATTAATTGAAGTTTGAACAACTCATTTGATGCAAAATTTTTTTTTTGGGGGGCAGATTTTGGTGAATGCATTTATGTCTGAGAAACCTTTGGGGAAGCAGAACAAGTTGGAATGTGCTTTCAAAAATTGGCATGTATTGAATGCATTGTCTGATTTTTCTTTATCATCGTGACCAACTGTATTTTGGTGAAATAGATATTGCAATTTCAATTAATTTTCTGAAACTAATTGAACAAGTTTTGGGAAGAAACTATCTAGTTTTTGTTAGTAATAATAACAACAATAACAATAATAATAACAATAATAATAATAATAATAATAATAATAATAATAATATTATTATTATTATTATTATTATTATTTTTCGAATTTTAAAATCACAACTTGCAAGGTCAAATAAAAAGGAGTGACTGAAAAATTAAAATATCTTTTAGTCAGAAAGAGAAATTCCAAACAGTCGAAAAATGATGCCCCTATGTAAACGTGATTCGAGCAATCTTTTCTTTCTTCAATACAAAGGAGCACTCGATCACATAAGCCAAAACTTGGGATATCCTCAACTTACCTTGTGTGTGTGGGGGTGTATTTTTAAATAAATTATAAATATAAAAACACACCTTATGTGTAGGACATTGTTTTTACCTGTTAAATATCAAATTTCAACACATTATTATATTTTTCTATGATGGTAGAAAACTTAATACCATCACATTATTAGAATCTTGTTTTCATGCCCTATAACAGAAGTCACCTAATTTCTGATCCTTGAACATTTCCATATAACTCACGAGCAAGTATTCAAGGAACAAAACTTAATAAAAAATAATTGTTAACCCTAACATTAGTATTTTCATTAACTTTTCATCCAATTCAATATTATCAATTTAAGTTTATGTAATTTTTATCTCTATTTTTTTTTTCATAACTTGAATAATCCTTAATTATTAAAAATCGTTAGTTTCAGTTGTCATTTTTGTTGAATTTTTAAATAGAATATGTTTGATAGAAAACATTTATCTATGTGTGCACAATTTCAAATAGCAAAATTATTATTTTATGTGACATCCATAGGGGTAGATGGGGTGGCAAAAGATGGTGACGCCTTCTTTCATCCACCCAAATTTGATTATCATGGAACTTTCATAAGACCCCAGCTTCAGCTTTGGCTGTTGATGTATTGGGTTGGAAATGTTTTCTGTAGGACTTGAGTTGATGACTGTAAGAGGCCGGGTTAGAGACCCATATCTTTTTTATCATTCCTAGTGAAGTGGATCTAGTTTATGAGGTTGAAAATAAGGCGATAAGAGAACTACCACTAGAGTCTTTTTTTATTCACGCAAAAAAAAGCACTATTATTTTACCCCCTAGGTATCTTGGGGCTAGAAATCTACCTCGCCAAGTAAAAAAATAACTTTTTTCTAACGAAAAATTAAACAAAAAAAAAATTTAAAATCAAGGTATCAACGCAAAACACATGAGAGGATGCACTGATAAATAAATTTAAACAAAAAAAAACCCCAAATTATGTCAAATAAAATAATGCGGATTAGAACTTGGAACTTTAGATTAGACTAATTTCTTTTAATTAACAAATGATTTATTGAGATGTTAAGCGACAATAATAATGGAAGAGAGGGCATTCACACGAGGTGAGGAGTTCTCAGTTCTCTCCCCTTTATTTTTTTCCCCTTTCGTTTTTTTGCAAATTCGTCAAACCTGGTGGGGCCCACATGTCCCCCTTGCACGCGTGCTTGATCGGACGGCCAGCGTTTAATCCGCAATAGACGGAGGGCATTTCCGAGAACCCCCAATCCAACGGCTCACACTCTCCGGGTTTGACTCCTTACTGTCTGAAAACCGGCACACCTTTCAATAAATCCCCACCCAACAAAAACACACCCCCACCCCCACCCCCCCACTCCTCCCAGAATTAAATACCGCCATCCACTCCAGCGAAGCCCCCTTCTCTCTCTACACTTTCTCTCTCAAGGACTATCGTAGTAGATCTTGCTCAGAAAGCGCAAATCTAGGGAATTCCTCTGCGAAATCCACTGAATCGTAGCCTCCTTCTTCCTCTTCTACCTGTTCTTCCTCTGGATCTTCTTAGAGAATCTTAGGTTTCTGTTTTTTCTTTTTCTTTCTTTCTTTTTCTCTTTTGGTTATTATGCAATGGATTTTAGAATTTTCTTTGGAAAATAACTTGTTCGATCGGAGTTCTTTCTCTTCCTTTTCGCACTTATTTGTCTGTAATTTTTTTTTTCCTGTTTGGATGACGAGAAAATTTAAGAAAATTATAGCTTGTTTTTAGAGAATTTATTATTTGAGCTAGCTTTGTTTATTTCCGAAAAAATAGAAGCTGATTTTCTCTTTTCCTTTTAAAGCTATGAAAACTTGTGATTACATTTCTATTTTTGTCGAATTTTTTTTTTGGCGTGTTAATTCTAATCTCTGTTCTGTTTTACTGATTGTTGTTATCTGTTCTTATTTTGTTTTATCTTTCTTAGTATAAGGTTGATCTCGTTTTCGATGATATTGGAATTGAAGAACTGAATCAAGATGCCGTGGACGTCATCTCTTGCCAATTACAACAGTAAATGTGTTCGCTTGGTGGTGTTCTTTCGCGTTATTCTGTAATTTGATCCATTTTGGTGAGACAATTTCCTTGGTAGACTTCGAATTATTGTTACTGGATTTATTTTTGTGTATAAATTTGAAGATTCAAGGGAAACTGTGTGATAATTGTCTTGTTTTCGCTTACTTTTTCATCTTTTCGATTCAAATGATGTTTGAGGTCTTTTACTTGATGCCTGCAGGTGGACTTTTTTTTTTTCTTGTTTTTGAGAATTCGCCTTTTGGTTTTTGAATATAAAGCTGGTTGGAGGAGTGAGAATGTTCATTGCAGTAACCATCAAAAGATATCGAGCTATTAAAGAAGTTGGAAAGATTAAAATGAGTGTTGGGATCATTGCCTACTACCAAGTGATGCAAGTTTGCCAGGTATAAATCTTATTCTTATAATTGTTTTCCCTGTTTTTATTTGTAATATCTTTCTCATTTTAACATGTCTTCTTCTGGAAAAAGAGTTCTTTAGCGATTGTGATATGTTGAAACAATTGTCTATGGTATGATTCTGTTCATAAATCTCTATAAGTGAGTTTCTCATGCTTAATAATTTAATGGGAAGAGCTATTAATAAAGAAATAATATTTATTCAATGGCTTCATAATGTTGTTTCTTACTAGTCTTTTGAGTGGTGGCGTAGCGTAATGGATTACTTGGTGGGTGAGTGGTCAAAGGTTCAAGTGTTGGGTATTCCTCTTGGGGGTCTTAAATGTTAAGACTTGTTTTCTTTTAGCCTAGTACTTGAGGCAGAGTGCCTGGACCACATCTCACGTATCTTTACCGTTAGCACATTAGGTAGGGCTGGGTGACTCGCTCCTTGTCGAGGGGTGGGAGCCCCTTTGGTAACGCCGAGGGAGTATGTTAACACTAGTCTTTTGAGTACTCTGTTTTTTGGCTGAGGGAAATTGACCTGGCATGTTGGATAGCCATTTATTAAAAATCAAAGCAAATTTGCCTGCTTGCATGTGATCTTGTCGTATGCAACGAGACATTGTGTGGAAAAAAAGAACATGCTGTTGATGGTCGTAGACATTGTTGATAGTCTAAGACTCTAATATACCTAGCCTGCAGTGAGGGAAAAAGAACATGTTGTCATTTGATCTTTATTGTGATATACATACATACATACATGCATACATACATATATATATTTATATTTATATTTTTTCACACAAAAGTACATTGAAAATCATGAGATTCTGCCCCTCGTTGTTTTCATTATTATTCCTCATAATTCAAGGGCAATCTCTACGTACTGCTCTAGGGAGTACTTGAATGCTTACTGCTATATAGTACTTAAATACTCTCTCTCTCTCTCTCTCTCTCTCTCTATGGAACCAGTTTGAAGATAGTAAGCGTCTATTTGATTGTTTTCTCCACTTGCTATTACAGGCTGAGTATTTCCGTCAGTTGCTTAAACCTGTCACGTAGTCAGATATTACGAAACCATCGGACTTGGGATTTGGGACGGACTGCCATCTGGCTGTGTTCATACATAAAAAGGCAGTTATAGCTTTTAGTTCTCTTGAACCTTACCTGAGTGGCAATACCCTTATTCACTGCATAGTCTTGTGATCACGTTTAAGGACCTTCTTCCTGTTAAAAATCCTAATAATTGTCCACTCGCAAAGCCAAAAAATCCATCTTTCTATTTCCTTCTTTAGTTGAATCCTGATGCAGAACAACCACCACCATTTTTACCCTGAAAACAAGGCACCTCCCCTCGAATATGAGATGGGTAGCAATTACATGCATGTCCCTGTCGCACCCGCTTTCGATGCAGAGTTGCCTCCAGGTGCAAACCACATGAAACACTTTCACGGGATTGAGTTTCAACCCTCTGAAGTTTGCCCGAGGAATTTCATTATTTTCGACCAGACTGATCATCGCAGTCAGATCATGTTCCATCCTGCTATTGCTCACAAATTTAGTAGTCCTGGTTTAAACATGGGTGCCGCGGCACCTTACGTTCCAGACAATTTCGGAGGGAAAGAGAGAAAGGTTGAGGCCAGAGAAATATCATCTACTCTGAAGGAGGATTCGGATGATATTGATGCGTTGCTGAGCTTGGAAGGGGAAGAACAAGAAGAATATGATGAGGAAGAGATAAGCACAGCGCGGACTTATGGCAACTACGGAAGCTCATCGCCCGAATCTTGTTCTAATTATGGTTCAAAGACCAAGAAGAATAGGTCATCTTCTTCGATTCAGAGGTCTTCTAACGGTGCTAGTAGCAGCTGCAATGACGAAAGGAAACGGCAGAGGATGAAGAAGATGGTGAGGGCATTGAAGGGGATCGTACCAGGTGGCAATCAAATGACTACCGTGACCGTTTTGGATGAAGCTGTTCAGTACTTGAAGTCCCTCAAAGTTGAAGTGCAGAAACTCGGAGTTGGCGATTTAAGGGATTAATCTTTGAATTATGTTGTGGTAATTGCGATCAAACTCTATCCGTTTTTACCATTGCAGTTACGGTGTGTTAGTTCTCTCTATCTCTCTCTCTCTCTCTCTCTCTCTCTCTCTCTCTCCCTCTCTACAGGTTGGCTTGATGAAAAATAAAAACATCCGGTATTCAGCACAAGGTTCACTTCCCGACATTCTAAATCATCGGTGGGCTGTGCCAATGTTACGCTGCGATACACGGTTGTTGTCGAGAGCAAGTTGATCATATCCGAAGCAACGTTCGATCAGTCGGAGAGAGTTGAGTTGTATCTAAGGAGTTGACATGTAATATTATGCGTTATCTTTCCTGTTTTCAAACATAATTACGTACTGTGTGTTGCCACTCCTCTTGACTACTATATAATTATGCACTCTTTTTTTTTTATATTATTTTTTAAAGTATTTGGGATGTTAAATAATTTCCTTCAACTCCTTTCATTTTCAGTCATCAGTTGGAACTCCAGTGAACATAAAAAGATAATATTATTATAAGTATAAAAAATGACAAGTGGAAATGCATGGGAGGGTGCAAATGCCTAATGGTGGCAGCCTCTGGTGACCCAATAGGGAGTGTTGTTTGTGGCGCGCACACATAATTTTGTTTTGTTTATTGTGTCTGGTGCAGAATCCGGTCTTGCTCCTCTATTTTCTTTTCTTTTCTTTCTTATTTTTTTTTTTTTTTTCTTTGTTTGGTTTTAAAGTCGTGAAGATGGGAACTGATACCTTAATGTGGGCATGAGTAGGCACAAATCTGTCACTGTCTTTGGTCTAGTTTTATATGCGCTTGTTTTTGTTTCCTTTTTTTTTTTTTAATTTTTTATTTAAAAGATTATTTAAACCATCTTTTTGAGTGCTGGAATCGTAGGGACGTGGAGATCATTGACATGCATGGATGGTGCTTTTCCGTCCCCCTCCCTCCATTCTCTTTGAAGCCTCCAATACTTAGTGGGCGATAGTGGCGCACCATTTAACACCTCTCTCTCTCTCTCTCTCTCTCTCTCTCTCTCTCTGGCTCTTCCCATTTTAGACCTCTCTCTCGCTCACACACCACTTTGAAGACTCCTCTCTCTCTCTCTCTCTCTCTCTCTCTCTAGCTCTTTTTTCATCGCCTGTTGTCTTGCTATTGTTTTGTCAATTGTATGCCTCTCTCTTGAGCTCTTTTTTCATCGCCCCATTCTCTTGCTATTGTTTCGTCATTTGTGTGTCTTCATTAGGTCCCACCAAGTTGAATTTTGGTCTTAGTACGTAATTTCCCGACAATTTTCGTGTTTTCTGGTAAATTTCTTTAGACTTTTACATCATTCATCTCTCTCTCTCTCTCTCTCCCCCTACCTCCCTCTCAATTCAAAGTGAATTTGGAGCACGCACCGGGTAAATTGAGATGGTTGAATCTTGAAGAAATATGCGTTGATGAAATTGAGAAACAAAAAAAAAAAAAAAAAAAAAAATTTCCCTTCCTGAAATGATGACTTCGCTGCTGAAAATGGACTTTTTATTTTGAGCCCCGGCAATTAGAGTAGGGTTAGAAACATAAATTCAAAAATCAAATTTTTGCATGAACTTTTAGTTGTAACATTTCTGTTGACAAATATAATCTTATTATGATTAACTCATACGATAATTTTTATCAATAAATAATAGTAGTGTTTTGGAACACAAACTTTAATATTAACTTTAAGTATCATGATGATGGGTTATTATTTTTTCACTAGTAGATGCAATCCTTTAATTTTAATTGATGTGATAAATATTTAAAAACTTATCAATAAAAGAAGGTAATTCATATATCACATTAGTTGATTATGAAAAATTGGGATTAAAATTTGTATTCCTGAAATTAATATCAACTCAAAATTAATTTAAAAGTTGAAATTATACTCTGTGTCCTAGCATTTTTTTTTTTTTCTAATTAATAGCAACCCCTCCCTATACGGCACTTGTAACTTCTCACATGTACAATTTTAATTATTATATTGCAAGGTTTTAAATAAGAGGTTACATATAAATTAATTAATTTTTACTAATTTTTAAATAAAAAGTTACAAGTGCCTAATAATATCAGGAATCAGATGCAATATCTTTCCGCAATATATATATATATATATATATATATATATATATATGGAGTACAAAATTCCCGGGTTAGGAATACGAGGAAATGAGGTTCTCATTGATTCTAATTACTACTTCGTCAACCAAATAATAAATAATGACTCTCATATTATGCTCATTTTAACACACCATTTTTAACACAATTTAGTACACGTGCTATTGAAATAAGAGCTTATATATTTATTTATTTATTGCTAGAAAAAGTTTAAACCTAACCATGCCTAATGGAAACATAAATCAAACCATGTCAACGTACACAATTCTCAACAATTATATGAATGCTATAGACCAGAAAAGAAGAGAAATTTGTGTAGGGTTTAGCCAATTTTCCTTTCATGAAAACTGTACAATTACAAACCTTATTTCAATTCCCTAAATCATGGAGCCAACTTCCCTTATTATATTACAAGAGGAATTCCTCAATAAAAAATTACCATAGGTAAAGAGGACTAGGTTCTCATTCTTAATTGGCACTTATCTCACTAAATTTATTTAATTCAAAGCTATAGCCTTTATGTCATCACTCACAAATTCAAAGCCCACTTTACCTTAATTAAAACAAATGATATAGACACTGGTAAATTTTAAATGCGTTCATGTACTGTGCCCGGGCAAAATCTTTGACTTTATGCCCTCCAAATATGAAAATGATAAGTTTTGTCGCCTTTTAAATTTAAGATTATCTCTTATGTAAATATCAATGTTATATTCCATCTGAAAAAATATAAAAATAATATAGTTGATATGTTTTGTTCCAATACATAATATCATTATAAAATTGTATATATTTTTGTCATAATTATTAAATTTTAAAACTTGTAAAAATAAATTTTATTCAAACATTTTGGAATAATAATAGTATAAAATGAATAAAAATAATATTTTCGTATTTAAATATTTTTTTAAAAAATAATAATATTATACTTATTAAATAAAAATGGTTAAGACATCAATCAATAATATTAAATATGATGTTTGTTTTTTTAATAATTGGTGTTAAATTTGTCACAAAGTATGATAACTGTCAAATTCAACATTGAAAGTAACATTATATCAGAGAGTGATTTGTCTATACAATGCAAATTTGGCAATGCATTGAAGAGTTCTAATAAGAGGTTCAAGATTAATCTCCCATAATTATTTTTCTTGATAATTAATCTCCACATAAGTTGACTTTCGGGGAGCAGAACCTAAAATCTACTCAACAATAATTATGTTAGGCCTTGGCAAGCAGAATCAACGTTTCTAGTTGAAATATACTTAAATCAAATGGGAAGAAGTTGATAATTAGACACAAGAATTGAGAGAGAGCTCCATTTTTTTTTTTCTTTTTTGTTCTTTCAACTTTTCAAGACACCTTTTCAAGATGTTGGTGGGCCCCTCATGCACAATATCAAACCATCATTTGAATTGATTGCTTTTGATCAAGGAGGCATTTTATCAACTTTAATAGAAGAGGTTGGGACAAACTCTTTGTAAGATTTAAATTATATTCAAAGACAGAGAGCACTATGACTTTAGAAAGAAAAAGAGTCCATGGGAGCATAAAAATTATTCTAGATAGGACAAATAAGAGCTTGCCCGGCCTTAAGCCATTATTCACATTCCCCCCAAGTTTGGCTGATATCACAAGACAAAAAGAAGATATTATTTTTTATTTAATTTTAAAAATGTTAGTTAGAGATACAGAATGATTTTTATTAGTTATATTTATATATATATTCAAATATAGTAAACAATTTAGAATATTTTATAAATGTGAAATTACCTAAAACATCTTTTAGGTTTAGTCCAAATATCATATTTGTCCTTTTTTATATAAATACTCAAAACATCTTTTGTAGTTATAAAAATCAGTCAGAAAATACTTCTGAAGCGATTACATTTTTTCATATCTTATGACTGATTTTTCAAATATTGAAATTGTCTTTGACAATTGTATTATAAGAAGGACAAAAATGATATTTAGACTAAACATAAATGATGTTTTGAGTTTTTTTTTTTTAATAAATAGTAAAATTTAAAATCACTAAAAGTATTAGTACGTAATTTTTTAGCATAAAATATAAAAAATCATTATAGTAATTATTAAGATTTCGCTAGTCTTATTAACAGGCAATTTATTGTATATAGATCTTTTTTTTTTTTTTTTTTTTTTTTATGTAAGTCCATCTAGAAAAATTCTTGGACCTCTGGTCAACAATATATCCCTCTTTTTTTAAAAAAAATAATAATAATTTTGAATGTAAGATGAAAGATTTAAACTCTATGAATTGTGATATGCGAGAACTGATGAAATCCTATGAAGCATATTTGCACTAATTGAACCTATTTAGTATCAATTACAATAAATTATTGTTTTCAATTAAAAAGGAAAAAAAAAAGGAAAAGAGAGGGAGCACTCCAACTTTGAAAGTAACAAAGAGGCCATCAATGGAACTTTGGAAAATCACGGGTAAGAAATCCCAACTTTGAAAGCAATACACCAACAAAAACAAATTTGGCTTGTTCGACATTTCAATTGTCAAATTAACAATGATGAGTTCTCCAACAAAATCTTACGCACTTGCTTAAGTGATCAATGCTAACTATTTCTCATAGTCTCATACTTTACTCTAATTTTAACGTAACAAAAGTATAAATCGACACGTCAATTAAAAAAAAAAAAATAACAAAGATTGACTAATTCAATTATAACATGACTAATTCAATTACTTTGAAACTTCCTAAGAAATTTTTTTTTTTTTCAAAATTTATTGAGGAGTTTCCGAGCTTAGCAACAAAACAAAATTAATTTTTTTTTTTTTTAAGAATAACAAAATTAACTTCTTTGATACTTCCTAGTTGAAGAGGGAAAGAAAGAAGTAATAACACTTTACAATAAATAATTGAAGTTTTTTTCCTTTCTGCTCAGCCGTATCTTGCTGGTTGAGACCAAGATAAAAGAAAGGATGGGGACAATACATGGTACTTCTTGAACATGTCTCTGAGGGACAGTTGAAATGCTACAAGGTCGTTTTTTTTTTTTTTTTTTTTTTTTTTTTTTTTTTTTTTGAGAAAAGATCACAACCTTACCTAAAAATAGTTGTTTCTGAAAATATTTGGAATAATTATCGGTAAAATAATTTACTAAATAAACTCAGTAAATTTGTTTTGTTTTCATAACTGCTCTTTACTTTAATACCATTTATTACAATTTCCGATTCTTGAAAATTCATCCATGCAAGGTTTAAGAAAGAACAGAAAAGGAAGAAGAGCAAAATAATATTTTTAAAGAAAATAACAGTAAATTATAGTATAAAATTTTAAACATACTAATAAATAAGTTAAACAAATTTATGATCATAAAATGTTAAAAAAAAAAAATCCCCATCCTTCCTCATCTCACTTACTCTCTCTCACTCCTTCTCTCTCTCTTTCTTTCTCTAACATTAAACTATACTCATAAGTTTATTATTAAAAATTAACTGTAAATCTGTTAATTTTTTAGAAAATTTTAGGAAATCCAAGGATTTTTCCAAAAACTAAGGATTTTACTAGAAAATATGTATTATAATTTAGGGTAAATTGTTGGATTGGTCCTCAAAATTTTAAGTAGGTGAGAGTTTGGTCCATAAATTTTATTTTTTGGTGAAAATATTCATGAACTCATAAATTGGTGAGAGTTTGATCCCTAATCTTTTTTTCTTTTTTGATCAAAATAAAAAGGTCTATTTTGGTCCTTCCATTAATTTTGTAAAGGAGGGTAGTGTATGATGGTGAGTGATATTGATAGAGGAGGTCTTTTCAGCTCGTAAAAAATGGCAAATGACTTTATTTTTTGAACAAAAGTACTATATTACCCTAAAAATTCAATAATTTCAAAAATTCCCAACAAAAAATTATCTTTTGTGAATTAAAAAAAATCATAAGTAATTAAAAAAAATAAATTTTCACAAATAGATAAATAAAAGATTATTTTTATTTATTACATTTTATTTTAAACTGATTTGTCTCTTCACAATAAATAACATTTATATTTCTCTCTTTATCATTTTTTTTTTCTGGGTTTTAAATATTTGTGAGTTTTTTTTTTCCAATTTATAAAGATGGTTTTTGTTGGATATTGCTTTGAGCTTATTTAATTTTTAGGGTAATAGAATACTTTTGTTCAAAAACAAATATATGTCGTCGTACTTTGCTAGTCGAGGTGACCTCCCCAAACGGTGTCACGCCATCATCATACCCCCACCTTAGTCCAAATTTAACATGAGGATCAAAACACACATTATTTAAGAGTTTAGGGGTATTTTAATAACAAAAACTAGATTAATGACCAAAATCTCACATTTTTCAAAATTCAGGAGTACTTTTATCAAAAAATAAATTTAAAAATCAAACTCTCATCTACTTAAAAATTCATGAACCAATTTAATAATTTATCTTATAATTTTTTATTTTTTAAAAAAAATCTGTTATATATTTTAAAAGTATTTATAAAATATGTTACTCGTTATAATTTCACAAAAAATAATAATAATAATAATAATGCAAACTGGGCTCCCAAAGGCCATCAGATGGGCCCATTAACAGCTTCTCCATCACACAAAATGACATAAATACGCAGTGAGCGACACGATAAAACTTTTGCTTAAAAAAAGAAAAGAAAAGTAAAGAGAGAGAGAGAGAGAGAGAGAGAGAGAATATGATACAGAGAAACCCGAGTGGAATTAAAATGGCAATCAGAGAAATCCTCTCTCTCGTCAGAGAGCGCAGCGTGGTCCGCGAAGCATGGGATGTTACCTCCCTGATCGCAAAGTGCTTCTGCGGCTTCCACGTCATCAACACCTACGTCGCCACCGTAGTTCTGGTAAGTCCTCCCTCACCCTATCCCATATATTCTAAACCTCCCGATGGTGGAAATGACCAAAAAGGACAAACTCTCATGATCCGGTGCGTGCAGCCCTACGGCCCCAGCATGATCCCGACTCTGCCGATCACCGGCAGTCTGCTTCTCGCCGAGCGGATCTCCACCCGGTTCGGCCTGGTGGGCCCGGGCGACATCGTCCTCGTACGGTCGCCCCAGAACCCGAGGATCGTCGCGACCAAGCGCTTGATTGGCGTTGAAGGTGACTCTGTCACGTACGTTGTCGACCCTGGGAAGAGTGATAGGCGTGAGACCATTGTGGTACATATAAAATATATATATATATATATAGTGATATATATGTATAATGTATGTATATGTACATGTATTTGTGCTTTTGGGTTTTCAAAATTACGTCTTTTCCATGCACATTGTGTGTGTTTTTGAGGCTTTGTTTTGAAGTTTTTGACTGGTTTTAGAAGTGCTTTTTTTTTTTTTGGTTTAATGTTTGAATTCTAGTGAAGTATTGAGCTTTTGGATTAATGGGTATAATTCAATTTATGGTTTTAGTTTGAGTGTTTGATCTTTTGCATTTTATAGGTTTTCTGTCACTTTTTTTTGTCCACCATCTGTTCGATCTTTTGTCCCTATGTCAAGTTTATGAGCCTGTTTTGTTTTGGCAATTGTTTTCAGCTAATGCGTTTTGGGTTTTGGGAGGGTTTTTAATTACTGCAAAAATGTTATAGCTTTTGCCATCTTTTTGTTATCCATATCTGAACAAGTTCTTGGTTTAGTTCAATTTGGTTTTTGAGTTTGAAGACTCTATCATATTATATTTTAGCTTTTACGTCTTTAGGTTCCAAAGGGACATATTTGGGTAGAGGGAGACAATATCTATAATTCCAGGGATTCAAGAAACTACGGGCCTGTTCCTTATGGCCTTATTCAAGGGAAAATCGTCTTGAGGGTATGTGTTATTTCCTTCTTTGATAGCTTCATTGACGATCAAGCCATCATTTTTGGTTATTTGATTTTTGATGCTGTGGTTTTCTTACAATTCTCATTTTGTCAAATAGATGTGGCCGCCCAAAAATTTTGGCTTATTGAGGAATAGCAGTGGGAAAAATCCCCCCTCGGATGAGGTACAATCACTCAATAAGGCCTCCATTGTCTTCTTTTGGCTTAAGAACACTGGGTAAAGTTTTAATAGAAGAATGTTTGATGTTCTGGTATAACCTCATGAGATATCGAGGACTGCACGTTATATGAGCTTGTTCTTATAACTTGACCGCCGTAACGGGATGTTTTGAATTTGAGACCTTTATGCAAAGTTGGGAGCAATTTTGTTAATAATTTGACTTATCTGCAGGGTTTGTCTTCAGCTGAAGCTATCTAAAAAGTCTAGAAGAGACATTTGAAGGTGAAAACTTTCCAATTTTCTAGAAAATCCTAGGTTGTTGAGCCTGAACAAAACAGGGAAAAGTACAGCAAATGAATTTTTGAAGCAATATTGTGGCAAACGTTTGCTAAGATTGGATGATGGTGCCGATCGAGCTGTTTTACGTAGGTTAAGATGCATTGCATTTTTGGCTTCTCTGTTAGACATTTTTGTTTAAGAGCTTCAACTCAAATTTTCAGGAGTACCTGCTTAATGTTGGTATAGAACTGTTCATGTAGTTTGTTTAATTCTGATACAAGGGTTTTTATTTTATATCATCTCTCTCTGTCTCTTTAATTCCAACAGTTCGCTTTTTGGGTTATGGTGATAAGTTGCTGCAGTTCACACTTTAAATTGAAATATACTTCTTCAAGCAAACGAATATGAGTGTCTCATAATGAAAACCGAAAATCGTCAACAAATTGTATTTTTATATTTTGTAATCTGGGACAATGTAATATGTAGGGTGACAATTTGTGTTAAATGGATCATATTCTATCCATGCCACCTGTTTTTTAATCATATCAGAAAACACTTATCCAAATAAGATCCGTTTCTTAACATTTCAATATGTATTGTAGCTTAGATTGGAATATGCTGGGACGCGGAAAGTGATGAAAATATTAAGAGGATTTCATGTGCAGTCAGGGCAGATCGTCCAAAATATTAGAGGATTTCATGTAGAGAGAGAGAGAGAGAGAGAGAGAGAGAGAGAGATTATAGAGAAAAGGGGCTAGAAAGCAGAAGCAGATTCACATTCAACGAACTATGTAGAAAAACCTGAAAAATATTTATTACAGGAAAAAGACCCCTCGTGCAAATTGGTACTATTTACATGCCTGAAACCCAAATGTTAACAGTCAAAACCATAGCATTGGTAACCTTACGGCTAAACTCCAACTGCCAGTTGAGGTCATATTCATCAGCCTCTTTCAATCTCATCTTCCAAGTTTCCCAAGCTGTTCTCCGAATAAGATTGTTCACTGAATCCAGCACGCAGCCATATTTAGCAGAAGAGTGAACATGCTTCGCATACAGAAACCATGTCAAATAGGACTCGCTCTTGATGTCTGCAAGTCAAATCTCGAAGTTAATGACTGCCTCATATAATAATCAAATAAATAATTTAAAGGGCGAAAAACATGCAGACCTGATTACTCACGCTTGCTACGGTTGTCCAGCGCTGAGGATTTTGTATTGCTGTGGAATCATCACTTACAAAAGTCAATGTAGCTGATTCTTGAACGTTAGTTGTTACTGAGGGCGGTACTTCTCTCATGACCCACAATAGGAAGGCCGAGGGGATTGATGAACCTGGAGCCACAAACTGTTAATTTAACAATCCATCTTAAAAGCTTAAGTCGTTAGGAGATGGGTCTGCGATAGTGTTATATCGTAATACAAACGACGTAAAACTAATCAACCAACGATTAGAACAAAGCTCATAATTGAGTGAATTTGAAAGGCGTGGTCAATTTCCCTACCTACGAAGTAATACAAAATTAGTAGAAGAGAAGTAAGGACATTATCCACTTGCCCTTGATGCCAATGATAAATCATCTGCGCCGGAAATAATCAAAGAGCGGACTGAGAGATCTAATTTGGGTAAATTAGATATTTGTGGTGATATGTAAATTAGATTAATACCCAACAGAAAGGTACTTACAGGAATGTCAGTTAACAGAGCTACAAAAGCTCGTGAAGCGAAACATACAACACAAACAACAGCTAAACCTGCAACCTGTGAAAAAAAAAGGCCGCGTGCATTGTATAATGAAAAACAATGTGGGCAAAAAATAAAGAAATAAAGAAATAAATAAATATACAAATACAAGTATAAGCCGAACAACAGACTTTCTAAACAATCAGATACGTTGACAAACTTTTGAATCAAAGTATGTGTGGCATCAGGTTGGCTAAGAGCCAAAACGGCTATGAGAGAAAATAAGTACTATATTTGAGAATGAACAATGAAATGGTTACCTTCCATAGCTCTGATGAAGCTCTCTCAATTCTGACTTTACTCATTTTCAGGCATAGTACGATTCCTGAACACCAAAGGTACATAAATAGAGAACACATATTTAATGGAAAGGAAGAACAACTACATATTAATTGAAAGAGAAAGGGCATAGACACAGCAAGAATGCTTGAATTTTAAATAAACGGAATAAGCTGAAAGTCTACTCCAGCCCTTACTAGTATACCGACGTACTAATAATGGAGAAACAAATAGCAATAAATTAACCCCAAAAAAAAATAATAAGAAAAAACAGGAGTTCCACCAGTAAATGCACCCTTCTTTTTTCAATGAACATAGTGGAGCACTCATTTGGGAAGGAGTTAAAAGCTTCAGTTTCTAAATGATAAAAGGCACAAGTGTTGTTCACGGTTCAAGCTAAGCGGGAATACCGAATTTTGCTTATAATGTTAACTCGTCTATAACTATCAGAAATTGTTTTTGTAGGAAAGGTGTTAAGTTTGTTAAGAGTTTGTTTCCTTGTTAATAGGCATCTGAATCTTTTAGTTTAAAATTCAGATTTTAAATTTAAGCCTAGACTAGATATCAGCGTACTAGGTTAGATTTTTCTTCAGCAAGTTTGTTAGGATTGCAAGGATAGTTATCCTATAAATAATTGTATTTCTGATTTAATTCAATAAGGAAAAAACGTTATCTTTTCCTCCAAAAATCACATGGTATCAGAGCCAACGGGGAATTCCTAAAACCTAATGGCAAAGATGACTGGTTCAAAGACGGTGGTGCCCGGCATTGGCGACTCACCTTCCTTCTCTGACATTGTTTCTGGCAATCCCACTGCAGCCCCTCTTTTAGAGGTGGCCACTGGAACTGGCAATGTTGACCATCTATCCTCTGGATCCTCTCTTCAGATTACCATTCATAAATTATTTGGTAAAAACTATTTAGAATGGTCCCAATCGGTCAAACTAGCCATTGATGGCCGAAGAAAATTGGGATACTTGATTGGCGAGGTCAAGAAGCCTGCTACAAATGATCCAACGCTCCCGACATGGAGGTCCGAGAATTCCTTAGTGACGGCTTGGCTTCTCAACTCAATGGAAGCGACTATTGCGAAATTGAATTTGTTCTTGCCGATGGCGAAGGATGTCTGGGATTCAGTTCGCGAAACCTATTCAGATTTGGAGAACTCTTCTCAAATCTTTGAATTGAAGTCTTAACTTTGGCAATCCAAGCAAGGAGATCGCGAGGTTACTGTCTACTACAATGAGATGGTCACATTATGGCAAGAATTAGATCAATGCTACGAGGACATATGGGAGAATCCGAATGACTGTGCGCGGTTCATGAAACGGGAGGAGAGTGATCGTGTCTATATGTTTCTTGCAGGAGTCAATTGCAGTTTAGATGATGTGAAAGGACAAATCCTCAGTCGAAAACCTCTACCTTCCATTCGTGAGGTTTTTTCCGAAGTCCGACAAGAAGATTGCCGGAAGAGTATCATGATGAATAAAGCAACGCCTAGCAGCCAATCCAAGGCCGATAGCTCAGCCCTTGTCTCCCGTGGATTACATTTTGAAGGAGACAGGAAAAAAAGGTTGTGATGTGATCATTGTAAAAGACCATGGCACAGAGGGAGACTTGCTGGAAGATCCATGGAAAGCCGGCACATTTAAAGAAGACATTTGATGGCAGAGCATTCCAAACCATGACTGATTCTCAAGAGCAATCCTTCAACTCAGAAGTGTCTCCTTTCACAAAGGAACAATTAGAGCATTTTTACAAACTCTTTAAATCTCCACAACTCTCTATCACTCTTTCTTGTTCTCTAGCTCACCAAGGTAACCCTTTCCACGAAGTCTTTTCTAGTGTCAAAACCGAATCTCATATTGCCTGGATTATTGATTCTGGGGCAACCGATCACACGACAAGTTGGTCACAGTTGTTTTCTTCTTATAGTCCGTGTGCATGCAATAAAAAAATCAAGGTTGTGGATCGATCTTTTTCAGCCATAGCCGGAATGGGTTCAATCCAAATCTCTCCTTCCTTAACCTTACATAATGTTCTTCATGTCCCAAATTTGTCCTGTAATCTTTTGTCTATTAGCAAAATAACATCTGATCACAATTATCGAGTTAATTTCTTTCCTCCCTATTGTGAGTTTCAGGACCTAATCTCGGGGAGGACGATTGGCAATGCTAGGGAACGCGGAGGACTTTATTTCTTTGAAGATGGACCAAGTTCGAGTACACAAGTTCATATTTCCTGTTTTGAGTCTGTTTCTTTTTCCAGTACTCATCAAATAATGTTGTGGCATTATAGGCTTGGCCACCCTAATTTTCAGTATTTAAAACGTTTGCTTCCAAATTTGTTTCATAATAAATATTCATTATATGGCCTCAAGCAATCGCCGAAAGCGTGGTTTGAAAAATTCAGTCGATCGGTGAAGAACCAAGGCTATCGGCAGGCTCAAACCGATCATACTATATTCATAAAGCACTCACGAGATGGGAAGACAACGGTTTTGATTGTGTATGTGGACAACATCATCTTGACAGGTGATGATGTAGAGGAGATGGATCAGCTGAAGAAGGCCTTGTCAACCGAGATTGAGATAAAAGATTTAAGGGCTCTCAAGTACTTTCTAGGGATGGAAGTAGCAAGGTCGAAGAATGGGATTATGGTCTCTCAAAGGAAGTACATTCTGGATCTTCTTAATGAAACCAGAATGAGTGGATGTAGGCCTGTGGACACACCAATAGATCCAAATGTAAAACTTAGAGAAGGTAAGGGAGAACCGGAGGATACCAATCGGTACCAGAAGCTAGTGGGGAAATTAATTTCTCTTTCCTATACATGTCCCAGCATAGCCTTTGTTGTGAGTTTGGTAAGCCAATTCATGCACTCACCACAGAAGGAACATCTAGAAGCCACCTACAGAATTTTAAGATACTTGAAGAGTTGTCCAGGAAAAGACTTGTTATTCAAGAGAAGCACAAAGCGAGATGTTGAAGCCTATACTGACGCAGATTGGGCAGGTTCTGCTATTGGCAGGAGATCCACAACAGGTTATTGTACCTATGTATAGGGAAATCTGGTCACTTGGAGAAGCAAGAAACAACATGTGGTGATTCGGAGTAGTACAGAGCCATGGCCAACGGAGTTTGCGAGCTGCTATGGTTACAACGTGTTCTAGCTGAGTTACAGAGAGCTATGACGTCACCGATGAGGCTATATTGTGACAACAAAGTAGCAATTAGTATAGCTCAAAATCCTGTACAACATGATAGAACCAAGCACGTTGAGGTTGATCGTCACTTTATAAAAGAAAAGCTTGAGGCAAGGATCATTTGTATGCCTTTTGTTCCAACATCACATCAAACAGCAGATATCCTTACAAAAGGATTGTTCAAGCCTAATTTCGAGCTACTTGTTAGCAAGTTGGGGTTGATCGATATCTACTCACCAACTTGAGGGGGAGTGTAGGAAAGGTGTTAGAGTTTGTTAGAGTTTGTTTCCTTGTTAATAGGCATATGAATCTTTTAGTTTAAAATTCAGATTTTAAATTTAAGCCTAGACTAGATATCAGGGTACTAGGTTAGATTTTTCTTTAGCAAGTTTGTTAGGATTGCAAGGATAGTTATCCTATAAATAATTGTATTTCTGATTTAATTCAACAAGGAAAAAACGTTATCTTTTCCTCCAATAATTGTATTTCTGATTTAATTCAATAAGGAAAAAACATTATCTTTTCCTACAAAAATCACAGTTTTCATTTGGAAGTATCATGCATCCTAATTAGAAAGCATTTTGTGGAAACCATGAATGCAGGAGAGGTTCTACTCGAACAATTAGTAGCATCTATAGCATCTCGTGGCACTGTAATTCACTGATTTTAGTGCCATAATACTAAAGCACTTAGGCTCTTGGTCGTTATATCAAGCAAAAGCAACCGACGTTTCCTTAACTAGACAACCAAATGAAGATGCTAAAAGCTGGACAGGAAAAGGCATGCAGAGTTATTGAAAACTGAAAGCAAATTAAACCAAGTTCGATAGTTGCTCACCATAACAAGCTAGTGCTCCTGCTAATAGAAGTGTTGCTACTGCAAAAATATCTACATATACCTGCTCAAGTGTTTAACCCATACAATTAAGCTCCGCCATTTGTTATAGAAAAAAAGGGTAAAAAAAAAAAAACACTATCATGACATTCTTTGCATAATCAGAATCAATAACAATCATGACCATTGTTTGAATGGAAAAAAAATAAAAATAAAAATAAATTAATGTGTCCGTACCCGAGCCACCACTGCGGAATTAATGGGATTTTGCCCCATCCCGATCCAGATAACCACAGCACATGCCAGCATTACAACAAACACTAGAAGAGTAACCTGATAAATAAGTGCTAAGTTAATGCATTTTGAGAAGTAACATTTAAACCTGTGTAATCACTACAATTGGGAGAGAAACTGTGGATTATTTCAATACCAAAATCACAAGTCTTTGGCGGCTCCGAATATGGACGAGCCGGAAAGGTAAACATCTCCTATGATTTTCTGTATTTAGGGAACTCCGTTCTTTAAATGTCTTCTGTAACAAAGATTCCTGCAAGCTGTTTTCTTCTTCCTCCTCATCCTCGTCATCGGCCTGATGGCAGAGATCAACCCTATAGGAAATTTATCTTTTATAGAAACCACAGAGAGAGAAGCCATGTAACACCAAATATAACTTGAGAGAGATAAACTGTACTTCGTTTTTTCTTTCTTTTTTATAGATAAAGTCTGTCAACCATAATATCTTGCTTCACCAAACAATTGCAACATCTGATCTATGTTCTTCTATCACTTACCAAACACCCACTAAAAGGGGCCATTTGCCGTCAACAGATAAAAACTGTTTTAACTCCAAAATTGTCATAAAATCTTTAGAAAAAGGAATAATAAACTCCTATACGTGCCGTACAACCCAACACATTTTGATACATTCTCATTTCTACAGAGATCCGAAATTTGTCTCCTGATTCGTGATAACAGTTCCTAAATTGACACCAGCATTATAGGATCAATGGCCTTTTAATTCATACAGCTTTACATAATACAGAAGAACACAGGAATAACTAGATTGTTCCTGCATAATTAATGACTACTATAGGACGCTTATGAGTTGAAGAACCAGCAAAACATCAGTTATAGAACATTGCACATTCATAAGAGTTCTAACAAGACTCGAACTGATTAGAGAATAGGTCAATTACTCCTTGAAGTAAAGAGAAAAGAAAATAAAATAAAAATATAATCTTTCCATTTTTGCCCCATTGTTTAGATCCTTGTACAAGCCGTAGCAAAGAATCTCTTCATTTAACATAAAGAAGTAAATAAGGCCTTTTAAACCAGTCATTTGAAATCTTCATATACTTAGCAGAAAAAAAATTTACATCAATGACTGTCGACATAAAGATAATCTCACAAACACAAAGCTGCCCTCTTAAATCCATCCTTGTTATGTCTTACTAATTGAATGTCGGTACTATGCATACCAAGAAAATTTAAAGCATATGGCACTCAATGTTGCCTTCATGATGAAAAAAAAAAAAAAAATCCAATAGAACGCTACTTCTCCGACGTTGAAATTGTATCTCAAATGATATATGGAGCCTATGAATTAGCCAAAAAAAGAAAACATACCAGAATGATAAAAGAAGAAGAAACGCTGCAAAAACCATGATATTGGGGATAGCTGCAAAGCAAAATTTTCACTATTCAAATACTTCCAACAAGCAATTTAAACAGAATAGATATCTTGCCAACATAACGGGGAACATACCCATGAAAATAAAGCCACAGGAGTGAGACCAACATTGCCACCTCTCACAAGCAACAATAAGAGTTAATAGGAAATATAAAAAGTAACCTGCATTGCAGGAACCCAATATGTTAATTCATTTTGGTCAATAATGAAGTAAAACATGGCAATAATTTGAGAGAGACAGAGAGATAAGTAAAGATAAGTAAAATAAAAGTTTATCTTATCTTGCAAAATTACATTCTCTTACCCAAGTTAGAAGAGCCAACCATAAAATGAAACACCTGGAAATTACAATTTACACGTTAAAATACAAAATGCTTCAATAAGATTCACAAGGAAAATACTATACTCGATAAAAATACATTATAAATACACATAAAAACATTTCTTCGAGTATTCATACATAGTGTTACAGAATGTACGTTATAGTAACAAAAATGCATCAAGAATTAAGAACATGCGTAATATCCTGATATGCACATGGTTATCTATGCACGTCTATGCAGAAGATGATTTTGGCCGCATGAATGACCAATCATCAAATCAGCAAGCTCTGCTGAACAAAAGCATAATGCACTGGAACGTGATTTGCACTGGTATGTCACACCACTTCCAGCCCCCATATATATTTCTTCAATAAGAAAAAATTAGGCATAGAGTAGTGTCGTTCATTCTTTCTTCTCAACTTAGGTTTGGAAATTAGAGTCTGAGCACCACTTCCTAGTTATCAATCTAATTTTAAGTAAATTTAGAAATACTGTTATTATATGATATCAAACAGCCAACCTCTCCAAAGAATAAGCAACCTCAGATGAGCCGCAAAAATTTTCTTAAGTACCATCAAACACTCAACAGGGCTAGATACAGATCACTTCCCAAGTTCATCAGTTCAACCAAAACAAACCAACCAGCAATATTATTCTTACAATAATGCATATGTGTGCCAGAGACACATTTCAGACACGGATAAGGAATAAGGACTAACACTATCCAACAAACGCAACACTTACTTTCTGCCGAGTCCAGCCAAGTTGTGTATTCCTCGAATGAATCCTGATTAACTGAAATAAATAGAGAAACAAAGTAATAATCACTTTAATATACGGCAAATAAAAAGTGGAATAACTTCAATTCCACGAATTGTTTACTAGGTGTTTCAACTCACAATAAAGTGTTGCATTGCTTAAACTACATTGCTTAAACTTCATTGCATTTCCTAAAATGTTACATTGCTTAAACTTCATCTCCTCGATTTGTATGCTAGGTGTTTCAACTCACAATAAAGTGTTGCATTGCTTAAACTACAAACTTCGGGAATAAGACATTTAGCAACAATCTCAGAACTCTTTTACACTAACCATATTAACATTAAGACAATCGTATAAACTCTTAGTAAAATTAAAGCTTTTCCATACAATCAGTTGGGTTAATAACAAAAATTTCTTTCATCTAGCTGTTGCATTTCACTTTTTAAGAATGCTATACATATCCCCAATGTTTTACAAATTATGTCAATGTAATAATATTAAAAAATAATAATAATAATAATAATAATAATAATAATAATAATAATAAGAAATGCCCATTTTCAATATGTAAAATTAATTTAAACCCACAAAGAAAAACCAAACCCCATTCTTCAAATTCCATCCACAAAAACCTGCATTGGCCATAATCAAATTCTTACCAAAACCCAGATTCTTGAAAAAGCGTTGAAGTGGAACAAGGAAAGCACAAACCTGAGCAAATGCGAGAGCAGAAATAACTCCATCGACAAAAGCGAGACCGACATTAACACCCACCAAGTCCCTTGGGAAGCAAAACCCATCTCTCAATTCCATTATCTCAACTTCCCTCTTCCCCACTATCTTTCTCTCTCTCTCTCTCTCCTCTCTTTCTCTCTCTAAAACCAAACAAAAACGCACTCTCGTATTGAATCTCTTGTTTCTAATAATGGAAAAAGGGAAGCGTACGGAGTGAGAAGCAGACCTCGTTGACGGAATCTTTCAAGGCAGACGAGGAAGAAGATTCGTGTCGGGCGATTTGGGCTCCATTAAAAAATCTTTCTTCGTTCGAAAATCGCAGACAGAGAAAGAAAGGGAAAGAAGAGGAGAAAATTTCCGCTGCAAATTTTTCTTTTTTTTTTTATGTTTTTGGTTGGGCTCAATCAAAATTGTTTGGGGGGTATTTTTGGTAAATAAATTGGAAAGACGAGGGCGGAGTCGTGATTTCGGGGATGTGATTGTGGAAGAAAAGATACGGTGGCTTTGTGTGATTCTGGGCTGATGATGCATGAGAAGATTCCTTTTCCTGTTATCGCTTTTTGCACCCCATAAGATTTGACTTTGTATTTAAATCAATTTGATTTCTTCGAATTCAGAGAAACTAAATAAACACATTAATAAATAACTAGTTATCAAATACGTGCAATGCACGTATAAAACTGTAATTGTAGTTTTTATAATGTGTAATAAAAATAAGGTTATGAAAAAAGTAAAAAGTAAAAAATTAATTCAAAAATAAAATACAATAATAATTATCTAAATTCAAAAATTACATTTCATCGTAAAATTATGATGACTTAATATTTATTACATAAAACACATAATAATATTGTTTATTTTATTCTTTCACAATATTTACAGTATCCATTATGTTATCTAAAATCAGAATTTTATATCATTTTGTTGCAAATAATTATTTAAAGCAACGGTAATCTTATAATATGTTTTTGAAGACTGACCACAATCAATTAAGGATATTAGAATTATCAATGAGAAAACTGATATAATACAGACTTTAAGAGAGAAATTTTGGGACGTTGAGCTTCTACTAAGGAGAAAAAAAAAAGAAAGAAAGAGAATAAAAATGTTGCAGGAAGAAGTATAAAAAAAAATTTGAAAAAAGACAAGCCAAAAATTTAAGAAAAATGATGAAATACAAGTAAAACAAAATAGAAAGGGGATAAGAAAAAGTTAATAACAGAAAAGCAAAATATGGAAAAATGAGATGAAGAATCAAATAGTTTCATAAAATAAAATTAAAAAAAAAAAAAACATCAACACTTAAACAGTTTTCCAAAAAAAAAAAAACAAAACAAAACAAAAACGCACTAATAAGGTGCATATTTTATAACCAAATTTATTATTCTGTTAAATGTTAAGGAAATATAATGAAATGTAAATTAATTTTCATGCCAAAAAAAGTAAAATAATCACATAAATATTATCCAAAGTAATAAAAGTAGAAAGTTAAGAACATCCTTTAATCCATCGTGAAAACTCTTTAAAAAAAACACAAGTTTGATCATGTAACAAATAAAAGAAAACTTATCACAATTATGTTTGATTAAAGTTAAGAAAATTATAATTTCGAGTGAAAAAGTTGAGATAGTGATTAGAAAAGAACATTTAAGAGAGAAAGTGATAGAATATTGAGCTTTCAATAAATAAATTAAAGGAAAAAAAAAAGGAAAAACAAAGTTATATTGAAAAAATATAAGCAGAAATTTAAGAAAAAACAAGTAAAAATTTGAAAAAATTAATAACAACAATAACAACTATAATAATAATAATGATAATAATGATAATGATATTGATAATGATGATGATAAAGCAAAGTAGAAGAAGGTTGGAAGAAAAAAAACTTGAAAAGAAAAAAGTAAAATAAAAAGAAAACATAAGCACCAAAAGTTTTTTTAAAAAGAAAAAAAAAACATAAAAGGTTTTCCATGAAAAAGCAAAAAGAAAGAAAGAAAAAAAAAACAAAAAAAAAAAACAAAAGAGAGAGAATGCACCAAACGGTGTGTTTTTGACTACCAAAATGAATAGTGGATTTTTATCCATTATTTTATATATGTAGGATATAGTAGATATTTTGTTTTGTTCAATTTTTTATTTTTAAGAAAAAAGATAGCTATCCCCAATGGTATGACATTATTTATAGGATTCATTATTGAGCAAATGTCTCAAGTTAGATAGCGGTGTAGATAATGATAAAGTAATAAAACTTTTTCAGGAGGGATGCGAATTAAATAAAAAATTTGAACTAAAACTATAACGGTAAAATCTTTTGTCATTGTTTTATCAATTTGTGTTTTTGAGGTATATGAACTAAGTTTGTAATACAATATTAATTTTTTCCTCACAAAAAAAAAATACAATATTAATTTAATTTTAAAATCCAGAAAATTTTTTCAGGAGGGGAATGAATTGTAGAATATTTTATTATAGGGAAAAATTATTAAGAGCCCTTAATTTTAAGGGCTAAAATAAAATTTATTAAAAATTCAAGGGCATAGCTAATTTTTTAATGAGTAATTAACCCAAATAGTCCATGAATTCTTTTGAAGGTGACGATTTAATCTCTGTTTTTTTTTTTAGCCAAAATGACCCTAAATTCCTATTTTCTTTGCCAATACGGTCTTTTCCGTCAAACTCCGCTAGAAATATAATGGAATTTTGCTAAAATCATCAGTTTTGTCAAAAAAAAAAAATCAAAATACCATCCCTCTCTCCCTCCCTCCTCTCTCTCTCTCTCCCTCTCTCCCCTCTCCCAGTCACCCCCTCCCTCTCATAATCCCCCCGGCACAAACCCAGATCTGGTTTACGCCGGCCCCGTTCCCCTCCACCCTAGCTGACACAGTCACACCCCCCACCCTCGATGCCCTCTCTCCCCCCTCTCTCTATCTCCCCCTCCCTCCCGCCCGAAGCCCCACAGGCGCGAACCCAGGTCTGGGTTACGCAGCCGCCGTGTCCCCCCACCCCCCAACAAACACACACACCCCACGCCCTCTCCCTCCCTCCTTCTCTCTCGCTCTCTTTCTTGCTCGCTTGTTCCCTCCCTCCCTCTCCCTCCCTTCCCCCAGTCGTCGCTGAGCTCCGCCTCAAAACCCAGACCCCACGAACCCCAACCCCCCTTCCCCCTGCAGTTGCTAAGCTTGGCCACAAAACCCAAACATCGAACTAAGCCCCCCTCCCCCTCCACCCCCCCTCCCCCCCCCCCCACCACCACACACCCACTGCAGCACGAGCACTCCTATCTGGGTTTCCTCTCCCCCGCCGCCACTGAGCTCGGGCCTTGACCCCCCAAAACCAACCACCCCCTATGGATTTGAGAAATGAGAAAAGAGAGAGAGGGGAGGGAGGATAAGGAGAAAAGAGTGAATTTTTTTAATTTGTATTAAACTAATTATTTATAAATTACTAAAATACCCTCTCATTCTGTTAGAAATTAATGGAATTGAACGGAAATGACTATAATGGCCAACATTTTAAAAGTTCAGGGTCATCTTGGCTAAAAAAAAAAAACTGGGACCAAATCGTCACCTTCAAAAGAATTTAGGGACTATCTAGGCCAATTACTCTTTTTTAATATTGGTATTTGAAATATAGATCTAAATTTTATTTTGATCTAAATTTTATTTTGATTAGTTCTCACATTATTAATTTATTTTTTAGTAGTTTTTTTTTTTGGTCTAAATTACTAATAAAAATATAGCGTAGTTAGTCAATTTCCCTAAAAAAAAAAAAAAGAAAATTGGAGTGTAGTTAATCTTGTGAGCTGATATTTCTTTTTCGCAAAAGAATATTGATTAATGATTACTATTTTATTTTATATGCAAAAATTGAAAACATAAATTTAATGTCTTGAACTCTAATCGTCTGCGTCGATCACCGATATATTCTAGTAAGATTATTTTGTATATTCAATTAGATTTTTTTTTTTAATTTTTAACATAGATTTCTACTGCCCTAACTTGATTTCAAACCATTTACTGTGTTTTAGAGAGAGAAACTCCCATTTAGAGAGAGAGAGAGTTTCCACCACCCATAGAAAACCGTCGAAACCGCTCCATAACCGCTTGGAAACCATTCGAAACCACCGTCAACGCCCTTTATAAAGCTTTTCGAACTCTGTAATTTGGTGAAAAATCTTCTAAAACCACCCATGTCCAAACCCACGAAATTGACAGAGAAAATCATTACTTATGAAAAGAGGTCTCTCCGAGTAATGGCTTCGGCAGAGAAAATGCCACCGGCCGAGAAAATTCCTAAAATACCGGCACCAGAGAAAAAAAGAAGGGTGCCCGAGGAAGGGTTGAAGAGAAAGCAGGGAGAAATTGAAGTTAAGGAATCCAAGAAGGCGAAAAGAGCCGTAGAAGAAAAAAAGATCTCGGATGCTGAAGAGATAAAAATGTTGCATTTTCAATTAATTGTTTAAAAAGTTTGCATTTTTAATATACATTCAGTAATAAAGTGCATTTTTAATGAGGACGTTTGCATTTTTTGTTGATTATTTAAAAAAAATTTGCACTTTTATATGTGTTTTTGATGAGATTCTACATTTCTAATTGATTTGTTGAAAAACATTTACATAAAAAACGTAAAGTTTGTATTTTTATTTGATTTTGTGACATAAACTAAAAGTTTGTTGGTTTGGTATTTGGATATTGAGAAGAAAATTGAGTGTATTGGCTTATATAAATATTTGGTTGCCAAAGGTGTTTGGGTTTTTGTTCATGTTTGGTTAATTATAGGTAATATCGAAAAATGCGGTTGTCTGATTATTTATATGAGATCATCTTGTAATTTTACCCATAGGTCATTTTTTTAATAACTTGCTGGTCATCAATTTAATTACTCAGATTTATGTGATTTCCAGCTTGTCATTTTTATAGTTACTTGTTGGTCATAAATATAATTACTCTTTTATGATAACATTACCACAGGTTTTGTACGTTCGAAATGTACCGAATAGTGAAATTACACGTGCCAAAGTAAATACTTTCATTAACATTGTCGAGACTTGTAATAACTTGAAAGAGTGGTAGTCACCCCGACAGTATGAGGGAGTGATCCGTCAGCCATGCATTAAGAATTTATGAAGTTGAAGATGCTTGGCTGGGCTGGGCAAGTCTTATACAACATTGTAATGCGTTTGACGGATCACTCAGGAATGGGTGATGCTCTGTGGTTTGATGTTGGTGAAGACCTGGGCAGATTTTTCATCAATGAGTTTTGTCTGATAACCGGTATGAAATATGTAGGGTCTACCCATCTCACACGGGTAGTTGATAACCGATTAATGAGAATATATTTTTTGACATTACAAGCTGTATCGAGAGAATATTTAGAGTTACAGCTGTCGAATGTAAAATTTGACAACGACGATGACGCTGTCAAACTTGGCTTACTATACATGGTATTTTGCATTCCTCTTGCGAATGTAAATTACGTGAAGATAGATCCAAAATATTTTGTCCTAGCCGATAACTTAGAGGAGTTCAATGTTTTTCCGTGGGGCATGCTCTCATGGGAGGCAACCTGAGCTGTAATATGTAATGCAGTTGAAAACATGCTGTCTTCAAAGAGAAGATTATTAAAGAAGACTGATAATGTGCATTACAGTATCGCGGGCTTTCTTCATGCCTTACTCGTTCGGACATATGAGAGCATCCCAACAATAGTAGGTAAATTCACGACCAAGTACGTTGAAGTCATTTCTCGTATGCTATCATGGACTTCCACGGATAATGTGAAGTTTGATACTGTGATGTCGGCTTTAACCGCTGTTGGCGAGAAACATGTAATTTCTATACTATACTATATTATTATTACTGTTAGTGTCATTTACAAGTATTGGTCATTAACATAATGACCGGCTGGTAATTTTTGTAATGACCATATTTTTGTTAGCGTCAATACCAGTGTTGGTCATTTATATAATGATCGGCTGGTAATTTTTTTAATAACCATACTTTTGTTAGTATCAATAAAAGTTTTGGTCATTTACATAATGACCGGGTGGTAATTTTTTTAATGACCATACTTCTGTTAGTGTCAATATAAGTGTTGGTCATTTACATAATGACTGGGTGGTAATTTTTTTTAATGACCATATTTCTTTTAGTGTCAATATCAATGTTGGTCATTTACATAATGACCGGATGGTATTTTTTTTTAATGACCATACTTCTATTAGTATCAATACCAATGTTAGTCATTTACATAATGATCGGGCGATAATTTTTATAATGACCATACTTTTGTTAGTGTTATTTACAAGTGTTGGTCATTTACATAATGACTGGATGGTAATTTTTTTAACAATCATACTGTTTTTAATGTTAATACCAGTGTTTGTCATTTATATAATATCCTGTAGTAATTTTTTATTCAATCAAATGTGTACAGCCGAAGTATTTTGTGATGATGCCAACTAACGAAGAGTTGAATGAGCCATGTGTTGCGCAACTATAATTGAAGAACCCTACGATTGTGCCTCAGGCACCTCGTAAGACACTTGTCATGCAACCAAGCACCGAGACAAACTTCAAATGGCGGGAGTTTCAAAAAGAGATTCGAGGACATGTTGATTTAATGAACAAAAAATTAGAGAAGTTGAAAAAGGACAGAAGAAGTCCAGGAAGTTCCTGCCTAGGGTTCTAAAATTATTGTACAACCTTAATGACAATGTTGACAGAAACCTAACCACTGCATACCATGTGAGCTGCAGGCATAAGATGGATATTTAGAAAGATGACTCGGATGTCACGAAGACTGATTATGACGACCTCCGATTCGGCCCTCGAGATGATGGCTTATTCGACTCTGACATCGGTGTCGTTGCGGATAAAAGAGTGAAAGCAGTCATAGAGTTCTTAAATGCTGATAAGGTGATTGTTTATAGTTACCGGTGATTTCTATGATGACCCCATGGTAATTTATTGATATATTAATGACAAACTAGTCATTTATGTAATGACTCGTGATAAATGATATAATAATAACCAACTGTCATTTCTGTAATGACCCATTATAAATGATATAAAAATGACCAATGGTCATTTTTGTAATGACCCATATTAATGACAGCTGTTATGTTCCCCTTTTGTAGGAAGAGGGAGACGAGGATAAAGAAATTACAGAAAATGAAGATGACAAGGGAGAAAACGATAAGGTAATATTGAAAATGTGTGTTGACTATACCTTATATGTAGATGGTAATTTCTATAATGACCAACTGGTAATTTTTATTATAAACTAACTGTGAAATTACACAGAAAAAATATAAAGAGTATGAAAAAGGAGAGGACGGAGAAGCCAAGGAAAATGAGAAGGAAAAGTATGAAAACGGTAAGGGAAAGGAGGAGGAGAAAAAGTCTGACACAACCAAGGAAAAAGAAAGGGAAAAAGAGGATGAAGAAGCCATGGGAGAAGAGCAGGAGAAAGAGAATAAAGAAGCAACTAAGGAACAAGAGGATAACATAAGTGATGTGGTTGTTTGTAATTTCTGTAATAAACAAATATAGTCATATTGATTGTTACCTACGAGTCATAATTTTTTTTACCTGTTTAATATTTGTCATTTATAGATCCCTAAGCAAAGAGGTCCAGACTTTCAAGGCTTGGACAAGAGCGGTCCAGACCTGTGGTTGAAATTGGCTCATCAGCCCATGCTCTGACGAAGGTCAAAATTTATGCGCTACTACGAGGTCTCTCAAATGAACATCCTAGAGAGAAGCTAGAGAAGTTCAGTGAGTGGATAAAGAAATGACTATTGAAGAAGCCTCCTCCAGGGTAATTTGGTTGTGACGAGGAAATGTCCTTTTGCTTTGAAAATGATATTTAATATTGTCCTTACTAATTTAATTATTTTTCTTTTTAGGAAATGGCATGCTCGATACATTACAAAGTATGATACATTAGACAAACCCCATGACCTCGGATTCATGACAGTTGAAAAAAAAATTTGATTTTATGAGTTAGCAATCTTTCTTTTGTGGCTTTGTGATGAAGTAAGTAGTCATTTTTTTTCCATGTACTCAATTTTTGTTAACATTATGTGAAGTTGGTACTTTTTGTGCTGACTCGTACTATTTTGCCATTTGCTTCTGGTTTGTGTATTTAGTACATTGACATTGCATTCTACTATCTAAGGAAGAAGATCATGCATTTTCCCGAACTGCTACAACGAAAGGTCACAACAGTAGACACGTTTTTTAGTGCCAAGATTGGTGCATTGTGGCCCGTCTACAAGAAATCACCAAATAAATTTGATTAGGGATCGTGTGATTCTTTAATAAAGATCATACTTGGTGTCTATATCCGATGTGATTTGTCATGATTTGAGGTGAACACTTTGCTAATCTCAATGCACTTATAGAGCCTGAAACATTGGGTATTAGCAAAGTTAGACCTTCTGAATTAGACCCTTGAAGTATACGACTCTCTTTATCATGAAGACCTTCACAATTACAAGGCTCGAGAAGCATTAGAATGTATGTCCAAGTTTATTCTAATACTGGCTGATAGGATCAGTTTATTCGAATTCAAACCAAGGAACCCTCTTGGAACTTACCCAATACCTGTCACTATCATGTAAGATATCCCTAGACAAAAAAATGGGTGAGTTAATGTATTTATAATATTTTCCTACAACCTTCTTAACAGTGATAATAATGTGGTTTGTCATTCATTCTCATTCGTAAATCGTAAAACAGGGGTGACTGTGGCATTTTTACTAATAAAAGTGTTGAATGCTTGATAGAAGATAGGGACATCCGTTATTGGGTTATTTAGGGACGCATGAATATGTTTCGAGAGTGGTTAACATGTTATCTGTGGTCTCATGCAAAGAGAAAGATTGAAGACAATTACAAAAGTGATGAGGAGGTGGATATGATAGACTTATAAATAACTTTTTTTTTTAATTTTTTTATATTTTCATGATATAAATAGCCCCATTATTTTATTTATTATAGACCATTTTTAAAGTTTTAGATGTCCGTTTCTTGTAACATGTAATGGTTAACATGTTATCTTTACTCTTCAAAATATTTTTGTCAAACCATTGTGATGAGGACATCAAGGCTCAATGGAATTCTCACGAACCGATTCAAGTTCCAGTTGGTCCGATGACTAGAGCTCGAACTAAAAGATTCAAACAAGAGTTGAATAACTTAGTCCAGAAAGTTCTACATCAAGAAGAGAGCATGTTCACTACTGATGGTGACCAAAGATTGATTTTACTCATCAAATTTGACCCGGAAAAGAGCCAAGATTGATGTGGACGTTTTATTTTCCAACGTTGAATTGGACGTAATTTTCCAACAAAGAATCAAGTCAAGATTACGTTTTCAAGAGTTCACAAAGTTCAAAATTCAAAACGAGATCTGATTAAGATTTGATTTCTTTGTAATCTGATTTTTAATTTTAAGTTTTAGTTTAAAATTTGAATTTAGGTATATTTTTAATTCCGAATTTATTTAGATTAATCTGTTCTTTTTTTTATGTTTTTATTCAAGTTTATCCTTAAGGGTAGATTAGGAATTTTACAAATTGTAACTTTGCCTATATAAGGCTGATTTCAGATGGTGGAAATAAGATTTTGATGTTTATTCATATTGTGAGTTTTTCTTCTTGAGTTCTTGAAGAAACTTTTTCGAACTTATCAAGGATTCCTTGTGGTGTTCAAATCGACTTATCAAACGGACTTACATAACCGTTTGTGGCGTCTTCACCATACCAAGGTTCTTGCTTCGCTAAGCAACGGGTCGCGGTTTCCATCAAACTTGAAAGATCTTGGGTTGTCGTTCCCAGATTTGGTATCGGGTTTCGTCACGTTGTTGGCGTGATTCGTATCACATTGGCAAAGATGTCACAATGAAATTGACTAGGTGGTCATTATGAAAATGATCATTTCTGTTAAACTCTCAAATGTTAAGCAAAATAAGAGTTAGGCAAATCCATATATATTTTTTTTCCCATTATACACAATGAATGACAATTCCCATCTGTGTTTTAGAACTCCTGTTGTTACATCAATTTCTAAATTTTTTTGTCAAACCATTTGCATAGAGATCATAATGAAATTAACCAGGTGGTCATTATGAAAATGACCATTTCTATTAAACTCTCAAATGTTAGGCAAAACAAGATTTAGACAAATCCTTTTTTTTTTTTTTTTTTTTGCCTATTAGACACAATATATGGCAACTCCTATGTGTGTTTTAGAACCTCTGTTATTACATCAATTTCTAAATAATTTTGTCAAACCATTTGCACAGTCATAATGAAGTTGATCAGGTGGTCATTATGAAAATGACTATTTCTGTTAAACTCTCAAATGTTAGGCAAAACAAGAGTTAGGCAAATCACAATCAGTCATAACACCTAAATAAGAAACCCACAAACGTAGTACTTAAAATCAATGATATAAAGTTATATCAAATTGTGCGTAACTTTGGATACAAAATAATGATAAAATCATCATATAACGGTGCTATGAGTTGTCAAAGATCTCAGCGACCTTGTTGTTGGAACTGTGCGTAACGGTACTGGGTGAGTACAAGTTTGTCGGTTGTGTCCATAACCATGACATCTGTTGCACCGAATAGTCTCCGGTTCCTCATCTTAGGACAAAATCCTAGTAACCCTTGGCCTTCTGGGACCACGCTTTGTCTTGGGAGGATTGACAACTTAGGATCTGACTTCTTCAGAAACATCTCAGCTCTCTGCGTTGCCAATCTGATGGACTACAGGTTCATAGGCTACATAGAGAGCCTTTTTCGTGTAGTATTGAGAGCAATATTTATACGGATCAATTCGTCGGTGGTTACAGACGGCCATAGCATGAGGGTAAGGAATTTAATCCACCTGAAAGTGTCTGCAAGTACAGGTCATTTTTCTCATATCCACAATCCAAGTATGAGTAGCCTTGTTAGTAACGGTATATTCAAACTGATCAGCTAGCCGATGCTGTAAACAAAGGGAAGTTGAACGCATTAGTTTTTTCGAAGTCATTATCAATATTAGTACAATGTCATTTATAAAATTACCGATCATTACAAAATTTAGCGTATACCGTAAGTCATTTTTAGTAGTTATCACGTGCCGTTACTGTTAGTCCCAATAAAAACTGTGTGCGAAGAAGTTTATCTGCCTTGGGGGCCAGTTTTGATGTAAGTTTTAGGGCTTCTTCACGTCTCTCGACAAACCATCTTTGTAGTAGTTCCCTTACCCATTCTACTAAGAATACCACTGGCATTAACCTGGCTTTCTGATTCATATTGTTCAATGACTCTGCAATGTTGGTTGTCATGATTGTATATCTCCGTCCATTGAAGTATGCTCGCGATCATTTTTTAGGATTTGCTTGCAAAAAGTATCGGTGCATATTAGGATTACGATTCCAGATAGATTTCATATGACAATGGTGCTCACTGACAAGATACGCCCTCGATGCACCGTCAAAATAGGTCTTCATAGGGCCTTTAAAATCTTTGTACCTCATCTTCAAGTTTGCAGCCAAGTGTTGAATGCATATTCCGAAATCAGCATCTGGATAGATAATGCTGCCTGCATATTCGATACCCTTATGCCTATCAGCCATAATAGCAAGAGACTCTCGCCTGCCTATTGAATCATGTAGCTTCTCGAAGAACCATTTCCATGATTCATTTGTATCCGACGAAACGATGCCAAAAGCGAGTGGAAATATGAAGCCGTCTGCGTCGTGACCACAAGCTGTATGCAGCATTCCTCCAAACATAACCTTTAATGCCGATCTATCAACCACAATTACTGGACGACAATGAGGCCAACCCTGCTTCGATGTAGCTAAGCACATGTAAAAGTATTTTAAACTATTTTCTGAATCAGCCTTAATGTCGGAGCTAGGATTTTTCTCTTAACCATTTTACCCCAGGCGGGCAGAACTGTAAAGGGCCAAGAGAGGTTATTATTAAAAAATAATTACCATGTGATAAATATATAAGTTACCATGTCGGTCGTTAACATAATGACCATGTGAATTTATCTTTGTATGACTCTGCATCATCGCCCCTCATGCTGGTCAGTATAGCTTTCCTCCCTCGTCATGCTATCAGATAATTGAAAGATACTCCAAATTCATCTTACATGTCTCGCATTATTTCTTGAGGTTTATATGAGGTATTAGTCGAATTCAAGTGTTTTGCCTTCACACATTCTCCAATAATCCAACTCTTAGCTTGACAATGATACCCTTGAACGATTTCAATAGAGCAAGTATGGACATCATCATACATCTTCACAATAAACAATTTACTACCCTTCATCCTAGTCACACGTAATTACCATGGACATGTCTCATTATTTATATATATCACGTGCAATAGAGTAGTGGTCGACCTCTTCACCTTGAATTGATAGTGTTTACTCATTGCATCGTAATGAAGATGGTATTACAGTAACTTTTTGTTATCATAAATATTATTTATACACATTGTAATAGGTGTAAAATCATCAACAACTATTGCGTTAGAAAAATTGTCACTACCTGGTACATGAACATATTGAGTTCTAGTTCTATTGACAACAGATTGGGCTTCAATGCTTCCTGCGATACTCCTCTCGTTTGAATCATGAGCAGCATCCACAACATTCAATTCCTCGGCATTACAATCATCATGGTTCATACCTAAGTCATTGTTCAATAATTCATGTTACTTTTCAAGTACATATTCCATGTGCAAATACAGACCTACTGTGGGAGAAAGAATATGAGGAGGGATAGGAGAAGAGATGATAAGATTGTTAATAGCTACAAGTTGCACGGCTTCATCATTCTATCCACCATCCCTAGAAGGTTGCACATGTATGTGGTTGCTTTCCCCTATTTCAGGTGGTATCGCTTCAGCTACAGACTCATCTAATACATCGATGCTAATTGGAAATTTGCTAAATATATGAACATCCTTCTTTTTCAGTTGTATGTAGAAATTAACGTCAGAGTCACACTGTATCCTCACAGGAGGCATTTCAAGTTTAATGGCATATCTCATGACTATAGTCTTCTTTAGGCCCCTAATTCTAATAACATTTCTCACCAACTCAATATGACTAATATAAGCTACGGTAAGGGGCATCAATATTCCCTTTATTTCACCACCAACATATCTCAATGTATCGTCCCACTGAGCATTATACTTGATGAAAACATAAACTGCATCCATTCCTGAATGAAAACAGCAAGAAGTTAGTCAATATTATAGTTACATTATAGAGAAAGGGAAAATGATGACAGGTATAGAGAGAGAACTTATATATTCTGGGTGGGTGGGGGCGGGGCTGGGCGGGAAAGTGAGAAACTCCCATTTGCATAAGATCTAATTATGTTTTTATATTATAAACAATGTATAACAACTCCCATTTGTATTTTAGAACCCCTGTTATTACGTCAATGTCAAGATATATATATATATATATCACACCATTAGCACTGAGAAGGTCATAATGAGATTGACCTTAGGTCATTATGAAAATGACCATTTGTGTTCAACTCACAAATATTAGGCGAAACAAAAGTTAGGCAAATCCATGTATTTTCCCCATTTTACACAACGTATGAAAACTCTCATTTCTATTTTAGAACCCCTGTTGTTTTATCAATTTCAATATATTTTTCATTGGCACAGAGGTCACAATGAAATTGACCTTGTGGTCATTATGAAAATGACCAGTTTTGTTCAACTCTCAAATGTTAGGCGAAACAAAAGTTAGGCAAATCCATGCTTTTTTCCCATTATACACATTATACACAATGTATGACAACTCCAATTTGTGTTTTAGAATCCCTGTTATTACGTCAATGTCAAAATAAATGTATCTCATCATTAGCACTGAGAAGGTCATAATGAAATTGACATGTTGGTCATTATGAAAATGACCATTTGTGTCCAACTCTCAAATGTTATGACAACTTCCATTTGTCATTTAGAACCCCTGTTGTTATCCATGTTAGTCATTATGACAATGACCATTTGGGTTAGACTATCAAATGATATGCAAATATATATATATATATATAAATATATTTTCATTATGTCAAAATCATAATTTTCATTTGGTAAAAATATTATTCACCGATTTGGTCATCATAATGATGACCAAAAGGTCATTATGTTGTTTACCGTTAGTAGTGTTGAAAATTTTTCAGAACGAGAAATATTATAATAAGAGACCAAAAAAATACAGGAAATCTATCTTACTAACCATAGGTGCTACATGAGACAACATATGTTGCAAGATCTTATCCTTAAAGTTTAATATTGTCAGTTTTTAGATTATAATTCAAAACATAAACCCATTTAAAGCATATAGAAATAAATAAAACCAAATAACAAGCATCATTACCTTATATTTGCACTTAATCTAAGCTAAAACGAGGCTAATGGGAAGTGAGAAGAGTTTCAAATGGACTAGGAGCTGAGTTGGCAGCTTCGGTTCAACTATAGTGAGGATAGAGAAGGTGAGGTGAATAGAGTGAACAAAGATAAGGAGAGATTTGTTGGACTTAGAGTGAGCTCAGATTTTCAACAATGGTGAAGAGAAAGTACGTGAGGCTAGGGTGAGAGGAAAACAAGGGAAGAAAAAATGAGATTTAGAACTAGGACTTATATATTATCGGTGGGAGTGGGGGGAGGGCGGGAAAGTGGGAAAAACTTTAGTTTAGGGTTGGCTGAGGGTATTTTTGACTTTTTACAGCCACTTCAATTGATGTTGATGACATGGCAGTGCTAGTAATGAAAGGAAATAAAAGTGGTGCTATTTTTAATAATATTTTTTCCACATGTGCTACTTTTGAAATTAACCCTTTTATGTATAATCAATAATAAGGTTTGGATTATAAAATTTAGGTTTGAATTTATTGTGTGTTTATCAAGGTGTTTGAATTTATTGTGTGTTTATCAAGGTGTTTGAATTGCTTGAGTTAAAAAGTATAAAAACTTGAAATGTATTCGGAAAAAAAAAATATTAATATGGAGTTTGTTTCATTTATCTTGAAATTCTATACAATATTTAAAAAAAAAAATCTCATTTGAACTTGTCTATGCAAAGTTATGAACTTTTAAAGTTTGAGTTACAAAACTGAATGAATAGTGAAGCTGAGGGAAAAAAAAACAAAAAAATTGATTTTAATTGTATGGTTTGGATTGTTGGTCCAAATACATGTTAATAATATCTTGAAAGGTTAACGATTGATTATTGAAATAAATATTGGTATGAAATAATTAACCATTTGATATTAATTAGGAAAGTATTTTCTTGTAGAAGCAAGCCTAAGATGTTTCAAAAGAAGAAGCAAGCCTGAAAGAATAAAAGCGACAATCACTCCAATAAAAAGACGATGACAAGAAAGGAAAAAAAAAAAAAAAAAAGGGAAGGAATAGTTTTTTATTAAGAAGAATATTGGCAAATTATATAAATCAAAGAATTTTGTGATATATTTATCTAAATGTTATTTTGAGTTACAGGAAAAATCATATTGAGATTTAATTCTTCAATTCAAAATCATATAATTTCATCATAATTTAATGTAAATTTATTCCATAATTTATCTATCAACAAGATACATTCATTTCCCAACATTTTAATTTTTAAAATATTTTCATTTAAATATTTCCATTCTATTTTTCTTTTTTAAGTTAGAGGTGAGGATTTGAATTCTGACTTTATGATAGTTACGTGTGTGATTACCGCTAGTCTATACATGTAACTGCATCTTAAATGTTTTCATCCAATGTTTTTCCCAATTAGAGCAATAGTTATCTCAATTTAAGCTTGATTAAAATATTTTTTTTTTGGAACCTTAATTTAGAATTTTAATTAAGAATAATTAATTTTGTATTAACTAATTAATTCTCATGTATTTATATATATAGAATTAACTAATTGTCTAATAACTAATTAATTCACCAAAAAAATCCTACATGTTTGGGCATACAGTCGCGGAGGGACTACCCAGCCGCCCAGTTATGCCCTCGACGAACATGTTTCCGTGCTACTTTGTTGTACTGTGAATTATCACGATTTGTTTATTAGAAATTTTGTGAACTAGCAACATATAATATAATAAAAGCTACAATAATGATACGTAAATTAATTTATCCATGTAATTATTAACTTTGATGCCATATCATAGAAAACCCAAATCTGAATCACTCTTGATATATAATCAATTACCATATGGTGTGGTGGTTAGGTATCGCATAATAGCAACCCGAAAAATAAATAAATAAATAAAAAGAGCTGTGAAATGGATCGGGCTAAGCGGCTAGCTCGCTGCCCGCACATTTGGCCCGAGGGCAGAACCGTTCCGACCAGTAAAATGCCAGGCCAGTGTCCAGTCCAATGCAAGTACAAGGACCAGGCTGGCTCCCACTTTTGAGCCCAACGGGTAGGGGCCCAGCGGGCCAACCGAAGTCTGGCCAGGCCAAAGTTTATTATTTATTATTATTTTTAAAACAACACATGTTTATCATTTTAAAAATTGCATTACAGATAAAGATTTAATATTATTAGGATATATGTTTATGAAAAAAAAAAAAGAAGAGATTATTAAAATATATGACTATGTTTCTTAAATAATTCATTACACTGTTATAATATATTATTTTTCCTTCTTTTTTATTTTTTAAATAATTCATGGAATTTTTTTTTATTTTTTTTAAGTTGATATTTGAACGTTATTATATATATATACATACACACACATATGTATCTCTCTCTCCATCTTGCTCCTTTTTTTTTTTTTTGGGGTCAAAAACCCGTTTACCCGGTTCGGATTTAAGCCCGACCCGGCCCTATTTTAAGCCCGTTGGGCTTTAGAGCAAGGTCGAGCTTATGTTTGTTCAATTTGGGCGGGCTCAATTGAGCCAGATCCATTTTTCCTCTTTTGCTCGTTAGGGTTGGATTGGACTGGGTCGGGCAGCCGAATTTACAGGTCTAGAGATTACACATCCGAAAAAAGGGAAAGCACCTAAATTACATAAATTTAGAGATGATTGTATCAACATGATACAAAAATTAACACTAGATCAGTATAACACGAAATTAAATTAAAGTTAACTAAAATTTACGTCATGTTAGTCAAGAGTGAGGAATTTATATCATGTTAATTAATATATAATAAAAGTTAGTTATTTAGATAATTTTCTCTCCGAAAAATTGGGATATGTAATTTTCACATATTAAAACAGATAGATTCAAGATGTTTAGCATTTTCTTTATTAGCTGTTGACAGTACAACACGTGTTATTGCACAACGTACGTCTTGTGAAAACACGACAAGTTAATTAATACTCTCTCATCCGATCACGATGGATCACGTTTATGGATAGTATACATTCCAAATTAATTACAAAAGAAAAAAAAATCAAAATTGTGTCAAATTATCTAATTAAGTACATAATTAAAAATAAAAAAGAAGAGTGCCCAATATGTCTAGGCCCTTGACGAGTCGAAGGCAGGGCGAAACCAGTTGACAAGACGTGTTAGTGCACCTGGTGGCTATACGACTGGTCCTTGTAGTGGGCGAGCCACACGGGACCCGGCCCAGCCTCTCGGTTAACTCCGTGACAGAGTGGCATCAGAGCAAAGCGGCTGCGTTGCGTGTGGGATGCACAAGGCCAGGATCTTGGGAGGTGATCACTAGAGGCACAACCTCAAATTAAATTGCCCGTGAAGTGTTGAAGCTCGTCTATATAGGAATCAATTGGGAGGTTGCGGGTTTCTTAACGATGCCAAGCACTCGTGCGGAGTGAGCAGACAGGGTACGAAGGTGTATGCCAAGCACCTGCAACAATGCGAGCAAGTAGCTAGGGTAGTGCATTTCGGTGTTGGGGGGCGTGCATCGGATTGAGTAGAGGAGAGTGTCATGTCCGTATTTTCCGTCGTGGCAACGGATGGACGAAGCACGAGTATGCGCGCCTAGTTGGCTGGATATCCTCGACTTGGGGGGTGACTCCAGAGGTGCGTGCAGAATGTACTTCGTTGCTAATTAAAGAAGGGGGCTAGATCACCCCTGCACAAATTGGTCGGGAACTGGAGCGTTCCTCTGAGGAGTCCAAGGCATGGTGAAATCAATTGACAAGACATGTTAGTGCGCCTGGTGGCGAGACGACTGGCCCCTGTAGTGGGGCCGGCACACGGGACCTGGACGAGCCTCTCGATTAAGTCCGTGACAATTTGCTACATAGCGTTCAAGCAAGAAAAAATAATAAAACATTTTCTTAGATATTAGTGTTGTGATTAGAGGGAATCGAGAGAAAAAGAAGGAAAGAAAATAGATAATAATAACGTAGGTTCTATAAAATACATACCAAAATTACAAAACAGTTTAATTGCAATCCACGGTAGGTAAATTAACAGAGAAATTTAAGTGCCAAGAGCCAATCAAAGAAATTCCTTTCCTCATATTATTATTTGGAGGGAGAATTAGAGAGAGATAACAAGGAAAGGTAGAGACTTGAGTCCAATTAGACCATCTATAATACAATTTTATGTCAAGAATATATATATATATATATATATTTTAAGACAGTGTAAAAGGTAGAATTATCATACTTTATACTTCAGAATATAATGCTATTACTTATATTATATCTTCATTTTTTCATTATTATATTATGTCTTGAAACTCATAAAAGTGAACTTATTTCACTGTTTAAATAATCTAAAAATAAGAAAGTATAATGATTGTATGAAAAATTGAAGACAGTAAACGATAAGATTCAACTGTTAAATATGGTATTGGTAATACCCTATAATAAATTTGGCATAAAGTTTGGTTTATGGCAAATTTTGTTAAAAAAAATGCATTCCATTAGGAAATACTTTTTTTCAGTCAAAATTTCAAATTTTAAAATTTCCACATCAAGTATTCCCTTAGAGATGCTCTTATAACCTCTATTTTATACGCTTTGCTAGAGAAATGTAAAGTACACCTTGAAAGCCATTAACTATTGTTTTTCTTCTCTAAAGTTTTATGACGTTCTCTCCCAAAGGAAGCCCTTCTCATTTGCTCAACCATCTATGGAATCCATAGAAAACCGGCTCATCGACATTCAGAACGAGAAATTGCTCCAATAACCTCGGGTACGAGGAACTGGTTCACATGAATAAGTCATTGGAAGAGCTTCACAAGAATTTGTGCAACCACATCAATGGAGAGAGGAAGGCCAATCTATAATAATACTAATGCTTGTTCTTTGATTCCAGATCTTGGCAATAGGAACTTTGGAGGAAACCCTAACTAGTGTAGGGATGGTCAGTATCCGAATAAATCCCAACTGGGGATAAAAGATGCTTGATTTAGTTGTCGTTTTATTGTTCTAGATCTTGTAGTCGTTATGTGATTTTTTGTCCGTTTTTTTCCTTCTCATTCTCTGTCCCTAGAGACAAATAGGCTAAATGTTCTTTTATGTTGGCACAACATCGATTGATTTATTAAGGAACCAACCTAGAGGTGAAGGAAAAAGAGTCATTGCGTTCTTAATTAATCTTAAAAAAAAAATTTATTTTTATGCTCGTGTTTTTGTCCCCTCACTCATACCCGAAAAGAAGAAGGAGCAGTGCTATCATCGAATGGTTTAGTGGAATGTTCAATTATCAAATTATATATGTTGTCATTTTCTTATTGATATTTATTTGGTTATTTTTTTCCCTTTTCCTTCGCTTTGACCAAGTTTCTCGTCGTGCCACTAGAATATCGATCCTAACTAGATTGGCACAATGACCAATTCCAATTGTATTCTTGAATAAATTTCAATAAAAACGCGAGATATATTGAGAATAATTACACTAGGTTTTCTTTAATTTTTTGTATAAATTATGACAATAGATATTAATAGGTGCACCAAGATATTTCTTAATTTATTAGTCATTTCTCAAATAGTTTACTTCTCACTTTGTTAGCACGGTGTGAATTGTTTTCATTGATTATAAAATCTCGTAGCTAAAAGTTTTAACCATTGTAAAAATTTTGTGACTAAAAAAATATTAATCATAAGATTATGATTAAAAAATGATATTCAGTCAAGAAAAGATGTTATTAAAAGTTTAATATTTTTTTTTTCTATTGTAAAGTACTTTGACGTAATTATAACTCACTACACATGTCTAATAAAAGCACATTACATAACAGCAACATATGGAAGCCTTTTGACGGGGAATTGTAGATATATGATTCTATAGAAGTAGATGTCAAAATGAACTGAGCTTAGTGAATCGGTAAAGACATGATATGATACGAAACGATTATTAATCTAGAACATTTAAGTAAATGGGCTGTACTTAAAGTGATTATTAGAATGAAACACTTTAAGGGCAAAACATGACACGTTAAGTGTCCGACACTAGCATGAGTATGAGTACGATAATAGACATGAAAATGAAGCGACACCATTTCTTTATTTTATGTTATTTGTATTGTGTTCAAAATTTTTTTTTATATATATTTACAATTTTTAATGTTGGGCATGATTAAAGCATGAGCATGTTAAAAACACAATGCATTTATAACTGGATCGCAAGGCAGATTCGACACTATAAATTAAAAGGATACATAGCACAACATGACACATTTATTAAATGAACCGGTACGGATACTAGACAAAGTACCATTGGACTCAAAATAAAAGGATTGGACCGGCCTCTTTGACACATCTAGAAGTGGTATGCATTAGACAATATTGTAGAAATAAAAGGTATTTTTAATAATAACAATGCTCCTTTCTACAAAACCTCTATGGCTACACCTACATATTAATAATCGAAAAACCAATATATATAGCCTATTAGGCAGAGCTTTCTAGAAGTTATTTTTAGTTTTCTAAGTCTAAAAGTTACTTCTAAAAGTATTAGAATGATCTGTTAGAAGAGCTTTTAGTGTCGAAAAGAGCTTCCTGTCAAACCAAAATATATGACTTCTGAAAAAAACTCTTTTAAATTGACTTTAAAATTTGTGTCAGAGTTTAAGTTAAGAAATTAAATTTTTATTTTAACTTTTTTATTACTTATTAGAAAACTTAAAATCATTTTGAGTTCAACTCTTTTAAAAATATAATTCTCAAACACATCACTTGTTTGTACTGACATGCAACCATTAATTAATTGAGTGAATTAATGTAGTGACTTAATTTGGGTTTACTACTTGATTCAAATTGCATCTCACTATTGTTAAAAGTTTTTTTTTAATTTATTAATGTGACGAGTAACACAGCAATGACTTATTATTATCAAATTATGTGGGTCCGTTCGACAGATATTTTGCTATCATTTTTTTTAAAGGGAAAATTTCATTACTCTCACTAAGGAAACAAAAAAACACCAAACATAACAAAGCCGATATTACATGAGACAAAACTCTTAAATAAGAATAGATTCACCAGTGAAATCTGATGACGCTCAAAGGGTAAGACATAAGCTTGAGGTCCGATAACAGATACATACCTTAGCACACTGAAATCGAGCACATGTAAGGCTCTTTTGGACAAAATCTCAACAGTTGATGGAATTTCTGGTTCAATCGAGGGCCAAGACTCAGTAGCACAAGGGCTACTACTAACTCCGCATAGAAGTAACTCTAGCGGTACTAAAACACTGTCAAAACTCAGATCTGACGGATAAACAACTAACGTGAAAGGTGGATAAACCACCTTCGTTATTAAAAATAACAAACAAAAATAAAACACCCAAGGAAAAGACGACGAAGATATCGTCGTATTATGTAAAAACCTACATACCGTAAAACAAAAAAACCAATCACATAGGAAGAGTCCTTACTAATAAAACAAACCACATCGCTGGAAGAAACCAGGTTGCCGAAGTCGAGCTACTATAGTACCTCCCTGGTACGTGATGATCACGCACCACCACCATCTCATTGCTACCTTGATCCTCCTCACAACACACATCCTCCTACCACGGGCTCACCTCTGCTAAGACCCTCACCATAAAATTCCCACATTCATCTCTGGGGCCGAGAAACCAAAGACAGGCCCAAGGCCACCACCAGAATCCGGCCCCAAGAGAAAGAAATGATTGAGAAACCCTAGCCCTCACGCATTAAAGAGAGAGAGAAGAGAGAACAAAAGAGGAAAGTTATTATTCAAGACATTTTGCTATTGCTTTTAGCACCTCAAAATAAATAAAAAATAATAATAATAGAATACATTCATTTAATTAATGTCGTTTCCTAAAAGAAAAAAAAAAGGTCGTATTAGGTAATTACATAAAGAAAAGCCATTAAACTCTTTATCAAAAATAAAAGAAAAACTTTTAAACATTTATGCACAGTAATTGAACACACACTAAGAAAGATACAAAAACAAATAACTATAAATGTAAAGTTTGACCATTACTGAAACATAAATACTATACAGATGTTAGAAAACATCTATTTAATATCACACTAATAGATAAATGGGCTACATATTGTGAGATTCACCCTCTATTAGTGAGTAATTTTAAACATCATTAATATTCCCTAACATTACTCTAAATATAACGGCAGATGTTAACCAATAAATATGTATATTTCTTGGCTTCAAGAAATATATATATATATATATATATATATGTTAAACTAGAAAAACACCAAACTGTTCGGAAGTTGAAAGATGCATGTCAAGTCCAAGCTGAAGCCCAAGCCCAAGTCTAAGCCTAAAGTTTATACATTCTTTGTTTCCTTTTGTGATTTCCGTGAACTTCAAATTCGTGAAGTTCAAAATTTCTTCTATATATATATATATATATATATATATATATATGTGTGTGTATGTATATGTATATATATGTGTAGGCACGGATCTATGTTAGGGCTAGGGGGGCACGTGCCCCCTCAATTTCTTGAAATCTAAATTTTATCTCATATTTTTTTTTAGGATTTTATAATTTGCCATCATTCAAAATTTTTTCCTCAAAAGTACCCCCACTCAAAAGCTATTTTTTTTTTTTTTTTTTTTTTTTTTTTTTTAAAGTGCCCTATAACATTTAATTTATTCTTATATTTTAATACCATCATCAACATTTGATTCCTTTTTTTTCCTCCCTAATTTCTTTACCTACTTTTTTTTTTCTATTTTTTTAACTTTTGTTTGTTTTTAAAAAATTTATTGATTTTAAATTATCAACAATTTGAATATTTGTGCATGTAATTTTTTATTCATTAGTAAAAGGAATTACCTTTAAAAGTAAAAATGATATTGTAGAATAAATTAGAGTGAAATTTAATTTTTAATTAGAAAATTACAAACAACATACAACAAATCATGATTTAGAAACTTCTATTTACGATAACATTTGACATAAAGTTGAAGAATAAATTTCACAATATTTTCAAAATATAAAAATAATATGTAATAGTTATTATATGGTGATAAACATGAAAAAAATTTCTTTAGAATAAAAAATATTAAACTTTTTATCATATAAAGGTATTAATTTAAAAAATTTTCTCCATATATGTTCCCTGACTAAGAAAAATTTTTGGATCCGTCACTTTGTATGTATGTAATTGCAGAAAATGTTAAAACGACAAGATAAAGAAACATTGACATGGTATTACCCCATTTCGTGAAAGCAATTTTGTATTGCCTTATTCTCGCTCCTATATAATCTCTTCTATTGATGTATGCTCGTCTTTTCTATATAATAATAGAATACCGGCCGGACTCCATCACTGTTTGTTAGTGCACTCCCATTTGTTCTCTGACATTATATTCATCATCATTCTTTCTACTCACCCTTCGTCTAGGTTTAGACGGCTGATACATTCTTCCGCGCTTCTTTCTTTCTCCTCAATTGTTTCCCAGTATATATTTTACAGACTGATCTAACAGCTGGTTCAGAATCATTACTAAAATCGTTAACAAAACTAGTATATAACCAATAACAACAACAACAACAATCACTGAGTTGGTTAGTGGTTAAAGGTTCGAATGTTGGTGGAGGTCGTAATTATAAATGTTTGTTATTTTTTTCTAGCCTAATACATGATTTAGAGTGCCAGATATCATGCTTACATATATCCTTATTATTAACACATTTGGTTGGGTTAGGGTGACATGTTACTCGTTTTGAGGTACGACCTGTCCATGAAACCTTTAGTTAATATTCCTGTCAGTGTATGGATAGCCCCTGACCTTTTTTTTTTTTAAACAATAATAATAACAAAGTTAAATTTCCTCTTGTCATGTTGACATATTTGAAGTTATGAAAGGAAAGTTGAGTTCACTGTATCCACAGTTTTATCAAATATGGTGATGGTTAAGTTTGAATTTCTCAAATCTTGACCATGAAAATGAAGCATTGAAAGAAAATTTCCTTTGGATTTCTCATATCTTCCGGGAAGTTAGTCTTGTAGCTGACATAGTTGCTTTTTATGGGATCATTCTTTGAAATACTACTTGGCAGTTAATGGTCTGGAGTTTTACAATGACGAAGTAATGAGGGGGGCTAATAAGTATATGTATTTAATTTTTGAAAGAATAAAATAAGTTTTAATTTTTTAGAGGGTGAGGGACTATTTGAAAATTTGAGTCCAATACATGTACAAAAAACCAATTAGAGGGGGCTTTTAGAGCCTACATCCTTGCTGGGATTTGACGGGTCTTCTCTATTACAAATTTTTTAACCATTTTCATTGAGTTTTTGTTAGAGAAATTTTAACAAGGCATATTTGGGACATCCTTTCATAATAAGACTTGCGTTTTGATTTTTTGAGATACTGACTTCCAACTATTTTTTAGTGTCTGTGTATGAAATTTTCTATATTTTCTTTTTAATATATGTGTGTGCATTTTTAATTAATTTCTTTTTGGCTCCTGCATATTAAGCATTTACATTTTGATTTATTTCTTTGTATAATATCTTTTTATTTTAGTTTAATAATACACTGGGGTAGATAAATGATGAGGGTATGTAAACCTATACTAGAATTTATTGGTTCACCTGTATTCATGTCACCGTTGTCTACTTAAAAAAAAAAAAAAAAAAAAAAAGCACTAGGATCTACTTTTTTTTCCCTCCTAAATGCACAAGGATCTACTTCAGTGGGATTTTATATGGTTTGAATGTGATTCTACTTACGTGATGGAATTACTACAAACTAAAAACATGTCCCGTGGAGATTCTTGGCACGATAGAACGGGATTATTAATTACGCCTTCACAAAATCACCTATTGAGCTCCACATATCTATAGGGAAAGAAATCAAGTGGCCCATAAATTAGCCTCCTATGCAGCGCATGGATGTGGATGCTTGATGGTTTAATGCTGCAAACGATTGCTTTTTATTAGTCCATGGAGATTTGGCAGTTCTCATGTACCATAGATTTTTTACCTAATCGACTTTGTTAAGTAGATATATACTCTTTTTTCCCTCTAATATTTTCCCCAATGGGTTTTAACTAGAGGGTTATTTGAAGGCTACTTTCAAGAATAAAATTCCGACTTGATTATCTGAAATTACCTTCTGACTTGACCTAGTTAGGCATTTAGATTGTCCTTGTTCTTTGTTCTCTATATTTCCCTTGTTCATTTAATTGATATGAAATTTCGTTTTTCTTTTTCATCAATAATATTAAGTGAGTTGGAAAAATGATGAGGGTGCTAATGGGTTGCTGATCCGAATTGAGATGTCTGGATATACCTATTGATTTTTATTTTCATAATTATTTAAAAAAAAACATTATTTGGCGTGGTTCAATTACTAGAAATCACATGATAATAGTCCAAAACACCAAAATAAAGAAAAAACCTTATTATCCGTCAAGTGGGCAAGTCCTTGAGATGCATCCGAAAAGTATGAGATTCGTGATCAGGTAATTACATTTGACTTACAGATTCGAGTTATTATTATTTATTGTTTTGGATCAGACGTTTAGGAATTTCCTTATTAATTATTGACAGTAATACATGCATAAATTGTGACATTAATATTTTGCGAAAAATGCCAAACAAATTATTAATTTTCTTTTATCAAATAATCACTATCGATACCACTATGAAAAATTTCCAAATCGCTATTTAAAAATCGAAATCAGTTCATATCATCTGATTAAATATATCATTTTAAAAAATTGAAGTACGAATAAAACAATATAAAATATATGAAAGAGTGCTCAATGTCTAGGAAGATATATATATTCCTTCAGTGAAAAAAGCATATACCAAAATTGTGTAAACGTTACATATATTTTGTAAATAAGCGTTCTTTAAATGGTGTAAAAAAAAAAAACGAAAAAGTGCATAGTATTGTCATTATTAGAGGGAAAAAAAGAAGGAAAAAGAAAAAAGGTTCTAGACTAGAAAACATACCAAAAATAAAATAGTATAATTGCACCCCATACTATAAGTAACTTAAATTTTGAATTAAAAGAATTCCTTATACTAAAAAAATTGGGTCCCTCTATTTATAAGGCTAATGAGAGGAAGGTAAAAGTACACATTTGAAGTCATTACCTTTAGTTTTCTAAATTTCTTCTTTTAAGTTTTCCCCATAGGAAGCTTTGTGCCATTTAGCCATGACAGACCAGCACAAAACAAGGGGAAAACAAAAAATTGCGATGAAGATGATTGAGAAAGAAGAAGATCGTAACCCAACCTTCTCCAAACGTAAAAGTGGGATATACAAAATGGCCAATGAGTTAGTAACCCTCTGTGGGGCTGATGTTGGTTTCATGACCTTCTCTCCCAAGGGGAAGCCCTTCTCATTTGCTGAACCTTCTATGGAATCCATAGAAAACCGGCTCATGATTGACATCGAAAACCCACCTCCTAATTTTAAACCAACCACCATTTCCGATGACCACCTATCAAAGCTTGAGGGGTTGAACCAATACTACACTGAGCTCGCGAGCAGCCTCGAGGCGGAGAAGAAGAACCGCAGGGCAATCGATAATTTAGTGCAGAAGTCGACGGCAACGAACATGTCTGAGAAAGGCTGGTGGGAGACTCCAGTCGACAACCTCAGTTATGAGGAGCTGCTCCAGACGAATGAGTCATTGGAAGATCTTCACCAGAAGCTTTGCAATCACATCAATGGAGAGAGGAAGACTAGCAATAATGCTGATGCTTCTTAGGAATTCAAAAAAAAAAAAATAATAATAATACTAATAACACATTACCCTAGAGAAACTCTATCTTGTGATTAAAATTAATGCTTGGTTTAATTGTCTTTTTATGGTTCTTGTAGTCGTAAAGTAGTATTCTTCCCCTATTTTACAATTTCAATCGTGGTCTAGAAATCCAAATATGGAATTTAAGCTTTTAATAATAATTTTGTAGTTTTCCTTACGTTTTTGTCTATTGGTAGGCCCCTGAAAAGGGCAAAAAAACATTGTTATCTTAATTTGAGGGGTTTGTGGAATTTTCAATTGTCAGATTATGTTGTTATTTTATCATTGATGATTATTTGGTCAACTTTTTTTTCCCCTTTTTATTTCCTTTGACCCAGTTTCTTGTTGAGCGACTAGACATCGGTCCCAACAATAATGGCATAATGACCAATTCAAATTGTATTTTTGGATAAATTGTTTAAAAAATGGAAGATATTGCGAATAATAACACTAAAATTTTTCGTAATTAATTAATATTTTCCTTTTTAAAAAGTTTACATCCCACTTTGTTAGCACAATGTGAGGAAAACTTTTTCTTGACGATTAAAAATGTTGTGGCTAAATGTTTTAGCTATCCACAACCAATATTTATGCTTTTATATTAATCTTAAGGGGATTAAAAATGACATTCTTTTGTGAAAAAAAGGGTTGTGATTATAAATGTATTATTCTATATTGTAGGGAAGTACTTTGACTAATTAACTCGATAAATTTATCAAAAGCACATTACATATAAAAAGCAGAAAATATGAAAGTTTTTAACGGCAAATTAAAATTAATTAAAACAAAAATCACCCCAATCTTATAAGAAGTACTCAATAGACAACATTGCTTCCTACAAAACCACATAATCAGGTTAAAATGAATCACTAATGTAGTAATCATCAGATTAATAAAGGAAAAAAAAAAACAAAAGAAATTCTTTCAGCAATAGTGAGATTTGACTCAAGTAATAAACCCAAATTTATCAACTACATTCCTCAGAGAAAAAGCTAATTCACTCACAAACTGTTGTCATATTCCTTCATATACATAAATAAAACTTTTAGGTTACATACAGTAAATGTACACACACGTAATAAAGAGACTAAAAAAAAAAAAAACACACACACACACACACACAAACACATATACAACGTAAAAATTTGATCCATTCATAATTACCAATGTCTGACTAAAATTATGTCGCAATTTTTTTTGGGTAAATAAATTTTAAGTCACAATTAAACCTTTACAAAATCTGCTATAATATAAATATTTAACGGGATATATAAATCATAATCTTACATATATCTTATCTTATATATAACTCTTACATTATCTTATCTTTCATATATAAATCTTACGTTTTATATATATACATTATATTATATTATATATATTATATAAAAACCTTAAAGTGCCCATGCCTCTCTCCTCCTTCCACGCGTCCATCAAGTTTCGTTCCTTTCCCCCCCCCCCCCCCCCCCCCCCCCTCTATCTTCTGAAATTTTATTTGATAGAATGTGACTTCATAAGTTATAACTACCTTTTTTTTTTTTTTTTTTCCTTTTCTTGATTGAAACTTTTTTCACAAATGTGTCCCTATTTAAATTTTTTTTTCTTTTTCATACGCGTACTAGTTAATTTTCTATATAATAGTTTCATTTTACTATTGTTTAAACAATTCATTTCCACTTATGTTGGTCATTTTCTGGATTTTTTTGGGGTTTATCTGCTTTAAACCTTACTCTTCTTCCTGTTAATATGTCTCTCTTAAATTTTTTTTTTTGAATATATCCTCTTTTTTTTTTTCTTCATTTCTATTTTTTCTCTTTAGTTTCTTTAGTTCAACCAAATCTAATATTTTTAACTATGTCTCATTAAAATATTCTTTTTTTTCATATTTATTCTTGTTAATTAGTTTTTCTCAAATGCATTTTTTTAAAAATATTCTTTTTCATTATGTGTAAAAAAGTTTAACAAATTTAACACAAATGTGCGAGCACGTACTAATGACCTAGTGTGTGTGTGTATATATAATATGTGTGTGTATGCTTGTATGTAGCGACGGAAATGATTAACGACAAGACAAAGAAATAATTTGCATTACTAACCTTTTATTGATACTAGTTGAGGTCATGTGCTCCGCACGTACAAACCCCCATGTGAGTAATAGTTAACATTATTCCTAATAATTTATGTATGACACTTTATTTGAAAAAAATCAAACAACACAACCTAATTTTTATATGATATATATTTTCAAAGAGATGATCAAGCTACGTCCACACAAAATATTAAAATAATGTCGCAATATAAAATGTAACGTTTTGGACCAAAAACTTTATTTCTTATTTTTAGCCTTCAATTTTTCTTTTTTTCTTTTTTTCATTTTTTTCCTTTTTTTTTTTTTGTATTTGTTTATTTTTAAGAGGGTGTTTGGGTGATGAGTTCAAACTCATCACCATCAACTCAATTTTTATCTTTTTCCTCAAAAGTTTTTTGTCTTTTCTGAAAAAGTCAACCAAAATCACTATTTAAACTTACAAATCTTAACTCAAACTTACACACCAAACACCTCCTAACATTTTGATCTTTTTTCGTGCCTCTTTTTTTTTTAATTTTATTTTTAAGTAAGTTGTTTTTTTAAAATATTTTTTACTCATATATTTTTTATATTTAGATAAATTTTTCTCAAATATGTTAAATCATGTGCATCGCACATGTTTTTAAACTAGTAATAATAATAATTACATGGTATTAGGTAACAAAGGGGAAAAAAGTAACCTTTTTCTTTTTAATTTGAGATGGGGTAGTCTGACTCTGCAAATTAAGATGAAATCAATTGTGAAATTACCGATATATTATACTATAACAAAAAATAAATAAACAACACTTCATGCAATCATTTTCTTTCTTCTCTTTATTTGTTAAACTTGAGAATTGACAGATTCGAACTCAATATTTTATGGTAAAATTAAAATAACGGATAGACTCGTGTAGTTACTTTATGCAAGCAATTCCGTATCATTGCCTTCCTTATATTATTGCCTTATATAATCTCCCCTATATAGGATAAAATAAATGGAAAAAACTGTTACATTTGCAGTCTCAATTTAATTATTTTTCATTTATATTCCTTTCATTTTTCTCTAATTTTCTCGTTTTCTTTCCTTCATATTTCCTAGAAAAGTTCTCTCTCTCTTTTCATGGCTGGCGATCAAGGCAACAAGCAGAAAAAAGGCAAGCAAAAGATAGCCATAAAGATGATAGAAAACGAAAGTGCTTGTCAGGTCACCTTCTCAAGGAGAAAAGCTGGAATTTATAAGAAGGCAAGTGAAATCGTCACACTTTGCGGCCCAGAAGTTGGGCTGGTGATATTCTCACCATCTGGGAAACCATTTTCCTTCTGCCACCCCTCGCCGAATGTGGTGATGGATAACTTCACGGCCAACAATAACGGAACCCCGGCCGACTCTACGCCCGACACCATTGTGGAGGTCTTTCAACGTCGGAAGATCGAGGAGCTCAACGAGCTCAACGATAGCCTCTTTAACCGCCTCGAGGAAGAAAAGGCGCTGCAAAAGGCACTGAAGAAGAAGCTGAATTGTGAGGTGAAGCTCTCTGGGCAGAGGCAAAGGTGTGCGGTGAGCGAAGAGGCCGAGGAAGAGGAGGAGGACGAGGAAGAGCAGGAGGAGGAGGAGGAGGAGGAGGAGGAGGAGGACAAGAAGCAGTGGTGGGAAGTCTCACTTGAAGGGCTCGCCGAGGATGTGCTCGAGGGGAGGAACAAGTATTTTCAAGAGTTGCATAACAAGTTTAGCAACCATATCAAGGAAAGGATAGCTAACGTGGATAGTACTTGCTCTGAAGGCAATGTTATTCCTCCGCCACCATCCCGAGGGACGGGGAGTTGCTCTGGGGAAGGATCAAACCCCATTGTTAGCGGCGGTGGTGATGGTGGTGATAATTACATGTCTAGGGAATGAACATAATTATCCTCGGACTGTCCTCCTACAGTGGGCTATGGCGATGGGAACAACAATAACGAGTAGTGCTTGGATGACTAGTTCAGTTATGATTACATTTGTCTGTTTATAAGGCTGTAGTGGCTCAAAGGCTCTCCAATTTGGAGTTTTTTTTTTTTTTTTTTTTTTTTTTTTTTTTCTATCTTGAAGTAGTTATAATGTTTTAATGTTTTCGGTGGAACTTCTTTTTAGTTAAGCTAAGTTGTGGTCATGAGTGTGATGTGGTTTGGGTTAATTTCTTGAGTTGTGTTTATGTTAACCTGTTGTATTTAATTTAGTAATGAATTCGCTTAGTATTGTTTTTTGTTTAATCAACCGTGCTTAATTTAATAATGAATTACATTTTCTCCGTAAATATGTTGTTTTTAATTCAGCAATGATATTTTGGGGCTCTTTAATCCTTTCAAATGACAAGAATTACATTGGTATTTAGCACTTGGTCTACGTCCTTGGAAACCAAAGCAATGACTTCCTTATCGGCCAATAATTTAATGAACCGGTCTGCTGTCGCTGGTTGATCAGTAAGATTGATCTGAGTACTATTTTTATTGCTTTTGCAGTTTCCACATTCGATCGGAACATGTATTGACACTGTGCTATGAAGTGGCCTATTGATTTACACCGAGTACAAAAATCAGGTAAATTCTCATATTCCACTGTTGCAAAAATTGAAGTCTCTTCCCTATCCACAATAACTGTGAATTCTAGAGGTTTTATAATTGTGTGTTTGGTTGAATGTGAATTGTTTGTTTTATCAGTATACGGGCATATATATTGGCTCTATTTACCTTCTTCAGTGTTCTTGTCTAGCTTCAATGGAGTGCCAATTGCATGTGCAATTTCAAAGACGGTTTATTGTCCCAATATTTCCATGAGAGATCATAAAAGTGAGCCCAAACTCCATTAAAATCGAAAGAAGCCTCATCCCAGGAGATATCATACTCCATTCTCCATTAATCTTCCACTAATTCATTAATTATGTAGACATATAATTAAAAAAAACATTAATGATAAAAAATATTAATATTTTCAACAAATATTAATGTTCTCGAAAGACAATCTAATTGGATAAAAAATATAGAGTGGGAGAGAAATCTAATTGAAACCAAATATGGTATATATCTATTCTTGTTGACAAATACACCGAAAAGCAATTGATAAGATTTAAAAAAAAAAAAAAAAAAAACTTAAATAATACGAGCAATTCTAATTGTATATTTGAATTAAATAAGGGGAAAAAAGGTACTTTGAGCACATAATCCTTCCCACCCACAGAATTGAGAATCCAAAATTTCAGAATCTGGTTATAATAAATAGCTAATATTGTAATATATAGTGAGATTTCACTCAATCGGACCCAAGTTAATTACTTTGCATTCCTAAAAGGGAAAAAAAAATCATTCCAAAACTAATAAACGGAAAACATTATTTATTGGCATATTCTATAATTTCATAAAGAACACATAAACATTGAGTATAGTTCTTTATAAAAGAAAAAACTTTAAATATAGTTAGCATGCATACACACACGTGTAAGAAGGAGACTAAATACAATTAATAATAAATCGTAAAATTGACCCATGTCGGTATTACTTTCTGTCTAACAAAATTTTAAGTGACAACAAAACCTTTGCAAATGTAACGGCAGAAATATATTTATTTTTAAAGAAAATAATGGATAAGATAAAAGAAGTTAAAAAAAGTTATCATTAACCCGAAAAAAAAAAAAAAAGATAAAGAAGTTATCATTTACAAAAAAGATAAACAAAGTAATGACATGGTATCAGGAAATAAAATGAAAAAGAAAAAAAGGAAAGAAATAATTTTTTTTTAATTTCAAGTGAAGGATCGAATTTTACACATTAGAATGAAATCAAATTTGAATTTATAGTTAGGCAATACTGCAACCACGAAAAAAAAAAAAAAAAAAAAAAAGAATCTCATAAGTGAAAAGTTAATTTGGTGTATAAAAGACTTTTGGCCAAAAGCAATGGGCAGTTTTGTCAACCAAAATATGAAACGACAAAATGAAAGTAAACGACATAAATAGTATAGAAAAAGAACACGTCAGATTTTTGTCGTTTTATATAAACAGTGGGTGCATCTTTGTTTTTGTAGTTACTTGATGGTAATTTTGAAAGAAAAGGAAGGACAAAAGTGGCAAAAAAAAGATTGACAAAAAAAGTGCCAATGCACTTAGTAATATACTAGTTTTTAAAGTACGTCCAAGAGATGTGCGGTCTCATCCTTGAATCAATCTAATTTTTTGTTCATATCGCTCTTTTTTTTTTTTCTTTTTTTTCTTTTTTTTTTTCATTCTTACTTTATTATATTAATCAATTATTTCTCTTTAAAATGTAACATATTACATTAATTATATATATTTTTTAATATACACCATATGTAAATCACCTCTTTTGTCAAAAAAGTTTAGTACGAGTTTTGTATCATGTTTCATGTGTGGTAAGTTTTTTCACCAGACAACATGTTTCTTTTCTTTCCCCACCTCCATCTTGTTCCTCAAAAAGCCATAAATCTTGTGGAGGTTTTAATTTATTTGACCGAAAACAGCTACAAAAATTGTTTGAATTCTACTGATGGGAGCCTCGCTTTTGTAGATCGAGCTCAAGAGTCAAAGGACCTTAGAAGATTTTGCTTAACTATCAGATCGTCATAAATATAGGAATTTCAAAGTTTTTGAGTTAGAAATTGCGAGAAACAATGGGGGAACAAGTAAATCTTTTTCAAATACAAGAAATTTTGTTGAATTAAGCACGGGTTAATGAATGTATTTGAGGTTTCAGTTTTCATTTGGTTTGAGGGCAAAAGGAAATCATGCATTATGGAAGGATCCATGATCTCTACGGCTATGGCTGTCCAACTATCAAGTACATATGAAGTGTTAGCTCTACTTGTTTCTTTTGTGAAATTAAAAGTTTCTTTCTTTTTTTTTTTTTCTTTTGGAAAATTTCTAATTTTGAATTTAAATGAATGTTGATTGCTATGCTGAATAAAAATATGGCAGTATAGAACCTTTTTTTTTTAAACGTCATGAAAGGTAAATCTTATTTCAAAAATAAATTAAGAGACGCTCTTGTACATCTTACGCTTCTTCTTCATCTCATTCTTCTTCTTCCATTATTGGTTGTTGTAAGGATGACGATGAAGTTTTTATAAAATAATATGAGAAGGAGAATTCTGGGTGTAACCTAGGTAAAATTGTGAATAGAAGAAAAAATGATATGTAGCAGCCAAGCAAAATAAAGAGGTAAAAGTGTTCTTAAAATAAGTTGGATTTTATTAGAGAAGTTGAATTTTATTCGGAAAAAAAAAAAAAAAAAAGCCACATTTTTGTCGTTTTTTAATACCGAGCTAATTGACTATATTTTCTCCGACCAGTATCAACAACTTTGAGATTTTCCCAAATCAACAAAAATTCAAAATCAGGAGATATCATCTAATAAAGTATACGATTTTAAAAAATGGAAATAAAGGAAAAAAATAAAACAAAGAATATGAAAGAGTGCACAGTGTCTTGAAAGTATATTCCTTCAGTGAAATAGGCATATAGCATAATCTTGTGTATGTCATACATAGTTTGTAGATAAGAATCTTTCGATGTGTAGGAAAAAAATTAAAAAGGAAACATAAAAGTGCATGTACTGTCATTATTAGAGGAAATAAATAAATTTAAAAAAAAAAGGAAAAAAAAGAAAGTTCTAGACTAGTAAATATGTACCAAAAACAAAATAGTACAATTGCACAACGTCCACAAAGGTAAATAGGTTGATAAGAGTAGGTATTTTTGTTAGGCTTCTTCCTTTCGTTTATCCGGGATTGATTTTTATTTGTTTCCCTTTAGGTTTCGTTTCAGACTGTTGAAATATAATTTGGTGATAACAAAGTAGATCCTGGATGACCAACTGAGAGAAACTAATTAAATAATATATCTCCCTGTCATACTTAGAGAAAAATATTCCTATCTATAAAACTGAATACCTGAAAATAATAGGACTACCATCAAATCCTTTTATTCACTGAAAAAAAAAAAAAAAAAAGAGTACAATTGCACTCCGTACTAGGTGAATTAATGTCTAAATTATAAACTTCCTTATACTAAAAAATTGGGTTAAGCCATATAAAAAAAAAAAAAAGGGAAAAAAAGAAAGTTCTAGACTAGTAACTATATACCAAAAACGAATTAGTATAATTGAATAATGTAGTAGGTGAATTAATGTCGAAATTAAAAACTTCGTTATACTAAAAATTTGGGTTAAGCCATATAAAAAAAAGGAAAAAAAAAAAAAAAAGAAAGTTCTATACTAGTAAATATATACCAAAAACAAAATAGTACAATTGCACTCCGTACTAGGTGAATTAATGTCTAAATTAAAAACTTCTTTATACTTTAAAATTGAGTTAAGCCGTATAAAAATAAAAATAAAAAATAAAAATAAAAAAGGTTAAGAAACCTCTATATATACGGCTATGAAAGCAAGGCAAAAGCACACCTTGAAAGCCATTAATTATCTTCTATTTTTTTGATTTTTTTTTTTTCTCTCGAAGTTTTCCCTGCAGGAAGCTTTCTGCCTTTTAGCCATGGCAGACCAGCGCAAAACAAAGGGAAAACAAAAGATTGAGATGAGAATGATTGAGAAAGAAGAAGATCGTATCACAACCTTCTCCAAACGTAAATCTGGGATCTACAAAAAGGCCACTGAATTAGCCACTCTCTGTGGGGCTGATGTTGGTTTTGTGATCTTCTCTTCTAAAGATAAGCCCTTCTCATTTGCTGAACCTTCTATGGAATCCATAGAAACCAGGCTCATCATGGACATTGAAAACCCACCTCCTAAGTTAAACCTAATCCCCATTTCTGATGACCACCCTCTTTTGAGGGCTCACCGGCATTTAAACCAGGAGGAGCTGAACAAGTACTACACGGAGCTCGCGAGTAGCCTCGAGGCGGAGAAGAAGAACCGCAAGGCAATCGATAATTTAGTGGAGAATTCCACGATGAAGAACATGTGTGAGAAAGGCTGGTGGGAGACTCCAGTTGGCAACCTCAGTTACGAGGAGCTGCTCCAGACCAATGAGTCATTGGAAGATCTTCACAAGAAACTGTGCAACCACATCATTGGAGAGAGGAGGACTAGCAATCACACAGATGCTTCTTAAAAAATTCCGAAAAAATAAAAAAATATTAATAATAATAACTAGGGGGGAAATACATTACCCTAGAGAAACTAATTTATCTTGTGATAAGAATTAATGCTTGGTTTAATTATCGTTTTATGGTTCTTATAGTCGTAAAATAGTATATTTCCCGTTTTTTCTAATTTCAATCTTTGTGTAGCGTTCCAAATAGGGAATTTGAGCTTTTAATTCTAATCCTATGTAGTTTTCCCTTATGTCGGTGTCTATTGGGAGTTTATCACTAGCCCCCTGAAAGAGGGGAGAGGGGGGGAAGAAAAACATTGTTATCTTTGAGGGAATTTTCAATTGTCAAATTCTGTTGTCATTTTCTCATTGATGATCATTTGGTAACTTTTTTGCCCCTTTTTCTTCCCCTTGACCCAGTTTCTTCTTGAGCGACTAGACCATCGATCCCGACAACAATGGTACAAGGACCAATTCAAATTGTCTTTTTTGGTAAATTGCTTAAATAAATGCAAGATATTGCGAATAATAACACTAAAATTTTTCGTAATTAATTAATATTTCTCTTTTAAAAAGTTTACATCCCACTCTGTTAGCACAATGTGAGGAAAAGTTTTTCTTCACGATTAAAAATCTTGTGGTTAAATGTTTTAGCTAGCCACAACTAATATTTATGCTTTTATATTAACCTAAAGGTGATTAAAAATGACATTCTATTATAAAAAAGGCTATGATTAAAACTGTATCATTCTGTATTGCAGGGAAGTACTTTGACTAATTTACTCGACATATTTAACAAAAGCACATTATATACAGAAGCAGAAAATATGAAAGTTTTTAAGGGCAAATTATAATTCATAAAAACAAAAATCACCCCAATCTTAAAAGAAGTATTCATTAGACAATATTGCTTCATACAAAACCACATAATCAGGTTTAAATAAATCACTAATGAATTAATCATCAGATTAATAAAGGAAAAAATAAAATAAATTCTTATAGTGAGATTTGACTAAGCAGTAAACCCAGATTAATTAACTACATTTCTCAGAGAAAAATTAAGTTAATTCACTCACAAGCTGATGTCATATTCCTTAAGAAAACTTTTAGATATTACATAAGTAAATGTTCACACACGTAATAAAGAGAATAAATACAACAAATATTTATACAAACGTAAAAATTTGATCAATAAATAATTACTAATGTCTGACTAAAATTATAAGTCGCAATTACTTTGGGTAAATAAATTATAATTCACAATTGAACCTTTGCAAAATCTACTAAAATATAAATACGTAACGGCAAATATATATAGATCATTATCTTACATATATCTTATCTCATTGTATCTTATCTTGCATATATAAATCTTACTGGTGCTCTTTCATTTATTCTTCATTATCTTCCTCATAGTTCTTTATCCTCACCCGTCCTTTCCTGGTGGGTGATTAAAGTTAAAATAGTCCTCTTTCCTTTGCAAAGTTAAAAGGATTAAAAATTGATGGAAAGATTGATTTATAAATCTTTTCCTTCTCAATTTCCACTCTACTAACAACTCAAGATTTCGTTTTCCTTTCCAAAATCTCTATAATTTTCTTCCTCTCATTTTTCCATCCTACTAAACATAGACTAACATTTTAAAGGGCACAATCATGAAAATCGGGTATTGTTTATTGCGATTCGTTTTCTAAACAGCACAGAATAGTAACCCAAAACACGAAATGAAAAAAAAAAAAAAATATATATATATATATATATATATATATATATGTCCTCAAGTCGTATCTTTAAAAGTAACCAAAAGAAATGGAATTAATAATGATCACATAATTATTTTAGACAGATAGACGAGAGTTATGGTCATTTTTTCGAGACATATTTGGTAATTTACTTATCAGCTATCGGCAGTACCGCATGGATGTATGGCGACCCAAACAATTTGTGAAAATATGCTAATTAGTTCTCTTCAAACTGATCAACATCAATACTTCAGTAGCAAAAAATATCAACAACAATACCGCTTAAGAAAAATTTTCAGATCAATAATTGAAAGAAAAAATCAAGTTAGTTCATCTAATCAAGTATATATTTCAAAAAACGTAAAGAAGGAAATAAAATAAAATAAAACATATGAAAGAGTGCTCAATTTCTAGGAAGTTATTCCTTAAATGAAAAATTAGTCATGTAAAATTACCGTGTCGATGATATATAGAGGTCGTTTGGTTAGTTTGCTTGAGTTGGAGTTTTTGAATTATTTTCATTGGAGTTGAGTTGAGGTTTTATAATTGTGTGTTTGGTTGAATATATTTAGAGTGAAAAAGTATAAAATATTGAAATGTATTTAGAAAAAAAAAAAATCAATATAGATATTATTTCGTTCATCTAGAAATTCATTGCAATTTAAAAAAATAATCTCATTTGGACTTTAAATAACAAATTTATAGACTTTTAAAATTTAAGTTTTTTAAGTTAACATGAAAGATGTGAATAATGAAACCGAGTTTAGTTTAAAAAAAAAAAAAAGATGAAAAACAATTAGAATTGTTTGATTAAAATGAACCAACCAAACACGTGCATAGTTTGTAATAAGAATTCATAGTCTCAAGTAAAAAATAAATAAATAAATAAATAAAGCATTAGATATGTAGTAGTGTCATTAGAGAGAAAAACAAAAAGAAAAAGAAAGTTCTAGAACAAGTAACTATATACCAAATAAAAGAAAGTAGAGCTGCACTCCAACCTAGGTATATAATTCAAAGATCAAATTTAAAAAAAAAAAAAATTCTTATACTGATAAATTGGGTGGAGTAACCTCTATTTATACAACTAACGAGAGCAAGGTAAAAGCACACCTTCGAAGCCATTCCTTTCATTTTCTTAAATTCTTCTCTAACAAGTTTTCCCCAAACAAGCTTTCAGCCATTTAGCCATGTCAGACCAGCGCAAAACAAGAGGAAAACAAAAGATTGAGATGAAGATGATTGCAAAAGAAGAAGATCGTAGCACAACATTCTCCAAACGTAAATCTGGGATCTACAAAAAGGCCAATGAGTTAGCCACTCTCTGTGGGGCTGAGATTAATTTTATGACCTTCTCTCCCACAGGGAATCCCTTCTCATTTGCTCAACCTTCTATGGAATGCATAGAAAACCGACTCATTGACATCGATAACCCGCCTCCTAGGTTTAACCCAAGCACCATTTCAGATGACCACCCACTGATTAGGGCACACCAGCAGTCAAAGTTGGAGGGGCTGAACCAGTACTACACCGAACTCGCGAGCATCCTTGAGGGAGAGAAGGTCAAGCGTAAGGCCATCGACAAGTTGATGGAGAATTCTGCAGCAAAGAATGAATCTGGGAAAGGCTGGTGGGAGACATCGGTTGACAACCTCGGGTATGAGGAGCTGCTCCAGATGAATGAGTCATTGGAAGATATTCACAAGAAGCTGTGCAACCACATCAATGGAGATAGGAGGACCAACAACAATACCAATGCTTTTAGGAACTCTGGCAAAAACCCTATCTAGGGTTGGGAAGCACATTACCCAGAGAGACCAGAAATCGGGATAAGAAATGCTTGGTTTGGTTGTCGTTTTGTTGTTCTTGCTGTCGTATTGTGGACTTTTTCTTTTTTTCTTGCTAAGTCTCTATCCCGATGATTCAAAGTGTTATCATTTATGCTAAAACCTGTCAATGCTAGCACCACATTGTTTAGAGACCGAGATGGAGAGGTGACCGGAAAAAGTGTCATTGCGTCCGTAATTAGATTAATGTCTTGTTTTTGTTGTGTTTGTTTCGAAATGAGGTTTTTGGCCCTCAACTCATAAATCTGAAAAGGCAAAACGAGCGTTGTATCACTGGAGTGGAGTTGTGGAGGGCTCAGTTATCAATATATGTTGTCATTTTGTTCTTATTGTTTATGAAGTTATCTTGTTTGCCTTGATCTCTTTGACCAAGTTTCATAAGTTAACATTGATTTGATGAATAATAATAATAATAATAATAATAACAAAAATAATGTACGGGAGAAACTAATTTAATATGTTAGTTTCAAACGTTATTTTTGCATACTGATAAATGCTGCTGTTTCAAATTACGTTCTCATTATCTCATTGTTTTTATGAAATTATTTTATTTGCCTTCTCTTTGAGTCCTTTGACCAAGTTTCTTACGTTATTGTTATATTATTATTATTTTGTTTTTGAGGAAAGTTTCTTACGTTATTGGTTTCGCTGAATTTAATATGTACACAAATCAAAATAATTATATAAAAAAAAAAACATTTGTGATAAATACTTTATTTTTGCCTGCCTACTGTTTTAATCGTGGATGTTCAGTTATTTTCTTTACCTTCTCTTTCACCAAGTTTCTTACTTTATTGGTTTAGTTAAATATAACATTTAGATATATATATATATATATATGTATGTATATTATAATAAGTAGGACACATTTATGGTAGGTATTGTATTTTTTTCCTCTTACATAAAAGTAATTAATTGTTTATGGTCTATATTCAAGAGTTCACGTTAAAAATCTACGATGGACAAGATAGAATTGCTTCCAACCATCAATAGATTATTAAAAAATTAATTTGACAATTAAAAGTATAGTACCTAGTGATTAAATAAAAACACAATTTATATCTTAAGTTTTACTATATGTGTGTATTTCTTCATGCTAAAACACTATTTTCATGTTGTTGACTTGCAGAAACACACACCCAAGATATATATATATATATATATATATATATTTATTTATTTATTAACGTTACCAAGAAATATTCGAATCAGAGAGATTTTTTTCGTTCTTTTTTCTATTTGTTCAATAGAGAATTAGAGCCTTTAGCCAAATATATATATATACATATATATGAGGTACTCCGATTGAATTGTATGTCTAATAATATAAGAGCAATTCAAATAGTATGTTTCGATTGAACTACTTTCCTCCCAGTACAACGACGTAATGGAGTACTCCGATTTAATTAACTTAATCCATACTTGATTTTTTTTTTCTCTCAAATTTCTCATATCTAGGGTTTCACTTTATGTGAGACTTCCACCGCCGCCACCACGGTTGGCTAGGGTGATCGGCGATTCAATGATTTCAACGGAAATGGAGTCGGAAGGTTCTAGATGGTAGTTTCCCGATCAAATCTAACCCGACAAGCTTCTGGCGGTTTCGGATCCAGCGATGCAATGGTAGTCCGATGGTAGATGCGGCGATCTCTTACCTCTAGCCTTTTGTTTTCCTTTAAGTTGTGGTGTGTGGTGAAGTGGTTATTTCACATAGGGTGAGAATTTCACAGTTGATGTTTTTTTTTATAGTAATGGTTTGTTGATCTTGTGTTTTAGTTTTAATTTTGTCATAAAGGAGGTAGTTCCCCCACCTCCAGTATGTTTTCGTGTGTATATTCCGCTTGAGTTGTTTTCTAACATAATATGTCTATTGGTTCCGCTAGTATTATGATTAGGCAGAGTTTATTATAGTCTCTGTACTGCAGTAACTGTCTTTCAATCAATCAGAATATTCTATCGATTGTAGATGTCTTTTAAAAAGAACTTTGTATATGCTCGATTATTGAATTGCCGGGGAATTTGAAAAAATTTCCTGTCACCGGATCGATCCTAAATGAGCTTCATCAAATTTTGCTGATGGAATCAGTCTTAGTCGAGAGTTATGTCTCTTGTACCACAAGGTTGTTTTAATATAAAGATTAATTATTTCTTTTTATAAAAATAAAGGTACCAATTAGACTTTAAATGGAGGGGAAAAAAGTAATAATAATATTATTATTATTATTGTTGTGGTTGTTGTTGTTGTTGTTATTGTTATTAATGATATGGTATTATGTAACAAAAGGGAAAAATAAAAAAGAAGAAAAAGATTAAGCTTTTGTTTTTTAATTTGGGATGAGGTAGTCTAACTCTGCAAATTAGGAAGAAATCAATTGTGAAATTACGGCTAGAATATACTGTAACCAAGAAAATTAAATAAATTGCACTTCATGCAATCATTCTTTTTTTTTTTTTTTTTTAAATTTTTAAACTTGAGAATAGACAAAATTCCAAATAGACTATCATGTAATTACTTTATACAAGCAATTCCATATTATTACCTTCCTTATATTCTTGCCTATATAATCTCTCCTATATTGGAAACAAGTAAATGAAAAAAACTGTTATATTAGAAATCTTAATATACTTATTATCTTTTATATTCCTTTCATTTTTCTCTAATTTTCAAGTTATCTTTTCCTTCATTTTTCCTAGAAATATTTAATCTCTCTTTTCATGGCTGGCGATCAAGGCAAAAAGCAGACAAAAGGCAAGCAAAAGAGAGCCATAAAGATGATAGAAGACGAAAGCACTCTTCAGGTCACCTTCTCAAGGAGAAAAGCTGGAATTTATAAGAAGGCAAGTGAAATCGTCACACTTTGCGGCCCAGAAGTTGGGGTGGTGATATACTCACCATCTGGGAAACCATTTTCCTTCAACCACCCCTCGCCGAATGTGGTGATGGATAACTTCACGGCCAACCACAACGGAGCCCCGGCAGGCTCTACGGCCAACACCATTGTGGAGGCCTATCAACGTCCGAAGATCGAGGAGCTCAACGAGCTCAAAGATAGCCTCTTTAACCGTCTCGAGGAAGAAAAGGCGCTGCAAAAGGCACTGAAGAAGAAGCTGGATTAATGTGGGGTGAAGCTCCCTGGGCAGAGGCAAAGGTGTGCAGTGAGCGGAGAGGCCGAGAAAGAGGAGGAGGACAAGAAGCAGTGGTGGGAAGTCTCGCTTGAAGGGCTCGCCGAGGATGTGCTCGAAGAGAAGTACAAGTATTTTCAAGAGCTGCATAACAAGTTTAGCAGCCATATTAAGAAAAAGGATAGCTAACGTGGATACTACTTGCCTTGAAGGCTATGTTATTCCTCCGCCACTGTCCCGAGGGGCGGGGAGTTGCTCCGGGGAAGGATCTAAGCCCATTGTTGGAGGCGGTGGTGATGGTGGTGATAATTACATTTGTTGGGATCAGGATAATGAACATAACCATCCTTGGACTGGATTTGCTCCTACACTGGTTGGACATAATTTTAACTATTGGTTGTTGATTTATTTTCAACTAATAAATTGATTAATTTTCAACCAACTATATAACACTGTGATAACTATGCATGATCTAATTTATAACGAAATCTGTAAGAGGTTCGGATTGATCAATTGTGATGACCAGCCAAAAAAGTAAGAAAAATACAATAATATATATATATATATATATATATAAATGGATAATGATAAAGTGAAAGTTTTACCTTTGTTTAAAGATTTCTTAGGGAGGAGAGTGAAAATTTGTCCTCATTAGCCATGTGGTAAGTTAAAGATGTAACTTTTGAAAGATTTTGATTCGTCTTTATCGTCATGGATAATAACTGATGAGCCATGGAAATCTGGCTTTTGAACAAGTAGATGATGTTATCTCAAGATCAGCATTTTGTAACGTTTGAGTACTTGGCAGTTTTAAGATATTAATTACAGGCTTTTGATTAGTAATTTTTTGGATTTGATTCTCTACCTTGCATGTGCACCACCTAAATAGTTATCTCTTCACTCATACACGTAGCATCAGTTTCTTTTGCCTAGCCACCCACAAGAAAAAACAAATTAAAAAAAAAAAAATTTTTTTTGGGAAAAGATTCTCTATTTTGGTATACGACTACATTTAAAAAAAAAAAGATTTAAAAAAATAAAAAATAAAAAGACTGTTCTACGTTAGGGAGTTTCTTACTGGGGTAATGTCACAAATGTCACTATTTCAAAACTTCTTGATATTTTTTACATTGTTTTTGGACACTTTACTTCTTTCCCATCCAAGAGTACTATATCAAAGGTCAATATAATATGCATTATCAAAATTGTCCATATTAGTAATAAAAAAATCTACAAGGCACCAAATTGCCTATATTGTGAAAATTCTACAAAAATATTTCATGTTTTCAACATAGATAGTTGGACGTCTTCGGCACGAGCCGCCAACGTTGCTCATCGGAATATTTTAGTAGAATACTAGTCTAATACCCGTGCGTTACACAGTAGTAAGAGAAAAAAGTTAAAGACAAAGTATGAAAATAAATAATATATTTTTTGTTTAGGTTTTTTACTTTGCATATGTTTCCAAAAACTTGAAAAACAGATCAAAAAATAGTCATGGTAAAAAAAATAAAGAAGAGCATGAACAGTAGAGAAGGAAACCAAAATCTGACGGAAAAAAAAAACCAAACAGAAACAACAATGAAGCAAAAAACAACACACTAAAGATTAAAATCTACACTTCCAACACAAAAAATGTACCCAAAAAAAAAAACCCAACAATAACAAATTAGGGTTCGAAGACCAAAAAACCCAAAATCTGAGCAAAAAAAAAAAACCAAACAGAAACAACAATGAAGCAAAAAATAACACACTAAAGATTAAAATCTACACTTCCAACACAAAAAATGTACCAAAAAATAAAACCCAACAATAAAAAATTAGGGTTCGGAGACCAAAAAACCCAAAATCTGAGGGAAAAAAAAAACCAAACAGAAACAACAATGAAGCAAAAAACAACACACTAAAGATTAAAATCTACACTTCCAACACAAAAAACGTTTCCAAAAAAAAAAAGCCAAAAATCAAAAATTAGGTTTCAAAGACAGGGAAGGAAAAAATCAAAAATCAAAACTTACCATTCGGAAAAAATGAAAAAGAGAAAATCCAGTAGAGAAAACCAATACTAAGTTAAAAAGTAACAAAAGGGGGAAAAAAATGAAGTCGGAAACAGTAATAAAGAAAAAAAAAAGAATCAAAATCAAAATCCAAACTTTTAACACAAAAACACATCCAAACCTTCAACAGAGAAACCCAAGAACATCAAAAAGGAAAAAAAAAATCCAAAAACAAAGAACAAAAACCAAACTTCCTGATCCGAAGAGAACAAACACACTGGAGAAAAAATCATCAACAGTAGAAACCGAGAGCAAAAAAGAGGGAATGAGCGGCCGAGAGAGCAAAATGAACCAAAATCTAGGGTTTGGAAGCCAAAAATCCAAAGAAGAAGAAGAGAGAGAGGCAGAGCGGTAGAGAGAGAGAGAGTCAGAACATAAAGAATAGAGAGAGAAAATGGAGAGGCATTATGGGTGGTGGAAGGAAGAAGGGAAAGGGAAAATTAGGGTTTGGAGGGCAAAATTATCAATCCACCGTGGGTAGAGGAACCGGCAGTCAAACAACCAAGGGCAAAGTCGTCTTAACAGTAATAGGGGGCAAAAGTGTCCATTCAATGTGGGGAAACCAACCGGCAGGCAAAAATAGGAGGGCAAAAATGTACGCCCAGTGATATGAGGACAAAAACATCCATCCACTGTAGAAACGGCAAAATCAGCACATGGGAGAGGGGCAAAATCATCATTTTACTGTAGGCTACTGTAGCAACATGAAAAATAGCACATGGGAGAAGGGCAAAATCGCCATTTTACTGTAGAAAAAATAGTAAAAACCCCCTCTCCTTTAGTATATTAGTATAATTTTAGGTATTCTGCTAGGATATTTTCTACTTTCAACATGTACGGTAGGGCGTCTTTGGCTCCGACCGTCGGCCCCGATCATCGGAATATTCTAGTATAATATTTTGGGTATTCTACTAGAATATTTTTTCTATTTTCAACATTGATGGCCGGGCCTCTCCAGCTTCGACTACCGGTACCAGTCGCCGGAATATTCTAATATAATATTGTGGGTATTCTACTAGAATATTTTGGATATTCTACTAAATTTTGACTCCATAAATTTTGATCGGGAAATCAAATGATCAAACAATTAAAACTTCAATGACATTTCACGACCGACGTCATTGATGACTGAAATTGCAGCGGCTAAAACAAACGATTATGTATTCCCTTTGACTGTGGTGCCACAATTCCTGTGTCCTAATATGTCAAGCAAGTTTTTTAGTAAGTCTCAAATCCTCATTCCTATACATAGAGGCCTCTGAAATATTCATTCTTAGGAATTAAGAAATGCTAATACAATTAAAATTCAAGCGGAAACACATGCATCACCATATATGAATTATTCTGAGTGTGGCCTTTATCGGCACGTCAATTCTTCATGAAAAACACTCTATCTATTCAAGCAAAAAATAATAATAATAATAATTACAGCACTATCTATTCAACAACAATATGTTCTTTTGTTCTTTTCTTGCTAATTAATTAACCAAACCATATTTTGTACAATGAAACATTAATCAAAGAACGAGCCTTGTATTGAAAGGAGAAAGCAGTTACAAAAATTGTAACAAATTTACATAAAAGTAATTGCAACTAACATCTTTAAAATACAAAATCCAATTAACATTGTTGCCAAGATTTAATTCCATTTCTCATAATCTGTATTAATTCTCACCCCATGAATTAAATGATGCCAACAAAGGTCACCAAACTTGGAAAACGTTTTTTTACATCACATTTTTTTTTTTTGGTCAAACCTTTTCCTTTTATTTTCTTTTCAAAATTAAAAAGTTTAAATTATAAAGATGGGTCTTATATAATTTCTTTTTCTTTCCATTTTCCACTCTACCAAACAATTAATTAAGATTTCATTTTTCTTTCTTCCTTCCTCTAACTTCATTACTCTCCCTTTTCTATTCCACCAAACATAGCATTTGGGACGACAAAAACAGCATCAATTAGGTAACAAGGAAAGAAAATAGGATGGAAAGAAAACTTATAAAAGATAACAAATTAGAATAATGCAAAGGATTTTAGTTTTAATTTAGGTTATTTAGTAGAAATGAAGTAAAGAAATTAAGTTTTCCACCAAATAGCGGAGAGAGAAAATTTGGTAGGTCCAACTACGATTTTTTTTCTCTATTTTCCTTTCCTCCTTTCTTCCTTCTTACTAAACAAATTACTTTTATCATTCTTCATCCAATTATCACTCCATCTACTTCTTTCCTTCCCCTTTTCCATCGTATAAATCATAGCATAAGGGATACCTTTGGCAGGATCTTCCATGCCACCTACAGTTTTGATTCACACGAATAATTTTTGCAATGACAAAGCGGGAATTTTTCTTTCTTTCATGATGACTTGTCAACCCTAAAACTTGGGCTTTAGCGAAGACATATTGCGGCTAAACTTCTTTAATGACGGCACACACCTTTCCAAAAAAGAAAAATTAAATTGGATGGTTACACAATGGTAGTAGTAACAATTATAGTTGTTACAACACTCCCCTTTCCAAAATTGTGGTCGCTAGAGAAATCGTCGTTACTCACCGCATTTCTTGTAGTGAGAATTCCTACTAGAATTTAATTTCCTTTTTTTTTTCTTTTGTTGATTAGAGAAGTAAGTTGATAAATTAACAACAAGTACAAACTTTGGTATAACCCCAGTAGAGACCAGAACGATTCAATTCAACTTTTTGTTTGTTCGGATTTGATTAATTTGTTATTCTCTATATGTTTTAAAATAGGTTTTTCATTGGATAAATATCTAGGTTTTCATTGGATGACTTACCGGTATTTTTCCCAAAAAAATCGGCAAGGGAGGTCCCAGAGGACGGGAGTCACATAAGGAAGTTCGGGTTTTTGAAGGAGTGTTGGGCGGAGATATTAACGTGGTCATCTGTGAAACATAGAAGTTTTCAATTTGAACTTGATTACAGTAAAGAAATTAATTAAGAGGACTTTTGACCCTATAAGTTTCGATCTGGAACCAAATAATCAAAAAATTAAAAATTCAAGGACCTCCGACAACTGACATCATTAACCGAATATGCCATGGCTAAAACTAGCACTTTGACTGTGGTGCCACAATAACTGTGTCCTAATATGTCAATAAAAATTTTTTATCATGAAACCTCTGAAATATTCATTCTTAGGAAGTAAGAAATACTAATACAATAATTGAAATTCAAACAGAAACACATGCATCACCATATGAATTATTCCGAGTGTAACCTTTATCGGCACATCAATTCTTCATGATTCAACAAAAACATGTTCTTTTGTCTTTTTTCTTGCTAATTAACCTCACCATTTTTTGTACAATTAAGCATTAACCAAAGGAAGAGCCTTGTATTGAAAGGAGAAAGCAGTTACAAAAACTATGGCCAATATAATGTACACAAAGTAATTGCAACAAACATCTTTATATACAAAATCCAATTTACATTGTTGCCAAGATTTAATTCACTTTTCTCATAATATGTATAAATTCTCACCCCATGAATTAAATGATGCCAACGAAGGTCATCACCAAATGACTCACATAAGCACATTTGGCACAAAAGGCAAAACAATAAAAATCTTACCATATTAGGAAATGGTAAAGCATTAATAGAAAATTAAAGAAAATGACCAAAGACTTGAATCCTTTTTTTTTTTTTTTTTTTTCAAAGGGACTTGAATCCCAATATTAGAAACACTGAACCTAGTTACTTGGGGTATACCTGAATTCCATTTATAAATAACCCCCAATCCCTTCTTCATTTTATTTCTCTTATACAAACATTTCCTTCCTATTCTTTCCCAAAAACTTTCTAGGGAACCAAACATCATGGGCCGTCGGAAGATAGAGATGAAGGTGGTGAAGGACACCGGCTGTCGCCAAGTCACCTTCTCGAAGCGGCGTACCGGCCTTTTCAAGAAGGCGAACGAACTCGCCACTCTCTGCGGGGCCGAGGTGGGCGTCGTTGTCTTCTCGCCCGGCGGAAAACCCTTCTCTTTCGGGCAACCGAACGTTGACACTGTCGCGGATAGGTTTCTAAAACTGGAATCCAAACCAAGCCGCGACAAGACGACCACCGCGATGTCGAAGAGCAAGAAGAATAACGCGGCTGCGGAGAAGCTGAACCACCAACTGAACGAGCGGATGAAGGAGTTTCAGGATAAGAAGAAACGAGGAGAGGAGCTAGATAAGGAAATAATGGCCGGAGGAAAGGCAGTGCCTGAATTTATCGGCGATCTCGGGTTTGGTTATCTCAAGAAAATGAAGAGGACTCTGCAAAGGTTTCGTAAGACAGTGAAGGAAAGAGTGGGTGAGATTGAGGCGTCGTCGACATTGTTGATGCTGTCCATGGATTGCAGAGACTGATTAATTAATTAATTAATTAATATCATGAATAAGAGAGTGTTAGAGATGTTGCCAAAAATGTTTTAACAGCATAATTAATCATGATTATAAGGGCTGAATTAGAAGTTGTCCATGAGATTTTGCTCAATGGCTGAATATTTCTGCTTAATTTGTCCTGAGTTTTTTGAAGTTCTCAGATGTTTGGTTCTAGAATAATCTATGTTATAATGTCATATTGCTAGAATTGCTAATGTCTCTTGTTTATTTTATTTTATTTTATTTTATTATCTTTTTTGTTATCTATCCATTTAGTCCTTATGAACATTCTGTCACATTGATTTTTAAATTTTTAATTTTGATAAAATAGCCCTTAATTTTTTTTGTTTTTATAGTAATTTTGCTCCCTAACACTAGAATTGATAAAAGATTTTTGAAACGTAACAAATATAATCTCATCTCTATTGTATAGCTAAATACTTTCAATAAAATTATTGCCTTAAGTGAAATTTTTTCTTCTTTTTATGGGTTTTTAACAGGAATAAGGAGAATATTTTGTATGTAGTACTGTAATTATTTTTGTAAAATTTAATGTTAACATAGAATTGATACATGATTATATATATTAAACTATAAAAATCTTTTATTATCTTAACATCAAGGATCAAAACCGTAAAAAATAAAAAAAACTCAGGGATTAATTTATCAAAATTAATTATTCATAAATCAAAATGACAGGATGTACGTAATTCAGGAACTAAGCCAATAAATTATCTTTTTTTTTTTTTTTTAACTTAGAGGCGAGAAATTCGAACACTACTACAGTTAGGTTGCAACCAGTCTTTTTAATAATATTGTCTTGGCAAAGCGTTTCTTTGGTACACGTATGTATATGGTTGTATATGGTGATCATTTAAGGCACATTTTTGGCACCTAGGAAATGCCTTTCGGGACATCTGACAATAAATTGAAGAACATTAAGTGATTAGTAATTAATTTTTGTAATAAATAATTTTTGTTTGATTTGTTTTGCTAGAAGTAGATCATCCAGAATTGACCCCACAAAAAAATAAATAAATAAATAAAGTGAGAAAAATCATCCGGTATTGACTGTTTTTGGGTAGTGCCGGCACACGGAGGGGATGGTTATTTATTTATCTACTTACTTATTTTGTGAATTTTCAAGGGGGTGAGAAGCATATTGATGATAAGGAAAAGAGCAATGGTAGAGAGCGCCATTAGGGTCGAGCAATAGTCACTAAATCATGAGTCTTTTATGGTGACATCATGATATCGGTGTCGTTGTTATGTATAAATTCATGTAAATTTAACTATTTTAGCATCTAAAATTCGCAATCTAATGATATTTAAATCATTATGTTTTCTAGAAGAAAAATGCTATAAATATCAATTTTAATATCGATTTTTTAGTATATAAGTTGTCCTTTTCTTTATTGGTAGGTGTTTAAAGGATCACCACATCATTTGATTGCATTTACTAATATAAAAAAAATAACAATTTATCACTACGTAATTAAGTTGGTACTAAAAAATTTAAATTAGAGGTGTCTCTAACATTACTCTATAACGTGAAATTTTTAACACATTTGACACTAATTTTAATTTAAGTAAATTGCACCGTAGATTCAAGGTTTTTGCAAGGCTCTAATAACCACAAAAATGGATTAGAGCCTTTCAGAAAATTGATCCTTAGCGAGTATTAGTTGGATATAGGGGCGTGTAAGATGGTACGCCAACCAAATCCTCTACACTGACATGCTTAAGAAAGGCGATTTACACCTACATTTTGATCATGTAACTAAGTTCACTATCATCAACCAAAACGAAATAATTTCAAAAACTAACAACAAATAATTAGGACTCCTTTCTAAAATACGAAAAAATAACCATTTTTAAAAACTATTTAAATTTTGGTCAAAATTTTTTATTTAAAAAATATTTAAAATTTTGACCATTAATCAATTATTGAATAATTGATCATACTTAATCAGTAATTAATCACAATCAATCAGTGTAAAATACATATCACTAATATTAGTCAAACATTGATTGATCATGATCACAAGCATGCGTTTGGTGCTAAAGTTTGGATTGTAGAATTTGGATTTGGATTGATTGTACATTTATCGAGGTATTTGAATTGCTTGAGTTAAAAAGTGTAAAAAGTGTAAAAACTTAAAATGTGTTCAGAAAAAAAATATATATATATATTAATATGGAGCTTGTTTTGTTCGTCTCGAAATTATATGTAATTTAAAAAAATAAATCATCTCATTTGAACTTATCTGTGTAAAGTTATGGACTTTTAAAATTTGAGTTACAAAATTATGTGAATAGTTAAGTTAAAGGAAAATGATAAAAATTGGATCGTAGAAGTAGGATTTGGATTGAAGGTCCAAACACAATTACCTATTGAAATTTTTATGAACAAAAAAAAAAGGAGTCATTTTTGTAATTTCACAAAACTTGTACCATTTAATAAAAAAACTTCTTTAAAAAATCAGTTACCCACATATCCCTTTAAAAAATGATTTTTTTAAAAAAATCATTACTTATGTACCTAGTTTGGCTCTTTTACTTTATTTGAGAACAAATTCTCATATTGGTACGATATGAATCCTCTATATATATATATATATATATATATATATTCTAATTTAGTTTACTTTATTTGAATTTTTGACATTCACTAGAAAACTTTGCTGGATAAAAAAAATTATTTTTAAACCTGTTAAACTATTTGAAATTTTCACCTTTTTAAGTTACTTCTTTAACTTAATTACTAAGCTTTCGTTTGGTATTACAACTCCAGTTCAAATTTTTCATTTTAGTTTGTCTTTTTTCTGAAAAGTCAACAAAAATTATAACTAGTTTTTAAAAAGTCAACCAACTTGAATTTAAAATTTTAAATTGGAGTTGTAATCCCAAACAAAAGTTAAATATTTAGTATAATTATCTTTATCAATACAATAACTTTTGGTTCTGAGGCTCATTTTCTTTATCACAACTCTTGGTTCATTATTATAATGAGTCTCTTATGGTACTTCATCATATCAGACGTAGACACGGGATCTGCTATAGGAACGAGAGGCGGGCTCATCGTGATTGCCACCTGAGGTGTGTTTGGCTGCAGGATCTTAGGCGACTTAATTGGGGGCTTTTTAATGGAGAAGTGACAACTCTCCAGATCGAGCATCTGACGTACGTCAAAGGTCAACGGCCACGCATGGGCTTCACTCGTCAATGGGGAGGAAGACCATGATCCATTCTACATTTGATTCGTCCTATCTTTGTGCTCTTTGACCACTCTATTCATGTGCTTTGACTTGTCAATGATGGCTCGCCCAGGCCTCGTCACTGCGACCTCCTTTGAGAGGAGGCACCCCTTCTCCCGAAGTTACGGGGATATTTTGCCGAGTTCCTTAGAGAGAGTTGTCTCGCGCCCCTAGGTATTCTATACCTAACCATCTATGTTGGTTTCGGGTCCAGGTACCCTTTTGTTGAAGGTTGTTCGAGCTTTCTTGGGAGTATGGCATCGGTTACTTCAGCGCCGTAGCGCCTTGGTACTCAAACATTGGCTTGAGGCATTTTCTTGCTCAGTGCTATTTTTTTTTTTTTTTCACTTTTCTTTTTGTTGTGTTTCTTTGTGTTTTCACTGAATAAGTTTTGGATTTTGTTGTTGTGTTTGTTGTGTTTAATAACGGATGTGTTTGTTTCCCCACATTTAATTGTCATTTCTGCAAACTAATCCATACCAAAATTCATCATATGATTTTTTGGTTTGGTTCGGTTGTGATGTTTGAACTATCTTAATAATGACTTCTAAAAAAAGTTTTTTTTTTAAACAAATTGTATAATAAAGTAATAATAATCGTGTAATTTAAAAACAAGTATTGCTAAAATATAATATATGGATACACATACATCATGTGTTGAGTTTTATTAATTGAGGAAAAGGATTAATTATATATATATATATATATATGTATGTATGTAAGATAGACAGAATCATAGAAACATTATTCTTCCAGGCCATGATTTGTTAATACCAAATATTTTGAGGTGCATTTTCCGGAAATTATTGGCAAACAGTGTGACCAACTCATATACATAGTTATAGATACATGATCCTGGATTACTATCAATTGCTATCTGTACCCTCCACAAGTTGTTGATTTTGCATGATCAACTCAATTTTTTGACATATACAATGTGAGGATCTATTTTAAATGTAATGTTTTAACACGATCAAATCGTTTATATTTAGTTGGATTTTGATTGATTTTTCATTAAAAGTTTTTTCAGACCAATCAAATCGATCAACAATAAAATAACATGGTTAGAAATTTTATCGTAGTTTTTACCTTTAAACCAAGTATATATGAACACCAGCTAGCATGCTTAATAATAATTAGTTTGCACATTTGCACACGACTCCCAGCACTGTTTCGCAACCTATATTTACGATTAAAAAAAAAACAAACAGACAAACAAACAAAAACCTCTATGGTCAACTTCTCATTAATTCGAATCCAGAATAGTAATTCTTTAATTTCTGTTGCTTTGCACTTCCCATGTGATCCACAAGTCCACTGACTAGGTTTTAAAAAATAAAAAATTGTGTACTAATGTAAAGTCTAAGCGCTATTTTCAAAGATTGTACTGATACAAAGGGGATCATCAGCAGCTTATTATGGACGGAGGTATTTGAATTTAGTTGGTTAAATTAATCGGTAAGATATTTTAAAGGGATACAAAAAGATTATTCCAAAATCTAAAAGAAAATCTCCAAAGGAAAAAAAAAAAATTTGTTTCGTGCACCGACCAATTAAAGACATTGAATATAGAAAACGATCGAGCGACTAAAATGACATGAGAATTTTTTTTTTTCCCAAAAAGAAGAAGAAAAAGAAAAAAAAAAAAAAAAACACCAAAGATTCTATCAGATCCATTCATTTTATTCCAACATAATTGTACAATGTGGTATATATGTATACAACACCAAAGATTCTATCTTTCCGCTTTTTTTTTTTTTTTTTTTTCAACACATGCATTAAAAAAAATCATGTCCTCAACGGGTTTATTAATTTATTCAGCAAATAAGGTGTGAATATAAGGTAAAACATATTAGAAAGAAAAATGGTACTTAGGAATTTAAGATATGAATAGGTGTATTATGTTAATATATGATGATGTGATTCATCAGATTTACTGATCAATATATATTTTCTCTGCATCAAAAAAAAAAAAAAGTATTGTGTATCAATATGTAAAGGAAAGCGTAATAGACTAGAGATTCAGCGCACCGCCGGACCTTTAGCCATCAAATTTCATATTCAAACTCATTATCAGATACTGAGTTTAGAAGTAGTTCGTGCCATCCGTAGAGGGAGAGGGATATCAAATCGAAGCTATGAATGGGGTTGGGTTGCCGTTGATGGTGAGGTGTTTTCGAGCTTGTTGGTCATAATCTTAACTTGCCCTTTGGAGGTTTTAATCTGTGGGAGGAGACACGTCATATCGTTTCTCTTTGTGTGTCCTTCGGATTTGTTGATGGAACCAGATTATTTATCAGTGTCAAGTTTTCTGTTGTAAGAAGTTTTATATGTAAATTGGTGATTGTTTTATCTTTTATATTTGGAATATAAGGTGAAAATTTTTCTTTTACCAAAAAATAAAACAAGGGTGATAAAATTTCGAAGGAAAAGGCATAGTTTCATTATTTTAAAAAAAGTTGTTAGGCCCTTAATATGTAAAGCTATGAAATTAATGCTCAGAAAATCACGCATAATATGTTTAGATAGCTCTCAATCTGTTTCTTTTTTATGATTGTTTTATTATTAAAGATATCTTGTTGCCTTTGTATGTTAATGGTGGTCAATCTTGGCATGTTTCTCGTTATGGGAACAGGGTAGCCCATCTTTTGACTAATTCTGCATTTTGTAATTCTAAATTTTATTGGGGTGTTTGTATCCTCTGCTGTTGTGGCGGATTTAGCTGAGTAATGCGATATCCAGTTTACCTTCCCGGAAAAAAAAAAAAAAAAAAAAAAAAAAAAAAAAAAAAAGCCCAAATAATCTCTGAAGAATGTTTATTACAAAAGTGCCATTCTCTCTCTATCAAAGTCAAGTGGGTAGTCTTTTTCTTTCTATTAAAAAAAAAAAAAGAAAAAAGAAATGGTCTGTAACTGTTCATCTTCTTCTCCTCGTTGCCTTCTTCAGATTTATAGTCTCTATTGTTTCTTTTTCTCTTCTTTTCCTGTAATCTTACAGTCACCCATTGTCGATTCCAAAAGTAAAAAAAGAAAGATCTCACTTGGTGTTCTGCTATTCTCAATCTCAAAGTAAAATCTCCCCTTTGCTCTTTGTTTTAAAAAATATATAGTCCTTTGTAGGGCCGGCAATTTCAGATACGGCACAGTGACACAACACGAAAACGATTGCATGTTTAATAATTAGATTGAAATTGGATCGACACGTTTAACACGAAAATAAATGGGTCAGAAATAGGTTAACACGGTTAACCCATTTATTTAAATGAATATGATAATAATGATGAATTTGACAATTCTAGTTGTTAATTTTATATTTTATATGAATATGATGAGTTTCTTATGTTAGTAAATTCAAAATTTAAAAAAAAAAATTGTACCCAAAATTTTTGTGTTAAATGGGAAAGAAACCAATTTTTGTGTTAAATGGGCCGTAAACAGGTTCTTATGTTAAATGGGCCATAAACTGGTTTTTCACATTAAATGGGTCATAAACGGGTTTGTTTCCGTGTCAACCCGTCGTGGCTCGTTTAATAATCATATTCGCATGTCGTATTGTTCTACCTGTTTATTAAACGGTTCGTATTCATGTTTAAATTCCTTGCCCGTTTATTAATCGTGTCGTGTTCGTGCTAATCGTGTCGTGCTATAATCGGGTTAGCCCGAATCCGGCCCACAAGCACGAATTGCCAGCCTCCTTTGGTGTTCTTAAAAAATAAATAAATATAAAAAAGTATTTTTTTTCCGTCTTTTTCATTTTTTATTTTTATTTTTTTGTTAGTGGCCTTTCCCTCTTCATGTGTTTTTTAAATGGTTTTCCCCATCTAATTTTTATAGTCAATTCATGATTTGTTGAAATTTTAAATTCTAAAAACACTTTCTCAAGAAAATTTAAAAAAAAAGAAAAAAACTATTTTTTTAGAGATTTTATCAGATTGGCAAAGATGTTGCCATAGAATATTAGAAGCTCATGTTAGCGTACAAGGGATGTTAAAGTTTGTATTTTGAAATTCTCACCACTTGAAATCTCGTTCATTTTTATCTTAAGATCATTAAAAAAATATATAAAAAAAATTTCTCCCACTTGACATTCTGGAAGCCCAACAATAAAAAGTGGACGAACATCCCCTAAAAAACGGTGAGAAAACTGATAGTTTAGATGGAATGGCATATTTGTAATAAATACGCATTACAGGTCTTCTTTTCTAATTACCAGGGATGCAGGCTCTCAGAAGCAACCTAAAGGGACACGTGTAAATTAATAGAAGAGAGAGTGAGTAAGAGAGTCTCCAAACAAGTATTCTTGGCATTTCTCATAATCTTTTTTGTGTCTTTTTCTCTCTGAAAATTTTTTATAATTGCATGGATAAATTACTAATTTCGAAACAAACTTACATAATATAGATACTTAAAAATCAAGGACCAAAATATGATTTGATGGAAAATTACTCCTTTTATTTTTTATGTGTACGTAACAAATTCAGGGCTTTTCTCATCTTGCAAGTTACACTCTCCTAGATCCATGTTAATTAAATCATTAATTCTTTGATCAAAAGTTAGAGATCAGTCTACGGTTATCAGGAATTGCTGATCCAAAAGTAACTACTCACAGGTAATGCCGATTTCTGCTGACAAATGGAAGTTGTAAAACCACTTATGTAACTTTATATATATATATATATATATATATATTTGTTTGTATCTGTTCCATCAAATGTAAGACATCCGAAATCGAATATAATAGGGTTGTCCCCACATAAAGACACATTAAGCTCATGAAAACTTTCGGTAAGATTATTCCCCATATCATATAGCATTGTATATATAATACATATATGTATATATATATATATACACACGCACACACATCATGTACATATATACTACTATTTCATTTGTTGAAAACTGGCTGCCGGAGCCACAGCATGCCAATACCAGTTATAAATTTAGAATAAAGTTGTGCGTGGAATATTGTTTGAGTTATCATATGTGGAGTTGTTAAATGCATGCCAATTTTGAATTGAGTGTATTGTACCAAGTGATATTCTTCCTGATTTTTCTGTTCCTTTGTTGCTTTTTTTGCCTTTTTTTATTTGTTTTCTCACCTTTAAATTGAGTAATGATCACTTTTTTTCTCGACACTTTATAATTTAGTTATATATAAATTTATTCTTAAGTATTATTACAGACATAATCAAATGATAATTTCGTATTTAACACCGTCATAACATGTAAAGTTTTAATATCTTAACGCCTTCATAACATGTAAAGTTTTAATACCCTAATGTTGAATTGAATTTCCTATCATAGATTCTCATATATGTATATATTAAATGTTTAAACATGTTCAAACATTTATTAAATACCAAAAAAATGAATTTTCTAAGAAATTTTCCCACTAACTTTGTTTCGTCACTCTAAAAATTGAAAATGCTACACCTAGCAAACTATCAATTTAATGCTGAATCATCCGTTGTTTCTTGTTTGACAAGATGACTAACCAAAGTTTATCAATATAACTAAAACATATCCAAATTGAAGCGACTCAACCCCAGCCAACCCTTGAAAAAATTTTATAATATTAATAACAAGAAGACTAAATCTTAAGACTCATTTTACTTTTCAATAACAAATTAACCCAAGCTCACTGCATTTTTTTCCCCCATTCGATAAATCCAAGCACGCTACCTTTTCGTTGGCACTATCATTCTACAAGACATTGACATGTATAAATAAAAATATCCAAAATCAATCCACCAAAAATATCAACAAAGAAAAAAAAAAACAAAAACACTACTTTCCACTCCTCTTTTTTTTTTTTTTTTTAGATACTTCCATGCACTTTCGTTTTCGTTTTCTTTGAAGAAAAAGTTTTTGAAAGAAGTCAAGATTTATTGTCGTGGATTTCATGTCACATTCATTTATTTAATCAAATAATGTTCTTACATATCATTTAGGGTTTGAGAGCAATTTCCTTTTTTTTTTTTTTTTTGTCTTTTTTTCTCAATTTAAAACTATTTTTTATTATTTAAATCTTTAAATGTCTACAGTAAACTCAAATTTTACAAGTTCGTAACTTTGTCTTTTCAAGTACAAATGAGATGATTTTTTTTTTAAATTACATAGAATTTTGAAAAAACGAAACAAAATATATATTGATATTTTTATTCCTGAACACATTTTAAACTCTTACACTTTTTTACTCCAAACTTTTTTTTTAAACCAAACATCTATTTCCAAAACTTCAATTCAAATATCTCCAAAACCTTCACAGATGGACTATTAAATTTAAGAATTTAATCACATAAAAATATTAAATACTAAAAATAAATTAAGGAGACCATTAAAACCGAAATTGAAGTAACAATGTGAACTGTCCTTAAAGTCTTACATATAGGTTTCAATTCTTGAAACATCCACGGTCCAATAGGTCAGAAATAAATTGGAGTGAAAGTCATTTCACCGCTAATAGATAATTCTAAATGACTAGAACTTAAATTAGGTAAACTAGTTTAGGTGTAATTTATTTTTTTTTAATTAATATTATTCCTACACCCAACTCGTAACTAAACTGTCCCACGTAACATTATCTTTTTGACACGATTAAAACGCGGTTCAGTATATTCTTCTTCCACTCCCCCAACTACTCGAACAAATTACCAAAAACACCCCTACTCTTTCCTCAATATTCCTTCCTTGTCCCTAGCCCTTTTTTCGCTATTTTATTCCCACACAGATCATACGATCGTGGACCCCACACCTCTTAAAACGACCGCCTTGATTTTTCATTCATTCTTTTTTTTTTTTTTTTTTTTGTCCAAACTCCAAAAATAAATAAATTAATTAATTAATTAAACAAAAACCGAATCTTCTTTCTCTCCCCAATAAATAACTACCTCCTTCCTTGCTCTCCCTTCACAACACAATAAGGAACCCGTTTCTGAAGAGAGGGGAAAAAAAAAAGACAAAAATTTCTAGAGAGAGAGAATATTTTTCCCGGAAAATTTAAGGAGAGAGCAGATGATGGGAAAGAAGAGATGGATGTTCTTCAGGAAGCTGAAGAAAGAGAGCTCGTCGTCGTCGGCGACGCCGCGGCCGTCGCCGCCGCCGCCGAGGAGGTGGAGGTTGTTCGGGTCGGCATTCAAGTGGCGGAGGCTGAGCCTTCAGCTGTCGTTCTTCGACGACGTGCTTTTCAGGGTCGTTTCGGTGTTGGAGGCTGTCGTTTTGGTCATCACCCTCGCCTTCTTCTACCTCTTCTGTGGATGCCACTTTTAATATGCTCTGTTTTCCCCTGCCCTGGCATTAATATCTTCACAAGCTTTTTCTGCATTTGAAAATTGGACCCAAGAAAAAAAAAAAAAAAAAAAAAAAAAAGTGCTCTTGTCTTGGATTTTGATTTGGGGGTGATCTTGGAGGAAAATCAACGGCTTGTGATTAGTATAAAGAGATGGAACAGTGATTTGGCTTTGATTATGGAGAAAGAGTGGAGGTGGAAATTGGGTAATTATTATTATTATAATTATTTTTGTTTAGTTTTTGCTAATATGGAGAATTTCTATGTACAAAAGAAAGCTAATGTACGTAGTTTATCATCTTATTTAACTTGTTACTTGTTGTATATTTTCATTTCTTGTCCTGAACGTATAAAAATTTGTTCACAATTTGCAAATTCTTTTACTCTGTTTTCCTTTTCCCTTTCTGTTCATTGATTGCTTCAAACAAGAAAAAATGGATGCCATTTCCAAGTTATGTATATATATATATATATAGAGACAACTCTTCTTTTCCAAGTTATGAAGTTACTGTATTAGTATAATAGTTCTCTGTAAAGTTCCTTAATTTCTTCAAGCCAATCACTAAGGGTACGATATTTTTTCCTTGGGGATTTTTGGGGCATTATAGTATGAAAGTAAGTAACCTAGATTTTGTTTCTACTCAGTTCTAAACAACTCATTATTTTATTTTTATTTTTATTTTATATGAAAAAAAGTTCTAAACTACATATAAAAGGAATCGAATCTGCCTAGGTTGTCCACATCCCAGTTCCTACCTGCCCTTACCACTATTGAGATGTCATCTCATCTCATCTCATCTCATCTGCCTTAGCTTCCCTTACAAGAGCCAGCAGTTTCTTGTTGGTTTCCAACATTACCATTTTTTCCTTTCATTGTGGGGGCATCATTTCTTTTTTCTTTTTTCTTTTTTTTATTATTTTTTTTTTTTTTTGAATTATAATAAAATAAAAATGGTTTAAACTAGAAATCCATCCACTCCAGATTTTAAGGAAAACAATGATAAACGATGCCCATTCGTTCACATCACTAATACATTTTATGTGATGATCTGTTTTTTGGAGATTCAAATTCTACTTGTAATCATTAATCTTATGTTTACATGTGAGTTTGAGTGTTGGGTTAAAAAGATTATTATAAGAACTGGTAGGTGGCTTCGAATTCACAACGATTACAAGCTGGAATTTGATTGCGACTTATAAAGCAGATTCCTAAGCTAGTCCTGACTGGCTGATAAACATCTACCAGTCATAAACAATTTAATGCTATAATAAACAAATAGAATGAGTCATCACCCTACATGAAGAAGAAGAAGCTTTTTTTTTTTCTTTTTTTTGGCTGAGAAAAAGCTCGGAAAAGGGCTACTAGTGTTAACATACCTCTAAGCGTTATCAAATGGACTCTCCAAATGCTGACATGAATGTTTGTTAAAGGCTTTACAAGTAAACCCTACTCTCGATGAAGAGTGCGTCATCTCAACTTACCGAAGAAGCTGACATGAATGTTCGTCATCTCAACTAATTAAACTTTACATGTGTGTGTGTGTGTGTGGGTAGAGACAGTTGAAGCTATTCTTTTAACCTGATTATTTAGTACGTAGTCAATACTTGATGAGCACAGAAGTTGGAAATGAAGTTGAAAGGAAAATGTCAATACATATTTTGAGTGGTATAAATATTATAATTAACTAATTACAAGTCACTTTTTTTTTTTTGGCTAGTTGGAAAAGAAAATCAATGGTGTTTTCACGTTTTCAGACTAACATCACTCTAGAAATCTACTAATATTACAAGTGAAACAGAAATGACGTAGTTTATGCTTTCTCACTTAATATTCATGGAGTTTAAAGTTATTAATATCCAGTCTAATTAGACAGGTTATTAGAGTAATATAACTGCACTCTCACAACAAATAAAATATTTGATCCCGAAATATTAAACAAGAGAATCTTAATAGGTTATTTTCTTGTCTCACGACCACGGTGGTTGGTTAGAAGTTACATGACATTGTACATCTGTCTTGTTATTACTTACCGTATAACTTTTTGTGCGTAGCTTAATATGTGACAAGTGCAACATGTTGTTTTTGGCCTGCCACATATTATATATCATGCCAACCACCAAACGAGTGAATTATGAATTTTTTTTCCCCTGAATATGAGACTTTTTCTAAATAAAAAAGAAAGAAAGTAGCAAAAGATATGAGGATATATAGCATGTATACAGCCGAATGCTACATTAGGACACGCTGTATATGTTTGAATTTTTAAGATAACTTGTTGGCCACTTCTTTCCCCGACTTTTGGTACTGCATTTCGTGTCCTATCTACTTGCCAATTTTTTCGGCGGTTTCCACTAATTTTTAATTTATTTCTTCGAAATGAAAATAAAAGCAAAACACAAAAAGTTGCCATTTTTATCAGACTAAATTGCATTGGTGTCTCTTACAGTTATAATGTAATTAAAATTTGATTTGTGAATCTTTAACTTTGACAATTTACACTCTAAATTTATAAATTTATAGTAATCTATTTCGTTGATAATAATTTTAAGTTTTTTTTTTTAAAAAAAATTGACACATAACTTGCATATACATCGTTAATTAAAAGCTTTAAGTTTTTTTTTTTAAAAAAAATTAACACATAACTTGCATATACATCGTTAATTAAAAGCATGAAAGGTCTTAACGAGGGTATATATCTAATATTTATGGAATAGATTTTAACAAGGCATTTCTCAATTTATTAAGTCAGTTACTTTATTTTTCACATGTTACCAACCTTTCGACAGGTCTGTCCTCGTTTCTTTTGGTATTTATTTCGCCTTGCGTGAGTGCAAGATTGATTTTTTTTTTTTTTTATGCTTATGTGCGTCTCTTTGTTATGGATCGTATTTGTAAGAACTTTTTTTTTTCTTATTCATTCTTATTTCAATAAATTAAAGTGAGAAGCTTCAAACACGATGAACGATTAAGGATATGTCAATCTAGTTGTGATGTCTTAAATTATTAGTTGTCCTCATTTATATAAAGAATAGATATATATATATATATATATTTAGGAACGTGCCGATGAGTGACCTGTTTTATTAGTAATGATAGAAACGTCTACAGGTATGTGACGTACAAATTCCAATTTTTCTACCGAAGGTCATAGCGATCTTAATATGTCCTCTCAACGTTATGTGGGCTCACGTAAAAAAGAGCAGTGCTACAAGAAAATGCATCGGTTACGCCAAATATATATATATATATATATATATAAAATATGTTTTCTTTTTACCTTTAAGTCTTAGTGCAAACTGTTTATTATTGAGGTCACATATTTGCTTGCGTATTTGGTCTAGAAGTTTGCTTTAATTTACTTCAACGTCAATAAACGTCATATTTCTCTAGTAGTGAGAGGAAAAAAAAGTAAGGATAAAAAAAAAAAACGTTGAAATGGATATATTTTTGAGTCTTAATGCAACTCGTTTTCGATATCGTGTCTTCCAAGGTCTTAAGGACTTGAGGATGTTCAACTCTTCCAATGACATTTTCAAAGTTTCCAAATTGATGGCCCCAATTACTACCTTTGACCTTATAATTAACACTTTTTTTTTTTTTTAAATCAACGAAGCAGCCTTTGATCGAAGATGTGTATTTTTGCTTAAGAACAAAAAATATTGGATTTTCAGCTTGCTTATACTTTCAAATATTTTGTAATATCTGGAGTTAAATGTAAATGGTGATAATATGTTTAACCTAACAGTAATTATACACACGCGAGACTCAAATTAAAAAAAAAAAAAAAAACTATATTACATTGGAAAATTTTCAATTGAGGCATTTTAGGAAATAATAATAGTTATAAAAATAGCCCTACATTCGAAGAGATAATTTTAAATTAATTGCATTAAACTTTAAACGAAAAACATTTTTGTAAATAATTGAACTTTTTGGGTTCATGGTAACAAATTGAAATTTTTTTTGGGTTGTCAAAAAAAAAAAAAGCATAGTCATAAAATACCCTTATTCATGAAGAAATAATTAAGTTAAAATAAGGGTATATTTGATAATGAAGTTTAGTTAGTCCCATTTTTTTTTTTTTTTTGGAAAATAATTTAATTTTGTAGGTATATATGGGAGACAAAATTCCTCCTATACATGAACTTCATTTCTTGTTTTTAGATGGGATTCATGTTAATTAATTCCCAAAATACAAAAGTAAAACCAGAATTTAAAATAAAAAATCCAATTTGCTTTTCTCAAATTCAATTTGTAATTAATAAAACACGCCAAAATCCTCATTAAATAAAAATAATAATAATCACTAGACTCTCTAGTCTCTTGCATATTCCACTGGTGGTATTTTTGACGCGACACCACAAAATTCGAAGTATACATATAGTATTATAGAGTATCAAAGTATTCTCTATAGCGACTTTCACTGCCATGTTACATGTAAATTAATATTTTAAATTATAGAAATTGCTCTCTCCACACATCATGCTCTACGTTCCCTTGGAATTTAGCTACTTGTTATCCAGGAAAAAAAATAAATAAATAATAATAAAAGGAACTAAAAAAAAAAAAACTTGGTTATTTAAATAAATTCATTTTCTAAATCTAGATGGTCGACTTTACTCAAATATGTACTACGTTTTATTTCTTGGTCGTGGTGTCGTAAAACCGAAATATATGGTGTGCGTTTCAACTTCTAATTCCCATTTTAAGGTTAAACAGACAAAATACAGCTAAGTTTGAGTGTGAACTTTCCCGTTTTTTGGTCAAAGTTCAAAGCCTCTTTTGATACCAAATTAGAATTGCCGTATAATGACAAACCAAAGCCTTAATCTAGAAGAAAAACCCTAGCTAGTTAGTTTTTTTTTTTTTTTTTAACCTTTCTAACAAGAAATTATTTAATAAATGAGATGTACCACTATCACTTTATCTTATTTACGAGATATATTCGTCTTATAAATAATCGATATTTAGATAGTTTGTCAACATCGTTTCTATCTTAAATTCTTAATCATCATTCTTTTTTCTAATGAATTTTATTTTATTTTATTGATTAGGATATATGTTATGTTTACAAATCACTTAGATATTAATTATATATTACACGAATATGTCACATAAACACAATAATATGATACATCTGTGAATAAAAAATAAAAAGAAAAAAGAAAAAAGAAAAAAGAAAAAAGAAAATTCAAGCCCTCTAAATTTACTAGAATTTTCTTCTCCTCCTCTTTTTTTTTTTTTTTTTTTTTTTTTTTGTGGCTATTAAATTGGTCATTCCGTTGACGGTTATGACTCAAAGAAAGAAGCTTTTTCATGACAATATACTTAGTTGGAGGTGTCCACACGGCCAGCTAAGACTTTTTCGGAGTTGGCTTAAATTGTCCAAATTTTGCGTTTGAATTTTGTATTCCTTTTCTCTCTTTGATGAAAAATATTGAATGCTATTAATACTGCTTTCCTTTCCGGGATTATTCCTTCTTTATAACGGGGTGGGGGCCGACTGAGTGGACCCTATACGAATAGCCGATTGCAGACGTGGCCTCAAACGGGCTTTACTGAAGATGGACTGGCCCAATTAGAGGCCCAATCAATGCAATGTACGAGTCCAAATTTGCTGAGATAATTATGGCACTTTAGACAAATGCCACAAAATCATGTCTTAGATTGAATTTTACCACATTAAAAAAAAAAAAAAAAAAAACTCTAGAAACATCATTGATGATATTATAAATATTTATTTATTTAATTATTTTAAAATATCAATTATAATTATTAATTAATATCCCTATATAACCACCTAGTTACAAGTTGGTTACTAATTGGTAACAACAGCTGGCAAATTTCTGTTTGGTAACTACCGTGGTTGGCAAGAAACCAGTTAGTCACCAAATAGTAATCGATTAGTTACCGACCATGGTCGGGTTTCCGATCGGTAACCACTGCCTCCGGCGGGTATCCAATTGATTATCAAATAGTTACTAATTGGTGACCAAGTGGTTGCCAAACGAAAACTTGGATACCAATTCATAACCGGCCCGCAACTTCCAATTTTGCCATATTTTTCGGGGTCCATCATCGAAATATTTAAACAAAACACCAGAGTTTATCACTGAATCCACCAAATCTAATAAACAAACCCAAAATTTTCCCCTAAAAAAAAAAAAAAAAAGCAACAAAAATTTACACAAAAATCAAAATCTAAATACGAAAGAAAAGGTTGCCGGTGACCAAGTGGTTATATAGAGAAACCAATTGATAACAATTGCTATTTTTAAATAATTAAATAAATAAATATTTATGATGTTTTTTTTTTTTTTATATGTCAAAAATCAAACATGATTTTGTGGTATTTGTATAAAGTGCCCAAATTTGCTTGCTTGCTTAAGCGGGCCGGGCTTGTCAATTTAACCCCCAATGTACGGAACGATGGAAGCACTTGAATGCTGGGATGGAGACAGAATTAAAATCCTGTGGGAGCACAAAGACAAAAAATTATTACACTAATTACATTAAAAAGAAAGTAAAATTTCATATTTTTTTTTTTTTGGCCTAGATGAATTAGTGACATAATAGCCTACTATTGTATTACTCACCCTCCAAAAACGATATCATAAACAAAAATATCCTAATCCTAATCTTATCTAACATATATAAAATAGTCAATTCTTTTACTCTTCTTACTTGTGTTAATCCATGGTTTTATTAGCCTTTTTTCCAAAAAAAATTTTCCCTTGTTCTTTCCCCTTCCTATCTGATGGTTACATTTGTCCCTTTTTTTTTTTTTTTTTTTCTTTTTACATTTTTTATGTGCAAGATGTTCTTTCTCTCATTTACCTCAGACATGCTAAAATTGTCTCTCTTTTTTTTCCTTTTTTTTTTTTTTTTTAAATTTTCCTTGTTTTTATCATATCATTGGTATTCTTTTTAACATATTGTTCTTTTTTTTTTTTTTGAAGCTAAAACATACGATCTCTACTATTTGATAATTAAAAAAATATTCTATATATTCAAAATAAAATTTTTCACTCACTTTTTTTTCCCAATTTTCATATAATCTTTGAAGGGATGTTTAAGAGAGAAAAATAAATATGATAAGAATTTTGAAAAAGTGGATTTAGTTTTTAAATAAAATAAATATGTTGGATTTAAAATTGTGTGGCAAATACACCATTAATTTGATTAATATAAGTTAAAATTATTATAATACATTTTTATGATAATTTAAAAAAAAAAAGTTTAACAGTCCTATTTTCTGTTTCTTTCTTAAATATCCTCTTTAAATTTTAATTTATCTTTCCATTATCTCTTTTTCTCAAATGTAACATTCATAAATATATTTTTTGTTATCCTACTGAAATAATTTTTTAATGATCTATTTAAATGACTTTCTCGTATATCTACATTTAAGACATTTAAAATATATATATATATATATATATTTTAAAAATACTATACTCGACTCTCTTAAATTGAGTGGCCATTTGATACATCACCTTCAAATGAAAAAAATTTATCTTGAAATAACTATTTAAAATAAATTGGTGTTTGGAACGAATAAGTATAATGTAGATTTCAAGATTTGGATTTAAAGTAAGATGATTTTTTTTATTTAAAATAATGTATCAAAATACAATATTGAGCCTCACATGTGCAGAGCACATGTTTTAACTAGTATATATTAGAAATGAAAATGAACAAAGAATCGTATATTACATCAAAAGATTAGTGAGAGAGTTTGAAAATTACCATGAGAAAGAATACGAGTCAGCGAGAGAGAATATATATGGGCTGTTGTTACAAGTTAAATTAACATTTAAAAAAATAAACTAGAGTGTCGAAAATCAAAGAAAAGACCGTAAATTGAGCTAATGTAGGGTTATTAATAAGAAAAGAAGAGATTAGTCAAAATCAATAAAAGTAATATATTGAAAAGCAGAGAAACCCGTTGTCAGGGGGCACAAAAAGGCCGGTAATTTTGGACACGACACGAGAATGATACTAAATAAATGAGTTTGGACCGCACATTTAATAATTGGGTTAAAATTGGGTCACATGTTTAATACGAAAATAAACGGGTCAAAAATGGGCTAACACAATTAACTCATTTAACCCATTTATTTAAGATGTTATCATTCTCAAATAAAAAAGTATTTTCTTTTACTTTAATATTTTGTTGTCTTTTGATATTTCTCTTAGTATTTTGATTCTTGATCATGTGACAATTTGCGACTTGTTTCGAAGGGGATTTACATATGGACACCAACTACAATTTATATTTATGTTTTATCCTAAGATATGTTTGTCTTAATCATTATGGATATCTGATAATTCTAATTGTTAGTTTTATATTTTATATGAATATAATGAGTTTTTTGTGTTAGTGAATTCATAATTTTAAGTGATTTTTTATCCAAAATTTTCGTGTTAAATGATTTAGAAACTAATTTCATATTAAATGGGCCACAAACATGTTTTTCGTGTTAAATAGGTCATAAACGAGTTTATTTTCGTGCCAACCTGTCATGACCCGCTTAATAATCGTGTTCGCGTGTCATATCGTGCTACCCGTTAATAAAACAATTCGTGTTCATATTTAGGTTTCTGACTCGTTTATTAATTGTGTCGTATTTGTATTCATACTTATCGTGTCATGCTGTAATCAGGCTGGCGGTCCGCGAATACGAATTGTCAGTCCTAGGCCACAAATACTGCTCCACATAGGCGGCTCTGTATGTAAATTTTCTCCTGCTTTGCCGGTGGGGGTACGTGCCCTTACTAGGCCCCCTCTTCCTCCGTGTATGTTTGAATAACACAAATTCAAAAATCATTATATCAATATGCTAAAAAATTAGATACTTTCCTTATTCTCCATCTTCTCTGCCAAATAAAGACCGATTTCTAATACTTTCTTAATATGTTTCTCTCATTTGTAAAACTTAATATCTATACAATACTATGGTAATTAAGTTAATATATTCAATCTCATTTTCTATTTTAAAAAAAATACATAAAATACAACCGCCGCCGTAGGCGAACCAAACCGCCGAAGCAATGGGCGGCTCTGCTTTCAGTTAAGCTTCTTGAACTTGATCGGGATCTGAAACTGACGTACTCCATTTTTTTAATTTTTTTAAAAAAGAAATGATAGTTATTATATATAACATATAGAAAAATATTATACTACTACTCTTAGACTATTAATTACTTAGTATGAACTGACTGGTTACTACTCCAAAATTGTTCGGTTACGGTGCTCTGAAACCATCAATAACTAACAAGGTTTTTTTTTATTTTTTTATTTTTTATTTTATATTTTTTATTTTTTGCTAAAACTAACAAGTATTGGTTGGAAAATCAGTCGAACTTCTAAAACTCGGCTCAGTGCTTGATCTCATCTCCTAAAAGCGAACGGTGTTTAATTGTAAACCGAACCATGTCTGTTAATATCCGATGTACAAAGTGTGAAAAATAAATAATGAAAAAGAAAGACAGAGAATGCAAGACCTTTTTATTTTTGAAGTAGTTTTTTTTTTTTTTTTTTTTTTTAAGATTTATACCTAAATAATCTGTTTTTAAGAATTTTTTTAACAAATAGATAAAATTTTTAAAAATTAGTTAAAATATTATTATTTTTTAAATAATTAATTAATTTTCTTAAATAATCAATCAGTGATTAATCATATAATCTGATTAATTTGGTCAATCAATCATTAATCATAACGTAAATTATTAAATTTTATAATCAATTACTGATTGATCAAATTTAAAAAAATAACGATTATTTTATTAAATAAAATAAAATTTATCATCTATTAAATTAGGTGATTAAAAAAAATCATTCAAATCTTTTTTTTTTTTTTCCTTTTAAGTTCTTGAATTTTCAAGCTACTAAAAAGACTAAAGAAATAAAATTTAATGAAGGAAAAAAGAAAAAAGGAAAATTGAGACATATTGCATGGATTGCAAAGTGACAGGCAATAAGATAGAGAGGAGCAAATAAAACCGACAAAAATATATTTTCTTCCTCTTCATCTTCTTTTACCTTCCTCTCCTTGGAACAAGATATATACCTGACTGAGAGCCTTCTTATCTCTTCTTCTTGAGTTTTTCAACCCAAAAAAAAAAATGCAGGCCTCAATGTGGACGACAACTTCGCCATCCCTTCTTAAACCCACTTCTCACAATCCTCTTCTCACCCATTCTTTCTCTTCTTCAACACAGTGTTTGCCTCTCAGAAGCAGAAGAACAAGAAGAAGTGCCTCTTCTTTAACCCCCAGAGCGCTTCTTCAAACTTCTAAAGAACTGGTTTTGAGAGAATTTCATGAGCGCAAGGCCCTCAAGGTAAGGTTTCAGGAAACCCATTTCGATTCTCGGTTTATATTTTCTTGTTCTTGTTCTGTTTGGTTTCTGAGAAAAGTGGGTTTTTTTTTTTTTTTGAAATTAATTGTGAGATTACAACCAAACAAATGGTTGAATGTAAGGCTTTGGTTTGAAAAGGGCATTTTTGCTATGATTTGTTAGTGCGTTCTTAATATTGATTTTCACTGAAGGAGCCCAGCTTCTCTGTTTTCCAAGTGAAATCTCTTCTCTCACTCTTTTTTTTTTCTTTTCATTTTTTGGCTGTAAATAAATGGTTTTTTTGGATTAGTACCTAGAACAATAAGATTATTCTACTCATTTTTTTTCGATTTATTGTTTCCTTCACAGATTATCTCAGGCTTGCAGAATTTTGATAAGGAAAATGTTGCCTCAGTTGTTACTGCTGCAGACAAGGTTGGTCTTATTTATCTGGTGTTTCTGTCACATATATTATATATGTGTGTCTATATACGTATGTATATTTTCTTTAATTCTTCTGTTTTATGCTTTCTTCAAAAAAAAGTCTTGTTCTTCTTTGTAAAATTGCGTTATCTTCATAATCACTAACAGGGAGGAGCAACCCATGTGGATATAGCTTGCGATCCGGAGTTGGTGAAACTTGCCATTGGTTTAACTTCTCTTCCGGTAAGTTTATACAATTATATATATATATATATATGCATATGGTTTGTCAACTGTGGATTGATAGTTTGCTTGCCAAATTACAATGCATATGAAAAGTGTGATGTTCTCTTTTCGGTTTCTTTCCTCGAGGAATGGCCAACATTCCCATTGTTGGGAGAGATCGCAAACATGAATAAAATTTCATTGAAAAGAGCACATTAGCATCTAATATAACCATTAAAAAGTGAAGAGATTTTAAAGTTCCTTATGCTTTCATGGACTTGACAAAATATCCACTGTCAAATCGTACTTTAACTACTCGTGTCATTATACTAAACATATCATCTCTTGTCAGGTCTGCGTTTCTTCGGTAGATCCAGCTGCATTTCCGGCTGCTGTCGAAGCAGGAGCATTGATGGTTTGCCAACAAATTAATCTTGTTACCTTCGAATTAGGATTCGCTCGTTGACCTATATTAGTTCTCAAAGGATTGTAGTAGTACTTTGTTGATTGGTATAATAAAGCTTAGTGCATATGCAGGTTGAGATTGGAAATTATGATTCATTCTACGAGAGAGGTGTGATTTTCTCTCCGGAACAGGTAAAAATTCAGACCTGGAAAATCTAACAAAACCAAGAAAGAGTAATCAATGTTTTAATTCCGTTCCAACAAATACCTAACGGCGTAGAGCGATTTTTTGGATTTCGTATGCTTGCAACTTAGTCAAGTATCCTCTTCTTGCTGCAGATATTGAAACTAACAAAAGAGACCAAGAGGATTCTTCCATCTGTGACCTTATCAGTCACCGTGCCTCATATGCTAAGCCTCCCTGATCAGGTGAAAAGCAGCATTTTTCAAAAGGTGGAAATCTATGTTTTTTATGGTTTATCGAATTAACAATGAGTATTTGGATTAAAACAGGTCAAGCTTGCAGAGCTTCTGGAGCAGGAAGGTGTCGATGTCATTCAAACCGAAGGAGGAAAATGCTCTAACCCTTCAAAGTCTGGCATCCTCGGTTTGATCGAGAAGGTAATATTATCAAGAACTACACATATTCATAGTACCCAAAAAAAAAAAAAATGTTGTTTGCTCTTATGCTACTTGGCATCTCTTGATACTTCGTTAATTTTCAGGCAACACCAACATTAGCAGCAGCATATTCTATCTCGCGGGCCGTCAACATTCCCGTCATGTGTTCGTCTGGACTAAGTGCAGTCACAGCACCAATGGCTATCACAGCCGGAGCTGCTGGTGTGGTATGTAGTTCGTTTCACTGTTTATCTATCCCCAACAATTATGTCCTGTTTTTATTACTTGAAAGCAACATTGTAATTTGTATCGTTGTCGAATGCAGGGTGTTGGATCAGCCATTAACAAGCTTAACGACGTTGTGGCGATGATTGCTGAAGTCAGGAGCATTTCCAACTCATTAGCATCAGCCGGCAAGCGGGCTGCAACCGAAGAGCGGCGTCTAAAACTGTGATTTTGGAGGCCCTATAACCATACAGAATCCCTAAATTTTGTTCTAGTAGTAGAAAGTTAAACTTCGTAGTCAATAAATTTTGTTTAGTTTGAAAATGGATTTTGTCATTTCAATCCGTTGTTAGCAACGACATTAAAGCAGCAATTAAATCCAAATTTCATCTGTTGATATTCATGTCTATACATCAGATTGTCTCGAACAACAACATATAGTCATATACACATCTCATTTTAGACCAAAATCTGGCAATGAAGCAAGCTCGGTGTATGGCACACCGCAATCAACGGATGCGAGTGATTAGCGTTGGCCGATTCTCATGCCTAATGTCTACGCAGGAGGTCCCTCCTGTGAGAATGCAACAGATACCCATCAACGGTCATGCAAAAACTTGCATGAATCCCCGTATATGTCTGGCTGATGATCAATTCTCGACGTTGCTCGAACATAAGCAGAAGCCCTGGGAGGGCCGTGAGACACTCCCACCTTTTTGCCGGCAACAGTTTTCTCTCTCCAGAATCCAGCCTTGTGATCAGTGTATCCATGAATCCCTTTGTACAACTTCGCATCATCGGTGTTCAGCGTTTTACCCTTCAAATCCTCCTCTGCACACTTGAGAACTCTCTAGCGAATCGCCCAGGCATCTTTAGATAATTCGGTCTTGGTTTCTAGCGTTGCTGTTGCTCTACTATCATAATCGACCTGAATTTCATTCGAAGATTCAAACTGAAAGATGGGAGCACCGGATTCAGAATTCTTCGACTGCCCGGTAGAGAAATAAAGTTGATCATTGGGCTTCGGTGCTTTTCTTCTGACTGCACAAGAATGTACTCTTGGATTTTGATTCGGTATCATCCTCCTCAACTGTTCGTTTCCTGAAGTTCTTATCCTTCAAAGACTTCGGGAAGAATTTGCAAACTGAAAACTACCAAGACAAATGAAAAATATACAACAAATACAGAATTTAGATAATAATTTAGTAAACAGAAGGCAATTCAACAAACAAAGAATGTGTGGAAAAGAAAATGGTACCTTCTTCAGTCTGGCTTTTCACCAGAATCCGCCATGGAAACAGAAATATAGAAAAACTAACTTGATTCCTTTGCAAGAGAAATACTTCACAATCAAGAAACTGTAGGGGGGGGGGGGGGGGGGGGCGGCGCGGGAAAAAAGGGTAAGAATGTGAGTTAAAGAACAGAAACAGAAAATAAGTGCTTCAAATAATATAATTATTCAAGATTTATCAAAAATGCTCAGATAAAATATATCACAACGTTATGAAAATAGAACAACAAAACACAGTAATAACAATGTATGTCCCCAAAAAAACAAAAAAAAACAAAAAAAAAAGGAATTTTCTCATGCATATTTATCGGGAAAATAAATACAGAAGAGGAATCATAAGGAAAAAGAAAAAAAGAAAGAAAGAAAGAGACTCATCCGAAAAGAAAATTCAGACTCGTCAGGAAAAAAATTCAGAATCATTAAAAAAAAGAAAAAGGAAGGGTGGAGTTAAAAATATATTACAGTAGAGACGTGTATCAAAATTTCTTTTTCAAAATAAAATAAATTCTAATAGGTTTATGTAAGAATTTTTAGTTTTAATTAGACAAAACGATAAAATTATAAAATATATGTTTTATTTTAATAAAGATAAAATAGGAATTATATAAGAATTTTTTATTTTTAATAAAAGTAAATTATAAAAATTTTAAAATAAATTTAAAATAATAAAAAATTAAGTGGGACTACCACCTCCATTCACACCCCCCTTACCTCCTCCCCGGGTATTATATTTATATACGTGTATGCATGGAGTGGGAAAACTTTTTGTTTTTGCTTCAGAATATCCCCACCCTTAAATTTTGTTTTTTGGTTAAAAAAAGATGTTTTTTTGGGAAAGTATGTTCAAATAATAATATAGTAGAAAAATCTTACCATATGAATTGTACTTTTTTTTTTAGTTTATGGGTAATGATGACTTGTAAAATTTTCACGTGTGCATTAATATATTAGACCATTAAAAAGTTAATATAAAGTAAGTGCATATCATAAGTTTTACTTGATATAGCATCTATAATAATTTTTTTTCTTAAATTTTCATATTTTTTAGGAAAAATTAGACTGAGTGGTCTATTGTGATTACCTAATCTAATAAATGGATGAACTTTTTTATTTTTTTAGCAAAATAACCGTTTGTTCTCTCTTTCTTTTTTTTTTTTTTAATTTGATCATTCACTTATTAATTCTGTTTGATTTCCGATATAATTTTGTCAACGGAGAGAATTTGTGTTGTTGTCCTTTTAAAATTAACTTTTCATAGTTTTGTGTTTCTAGTATTTCTATTGTTTATATCTTTCTTGAGAAATCAAACAAATGGTTGAATTCAATTAATTTGATGATGCTTAAATGTGTCAGTATTTGCCAAAAAGTGAAATCTATGTTCTTTGTATTATTAATTTTTGGTTACGAAGTTCGGTATTCACGTACATGAATGGCTTGTTGGTTGATAAGAATGAAGATGCCCGTAAAGAGAAAAATCTACATTCTTTCCCAACTTCTAACCGATTAAATCCACATTATCATTTTACCAACATGCAATTTGCGAGCCTTAATTTACGCTGAATGATATCTGCAATTGTTTCGAGAAGACAAATATCTTAGCATCCGTCACCCACCAGATAGATATACAACTCGTTACCGACGCCATTTACATAAACATCACTTATTTTCTTCACAATTTCCCCAATCTACATCCTATTCATCGAACTCCAACTCATCATCCTCGGTTTCTTCATCTTCACCACTTTCCTGCAAGAAAAACCCCATGTTTTAAAACTTTTCAAGGACAAAAAAATAGATGTTTATAGTCATGTTTAACAAATGACATGCGGAATCAATGATGAGCTTACCTTTCTCTTGTTGTATTCTGCCATGGCTGTATCGAACTCTGCTCGTTTCTCGGTGGCAATGTCATAATATTGAACCTTTTCCTATCACAAACAGAACACAAATAAGAATGCTATGAAATTATTCAGTAAAGAATCGAACTTTCTACCAATTTGCTTAAAAAGGGTTTAGATTAACCAGTCAAAGATGACAGATATTTGGAAGCTTGGCACTAGTTGAGAAGCTCGGAAGTTAGTTCAAAGTGAGAAACATGAACAGAGATTTGCAGAAAAAATGGAGTCCAATAACTAACATGTAAGATTTCATACTTTATAAAGCCATAGAATCCGATACCGAAATTGAGTTTTGCACTAAAATATGACAGAAAATTGAGTTTTGCACTAAAATATGACAGAAAGTGTTCGCTGAAATAATAACAAAAATACCAAAATTCATAAGGAGAAAATAGCTTGAAAAATCAAATTCATGTACAAATGTGGCACCAACCTCGTACGTCATTGTTTTCCACTTCTCTCCACATGCCTTTCCTATCTGAAATGGGAAAGAATGCACGGTCCGTGCAACAAAGGGAATTAAGAACTGACCAGGACAAAAGATAGACAAATTAACAAGCCAAGGACAAATCTAAAAGAACTTCAAGAAATAATGGTACGGAATATATGCTACAATATACTCTTACATCTCTCATCGATTTGACATCTGGATTTTGCTCTTGAAACTCCTTCCGAAAGTCCTCCCTTTAAAATTATAGCAAAAATTCAGTTCCGAAGACTAGAGATTTTGAAGAACATATGATTCTTTGGATTTGAAAGAACATTTCAGACTAAGAAGTTTACTGAAATGGTCTAACTGAGATGCAACCACAATTTATAGTGTAAAAGCTCTAAACGAAGAACATAAATAAGAATATACCGAGAAACAGCAATGAATTCATAACAACTCAAATCCACATAAAGATTAAGGATGAGGAAGTAAGGCAAGAACTATGACCTACATATAGACCTTAATTTGCTGAAAATTACAGCTGTGTAAAACTCGAAATGGGAATAAGCAGATTGAAAGAACTGTGGAACCAAGATTAAAAAATTAACACATCTAATACCAATAAGGAACACTTGATCCAAGCTGATATCCTTTTGCAGAAGTCACTTAAAATGTGAAAACTGTAACCAAATATTATTCCCCAAAAAAAAAAAAACACCAAGGAATTGAGGTTTGAATTACTTTTGGATTTTGGTAATAATTGCAATCAACTATGTAAATAAGATTATAATTCTACGAATAATCCAGTTTATTTCATCCGGAGCCGGGGTTCCATATGGAAATGCTGTAGACAGTTGCACTTTTTGAGTTCCAATGGTCAATTTGCAAGGAGAAAAACACACAGTATTCTTGATATGACAAATAAAGATAATTTGGTGGAATAAAATGCAACAAGATCATTTTAAGTATCTGTTTCAACTATCTCGGCTCATATCTAGCAAAGATAACCAACATATAAAAGTAATGCTACTATGAGTACCATCAGAGCTCTAAAGGAGAATAATTAACCCTTTAAAACAAAGGTGCGAAAATGAACATATGATGAAAACAAGGCAAAATTATCTACCATTCTTGTCATTGGAAATCCGATGTAAAAGACAATCTAGGCAGGCTAATTGTGATGCATAAAAAAACCACATATACAAACAAAAGCATTCACCATAAAAAAAAAAGCACAAAATCCTAGTTTTGAAATCAGTATTTCGATATTTCTAAGTTAAAAAGTCAACATTCAACAAAATCGAACTACTTTCTTCGGTTTAAGACCAACTGAACACACATCCTAAAGCCCACAACAACGTATATGCGAAGCCTTATCATCTCCATGACACAGAATTAGCACGCAGAGAATAAAGGTTCGACACAGATAGGCATTAGGTGTGTAATTCTTTGGCAATCCTCTACTTCATCATAGTAAAATTCTGCGCGGCCGAAAGTGGACATACTAAAAACCTTGTGCGTCTTTTCTTGTCTTTCTTTTATAGGACGAAATTTCCCAGCTTAATGTGTCATGAACCAAGCTTTCTTGTGAATTAAATCATCGTACATTCATTCCAAGCAAGCACTTCCTTTGAACATGAACTACAAAAATCTATTTACGAATTACCAAAAAAAAAAAAAAGAACAACTTACAAGAAGTAGAAGAAAGCAGTTGGGGGTTTCTTGGGCTTGTTGGCATCGAAATTCTTGCCTTTGTTCTTCAGCTTGGTTTTGGCCTTCTTCGCTCTCGTTTCACTTTCCTCATCCTTGACACTACTCAATCTTTTGTTCCCCTCCGTCGTTCTTACCCTCAAAACCATTCTCCTGAAATCGTTCAACCAAACAAAATATTTTTCAACCACCAACAAAGAAAAAATTAAAAAAAAAAAACAACAACATAAAAAATTTCTCATTTTTAACGAAAACCCAAAAGAGAGAATGACCCAGAACAACATTTTTACAGGGATTTTCTTGGGAAACAAACAAACAAACAAAAGAGGGAAAGGAGTGAGAATATGAAAAAGATTACTGGCTGGGAGGTCTTTCGGTGGACTCGGCAGGGCGAGATTTGAGAGAGTGTTTCGCTTCCTTCGCCATGGGAGTCCTCCGAGCGGTGCTGCTCTCTTCTCCTCTACTAACCTCACCTCCCTGGGGATCTTTTGCCTATATAATCCAAAATTGAACCACCATCGCAAATATAACCTTGTTTTGAATGCTTTTTATTTTTTATTTTTTTTAATTTAATTTTTAAACAAAAAGACTAAAAACTCCTTCAGGTTATCTTCAATTAAAAAATATATATATATGGGCAAAGGGCAGTCAAAAGGGCAGTTAAAATCCCTATCATCCCTTATCTATCTCTCACTGAAGTCCCTCCCTCGCCCAAAATATCCCAAAAGAAGCCTCAATTGCCCTGCTAACTCACTGCTCCATGAGCAAAAGCTCCTGTCATGATGAATCCTGCAATGTATTGGTGATGAGTATATAAAGCAGCTTGAGTAATAAAGTCTTGTGCTATGAATGCATAAGCGGGTAAAGAATACATGTGTTGAGCGACCAAGGAAGTAATAACCCCTAAAGAGGCTAGAGCAAGACCTAATTGAAAATGAATCGAATTATTGATTGTGTCATAAAGACCTTTATGCCCACGCCCCAATCGTCCCCCCGGCGGAATATGTGCTTCTAAAAGATTTTTGAATCTCCCTCTCACCCAGCCGGCAAAAAGGATCCATCAACCCAACACCCACCCATCTCACTCACTCACTCTCCTCTGCTAAAGACGACAAGGGGGGGACTCACTCACGGACTCTCCTCTTATCTCTCTCTCACCCAGCCGGCAAAAGGGACCCAACACCCACCCATCTCACTCTCCTCTTATCTCTGTCTCACTCAAAGCCAGTGAAATGGAGGCCCCTTCAGTTTCTCTTATAGCCGACAAAGGGGGACCCAACAACAAGATCCCCATCCAAAAAAAAAAATGTAAGTTTGTCGAATATCCGTCAAGTTTGTTAATTAGTTTTTGTTTAGCCAGTTTAGTTTTTGTTTAGCCAGTGATAATAGGTTCTTATGGACTGAAATAAATGGTCTGATGTAGAGGATATAATGAATATACGTGTAGTATATCAGTATCTCTAGTTCGATTGATTCTTAATGTTTATGAAGTCTTTTCTAGAATATATTTACGAATATGCTCATTAATAGTAAACTGTATATCCTCGGTTGACGTAGGACCAGATCATGCTGCTTATAACGTATCATTTAGAAGTTAAAGAAGTTGACTTCCAACAATAATACATTAGAAACTCACTGGAAACTTCTTTGAGTTGTATTCCTTAACAACAAAAGTGATTGCTGCTCTGGCTAGTAGATTCCTTGCAACAAATTGCCTGAAAAAAAATAAAATAGGGGATGCAGATTTGTGTGTTCAATGGGGTATTGTATAGTCAATAATGTATGTATCTGTTAACGACCCGATTTATCGAGCTTAGATTTTAGAACACAATCTTTCTACTTGCGTGTTGCTGGGTTATATTGATGAGTTTAGGTAGGCCTTACTTGCTATTAAAGAAGTCCCTTTGACAACCTAAGCCATGGGTTTAGGAGATTAATAAGCATTTCCACAACCCGAAGGAAAGAAGAATGACAAAGAGCAGTTAACCAATGAAAGAAGAGAAAGCAGTCCAGTTAATGGTTGGGGCATTTTAGTGAAGCCTTTTTTTTCAGTTCGATTAAAATGGCTCTATCTTTCAGAATCTTATGTCTTTGGAAGGCGGTGTTTCGTCATCATCTTTTTCAGGACTTGATTAATTGATGGCTGTCATAATCCGAAAAAATTTGGTGACCCCTCATCCTAAAATGCGAGAGCTCTTTGGACTCCATAAAAGAATCTGACTTAGGAAGTAAATTCATCTTCTGTAACTACTAGAAGATCAGTTTAGTAGCTGGCATGTATACTTAAATTTGTTTTATCATTTTCGTTTCTAGCTATGGCACGAAGCCGGACCTCATCAGCATACTCTCCTCGTCCTACCCAACGGCATCGATATTTAGAACCATCGGAGATGGACTCAGAAAATGACTTTGAAGGAGTAAGTAGGACCAATCCCCAACCGGATGGCAACACGTCACCTCAATCGACGCTAGTCACAATACCAAAGGTAAGTTATCAATTATATTTATGCATTCTAAAATTTGACATCAATTAAACTATTATGGGAGATACCTCTTGCAGTAGTAATGTGATGAATATATTTTTAAACTATAACTTACAAGTTTTGAATTTGGATGTCAATAAAAGTAAGTTGTTATGCTGTCGAATTTTTGAAGAAGTATTTAATTATTTAGAATATGAAATTGTGTATTTTGTTTATGTTATTAGGATTTATTATAAAATATATTTTATTAATATGTGATTTTATGTAAATGTAGGTTTTGGATCTTCCATCACCCATTTTGAAATTGAATATAGATCAAATCAATTTCAAATGCAAAATTTCAATCAAGCACTTATTAAAAGATGTTGTCGATACTGTGACCAATGCCTTACAGAACCAACCTAATGGCATAGAGTGGTTTAAGAAGTCTCAATTTAGATTGATTTATGGATGTTACTATCCCGAGCAGTGGTTACAAAAAAGGACTATGAAATGTAGTTCGTTTTAAATGGCATCCCCATTAGGTACTCGCTCATGGAGCATGCACTTATAAGTGGACTTAATTGTTCTGCTTATCCCGAGGATCCTTGTCATACAGGAAACGAATTTAGAGAAAGGGTCTTTCACGGAATGAAAACGATCACACAAAATGATGTTAAGAAATACTTAGAAGGTATGGTCATTCCTCCCGAGGAGAATCAGAGAAATAGAAGGAGACGCAGTAACGAAATCAGAGAAAGAGAAAAAGAGATATTGATCCTTATAAATGATAAGTTGAAGTTGATTGTCCTATACTTTCTGTGTGCGGCCCTCTGTGTTCCAGAAAAACCTGACCAAAGAATTAAGTTGGTCATAACACTCAAGTGATATCATGCTTTCCAAACATGTTAGACCGATTGAGTGGTCAGGTGGGTCCGGTATTTATTTTTATGGAATGTTTATCGGTTTTTCAGGTCATGACACTAAAGTTTTTTTGCATTCTTTATCATAGTTTTCCCAGTTACCCAGACTAGGTAATTTTTTTTTTCCGAACCAGTTGTCAGTTTTGCCAGTCATGACACCCAAGTGATATCATGCTTTCCAAACAGGCCATACCGGCTAAGTGGTCAGGTGGGTCCGGTATTTATTTATATGGAAGGTTTGTCGGTTTTTCAGGTCATGACACCAAAGTGTTTTTGCATTCTTTATCATAGTTTTCCTAATTACCCAAACCAGGTAATTTTTTTTTCCGGATCAGTTGTCGGTTTTGCCGGTCATGACTCCAGAGGATATGATGCTTTCATAACTGATTTTCCGAACCTGTCAGACCGGCCTGAGTGGTTAGGTGGGTCCTGTATTTATTTACATTGAAGGGCTGTTGGTCTTTTCGGTCATGACACTAAAGTATTTTTATATCCTTTAAATATATATATAAGAAAGTAAAATTTATTCAAATAAAAAATCAATAACAGGTTGACTTATTTTAATCAAACACCAACACTAAAGACACTGCAAAAAACAATTAAAATGATTTCAGCCACTATAATATCCAAAACACAATTCATCACCACAAACATAATTTAACTACTAATACAAGAGATCTAGTCTAAAATCTTTAGTAAAAATTAAAAATAAAAACACGATCATATTTTATGAAAATCTACTTCGATCAAATATATTCAAAGGGGGGTTGTTAATTCTGAGCTCTCATGAAAAGTTGCTTGACATGATCGTTTGTTTTTGCCTTTCCGATGTTCTCCAATAGGAGGAAATCTAGTTTGTTGAAGCCTCCCACGTTTTTTTGTGAAATCAGGAGGTAATACCTTCTCACTCCTTATGTCATATGAGATAACCCACTCTGATGAGCTCGGGACGGGATAAATGGTTTGGACATAAGCCAATGCCCATACCTCCTTTAGATAGTATTTTGAGCATAAATCATGCATTTTATCCTTACCCCCTGGGAATGCTACAAGGGCATGGACATAAGGACTTTTGTCGATATCAAATACTTTACATGTGCAGGTTCCCTTTCCTAGATCAACCAAGAAACTGCCATTCGATCCTGTGACATAATACTCAAGTGTAGTACTGTTTAGTTCTTTCACAGTCAAGATTGTGGACTCTTTGTGTCTTACATGCAATGTTTTTTCCACCATTGAAGTTAAGCATTGTGAGGAAGATTCAAGACTCGACTCCTTGTGATGATTGTTGAACCATTCAGAGATTTTCTTTACAATTGAATCAATCAAAGGCAACAAATGATATGTTCTTGCCTTCTTTAATACACTATTAATACTCTCGGTACCGTTGGTAGTCAAGATATTGTAACATGATCCTGTGAAGTGGCACGTAGCCTATTTTCTGACATCTACATGATCATCAAGATATTCTTCAGTGGCAGGATATCTATTCTTTAGGTCATCATAGAGTCAGTTGAACTCATGCTCAGAGTATGCTGCAGCGACTTTCATGAACTTACTTGCGACGGTATCTTTAATCTTGACCATGCCTGTACCCTTTTCGGCTCTTACACAAGATCCTCGGTAAATATATGATTTGATATTTTGAGAGAGGTGCCATGCACAAAATCCATAGTGAAACTTTTTATATACCTTTTTAACTGCATTGCGGATGCTTTGGTACCTATCAGAAATTATGACCAGCTTTTCGTCACCGGGTACGAACTCCTCAAGTTTCGTCATAAACCATTTCCATGAGTTGTCATTCTCTGAGTCAACCACTCCCCAAGCAAGAGGATATTGATGGTAGTTGCCATCTTGGGCGGTGGCGATAATCATTGTTCCCTTGTATTTCGTCTTCAAAAAAGTTCCATCAACCGCAATTACCTTTCTCATTGATTTAAATCCCTCGATGCACACGCCCAATGTAATAAAAGAGTACTTGAACCTTTGATCTTTGTCTACTACCAAGTGTGTGACCGTGCTGGGGTTCATTAATTTTATCATGTACAAATAGCTAGGAAGAATCTCGAAATTAACCTCTGCTGCACCCCTAACATCACTTGCTGCTTTTCGTTTGCCCCTCCAAGCTTTGAAGTAGGATATTGACACGCCACGATTTTTCATCATGTCTATCAGTCTCTTCGGGATAGGTGTCTCAAGCTGGCCTGGAAACTCCTTTTTTAACATATCTGAAACTAAATATGCAGTTGCTTGTCTATTTCTTTTATCTACCGAACTAGCATAGCAAGTATGAGTGTTATAATATGTTCGGAGAGAGAAACGATCTGAGTTCGTGATTCTTACAGCTCGTAGTACCCACTGGCAAACTAGGACTGTACATTTCACCACAAATAACTTTGTGATTGACTTGACTATTTTATAATCAAAACAAACTTTTAACGAAGCATCGATTATCAAATTCTTCATCTCGTTCTTGCTTTCAAACTCCTGACCAACTGCAATACCCATACCATCATCAAAACTAAAAGATACAGAACTGTCATCTATTACTAATGGTTCATAATGATCTATGATCAGGTCTACTTCTATGCATGAACGTTGTCGTTTCGGAGTTGGGACAGATGCCATTGTCTCCTGATTAGGGCGTTCCTCTAAGGTAGGCACGTCTAAAACATCACCTTCATGACCTGGTGCAGAAGCAGCATCATAGACCCTTGGCGCCACCATGTTAACGTCGAAGTACTCATCTCGAATATTTCCATCATTTTCCATATTGCATCCTCTATCTCCTTCAACTTCAAGTGATACTTTATCATTATTGTCATTACTTTCAACCTTTCTCATGAGCTCAACTTGTAGCATACTTCTACGTTGTATCGTTTTACAAAAGTCTAAAATATAACACTTAGCATCAAAATCATCCAAAATGATTTTAGGACCTAACAATATTGTACACAAAGGAATGTAACTTATTTTTAATTCCGTACTTTTTTGGTCCACATGAAGCCTTTTAAATATGCAATCAATAACTTCCGAATATTTCACTTTATTCGGATCATCTAATAGTACTATGCTCTTGATTTCCTTATTCCTTCTGCACCATTCATATGACCCGTCATCTTTCTCCTTCCATTCTCTATCATATCAAAAATAAATGACAATTTCACTCATTTTCCTTTAAAATAAAACAAAAAACAAAAAAGATTGTTATGAAAGAATTAAAAAAAATAATGAAAAATAGAAAACTAGTTCAAAACTACCAGAGTCCCCAAAACCACCAGACCGATCAGGTTGGTCCGGCCGATCAAGCTAGTCCAGTCTGGTCACTGTACTGTTCTTATAACGGGATTTGCAAATTTACAGATTTTATAAGCCGAAAATTAGTGCAAAATAGGTTGAATCATTCTTGTTTTTCTATATTAAGCTCCCTAACCATGAATGCCCAACCTTTGAACAACTTCAAAAATGATTTAAATAAAAAATTAGAGGGTATGAGGTGAACTTACTAAAATTTTAGAGATTTTATAAACTTTTAGTATTTCATCTCTTCTCCTTGTGGCTGGAAATCGATACCTGGAATGTAAAAACGATGCAAGATGTTAACCCGAATACAAGGATGGTCGTTTTGAGGGGGATGATGGAGATGAAAAATGATGGTTAAGGAGATGACGTTTTCTTTTCTTTGACAGGAGTGGGTTTCTTCAGTTTTTTTTTTTTTTTAAGAGAAGATAGTCCTTTTATTGGATCCCCTTTTATTTTATTTTCCTTTATTTTTATTTTTTACTTGTAAAGGGTATTTTGGAGAAAACAAAATATTCATTAATGAATGAGGCTAGTCTTGCAATATTTTCTCTTTGGGGTCTAGTGTTACAACATGATACCTATTTTAATTCCATATTTACAAAGGTCCCCTTGCTGGGAGTCAAAGGGAACAATTGCATATATAACCTCCAAATGAAACAAGACTACAAATGGACTTTTTGCACAAATGACCTCCAAAACACCACTGAACCTTGTTTTAAATTTTTTTTTCCTTTTTCATTTTATTTTATTCAATTTTTTATTGAAAAGACAAAAAAAAAAACCCCTTCATTTCTTTTTCAAAACACCATTATCTCTCCTTCTTTCACTATTTTGTTCCCTTTTTTTTTTTTTTGGTTGGTTCTTCTTCCTTCTTCTTTTGGTGTTAGTTTTTTTCTTTTTTCTTTTTTCTTTTTGGTTTTTCCTTTGCTTCACTGTTAGGCTTTTTTTCACCCTTTGTTTTATTTTTTTCCTCTGTATTTAAAATACTTTTTGTTAAACTCTTTTTTCTTTAAAAATTTATAGCTTTTTCTTTATTCTTTTTTTCTCAGTCAAGATCTATTATTCTGTATTTCTTATTAGATTGATTATCCCTAATAGTGTTATAACATATCATCTAAATTTAAAAATTTAGTCATATAAAAAAACTAAATACTAAAATTCTTGAACAAATTGATGAGTTATCAAAGCACTATTAAGGGGACAACTATTGAGACAAGAAAATAGGACAATAGATCTGAATTTTTTTTTTTACTCTTCATTTTTCATTTTTTTATTTAAGATTTACTTGTGTTTAATTTTTTAATAAATTTTTATATTAATATTTTTATTATGTCTAAAGAAATTTACAAATTTAACATGCACGTGTCAAAATCCTAATTTTAATAATATATGGAAGTGTAAAAAATTTTTACCATTCCACCTACTTTAAAAATTAACATTTTTTTGTGTTGCTTTCCTCCCCCCCCCCCCCCAACTTTTCCACCCCAAGATTATATTTGTTTTCATTTTATTGTTTTTTTTTTTCCATTTTCTCCACTTTTAAGTTGTTCTATCAATTCATCCAGAATGATTCGTTTTAAACGAAAAAGTTTTGTATTTATTTTTTGGTCCTCTGGTGTTTTTTAGACCAATTTTTTTAAAGTCATTTTTCTTCTTTTTTAAACTTTTGTATTTATTTTTTGGTCCTTCGTTTTTTTGGGTCCTTTTTTTTCATTTTAGTTTTTTTCTTTTCCTTTTTTAGCTTTTTTTTTTCATTTCAGTCCTTTTTTTTTGTGTTGATAAATTTACGGTGTGGGCAAAAATATTCTTGATCGGCATAGGAGGTTAGGCCAGTCTGGCCGGTTCAAAAAATCAGTTAAAAAATATCATACTACTTCGATGTCATGACTAGCAAGATCGACAAGATCGAGAGCCAATTCGGATAAAAAAAATTCCTGACCACCTATGCCGGTTAGGCTGGTCCGGAAAATAAGTTAAGAAAGCATCATATCACTTCAGCATTATGACCGATAATACCAACAGTCGGTCCGGGTATAAAAGACATAGGTGTTCAGGCCAGTCCAGCCGATCCAGAAAACCAGTTAAAAAGTATAAATACTACTTCGGTATCATGACCGGCAAGACCGACAAAAACGATAACTATATAAGCGGTCAGGCCAGTCTGGCTGGTCCAGAAAACTAGTTAAAAAAGCATCATAATACTTTCGTGTCATGACTGGCAAGACCGACAAGACCAACAGCCATTCCGGACTAAAAAATAACTAACCGGCCTAGGCAGTCAGGCTAGTCTGGCCGGTTTAGAAAACCAACTGACAAATACTCTAGTGTCCTTACCGGCATGACTCGCAAAACTGAGTGTTGCTCCAAAAAATAAATGTGACTTGACTGGTCTGACAAACCATTAAAGAAAATAATGACGCTCCGGTTTCTTGATCGGCATGATCGATAATACCACAGTCGATCGGGAAAAAAAATATGACCTAGAAAAATAGCTCAATCTTTCATTAAACAAAGTGTATGGATCACGAATAATTCAATTTGACCAAGAAAATCGTCCTTAATAGACTGTACAATCGAGCAGATTGGTTCATAATATTGAACGGACCAAAAAGACCGACATGACCGCACTGTAGTGTGAGTTTTTTTAATATCGATTTTAATATTATCCTAATATTGTTAGTGTGACAACAATGGTAGAAATATACTTTACAAGTGAAGCGAGCAAAACCCATGAAATTATACATTTTGATAAGAAATCTAAGTCATAGGTAATCAATTTACACTACACCATTCAAAGTAAGCGAGATTGGCCTGATCTTTCATTAAACGAAGTGTACGGGTCATGAAAAATTCAATTTAACTAAGATAACGGTCCTCAGTAGATCATACAACCGAGCAGACCGACTCCATAATATTGAGCAAACCAAGAAGAACGGCATGACTGATACCCTTTTGTCCAGATCTTCTTTTTTTGAAATCAAATAAATAAGTATAATTTCATAGTTTGAGTTTTTTAATACTGATTTTAATATTATTCTAATATTGTTAATGTGACAAAAATAGTAGAAACACATTTTGTAAGTGAAAAGAGTGGAACCCGTGAAATTACACACTTTGATCAAAAGTCTAAGTCGTGAGAAATATTATCAATCTATACTACACCATCTAAGATAAGCGAGAAGATTAGTCTGATATTTCACTTAACGGAATGTACGAGTCGCGAATATTTTAGTTTGAGCGAGATAGATGTCCTTAGTAGATCATACAACTAAGCTGACTGACTCCATAATATTAAGTGGACTGAGAAGAATGACATAATCGATAGTTTTTTTGTCTCGATCTTCTTCTTTTGAAATCAAAAAAATATCAATATTTTCATAATGTGAGTTTATTAATACTAATTTTAATATTATTCTCTAATATAATTAGTGTGACGAAAATAGTATAAATGCACTTTGTAAGTGAATAGAGCGGAACCCGTAAAATTACATATTTTGATAAAAAGTCTAAGTCATGAGTAATGTTATCAATTTACACTACGCTATTTAAGGTAAACGGGAAGATCAGCTCGATCTTTCACTAAACGAGGTGCACAGATCACAACTACTTCATGTTCTACTTTGTCATTGTTATCACTACTTTCAACCTTCTTAATGAGGTCAATGTGTAGCATGCTTCTACGTTGTGATGTTTTACAAAAGTCTAAAAGATAACACTTAACATCAAAGTCATCCAAAATGAGTTTAGGACCTAACGATGTTATACACAAAGGAATGTAATTTATTTTTAATTCCGTACTCTTTCGGTCCACATGAAGCCTTTTAAATATCAATCAATAACTTCAGAATATTTCACCTTATGCAGATCATCTAATAATACTATGCTCTTGATTTCCTTATTCCTTATGTACTATTCATATGACTCGTCATTTTTCTCCTTACATTCTTCATCATATCAAAATAACTGACAGTCTCATTCGTTTTCCTATAAAATAAAAAGAAAAACAAAAAAGATTGTTATTAAATAATTTAAAAAAAGAATGAAAAAACTTGTTATTAAAGAATTAAAAAAAATGAAAAATTGAAGACTAGTTCATAATGGTTAAAACTACTGGACCGTCCCCAAATCCACTAAACCAGTCAGGTAGGTCTGGTCAGTCAGGCTGGTCTGGCCGGTCTTATCACTGTACTGTTCTTCTAACAGGATTTTACGAATTTATAGATTTTACAAGCCGAAAATTAGTGCAAAATAGGTTGAATCATTGTTGTTTTTCTATAATTAGCTCCCTAATCATGAATGCCTAATCTTTGAACAACTTTGAAAATAATTTAAATAAAATTAGAGGGTTTGAGATGAACTTAACAAAATTTTAGGGATTTTATAAACTTTTAATATTCCCTCTCCCTTCCTTGTGGCAGGAAATTAATGCCCGGAATGTGAAAATGGTGGAAGATATTAACCCGAATACAGGGATGGTCGTTTTGAGGGGATGGTGGAGATGAACAATGATGGTGAAGGAGATGACATTTTCTTTGACAATGGGAGTGGGTTTCTTCAAGAATATGGGGGGTTTTTTTTAAGGAAGAAGATGCTCCTTTTATTTTATTTTATTTTCCTTTATTTTATTTTTTATTTGTAAAGGGTATTTTAGAGAAAACAAGGTATTCATTAATGAATTAGGTCATCCTTGCAATCTTTTCTTTTTGGGAACTAGCGTTACAACATAGTAGCCATTTTAATCCTATATTTGCAAAGCCTGCATGCGATTAGAACGGTGCGTTTAAGAAAAGTCGGCTCCATAGAAATAATCATGAGGTTGGACATGAAAGGTGGAAAAATAGTCTGATAATAATAATGTATATTCTTGGACAACTTTAACAAATTTCCTTGATTTTGTATTAACTAATTATACTCGTGCATGCGGAATAAACAAATAAAGTAAAGTAAAATGAAAAAAAATTACACGTGACAATGATGTGGCCATCGCATGATGATGATATGGTCACTACATGACTGCTATGTAACAAGAAGAGGCACGACCAAAAGATATAGATTATCATTTATTTTTACACTTTTAAATTATTCTTACACATTGCCATAAAATGGACTAAACAATCGAAACTTGATATGATAGAAACAAAATGGCTTGTTTGATAGCATTCATTATGAAAATATAATAAGAATTTTTGGATAAATCACTTTTAAGTTGTGTTTGCCTGTATTTTATTGATTAATTTTGAGTATAAGAAAAAAAGATTTTAAATTTAAATAAATTTGTACATAACTATAAAATCTCATGAGAATGATAAATCTACTAGTCAGCTATAAAAATAAATCATGTATTTAAAATTAGACTTTCACAACTATTGAAATATATAGACAATTTATTTCGATAAATTATCAGAATTTATTGCCTCTCAAAAGGACATGTAGGACAAAAAAAGAGGGAGGGGTTGATAAGTACCAAATTTAAGACAATTTGAATATTTTGAGGGGAATTGGTGAAAAGCAAATATTTATGAAGTTCATAAAGTGTTTGTAAATTAACAAGTAATGAGGAAAATTTGACAATTTACAAACGTGCGTTATACACAAGTGTTTTTTTGTCCATTCCTATTGCTTCATTCGTCCTTTACAGATCTCTCATTAAATAAAAAGGTTCTTTTAATAAAGCTTAGTGAAGTTGGCCTAATCATGTAATTTGTCAAGCTACACATTACCTACTTTATATTTTAGTCATATCCAATCAACTATAATCAAAATGTGTAGCATATTATGACAATGATAGGATTGTTCAAAAATCATATGACCTCATCGTCACACTCAATTTGAACCCAACCATTGAGATCTTAAACTTTTGTTTAGGTAAATTCGGATACGAATTTTCTAAACTTAACATAAACACATCAAGAGAAAAATGATGTAGTCAAGAAAAATATGAAAAGTCTAAATGAATTTATATATATTTTTGTGGTTTTTAAATCACATACAGGAAAAGATAAATAAAATAAAATCTATATTATATTTTTTTATTTTCAAACACATTTTAAATTTTCATACTATTTTTTATATCATAATTCATTAAATTCACACCTTTTCAAACACACAATTTCAAATCAACCTTCAAAATTTCGTCTTTTACATGATAAAAAAAAAAAAATTAGGATAGTACTATGCATAAAATCGAAATTCTTATCGATCAACTTAAGAGTGAATTTTAGTTTGAGGATTAATTGCCAAACAATCTTGAAGTTAACGAAACTTGTACAATAATGCAAAACTGAAAAATTGTACAAAGTACCCAATTAGTGGACTGTTTCGATCAACCGTTTGGTTGAAATAATATTTTTACACTGCACTATAATATTAATTTGGTTGTTAATGTTTTTGCATTGAATGCTTATATCTTTAAACAAACCCCAATATAAAATAATGTTCATCATTCCACTTAATAATATTTTTATTTTGAAATTTTTTTCCCTATTACATGAATTCCAATCCACATGCGCGCAACGGGGCGGCGTTTGATTGGCAACTTGAAGGAGTGGGATGCATGGGAGGCTACTGTTGGGCATGGGCGAGGGTGAACCAAAGGCTCGGTGGAAACACATCGCCGGAGAACCAAAAATCCCGGATTGCGCTGATACGCGTCTAACGACACGCTCGCTTGAGCATGTGAAACACACTTGCCACTAGGGTGCGATTGGAGCTGATCGAATAGCCCGCTAATGAAGTGTTCAGATTTAATTTCGCATGCATTCAGATACATATTGAAATACATATATTGCATTTGAATCAATTATCAAATACAATAAGTGAGCCAAACAAAGCATGAATCTCCAACCCTTAATGAAACGCACAAATCATCCCGTCTCCAACAGTTGACATGTGACAGTCACATCGACGTCACGTGATTGCTTATTTGACTTTGCTTTGTTTGTATGTAGGCACGAAGCATTTGCAATACAACTAGTACGTTCTTACAAGAAAGCATACGACGACGTTTTAGTGACGCTTACAAGCGTTTTGCAGCTGAAACGAACTCCCCCCTCAGTGAGTGACGTGGCATGGATATATGGGAAAGCAAACTTACTGGTGGCGGAGAACAACGAGGCCGAGAGAGACTCCCTCTCCACTGCTATTAAAGCCCACCCCTCCCACCTTCTCTCTCTTCATTTCCCCTCTAAACATCTCCTCTCTCTCTCTCTCTCTCTCTCCAGTGTTTCCTCGTTATCATCGTCACCTTCACCCACTCTCTCTCTCTCCTCTCTTTCTCTCTCTACCTCATTCCCAAAATCCGCCATGCAAGCAATCCAAGCTCCGGCTCTCCGAGCCTCCCCTCTCGACCCACTCCGCAAGCGAAGCTCCGGCCCTCGTTTCCATGTCCCCAATGCCCGCCTCACCACCAAGAAGGTCTCCTTCATCTGCGCCTCCTCGACGGTGTCGGCCCCCAAGCGCGAGAAGGACCCCAAGAAGCGCGTCGTCATCACCGGCACGGGCCTCGTCTCCGTCTTCGGCAACGACGTCGACGCCTACTACGACAAGCTTCTCTCCGGCGAGAGCGGGATCGGCCCGATCGACCGCTTCGACGCCTCCAAGTTCCCCACTAGGTTCGGTGGCCAGATCCGGGGCTTCACCTCCGAGGGCTACATTGACGGCAAGAACGACCGCCGTCTCGATGATTGCCTCCGTTACTGCCTCGTGGCAGGCAAGAAGGCCCTCGTCGATGCTGATCTCGGCGGCGATAAGCTCTCCAAGGTATTTACTATCTTTTTCTCAATTCGATTTCGTTAATCTCGATGGATTCTCGAATTTCTTGTTTTTCCTGGTTGTTTCTGGAACCTTTCGGATTAATTGCCAAGCTTGGAAATTTGAAAATGGTGGATCTGGGCCTTCTTGCTTTGCTAATTAGGTGAAGAAATGTGCATGTTGAGATCTTTTTTTAATGTTTATGCATCTATATGTTTCTTTTCAATTTTGGAGTCATTGATAAGATACTTAACGAGCAGGACAAAATGTTTGGCACATTGGATAAGTACCAAGCTGAATTAACTATTAGTCGTTGTTTGTCATTGTTTTTTGGTTTTTTGCTTGGATTATGTAGTCGAATTGCTACTGCAATCTTCATGTTTACAGTATCTAGAATATATTTATATATGTATTGTTATATGTTGTTGAATTGCTACTGCAATCTTCATGTTTCTGGTAAATATATTATATATTTTGTTGAATTGCCACTGTAATCTTCATGTTTCTGGTATATAATATGTATGTATTTATATTATATCTATTTATATATGCTCATACCCATCTGGACCATTTACCATGAAGTGAGATCCCTTCATGCATTAATTTGAAATTGGGTTTTCGGTTTTTTGCTTGGATTATGATGTGGACTACTACAATCTTCATGTTTCTGGTATATAACATTTATAAATAAATAAATATATAGTTAATGGATGTTGCTGAATTGCTACAATATGATACATGTGTACATATATAATTTGTAAATGCCATACCTATCTGGTCTATTTACCATGAAGTGAGATCCCTTCATACATTAGTTCGAAATTGGAGGAGTTTCATGTTACGTGGGATTTAAATGTTTTAGACTACTAAGCAAAACGATGGTAATTTATTAGTAAACTTATGTTTTTCAATGAATAATTTCTGATTTGGAAAGGTGGTAGAAATTTATAAATTAATGTGCTTCTAAAGTTATTACATTTGCTTCTCCACAGATTGACAAGGAGCGAGCTGGCGTGCTTGTTGGAACGGGTATGGGCGGTCTTACCGTCTTCTCTGATGGTGTTCAGGCACTGATTGAGAGAGGTCACAGGAAGATAACACCCTTTTTCATTCCTTATGCTATTACAAACATGGGATCTGCCTTGCTGGCAATTGATCTAGGCTTCATGGGTCCAAATTACTCAATTTCCACCGCTTGTGCTACTTCGAATTACTGCTTCTATGCTGCTGCCAATCACATTCGTCGTGGTGAGGCCGATATGATGCTTGCCGGCGGAACTGAAGCTGCTATAATACCCATTGGGCTTGGGGGTTTTGTTGCATGCAGGGCACTTTCTCAGAGAAATGATGATCCGAAAACTGCCTCGAGGCCATGGGACAAAGATAGAGATGGCTTTGTCATGGGCGAGGGTGCTGGAGTTTTGGTAAGACTTCATCTAAATCGTGTTAACGTTGCATTGAAATGATTGTAGCTGATCTAGATTAAATGATCCCCTATTTAGAGAGGAATAATTATTTGTATGTTCCAAATTTTGTTTCTGGGATGGTCATTATGATGTCTAATTGAATGTTCCACGAGTTCAGTTTCAAAAATCTTGATAATGAAGAGATCTGGGTCTCAACAGGTGATGGAGAGCTTAGAGCATGCAATGAAACGAGGTGCACCAATTATTGCGGAGTACATGGGAGGTGCTGTTAACTGTGATGCTTATCATATGACTGATCCAAGAGCCGATGGACTCGGTGTGTCTTCATGCATAGAGAGTAGCCTTGAAGATGCTGGTGTGTCACCTGAGGAGGTAATGGGCTTTCCTTTCGCTACTTTCCCCATTCTTAATGTTTTATAATGATTAACTTCAGGGTTTACTAAGATATCATTGAGTAGATTAGGCATATATCTGTTTTTCTAATTGCAATTACTTCCTGTCTTATCTTATAATAAAAGTAGCAATCTTTATGAAAAGATTCATACACTTTATTTTGTAGCAATTAGAATTGAACGGTATTGTTACTGGAGCTCGCAATACAGGGAAAGTAGTTTCTTAATGTTTTCCAACTCTAATGTTGCACATAGGTTACTTCTCTTATGACTTTGTCCGGGATTAATTTGTGATTTATCAGTCTTCATTGTCGTTTATATTCTTCATTTCTGGATGCGTACTTTATGAAGTTAACTAGTCGATAATCTTGTTAGATCAATTACATTAATGCACATGCAACATCCACTCTTGCTGGTGACCTGGCCGAGATAAATGCTATAAAGAAGGTTTTCAAGAACACTTCAGATATCAAGATCAACGCAACTAAGGCAATATCTCCTTCTTTCCCTCTCCCCTTCTGCGCCGTTTTCAAAATCTTTTTAGATTGAGTATATTGTGCCGTTTGCTGATAAACATTTCGTTCTTTTCTTGAATTTGCTCCAGTCTATGATCGGGCACTGCCTTGGTGCTGCTGGAGGTCTGGAAGCCATCGCCACAGTGAAAGCCATTACGACTGGGTGGTTGCATCCCACTATTAACCAATTTGTATGTGATACCAACCTCTACCTGACACTATTCTTCTGTTGGACCTTACTAGACTTTTTTTTTTTGAGAATATGTAAAATTTCATTGAGCTTGCCTGAATGTGTGTGTGTGTGTGTGTGTCCAAATTTTTGCTTGTTTTGGCAGTGAAGAACTTTTAGAGATTAAAAAAAAAAAAAAAAACGAAACATTATGATTGTGGCAAATATTACAGCTAGTGACCGATTCAAGTATTTCCTTTTCATGTTCGTCTTCTTTATAGCAACCAAATACGATAGTACTTAACTGTTATCTGCAATTCAAGGGTTTCATCATTCTGCATTAGTCAATTCACGATTAGATGTGTAACATGTTATGTTCTTAAAAAAAAAATGCAGAATCCAGAGCCTGCGGTTGACTTTGACACCGTTGCAAACGAAAAGCAGCAGCACGAGGTGAATGTTGGTATGTGCTAAACCTTTAAACCTCATTATATTTTATCTGCAAATTTTCTTTTATCATTAATTTTCGAAGTTTACTCATTAATTTTCTGCATGAATTTTCCCAGCCATATCAAATTCATTCGGGTTCGGTGGACACAACTCTGTGGTGGTGTTCTCTGCATTCAAGCCCTGATCAGATCAAAAGTTTGTTGCCAATTTTTGTAGATTCACTTGAGAATAGGTCCAATTTGTTATCCAGGCTTCTTCATGTTGTCAAGTTTCAGAAGTTTATGCAATTTATTTCAGCCCCCATTTGTTTTGTCATGTCATAATTTCAAGTTTTAACTCTGTACGGTCAAGTGCAAGGACTTTCTAGGCCATTTTAATTTGAACTGACCATAATTTTGGGGGTTACCATGACTAGTATTTACTATCATGTTCTGTGATAGTTAATGAAACTACATGGTGGAGGGAAAGTGTCATGAAGAGGAAAAAAAAATGTACTTTTTTCATCAATTTAAACTAAACTGTATTTTTTTCATCATGTTTTTTATCTTTCTCTGAAAAAGTTTTTTGTCTTTTCTGAAAAAGTCAACAAAAATTACTATTTAAACTTAAATTCATCAACTCAACTTAAACTCAATTCATACATCAAACTAACCCGTAGTGGATAAAAATAAAAGAAAGGGAAAAAGAAATTTGTGTTTTGAGCCCTTTTCTTTCAACAAATTGATGTCGTAAATCACTTTTGCTTGTTTCTTTCACGTTTAATGAAAAAAAGTAAAAGAGAAAAATCAAAACCCTTGTTGTAGAGAAACTCTTAATTCAACGCTAGAGCTAAAAAGTACTATATATTCAGAAAAAAAAAACCCCAAAAAATAATATAAAAAGAGATGAGCGGAAAGAATTGACTATATTAGTTATGTAGTAATGCTTTGAAATGTTTTTGTAATTATTATTTTTGTAGTTCTCATAATCTGTTTTTTCATCTTATTTTTGGCTTTTTATTTTTTTTTATTTTTGTGATAGATAACAATGTAGGAAATAGTAGTGCATAACATTTTTACGGAAATAATTAATGTAAATAATCAGATTTTAAAATTTTTAAAGTAAATGATAAAAATTATTTGTATAAATTTTTAGACAAGTAAATATTAAATAAAGTCATTAATCAGATAAAATTATTTATTATTATTTATTTTAAGTATTTTGAAAATTTATTATTTATTATAAATATTTTTTTTTATAAAAATACTATTTACTTCTTTCTCACTAGAAAAGAAAAAGGGAGGAGAAGACATGGCTTAAATTAATAAAAAAAAATTAAGAAAAGAAAAGAAAAGAAAAAAGACAAGTGGCGAACGGGCCGAGTAGCGCATAAAAACTCGCAGTCTGGTCCGCTACAAAGGCGAGGCTTGCTTGGATGGAACCGCGATTACGGAGGAGCAGCCCGGCCGTTTTACAATTTTTTCTTACACTCAGCCCCCCACCCACGTGCTCTATTATTCCAACGCTTTTTTCTTTATTTATTTATTTATTTTTTTTGAGGGTGCATTTTTAATTATTTCTTCCAACCAAAAAAAAAAAAAAAAGAAATCTACTTGTCAAGTACCTATTCGCTCACAGAGAGAATGAGGTGTCATACTAAACATTTCCCGCCATAAAGAGAAGAAAATTCTCTCTGTTTCCCGCCAAAAATCCCCCCCAAATCTTTAGGGCCTTCTGACCCCCCAAAACAAAGAAAGTCTCACTGCCGATTTCTCTTAGGTTGAGAGCCTCTCTTCTCTCTCTCTACTGTTTGTTTCTTTCTGATTCAGAAGGCGAAGAGGAGCTGAGAAAAGAAATGGACATCAGCGAAGAAGTTAGGGCCGCTCACAAGCGTGAGCTCTTGGCCTTCCTCGAGGATGGCGTATGTCTCTTCCCCCTCTTCTCTCTCTCTCTCTCTATACACACACACACACACACACACATATATATATATATGTATATGTTTTTCTTTCTTAGTTTTGGTTAAAAATGGTGGTGTAGCTTTACATGGACGAGATCAAGGCCATGATCAACCACAAGCGCCGCCGTCTCATCATCAACATCTCCGATCTCCATGCCTTCGGCAACTTCGGTCCCAGGTTTACATCTCTCTCTTCTCTCTGTACTATATATATATATATATATATATGTATATGTACTGGGGAACCGTATCTAAAAAATTAGTTGAATTTCACTTCTTATAATGTAAAATCGATTGAATTTGACTTCAATTTCCTGTATATTTGGTCCTAAGGAGTCCGAGATTGATCCAATCTTTCGTTTACCTTTTAAAAATGGTGAATTGGAATTAAATTTTTAGACCTTTTTTATTTTATTTTTTTCCGGTTCCTTCTTTTGAACTACGCAGGATTCTTAGGAATCCAAGTGAGTACATGCAAGCGTTCTGTGATGCCGCCACTGAAGTTGCTAACAAAATCGACGGAAAATACTTGAAGCAAGGAGAGCAGGTTCTCGTGGGATTTGAAGGCCCTTTTGTTTCTCGCCGTGTCACGCCGAGAGAACTGCTCTCTGAGTTCATAGGCTCCATGGTTTGTGTCGAGGGCATTATCACCAAATGTACTTTTCTCCCGTACAACTTCATCTCTTTTTTTTTTTTAATTGGAAGATATCATTTTCGTTTTGCTGATTTTCTGCTCGTGTGTGAAAAAACATGAACAAATTCCTTTTCTTACATGTTTGGTACTTATGATACAGTAGCTTGTAGTTGATAACTTCCCGTTGTGATCAAATAAATTTCAGTTGATGCAAAACTCATGATCTTAAGATGTATCCATTATCGTAATTTTAAGTACTTGTGAAGGAGAATGGAGAAATCAGATACAGGAACTAACTTTCTAGCTGACTCCTTTGTAGGTTCCCTTGTAAGACCAAAAGTTGTTAAGAGCGTTCACTTCTGTCCTACGACTGGAAACTTCACCACTCGCGAATACCGTGACATTACTTCCAACATGGGGTTGCCCACGGGAACTGTTTATCCTACAAGGGTAATCTCAAGCCTCTTTCCTTTCATAACTTGTTTGTTATTCTCAGAGAAATTTTTTTCTGAAAGAAATTACTTTACTCAGGATGAGAATGACAACTTATTGGTGACTGAGTATGGATTGTGCAAGTATAAGGATCATCAAACCTTGTCAATGCAAGAAGTACCGGAAAATTCTGCTCCTGGTCAGCTGCCAAGAACCGTGGATGTCATGGTTGAAGATGACCTAGTTGATTCATGCAAACCAGGAGATCGAGTGTCTATTGTAGGGATATACAAAGCGCTTCCTGGTAAAAGCAAGGGCAGTGTGAATGGAGTATTCAGGTAAGTTTCTACCATGTGGAATGGAAGAACTACATTAATTCTAGTTCATTTTATTTAAATGACATTTTTCAGTTTATAAATGTTTGATGAACTTGTTATGTAGGACTGTTCTCATAGCTAACAATGTTTCTCTGCTCAACAAAGAGGCAAATGCACCAATTTACAGCCCTGAAGACTTAAAGAACATCAAGAAAATTGCCGAGAGAGATGACACATTTGACCTGCTTGGTAATTCGCTTGCACCATCAATATATGGACATTCGTGGATAAAGAAAGCAGTGATACTACTGATGCTTGGTGGAGTTGAAAAGAACTTAAAAAATGGAACCCACTTAAGAGGGTGAGTTATACTTCTTATCCTTCTTTTTCATTGTTGTTATTGTTATTTCTTTGCATTAGTTGTAACGAATCCATGTGGAATTCATCAAATCTTTATGTTTATGCTGGCAGACAATGGCATATCCTCTCTTTTTTCCTCTGTCGTGTTTATAGCCATACCTAAGTAGGGAACTCCCACGTAACCCACCTTCTTTTTCCTTCTAGTGACATTAACATGATGATGGTTGGTGATCCTTCTGTTGCCAAGTCGCAACTTCTGAGAGCAATTATGAATATTGCTCCATTGGCAATATCAACTACTGGTCGTGGTTCTTCTGGTGTTGGTTTGACAGCTGCTGTTACATCAGATCAAGAAACAGGTAATAATCCACACTAAAATTTTCCAGTCTTGTTTACATTATGGTGTTTGTCTTACACGCGTTATCCATGTATTCAGGAGAGAGAAGGCTAGAAGCTGGTGCAATGGTTCTTGCTGATCGTGGTGTTGTTTGCATTGATGAATTTGACAAGATGAATGATCAAGATCGTGTTGCTATTCATGAAGTTATGGAGCAGCAGACTGTAACTATCGCTAAAGCTGGCATCCATGCATCCCTCAATGCCCGTTGCAGTGTGGTGGCTGCTGCAAATCCTATATATGGAACTGTTAGTACACTTTCAACCCGAATGTACATCCATGGGATTTGATGCCTTGTATTCCTTGATTTGTTTATTTATCTATACCTTGTGTTTAATTGATGTACAGTATGACCGATCGTTGACTCCGACAAAAAATATTGGACTTCCCGACTCTTTACTTTCTCGTTTTGATTTACTGTTTATCGTACTGGATCAAATGGATGCTGATATTGATCGCCACATCTCGGAGCATGTCTTGCGTATGCATCGGTTTCGTTCTGCTATTGATGGAGGTAAACTTCTGCAGTATTTTTCCTGCTTAAAAGCTGTGGTCCCTGAACAATACTGAGTCAAAAGAACATGAAACTGCAGGTGACGCAACCCTTAATGGGAGTTCAAGATACGGGAGGGAAGATGAAGCTGATAATGACACATCTGTGTTTGTGAAGTATAACCGAATGCTCCACGGAAAGAAAACAGATAGGGGTCAAAAGCGTGATACGCTCACCATTAAGTTTCTTAAAAAGTACATTCATTATGCAAAGCACAGAATTCAGCCTGAGCTTACTGATGAGGTCCTGATGCGATAGTACTTATACAGTTGTTTGATAATCTTTTTACCTGGTTCTTGGACATATTGTGTGATTGTGTCTGCTACATCTGTTTGCAATATGGCATTGCCAATTGGCCTTTTTTTGCCTTTTCCTGATAGTCTTATTCCTTTAACTTGATTCCTTAGCTGCACCTTGTTTAACGCAACCTCTGCAGGACTAATTTACAATCTTGACTGCAGGCATCTGAGCACATCGCAACCACGTATGCAGAACTTAGAAATACAAGTTCAAACACAAAGGTAGTGTTAATTATCGTCTGGAAACTATATAAGACACAGTGGTTTTCTCTTCCTTTTAGCTAATATGGCGCTTGCATTCTGTAGACTGGAGGGACACTTCCTATTACTGCCAGAACCTTAGAAACCATTATCCGTCTCTCAACTGCTCATGCCAAATTGAAGTTGAGCAGGAAGGTAACAAGTTATTCACCGTTTAGCGATATAATAACATTATTCCTTTCCTTTCGTATATTCATGTTATATTTCTTCATCGGTTCAGCTAACTATTATTTTGTTATTACTTCTCATCCCACACCTGGTGGCTAATAATCTGTCTTTAACAGGTTTTAAAGTCTGATGTTGAAGCGGCACTGAAAGTTCTAAATTTTGCAATATATCACAAAGAACTGACTGAGATGGATGAGCGCGAGCAAGAAAGGGAGAGAGAAATGGAGAGCAAACGTAGGGCTGACCGTCGTTCCAATGAAAATGATAGACCTGACAGTGGTACAGCTGATAAAGGAGGGTAAGTAATGTGGTTTAAGTGACTAAGTAATATTGCTATCATGGGTCTTCTTTGGTTTCATGATACTAAATTCCATGACCAGGCTAAATTGGTTGTTTTCACGTTGATCAGAAAAATTTTATATGTTTCGCAGTATTCTTTCTTCCCAGCCAAAATACAAGGAAGTTTTATTTCTCTGTTGGCTGTTGAGAAGATAAATAGCGAGGAAATATTGCTTGATTGCTTCTTGTACTAGACTCCAGTAGATCTTTTCAGACCTTTTCATTTTCCCCTTATTAGTGGCCATAACATTATGCTGATCTTTTCCTCGTGACTTTTGCTCTCCTTAGTTCAACAACTGATCCCATGGAAGTAGATGAGCCTCCGGCCCAATCTGCTGATGATCTTTCTCCAGAGAGGTCTGTAGAGGAAGATATTATCTCTTTTTCCCTCATCTAAATTTTTTTTTTTTTTGACATGTTTTCTGTTCTTCGTCTTGCAGAATAGAAGCATTCAACTCTTTATTTGGCCAGCACATGCGGACCAACCGGTTGGATATCATATCCATTCAGGATGTAGAGGAGGCTGTCAACTCCAGGGCAGATATCCGCTACTCAAGGACGGAGATAACATCCCTATTAGAGGTATAGTTCCTTTCTTCAAATAATTGCTTTTCCATTGAGCAAAACAATCAAGTGAAAAGACCTCTCATTCTTGATATTCTACATTCCTTTGTTCTAGTGTTTGATAAGAGATGTTACGATGTTAGTCTGTTTAACTTTCTATGGTCGTTGGCTTACTATATAAAAGGTGAGTAGTGACATGCATTTTGATTATGTTCCAGAAACTGCAAGATGCTAACAGAGTGATGGTAGTTGATGGAACGGTGCATATGATATCGTGAATTATAAGTGGACTATTCAATGGCTAAACCTGGTTGGTTGTAGTTGTGTAAATCTCCAAACTGTTCTTCACTATAGAGACATGGTTGAGACGATGTATTGGGCAGCAGGGAGAGCATAATTGGCCAGCTTAGCTGATGATTACGAAGGAGAACCATTTCTTTTGTTATGGGTCTCTGCTCGCTGTAGACATCAAACCTTTTTTAGACTGAAACTGGAAGATTGCAGTATTTAACTTTTGCATCCTGTGAACAGCCAGCCAATGGAATGTGTCATCTTCTTCCTTTTATTTTATTTTATTTTTTTCCAGTTTATTTCGAACTATTAACCATGCTCCTTGGTGTCGAGTTCATAAGAGTTAAATGAGGTATAGATTGCAATTCCCTCCCCATTTTAGGCATGTATGCATGTGTTGCTTTGTATAAATTTTGCGAGCAGAATGGCCTTCGACACCGTCATGACTCATAAGTAGTCACATCTGTGGTGCTTCTGTTGGTTTTAAGACTATACATTTGGAGTTTGAAAGTATGTAATCTTAGAAGACTTTCAAGACTTGCCTGCTAAGTGGTGACGGAACCGCCATTGTTAGCCGGAATTCCACCAACCAAGACCTGTGGATGGGGCTGAGCTTGTTGACCTCTCATGCTCTGCCTGTCACCGTTTTCATCGTGTGCAACTAACATGGTCACCTTACATAAAGTGTGTTTCACGATGTTCTAACTTTTCGGCCTCGTCAATACTGAGATGTTCTTTGGTCTGCTAGGCATTTCAAAGCATTATGGCCTCAAAACTGTTCCATAGGATAACGGAGCCGCCTTCAACTTCCGTGGGGTGTCTGTGAATTTTCTTTATAAAAATGAATACCATGGAATTTAAAAAAAAAAATTTGTATTACGATATTTTTCAAAAGTTACCATATATAATCTTAGAATTCTATACTAAGAACACGGAAAAAGACCATATTAGTACGGTATTATATTGAACCCTTATATCTATTATAAAAGTTGTTTGTTTTTATATTCTTTTTTATTTTATTTTATGTGATTTTGATCAAATCTAATATTCATAGATGTGTATTACCATTAAGGATATCCTATTGTAAATAGTTTTCATAAACAGTTCTAACAATAATAATTAAAAAAACTACAGTAGCTCATGAGTTAGAAAAGAGTGAAGTAAATTATATGAAAAGAATTGAAATAAAAATTACAATTATAAAGTTCAATGGCGACATCAATAAAAAATATTTTATTTGAATGTGGACTAAATGAAGAAATCATAAATTTCGTCCCAATTTAAATTTTTCAGAAAGTTAATGGAGCGGCCATTCCCCAATAGGTCCTCTATAATTCTGCCCTTGATGGTATTTGTCTCATTATAACCTGTTATGTAATATGTTGTCCTTAACTATATTATCCTGATAAAATATCTAGGACATGCTTTAATTTGCATGGACAGAGCTAAATATCCATAATTAAACTTGTCCCAACAAATATTTTAGGAGTTACTGCTCAAGACTCATCAACAAGTATACTTTACATGGGTGGATAACATCAAAATCCTTATCATATTTAGAAAGTGCAACGTTTCAATGAAATTGAAAATTACCGTTGAGAATAATGCTTTACTGTCGGAGTTTTTTTTTATTTTTTTTATTCTTATTTGTTGGTATGCATCCATGTGCCTCTATAATCCGCACTATTACTCTATTATTAATAATATGCGTCTATCCAAATTCGAATCTGGGACTAAGGCATTCTAAATCCTTAACCTACCCCACCCTCACCACTAGGCTAGCCCTAGTAGCTTGTTAGGATCCATTTTTTCCCTTCTAAAAATTCTCCTAAGCATTAAAAAAAAAAAAAAAAAGGTTTTTAACACGTTACGCTCTAAATTCCATGAATTTTAGTAACTTGCTCTACAAAGTTGTTGTGTTGTTCTGTGACATGGTCTAAATTGATAATGTTGCACTTATATATTAAAAAAAATGATAATGTTGCTTAAATGAGTGTGAGCTAGTTACAAAAGCAAAACAATTAGGAAGTAATCTACCAAACATACGAGTAAAAAGCATGAGGAGTATATAGGTATTTCCGTTATCAATTTAAATGGATAAACTTTATATAAAGGGCTAATTATATAAGGAATTATATCCTATAATTTGAATTATTTTGTCATTTTAATTACTACATCTATTTCTTTTGAATTTAAATAACTTGTTTCAATTTCATTTCTTGCATATTTCGTGAAAATACAAAAACAAGGAGAAAAGACAAAAACACTCTCATTTAGACTCAAATTTATTTCTAAAGAGTATTTGTTTCTTGAGTAGATATTTTGAAAAATATTTTTGATATTTTTAAAACATAAAATTCAAAATTTCTTCTTTTTTTAATAGCAATTTTATGTTTGTTTTAAGGTTTCTTAAAAGGATGTTTAATGTATAAAATTTATTTACTCTTGCCCTTTGTCTGATTTTTCCATGTATAAAGTATGTGAGGGATGAAATTGAGATAAGTTTTTTTAAATTTAAAGGATACCTAAATAGTTTTTAAAACAAATGGATAAATTAAAATATAATCAAAACTAGAATATGTAATTATTTAATTAATCCATATAAGAGAAAAAAAAATTATCAGATAGTGCTGAGTTAGGAAAAGTTAGATTACAATGCTTAAAAAAAAAAAAGAAAAAAAAAAAAGCAATACAAAACAAAACAAAACAAAACAAAAAAGGAAAGGTTTAATCGAATGGTCAAAGTCTATTTTGATTCATGACTTCTAAAACCTTTCCGAGTGAATTCCTAATGTATCTAGTTGTTCTAAGTTAATTTATCTTTTATTAGAAATTTTAAAATCTTTTATGGAAGAAGATAAAAACAGTATGTGTGTTGAATCGAAATTAATTATATATTTTTACATATTATGGTACGATTGTTGAAGAAGATAGTTGAGTATTTTTTGGTCAAGAATTCACATAATTGATGGAACAATGATCGAAAATTCTTTCTCAAATGGTTTGAAAATGATGAACCAGGATAAAATTTAACTTATAATCTAGGGATTATGAAGGGGTTTATAGCCCGTTCGGGGACACATTTAGTATTTAATTTTTTTTTATAATCTTTTTTCTCAATTTAAAATTAATTTTAACTATGTAGATCTTTAAATGTTTATAGTAAATTTATATTTTAAAAATTCATAACTTTATTATTTCAAGTCCAAATGATATTATCTTTTTTTTTTTGTGACATTGTAAATAATTTCAAAAATAACGAAATAATAACCTTATTAAATTTTTTCATAACACATTTTAGATTTTTAAATTTTTTCATTTTAAATAATTTTTTTATTAACCAAACACGTATTTTTAAAACTCTGATTCAAATATCTCTAAAATTACATTTCTAAAATCTCCAACAAGCTGAGGCCTTGTATTTGGGAAGCAACCTGAATGCTCTGGAACTTACAGCCACGTGGCAGAGATAGAACAAGAGAAATCCCTGTTGGCGGGTAAAGAGTGAATTGTCGTACATAAGAAAAGGATATTTTTCATTTCCCCAATTTGGCCTAAAAGCAAATGGCCACTCGTTTGCCTCTCTTCCTCTGCAACTTTCACTCCCAAACCCAAAACCACCTCCATAAAAAACACCCTCTTCTTCTCACGTCCAAACCCTTCTCTGCAGCCAGGCCAAGGTCCTTCTCTGTCTTCAGTTCCCCAAAGGTACCCAACTCACCCCAACACACACACACACACACAAATATTATCGGATAGAGTCACGCATGATTGAGTGAGGATTTCCGAATCAATAAATTTTTATTTATTTATTTATTTTTTTAGTTTTACCTGTAAAAATTTTATATTTTTTCTAATTTTACACTTATTAAAAATTGATTATCCCATCTCTACTAAAATAATAGACTGGCTCCGTTGCTGGATACAATGGTTCCCACTCTTTTGGAATGTAACCTTTGCAAATTGTTTGAAGTTCAAATTGTTGGATGAGAAAAAAAATATCATATTTGACAAAATCTGGGTTGAAGTCCTTTTCTTTGGTACTGTCACTTGTTGTCATGTTCATGATTATTTGGTTTAGATGGAAGGAAAAGAAATAACAGAGGAGACGAGTGAGAAATCAGGCCCCAATGGAAAGAAGAAAATCTTTGTGGCCGGTGCTACTGGAAGTACAGGTAAAAGAATTGTTGATCAGTTGTTAGCTAAAGGCTTTTCGGTTAAAGCCGGTGTTCGGGACTTGGACAAGGCTAGGACAACGTTTTCCAGGGCCAACCCGGATCTTCAATTTGTGAGTTTTGTTGGATTTTGGAAGTCCATGCTTTAAAATATGTGAAGAGAATTCCAATTTTCATCTGGGGTTTGATGGAATTATGTTTTTGTATTTGTTTTTTTAGGTGAAAGCAGATGTCACTGAGGGCTCTGATAAGCTGGCTAAAGCTATAGGTGATGATTCGGAAGCTGTGATTTGTGCCACCGGTTTTAAGCCGGGTTGGGACTTGTTTGCTCCATGGAAGGTTAGGTGATTTTTCATCTATCTAACTGATATTGCACTATTATGGATTAAATCACCATTATCCTAACTAGATCAATAATATAAAGAAAAGTAGGCCTGTGGTAGAGCAACAATTAGGCTACATTCTGTTATTTGTATTAACAGCTACTCTAGATGGAATGTTTTTATGCGGTGCTAACGTTTTAATAATATGTCGACCGTATGTGCTAACTCTACATTAGGCGGACAATTAGGCTCTCCACTCTCAGCATACCGCAATTGCATTGCCAGTTTTATCTTCATTAGCCCCTTTTGTTCGAATACCATACCTGCAATTGTCGGTTTTCTTGTGCAGATTCATGCTGTTTGGTTTCTTATTTCTTTCTGTCTAAGCTTCAAATGTTAGGACTTCTAAGGTATTCTTTTTCTTCAATTGACAAATGCAGGTGGATAATTTTGGCACGGTCAACCTTGTCGAAGCATGCCGCAAACAAAATGTAAATAGATTTATTCTCATCAGTTCCATTTTAGTCAATGGAGCTGCAATGGGGCAGATACTCAATCCAGCTTACATCTTTCTTAACGTTTTTGGACTCACCTTAGTAGCCAAGCTACAGGCAGAGCAATATATCAGGAAATCTGGAATAAACTACACAATAATAAGGCCTGGCGGGTTGAGAAATGACCCTCCAACAGGAAATGTTGTGATGGAGCCAGAGGTGACATCCCTTGTTCATATCAGATTTTCTCGACGTACTCCATTAGGCCGTTAGATACTAAAACTTTAGTTCCGTGTTTTATGTTCTCTTCCATAGGACACACTCTATGAAGGCACCATATCGAGGGATCAGGTAGCAGAAGTAGCTGTTGAGGCATTAGACCATCCTGAGTCACACTACAAAGTCGTGGAGATAGTTGCACGTGCTGACGCTCCAAAGCGTTCCTACCAGGAACTTTTTAGTTCCATAAAGCAACGGTAACCTTTGCTGTCGAATTCAGATACCCTTTCCGGTGGAGGAATTTCCAAATTCTTTAGCTGCTTTCGGTGGCAGACATGTTGTTGCATGTGTTCCTCTGGGTATGATCTTTTCTGTCGCCTGTTGACATGATAATCTCATACTCTGTAGACAGGTTAAGCTTCTATTTCCATGGTTTTCCCTTCGTTAGCATTTAAGGGAACAGTCATGAACTTCTGTGAAAACGAACATACTGATTTTGTGATGCTAATTTGACGAGTCCTTAATTGACCTGACTTGAACGAAGAAATCATTTTCAAGTTTGATACTCCGAAAGCCAAACAATTTAATATGCACACTAGACAGAGCAGTTATTGCCAATTCCTCAAGCAGGGTTCACTAACTATCTTTTGCATCCACTTTGCATCGATTCTCAATTCCATAGAAATTTGGTTAGGTCTAGTCTTGGATATCAGTTATCACATCTAGTGGTGCTTCAAAATCGTCCACATTCTTTGAGACACTGGCCATTCAAGGTCTCTAAGCTAACGTATTTAGTCTATTGTCGATATTAGTTTTAGTACTATTTTCTGAATTTTTAAATTTTTTTTTTCTGTGAGTAATGCTTTGATCTTATAACTTGGAAACGCAAATTCATAACTTTTATCAGAAAAGAAAAAGAGAACCATCGTTAGTTTAAGATTCAAATATTTGAATTGACAATAATAGAGACTCATTAAGTGAACAAGAACAAGAAACATTAAAACAATTAAGCTTAGAATAACCAAGCAACCAGGGAAACTACGGCTGCAAGTGCAGCTGGAACACCGAGAGCTTCTGCAGCACTTTGCATCGGCGTCGGCGGAATCGCTCCAGCATCTTCAACTACAGCCGCGGCTCCAAAAGCAGCAAATGCAAGAAGAACCACAAGGTAGATGGCGAAAGCCATGGCCAATCTGCAGCCCTCCATAGCTCACAAACTCCGAGGTACTAACGAAACTAGAAGTTTTCTTGATTTGCTAGGCAATTTGTGGAAGTGGGATTTTCTGTCTCTGAGGAATAAAATGAGAGTGACTAAGAAGTTGCTTAAATAGGAAGAGCTTGTGGAAGTAGAAAGAATCTGACAGCTAGATTATGTTGATTGAACAACAAACAGAATAATTCGAGGGATAGTGGGGGGTTTTTCATTTTAATTTTCAACTTCACTACTAACTATTAAACTCTGTACCAGCCTGGAAAAACTGTTTAACGGCACCGGCAATCAAGTAGTATAATGACACATATTAACCTCTTTTTCTATTTTTAAATTTTCTTTTTTGTCTTTTTATTTATAAAGTGTAATGACACTTGACATAGGACTTGTTTGTAATGAGGATGCTTGTTCTTTTGGCATCTTAAAAATGAAAATAACTATTAAGTTGCCTACTAAGCCTAATCATGACAAAAAGCTAAGCTCTTTTGGTATGTGGGGTGCCATGTTACTGTATCTTGGTTGCAGATTCTTTAACTAATGGGCTTTTGTCTTGGTTCTCTGTCTTTGACCTGAAATAAAAGCTCAAATATAGAGGTAGTAGATGTCACTGAGGGCCGTTTAAGGAGAGAGGTACTGAAGACGGAGTTTTGCGGTACTTAGATTGAAGTTAAAGATAAGTTTTAGAAATATGTTTGGCTGAGAAAAATTATTTGGAGTAAAAAAAGTGTAAAAATTTGAAGTGCGTTCGGAGGAAAAAATCAGTATGGATTTTGTTTTGTTTCTCAATTTTATACAATAAAAAAAATCATCTCATTTAGATTTAAAATCACAAAGTTATGTACGTTTAAAGTTTAAGTTTACTGTAGATATTTTGAAATGTAAATAGTCAAAAGTAGTTTTAAATTAAAGAAAAAAAAACAAAAGAAATATCAAAGATGTGTTTGGTCCCCCAAGCACCCCCTTAATTAACATTCGGAACGGCATTAAACTTTTATTGCATTCTTTGAAAAAAAAAAAAAAGAATATGGTGCTTTTGTACTTTTACGCTGTATACCTCATAGTAGAGACATATGTAAAATTATCATTAGATTATTATCCTCTTTTTTAAGTTAATAATGAAATTGAAAATACTTCTCAAATCTCAAGACACGTGTCAATGCCATCAAGTCAAAACTCTACGAGAAAATTGATAACAATTTCACCTAAAACAGCAAATAAAAACTTCTATTTTTCAGTACTCTACTGAATTACCTTTTGGGTTATTTTTTTAAAATTTATCGATTGACCGCCGTCTTGTGCTTGATGTCATTACGGCGAATTTTAGATGTTAGATTTGTAACAAGCTCTTAAATTATATATCATATCTTATAATGATTTCTGATCTTTCATCTTACACATCACACTTCATGAACTTTTCTATTATTATATCAAGAGTCCCTTTGTCAATCTTTTGTTCGAAAAAAGAAAAAGAAAAAAAAGACACGAATTGAGTAAGTTTTAATCATTTGAGCTTTACTTATAGACAAAGTCATAATTAAACATTATTTGTAGGGAAATTATACTTCCATTGGATGTAAACTGTACTTTTGTGACAGTCATCAGTCCCTATAGGGAAATGATAAGCTGTGCAGTCCCACATCGTTTGAGGATGGATATATGTGATGGTTCATAAGTAAAAAGATCACCTTCTAATGGTATGAGGCCTTTTAAAGTGAGCCCAAGAGCAAAACCGTGCTAGCACGAGGTCCATAACGGACAATATCATAACAAAGAGAGGCACAAGTCGTTACAAATGGTATAAGAGCCTATACCCAACTAGAAGTGTGACTAACGAGGACGTTGGGTCCCAAAATGAGGGATGATTGTGATAGTCATCAATTCCTACAAGAAAATGGTAAGCTGTACAGTCTCATATCGCTTAGAAATGGATATATGTGTTGGTCTATAAGTAAAAGGACCACCTCCTAATAATATGAGGCCTTTTGGAGTGAACTCAAGAGCAAAATCGTGCGGGCATGAGGTCAAAAACGGACAGTATCATACCAAATGAAAGCATAGATCGTTACAACTTTTTATCACAAATATGTATGTAATGTTATCAGATATATTTTGAAGTATAGTTAATATCCCAAAACATTTAATTACCATTTAAATCTTAATTAAATCTTATGTGATCCATATGTATTCAAATTTCGTTTAGTTTTCTAAGGATTGAATATCCACATAAGAACTATTTGTCCGACAGTAAAAAAATTTCAAAATAATATAACATGTAAAATTAACAGTCAGATTTTAACTAATAGAAAATTAAATAAGAAAAATAATAATAGTAATAAAAGTAAAGAAGAAGATGAACACAGAGATGCTTAAGGTGGATGTGTTTACATCCACTGACTAAGAACAAGAGAATTTATTGGTAAAGAGTACTATAGATGGGCTCCCATATATAAATACAAGTTGTAATATATACAATCGGGTAAGTTTCCTAATACTTACAAATCAATTAAAATCAAGACTTATTCTAAATTACAATATATACAAATAAATCTAATGTTCATAATAAAGATAATTACATATAAAACTTAACTTTCCTTAATGTTAATACTAACTTTCTTAATATGCCCCCACAAGATGGAGCTTCGATAGGAGATCCAATCTTGAACTATAATAAAAGAAACTTGAATTAATAATTTTTTCCCTTTTTTTTTTGGTTGTAATTTTCTCTTTTTTTTTTTTTTTTTTTTTTTTTGTGTGTGTGTGTGTGTGTGTTATTTATTTATTTATTTTTTACTTGGGCGCAATAGCACAGAGAAGGGACGACAAGCGTCGAGAGCGGGAGAGAGGGCGCTAGGGCCCAAGTGGACAACAATCGTCAGAAGAGGAGGGAGAAGACAACAGGTACTTGGGTGCAGGGACGGTAATCATCAGAAGATGAGGGAGAAGATAACAGACACTTGGGTGCAGGAATGGCAATTGTCAAAAGAGAAAAAGGGCGCATAGGCGCTTGGGCGTCAATCGTCAAAATGGGACACAACAGTGTAGGGACGACAATCGTGTAAAAAAAAAGGCGCAATGGCGCAAAGGATCAGAAGATCAGTGACTCGTTTGAGTATAATTGTAATGATAAGATATTAAATAAAATAAAAGAGATGATTAAATTTTTTTATTTTTTATTTTTAATGAAGAACAATCTCTCCCTTTTTTTTTTTGGTCGGTGATAGATGTGGGAAGGGGTTTTTTTTTTTTTTTTTTTTTCGGATGTAGATGGAGAGTGGGGAGTGTACGTGAGGTGGATATTGTGTTTGGGAGGGAATTACGTGATGAAGGTCGGTCTAGTATCATAAGAGGAGAAGAAAAGGAGGAGAAAAAAAGATGGGACTGCTTGAGGTATTGTGAGGTCTAGGATCTTAAGGATCTTTTTATTTTATTTTATTTATAATTATTATTTTTATTTTTTTTAGTATAGTTATGTATGAAATTTACTAATCATCAACTCTGTAGGTTTTGCACACATGATTTTATAATTGTGTTTGCTGTTGTGCTGCGTGGAACTACGATTCATTGAGTTTTGTTTGCCAATGAGCTGAGACCATATTTATTATCTCTATTTTTTTTTTGTCTTATTAGTTATTTTGTCATTTTTATGATTGTGAAGAACTAACTTTTACGGAACCAATCCCTTAAAAAAAAGAAAATTATATGATACAAAAGTGAGGTATTATTTATTTTTTTTAACCGGTTATAGAGGGTTGATGTTTTTTCATTTTAGTTTTTGTGTTTTTCTGAAAAATTAACAAAAATTATAACTAGTTTTTGAAAGTTAATTAATTCTAACTTAAAAATTTTATCTTCAACTAATTTATCAAACAGATGCTTACTTTCACTTCACGCAAACCAAGTTGTAATTTAAAATAATAATAAGGGTTGTTCTGTCTTTTAATCAGTAAAAAAGCTAACACAAAGGGAATGATTGTAAATCTAATAAGGAGAAACTTGTAAATTTAGAATGAAAAAGTGTTTTTCATTATTTTGTGTTTTTCTGAAAAATTAACAAAAATTATAACTAGTTTTAGAAAGTCAACCAATTCTAACTTAAAAATTTTATCTTCAACTAATTTATCAAACAGATGCTTACTTTCACTTCACGCAAACCAAGTTGTAATTTAAAATAATAATAAGGGTTGTTCTATCTTTTAATCAGTAAAAAAGCTAACACAAAGGGAATGATTGTAAATCTAATAAGGAGAAACTTGTAAATTTAGAATGAAAAAGTGTTTTTCATTATTTTGTACAAAAGTATTGTAACAGTACATCAACGTAATATTAAAGAGAAGTGAAATAATAGATATGTATGGTGTGAGTGATTTAAATAATACATGAGTGTCGTTTTAATATTTTAAACTGTTGTGAATTATAAGGTGACATAGTTGGTGTTCGAGGTGAAGCTGAAGGTTGCCGTCATGGAGCTCTCGAATTCGGCGGTGATGGTGGCATGTGTTCGAGGTGAAGTTGGAGGTCGCCATCATGGAGCTCCCGAGTTTGGCCCGAGACACCTTAGAGTATGACTAGTTCTACGTTGAAGATATGGTGTAGAAGGACAAAATTTGGTTTTTTTTTTTTTTTTTTTTTTTTTTTTTTTTTTAAATAATTAAATTAACTTACTCAACTAGTATCAGGTAGATATATATTAAACTGTCTTTTAGATCTCTTTGATTACCATCAATTAATATTGACCGTTTGATGTGTTTTGACGTATAGATTCATTCCGGGATCAATCCTTTTAAGTTTGAACTTGGGGCTTATGTATTTATTACATTTTATGAAACAAAAGTTTTTCATAAATGATGATTAAACAAAAAAAAAAAAAAAGAAAAGCTGCTTCAAGATCTCTATTCAACTCCCTTTTAAGGGGGCGAAAAAGAACGAAAATGGAAAAATGAATTAACAATGAATCTTTCTCTTCTATTAAGAATTTGCCATAAGAGGGCAACTGACTCCGTGGCCCAATGGATAAGGCGCTGGTCTACGGAACCAGAGATTCTGGGTTCGATCCCCAGCGGAGTCGTTTATAGATGTTTATATTTTTCATTTTTAATTTCTAAATATATATATATATGAACAAATTTCACTTTTTTCTCATTTAAGGTATTGTCACAAAATGTCATATAAATTTCAATTTGTAACGTTCTTTTATCTGAAAATTTGAAATATTTATAGCTTTTCCCTATTAGTTGAATTTTTGAAGAAAAAATGTGCGCAACACTTATTAGAAGCATGAGTGGGGGGTGTTAGGTATGAAAGGACTAAGTTGATCTTATAATTAGATCAAAATAATAAATATTTAATACTGATTGTTATTTTTTCCTATATTACTATCTTAAGTTTAACTTCATAATTTCACATTTTAAAAAAATAACGAGTGTCACGTATGCTACCAATGAATGTCGCTTCATAATTTCATGTTTAATACTGTTACAAAGTGCGTTTTTCCATAAAAAAATTTAACTAAAGGGGAAAATTTATAAATGTTTCAAAATTCGAGGGGAAAGAATATTACAAATTATAGTTGAAGAAGCATTTTGTAACAAGGCCTAAAATTCAAAAGAAAAAAGTGAAATTGATCCTCTATATATATATATATTTTCCATGTTTCCGTCGCTGGTATGGTAATTTTTTCAATTTTTTTAATTTTTTTTTTGGGTAATAAGGGTTTGCACTTTTGATTAGTATCTGCCCCAACTAAATTAATGGTGACTGATGTTTCCTCTCAGTTGGATATGCATTTTTGCCCCGACTCAATTCTACATGTATTCACATCAAATTAAAATATAACCCCTTTAACGATTTAAAAACTCCAATTTGTCTCCACAAAAAATTAGCCAAAAAAAAAAAAAATTTTTTTGAAGCCCCTTGGTTTGTCAGCTGTCCAACCATACCCCTTTCAACAATAGTTACACTATACACACATCAAATTTGGAGACATGAAAGAAGCTAAAAGAAGTTACAAATAAAATACAAGTTCAATGGACTAAAAATCCGAGTACTTGTTTCCTTCTATCCATGTTGTAACAGCCGGATTGACGGTGTATAACTTTGACAAGGTTGAGTTGGTGAAGTGCTAGAATATCAGTAGAATCGTTTAAATAGCACCTTCCTGACTTTGTTATCATGACTTCTCAACATTAGATGCAGCTTTTAGCTTCTCCAGCTGTTTCCGGAGGTACGCCTGTTTTAGTTTCTCACGATGGGCAGCTGCTTGTTCTTGCCTGCGTGATTTGAGCTCAGATGCCTTTTCTCTCGCTTGATTCGCTTCTTCGTGAACCTCCCTGAACATTAAAATAATCATGAGAAAGAATGTAACTAAGATCGAAATCAAAGAACGGGAATCCAAAAAAACTACCAGGAATGAAAAGTAGTAGTCGAAGACTTCATTGCTTCACACGGAATTTGAATCTAAAATCGACCACAAATGCCACTTATTTGGTCTTATCTTCCAAAACAATTGCCTTAAATATTTCATTTTGAAAGAGACGGGCAGATCACAGAAGAACCGTAAAAATGCTAACCTGGTATATAATAAAAGAGCAGAACTATAGTAAACAGCTAGACAACATTGAGCACACTAGTGTTCTTAAGCAAAACATTATATTGCCAGGAAAATGCTATATCAGTCAGAATTCAAAATTTTGTGGAAATTGTATAACAAGCACAAATTTTCTCATAAAATGCAAGTTGCACGTGCACTTATTTGAAAAGAGAGTGACAATCTTACAGGCATTTGCATCAAAGCATGTGGAACTGGGTGGCGTTCCCCCAACTTTTGTCGGGTTATTAGTTTTGTCCTAATACCTAAAAAAAATATAGGTTTTATGTATAGGTTAAAACCATGGCATCATAATCTTTTCAAAAAATATAATTCCAAGATAGGAATCATACATCATTAAGCTGCCATGTAGAAGTTTATGTTCGTGCTAAGCCAGTAAAAGAAAACTCTATGTTAGACTAATAAAGATTCCAACTTTCTGTCACACTTTCACACCCTGAAAGCAAAAATGAAAACCATGGACACGGACACTATATGGTTCAACTGCAGTTCCATGGTTATTGGCTGAAATTTATGATATTTATGCTAATAAAGCGGGAGAAGTTATGCATAAGAAAGAAAGAGTTTGAACAATTACCTCACAAATCGCTTATGTTCATTATTGTCCATTGTGGTAGCAGTTTGGCCAAGGCGCACAGATTTCACATTAAACAGCAGAGGATCATCACTATCATCATCTTCATTTTCTGGTGGCATAGCACCAGAAGAATCATGACGTTGCGTCTTCTGCGACTCATCCTCCTCAAGCCTCTTGCCAAAAAAATCCACACAATACTTCTCCTTCTCTTCCTCGTCAGAAAGCTCACCCCTCGCTAGCTTCTCATATAATTCGGCCTTCCTCTCTAACGCTGCATAGCTAGCCGATCCATCTTTTTCCGCTTTCAGCTGAAGCTTGTCCCTGGTTATCGATCACATCAAAGAACATGAATAATCCAGCAACAAGACAACATAATGCCCAGAAAATATATGCAACACAATTATTACTAGACAGACTTAATACAAGAATGGAATACATTCGCTCTACAGTTCTACTCATTATGGGCCTATTTGGCAGAGCTTTCTAGAAGCTGCATTTGGCTTCCTAGATCCAAAAGCTTCTTCTGGCAGTGTGTGAGCGATTTGTCAGAAGAGTTTTGCTTCTCCAGAAGAGCTTCCAGTCAAAGCCACAAGATATGGCTTCTAATCAAAACTCTTTTGAGTAAACTTTGAAACTCGTATAAGAGTTTTCATAAGACATAAAACCGTATTCTAACATTTTTTGCTTACTAGAACATTTTAAAACTATTTTGACCTATTAAGCTTTTTTAGAATGTGCTTTCAAACAATTATTGAAAAACCACTACTTTTACTCATCTACTTCCACTACCAAATGCAAAAGTTCTGTCAAATGAGGCTCTCCATCTAAAACGAAAAAGCAATGACTCAATAGCCTCAAGGCCTTTTTTTTTTCCCTTCCCAATCATGCAAGAGACAATATCTCAAGTGAATACAAATTAGCAATTTAGTTTGCAATTCATGTCAATCATATATCTCACATTAGCTTTTCATACTTTCCAACACCCAATTGGGGCTAAGGCAATTAATAAGGTGAGAAAGCACCATTATAATTGGGACAAACAACAGAGAAAAAGAAAACGAACTATAATTTATAGCTAAAGAAGCTGCAAATAAAACGGCTATTTTAATTCCAATTCCAGAAAATTGATTCAGGCGTAAAAGTTGAAGCTTTTACATGCAAAATCGGAGGACAGAAGGAAGTTCAGAATTTGTCGAAAAATTCAACAAGAAAAAGAAAAATCTAGAGAGAGAGAGAGAAATAAGGTACTTGTGAGCACGGGCTTCGACGCCGGTGTTCTTGGCGGAGAAGGGATCGAGAGGGGAGATTTTATTCTTGGCGCGGTGGAATTCGACGTCGGGGCCGGCTAATTCTTTGGACTTCTTGGCCTCCTCCTGGGATTGGTAGAGTTGGGCCTTGAGCTCCATAATGGAGGAAGCTCCGACGCCGGAGATCGCTCGGTGCTTCTTGGGCATGATGGTGGATTCCGTCAGCCATCCCAGTGACTCCACCGCCACTCTCTTCTTCATCTTCGTCTCTTCCTCTCCCATTTTTTTACCTTCTTTTTTTTTTTTTTCTCTGTTTAATTTAGGTGTTCTGGTTTCAGATGATTAGAAGGAAAAGGGGATTTTGGTTGGTTGGTTGCTTGATTTTATTTGGTTCGGTCTGGTCTTCTCTGGGAATAACTGATAACAGATTGTCCCGTTTCTGGGGATTTCCCGAGTTCCGGTCATGGAGAGGAGGGCTTTTTTTGGGCTTCCCTGGCCCATTTTGATGTGTTTGTAGGCCCATCCAGTCCACAAACTTCTCGAAGTCAAAACTGCTCTTCAAAAATAGACATGCTTATAATTTTCTTTTGTTTGTTTTTTACATATAAAATAATGTAAAATTTGATATTGGCTATACTTTGTGATAAATTTACCATTAAGTTTAGTGTATGATAATGTTGGTATGAAATATAGCATTATAATGAAGAGCACTTTTTTCATCAAAATGTAAAAATTTATCACTGATACACTAATTTAGCATTGCATTGGAGATGTTGTTTGTTGTTCTTCTTTAATGATTGTTTGGATTTTTGATTATCTATAAAAACCAGATGATATTGTAATTGAAATAATAATTTAGAGATATACTTTTTGAGGAAAAATCCTACAAATCTCCATCCTTCTTTTTTTCCAAGGACATCGTCCTTAATTTCATTTTCCTGAAAATTTTAGTAATTAGCGTTTTTACATAACTAAATGAAGTACGTAATATTCTCTCTCTCTCCAAAAAAAAAAAAAAAAAAGAAGTAATATGATTTTAACGCTAAGTTAAACCAAACTAGGCACATTACAATAATTTGGAAATTTCAAGACAAATTGTTTTTAAAGGGTTTAGAGAGCCAGTTTTCAAAGAGTGACAAGTTTAGGAGGCTAAATACCATATTAAAATATCTGAAGTAAACAACAGTAAATAATAGATTTACTAAATAAATAATGAAATAAATCAAGCATTTACCTAGTAAATTCATTTACTCCCAATATTTTTAAAAATCTACCATTCGCTTCAATTATTAATTGTAAAAATACTATTTACTTCTTTGTTCCTATTTTTCATCTATTTTCTTGTTTTCTAAGGTGTTTATACCTCTTTCTAGACTTCGTTCGCTGCCCCATGAACTTCTCGCTTTTCGTAAACCATTCTCTAAGTTAAAGATCTTAGAAATTGGCAAACTTCTAAAATCCGTTGCAACTGACCCTCAATAGGGGAATGAGGATAAAATTTTGACGGATGTGACCCTAATCCCTGGGGGAGAATAATCTTCATGGAAATGGATTGCAGCCTTACTCTACTGCAATTCATTACGAATCAGCCTCACTCTTTAAGACCATCATGGGGTTGGTCCTGCTGGTGTAGATAGGCTAAAACATGCTGGGGGACTTTCCTTCCTTTCTGGATGAATGGGGTGGTCTAGAGGGCACTTTCCGACTCTATGGTCCCTCGAAGCGAGCAGTTTAGTAGGTCTCTCCGAGCGAGTGGTTTGGTTTGGCAGGTAGTATGGGCCATCTGACTTCCAGGGTTCCAGCCAAACCTCAGTCAAAAGCCAGAAACCATCAATCCCATCCAAAATGTCATATGATCACTAATGAGTTTGAAACAATAGATGTTGTAGCCAACACTAACCCCAGAAATATCGCCATAAAAACAAAAAAAGAAAACCATCACGTAAATTAATTATTCCTTGCTTGCTGATATGTGAGGAGAGATCAGAGGATGATTACAAAAAAACAGCATAAATCTAAAGCCACATTTTATTGCTTAATCCAAGTGGCCAAACATCTCGAACGAACCAAAAAACAGGAAAACCAAATATTATTATTATGAAAGAAAATGAACCAAATCTTGAAAAGTTCAGTGGCGCTTTTTCCCTGTTGCAGCTTCCCAAGCCTGTAAAACGTAGTTAACGATTTCCTCTATGCCCACCCCATGCTTTACCTGCATATATATATATATATATATGTAAATCTTAGATAATCTTTTCATGTTTCTACATTTGTTATTATGACAAAAGTACATTTGTTTCACTAATTCTAGAGGACGTTTTTTCTCATCCAAGGAACTATAAACTGACTTCTTGTTGCATAGCCGAAACTCTGTATTGAAAATTGTGCAACCATGGAGATTCAAAGTGGAGAGACGTCAAGTTCTAATCATGTTCATGATACAAAAATGCTACTGGACCAATTAGAGCGTGTGTGTAACAACAAACCTGAGCAAAGACAAAGGGACCACCATCTCGCATACGAAGTGCATCGCGTTCCATGACTGCTAAATCAGCTCCAACTGCTGCTGCAAGGTCGGTCTTGTTTATTATCTGCAATTAGTGAGCTTTCCATCAGATTATTTGTATCAGAACAACTTCCTCATAATGTTACGCGCATTTAGTTGCACATACCAGGAGATCAGCTTGAGTGATACCAGGTCCACCTTTTCGAGGAATTTTATCACCCCCAGATACATCGATTATGTATATGATATAGTCAGCCAGCTCTCTGCTGAAATTGGCAGCCAAATTATCTGCAGCCACACAAGTTTAAGAGAACGTTGAATCTCCTGGTTGAGTACTAAGAATTATTGGACCTGTCTCCATTTCCTTGAAACTCTCCTGTAACTCTTTATTCTACAAATATAAAATTTTACAACCAGTACCAGCTTTCAAGTTAATTGGACAACTGATTGCCTATTACTATCATGATTTAACGTCATATCAGACTCTGTTACTTCAAATTTTGTCAAGAAAGAATCCAAATAATCAACACAGCTTAAGTTACTAATGAAAATCTGAAAGTACTATTGGAAGTGCCTAATCTTATGTTGTTCAAATAATACCTCCCCCGGATTCACAAAGAAGAATGTCTGCCTTGAACAAGTTAGAAAGCTCCTCAAGAGGGCCAAGATTAATGCTGATGTCTTCACGAATTGCTGCATGTGGACATCCTCCAGTTTCTACTGCACGAATCCTCTCCTCGGGAAGTGCTCCATTCTTCACCAAGAACTCTCCATCCTCTTTTGTGAATATGTCATTTGTCACCTGAAATTCTTATGGTTATTCTATCTTCAGAGCTAAAAAGAACTTGAATCCACAACAGGTTATTCATACACAACCTTAACTTGAATATGCAATAGCAACATGGTTCGATGGACCACAGACCATTGTTGAATACTTGAGACTATGAGCCATTTTATGAACTTGGGCATTGTTTATAAGAGTAATAGCAACCTTTTCAGTAGTGCTCGATATTTCTAATGAAAATTTTATGATAAGGTATGAAAAAATCAAACTGGTAAGACACAGTTTTAAACAGTCGGACAACATGTTAAAGAAAAAGTACAACAGTTTAGCAGAACTAATTACGTTTTGAAGTTGATAAAATTCATTTACGATAAAATTCATTGACACATGTCCCTTACAGCAGCAAGACTATACTTGTCCCGCAAGAATTTACAGAGAGCCAACATGAGAGCTGTTTTCCTGCATGATGTGAAATGGAAATCTCATCAGAAAACTCATGAATATCTCACAATTAAAATAGAATCCTACCAATAGGGTATATTTTCATACTCTACCATAGATTTTCCGAAAAAAAAAAAGGAAATACAATTCTTTGATAGGTATAAATCTCTATCGAGTTTTGTCAACTTTACATACTTTTTTTTGTTTTTGTTTTTAATTTTGACATTGTTTTAATGAATTTTTAGGTTAGAAAACACACACTACCTACTTTCAAAGCTGCAATATTTATCAAAAGTTAAAAAGTTTACACCAACATTGGACATTTTGGCAGGATAGAAAGGTTTCAAAATGCCCGTAATCCGAAAAGATGCCAAAAACGAGGTAGATACTATCTCTAGTACCAAACATCATCGGTGGGTTCTCATAAAGTAAACTAATTAAACATTCTTTTCATTACTATTTTTTTCTTCATGTGTCCACATAAAATTTTTCGGTGCACAGTAAAAGAAAAAGTAAACTTGCTGTTTCTACCGAAAGTGGAAAATGACAGTTAGTATATAAATCTCCTAGCATTAGCAATTGTGCATAAAATTTTTCAGAGAGTGATTTAGAAAACAGCTTCTAAGAAAAAGATTATAAACCAAAAAAAAAAAAAAAAAACAAATATTTTCTGTAAGAGCATAAAGGCAAAGCAGGCAAACAGAAAAAGCAAATAAATTTAGGGAGTGTTTGGTTAGTTAGCTCGAATCAATATTTTTAATTTATTTATTTATTTATTTATTTTTAAATTTTTATCTTTTTTTTTAAATTTTTTTATCTTTTCTAAAAATTTAAAAAAATTTACTATTAAAACTTAAAAATTTCAACTCAAACTTATTTATCAAACAAATCCTAAAAAAAAAAAAAAAAAAAAAAAGAAACAAAGAAACAAAGAAAAGGGCAAAAGGGCATATTTATAATTTACATACCCAGTGCCAACAGGTCCACCAATGCCAATAGTGAAGGCTCTTTCTTGGAAATCCCGGGTGAGAAGCGGCGGAGCCCTTTTGCTGAAGAACCCAGGCGAGTATATGGGCTCGTGCGAGTGCGGCGCCAGCCCATCGTGGCTATGGTACACCCTCCCGTCCGGCCCCACCCACGACTCTGTTCTCGAATCCCCATGCTCATCATCATGATGATCATGGTGGTGGTGGTGGTGGTGGTGGTCCTGTGAAGCCATGGACTGCAAAAGTTAAAGGTTTTGTTTCCACTCCGACAAGCGACTGCTCTGTGTGAACTGGAGGCACTGAATGGGGGGTCAGTGTTGGGTATTTTGAGAAACTTGTGTGCATAGATAACGGCGGTACTTTAAATTACTGAAATACCCTTCTCCAAAATTTGATATTAAGTACGGTTTGTACAGTGTATACTTGTGAACTGTGAATTTGTGATTACCCTGTGTTTCCAGTCCACTGGCGTCGTACAATGTACACCTTGTTTTCGGCTAAACTTACTGGCGTCTTCAATTTCTCTGGCGTTTCTATTAAATGCCAAAAACCGTACATATAAATTATGAATAGTGCTTGAAACATCAAGATTAATTTTCAATTTTTGAATATCTATTCAAAGTGAATTGCTATCTTTTTATTCCTATATGCAATTTATTGATACAAAAATTTGTTTTGAACACTTATTAAAAAAAAATGACAACTTATATGTTATATAAGTTTTAAAAATTAAAGTCGTAGTTGATGTTTCAAGTATTTTTCATAACGTACAATGGAGAATTCTCTAGCAGGCTATTTTGAATGGAGGATATTTATTATTGTTGTCTCTAAATTTGTTATATTATGATAATATGTCTTTTAAAGTTTTACTTCTGATAATTCATTATTTGAATATTTAATTTTGATAATTTATTTATGGACTTTTAAAATTTTTATAACATGTTTGATTGGCTTAACTTCTCATTAAATTATTGATGGAGATCCCACATACGTCTTGTTTGAAGACGAAAAATCTCATTTTCTATCAAAAATTTCCAAATTTAATATAAATTTTCTTGTTAATATTCCAAAGTAAAATCTTTAATTTGATAGAAAGTTAACAAAAAGAAACATATTATAATAATTTAAAAAGTTCGAAGGATAAATTGAAAAAATTAGAAGTTTGGAGGGATAATGAGGGACCATAGTGCTAAATACCTTTTGCTTGGATACACTAGAATTTGACATTATAATCCTTTTTCTTTCTTGGCAATCGATGCCTTGTACCTATAATGTTTGACGCCGTTAGTTGTTTTGTTAACGTTCATTATGTTGTTGACGGTTGTTGGCATGTAACAGCAAAAAAAAGTATAGCTAATCATTTTTACTTAATTTTAACATTAAAAAAAGTTTATTTAAATTCTATTAGCCAGAATAGCAAGAGTGTCCAGAATTTACGCTGGAAAACATATTGTTGGGTTCAAATCTCATCACTCGATTTTTATCATGCACTTGTCGAGTTGGACAAAGACAGAACAATCAAACAACTCCAATCTTAGAATCAGCAGGCTTATGAATGCCTCTATGCATCAGATTCAACAAAGGTATCTCCAACTATTAACGATAATTTTATGATGATTAACCAAAAATCATTCAAAAGATTGTGAAAGGCTTAAATTATTCAGATATCTTAAAAGACCTCATTCAAATTCACTTCACCCTTAGACGGGAAATTATTTTGTTACCGAAAATTGGCACTCGTGCTATTTTACTTTATGCTCTTTGCATTCCATATTCTAATTTGTTATCTAAGTAATGAAACCCCAATATTATAAAAGACGCAACTCTCGACGATGGCGGATTTTTATAAATCTTGTATTTTTTTAAATTTATTTTTCATACCTGTCATTCATTTGCAAACGACGCCGAATTAGTCATTCAACTAAATAAATATAAATTGATCATAGAATTGACTGTTTATATATATATATATATATATATATATATATACACTTACAAAGTAATGAATGATCATAATTGAATACAAACCAGAACACATCAATCATCCACCATTCATATGTACCATAGTTCCCATAGCACCACATATAAAAATGCCCATTATAGTTTCTAGAAATCCATATTTTCACACTAGAAAAAAAAAAAAAAGATCAAAATAAAATATTAAAAAAAAGATACTACATATAATATGGATGCCACCACTTTTGATGCATAATAATAATTTGTTAGTTTACTTTCCACTGCCATGGAGTGCATGCATCAAAAAAGTAAAAGGTGAAAGAGAAAAGAGCACCCACTATACGTAAACAATAGTTACACTATACACACATCAAATTTGGAGACATGAAAGAAGCTAAAAAGAAGTTACAAATAAAATACAAGTTCAATGGACTAAAAATCTGAGTACTTGTTTCCTTCTATCCACGTTGTAACAGCCGGATTGACGATGTATCTTTGACAAGGTTGAGTTGGTGAAGTGCTAGAATATCAGTAGAATCGTTTAAATAGCACCTTCCTGACTTTGTTATCATGACTTCTCAACACTAGATGCAGCTTTTAGCTTCTCCAGCTGTTTCCGGAGGTACGCCTGTTTTAGTTTCTCACGATGGGCAGCTGCCTGTTCTAATTGCCTGCGTGATTTGAGCTCAGATGCCTTTTCTCTCGCTTGATTCGCTTCTTCGTGAACCTCCCTGTACATTAAAATTAATCACGAGAAAGAATGTAACTAAGATCGAAATCAAAGAACGGGAATCCAAAAAAAAACTACCAGGAATGAAAAGTAGTAGTCGAAGACGTCATTGCTTCACACGGAATTTGAATCTAAAATCGACCACAAATGCCACTTATTTGGTCTTATCTTCCAAAACAATTGCCTTAAATATTTCATTTTGAAAGAGACGGGCAGATCACAGAAGAACCGTAAAAATGCTAACCTGGTATATAATAAAAGAGCAGAACTATATAGTAAACAGCTTGACAACATTGAGCACACTAGTGTTCTTAAGCAAAACATTATATTGCCAGGAAAATGCTATATCAGTCAGAATTCAAAATTTTGTGGAAATTGTATAACAAGTACAAATTTTCTCATAAAATGCAAGTTACATGTGCACTTATTTGAAAAGGGAGTGACAATCTTACACGCATTTGCATCAAAGTATGTGGAACTGGGTGGCGTTCCCCCGACTTTTGTCGGGTTATTAGTTTTGTCCTTATACCTAAAAAAAATATAGGTTTTATGTATAGGTTAAAACCATGGCATCATAATCTTTTCAAAAAATATAATTCCAAGATAGGAATCATACATCATAAAGCTGCTATGTAGAAGTTTATATTCGTGCTAAGCCAGTAAAAGAAAACTCTATGTTAGACTAATAAATATTCCAACTTTCTGTCACACTTTCACACCCTGAAAGCAAAAATGAAAACCATGGACACGGACACTATATGGTTCAACTGCAGTTCCATGGTTATTGGATGAAATTTATGATATTTAGGCTAATAAAGCGGGAGAAGCTATGCATAAGAAAGAAAGAGTTTGAACAATTACCTTACAAATCGCTTATGTTCATTATTGTCCATTGTGGTAGCAGTTTGGCCAAGGCGCACGGATTTCACATTAAACAGCAGAGGATCATCACTATCATCATCTTCATTTTCTGGTGGCATAGCATCAGAAGAATCACGACGTTACGTCTTCTGCGACTCATCCTCCTCAAGCCTCTTGCCAAAAAAATCCACACAATACTTCTCCTTCTCTTCCTCATCAGAAAGCTCACCCCTCGCTAGCTTCTCATATAATTCGGCCTTCCTCTCTAACACTGCATAGCTAGCTGATCCATCCTTTTCCGCTTTCAGCTGAAGCTTGTCCCTGGTTATCGATCACATCAAAGAACATGAATAATCCAGCAACAAGACAACATAATGCCCAGAAAATATATGCAACGCAATTATTACTAGACAGACTTTATACACGAATGGAATACATTCGCTCTACAGTTCTACTCATTATGGGCCTATTTGGTAGAGTCTTCTAGAAGCTGTTTTTGGCTTCCTGGATCCAAAAGCTTCTTCTGGCAGTGCGTGAGCGATTTTTTAGAAGAGCTTTGCTTCTCTAGAAGAGCTTCTAGTCAAAGCCACAAGATATGACTTCTAATCAAAACTCTTCTGAGTAAACTTTGAAACTCGTATAAGAGTTTTAATAAGACATAAACCGTATTCTAACATTTTTTGCTTACTAGAAAATTTTAAAACTATTTTGACCTATTAAGCTTTTTTAGAATGTGCTTTCAAACAATTATTAAAAAACTACAACTTTTACTCATCTACTTCCACTACCAAATGCAAAAGTTCTGTCAAATGAGGCTCTCTATCTAAAACGAAAAAGCAATAACTCAATAGCCTTGAGGCATTTTTTTTTTCTCACTTCTTTTTTCCCTAATCATGCAAGAGAAAATATCTCAAGTGAATACAAATTAGCAATTTATCTCAATTTAGATTTGGTTCAAGATTTGGGCTATTTAAGGTTGGTTTTGCAGAATGAACTTCAAGGAAGAGACTAAATCTACACTAATTAGGCACCTTTTATGGAGAAAAAGAAAAAAGAAAAAGAAAGAAGAAGCTGATAGCTATGCAGAGGAAACCTTCATAGTCCACACTCACATTGAATCACACTAGAAATACATCAAATTTTATAGTCTGGACTCTGGAATATAACGTATACGAGAGTTCATCATACTGACGTATTGTGATAGACTAATTATACGGGTCATTGTTACTTTGTCAAGACGTTCTTGAAGCAATAGAATCTGCCTTACAATTTAATAGTAGATATTGGAATATTCTGTATTCACCTATAAATTCTAAAGGAAAGAGTGATTGGGACTTGATAGGAGAAAGGGAAGAAAAGTAGGTTTTGATCTTGTGACATACACTCTCTTTGTTCATATTCAGGAAACAGCTGATCACCTGCTTTACCCTAATCCTGGATCAGGAATGATACACGAACAACATCTCCAATTTTTCCATTTTCTTGGAATTCTTCTTGCAATGGTATGCAAGATCTCTGGCTTCTCTGTTTTCTTGCTTTTCCCTTTCCTTTTGTTGCTGACTGTCATCACTTAGGTCTTAGCTAGTTATTGTTAAAGCTTGAAGATAATCTACCTGCTGTTAGTTTCTTCGTAACCTACATGGCTTATTTGACGCAAGGTCATGGAACACATTTATTCCACGAGAAAATAAATTGATATCTGTCGTCCTATCTGTTAAAATGCTACAATCACTATTCCAAAGCAGTAGTGTTATGTCCTTAGAAGTTAGAACCATTGTTCTCATGGTATTAGTTCCTCAACTAATCTGGTTCACAGGCCTATTTGAGTATATCTTGAAATAGTAATTTGTCCACGTTGTGTGTTCTTGAAGTTATCTGTTAATTTTTTATCAATAAATCACGCTGGTGCCTTCGCGTTGTTAATTTTTTCCTCCTTTGTAGGCAATGTTTGAAGGGATTCTCGTTGATATACCATTTGCGACATTCTTCTTAAGCAAATTAAAACAGAAGTAAGTCTTTGAGAAGATTCCCACTTTCCATTGTTAATAGGTTCCTTGTTGCATTCAGACTATGATTATCTCATGTTTCAAAGCGAGCTTAAGCAGTTATAGCTAGGAAATTTCAGTAGTTGTTGTATGTAATTCTGTCATGGCCATAATCTTTTGTCAAAATACTAAGTTGGCATGTGTGTTTAATTTGTTCTTCAGGTACAACTACTTAAACGATTTACCTTCTTTGGACCCAGAACTGTACCGTCACCTAATTTTCTTGAAGGTATCTACACCCAACCCCTCCAATTTCCCCATTATTTTCTTATCTTATATTACTTGCGTGTTGCATTTTTCACGGTTTAGAAGCTGAAAAACTTGGTTATAACATAGCTTAATCTCGGAAGGCATTGTTGTGCTATTATTTTTAGGGAAACCAATTAAATATTTTAGTGATAAATTGGTTTGTAATGGAGTCTCGATCATTTATAAAGATGTGAAATGTGAGCTACTTTCTTTTATTGGTAAACTGGTATATATATATTTTTTCCGGTTGCTATTTAATTTAGAGCCTTGGTGGTTATTTATTTGTTTATTTATTTATTCTGACAATCTCGGGTTTTCCCATTTGCTATAATTGGCAGCATTGCAAGGGGGACATTTCAGACTTAAAACTTTACTTCGTCATTGTAAATAATGAATATGGAGAGCAAACGGAAGAAGAACTACTTCCTGGGGGCAAGAACTTGCGCGTCACTAATGAGAATGTTATTACGTTTATTCATCTAGTTGCCAATCACAGGTTGAATTTTCAAGTCACACAACCTTCCACGTTCGAGTTCCTTAAATTTCATGTTAGGTCCATTCTCTCCTTCATGGTATTTTTATGACGATAAAAAAATTCTTGCAGATACTTATTAACATATTAAAATATTTTCCTTTTTTGTTGTTGCCAGCCATATTATTTGTTGTTGCCAGCTGTATTAAGACAATATAGCACTTTCTAGAATAGATTTTGTTATACATTTGGTTGTACTTTCACACAATACAGTGAGATGAAAAACTGCCTTTATTCTTCCGTTCCTTTCTCTAATATGGTATCAGAGCATTTCCCTTCTTCTTTTTCTTCCTTTCATCTCTGAACATGGCCCGTGGTGGTCAGAACAATAATAATAATAACAACCGTTTTCAGCCACTCACCCCTCCTTCTCCCTCTACCATTCCGTCTCAGCATGACTCTTCTTCCATGGATAACATTCACAGTCCTTTCTTTCTCCACAGTGGTGACCATCCCGGCTCAGCCCTTGTTTCTCACATTCTCACCGGACTCAACTACAATACTTGGCGTCGTTCTATGCTTATGGCTCTTAATGCCAAAAATAAGCTTGGATTTGTTGATGGCACTCTGCAGAAACCACACCCAGATGATTCCTCTATTGGTGTTTGGTCTAGATGTAATAGTATGGTTACATCTTGGCTCCTCAATGCTGTTTCCAAGGAGATAGCTGATAGCCTTCTCTACCTTGACAGTGCTCAAGCCGTTTGGTCAGATCTGTATGATCGATTTCAACAGAGCAACGCCCCACGCATTTTTCAAATAAAACAACAGTTGCACGGTCTTTCTCAAGGATCTCTTGACATCAATACTTACTACACCCGTTTGAAGATTCTTTGGAATGAACTCCAGAATTTTCAACCCGTTCCCATCTGTCAATGTGGAGGTATGAAAGCATGGATGGATTATCAACAACAGGAGTATGTCATGCAATTCTTGATGGGCTTAAATGAATCTTATGCTGGAATGCGTGGACAGATTTTGATGATTGACCCATTACCCTCTGTTGCGAAGGTGTTTAATCTTGTCATCCAAGAAGAGCGGCAGCGCTCCATTGGGTCTGGTTCTTCTGCTCCAACTGATTATTTAGCCTTCAACACCTCTTCCTCAGCGCCCATCCTCCCAACTCCGGTTGCCCCTTCTGCTGCCGCTTATTTTTCTCAGGGTAAGCCTAAGCGTGATCGTCCCATCTGTTCACACTGTGGGCTCACCGGACATATTGTGGATCGTTGCTACAAGTTACATGGGTACCCACCTGGGTACAAGCCCAAGCCCAAGGCCCAATCGTCCTCTTTTCAATCCACAACTCATCATGGCTCTTCCTCTGAACAGTCCAAGAACCATTCGTTTACTCCCACAGCTGCGGCTACCATGGGAACTTCTCCATCGTCTGGTCTGCTTTCCACTGATCAAGTTCAGCAACTCATCGCCTACCTTAGCTCGCAACTCCATCTTCGTGGTGCTGACACACCTGAGCCTCAAACCGCAACGGGTCCTTATGTTTCTCACATCTATGGTAATCCTTTTTTAACCCTTTCTGTTTCACATCCTTCCATTCCTCCTAATGTTTGGGTCATCGACACAGGTGCTACACACCATGTCTGTAGTACTCTTTCTCTTTTCTCTCACTCCACACTTGTTAACAATACCACAATCACTCTTCCTACTGGTCATTCCGTTGCCATTAATCGTGTAGGGACAGTCAAATTGTCTAATTCTCTGATTTTGCACAATGTGTTATTTGCTCCCATGTTTTCCTTTAATCTTCTCAGCGTTAGTGCTCTTACCCTTAGCCATCATTGTCGTGTTGATTTTCTATTTGATTCATGTATGATTCAGGACCTCACTCAGGGCTCGACGATTGGGAAGGGTAGAAGACAAGGCAACCTTTATTTTCTAGAATTAGGGACTACTGCTTGTAATTCTCTGTTTTCTTGTTCTGTAATGTCTAAAAGTGATGTTTGGCACTTTAGGCTTGGACATCCATCTCCTGTAAAAATTCAACTTCTTCACAATGAATTACAAATCCCTAGTTCTTTATCTCACTTGTCTTCCCATTGTCGAATTTGTCATTTGGCTAAACAGAAACGACTTCCTTTTATCTCACACAATCATTTGTCTCCTAAGCCATTTGATTTGGTACATATTGATATTTGGGGTGCTTTTCATGTCACCACCCCCGCTGGTCACAAATATTTTCTTACTATTGTTGATGATTGTACGCGAGCTACTTGGGTTTATCTTTTACGTGCAAAATCAGATGTTCTTACCATTTTTCCAGATTTTTATACTCTCATTTATAATCAATATGGCACTACAATTAAATCTGTTCGTTCTGATAATGCACCTGAGTTAGCATTCCTTGATTTTTTTCGTTCCAAAGGCATTGTTCCTTATCATTCTTGTGTTGACACACCTGAACAAAATTCGGTAGTCGAACGAAAACATCAACATATTCTTAATGTGGCCCGTGCTTTGCTTTTCCAATCATGTGTTCCTCTTTGTTATTGGGGCGATTGTGTCTTGACAGCCGTTTATTTGATTAACCGCACACCTTCTCCATTGCTCTCCAACAAAACTCCGTTTGAATTATTGCATAATAAAAAAACCCACTTATGCTCATCTTCGCACCTTTGGATGTTTGTGTTATGGTTCAACCCTCCCTAGTCAACGCACAAAGTTCTCTCCTCGTGCCCGTGCTTCGGTTTTCCTTGGTTATCCTTTTGGTTATAAAGGGTACAAACTTCTTGACTTAGAGAGCAATAAGACTTACATCTCTAGAAATGTGATGTTTCATGAATCCATCTTTCCTTTTGCCAACTCTCAACCAGGATCTCTCTCTCATGATTTCTTCAGTGAGAGTGTCATTCCAAGATATATTCCTAGCACTTCTGAGTCACTCCATTCCACTGACTTCTCTTCTTCCCCTATTTCGCAGTCACTCGATTCTCCCTCTGTAGCTCAGTCTCGTCCACATCGAGCCAGTAAACGACCATCTTATTTGTCAGATTATCATTGTTACTTGGCTACACATCCATCTTCTTCTTCCGCTATCACTCCCTCCACTTCTACTCTATATCCCACCTCTTCCTTTCTTAGCTATCAAAAGCTGTCCCAGCCATATCGAATGTTCATCTTAGCCATCTCTTCCGAAACCGAACCTAAATCTTTTTCCCAAGCTGTTGAATCTCAGGTGTGGCGTGATGCTATGAATGTTGAGTTGCAGGCTTTGGAAAGCAATGGAACCTGGTCTATTGTTTCTCTCCCTCATGGAAAACACCCGGTGGGCTGTAAATGGGTGTACAAGACCAAATTTCGAGCTGATGGTACTATCGAAAGACATAAAGCCCGCCTTGTGGCTAAAGGCTATACACAACAAGAAGGTATCGACTTCCTTGACACATTTTCCCCTGTAGCAAAACTTGTCACTGTTAAAGTTTTGCTCTCATTGGCTGCTATTTCTGGTTGGTCACTTACTCAACTTGATGTTACTAATGCATTTCTCCATGGTGACCTTATTGAGGAAGTTTATATGACCCTTCCGCCTGGATATGCTGGTCGAAAAGGGGAGACTTTACCTTCTAATGCTGTTTGTAGGCTACATAAATCAATTTATGGTTTGAAACAAGCCTCTCGGCAATGGTTTCATAAATTCTCCAATGTTCTAATATTGGAAGGGTTTACACAATCTGTTAGTGATCATTCCTTATTCATCAAATCTCATGGTCATTCATTCTTGGCTCTCTTGGTGTATGTTGATGATATTATCATTGCAAGTAATGATCAAGCAGCTGTGGACAATCTGAAATCTACTCTTAGTAAGCGGTTCAAAATGAAAGATTTGGGGGCACTAAAGTATTTTTTGGGTTTGGAAGTTGCTAGATCAGCTGCTGGTATATCGATCTGCCAAAGAAAATATGCTTTGGAATTATTATCTGATGCAGGATATTTGGGATGCAAACCTTCTTCCATACCTATGGAGCCCAACCTAAAACTCACCCAATCCGATGGTGATTTACTTGCTGATCCTACTAGTTATCGGCGGCTGATTGGCAAACTAATATATCTCACCATCACACGGCCTGATCTTAGTTACTCCGTCAATCGACTTAGTCAATTTTTGGCTGCTCCGCGCACTTTACACCTTCAAGCAGCGCTACGAATCTTGCAATACATCAAGAAAACTCCAGGCCAAGGTCTTTTCTTTCCCTCTAATTCAACAATTCAGCTCAAGGCCTTTGCAGATGCTGATTGGGGTACATGCCCTGATACTCGACGCTCTCTTACTGGTTTCTGTGTTTTTCTTGGTTCCTCACTTGTCTCTTGGAGGTCCAAGAAGCAACAAGTGGTCTCCCGTTCTTCCGCCGAAGCTGAATATCGCTCTATGGCCAACACTACTTGTGAGATTGTTTGGTTACTCTGTTTGCTTCAAGAGTTGCGTGTTGTTCATCAAGGTCCAGCTCTTCTTTATTGTGATAATCAAGCTGCCCTTCACATTGCAGCCAACCCAGTCTATCATGAGCGCACCAAACATATCGAAATCGATTGTCATTTTGTGCGAGAAAAGATACAATCTGGCATTTTGAAAACCATGCATGTCACCACACGCAATCAGGTTGCTGATCTCCTCACCAAAGCCCTTCATCCTTCACAGTTTCAGCTTCTTCTGGACAAGATGGGAATTCATAATCTGTATTCTCCATCTTGAGGGGGAGTATTAACATATTAAAATATTTTCCTTTTTTGTTGTTGCCAGCCATATTATTTGTTGTTGCCAGCTGTATTAAGACAATATAGCACTTTCTAGAATAGATTTTGTTATACATTTGGTTGTACTTTCACACAATACAGTGAGATGAAAAACTGCCTTTATTCTTCCGTTCCTTTCTCTAATACTCAACAAAGTTCACATTTTTTGAGGGGCTTTCAGCAGCTTATACAGAAAGAGTGGATTGATATGTTTAACGAGCATGAACTGCAGGTACGGTGGCACATTTATGCTTGTTCCAATTCTTCTTAGTAAGTCTTACGACAACTAGAGTTTGCATGGAAATGCCGATGCTGTTATATCTACATACAACTAATTGATGTGAAATGTCCCAAGTTAGTGTTTTATTATTTGTATGTACGGTATTGACTTGTTTATCAATTAGTGCATTTGTAAGTAAACTGCCAACCACATTGCAGCAAATGGAACGAACCATCAAGTACTTGAGATGCATTATGAATACATTTACTACTTTTTTTTTTTTTTTTTTGGGGGCATGTGAAGCATCTTCTTGGTCATCTTAAACATAAGAGGAATGATTTTATCACCAATAAAGACTAATGGGGACCCAAAAAACTCGATGGAGATATACTTTCTCCATAAGCTAATAAAAATGTCTTTAAAGCTCAATTGCTTGGTTTCTTCCCTTGTAGCTACGTTCCCCCTTTCCTCTCTCTCCTCTGAAAGTTAGCTTTGGCTCCTTAGTTTCAGTTGTATTACTTTTTATTTGGATACATAATTATTGCATGGTTAATAAACTGAAAAATCTGTGATGTGGCTACTTAATCGAGGCTTATTTCTCCTTTCTCTTTGACAGCTTCTGATATGAGGTTCGCCTGCCAGCTTGGATGTTGATGATCTACGATTAAACTCAAACTATGCTGCTGGCTACCATAGTGTACGTTATTTCTTACCTTTGTTTTCGATTTTTTGGATCCACTCTGCTGTAGACGAATGGACATGTCCCTTTTGTTTTGTTTTTTTTTTTTTTTTCGTTAACAAGTCTGGGATTTTAAATTTCATGGCATTTATTTTTTAAAAAGTGTAAAATAAACCATATGCACCCTTGCATCAATTTTGTTCAGCATGTATCCTTGCTCTGGGTTTTGTAACGGAAGTCGTTTTTTCTTTGCCACTCTATTTTTCTAATTGCTTGGGACTGTGCATCTTGCCCTGACTGCAATTATCATGAAAGTGGATTTTTTTTAGTATCCAATAGTATTCATATTTTATTTATATTGTTGCAAGATCTTTTTATTTGGTTGCTTTTGCAGCTAAAACCCAAGTAATTTTATTGTTCATTATTTCTTTTACAGGAGCACTATGTCATTGAGATGTTCTGGGAAGTCCTTAAAAGCTTCTCGTTGGAAAATCAGAAGAAATTTCTCAAGTGAGTTATGGAACTATCATATACTCCTCTGTCTGTATATTTGTTGGCTACCTCAAATTGTCTGTATTCAGTTAGATTGCAGTATAATGATCAATAGGAAGGATTTGGCTAAATCATATGCTTTTTGCAGGTTCGTGACTGGTTGCTCTCGAGGACCACTGCTTGGATTCAGATACCTTGAGCCATTATTTTGCATACAAAGGTAATTAAAAACACAGAGTCGTATAGATTTTATTTCATCGCTGTCGCCATCATTTTTTTTTCTTCTTGTGGCAAAGTGGAAGTACATTGTATCCGGCCTCTTATGGGATTCCCTTATGCATGACTTATTCTTAAATTCCTGTACCTTATTGTCGCAGGGCGGCTGGCAGTGCTTCCGAAGAAGCCGATTACCAACATCAGCTACTTGTATGAATCTTCTAAAGCTTCCCCCTTATAGAAGGTTCGTCTGAAGTTGTTCTGGCACTCAAATCTTTTAACGGATATTGAATATTTCACAGTCGTGTGCAATAAAACATCTCTTAAGTTGGGATAGTTTTTGTGTTATTTTACGTTTTTTTTTTTCTGAGACATAGGGACAGTGAAGGGCTTCTACCAAGTCTGTTATGTTTGAAAGCATGAATCACTTTTACAATTTTCTTTTCCTGCCAATATTTCCCTTTTCCTCTTTATTTCTTTCTTCATTCTGTTGTGATTGAACATTTTGGTCACTTTGTATCCTTGTCGCAATTTACTTGGTTCTCAGCATTGTTTCAACTTCAATTGACAAATATATATATATATATATATATGTAATATTTTTTTCTTCTAATGCAGCAAAGAGCAACTGGAAAAGAAACTTCTGTATGCTATAAATGCAGATGCTGGTTTTGATTTGAGCTGAGTCTCTCCCATTCACGTAGTACCAAGTGCAAAATTTTATGCTCCACACTGGATTGGAGTGAAGAAACGAACCATTCTCACGAGGATGATATACAACAAGCACCGTCTGGATAAATGGAGCTTCATTCTCAGAAGCGGCTAGTGCCAACAAGGCTGCATAGATTCCTATCAAGATCATAAAAGCAGATGTGAAGCTCAAATAGAATATGAGATGTAGATAATATATATATATATATATATATATATATGTTTCCTTGATAGCCTATGTGCGTCTGATTTGCGAGGTTCGCAGCGGTTGGACCGGGGGAAAGTGATTCTTGTATTTAAAAAAAAAAAAAAAAAGAAAAAAAAGGAAAAGAAGATAGGTGATCAAGTTGTATAACAGATATTGCTCAGATAATCTTGCAAATTTTTGTAAATAATAGTGGTACGACTTCTATAGGTAAATCTTTGAAGAAGTTTCAGTGCGTAGATTTCTCTTCTTTTTATCAAAGTAATAATAATCTGTAACTGGAAAAGGGATAAGGTGATTGTTTTCTTTTGGTTATATATATATATATATATATATATATATCACCTGTAATGCTATGCATGAGTTGTTTAAGTCATGGCCAGGTGAATTTTCTATATATATATATATATATGTCAGTGTGAAAGTTTGAATGATTTAATTTCACTTTATGCTAATAATAGTAAGATCAACACTAGTATGTTTCTTATGGTTTGCCAAAGACAATTAGATTTGATTGTTGATCCAAGTACGAAATGATAACTAGTAGAACAAACAAAAGTATTGTGCGAACAGAATAAGTGTCCGATTTTGCTATTCAAGATTTGTGTTTAAATGTATTTTTTATTTCTTGAAAGTTATTTTGTACCAGTAATGGTAATTAGTAAGGGAATCTTAGGTTACGTTTGGCATTAAGGTTCAATATCATTTAAATTATATTTTTTTATCTTAATTTTTATTTTTTTTTTTTAAATCAATAAAATTTATAATTAACTTTTAGAAAGTCAATTAACTCAAACTTAAAAATTTTATCTTCAATTAACTTATCAAATGAAGGCTTAATTGGTAAAATGAACTTATGTGAAATTAGCAAGATGATCTTCTTCCATTTTTACACCGGTGCGTTGTGTAAAATTTACAAACAAATCTTATTGCAAAAAAAAAAGGGAGAGGCTGTGGTAGAGCCTCTCCCAATGACTCTACCGGTAGAGTCAATTTTTAAACCGTTGAGATTTAATCGAACGGTTAAAATGTTGTTGGTGTATCATATTTATTGTACACCTTACCTCATATAATCTTTCTCACCCAAATATTTTCCGTCGCCGGCGACCTTCTCACCGCCGGCGACTAACGCAGGCGACTACCCCCCGACGCCGGCGACTCCCCCCGACGCGGGCGTCCCACCTCCGGCCCCAGCCCCGGCCGCCGGCGCCCCCTTTCTCTCTCTTCCCCTTTCTCTCTCCTCTTCTCTCTCTCTCTTCCCCTCTCTCTTCCCCTCTCCTCTCCGGCACCCCCCACCACCGGCCCCGCCGGCCCCCAGCCCCCAGCCCCCAGCCCGCCCCCCGGCCCCCCACCCTGCCCGGCGGCCCCCCTCCCCCGGCCTCCCCACCCCCCCGCCTCCCCCTCTCTCTTCCTCTCTCTCTCTTCCCCTTTCTCTCTCCTCTTCCCCTCTCTCTTCCCCTTTCTCTCTCTTCCCCTCTCCTCTCCGGCACCCACCCACCACCGGCCCTGCCGGCCCCCAGCCCCCAGCCCCCCCCTGGCCCCCCCACCCTGCCTGGCGGCCCCCCTCCCTCGGCCTCCCCACCCCCCTCCTCCCCCTCTCTCTTCCCCCCTCTCTCTCTCTCTCTCTACCCCACCCCAGCCCCGTCCCCCCCACACCACCCCCGACGTGAGAAGAGAGAGAGAAAAAGAGGGGGAGCCGCGGGTGGGGGTGGGATGGGGGGGGCGCCGGGCGGCCGGGGGTGGGGGGCCCGAGGGTCGGGAAGAAAGAGAGAGGGGAAGAGAGAGAGGGGGAGAGAGAGAGAGGGGGAGGCGGGGGGGTGGGGAGGCCGGGGGAGGGGGGGCCAACGGGCAGGGTGGGGGGGCCGGGGGCCGGGCTGGGGGCTGGGGGCCGGCGGGGCCGGTGGTGGGGTGGTGCCGGAGGGGAAGAGGAGAGAGAAAGGGGAAGAGAGAGAGAGAGGAAGAGAGTGAGAGAGGGGGAGGCCGGGGGAGGGGGGCCGCCGGGCAGGGTGGTGGGGCCGGGGGAGGGGGGCCGCCGGGCAGGGTGGTGGGGCCGGGGGGCGGGCTGGGGGCTGGGGGCTGGCGGGGCCGGTGGTGGGGGGTGCCGGAGAGGAGAGGGGAAGAGAGAGAAAGGGGAAGAGAGAGGGGAAGAGAGAGAGAGAAGAGGAGAGAGAAAGGGGAAGAGAGAGAAAGGGGGCGCCGGCGGCCGGGGCTGGGGCCGGAAGTGGGACGCCGGCGTCGGGGGGAGTCGCCGGCGTCGGAGGGTAGTCGCCGGCGTTAGTCGCCAGCGGCGAGAAGATCGCCGGCGACGGAAAATATTTGGGTGAGAAAGATTATATGAGGTAAGGTGTACAATAAATATGATACACCAACAACATTTCAACCGTTCGATTAAATCTCAACGGTTTAAAAATTGACTCTACCGGTAGAGTCATTGGGAGAGGCTCTACCACAGCCTCTCCCAAAAAAAAAATAAAAAAATAAAAAAATTTATGAGTGTTTGTTGTAAGGAAATTTTTTATTGTGAGACTTCATACTTAACACCACCGGTAGGAAATTAGTATTTCAGGTTAACTTTTAAAAAGTTAAGCAAATGGTTAAAAGCAATTCCTACTATTTTTTCGTTTTTTTTTTTTTTTTTTTTTGGGGAAAATGTAATATCTTTATTTTTACACTCTCATCAAACTGAATTATTTCAGAAAAGAAAATCAAGTGTTTCATTTCCTGCTCCTAAAAAAAAAAAAAATATATATATATATATATATATATATATATGGGGAGAGGAGGGGGGGAACACCGTGGGAAGCAAACGGAGAGAATAGCCGAGGGGAGACTGAGAGGCACGACGGCCTTCATTTCCATATAAAAACTGCTGAGTCTGAGCTCGCCTCTTCTTCATTTCCATTCGTTTTCGTGGTCTTACGAATTTCAGAATCTACCAGAAAGAGAGAGAAACACAGACAGAGAGAGGAGCAGAGAGAGAGAGAGAGAGAGAGAGAGAGAGAGAATGGTGAAGGTGCGTATGAACACGGCCGATGTCGCGGCGGAGGTCAAGTGCCTGCGCCGCCTCATTGGAATGCGTTGTTCCAACGTCTACGATCTCTCTCCCAAGGTCTTCTTTCTCTGTCTTTTCCTCTTCATCATTTCCCTCTTCTTTCCTTGATTTCAATTTCCCTCCTCGAATTTCTCCAAATTCTTCCGCTTTTTTTTTTTTTTTTCTTTTCTTCTTGCTTCGTATGTAGTTATTAATCGTAATCTGAATCTTCTGCAGACGTATATGTTCAAGCTTATGTATAGTAGCGGCGTGACAGAGTCTGGGGAGAGCGAAAAGGTTTTTCTTTTGATGGAAAGTGGTGTCAGATTGCACACCACTGCTTATGTCCGGTAAGCGCCTTTCCGTGAGCCCGTTTCGCAGAGTTTTTGCTTGTGGTTCTAATTCGTGGAAGAAGAGTCTTTTGTTCAGAATTATATTTAATACTTGAATTTTAGAATTCTCTCGAGAAGCTATGTGGTTTTGGCTTTGAATGAAATCTCCTCTTGAGAGCCAAAGCTCCAATAGAAAGTCATCCCAAACACTCCCATAAGCGGATTTTGGACCCTTGAAGCTAAAAGTTGCTTCGAGGAAGCAATGCCAAACATGCCTGACACCTCTACTAAAGGAACTTTTCCAATTTTTGCTCCATCTTGGTTGATAACATAATCTTAGGATTTGATCGAGTTAATCGAATGCAGACGTTCTATAAGAAAGATGATGAATTTTATTAATTCTCTTTTTGTACTTCAAAAGTAAGAAGGGACGGTTCCCAAATTCTTGTCCTTAAATCTCTTTCTTGGGAATTGTGTGTCAGCGTTTAGCTTATTCCGTTTTCTGATTTTTTTTCTCCCAGCTTACAAAGTGAGGGGGAAAAAAAAGAACAGTTAACTGGGCCTGTTTGGCACTTTAGTTTCACTCAAGTGAAACTGTACTTTTTTTTGTCTTTTTCTGATAAAGTTTTTTGTCTTTTCTAAAAAAGTTTTTTGTCTTTTCTGAAAAGTCAACAAAAATTACTATTGAAACTTAAAAATCTTAACTCAAACTAAAACACCAAACACCCAATTCTTCTCATTTTAACAGAGACAAGAGCAACACTCCATCTGGGTTTACTCTCAAACTAAGGAAACATGTGCGGACAAGAAGGTTAGAGGATGTGCGACAGCTTGGATATGATCGGGTGTGTATTGTATGCTATCTTTTATATTTAGGGTGTATGTAGAGGCTGTTCACAATAATCATTTCCAATATCTGTTTATGTGGAGGCTGTTCACAAAAATCATTTCCAATATATATTTTTTTCAGAATTAACTAAGATCATTGTCGTCAATGGTTTCATGACTCTTGTTTCTACTAAGCTGAAAGGTCCGTTTCAATTTTTCATGAATTTATGTTTGTTTCACAGATTATTTTGTTTCAATTTGGACTGGGGGCTAGTGCATGCTACGTTATACTGGAGTTATATGCCCAAGGAAACATTATTCTCACCGACTCTGATTTTACAGTCATGACACTACTTCGGTCCCACAGGTTTGAGGTTCAAATCATTTGATCTCTTTTCGTCTTTTATGAGTCATATCATCAGTTAATATGATCTCATTTTAACAGGGATGATGATAAAGGAGTTGCAATCATGTCTCGGCATCGTTATCCTACTGAAATTTGTAGGGTTTTCGAGCGAACTAATGTTGCAAAGTTGCAGGCTGCGCTTACAACTTCTAATGAGACCGAGAACAATGAATTTGATAAGGTTAATGACAGTGGAATTAATGCGCATCCTACTTCAAAAGAAAAGCAGGGTAACCATAAAGGGGGAAAGAATTCTGATTCAAATAGAACCGCAAGTGATGGTCCTCGTGCCAAAAAAGCCACATTAAAAATTGTTCTTGGGGAAGCACTTGGATATGGGCCTGCACTTTCTGAGCATATGATATTAGATGCTGGTCTGGCGCCGAACACGAAGATTTCTAAAAATAACAAGTTGGATGATGCCACGATTCAGGCTTTGGCCCAAGCTGTTGAGAAATTTGAGGATTGGCTACATGATGTCATATCAGGGGATATTGTTCCCGAAGGATATATTTTGATGCAAAGTAAAAATTTGGGGAAGGATGGACATCCGTCCGAATCAGGAACTGTAGGACAGGTTATTACCATACTTACGAGTATTAATTTCTACACATTTGTGTGGCAGTATTATTGATTTCTTAATGTTCCTTTGCAGATATATGATGAATTTTGCCCCATATTACTTAACCAGTTCAAGTCACAGGAGCATGTGAAGTTTGAGACATTTGATGCCGCTTTGGATGAGTTTTATAGCAAAATTGAGAGTCAAAGAGCTGACCAACAACAAAAAACAAAAGAGATCTCTGCCATCCAGAAACTTAACAAGATACGCATGGATCAGGTATTTATTGTTTTTTAAGTGGAGTCCCAATTTTGTTTTATCCACAAATTGAACGTAGGCCCTTTTCTCTTAAATTTTGGATAGTTACATGTAAGCCATACGAAATAGATCTTTTTTTCTTTATGAATAGTGGAATTGCATGTGATGTCAATTATATTTTTACATGTTTAGTGATGTGTTTGGATGTCGAATTGCTTGTAAAAGTAAGGAGGAACAATTAGGGTCTTCATGTGCAAGTGTGTAGGGACTCGGGATTAGGAACCTGACTTGACGCTGTAATGTTTCTTGGGTAAACATTTATGGTGTCTAGAAGGGTTGGGTGAAAAATAGGATTATTCGATTAATATATATCTTGTTCTGCTCGTCATCTTATTGTGTTCCAATCCCATGCTGCAGGAAAATCGTGTGCTTACACTTAGACAAGAAGTTGATCGTTGTGTTAAAATGGCAGAACTGATCGAGTATAACTTAGATGATGTAGAGCTGCTATATTAGCTGTTCGTGTGGCTCTTGCCAACGGTATGAGTTGGGAGGATCTTGCTCGCATGGTGAAGGAAGAGAAGAAATCTGGAAAACCAGTTGCTAGCCTAATTGATAAGCTTTATCTAGAGAGGAATTGCATGACATTGCTTTTGAGCAACAATCTTGATGAAATGGATGATGATGAACAGACAATGCCAGTGGATAAGGTGCTATTTAGCTTCTGGTTGTACAACATTTTCTGTGGATTATTATCGATATCCATTTTTCATTTCATACCATTTTTGCTTTGTTTTAGGTAGAAGTCGATTTGGCACTCTCAGCACATGCCAATGCTAGGCGGTGGTATGAACTTAAGAAGAAACAGGAGAGCAAACAGGAAAAGACTATTACAGCACATGACAAAGCATTTAAAGCTGCTGAAAGAAAGACACGCCTCCAGCTATCTCAGGTAGTTTATATTCCAAATGTTCCCGAGTTCACAGTGTGCTTTACAATCTTATGTTATGTTGATTACTAGATTGCACAAAAGCCCGATTACTACCATTCTTCCTGTGACATTTTAAAGAGCTAAGCGCCTATTCAATAGACTTTCCTAATGTTCATGGCAATGAGAGGTAACCTTACAAAACGAGGTGGGAAAAATAGCGTGCTTGTCACAACATAGGACCTAACAATATAATGATTTTGAAGCCTTCCTCACTAATAGAAGAATTTTTTTGGGAGCAAATTTATTGTATAAAGGCACCAATTTTTGTTAAAAAAAAAAAAAAAACTTGTCTTTTGCTTGCTTTTTGCACGAGTATGCTAATACTGCAAGGGCATAATAACTTTTGGATATTTTTATCACTTCAAATAATTTTATTCTTTTGAAAAATGTAAGTTGGGTTGACTCTTGAATTGATTAATCTTCCATGCTCTTTTCTGAAATTTGCAGGAAAAAACTGTTGCTACCATTTCACATATGCGTAAAGTTCATTGGTTTGAGAAATTTAACTGGTCATAAGCAGTGAGAACTATTTGGTAATCAGTGGACGTGATGCTCAACAAAATGAAATGATAGTCAAGCACTATATGTCAAAAGGAGATCTGTAAGTTCCTAATCAGTGGTGATATTATCTATGTGGTAATGCCCATTTGGTTTATTGGGAAGTGCATCCCCCCCCACCACACAGACCAAAAAAAAACTCTATGTTCCGTGCAGAGTATACGTGGAACTTGCTTTAACAATTTCAGTTTTTATGTATAGTCGAAAAAATTTCTGCCCATTTAGCTTTTACGGGGGTTCCATTTTTTTCTTGTCTTTACTCCTGAAAAGTGTTATGGTTTCTTAACAGGTACGTCCACGCAGAACTGCATGGAGCATCTTCGACTGTGATAAAAAACCATAGGCCTGACCAACCTGTACCTCCACTCACATTAAACCAAGCAGGATGTTATACAGTATGTCCATGGCCTTCCATTTATTCTTATTTATGTGTTTATAATGTAAATATTTTTGAGTGTTTCACATCAACGATGAGTGTGATTCAATTAGGTTTTTATAATATGTTACAGGTTTGCCAAAGCCAGGCGTGGGATTCAAAGATTGTCACCAGTGCTTGGTGGGTTTATCCCCACCAAGTCAGTAAAACTGCTCCTACATGGGAATACCTTACAGTTGGGAGTTTCATGATCCGCGGGAAGAAGAACTTTCTTCCACCACACCCTCTTGTTATGGGCTTTGGCTTGTTATTTCTCGCTTGGATGAGAGCTCGTTGGGTTCACATTTAAATGAAAGGAGGGTAAGAGGTGAGGAAGAGTGGATGAATGAGGCTGATTACAGTGGCCCTCTCAAAGAAGAATCTGATACCGAGTCACAGACTGAGGAACATAAAGAAGAACCAAAGGGCCATCCTAATTCATCTGAAAATTTACCTAGACCAGTATCAGAAACTGTGTCTGGGGTCGATTCTACCCAGAATGTTCTGGCAATGCCCACTACTGAACCAGAGAAAACGTATGAACTATCTATCAAAGATGGCAAGATATTTACCAATGTCGATCAGGAGAATGCCTCTAACGTCGCTGGCCATGACGTTGCATCAGTCACCCCACAACTTGAGGATCTTCTTGATAGAGCTCTTGGGCTTGGATCTGCTACTACATCTAGTAGAAGCTATAAAATTGAAAGTTCTCAAGCAGATTTGGATGAGGAGAATGTTCTTGAAGAGAAGAAGGTAACAGTAAGAGATAAGCCCTATATTTCAAAAGCTGAAAGAAGAAAGCTTAAGAAAGGCCAGAATAATGGTACAGAAGAAAATGTTGAGCAGGAAGAAAATGTTAAGCAGGATGAGGAAAAATCAGAAAGTGATTGTTCTTCAATTCAGTTTGAAAAGCATGTTCATGACGCAAAGCCGAGTGGTGCAAAGATCGGCTGTGGACAGAAGGGTAAACTCAAGAAGATGAAAGAGAAGTATGCTGATCAAGACGAGGAGGAAAGAAGCATCCGTATGGCTTTACTTGCTGTAAGTGCTATGACTTGCACTATGCTTTATTAGACAAAGGTCCTCTGGCATGTCCTTCAGAATGTTGAATGACGATACATGTTTATTTTCAAGTCTGCAGGAAAAGCACACAAGAAAGACACCGAGTTACAAAAGGCAAATCTAGCTCCAACCAAAGGAAAGAAACCTGATGGGGGTATGTCATCCATGTTTCTATTGATAACAATTGTTGATTGTCATAAATTATTTCCAATCGTTACTTGCTGGAGATTATCCTTTTTCGGGGAAAAATTATGCCTTGCATTTTGATTTCTTAAGGGGTGTACCTTTGTTGATCTGGACATGAATTTAACTTTGTGGAATATGACCAATTAATATCAAGAGTTGACATTAATGACCTTCTTTCAGGTAAATAATATATAATATTCATATTTTATTAACTGAAAAAATATTAATATATAATATTAACATTAATATTTAATAATTTTGTATTTATAATTTTATGGCAGATGTTATTGGTCGTCTCATATCTATAAAATGTGTTGAAGAATCCAATGTGGGTAATAGATTAGTTAAAAGATAAAATCTGACAATTCAAAATATCAGGTAATTATAAATTATATATTATTATAAATATATTTTCATTTAATTAAAAATCATTTCTTAATAATTTATTTATTTAAATTTATTATTTTTTGCAGAGAAGAATCACTAAGCATAACTCTTTGGGGAGAAATTGGAGAAAATTTTGATGAAAATGCAGTTCAAAGAATGTCCAAACCAGTTGTAATCGCCTTTACAGTTATGGCAGCTAAACAATATCTTGGTAAGTATAAATATAATAAATATTAATAGATACAAATTTATTCCAAATAACAACAACATATTTCTAATCATTATTTTTAATAATTATAAATATACAGGTGGACTTTATGTAGCAAGCACTTCTGCTACATCATTTTATTTTGAACTAGATATCGCTGAATCAAAGAAGATCAAAAAAAGGTACTCTAAATATTTATTACAAAAATGTTAAACTTATTTATACATTTTACAATTCTCTTAAAAAATTAACATTATTTAATATCTTATCTATTTATAGGTTTAGTCATTCCATTTAAGGAATAGACTTTATTGCTCCATCAACACAAAAACCAATAACATTAGAGGAGTAAAAAACAATGAATAGACTGATGGTAGCAGAACTTCGGTGCTTAGATCCGTATCAAAACCAGGTAAATATTAATTTATTGCTTCTTAATTATAATGTATAATTTAATATATATTTTCTTCTTCAAATAACAGGACCAAAAATTTACTATAAAGGCAACCATTACTGAAATTGATGCATAATAAGGTTGGTTTTACAATGCCTGTCCACGTTGCTATAGACGTGTCAAACAATCAGGAACTTCATGGTGGTGCGATACTCATGCGTATTTAACGACAATACCAATTAGTTGGTAATATTTATCACTTTTATTATAAAAAATTAATAAATAACTCTTAAACATTACAAAATTTACTAACTTTCTATTATTTATAATAGGTACAAAATTAATGCTCGAATCGAAGACAACACTGGGGGAATAAATATTGTTATGCTTGGAAAAACAGTACAATCACTGGTGAATAAAGCTTGCTCCATATTAACAATTCAGGAAGGATATACCGATCCAAACATCATTCTCCCTCTCCTCGATCAACTCAAAGGCATGTCAAAAGTATTTTTTATTCAATTTCGTCAAGAGGTGCATTTATTGATGCAACGGTTGTTAAAACCTTTGATGACGATAAATCACAAATGTTATTGCCTGCACCACCAATCGAATCCCCAAAACATATCCCAGCACCATTAACATCTTTGTAGTGTTTAAGAGTTATTTATTAATTTTTTATAATAAAAGTGATGAATATTACTAACTAATTGGTATTGTCGTTAAATACGCATGAGTGTCGCACCACCATGAAGTTCCTGATTGTTTAACACGTCTATAGCAGCGTGGACAGGCATTGTAAAACCAACCTTATTGTGCATCAATTTCAGTGATGGTTGCCTTTGTAGTAAATTTTTGGTCCTGTTATTTGAAGAAGAAAATATATATTATATTATATATTATAATTAAGAAGTAATAAATTAATATTTACCTGGTTTTGATATGGATCTAAGCACCGAAGTTCTGCTACCATCAGTCTATTCATTGTTTTTTGCTCCTCTAATGTTATTGGTTTTTGTGTTGATGGAGCAATAAAGTCTATTCCTTAAATGGAATGACTAAACCTATAAATAGATAAGATATTAAGTAATGTTAATTTTTTAAGAGAATTGTAAAATGTATAAATAAGTTTAATATTTTTGTAATAAATATTTAGAGTACCTTTTTTTGATCTTCTTTGATTCAGCGATGTCTGGTTCAAAATAAAATGATGTTGCAGAAGTGCTTGCTACATAAAGTCCACATGTATATTTATAATTATTAAAAATAATGATTAGAAATATGTTGTTGTTATTTGGAATAAGTTTGTATCTATTAATATTTATTATATTTATACTTACTAAGATATTATTTAGCTGTCATAGCTGTAAAGGCGATTACAACTGGTTCGGACATTCTTTGAACTGCATTTTCATCAAAATTTTCTCCCATTTCTCCCCAAAGAGTTATGCTTAGTGATACTTTTCTGCAAAAAATAATAAATTTAAATAAATAAATTATTAAGAAATTATTTTTAATTAAATGGAAATATATTTATAATAATATATAATTTATAGTTACCTGATATTTTGAATTGTCAGATTTCGTCTTTTAACTAATCTATTACCCACATTGAATTCTTCAACACCTTTTATAGATATGAGACAACCAATAACATCTGCCATAAAATTATAAATACAAAATTATTAAATATTAATATTAATATTATATATTAATATTTTTTCAGTTAATAAAATATGAATATTATATATTATTTACCTGAAAGAAAGTCATTAATGTCAACTCTTGATGTTAATTGGTCATATTCCACAAAGTTAAATTTGTACTGAGGTATTTCGGGAATATCTTATTCGACTTCTTTGAAAATTGTAGACCGCGCAAACTGTAACATCGCTCTATGTGGAACAATTTTGTACCTTTGTTTATTGGTCGTAACAAAAAAGTTACTGATTTCATATATATTGCCTACTTGTATTTTGTTTGTTATGAAATCAGCATCTTTTGCACGAACAAATCCATGTATTGCTTCGTCCCGTAGAAAATATATATATCAATTTAATAAGAAATTCTGGAAAAAACACAAAATATTCAAAACGTTTAAAACAACAAAAAAAACAAAATTATATGAATAATAAGAACGCATCTACGTCAACAAATGTGGATATCTCAAATACTGAATATCAGAATTTAAATATTGAAATATGTAATTCGCCATCATTTGAAAAAGGTAATTTATTTATTTTAAATTATATTTTACTTTTTATATATTTATTAATTTCGTTAATATTTTATACCAACGTTTTCTTATTTTGTTTTCTTCCATTTTTTCCATAAATTTTATGATTTAGACTTAAATAATGAATATATAGATATTGGAGATTGTAATTGCATATGTCAATATTGTGGAGCATTATTTTGGAAATACGAACAAACATGTAATACAAATCCACCAAAATATTTTTTATGTTGTCAAAATGGAAAAATTAGTATTCCTTTAACTAAAAAATCACCATCAATTTTGGATCAATTATTAGATTATTATGGAGGACCTTTAAGTACAAATTTCAGAAAAAATATAAGGACTTATAACTCTATGTTTGCTTTTACTTCATTCAGAGTAAATATTCAATCAGATATTAATAATTCTCTGGCACCATATATTTTTAAAATTAGTGGTTAAATACATCATTTAATTGGATCTTTACTTCCAATTGATATTAATCCTCCAAGATTTGCACAATTATATATTTATAACATAGAAAATGAAATTTAAAACAGAATATCTACTTATGAAATTTAAATCAGGAGTAATTTTTGGGTCCATAATAGCAGGTTAGTTAATTTATTTTATACAATAACTAAATATATTATTATTTTTTTTATTTTTTTTATTGTCAAAATTAAAATACTAACATTAATTTTTCATTTCTTTTTGTATCAGATTTATATGTAGTCGAATTTCAAAAACGTGGTTTACCTCATTGTCATATGTTATTTTGGTTATATCCTGAACATAAATATCATGATTCATCACAAATAGATAAAATTATTTCCACTGAAATTCCAAACTCAATAACAGATCCTTTAGGACATAAAATTATTACTGAATATATGATATATGGGCCATGTGGATATGCAAAAACGTCAGCACCATGTATGAAAAATTCAAAATGTTCAAAAAAATTCCCCAAACAAATAAAAAATGAAACAACAATTGAAGAAAATGGTTTTGTAAATTATCGTCGAAGAGATACTGATTTCAATGTTATGAAAGAAGGAATAAAACTTGATAATAGATATGCTGTACCTTATAATCGAACTTTGTGTTTAAAATATTCTGCACATATTAATGTTGAAATATGTTCTCAATCTATGCTTATTAAATATTTATTTAAATACTTAACAAAAGAGCCAGATAGAATTATAGCCATTATTGAAGATAACATTATTACTGAAAATAATGAAACAATAAATTATAAAGAAGTTGATGAAATAAAAGCTTATCTTAATTGTCGATATATTACACCTTATGAAGTAATTTGGAGAATATTTGAATATCCAATACACCACAAAAATCCAGCTATTCAATGCCTTTCTATTCATTTATCAAATATGCAAAATATTACATTTCATAAAAATCAACAACTACATAATATAATTCGACAACCACAAATTCAAAAAACAACATTAACAGAATGGATGGAAATGAATAAAACTAATTAACATGCTCGAGAACTTACTTATATAGAATTTCCAACAAAATTTGTTTGGAATAATAAAGATAAATTATGGACTTATCGACAAAATGGACATACTATAGGACGAACATTTTATATTCATCCAAGTTCTGGTGAATTATGCTATTTAAAATTATTATTAAATCATCAAAAAGGATCAACAAGTTATGAATCCCTTCGAACAATAAATAATATTATTTATCCCACAAATCAAACAGCCTGTCATGCACTAGGATTATTAGGAGATGATAAAGAATGAGATGAATCAATTGAAGAAGTATCATTTTGGTCAACATTGACATAACTTCGTCAACTTTTTATTACAATACTATTATTTTGTAATATTTGTGATCCCATAAAATTTTTAGAAAAACATTGGCAATTAATGTGTGATGATATTTTATACAAAGTAAGAATGTTATTTAATAACCCAGATTTTCAAATTCCGGAAAATGAGTTATATAATTTTGTATTATATGAATTAGAAAAATTATTAAATTTAAATTCATCTTCTCTATCACATTATAATCTTCAACTTCTAACTGGATCATTAATTGAAGATTTAAATAATAAGATTTTAAGAGAAGAACTTAATTATGATAGATATGAATTAAAAGAAGAAAATCTTAATTTAGTACAAAATTTAAATCAAGAACTACTCTATATTTATAATCAAATTTTAGAAGCAATTGAAAGAAAACAAAATAATTTATTTTTTATATATGGTTATGGTGGGACAGGAAAAACATATTTATGGAATACTATTATTAGTAAAATTAGATCAAATGGTGAAATTGTACTAGCTGTAGCATCATCAGGTATAGCATCATTATTATTACCAAAAGGACGAACAGCACATTCAAGATTTCGCATACCCCTTTCAATTGATAAATTTTCAACCTGTCAAATCAAAAAATGTACTCAACTAGCAAAATTAATTGAAAAAACAACATTAATATTATGGGACGAAGCACCTATGACGAATAAATATTGTTTTGAAGCTTTAGACAAAACATTACAAGATTTAAAAAATGACTTTAATCGTCCATTTGGAAGAATGACAGTCATATTGGGTGGTGATTTTATACAAATATTACCAGTTATTCCAAATAGAACAAAAGAAAATATAATTAATGTAACTATAAACAATTCTTACCTTTAGGAACATTTTCGTATACTAACCTTAACAGAAAATATGCAATTAAAAAAATTTCCTTCTAATTCTGATGAACAAATAGAAATTAGTAAATTTTCTGAATGGATTTTATTGGTAATGGAACAGCAGATGGAATAAAAGATACAGAAAATGAAGATGCTACTTGGATTAAAATACCAGAAGAATATATAATACCATATAATACAGATTCTATAAAACATATATCAACAACAATATATGAAAATTTCAATACTAATTTTGATAATATTGATTATTTAAAACAACGAGCAATTGTTACACCAAAAAATAAAACAACTAATGCAATAAACAAATACTTATTAAGCTTAGTACCAACAGAAACAAAAATTTATTATAGTTATGATACTATTCTTTCATCATCTGAAAATCTTGACGAATTAAATCTTTTATATCCTACTGAATTTTTACATACACTTAATTTAATTAAAAGTTGGAATTCCAGTTATGTTAATTAGAAATCTTAACCAATCAATGTGATTATGCAATGGTCCAAGACTTATTATAACACAACTAACAAATAGAATTGTTGAAGGCTGTATTAGTAATTCTAATGATACAAATGAAAAAGTTTATATACCAAGAATAGAAATGACAATAAATGAATCTAATTACCCTTTTACATTAAAAAGGCGACAATTCCTTTTAAAAATATGTTACGCTATGACAATAAATAAAAATCAAGGTCAATCATTAAATAAAGTTGGACTCTATTTAGAGGATGAAATTTTTAGTCATGGACAACTATATGTTGCATTATCAAGAGTAACATCACCAAAAGATTTATTTATTTTAATACATGATTCGATTAATAAATTTTCAAACCATATTAAAAATATTGTTTACAAAGAAATATTACATAACATTAATGAAAATTCATAATTGATTGGAGAAAATAAATGTTTAACAAATATTAATTTTTTCTATTAATTATATTATTAAACATTTATCATAATCTTCAAATATTCAATTCAATAAATTTATAACCAAATATATTTCAATGTTTTTATTATTTATAGAAAATGTTCAATCCACTACGAATACTAAAAGTAGGAGAAACATATGAGACGATCTGTGCTCGAGTTTGTCGCTTATGGAGGAACACAGACTACAACACTGGACGTCTAATAAGCGTTGATTGCTTATTAGTAGATGAATAGGTAATTACATTAAATTTTTTAATCAAAATTATATTTATTAATAATAAAAATTTCGTATTATTATTATTATATATAAATCATATTAAATTGATATATATATTTTGTACGGGACGAAGCAATACATGGATTTGTTCGTGTAAAAGATGCTGATTTCATAACAAACAAAATACAAGTAGGCAATATATATGAAATCAACAACTTTTTTGTTACAAACAACAAATAAAGATACAAAATCGTTCCACATAGAGCAATGTTGCAGTTTGAACGGTCCATAATTTTCAAAGAAGTTGAAGAAGATATTCCTGAGATACCTCAGTACAAATTTAATTTTGTGGAATATGACCAGTTAACATCAAGAGTTGACATTAACGACATTCTTTCAGGTAAATAATACATAATATTTTTATTTTTATTACCTAAAAAAATATAAATATATAATATAAATATAAATATTTAATAATTTTGTATTTATAATTTTATGACAGATGTTATTGGTCGTCTCATATCTATAAAAGGTGTTGAAGAATCCAATGTGAGTAATAGATTAGTCAAAAGATGAAATCTGACAATTCAAAACATCAAGTAACTATAAATTATATATTATTACAATTATATGTCCATTGAAAGAAAAATAATTTCTTAATAATTTATTTATTTAAATTTATTATCTTTTGCAGAGAAGAATCACTAAGCATAACTCTTTGGGGAGAAATTGGAGAAAATTTTGATGAAAATACAGTTCAGAGAATGTCTGAACCAGTTATAATCGCTTTTACAGCTATGGCAGCTAAATAATATCTTGGTAAGTATAAAGAAAATAAATATTAATAGATACAAATTTATTTCAAATAAAAACAATATATTTCTAATCATTATTTTCAATAATTACAAATATACAGTTGGACTTTATGTAGCAAGCACTTCTGCAACTTCATTTTATTTTGAACCAGTCATCGCTGAATCAGAGAAAATCAAAAAAAGATATTCTTAATATTTATTACAAAAATATGATACTTATTTATATATTTTACAATTCTCTAAAAATATTAACATCATTTAATATCTTATCTATTTATAGGTTTAGTCATTCCATTCAAGGAATAGACTTTATTGCTCCATCAACACAAAAACCAATAACATTAGAGGAGCAAAAAACAATGAATAGACTGATGATAGCAGAACTTCGGTCTCTAGATCCATATCAAAATCAGGTAAATATTAATTTATTGCTTTTTAATTATAATATATAATTTAAGAACTTTTTTGTCTTTGAATAACATGACCAAAAATTTACTACAAAGGCAACCATCACTGAAATTAATGCACAACAAGGTTGGTTTTACAATGCCTGTCCACGCTGCTATAGATGTGTAAGACAATCAGGAACTTCATGGTGGTGCGACACTCATGCCTATTTAACAACAATACCAATTAGTTGGTAATATTCATCACTTTTATTCTAAAAAATTAATAAATCACTCTTAAATACTACAAAATTTACTAATTTTCTAATATTTATAACAGGTACAAAATTAATGCTCGAATCGAAGACAGTACTGGGGGAATAAATATTGTTATGCTTGGAAAAACAGTACAATCACTGGTCAATAAAACTTACTCCATACTAACAATTCAGAAAGGATATACCGATCCAAACATCATTCCCCCTCTCATCAATCAACTCAAAGGCATGTCAAAAATATTTTTGATTCAATTTCGTCCAAGAGGTGCATTTATTGATGCAATGGTTGTTAAAACCTTTGATGACGATGAATCACAAATGTTATTGCCTGCACCACCAATCGAATCCCCAAAACATATGCCACAACCATTAACATCTTTGGATCCAGAAACACCACTACCAGAAACCAAAAAAGGTGTGAAAAAACAGCTTTTCATCACTGAATCAATAACAGAGGAGATTGAATCAAGGTACATTACTATTCATAATTTGTTTCAAATTTTTTATATTTGTCTACATAAATTACAAATAATTATATAATTATACTTATCGTTATTTCAGGCCCCAACAACATCTTTCATCAACAAAAATTCAAACATCTTCTATTGATCCATCTAGAAAACGAAAAGAATCAAGGTATAATTATATTTTATTTTATATAATTATACCAATTTTAATTTTATTTATAAATATAAAATAATTAATTTTTTTCCTCATGACAGATCCGACGAAAAGGGGAAAAAGATTAAACACAGTTGATGAAATCTTCAGTCGAAAATGTTTTATTTCCAACAACTCGGTTTATAAATATATATCTATATATGTTTGTTTGTATATATAAATCCAACATCTTCGCATAAACTTCAATGTATTCTGAACTATAAACGGCTCTTTTGTCATGTTATCACCAGGCAGGCTAACATTGTAATGCAACACAATTGGAGCCTTGGGTTCCTCCGAAAGCTGAGAACCTGGAAGCTGAATTTGGAAGCTCCTGTAGGGCCCATCAGGAATGCCAACCAGTGAAATAGAAGAATCATCAACAAGGCCGCATGGGACTTCAAGAACCTGGTTCCCATCAACTGATGCCGCCGCGGACTCAAGTCTATCCACAGAGAAAGGGCAGTCGTTTTCATCTTCTGGCTTCTTGTCATTGTTACTAAAAACAAACTCAGAGACCAAATCTTTCCATGCCACAGAAGCTTCCTTAACACCTTGAGCGGTCTCAGGCAAAGCGTCGGACCTTGACAGCGTACCCCCACACAAGCAACGGTTTTGAATTGCCTATTGAAAAGTTCCGCAAATCATAAAGCTGGTCGAGCCCTTCCACATTGACAAGGTGGGGCTTGTTGGGTGGCTTTTCTGGTTCTCTTGGTTTGGTCGTATTTGGTGAGGGGTGGTTGTTGAAGAAGTCATAAGTGGGATTGTGGTTCTTCTGTGGCTTCGTTGGAGGAGTTCCGACGAGGCTGTAACTAAAAACCAAGATCATTGCTAGAGCCACAATCATCATCCCTCCTGACCACTTCTTCATCTTCGAAAAAAATGCTTATATATGAAGAAATATATATCTATATATCAATATATTTGTCATATCGTATCGGTCAATTTTCTGTACATTGCACAAGTGACCAATATGTGTGCCATTGTGGCATGGTTCTTGAACTCTCATGTTCTGTAGCCACCATAATTTTGTGAGTCCAGATCATGATTACGCTGTAACAAATATTCAGATTTACCAAACAAGAAAAACTATGAGTAAATTCAACTTATCCCTATATTTATCAGGAGGAGAAAGGGAAAAGCAGACAACATTAGGAACCAAAAAAAAAAGGATTGAATTTTTATCATTTTCATCAATCATGATCTGAGGGCACTAAATAAAGCTAATTTACACAACACAACAGAGAAAAGAACTAATGCAAGACAGGTTTCTTTGGACCATTAACAGAGAAAAGAATGGTCCTTTTACTCAACAAAACAAACGTAGGAGGACAAAATACAAAAAGTGCAATTTTTGAATCTTTGCAAATACGCTATTTAGTTTTGTAATGTCAATTAATATAAAGTACACAGCAAGAGTGTATGTTGCACTAAAACCATACATATAGAAATGTGATTCCAATCAGAAAGAAGAGAAGAATGTTCCTTTTACAGTTTACTTGATAAAGCAAAATGTGGGGGGAAATTAAACATTAAAAGCCCAAATTTTGAATCTTGCAAATACATATATGCATATATAAATACAAATATATATATATATATATATATATAGAGAGAGAGAGAGAGAGAGAGAGAGAGGAAATGACCTTTAAAGTGTAGAACCAGTTCAGGAAAGAAGAAAGAAGAAAAAAGCCTCTCTTTCTCAGATTTGAACTCAGAGGAACAAGATCCATGGCAGCAGCAGCAGAGAGAGAAAGAGAGACGATGAGGATTGGAGAAGAAGGTTTTAGCATGCTTAAAAACGGCATCGTGTTGGTGGAGAGTCATTTCCCTAATTTCACTTTCTTGTTAAGTTATTTTGGCAAATTGTTATCCTTAACCTGCTTCATGGTAATCAACTCCTCGGCTAACTCACTCGTTTATTTTCTTGTTTTCCTCTAATGGGAATTTTCTAATTTTCCACTCTAATCAGTGTAGGCTCACATAAATGGTTAGAGAAATAACCATCAACCGGTCCGAGAAGAACTTCAACTTCCATAACCAACATCCATGATCTACCGATCAAAGCTAACCTTCAAATACAGATAAATGGTTCTCAAAATTATCACATTTCTGTTGTATTCCATAACATATTATAAAAAAAAGACCGAATATAAGGTGAAGGTGATAAAGACAGGCAAATTGACCGCTAGTTGCAACTTGACATTCTAAATAAAAAGTTGACAATTGCCTCGACAGAAAATTCTCAAACTAAGTCGTTCAAATACATGACGGAGAGCCCAAAAATATTCATACTCGGCAAGTGGACAAAAGAAAACAAACAAATCTTACACAAAATTAGGCTAGACTTTCAAAGGCCCAAAAGGAGACTTATGAAAAACTGCATAAGAGAAGGATTGAATTATCTCGACAATGAGGTTGGTGTTAAATAGAGAGCTCTAACCACCAAAAACCCAATAAACATCCTTTTTCAATTACCCCACCTCTTATTTTTCTGAATGACAATAAAATGACATTTTAGTTACAATACTTCCACTTAGTACTACTCAAGAAGAGTTATAAAGCAAAGTAAAGAGCTCTCTCAATCTTCATTCAAAAGATACATACGACCCTGATCGAAATGCATACATTTGTCTCTTGCACTATGGGGTGGTGAGAAAGATAAATTTTACATCCTCGAGGAACTCGAATCGGAGATACCGTTGTTTCTCATACAGAAGTTCATATCATGCCACATCAGTTCATTACATGAACATAAGGAACAAAATCAGAAATAGTACACTAAAAAGATCCTCAGTAACTCATTATTGCTTTCATAAAGATTCAATATGTTTACAATATGATTGTATCATGAAAAAAAAAATCAATAACTGTGAGTAAAATGTTTCTAATAATCCAAAGCAACAAACTTTCTTTAAACCAAAACTGAACCTCATTTTTTCCTTCACTGCCCAGCAACTTCAGAGGGTGTCTTTGCCACAATTGACAAGGCATGAAGCCCACTCTGCAACTCCTCTTGCAACAAACCATAAACAAGCCTATGCCTCTTCACCAAGCTCTTCCCTTCAAACTCTTTTGACACAATTTTCACATTAAAATGAGTCTCCCCGTCTTCATTGCCTCTCACCCCGGCGTGCCCGGCGTGCTGGTATGATATATCCTCCACTTCCAACTCCACCGGACTCAGTTCCTTCTCCAATTTCTCCTTAATCCTCATCCCCCTCCTCCCCAACAAACCCGATGCCGATCCTGATCCTGATCCCGATCCCGAATTCGACTCCTTTCCGCTCCTCCCGCTCGTTTCCACCTCCAAGCCGTCGAATTTCTCTCCAAAGCCCGCACTTTCGAGTTTATCCTCGCTTTTCCTCTCCGAATTCGCCCCAATTTCGCTCCTTGCACTCTTTTCCGTCTCCGATCGACCCTCCCAGTCATTGAATTTCTCTCCAAAACCGGAACTTTTGACTTTATCGCCACTTTTTGCCTCCGAATTCGAACCATCCGAGCCCTTTTCGGCCTCTACAAGCAACTCAAGCGCCTTCCTCTGCATCAGCTTCAACATATTCAAGAATCCATTGTTCCTCGACGGCGTCAAGCTTTGCTGGAGCCCTAACAAAACAACGAACTCTGGAGAAATCCTGACCACCTCCTCCACCGGCCGACCGGACAAGCCGTTAACGAGCAAGGCCGCGAGTCCCTTGGTGAGGACCGAGTCGGAATCGGCTTCAAAAACCACGTTCCGCTCCGAGTCAAGGTAAGCCCTAACCCAGACCTGCGACACGCAGCCATCGACCTTGTTCTTCCTCGTCTTGTAAACCTCATCGAGGGGCTTCAGATTCTTGCCATAGAACAGGAGCTGCTCGTACTTGGCTTTCGGCTCCTGTACGGACTGGAATAGCCGTCCGATTTCTAGGAGCTTCGGAGGGAGCTCTTCTTCAACGGATGGCAAGGAGGCAGTGCTTGAAGCTGTGGTGGAGACCGATAATGGCGGATTGTTGTTGACGGCGGCCATTCTCTCAAAGGAGATTCGTCGCGAGAAGGGGAGAGTATGAGGGTTTGGGGGAGTTCTGTGGGGGAAGAAGAGGGAGGTTGGGATTTTAGTGGTGAAGAGTCGGAAGGAGGAGGACATGGCTTCTGTGTGTGTGTTTTGGTTCTGTTTTCTTGGGGGTTTCTCGAGGATTCTCGGAGAAGAGAGATGAATTTGCCAAAATGACTTAACAAGAAAGTGAAATTAGCAAAATGACTTTCCCTTTTATTTTTTATTTTTTTTATTCCAAAAAATGTTGATTGTGTAAATAAAATTTTTTTAAAATAAAAAATTTTATTAAAATCAAAGAATAAAAGAAGAGAGAAATGGGATTGGCCTTCCATCGAGTCCTTTAGTAAAATAACCATTTTACTTTGTTTATTTTGCAAAATAACCTTTAACAAATTTTAATTAGCAAAATGACTTTTTGTTTTTAAAAATAATGTAAAAAGAAAAGATATTAATATATGATTAAAAAGAAAACTAAAAAACAAAAAAGAAATTCCTCTTCTCTGCTGCTTCTTCTTCTTCGCAGCTCTTCTTCTTCTTCGCACGCTTCTTCCTTCTTCTTCTTCTTCGTCGTTCCCTCCCTCCAAAAGAGTCTCCCCAAATCCGCCGCCTCCACCTCCGGCGCCGCCGCCACCCTAAACGACGCCGTCGAAGATCCGGCTTCACGTTCACAACCTCCTTCAATCCAAGGTAGTGACCATGAGATAATCATATTCTTAGTACAGACATTACTTGGAAAAACCATTATAGTTTAATCTTTTCTTCTTCCAACAAAATTCATTCTTGTCCTGGAAACAATGACCACAAAAACCCCAACTTTGTTGTACTCTTCCACTGCAAATCTCTGGATTTGGGCATTCAAAGATAGAGCAAAAATGCAATTCTAATGCCTTGCGGCTTCACCAATCTGGTTTTATAATGCGACCTTCCACAGAGGGCTTTACTAGTCAAAGTAATAATGAAATGTTTGATTGGAACTAAACTTGATTAATTTTCTGCTAATAATTTTGTTTGCTTTCTCTAATTTATTGTGTGTTTAGCTAGTCCAATATATTATGTTCGTAATTGCTGCTCTGCTTTTCTTGAATTGAAGTGAAACTCTTACACCAATTTCTCATCTTTTATATGTCGTTTTCCCTTCATTGCTGTTTTGGTTTGCAATTTTTGGTTGTCGTTTTATGATGGCTTTAGTGTTTAGGTAGTTTGATGTGTTTTTGTAGTTTTCATGCTATGTTTTTTTGTTTTTTTGTTTTGTTTTTGGTGTCTGTTATTGTAATTGTAATTGTTTTTTGTTTTGTTTTATTTTATTTTATTTTTGCAAACTGAGGTATATTTTCAGTTGTTATATGCAACTGCCGCTTCGCTTTACTTGAATTGAAGTGAGACTCTTACACCAATTTATTATATTTTATATGTTGTTTTCCGTTGAGAATCAGTTTTAGTGACCACACCAATTACACCAAAGAGAAAAGCAATACTCAAAAGGAGATTTGATGAAGCTGGTTAATTGACTGTCATACCAACTGAATGAGAATGAATACACTGTGATGGGTGATGATTGCAATGCATGTGTCAATTTAACAACAAGGAGTTGCACGTGTAGGGTTTTCGACATTGACAAGATTCCGTGCATGCACGCTATAGCAGCAGCAGTTCTTTATTAGCCGCAACATACAAGAGCTTACGTATACTCCCTTTGTTCTGAGTACTACAGTTCAGATTATTGGATGTTGGCATATGCAGAAACTATTTATCCTGTACTTCCAGAATCGCAATGGCACGATATTCCTGAAGAGGTAAGAGCGATTAAGGTAGTAGAGCCAGACGTGAAAATGTTTAGAGGGAGGCCAAGATTAACTCGCTTCCCTTCACAAGGAGAATACATAGTGAAAAAGTATAAATGCGCGACATGTGGTCATAATGGACAAAATTCCAAAAAATGTCCCAATGTTTTACATCCACCCGATGTCAGCAGCGGCACCTAATAATGTGTATTATGAGTTTGACAGTTTACATTTTCATTAATTTCGTTGTACGAAGGCTAGTAATTTGTGGAATTCATTAAGTATGTTTGTTAAAGTCATTAATTTTGGGTTTTTTTGTATTATTTTTTTTTCTTTGCATGTGAAATGTTTGATATTGCATTTGTTAGTTTATTGAAAGAGGAAAAAATGGACTATTTGAAAGCAATGAACAAGTGATTGTTCTTGTGGTGATGGTGGGGTTATCTTTGCTATTCGCTTAAAGAAAAAAATTTAAAAAAAGTCTAAGTTTGGACGGAACGACCGTGTGGTCGTTCCGTAAAAAATCGTGGTCGTTCCTGAACTTTCGTGGTCGTTCCATGGCGTTTAAGTCCAATAATACATGTAGTTAGGTGATGGTGTAGTTATCTTTCCATTTCGCTTAAGAAAAAAAATTAAAAAAAAGTCTAAGTTTGGACGAAACGACCATGTGGTCGTTCCGTAAAAAATCGTGGTCGTTCCTGAACTTTCGTAGTCGTTCCGTGGCATTTAAGTCCAATAATACATGTAGTTAGGTGATGGTGTGGTTATCTTTCCATTTCGCTTAAGGAAAAAAATTAAAAAAAAGTCTAAGTTTGGACGGAACGACCATGTGGTCGTTCCGTAAAAAATCGTGGTCGTTCCTGAACTTTCATGGTCGTTCCGTGGCATTTAAATCCAATAATACATGTAGTTAGATGATGGTGTGGTTATCTTTCCATTTCGCTTAAGGAAAAAAATTAAAAAAAGTCTAAGTTTGGACGGAACGACCATGTGGTCGTTCCGTAAAAAATCGTGGTCGTTCCTGAACTTTCGTGGTAGTTCCGTGGGTTTTAAGTCCACTAATACATGTATTGAGGTGATGGTATAGTTATTTTTCCATTTCGAAAAAAAAAATTTTAACTCTAAGTTCGGACGGAACGACCGTGTGGTCGTTCCGTAAAAAATCGTGGTCGTTCCTGACTTTCGTGGTCGTTCCGTGGCATTTAAGTCCACTAATACATGTATTGAGGTGATAGTGTGGTTATTTTTCCATTTCGAAAAAAAAAAATTCAACTCTATATTCGGACGGAACGACCGTGTGGTCGTTCCGTAAAAATTCGTGGTCATTCCTGAACTTTCGTGGTCGTTCCGTAGCATTTGAGTCCACTAATACATGTATTGAGGGGATGGTATGGTTATTTTTCCATTTCGGAAAAAAAAAATTGAACTTTATGTTCGGATGGAACGACCATGTGGTCGTTCCGTAAAAAATCGTGGTCGTTCCTGAACTTTCGTGGTCGTTCCGTGGCATTTAAGTCCATTAATACATGTATTGAGGGGATGGTATGGTTATTTTTCCATTTCGGAAAAAAAAAATTTTAACTCTATGTTCGGACGGAACGACCACATACCGTAAAAAATCGTGGTCGTTCCTGAACTTTCGTGGTCGTTCCGTGGCATTTAAGTCCACTAATACATGTATTGAGGGGATGGTATGGTTATTTTTCCATTTCGGAAAAAAAAAAATTTTAACTTTATGTTCGGACGGAACGACCATGTGGTCGTTCCGTAAAAAATCGTGGTCGTTCCTGAACTTTCGTGGTCGTTCCGTGGCATTTAAGTCCACTAATACATGTATTGAGGTGATGGTGCGGTTATTTTTCCATTTCGAAAAAAAAAAAATTTTAACTCTATGTTCGGATGTGGTCGTTCCGTAAAAAATCGTGGTCGTTCCTGAACTTTCGTGGTCGTTCCGTGGCATTGAAGTCCACTAATACATGTATTGAGGTGATGGTGTGGTTATTTGTCCATTTCGGAAAAAAAAAATTTTAACTCTATTTCGGACGGAACGACCATGTGGTCGTTCCGTTAAAAATCGTGGTCGTTCCTGAACTTTCGTGGTCGTTCCGTGACATTTAAGTCCACTAATACATGTATTGAGGTGATGGTGTGGTTATTTTTCCATTTCGGAAAAAAAAAAAAATTTAACTCTATGTTCGGACGGAACGACCATGTAGTCGTTCCGTAAAAAATCGTGGTCGTTCCTGAACTTTCGTGGTCGTTCCGTGGGTTTTAAGTCCAATAATACATGTATTGAGGGGATGGTATGGTTATTTTTCCATTTCAGAAAAAAAAAAAAAAAAAAAAAAAAACAGAATTTACCATTAACTCACTAACCATAGAAACACAACATACAAAAGAGGAAACCATATATGAACGAACCATGGGGTAAATAATACACGATTTTTTTTTTTCCGAAATAGAAAAATAACCACACCATCACCTCAATACATGTATGATTTGCCTAAAAACCTTCGGAACGACTAGGAACGACCATCGAAATGTGTGGAACGACCACCCAAAATGACTCGAAAAAGTTGACTTTTTTCAAATTTTCGAACGTTGAGTGAAAAAATTAATTTTTAAGTCACCAACGACAAAAGTCATGTATGAGAAGCCTCCAACCTTCGGAACGACCAGGAACGACCACGGAACGACCATCGAAAAGTGCGGAACGACCACCCAAAATGACTTGAAAAAGTTGACTTTTTTCAAATTTTCGAACGTTGAGTGAAAAAATTAAAAATAAGTCACCAACAACAAAAGTCATGTATGATTTGAATTTTTAGGCTTCTCATGCATGACTTTCGTCGTTAGTAACTTTTTTTTAATTTTTTCACTCAACGTTCGAAAATTTGAAAAAAGTCAACTTTTTCAAGTCATTTTGGGTGGTCGTTCCGCACTTTTCGATGGTCGTTCCGTGGTCATTCCTGGTCGTTCCGAAGGTTTTTAGGCAAATCATACATGACTTTTGTCGTTGGTGACTTTGTTTTTTAATTTTTTCACTAAACGTTCGAAAATTTGAAAAAAGTCAACTTTTTCAAGTCATTTTGGGTGGTCGTTCCGCACTTTTTGATGGTCGTTCCGTGGTCGTTCCTGGTCGTTCCGAAGATTTTTAGGCAAATCATACATGACTTTTGTCGTTGGTGACTTTTTTTTAATTTTTTCACTCAACGTTCGAAAATTTAAAAAAAGTCAACTTTTTCAAGTCATTTTGGGTGGTCGTTCCGCACTTTTCGATGGTCGTTCCGTGGTCGTTCTTGGTCGTTCCGAAGGTTTTTAGGCAAATCATACATGACTTTTGTCGTTGGTGACTTTTTTTTAATTTTTTCACTAAACGTTCGAAAATTTGAAAAAAGTCAACTTTTTCAAGTCATTTTGGGTGGTCGTTCCGCACTTTTTGATGGTCGTTCCGTGGTCGTTCCTGGTCGTTCCGAAGGTTTTTAGGCAAATCATAAATGACTTTTGTCGTTGGTGACTTTTTTTTTTTTTAATTTTTTCACTCAACATTCAAAAATTTGAAAAAAATCAACTTTTTCAAGTCATTTTGGGTGGTCGTTCTGTACTTTTCGATGGTCGTTCTGCGGTCGTTCCTGGTCGTTCCGAAGGTTTTTAGGCAAATCATACATGACTTTTGTCGTTGGTGACTTTTTTTTAATTTTTTCACTCAACGTTCGAAAATTTGAAAAAAGTCAACTTTTTCAAGTCATTTTGGGTGGTCGTTCCGCACTTTTCGATGGTCGTTCCGTGGTCGTTCCGTGGTCGTTCCTAGTCGTTCCGAAGGTTTTTAGGCAAATCATACATGACTTTTGTCGTTGGTGACTTTTTTTTAATTGTTTCACTCAACGTTCGAAAATTTGAAAAAAGTCAACTTTTTCAAGTCATTTTGGGTGGTCGTTCTGCACTTTTCGATGGTCGTTCCGTGGTCGTTCCGAAGGTTGGAGGCTTCTCATACATGACTTTTGTCGTTGGTGACTTAAAAATTAATTTTTTAGGCAAATCAACACTTTAACATTTCCGACCGAACATGTTAAATTTTTGATATGATAATTTTGGTGTTTGCTTAAAAAATAAAAAAACCAACACTTTAACATTAAAGCGTTAAAGACCAAAACACGAATCCAATATTGTATTTACATATGCCAATATAACTATATTGCAAATCAAAGTATTCATAATACATGGTTAGTGATCAAAGTGTTTTTGTAGGCTTTGAAGCATCTTGCAGTTGTATTTGAGCATCAGACCTCGAGGGTTGAATCTTTTTTGACAACTGAACGACATAAGGTGATAGTAAGACTGCCGCTATTTTCCGCTGCCTCTCCGGCCGGCCCTAGTGGTTTTTTACATTTTCAACATTGGCACCATCTTGCATATCAACTACCCTGTCATGGGTATATTCGGCACCATCTCTTATTTGTTCGTCTTGTAAGGGATGTTGTTGGCATTCAAAATTATCACCCCCACTGTATCTATACATATATATTATATATATGTATATATATAAATATATATATTTGAGGCCTTATGATCAAAATTGGTTCCAGCCACATTAGAGACACAGACTGCACCTCCCTCGAAATTTCCACACAAGTTCTTCGAAAGTGTAATTCACAACATTTTTACATCTACGAGTTACCATCACATAATTTATTTGAATACTTTTAGTCAAGAACTATGAATTTGAGAGCCAAGCCCCACTGAAACAAATACATATTACAATGAAGGCCACAAAATACAAATTAGGAGCAAAAAAAAAGTTTTCAAAGCTGAATATTTGCACACCTTTTTATTTAAATTATTTGAGAGCCAAGCTGATTTTTTGCTCTTCTCTTGCGGGAGGTCGACGGCGAGGAAAGATGAAGGAAGAATGAACAATTTCTGGTGGTGGGGTTTCGGGTTTGGCAGAGAACAATGGGGGCGAAGAACAGGGGTGATTTTTTGCTTTTCTCTTGCGGGAGGTCGACGGCAAGGGAAGATGAAGGAAGAATGAATAATTTCTGGTGGTGGGGTTTCGGGTTTGGCAGAGAACAATGGGAGTGAAGAACAAAGGTGATTTTTTGCTTTTCTCTTGCGGTAGGGAAGACTCAGATGAATGAAGAAGGACAAGCGCATGAAGGAGGAAGACAGGTGAAGTTGAAGTAAGAAGTTGAAGTTGAAGTTGAAGTTGAAGTTGAAGTTGAAGACTCAGAGCAGAAGTTGAAGTTGAAGGTTGAAGTTGAAGTTCGACGTACAGAGAAGAAGAAGAAGACCTCGAAAAACAGGAGCGTAGAGCGATGGAAGGCCAATCCCATTTCTCTCTTCTTTTATTATTTGATTTTAATAAAATTTTTTATTTTAAAAAAATTTTATTTACACAATCAGCATTTTTTGGAATAAAAAAAATAAAAAATAAAAGGGAAAGTCATTTTGCTAATTTCACTTTCTTGTTAAGTCATTTTGGCAAATTCCTCCCTTCCATCGCTCTACGCTCCTGTTCTTCGAGGTCTTCTTCTTCTTCTCTGTACGTCGAACTTCAACTTCAACCTTCAACTTCAACTTCTGCTCTGAGTCTTCAACTTCAACTTCAACTTCAACTTCAACTTCACCTGTCTTCCTCCTTCCTGCGCTTGTCATTCTTCCTTCATCTGAGTCTTCCCTGCCGCAAGAGAAAAGCAAAAAATCACCTTTGTTCTTCACTCCCATTGTTCTCTGCCAAACCCAAAACCCCACCACCAGAAATTATTCATTCTTCCTTCATCTTCCCTCGCCGTCGACCTCCCGCAAGAGAAAAGCAAAAAATCACCCCTGTTCTTCGCCCCCATTGTTCTCTGCCAAACCCGAAACCCCACCACCAGAAATTGTTCATTCTTCCTTCATCTTCCCTCGCCGTCAACCTCCCGCAAGAGAAAAGCAAAAAATCAGCTTGGCTCTCAAATAACTTAAATATAAAGGTGTGCAAATATTCAGCTTTGAAAACTTTTTTTTTGCTCCTAATTTGTATTTTGTGGCCTTCATTGTAATATGTATTTGTTTCAGTGGGGCTTGGCTCTCAAATTCATAGTTCTTGACTAAAAGTATTCAAATAAATTATGTGATGGTAACTCATAGATGTAAAAATGTTGTGAATTACACTTTCGAAGAACTTGTGTGGAAATTTCGAGGGAGGTGCAGTCTGTGTCTCTAATGTGGCTGGAACCAATTTTGATCATAAGGCCTCAAATATATATATATATATATATATATATATATATATAATATGTATAGATACATAGGGGGTGATAATTTTGAATGCCAACAACATCCCTTACAAGACTAACAAATAAGAGATGGTGCCGAATATACCCATGACAGGGTAGTTGATATGCAAGATGGTGCCAATGTTGAAAATGTAAAAAACCACGAGGGCCGGCCGGAGAGACAGCGGAAAAGAGCGGCAGTCTTACTATCACCTTATGTCGTTCAGTTGCCAAAAAAGATTCAGCCCTCGAGGTCTGATGCTCAAATACAACTGCAAGATGCTTCAAAGCCTACAAAAACACTTTGATCACTAACCATGTATTATGAATACTTTGATTTGCAATATAGTTATATTGGCATATGTAAATACAATATTGGATTCGTGTTTTGGTCTTTAACGCTTTAATGTTAAAGTGTTGGTTTTTTTATTTTTTAAGCAAACACCAAAATTATCATATCAAAAATTTAACATGTTCGGTCGGAAATGTTAAAGTGTTGATTTGCCTAAAAAATTAATTTTTAAGTCACCAACGACAAAAGTCATGTATGAGAAGCCTACAATCTTCGGAACGACCAGGAACGACCACGGAACGACCATCGAAAAGTGCGGAACGACCACCCAAAATGACTTGAAAAAGTTGACTTTTTTCAAATTTTCGAACGTTGAGTGAAAAAATTAAAAAAAAGTCACCAACGACAAAAGTCATGTATGATTTGCCTAAAAACATTCGGAACGACCATCGAAAAGTGCGGAACGACCACCCAAAATGACTTGAAAAAGTTGATTTTTTTAAAATTTTCGAACGTTGAGTGAAAAAATTAAAAAAAAGTCACCAACGACAAAAGTCATGTATGATTTGCCTAAAAACCTTCGGAACGACCAGGAACGGCCACGGAACGACCATCGAAAAGTGCGGAACGACCACCCAAAATAACTTGAAAAAGTTGACTTTTTTCAAATTTTCGAATGTTGAGTGAAAAAATTAAAAAAAAAGTCACCAACGACAAAAGTCATGTATGATTTGCCTAAAAATCTTCGGAACGACCAGGAACGACCACGGAACGACCATCGAAAAGTGCGGAACGACCATACAAAATGACTTGAAAAAGTTGACTTTTTTCAAATTTTCGAACGTTGAGTGAAAAAATTAAAAAAAAGTCACCAACGACAAAAGTCATGTATGATTTGCCTAAAAACATTCGGAACGACCATCGAAAAGTGCGGAACGACCACCCAAAATGACTTGAAAAAGTTGATTTTTTTAAAATTTTCGAACGTTGAGTGAAAAAATTAAAAAAAAGTCACCAACGACAAAAGTCATGTATGATTTGCATAAAAACCTTCGGAACGACCAGGAACGACCACGGAACGACCATCGAAAAGTGCTGAACGATCACCCAAAATGACTTGAAAAAGTTGACTTTTTTCAAATTTTCGAACGTTGAGTGAAAAAATTAAAAAAAAAAGTCACCAACGACAAAAGTCATGTATGATTTGCCCAAAAACCTTCGGAATGACCAGGAACGACCACGGAACGAACATCGAAAAGTGCGGAACGACCACCCAAAATGACTTGAAAAAGTTGACTTTTTTAAACTTTTTGAACGTCGAGTGAAAAAATTAGAAAAAAGTCACCAACGACAAAAGTCATGTATGATTTGCCTAAAAACCTTCGGAATGACCAGGAACAGTGCGGAACGACCACCCAAAATGACTCGAAAAATTCTAAGTTCGGACGGAACGACCATGTAGTCGTTCCGTAAAAAATCGTGGTCGTTCCTGAACTTTCGTGGTCGTTCCGTGGGTTTTATGTCCAATATTACATGTATTGAGGGGATGGTATGGTTATTTTTCCATTTCGGGAAAAAAAAAATTAACTCTAAGTTCGGACGAAACGACCATGTGGTCGTTCCGTAAAAAAACGTGGTCATTCCTGAACTTTCGTGGTCATTCCGTGGGTTTTAAGTCCAATAATACATGTATGGAGGGGATGGTATGGTTATTTTTCCATTTCGGAAAAAGAAAAAAATTTTAACTCTAAGTTCGGACAGAACGACCCTGTGGTCGTTCCGTAAAAAAACGTGGTCGTTCCTGAACTTTCGTGGTCGTTCCGTGGGTTTTAAGTATAATAATACATGTATTGAGGGGATGGTATGGTTATTTTTCCATTTCGGAAAAAGAAAAAAATTTTAACTCTAAGTTCGCACAGAACGACCCTGTGGTCGTTCCGTAAAAAAACGTGGTCGTTCCTGAACTTTCGTGGTCGTTCCGTGGGTTTTAAGTATAATAATACATGTATTGAGGGGATGGTATGGTTATTTTTCCATTTCGGAAAAAAAAAAAAAATTTAACTCTATGTTCGGACGGAATGACCGTGTGGTCGTTCCGTAAAAAATCGTGGTCGTTCCTGAACTTTCGTGGTCGTTCCGTGGGTTTTATGTCCAATAATACATGTATGGAGGGGATGGCATGGTTATTTTTCCATTTCGGAAAAAAAAATTTTAATTTACCATTAACTCACTATCCATAGAAACACAACATACAAAAGAAGAAACAATATTTGAACTAACCGTGGGGTAAATAATACACGAAATTTTTTTTCCCGAAATGGAAAAATAACCATGTCATCCCCTCAATACATGTATTATTGGACATAAAACCCACGGAACGACCACGAAAGTTCAAGAACGACCACGATTTTTTACGGAACGACCACATGGTCGTTCCGTCCGAACTTAGAATTTTTCGAGTCATTTTGGGTGGTCGTTCCGCACTGTTCCTGGTCGTTCCGAAGGTTTTTAGGCAAATCATACATGACTTTTGTCGTTGGTGACTTTTTTCTAATTTTTTCACTCGACGTTCAAAAAGTTGAAAAAAGTCAACTTTTTCAAGTCATTTTGGGTGGTCGTTCCGCACTTTTCCATGGTCGTTCCGTGGTCGTTCCTGGTCGTTCTGAAGGTTTTTAGGCAAATCATACATGACCGTTGTCGTTGGTGATTTTTTTTTAATTTTCACACTCGACGTTCAAAAAGTTGAAAAAAGTCAACTTTTTCAAGTCATTCTGGGTGGTCGTTCCGCACTTTTCGATGGTCGTTCCGTGGTTGTTCCTGGTCGTTCCAAAGGTTTTTAGGCAAATCATACATGACCGTTGTCGTTGGTGACTTTTTTTTAATTTTTTCACTCGACGTTCAAAAATTTGAAAAAAGTCAACTTTTTCAAGTCATTTTGGGTGGTCGTTCCGCACTTTTCGATGGTCGTTCCGTAGTCGTTCCTGGTCGTTCCGAAGGTTTTTAGGCAAATCATACATGACCGTTGTCGTTGGTGACTTTTTTTTAATTTTTTCACTCGACGTTCAAAAATTTGAAAGAAGTCAACTTTTTCAAGTCATTTTGGGTGGTCGTTCCGCACTTTTCCATGGTCGTTCCGAAGGTTTTTAGGCAAATCATACATGACCGTTGTCGTTGGTGACTTTTTTAATTTTTTCACTCGACGTTCAAAAATTTGAAAAAAGTCAACTTTTTCAAGTCATTTTGGGTGGTCGTTCCGCACTTTTACATGGTCGTTCCGTGGTCGTTCCTGGTCGTTCCGAAGGTTTTTAGGCAAATCATATATGACTTTTATCGTTGGTGACTTTTTTTTAATTTTTTCACTCGACGTTCAAAATTTTGAAAAAAGTCAACTTTTTCAAGTCATTTTGGGTGGTCGTTCCGCACTTTTCCATGGTCGTTCCGTGGTCGTTCCTGGTCGTTCCGAAGGTTTTTAGGCAAATCATACATGATTTTTATCGTTGGTGACTTTTTTTTAATTTTTTCACTTGACGTTCAAAAATTTGAAAAAAGTCAACTTTTTCAAGTCATTTTGGGTGGTCATTCTGCACTTTTCCATGGTCGTTCCGTGGTCGTTCCTGTTCGTTCCGAAGGTTTTTAAGCAAATCATACATGACCGTTGTCGTTGGTGACTTTTTTTTAATTTTTTCACTCGGCGTTCAAAAATTTGAAAAAAGTCAATTTTTTCAAGTCATTTTCAGTGGTCGTTCCGCACTTTTCCATGGTCGTTCCGTGGTCGTTCCTGGTCGTTCCGAAGGTTTTTAGGCAAATCATACATGACTTTTATCGTTGGTGACTTTTTTTTAATTTTTTCACTCGACGTTCAAAAATTTGAAAAAAGTCAACTTTTTCAAGTCATTTTGGGTGGTCGTTCCGTGGTCGTTCCTGGTCGTTCCGAAGGTTTTTAGGCAAATCATACATGACTTTTATCGTTGGTGACTTTTTTTTAATTTTTTCACTCGACGTTCAAAAATTTGAAAAAAGTCAACTTTTTCAAGTCATTTTGGGTGGTCATTCCGCACTTTTCCATGGTCGTTCCGTGGTCGTTCCTGTTCGTTCCGAAGGTTTTTAGGCAAATCATACATGACCGTTGTCGTTGGTGACTTTTTTTTAATTTTTTCACTCGACGTTCAAAAATTTGAAAAAAGTCAACTTTTTCAAGTCATTTTGGGTGGTCGTTCTGCACTTTTCCATGGTCGTTCCGTGGTCGTTCCTGGTCGTTCCGAAGGTTTTTAGGCAAATCATATATGACTTTTATCGTTGGTGACTTTTTTTTTAATTTTTTCACTCGACGTTCAAAAATTTGAAAAAAGTCAACTTTTTAAAGTCATTTTGGGTGGTCGTTCCGCACTTTTCCATGGTCGTTCCGTGGTCGTTCCTGGTCGTTCCGAAGGTTTTTAGGCAAATCATACATGACTTTTATCGTTGGTGACTTTTTTTTAATTTTTTCACTCGATGTTCAAAAATTTGAAAAAAGTCAACTTTTTGAAGTCATTTTGGGTGGTCGTTCCGCAATTTTCCATGGTCGTTCCGTGGTCGTTCCTGGTCGTTCCGAAGGTTTTTAGGCAAATCATATATTATTCTTTCTTAAATATTTTTTAAATATGTCATCCAATTCTTTCTTTGAGGACCATTATAGTTCTCACCCTCTCCTCTTTCATTCTTTTACTTTGTTAACTGAACGTGCAATAGAAGTTCAAACACCAAAAATACAGAGAGATGTTTACTTAGACAATCAGACATTTCCACATTCAAACAGAGCAGCAAAAATGTGTAGGAAAAAAAAAAAAAAACCCATACTTCTAACTATCAAAACCCAATCACATAATTCTAACTCTCAGATGTGGAACTTTCGATTTTACAACAAATCTTTGTGGAACTTTCGATGTGGAAACCAAATGTGAATTGTGAGACAAGTTTCCAAAAATTAAAAATTAGAAAAAAATAAAATAGATCAATATGCTTCCAAATCAACAACCTATTCAGTGACCACCATAATCAAACACAACAAATCTGAAAGATAAGTTTTGAATAAAAATGTGAATAACAAGGGTTGATTTTTTACTTGTTTATTTTTTCTCTCGTGGTGGGGTTCGGTTTGGGCTTCGGCAGACCTCTGAAGATTTTGTTGGTTTGGACGAAGAAGAAGAAGAAGAAGAAGAATGGTTTGGACGGAGAAGAAGAAGAAGCACGGTCGAAGAAATTGCTTTGGATGGGTTTGGACGGAGAAGAAGAAGAAGAACGGTCGAAGATTTTGGTTTGGACGGAGAAGAAGAAGAAGTGGACGAAGAAGAACCAGACTCCAGTGGAAGAAGAAGAAGCAGAGGAGAGGACTGTCGAAGAAGAAGAAGAAGAAGCAAGGAGAAATTTGGGAGGAGATGGAGTCAGCTTTTTTTTTTTCTTTTTTGTTTTTTAATTTTTTTTAACTCTATATTAATATCTTTTCTTTTTACATTATTTTTTAAAAAGAAAAGTCATTCTCCTAATTAAAATTTTTTAAAGGTTATTTTGTTAAAAAAACAAAGTGAAAATGTCATTTTACTAAAGCACTCGAGAAGAGAAGAGATTTGAGGGGGAGTCAATTTGTAAAATAACCTTTTAACTTTCTTTAATTTGGGGCTTGGAAAGTTAGAAATGGGGAGAACGGTGGGAGGTTGGCGTTCAGAAGTCTCGCTGTGGCTCTTCGAAGGAGCAAGAATCCTGAGAAAAAAGAGAAAAAAAAACCCCCACAAATTCGGAATTATTTTTCTCGTATGTAGTTGAATTTTCTCGGGAACCAAACAGGGACTGACCTGCGGCTGGGGGACTGGATGTAGGATGAGAGGCCGGCGAGAAAATCGGCGCGAAGAGCAGGGGCTTTTTCGGTAAAGGAGAAGGCGTGGTGGAGGTGGCGGCGGAGCTTGTGGTGGTCGGAGGGGACGCAGGGCGGGCCGGAATGGTTGACGAGAGTGAAATAGAGATCAGCTTGTCGGTCTCCGGATCTTCGACGGCGTTGTTTGGGGTGGCGGCGGCGGCGGCGGCGGTGGAGGCGGCGGATTTGGGGAGACTCTTTTGGCGTCGGGAGGGAACGTGGAAGCTCGGGATAAGAAGAGTACACTCCTCCGTGTGTGATGGGACTCCAAAAGCCGTCCTTTTTTTTCTCTCTCTGTTTGAATGCAGAGAAAGTTACATTCCAAGGAAAGAATAACAATTTGGGTTTTGGCTGGCATTTTGGCCTCCTGGTTACTAAGGGCATTTCTGTCTTTTTGTCACCTAATGTTATCAACTGCAAAAAATTTGATAAACTTTTAAGGAAAGTTATAAGATATGAAAAAATGATCTCTAATTTTTTTTTCATATTACTTTATTTGTACAGTGCTACTTTAATTATCTACTTTAAAACTATAATTGAATTTAAAAACACATAAATTTAATCAAAATTTGACAGTTTAAAACTTACAATTTAAGGCGGTGTTTGTTTCATGAGTTTAAACTAAAATTTTCAAATTTTTTTTTGTTTTTTTCTCAAAAAGTTTTTGTCTTTTTTCCAAAAATTTTTTTATCTTTTCTGAAAAGTCAATATAATTTACTATTTAAACTTAAAAATCTTAACTCAAACTTACACACCAAACACCCCCTAAGTTTTTTTTTTTTAATGACTGCTAAAGAATTCTATTTCAGAATTTAGAAGAAATGTTTTCTTTTTCTTTTTTTCAATAATAGAATGGTATGTTAAAAAAATAAAAAATAAAAATAAAAATAAAGAAAGAAGAAGTAATTTACTTGAACAAAGCTGTAATGAATTTCTTGTTTTCTTGTTTGCCTTCTCCTCACGTGTTTTCCTTTTTCAAAGAAGAAAAATAATAATAATAAAGCTCCATGAAAAGTTCAATCATATAGAGTTTATATTGAAAAGTGAAATTAGTACCTTCTTTTAAAAAAAAAAAAAAAAAAGAAAGACAAAAGAGGATTATATGGATAAAAGAGGAGTACATGGATAACCTCAAGGGAATAAAATCTCCCAAAGTGATACATGGATCTCTCAATCATCGAAATGGCGATGATTTGAACTCGATATCTCTGATCCGAGAGAGCAAGCATATTATTATTATACCTAGTTACTTAGTAATAGCAAAATTAGAACTTAATTAAAAAAATTACTTTTCATTAGGCAATTTGGGCTAATTGGTCATTTGCCTTGTAGTGCAAAAGAGTATGAAGAGATTCCACCCAAAAAAAAAAAAAAAAGTGAAGTGACTTATTTTAGCAAGAAGTAATATGTTTGTGTTTTCTTTAATTATTATTTTGTTGGATTATCTTCGTGTCCAAATCTCGTTGATTAATACGTAGATTATTATTATCGTATAGACCACGTCCTTGCATCTTGATCCTATCGATCAACATGTAAATTTAAAATACGTTAAGAAATTCTTTTACAGAGCGTTGACAGGCTGTGTTTACATTGTTATTGTTTTAAAATATACAATATGATGATGAATCTTTGTAATGGGTTCAAAACTCCAATTGAAATTTAAAAATTTTAACTCAAACTCATTCACCAAACTCCCCCTAAGAAAAAGAAAAGTTATATTTACACTCACTATATTTATTAAGTTTTTATTATTATTATTTTTTTAATGTTTGATCGGTTAAGAAGTTATATTCATAATTTGATCCTCATCACATTATGGGGGGGTTTTTTTTTTAAATTAAAGATGTAAAAAATCTATCCTTTTATACCTAATTTAATCCTCTCATACACCCTTTTAATTTTAATTTTAATTTTTTTATTATTAAAAATCATAAAAAATATAAATAGAAAAATACTTTCCCTATTTAAGTTTTTACTAAAAAAAAAGTAAATACCCCTACGTACTTTCACAACAATCTTCTTCTTCTGGATTTTCTCGTACTTTCTTCTTAAAAAAATGATATTAGAAAAAATCATAATGCCAAATGCTTCCATTAAACAATAGTAAAATTTCAGTAACATAAAAAAAATTCAACATTCACCAACTTTTTCATATTCAACAATCACAAAATAATATAAATGTCTATAAAATGTGTGATAAAATGGGTACGAAAAAACAATTAAAAAGTTTCTTTCTATTTGCTTTTCAAGTTTGTTTGTTTGTTTGCTTGTTTTTCTTTTTCTTTTTTTTTTTGGGAGAAAGAATACGACTAAAAAATTTAGGGTTCATAAAATTGAAATTAGGAAAAATCAATGTTATGTAGGTATGCTCTTTATTTATTTATTTGAAATAAAAATCTATTATTAGAAAATATGTCTTTTTATTTCTATAAAAACATACTATGTATTTACTGTTAATATGAGGTAAAAAGGAGTATCTTTAATGAGTTTTAGCCTACGTTTGGAATTATAGAACTCAATTATACTTTACGACTGATTTTTTATCTTCTTCTGAAAAAGCTAACAAAAACTATAACTATTTTTTAAAAAGTCAACTAATTTCAACTTAAAAATTTTATTTTATCTCAAACTCAATCCGAACACCGAGCGAATCCTTAATGTAATTTAGTTACGAGGTAAAATGATAACAAAAAATAATATATGATTTGATGAGGGACATTAATAACTTTCATGGGTGTAAATAGAATCTTTCAAGAAAAAAGTAGGAGCTAGTTGGATGTAAATAAAATCACTCAAGAAAAAAAGTAGGAGCGAATTCGTATATCAAAAGTAGTCGTTCACCCGCAGTTCTTTAGCGAATTCGTATCTCAAAAGTAGTCGTTCACTTGCAGTTCTTTCTCATATATCTAAGCTAAACCAGGAGGGTAATTTGAATTGGACTCTCAAGTAGAGGAGCTACTAATTAGCACCAGTAATGAAGTGAAAATCCAGTGATCGAGAGACTAGCACTATAATCGTCAAACTTAATCATCATAGATCGTCAAAACTGATAGTCATTAATATGAATAATTTATCCTAATAATGACATAACCATCATCCTAATGACCACGATGTGAGTCATTATAAACAAACAAACGAATAGAACTATCATACCCATCAACCGAAACAAACGTCAGTCGTCCAGTCCACGATTAAATAAGCAAATAAAATTCAATCCACAAATCAAACAAACCCATTAAAGTAGAATTACTTTCCTTCAATAAAAATTAAAAAAAGCCCGATTTTGTTAAATAACGATAGGTAATCCTTTCTCCAATTCATATAAATCATAGAACTTGAAAAAAAAAAAAAAAAAAGGGTCAAACCCACAAAATACGTAAAGAATATTAAACAAGTAGACAGAATAAATAAAAACGTTCAAATTTGTAACAATGTGTTGATTTGCTTACCATTATACCATTTCTTGATCTTGAGAAACATACGCCCTGATTTTTCTTGGAACAAAATCTTTCTGAGTTGACCAATCTTCCATGATTATCGACCTAATTAATTACCTGATTAGGACAAAATCATGATCTGGAATATGACCAACGTACTTAATTCCAGAATGGCCTCCTTTTAACAACCTTTTACTTCTAACTGCTATTCTTAATTGCAGTTGATCGTTTCCAGTATCTTTCTTCAAGCATATTCGCATGACACCTTCATTATGGACACTGAATGGAGTACTCCATTTATATCCTTCAACCCGCAACTGAAAAGCATTACAAAACTCAATCAAAAATCATAAAAATAGAACATATTAATCTACAACGTTACAAAAATATACACATATATATATAAAGGGGGAAAAAAAAGAAGAAGAAGAAGAAGAAGAGCTGCATGGACCTTCAACATTTCAACTTTGGAAGACTGCCAACAAAAAGGGTTTTGGAGAATCAGAAGGATGAATCCACGTTACTGATTGAGATTCACACTGCTGCAGGCAAAGACTGTAACCAACCCTATTAATAAATAAGGTGTGGGGCTGAAAATGGAGAACCCGAATACAAGCAATTCAGTAATTGTTAATTACTAATAACGTAGCATATAAGCAAACAAAGATTTCACAATTCACAGCTTCATGTTCATGTTCGTGAAAAACAGCATAACATTGCCATTGACCTTCCATATAAAAGTTGTGAAAGTCACCTCTAAAAATTCAGGTCTTTAGCATAAAGATTCAGATAAAGAATTGAAAATGTGTTCTGTGTAAGTATTCAGAAAACAAGTAAAAGGCACCAAAATTTTAGGACCAAACCTTTGTTCTGTCTGCGGTTAAGTTTAGTCGAGCTGAAAGCTTGTAGTAAGATCCATTTGAACTGAATGCTTTAACATCAACTCGTTCCTACAAGTTTGCCAAAAAAGAGAACTTTAGGCAACTCCGAAGTAACATTAGAGGGAAGGGGGAGGCAAAGAAAATAAACTCTAAAGGCTTTACAATCTTGCTCACCTTCTTTTCCAGATCAAGAAGAGATATCCCTGGACTGAAAATTTCTGAACGGTGCATAGCAACTGCAATGCCCACCCGTGGGGATACATATGAATCTTTTTGAGATTGAAACAGTGCAACCCCACTGCGGCTTGCATTGTCTTGCGGAGAGAGCATACTAGGAAATGTACTAGTATCCTCAATTACTTCAAGCACTTGGATGTTTCTTCTTGGGGCCGAAAGCTTCCTCTCCGTTAAGTTTGTAGGACTTTTCAGGGCCATCTTTGCAGATTTGACAGCTCTTGAAAGTATTTGGGAATCCATAACCACATTGTCCAAAGGTTCCACTTCCACCACTCGATATGCCAGAAACAGAGATGAATCATTGACAATCCAATATGGAGCAAAAAACCTAATTATTTTAGGTGCAGCAGTGGTTCCTCCCATGCTGTGTTCAATTCTCACACGCAGTCTCCTGCAAACATGATGGTAGGACAAAACAAAAAACACTTTAAGGACAACAAGTGACTCAAAACACTCTTCAACTTAAATTTATCAGATATGGCAGGAATCCTAGAATGCTTTACTGTCCAAACTCGTAATGATGCTAAAAAAGATTTTAAAACTTAGTATAATGCAAAGCATACAAAATGAAAATAAATGATTCCATATAATGTATACCCTAATTGCATAAAAAGAAACAGAAAGAATCAGTTGATGAATATCTTTTAATGCATTGAAAGATATAAAATCTCAGTCGTATTACAGAAACAGAATTTATTTAAAACATACATAAAGATGACAAATTCAAAATTAGCTTCAACCTCCCAAATTAATGAATCATAAATTTAGGAGAAAAACCTTTGCCTGCCCTAGTCAACTATACCTATCCTAGATTATTGGTTTCTACCATCACGAAAAATTAAAACAAACAGGAGGGACAAAAATTCCTTCAGAATCACAAACCTTTTACTCTGCTGGTGAACCATCCAAAACGATGTGGCATGATCATTGGATGAAATGTTCAAAACAAGAACAGGGTCATGAAAAAAAAAAAAGTTCAAAAATCTATGATGCTATTATTTGCTCATTATTATCTATCTATTTGTTTTCTCCCCAAAGGAGAAGAGTATTAACACTTTAAACTGCTTACCTTCTCCATAACCCATCCACCCTGAACAATCAACGTAAGATAAATAGGTTTCTGGATGTCCACTGAATATACATGTACACTCCCACGTGAACAGATCATTCCGTGTTGTCGCTCAATGCAATTTCCTCCTTTTGTTTTCTCCCAAATTGTGAATTCAGCCGGACATGGAAGCCGGTTTTCTAACTTCACAGGAGAATTAACAGATATTCTCCAATCATAAATAGGAACATTCAGTTCAGTATGAAGGACCGAGGCATCTGATCTGACACTTAGCCAAATCTGCTTACTTCCTGCACCAGAACAGCACAGAAGTATATCCTTCTTCTCGAGATTATCTAACTTGAAAGTAAAATTTGACAGTTTGTTCTCCAGCTTTGATGTATGTTGTCTTGACAGCGAAACTTGTTCTACAAGGGCCTGATCTTTTCCACATGCATAGCCAGAACCAACTGCCATTGCATACCCCCAAGAGTATGGAGCATGGGGTTCATCAACTGAAGGACGGAGTTGCAAGCACTGGTTGGAATCCTGGCACGTACTTCTCCATGGTAAAACTGCGGAGTCTCCAGGATCTATGACAGGGAATTCACTTTTCAGTATTTGCTGCCTTGAACGAATCCAACGTCTACGGCGCACGAAATCAGAAGATGATTTCATGCATGACTTCGAGGAAGTTGGAGGCCATGTTAAATGTGAAAGTCGGGCCCTTAAGCCCAGCCATCCTTATCAACAGATTGAGATTTATCAATAGTCCATGTTGATGCCCAACGCCATCCAGGGGGAAGGAGAGGTTCAGAGAAATCCTTGATGATTACATAAAGCAAGAGAAAAGTTAAAATACATAAAATAGGAAGTTAAGGAAATGAGCACTCATCGTGATGAAGGGAGGAACTAGTAGAAAGAAAGAACAAAAATCGTGAAATTGACTCCATATAAACAATTGATAAAAAAAATATGAGATTAATCATAACCTTAACAGGAGTCCGACCGTAAAAATTGAGTCAGCAAGCTCTGAGATTGGTGCTTCCGAACCTGCAAAAAGAAAGAGGGAGTAATGGTTGATTATCATAGGTTGAATGGACGACAAGAAGCAAATTAACCCACATAAAATCTCAAAATGCCTCACACGATTATCTATAAAACTTCAGACCAAGTAGAAGAGTGACCTTGCAATCACTCCATCAAGATTCTGACTCATGTACAACTAAGAGGGAAAAAAGAACAAATGATATTGATAAGAAAAAAAGAACAAATTATAAGATCAGAACATCCAATAAATGACATGAAAATTGTCATATTACAACTTAGACAAGTAAATTAGTTTAAACAGGACTAAATATCTTGTTCAACTTTGCTTTTCGGGACAAACTGGAAGCCGAAACATATTGAAAAACTAACCATAATTTTCGATTGCCCAAGAAACTTGGGCCTCGGAGAAACCCATCTCAAGCAAGTGAAGTGTTTTATCCATGGTGCCAAACAAGGTCTCGTTGTTGATCTCCTGAAAGAACAAAGGTTGGACTAACAAACATTGCGAAAGACAGGGCGTGCATTAAATGAAGAAGAAAACCGACTTATTCCCAATTTAATTATCATCAACAGTATTCTCTTAACATTGCATTACACTATCCAACTATTGATTTCCAATTTTATGTGGCTTGACCCTTACGGAAATTATTTGAAACATTGGTATCAGAAGACACTGAAATAACCAAAATACACAGTTACAACTTAAAGATTTCATTGCCAATTCCATGTTAATGTTAAAGATAAAATTTTGCAAATTTCTTGCATGGCACACAAAGGCAAATCATTTCCGAGTGATATGGCACAAGAATACTAGTCATTCCCCAAGATCCAAAGATGTCTAAGAAGGATTACTACTTAGTACAAGAAGCATTCAAGACCTCATTTTTCTCTTCTGCATCATGCACGTTATCACCTCTCTCCTCTTCAAGCTGCTTTGCTATTTGGCCGCAACAATGAAGTCCACCAATTCATCAATTGGGGCATATTCACCTGATACAAAACAAGCATATTTTCAGAGACACATAAACACAAGAACATATTTAACTAAGATGGAGGAGTCACTATATGTAGCCAAGCTATCTCAATTTCAATTTAATATGAAATGAGTATTGGTTGCAACCCCGGCCAAGGGGCAACTCCATACCCACCCCAAAGATGAGGTTTTGAGTTCAGATCCACCCACCCAAGTTCACCAAAAAAAAAAAAAAAAAGGGACGAACATAATTATTAAGCGACGTAGTAAGAATAAAGTCAACTAGTAGTGGCAATTGCACTAGTTAAGAAGGTATGAAGTTTTTTTTTTTTGCCCCCCTCTAACCAACATACCAAGCTTCTCAATTGCGAAGTTAATTTCATCTAGAGAAAAATTCATCATCATTAATGATGCTCTTTTCTTGTCATCAAATCCTTTCTCATCATCGAATTCATCAACTATGTCAGGCTCCTGCCAAAGATTGAAGATTTAGTGGATCAATGCAGGTTAAGATAAACCACAAGTGCATGTGCCCAAAGTATACAAGTGATTATAACACGGCGAGCACTCAAAATTCCTTTTCAATACATCAGTCCAAAATGGATTATGAAAAGTGTAATATTCATAATCAATATTTCATCACAGATTGAAGGAAAGAAACATGAGAAAAACATTCAGTCAAATAAATATATTCTACATAAATACATACGTCCCCTTTTCTGTGCTGCAGAGAGAAATACGTTGTATAGACTTTCAAGTAAAATTAGATACTCTCCAACCTTGCCTTTTTTTTTTCTTTTTTTTCTTTCTTAGCATTATTGTAGCCTCTGTTTATCCTAAACCTCCTAATCCAATGCCAATTTCATTTCTAATAGCATCCTAAATGACCAAAATAATGGATGAACACAAATAGCAAAAGTGTAATTTAATGGAGTAAGTTATGAATGCAAGCTAACAGGCTAAGAAAGCAAGAGTAAACGGCTCTATACGGTTTACCTCTTTCGGTTGAAGGGGAGTGGGCATTTGAATTTCTGGAGGACTGTTTTCATCCTTGTCATCAAATAAGCTATCCAAAGAATCAGAAGATTCAGAATGGGATTTTTGAGGATCCTACTCATTTCAAACAAGAAAAATTAATAAAAGGCACTAACATTTTCACAAAGTTCTAAACCTTTCTATATACATTAGGAACTTATATACGATGATGTTTAATATGTCATTCTTTAAACAAAGGAAACAAGTATCAACAAACAATGATTGGAAAAAACAAAAGAGACGATAGATCTTCACTTACCGAATATGCTAACAAGTGTGTCCAATAACAAATCAACATCGTCTTCCCCTAAATGTAAAAAGGTTATCCAGCCGTCAACTTTCAGAAACGACACTGATGCATTGAATCTAATGAATCTATAGAAGAAGTGATACTCTACTTTCTAGTCTTGTACTGGACTTTCAAAGTTCCATTGTTTTCTCCAACAAACCCGACTCATGCGGTAAGATGAAACAGTTAGATTTTATTCCCAAGAATAACTTACCCTTTTCTTCAATAACTTTGTCAACAAGTGCTGGTAGGAATCCCATACCGATGAAGGATGATCTTAAATTGCTTCCAGATGAACTTGCTACATTATCCTGGAATTCAATTAAAAAAAAACACACAAGAATCAATACTCAGCTTAAAAAAAATGAGATTCAATATTTTTAGAAACCTAGTATCTTGTTTTATCTCCTCGAATATCATTCCATTCCTTTCCATCCAAATGACCCCAATCGTCAATATCTCTTTGTTAAAGGCAAAAAAAAAATAAATAAATGAAAAGGCCACAGCTAACAAGAAGGGCATACCCCAAATTGTCCGGACAAAATAGTTTGAGAAGGAAACTCGAAATCCATAACTTCTTCCTTGGGCACCATCAGTGGCTTTTTGCGCGCCTGATCAACCTGTGGAAATATAAACAGAGAGAGGGAGAGGTTCATAACATAATGGCATTTAACAAAACCCATCTCTTAAACATGAATGATACAATGCTTCACAAATGAAGATACCATTTTTATTCTAATTGGACAAACAAAGAGGGAATAACAAAATGGTTCTGTACTCGTAGTCCACTTCAGAAGCTCAAAGGCTTCCTATCTGCAATTAAAAACAAACCCATCAAATTTTGTCCTTCAAAAGCCCCAAAATTATATATATATATATATATATATATATATATAACATATTTCAAAAAAACCAGAGAAATTGTACTTTCATAGCATTGACAAAATTGCTAGATAAATTTGGGGGGGGGGGGGGGGGGGGGAGTGCATGCAAGAACTCAAAGCTCAAGCTGAAAACTGGGGGGTCCCATCTGAAATATAAAGCTGAAAAATTTTGGTCCTTGGAAAGCGTGGAACTAAACAAAAGCCCCATATGAAATATAAAGCTTCAAAATTACTGATATGTGTAATTAGGTGTATATATATAACCAAAATTTCAAATTCTAACACGTAGCACGTACCCAGAAGAAAACAGTAAGAGAAAATTATAAAAACTAAAAAATCAACCTTCAGTATATATATAAATGATGGAATTGAAAAGAATAAATTCTTAAAGTCAAAATCAAAATGACAGTAAAAAGAAAACCAATAAAGAAATTCAAGAAATGAAGAGAGAGAAAGGGTCAAGTACCTGATCGGGAATAAGGCCAGAGGCCGGCCGAGAGCGGCGGAGTTACACGCCCATCCACCTTCCACGGCGGAGCGTGGGTTTGATTTATATATATATATATATATTTATTTATTTATTTATTTTGCAAATAAATTAAAAAAAAAAAGGATAGAAAGAAAGAAAGAAAAGAGAAAAAGGGGAGATTTATAATTTATATATACCCAGTGCCAACAGGTCCACCAATGCCAATAGTGAAGGCTCTTTCTTGGAAATCTCGGGTGAGAAGCGGCGGAGCCCTTTTGCTGAAGAACCCAGGCGAGTATATGGGCTCGTGGTACACCCTCCCGTCCGGCCCCACCCACGACTCTGTTCTCGAATCCCCATGCTCATCATCATGATGATCATGGTGGTGGTGGTGGTGGTGGTGGTCCTGTGAAGCCATGGACTGCAAAAGTTAAAGGTTTTGTTTCCACTCCGACAAGCGACTGCTCTGTGTGAACTGGAGGCACTGAATGGGGGGTCAGTGTTGGGTATTTTGAGAAATTTTTGTGTATCTCATAGATAACGGTGGTACTTTAAATTACTGAAATACCCTTCTCCAAAATTTGATGTTAAGTACGGTTTGTACAGTGTATACTTGTGAATTGTGAATTTGTGATTACCCTGTGTTTCCAGTCCATTGGCGTCGTACAATGTACACCTTGTTTTCGGCTAAACTCACTGGCGTCTTCAATTTCGGCTTTCAATTTCTCTGGCGTTTCTATTAAATGCCAAAAACCATACATATAAATTATGAATAGTGCTTGAAACATCAAGATTAATTTTCAATTTTTGAATATCTATTCAAGTGAATTGCTATCTTTTTATTCGTATATGCAATCTATTGATACAAAAATTTTTTTTGAACACTTATTAAAAAAAAATGACAACTTATATATTGTATAAGTTTTAAAAATTAAAATCGTAGTTGATGTTCCAAGTATTTTTCATAGTGTACAATGGAGAATTCTCTAGCAGGCTGTTTTGAATGAGGATATTTATTATTGTTGTCTCTAAATTTGTTATTTTATGATAATATGTCTTTTAAAGTTTTACTTCTGATAATTCATTATTTGAATATTTAATTTTGACAATTTATTTATGGACTTTTTAAATTTTTATAACATGTTCGATTGGCTTAACTTCTCATTAAATTATTGATGGAGATCCCACGTACGTCTTGTTTGAAGACAAAAAACCTCATTTTCTATCAAAAATTTCCAAATTTAATATAAATTTTCTTGTTAATATTCCAAAGAAAAATCTTTAATTTGATGGAAAGTTAACAAAAAGAAACATATTATAATAATTTAAAACGTTTGAAGGATAAATTGAAAAAATTAGAAGTTTGGAGGGATAAATTGAAAAAATTTCCAAATTTAATATAAATTTTCTTGTTAATATTCCAAAAAAAAATTAGGGATAATTAGAAAAATCCCTAATTTTTTTTTTCTTGGCAATCGATGCCTTGTACCTATAATGTTTGACGCCGTTAATTGTTTTGTTAATGTTCGTTATGTTGTGGACGGTTTTTGGCATGTAACAGCAAAAAAAAGTATAGCTAATCATTTTTACTTAATTTCAACATTAAAAAAAGTTCATTTAAATTCTATTAGCCAGAATAGCAAGAGTGCCCAGAATTTGCACTGGAAAACATATTGTGTTGGGCTCAAATCTCGTCATTCGATTTTTATCATGCACTTGTCGAGTTGGACAAAGACAGAACACTCAAACAACTCCAATCTTAGAATTAGCAGGCTTATGAATGCCTATGTGCATCAGAGTCAATGAAGCTATCTCCAACTATTAACGATAATTTTGTGATGATTATCCAAAAACCATTCAAAAGATTGTGAAAGGCTTAAATTATTTAGATGTCTTAAAAGACCTCATTCAAATTCACTTTATCCTTAGACGGGAAATTATTTTGTTATGGAAAATTGGCACTCGTGCTATTTAACCTTATGCTCTTTGCATCCCATATTCTAATTTGTTATCTAAATAATGAAACCCCAATATCATAAAAGACGCAACTCTCAACGAGGCGAATTTTTATAAATCTTGTATTTTTTTTTTAATTTATTTTTCATACTTGTCATTCATTTGCAAACGACACCGAATTGGTCATTCAACTAAATGAATATAAATTGTTCATAGAATTGACTGTTGCATATATATATACTTAGAAAGTAATGAGTGATCATAATTAAATACAAACCAGAACACATCAATCATCCACCATTCATATGAACCATAGTTCCCATAGCACCACATAAAAAAATGCCCATTATAGTTTCTAGAAATCCATATTTTCACACTAGAAAAAAAAAAAAAAAAAAGGATCAAAATAAAATATTAAAAAAAGATACTACATATAATATGGATGCCACCACTTTTGATGCATGCACTCCAAAGGGTGAATAATCATTTGTTAGTTTACTTTCCACTGCCATGGAGTGCATGCATCAAAAAAGTAAAATGTAAAAGAGAAAAGAGCACCCACTATACGTAAATTACATATTTACGTATATATATATATATATATATATAAGACTCCCATACTTTAATCAGTCAAACAAGTTCCTGAGTGCATTTCGCTTTCCACAAGGTTGAGGCAACAACTCCTTTTGAGTAATAACATTAATATTGTGCCTAATTTGATCAGGAATGTTAATTATGACGCCACTTTGTTGATGGTGATCATGTGGTGAGATAGCAGCAGCTTCAAGAATGACACCTTGCTTTAGAATGTAGTCGTTTTTGTCTTGAAAGAGGTAAAAGAAAGCAATCAAAGAGACCTCCGCAGTGAAAAGGATGGTCCAAAGTCTTGTGCTTCTAGACGTCTTCTTGTGGTAGGCCTCCAAGCCTGTGTATATGTTTATTACACCCACCACTGATGTCATTGTTCCTAGGATCCAATGCACAACGTACCACACTTTTCTTCCTTTCTTCCCCCTGCATATTTACACATATGGATGCCAATTGCCAAAAATGTTTATATATATATATATATATTTGTAATTTTAGCGTAACAGAACGAGATATTTAATAACCGCTGATAAACCAACTCGTGCCAGCACAATTGGTAAAGATGGAATGGATTAAAGAATAGATCACATACTCAAATTTCGAGATAACTAACGTATCAAAAATAAAATTCATTACTAGAGATATATAAATGGGCAAGATTAGAATTGGTGAATCATCGTACAAATTAACTTAGATGCCTTTTTTTTTTAGTTTTAAAGTGAAAAAAAGGACTAATTTTATCTTTGGAGTTAGCTCAACCGAAGGGAATGGTTTAGATAGGAGGTCTTAGGTTCAAAAGTTTTATAATTTTTTTTTTTTTTTTTAATCAGTGGGAATCATAAACTGCATACGTACCATTAAAAAAAAAAAAAAAAACTTTTGAGGTCATATTGTAAATAGAAGCAAAAATTAATAATGATAGCCAAGTAATGCTATAGTCTAGTTGATAGGAATGGAGTGGGTTAGAAAACATATCACGGGTTTAAATCCTGACATATATAAATGGACAAGATTAGATTCGGTGAAGATGCCTTTTTAGTGAAAAAAAAAAAAAAAAGGATAAATATATTTACCTTTGAGGTCTGAAAAATCCGATCATGCCTTGTATCCAAATGGCACTATAGAGAACTAGACCTATCCTTTGATGATTATTATTGAATGAGTTCTCGAAGTGTTTTATAGACAGCACAGCCCCAGCTGTAGCCAGAAGAACTGAAAGCATCTATTTTGGATCATGAAAGTAACATAAATTAGAACTCAGAGAAAATGAAAGAATTACAATTAAGCGGGCGGGGAATAAGGGAATGTTCATAATTTTCCCCCCAAGTTTCATCAACATTTATATATCCTTGGTAGCCATGGTTTGAAATAATATAATATGTCTTGTTGTATATAAAATGTATAAGACTAAAATATTTTATGATTTTTATTTTTTTCATCAAGTGGGTGTGTGGTTTACGTGATATGCTCATAGTGATAATTTGCTTTTGCATTACACACTTGTCTTGAATAAATATTATGCAAGGGCAAATGTATGCTATTTAAATTTTTTTAAAAAAATGATCATAACAAACATGTATCATCCAATTAAAAAAAAAAAAAAACTTCTCTTTTCTTGATATTTAAGTTGTTCACGATATAATTAAATTCAATTTGCTTGCTAGTGTTTAATTATTATATGTTAGAAAACTATGGGCAATAATAAAACATTTAAAAAAGAAAACAAATAGTGGACACCATCATTAAAGTTAAAGCAAGATATAATGATGTTTCATACCAAAAACAATGGCTCCAAGATTACATCCTGTGACAGCATTATTTTCTTGCAATATTACAATAAAAAAATTAATTTCAACTTTTTTTTTTCCCATATTTGTGTCAATTCATGATAATTACTCTTCCAATGGAGGGACTTATTTTTATTATTTTTTTTTCAGGTGTTCATGAGAAAATGAGCATAAAAAAGAAAAATATGAGCAGTTTCACGAGAACAATAAAATGGAACTTGCCTGCAAAATAAAATGGAGATAGAAGAAGACTTTTGCCCTGATTGAGCCTTGTTCCTCTCTGCTTGACATTCTGATGGCAAGTATCCCAGCAGGCATTAGAAACCCCATTGAGATCCATAGAAGAAGTCCGTGAATTGTAATATGGGATATCATCTGAGGACTCAACTGCAAATTATCGAAAAGAAAGACAGTTTCAGATCAACAGTTTCTATGGGATGTCATAGGTCTCTCAAAAGATAACGGAGGCGTGCAAAGGTTTCCTTGGGTCAGAAAAGATCAAGAAGGAGAAGGGGAAAAAAAAAAAAAAGAGTATATATATGAAAAATTACTTGAAATAATAATGTTTCTTAAATTACCTCGAGATGAGTGCTGTTTTTCTTGAGCTTGTGAGTGGTGGGTCGATTTCCATCTTCATAGGAAATGCAGGCAACAAAGGGTAGAAGACGAAGAAGACAATAGACACAAAATAATGTAATAAAAGATGATAACTTGGGAAAACTATGCATTCTTCTTTAATATGACCAGTTGAAGCAAAGGCTTAACAAAATAATTTTCTCACTTTATTATTACTCTTTCTCTCTCTCTCTCTCTCTCTCCCCACTCTTAGGTTTTCATCATTGATGTTTAGTAAGAGACTACAGAATTGAGCTCTATATTTTTATAGAGACTATTATATATAATGGTTTGGAGATGAGTCAAGCAAAAAGTTACGTTTAGTGTTTGAAGAGATCTAGAGAGATCACTACATTACTTTTGTAAAGTCCTGAGCGAGTTTTAAAATAATGTAATATAGCTATAGATTTATGAGCTACCCATTGCGTAGGGCTAGCTAGATAAGCACTTTGTGTAATTTGTTGTGTGAGATAAGATGTATATAGGTAAGATCTCATATCAAATAGTATGTTAATCTGACAATATAATATATGCAATATTGAGTAATATTGAGATTATTAATGCTTAGTTTTTTTTTTGGTGATATATATGTTATATGTATTAGTAGTTTTAAATAAAATTACATGTATTTGAATAGAAAATTACGTTTGTTGGATGGATAGGATTGTGAGACAGACAGGAGATTATAAATATATTTGATAAAAGGATGAAAGTGGATCAATTGTGGAGGGCATAAATATTGTACGAAGGATCAAGAATTCAACAAAGTAGGGTTGACACTTGTTCATCTTTTGTCTCTCAAAAGGTGGAATTTAAGGAATACAGAATCACTGATGAGTCAAAATTAAAATGATTGGAGAGTTGAGTTTAACCGGAAACTAATTACTAATGGATAAAACGCGGTCGTCTAGAATGTATTTTTACAACCACTCTCTCTCTCTCTTCTTTTATTAAAAAAAAAAAAAAAAAAAACATTGGAGGTGTGGAGTTCATATACAAGAGTTTAAGTATGATACTTTCTTTAAGTTCTACTTAAAAGTATATATATCTTGAGTTTTTGTATTTCAATCTTAACCGTCTATGTGTCAATTCGAGTAATCTACAACCAGAAAAGCAAGATAACCAAGACTAGGAGATAACGAAGATCAAGTCACAAAAGTTAGATTCTAACTCCAACAACAGAATGATTAAAAGTGACTGTAGCTCTTGGGAGTCGACAGTGACTGCACAGCAGAGCGGTTCCGATCAATTGCATGCTCCTCAGGATATCTGAAATAGTCCATGAAGATCTTCAATCCCGCAGATTTTGGGAGTTAATTACTACGATCAATCACTTTTAATTAATGAGGATGTGATTGTCATCAGAAAGTGAACCATCAATTGAAAATTATGGCAAATATATGCATTGAAGAGAGTTGATCAATCCAAACAAGAAAACACATTTAAGAGGATGTAGCGATAAAAAGAGAGGATCTCAGCTGATGCAACGTCCAACCTCTTCCAAAATTCTTCCAAAAGTTCTGACTCCTATTTACTTCGTTGACGTTCATCTTAAGTTTCCGAAGCTCTTCGTATCGGAATTTTTTTAACCAAACGAATTCTCACCAAATTATTTTCTTTCAAGTTTCTATTCTTATAATTTTCTGAAATCTCATGGCAAAAGAAAAAAAAAATTTACATTTCACTTTTTATATACGTATATATATACAGATAGATATAAATTTTATATAAAATACTTTAATTGGTTTCTAATTAATATCTATATGTTTACCAGTATAATCTAATGGTAATTTCATACCTGATTCTATCATGAAATGTAAAATTTGAATTTCCCCCCCTCAAGTTCAAAAAAAAAAAAAAATACTACTTAAATACTTTGATTTTTTTTTTTTAAGAAATATACTTTGATTTGACACGTCAACGAAGCTAACCTAATTTTCATACAATTTGTCTTGACGTGGATTTAATTAAGGCTAGCTTTTGGTACAACAAAATGATCATTCATCATACTCCCTCTTTAATTATATAAGTTTGAAGCGTTTTAATGATTACAAACAGAGTTGAATCATTTTTTGTTGACTTCCTTTCTGTCACGAAAATTTAACTTTATTAGGGAATTTCTACTTATGATTTATATGTATTTACATTAAAAATTTACAAAACAAAATATAAAATATTCATACGTAATTATAAGTATAACTTAGCGATAATATTACATCTGACTCAATCGAAAGATGTAAAATTATAATCCTTTCATCTTCAAGTTCAAAAAATAAAAATAAAAATGAAGCATTCCTATTCATAATTTAGACTATCAAAAATTTATATAACGATTAAAACTACAGATTTTATAAAAAGATTAAAAAGGATACATTCTAGCATAGAAAAATAAAAATAAAAAAAGGGTTACTTTCTAGCATAGAAATTCCCTTTTTCTAAACATTTAGTTATCACCTGCATTTTTTTTGAAAGTTTTTGGTGGAATTTTTTCTAATAAAAGAAAATATGATTTCGATTAAAAACAAAAACAAAACAAACAGTGGAATACTTTGATATCGATATGACATTATTTTGAAGGTCTTACCCCTAATACTTCACTGTTACTACAAACTACTTTTTAATTAGTAGATTAATTTTTTTGATGACACTCCACTAATACATTAGACAATCTTTAAATTAATTGACGAATTAAAATAATAGTTTCTATTAATAATGTAAAACAAGAGGTTCTCCAATAAAAATCTTTATTTTGAATCACACGATCTCTATAAAGTAGGCTTTCTACATATTTTTTCAAATAATTTAGTTTATTTTAATTATATTTAACGTTCAGAAACACTTAAATAATTATCATAACTTCATAACCAAAAAGAGTACCATATTGTAGCATTTAAATAAAAAAAACTAGAAAGAAAAAAGAAAGAAATTTCCTCTTGTTGGGAAACGTCTAAATCGGCCAAATTCAACGTCGACATGATAGTGCTAATCGATATTGTCATGGAAATCGACATCTGCTTGTTTCAAATGCGTAATCATGAACTTATAAGGGCCATTTTCACAAATTCACGATCTAATTATCTTTTTCCTATCCCTCCTTTCTTTATTTCTTTATTTATTTTTTATGTCGTTTACTTTAGTTTTAATTCAATTTAATCCTCTATCTAGTCCTACATAATGCTGATAGATAAATCAAATTGCCACATCTGCATACACTTCGTGACAACATTATTACACTTTGTCGATCAAAATGATGATTGTGGGGACGCAAAGGTCTAATAGTAAACAAATAAGCATTAAAAGGGCGGTCAAAATAAAGGTTACCCATGTTATGTTAACAAAGAAAAGAAAAGAAAAGAAAAAGAAGAAAGATACGGATATACTTAAAATTAAGATACACATTTGCAAGAGATCTTACTGCGAAAGAATTATGTGGCAGTTAATTAATAATTTACAACTTTTTAGCAGTGAATTATATTTTTAAATTAGAGAAAGTTCAATCTACAACTACAAGAAATTGCACTTTTAGCGACTAAATACTAATAGTCACTAAATGCACGATTTTATGATTAAAAGTTGGTCACAAAAATATTTGGTCGAAAAATACATTGTTTTCGATACCAAGTAAATTTGCGACTAACTATTTAGTCGTAAAAAGGTTGATTTAGTGACTAAATGGACATTTGGTCACAAAAAATTATGGCGTCAAAAATTAATAATGGAGGGAGTACTTAGTTTTTACAACTAAAATAATATAATTGTGATTTATGAAGATAATATTTTATGACCAAAACTTAATCAGTAAAGATTAATAACTTTTAGTGACTAAAATATTAGTCGCAAAATATTATAAAAAATTACGATATAGTTTGAAATATTTTTTCTCATAAAAATAATAAAAAACAAAAAACAAAAAGTTTGAAAGTAAAACATATATTTATCATCTTTGTTAGATTTATTATACCGGTAGTAGTAAGTTTGAATTTTGAAACCTTCCACTGAAAAAAAAAAAAAAAAAGCAAGTTTGAAAGTGAAAATATATCTCACATCATATATTGGAAAAAGAAACCAACAAATTTTTGGAGGGGAAAGGTTTAAAAAAAAAGGCGGTTCTTTTTGCCTCTTAATTTTAGGAAATCTGAAAGTTAGAACAGCACACTTCCACTTCGTCAACTATAAACTCACAGTTTTCGAAATCTCTCTCTCAACTTCTAAAGTTTTTTTTTTTTTTTTTTTTTTTTTTTAAAGGAACTTCTAATCAAGTTCTTTCGTTCTCCCATATATTTCAAATATTTCACAGTCATCTTCCTTCCGTGCCGAGGTAAACTCAGTCTTCGTCTTGATTTTTCTTGCTTCCTTTTCTTCTTTTGTGTTAAGTTTTATCTTCCTCTTTTCCTTTGCGTGTTTATATCGTCGCTACATATTCTTCTCTCTTTCTCCCCTGTTTCTCTAAGATCTATTCAGGGGCGACTTTGTACGCGGAGCTTATCCCATCAAAGATACCAATTCCGATATACTCATGTTACTGGTTTGATGTTTTCTTGCACAAAAGTTATGTTATTTACTTTTCAAAATCATATGTTTAGACATTTGATTTACTAATCGTCTGTATATGTTAGTGTGTATGTGTGTGTGTGTGTGTGTGTGTGTTTTTTTTTTTTTTTTTCCTAGACATATATATTATAATTTTTGTATCAAGAAAAATGAATATCTTTAGTTACTTAGAATTAATGGAAGTCATTTGATTTTAATGATTGTGATTTTGTCCGTGAATGCAAAAAAGTATTAAACTTTCATAAAATAGTGATTAAAATTTGGTTCTTAGAGTTTGCAAACAGACTTAGCTACTACTAATTAGTTGCTAAAAGTTTATGAAGAAATTACTCAGTGACTAAGAGTTGGTCACTATGAAATTAAAATTAAAAAATTTAGTGACTAATTATTAGTCGTTAAATTGAATCTTTTAATGACTAATCTATCAGTCACAAAATGCATAAGAATTTATATAATCGTAACTAACTATTAGTCGCTAATAAGTTTTTATGTAGTCTGCAAAAGTAAGTTTGGTCTAACATTTGGTCCCCTCCAAGTTTTATTGTGACTAATTAGAAACTCTTCTGCTAAATTTTCGGTCACTGAAGGTAAATTATTTAGCAACTACAAATTTTTAGTCGCGAAAGACGACATACATTTAGTGACTAAGGTGTGACTAATTTTTAGTCTCGGACTTGCGTGTCGGAATTTATGGATAGTGTGCAAAAATTTAAAGTTATAATTATTTAATTATTCATGTGTTAACTGTGAAAACTTGATAATAAAGAAATTGCAAAGTTTTGAAAAAACTTCTTAATTACACAACATTCTGCTCGAGTAATTATCTTTTAAATCAGGAAAATGCTAGAACTCACCCAAATCCTTTTTCTACTGAAATACTAGGTTAAACTCTCTCTAGGATCTTTGTTTATCCGTATAGTTTAAAAATTACCGACCAACTTAGCTAAAAGGAGTTGAGATAGAAAACTATACCAATCAAGTTTAACCTGACCGTGGAGGGGTCTTGTTCAGGCAAACAAAGATTTGAAAAAGAAAAAGGAAGTATTATACAGAAAAAAAAAGGGTTTATATTTAGAGCTAAAAAAATATTGAGGATGGGGAAAAGAATAAGAAAAAGAATAGCAAGAGAATAGTTTCAACTTTCTATTACTTTTTCACATCTTCCTAAAATTGTGACCCTGTATTATATTTAACAATTATAGGACCAAAATGACTTAAAATAAAATTAATATATATGATAATTATGTTTAAATTTATAATTTCCTAAGTTGTCTTCTGAAAACTACAAGCCCGTTAACCTGACCGTGGAGGGGTCTTGTTCAGGCTTCGGCTGCTGCCAGACCTCCGTTCCTAAGAACCTCAAGACTCTCAACATATCGCTTGGGAATGTGTTCAATCACAGCAACACTTGGGACTTCAACCCTTGCGATTTCGCCTTCTTGGTTGACCAGAGGACCTTCGACATATCGAAAATGCGACTCGATTTCAAGCCACTAGAGCTTGAGAATTCGAGTCTTCTGCTGGACTGGGTGGTGGACAACAAGACGTGTGAGGAAGCCAGACTGAACACCGGATCGAGTACTTGTGCATGTGGGGAAAATACTAACTGCTCTTACTCCGACAACGCTCAGGGATATGGCTGCCATTGCATGCAAGGATTTAGAGGAAATCCATATCTCCAACATGGATGCCAAGATTATCTTTTCAATTTTATTGTGTGGTTGAATTACGTAGGATTTATTTCAGTTAAGTTAATGAATTGTAGATCGAATGATATTTAAGTTTCCAAATTTTATGACATCTCATAATGAATTCTCAAACTATCCATCCAATAATAGTTTTCTCGTCATCAAGATCACATACATTTTGAGAATTTACAGCTTCTCAAATCGAAATCTAAATTTATCAAAAAGGTTTTAGGACGTGAAAAACAATAAAATTAGCCCTAATTTAGATACACTTCTGATCTTCATGTGTGTTAACAACATATCATTCTTTTAGCAGTGTTTTGGATCTATAAGGACTAATGTTAGACAATTAAATAGTTTTGAGACTTGACTCAGATGTTTTAAAGTTTAGGAATTAAAACAAAATTAAACTTGTAGGTCCGGGACCAAAAGTGAAATTTACCTTGAGAAGAAATAGTCATTCCAATTAGTTTGTTTTAAGACCAACTGCTGTCAAAGCCACACTAACTTAAATAGGGGTAAGAGAATCCACACAAATTTCAAAATTTCAATTCCATTTAAAATAAGAAAGTTAAAAACTATACCCCCATTGATATTTCAAAATCAGAACTATATATATTTCTAAAACAAAAGGTTTATCCTATGCTTCTATCGTGCCCCCACTAAGATACTTCAGAAATGATTTTGTTTGGTGGATTGTGGTATAAAAATTAACACCTCAATTATTATTAAAATATATATATATAGATATATAAAATAACAATTACAATTCACCGCTACATGAATAAAGTTGAATATCCCTAGCACTACTCTCTATTATATCATACATCCCTTGTGTCATAACCAAATAGGGTTCATCTTTTGGTTACTTTTGCTAAATCGGATAATTTGCGGTTAATTTTTTTTTCCCTGATAGATATTGATGAGTGCAAAGAACTAGGAACATGCCATTTTGAAGGTAAATGCAAGAACAAGATCGGAGATTACGAATGCGAATGCCCTCTTGGAATGCATGGCGATGGGAAGGTTGGTTGTCAAGGATTTCGTGTTACAGCTATTGCCTCAGGTACATATATATTAACATGTTAACTCTTTCATTAATTATAAAGAATTTTCTTTGAGGTTTTCTTTAAATTCTCGAGTCCCGATTAAGCGTTGTATCTTATTGTTTGTCTTTTGAACGATTTTCAACACAAAAAACCACATACAAGGGTTCACAGCTGATAAACTTATCTAATTATAATTATTTTTGCTCACAGTTATTGGAGCTATCATTTTCGTTGCGATTGTAGCTCTATTCATTGTCTACGATTGCAAGAGGAGAAAACGCGAAAAATTATTTAGAGAAAACGGGGGGTTGATGTTGAAGCACCAAAGAGTAAGGATCTTCAGCAAGGTGGACTTGGCCAAAGCAACAAACAATTACGTGGAAAGTCAGCATCTTGGCAGAGGAGGATTTGCTTCGGTTTATAGGGGATCAATTCTAATCGATGAAAGAAGTATCCCAGTTGCGGTCAAGAAGCCGAAAGAGAAGACGACAAGATCCAAATAAACAGCCAGCAATTCCACGAAGAAATAGCCATTGTTTCACAAGTTAACCACAAGAATGTCATCAAACTCCTAGGCTTATGTCTAGAGACCAAAATCCCACTCTTGGTTTATGAACTTGTATCCCATGGAACACTCTCGCAACGCATTCACAGCAAGAAATCGGCCTTGCTAAAATTGTGGAAAGCCCGCTTGAGAATTGGAACGGAAGTTGCACTCGCGCTTGAATATTTGCATTCTCTGGCTCACCTTCCGATCATTCATAAAGATGTCAAGTCGACCAACATTCTCTTGGACGAAAATTACACTGCTAAAGTGTCGGACTTTGGAGCCTTAGTTCTCATTCCACCGGGGCACACCGGCATAGCCACAACGGTTCAAGGAACTCTCGGATACCTAGATCCAGAGTATCTGAACACGGGCACTTTGACTACAAAGAGCGATGCGTGCAGCTTTGGTGTTGTTCTTGTCGAGCTCATAACAGGAGAGAAGACGATATCAAATGGTAGAACTGGAGCAAAGAGTAACATCCTTCAATACGTCATTTCAAAAGTGATAGAAAACCGCCATAATTATGTGGATACAATCTTAGATTCCAAGATCATTTGCAATGAAGATGAGATGGAACAAAAAGAAGCAGTGGCGGAGCTTGCAACAAGATGTCCAGAGAGTAGTGGCATCAAAAGGCCGTCCATCAAAAGTGTAGAAACTTGAAGTGTGTTCGGGAAAAAAAAAAAATCAATATGGAGTTTTGTTTTATTCGTCATGAAATTCTATGCAATAAAAAAAATATCATCCCATATGAGCTTGTATATGCAAAGTTATGGACTTTTAAAATTTAAGTTGCAAAATTATAATAGTAAAATAGTTGAAATTGAAAAAATAATTACATCTTTGAATGTAACTGGTGCACTATACACTTGCTAATTAGTTTACAATGTTGACTTGTTCGAGCTTTAGATCCATATATCAAAATCAGGTAAATATTTATTTATTACATATGAGCTATAAAATATAATTTAATAAACATTATTTATCTATCCAATATGGTACAAAATTCACTGTTAAGGCAAACATTACTGAACTTGATGCTTGCCAAGGTTGGTTTTATAATGCTTGTCCAAGATGCTACAGACAAATAAAACAATCAGGAATCTCAGGGTGGTGTGACACTCATGGATACTTAACTACAATGCTAATCACCTGATAATATTCTTCACTTTTATCATAATATATACATATATCAAAATAATTACAAATGAAATAAAATTTCAATTTTTCCAATAGGTACAAAATCAATGCACGAATTGAAGACAGTACCAGAGGAATGAACATTATCATATTTGGAAAAACCGTACAATGATTAATAAACAAACCTTGCCGTATATTAACAATCCAAGAAGGATACACTGATCCAAATATCATTCCTTATATCCTTAACCAACTCAAAGGCATATCAAAAATATTTCTCTTCCAAATTCGTCATAAACGTACTTTAATTGATGCAATCATTGTAAAAACCTTTGACGATGATGACCCACTGATGTTATTATCCACACCAACAACTGAACTTTCCAAAGAAATTCCACCATCATTAATCTCTTTTGATCCAGAAACACCAGAATGCAAGAAGACAGCGAAAAAATAGCTCACTTTCAACAAACCTATCATTGAAGAAGTGGAATCAAGGTACATTAATATTCATATTTTATCTTCGATTTTTTAATTTCCTCACTCAACATATATATTTATAAATCATTACCTATCATATATATTGTATTTATTATTATTTCTACCCTCAACTACATCAACCTTTTTCACCATAAGATGAAACTGTATCTCCGAGTGACTCCTAAAAAAACAAAAGGAAACTAGGTAATATTATCTTTTATATATAATTATATATCAAATAACGATATATTTTTTTTTAATTTTAGTTACAAAAATCAAATTACTTATATTATTATTAATATATATATATTTTATCATTATGATATATTAGAAAAAAAATGAAAAAAATAAAACATGAGTGACAACAGTACGATTGACTAGAATAAAAGTTTCATATTCCAAAGCTCTATGTGTGTTGTGTGTGTATATATATATATGCTTATATATATAACTATGACATGTTAATATGGATTTAAATGTATATATTCAAATATTTAAATAGTATAAAAACAAAACTAATCTTCAAATTTATTGTAATTATATTAATTATCTTAATCGACTGTCTCTAATGTATAATATATGTCTTTATGATTTGTCTTTATTATTTTTTTTCTCACCATGCAACCCACGGGCATTAGACTATTGATATCTAAAGGACTAATATTGCCTTTATTTTCCGGGGTGTTATATATATTGACCAAAAACCTTTTTCGGCTTCCATATCTTTTTTTATGTCTAATAACATGCCACTGGAGGAAGACTTGGACCAAGACTTTTAACATGAAACTGACACCAAGACAAGTGCACGCGAAATCTTTTTTTAATAAAATGACGAGAGAAACTAGTATCAAATTATAAAAATAAAAAAAAATTACAAAACGCTCTTTAAAAATCAATAAAACATGGAAAAACGAAGTGGCGTAAGCACTCCAGAAATTAGACTTAGTATACACACGAATCCATAATAAAATAATTATTGGCCAAAAAAATACATATAAATGAATTGTAATAGTTATATTTTAGACAAAGGAGAAAAGAGAGTTTAATTTACAAGAGCGAGCTAGCTTAGCTAGAGCTCAAGGTACAAAAAAAAAAAAAAATTACATAATTAAGACATTCAAGATGAAATTGGCGCAAAAGTACTACTTGTGGGTGATGCTGTTGCTGTGGTCATTGATTTGCACAGCGGCAATGAAGACTATGAGGACAATTAGTAGTGCTACTATGGAGGCGAAAAGCCCCCCGGATTGCCACAGAACCTGTGGGAACGTGGAAGTGCCTTACCCCTTCGGAATCGAAGATCCAAAGTGTGCCAAGGACACTTCATTCGTCCTCAATTGCAGCCGCGCAGCTACTCTCCTCCCCTACTGTTTTTAGGAATAAACGTCCAAGTCGTCAACATTTCTATGGAGGAGGCCACCATGAGCGTTGTCATCCACAATGTCACCTACGCCGGATACAACGAGTCCGGTGTGTCGGAGTCTTCTTCAAATCTCATTAATCGACCATCTGTCTAAATAATAATAAAAAATAAAAAATAAAAAGCTATTTATTAAAAGTTGGGTGGCAAAACGGCCACCCAGCCTAATTTTTCATTTTTTAAAATGTTGGTAATCTTAATTTATCAATCAAATTTTGTTAAATTTTTAACATAATTGATCATGTGCATTGCATGAAATCTGATGTAAGTGAGTATATTGGCCAAATAATAATAATTATTTAGAATAAAATAACTTGAAAAAAAAAATTAAATTTGATTTAAAAAACCCCCTTACAAACATGGAAATCCACTAACTCGAGGGAAACATAGCACCAAATTCCCGGCCCCGCCACGTCCTATCTCCCAGCCCATTTATTAAAAATCTATGTTTAAAAAATGATATTTACCCACGTATCTCTCGAGCTAAATCTATAAGTCAACAGTACTATCGATTTGTTCATGATATACTTTATTTAGAGACAGTAAAAGATTGAGAAGACTGAGCAAACGTTAGAAATTTAACAAAAATTGAAGGGCAGAACCAGTCAACGTTAATCATACCATACACTCCTCTAAGTCAATATAAGCAGCTAGCGAATAGTAGCGTACCAATACGATGAGGTATGTGTTAAAAAAAAAAACCAAAAAAAAAAACATAAAAAACATAAAAAAAAAAAAAAAATCAAGACAAACAAACAAACCTTTTTCGGTAAGAGATGTTGACCAAATCCTTTTCGTGTTCGGCTGCTAAAACATTTTTTTTTTGTGTCATAACATGTCATTGGAGGAAGACTTGGAGGAAGACTTTTGGCATGAAATTGACAAAAAAACACCAAGTTTACGCGGAATCCATAGAAGAATAATTCGCCAAAAATAAGAATACAAATAATTGAAAGTGCATTGGCTATGCTTATACATTAGACATAGGAGAAAAACAGAGTACCTAATTTACAAGAGCGAGCTAGCCTAGCTGAGGAACACAAAGATAACATAACTAAGATATTCAAGATGAAAGTAGAGCTGAAATACTTGTGCTTGTTGCTGACATGTGCAGTGGCAATGGCGGCGACAACAACGACAATTAGTAGTGCTACAACGGAGGTGAAAACCCAGCCGGATTGCAACAGAACCTGCGGAACCGTGGAAGTGCCTTACCCCTTCGGAATCGACGATCTAAAGTGCGGTAAGAGCAGAGATTTCATGCTCAATTGCGACCGCACACTCTCTCCTCCAGCACTGTTTTCGGGAAAAAACGTCCAAGTTGTCAACATATCGGTGGAGAACGGCACCCTTAACGCCCTCATCGACACCGCCACTCGCTGCTATAACGAGTCGGGTGGCGTTACCTACGAATTCAACCAGGAAATCACACTAGGAGACCACTTCACCTTCTCCAGCACCGAAAACAAGCTCGTCGTCCTTGGCTGCGACACGCTCGCGCTCATGAGCGACGCCGAGGGAAGGTTCGGCAGTGGCTGCATCTCCTTGTGTGGTGAGCCCGTTAACCTGACCGAGCAGGGTTCTTGCTCGGGCTTCGGCTGCTGCCAGACCTTGCTTCCTAAGAATCTCAAGACTCTCAACGTATCGCTGGCGAGTGTGTTTAATCACAACAACACTTGGGATTTCAACCCTTGCGATTTCGCCTTCTTGGTTGACCAGAGGAGCTTCGACATATCGAAGATGCGACTCGATTTCCGGCCACTAGAGCTTGAGAATTCGAGTCTTTTGCTGGACTGGGTGGTGGACAACAAGACGTGTGATGAAGCCAGACTGAATTCGAGTACTTATGCATGTGGGGAAAATACTAACTGCTCTTACTCTGATAACGCTCAGGGATATCGCTGCCATTGCTTGCAAGGGTTTAGAGGAAATCCATATCTCCCGCAAGGATGCCGAGGTATGTATAAAAAAGTAGAAAATCTCAATTTCTTCCCTATATCAGATAAGTTTACTTTTTACGAGTAAGAGATGCGGAGCTGACTCTAAGCCGAGGAGCAATTTTGTTTGGAAGATGCTATATAATCTATTTTTTTCATTTAAGAAAACTGCTTTAATTCCTTGAGGACAGTATTATTATTATTTTTTTTTTTGTGGTTACTTTTCATAATTTTTTTGTATGAGGCATTAATTTTTAATAAACTTTCCTGCTAGATATTAATGAGTGCGAAGAACCAGAAACGTACCGATGTGAAGGAAAATGCAAAAACAAGAAGGGAGATTACGAATGTAAATGCCCTCTTGGAATGCATGGCGATGGTAAGGTTGGTTGTCAAGGATTTCGTGTTACAGCTATTGCCTCAGGTATATATTTATTAACATATTTACACTTTCATTATTTACATTAAAAGGGATTTATTATACGTAAACTAAAACTCGTTAGAATATTCAACTATTAAATGAATAAGTAGGAAGAAAAAGTGTTATTTCAACCACATGTTTTGAGTCCTTATCCTTGATTTTTTTGTTTACTTTGTTTTTTTTTTTGCTCACAGTGCTTGGAGCAGGCATTTTTGTTGTGGTTATAGCTCTATTCATACTCTACGATTGCAAGAGGAGAAAACGTGAAAAATTATTCAGAGAAAATGGGGGGTTGGTGTTGAAACACCAAAGAGTAAGAATCTTTAGCAAGGCAGACCTAGCCAAAGCAACCGACAATTACAAGGAAAGTCAGCTTCTTGGCAGAGGCGGATTTGCTTCAGTTTATAGGGGATCAATTCTAATCGATGAACGAAGTATCCCAATTGCGGTTAAGAAGCCGAAAGAAGATGATAAGATCCAAATAAACAGCCAGCAATTCCACGAAGAAATAGCCATTGTTTCACAAGTTAACCACAAGAATGTCGTCAAACTCCTAGGCTTATGTCTAGAGACCAAAATCCCACTCTTGGTTTATGAACTTGTTTCCCATGGAACGCTCTCGCAACACATTCACAGCAAGAAATCGGCCGTGCTAAAATTGTGGAAAGCCCGCTTGAGAATTTGAACGGAAGTTGCACATGCACTTGACTATTTGCATTCGCTGGCTCACCCTCCGATCATTCATAGAGATATCAAGTCGACCAATATTCTCTTGGACGAAAATTACACTGCAAAAGTCTCGGACTTTGGAGCCTCAGTTCTCATTCCACCGGGGCACACCGGCATAGCCACAACGGTTCAAGGAACTCTCGGATACCTAGATCCAGAGTATCTGAACACGGGCACTTTGACAACAAAGAGCGATGTGTACAGCTTTGGTGTCGTTCTTGTCGAGCTCATAACAGGAGAGAAGCCGATATCAAATGGTAGAACTGGAGCAAAGAGTAACATCCTTCAGTACTTCATATCAAAAGTGAGAGAAAACCGCCATAATTATGTGGATACAATCTTAGATTCCGAGATGATTTGCAATGAAGATGAGACGGAACAGATAGAAGCAGTGGCGGAGCTTGCAACAAGATGTTTGGAGAGTAGTAGCATCAAAAGGCCGTCCATGAAAGAGGTGGCAGAGGAGCTTTCAAGGCTGAACAAGCTCAATGGAAAGTTTAAGAATTGCGACAATGACGAAGAGACGGAGCGATTGCTTGATGAATCGTCTCAGAGCAGCCATGAGAATGTTAAACACGATCGCAGGTCATATGAACTAATGGAATTTACTACGTACGATGTGACAGGATATGACATGGAGCAATCAGTTTCTATCAACTAGCTCATAATTACAGAACACCCTCGAGTGAAACTCTAATGAGTAGACGCAGAAACACGCCATCCCACTCTTGCCTACACTCTGCCTTTTTATATCTTACTAGTGTCGTGTTGTTAGCGTACAATAATTTATTATGTTGTATTTTCTTCCATTTGGAAAATAAAAATGTAGGCCGTTAATTATAAGAGATCAGAAATATAATTTTTATGTTTTAGTACGTTGGAGACAAAAAAAAAAAAAAACAAAACAAAACAAAACAAAACAAAAACAAAAACCATGACAAATATACATTATGTTTAGTAGCATTTTATAAATGATTTCTATTTTTTTTTTTTAATGAAAATGAGAATGGCATTTCCTTTTCGATTCCTTTCTGACACATCCACCTTTTATTTGTATATGAAAATTATTGTTTCTTTCCATACAATTAATTAATTGTGCCAAAATTTGACATGAGGGATTAATGTTTATGTCATTTAAAAGACAGTAGTTGATTTTATGTGATTAGGAAAACATATAGTTAATCTTAATATGTTTATGTCATTTAAACATATAGTTGATTTTTAATATTAGGAAAACACAGTAAATAATTTCTTGCATTTTGATTAAACAAGAGGTTTTTGTTACTTTATTTTATTTTATTATTATTATTTTTGGACCTTCAAATTGAGATGACTCAATAGAAAATGGGGGTAATCAAAATCTTCATCAAGGCAGAATTAATGAACTCCTTGGCAAAGGTGGTTTTGCTTCAGTCTACAGAGGAGTTTTTCAAACAGATTATCATCCTTGACAAATTGCAGTTAAGAAGCCGAATTTGAGGCTTTCCAATAGCCATCGTTTCAAAGGTTAACCACAAGATTGTCGTCAAGGTCGAGGGGCTACGTCTTGAATAACAAAATCCCACTTTTGGTTTATGAATGTGTACCCAACGGAACACTCTTCCAGCACATCGACGACAAGAGATCGTCCGTGTTAAGATCGTGGAGAACCCACCTGAGAATCGCTGCAGAAACTGCACTTGCACTTGACTATTTGCATTCTTTAGCACACCCTTTAATCATTAACAGAGCTGCGAAATCAACAAACATTTCTCTTGGACGAAAACAACACCGCAAAAGTCTCAGACTAATTCGGAGCCCCAGTTCCGATTCCACCTTAGACAAACTGGCATAGCCACTACAATACCAATTTGTTAAAACTCTGCTATTCTCCCTTTCCTCTTCTTCTATAGTTGTTTGCATGACTTGAGCGTTGGAATGTCTTCTGCAGGTACAATCCCGGGCCCCGGTCCATGGCAAGGAGCGGAATAGCACGATGGAGAGCGGTGTAGAAGATAGAAGGATCATGTGAAGAAATCGGCTCCAGCAAGTTTTTTTATATTGCTTCAAGGAAGTTTTCATTAAGACCCCTTTAATGGTACGATCAACGGAGTACTTATATACTTCTCGTCTATGATATAAAAGTTTAAGAGATCGATACTAATTTGAAGAATAGTTTTGATCCAACAAGATTAAGAATAATGCTAAAAATATTAATTTTACTCTCAACTTTAATTTTAATAACAATCTACGTCCATATAGTTGTCATTAATTTTTATTGATAAGTATACAAAAAAAATTGTCTCATCAATAAAATTTGAAAGATTTCATGAACCCACTGTGAAAATATGTTATCTATTCCAGAGAGTTAATTTGCTTGAAAAGAAACATCATGGTTGAGGAATTAATTTGCTTTATGAGTTTCCCCCTACACCATTTTAGCTTGAGGGAACCAGCTATAATGTTTGTTCTGCTAAAGTATAGTGGAAGTTATTATACCTAGGCCTTTATAATCAGTGGTGGAGCTAGACAAAACAGTGGGGGCGTGTATAAATTTTTTAAAAATAATTAACAACAATATATAAAAATAAAAAGATAGTGTTGGCGTAGGTTACGTGGAGAATTTTAATTTTAATGGAACAAAATAGAAAAAACATAAAGTTTTTGGGTAAAGTTAAAAGAAAAAAATTTTCAGTCTTGCTCACACCTTAATCCACCTTTGTTTTATATCAGAGTATTTGGTCAATATGGTCCCTGAACTTTTTAAAAGGTAATAATTTAATCATAATTTTTTAAATTTTGATTACAAAATCCATAAATTTTTAAAGGGGTTTAGAGGTAAATGACCTAACAGTGGGGCCCATTTTAAACTGAAAATCATGGGCCACAGCTACTTGGGTAGAGACCGCTGAACATCATTTGGATAGGCCTAGGCTAAATGGGCTTAGGCCTTTTGATGGCTGTCATTTTCTGGACTATTTTGAAGGGTTAACTAATTATGTATATAAGCAGTCAAACAAGATCGGATGGAATCTAGCCGGAAAAGCAGACAATGGAGATAAATCTTTGATCTATTCTATGGTGAGTAAAGCGCGTCTTGCGAGTCAAGAGAGGGATCGGATCAAGATGCCGTGGGCTCACAATACCTTCGCGCGCACCAACCGCCTAGTGGTCCAAACTTTTTATAATTAGTTGAATGACCTTTTATTCTTTTTAATAGAACTTAAATGACAAAAATACCCTTTATTTAAACTAACCCTAGATTCAACCCACAAACCCACTCACTCTGATCTTTGTAAAAATAATATGACAGCCCATTCCCCAACAAAATTCTTCCAGCCAAACAGCCATTCACCGTCGCCGTTCCCCTTTGTGCTCGCCATGGCCGCTCATCGTCGCTCGATTTGGAGGAAAACATTCAGTCACATTAATATTAATTTGAAGTTGTCCAAAAAAAAAAAAACAAAGAAAAAAGAAAAGAAAGACGAGAGAGAAAGGGTAAAGAAAGAGACGGTCAATTTGGAGGGAATATTAGGTGCGTACTTTTAAGGAAAAAGAAAAAAAAATAAAAAAAGAGCTAAATCCCCCAACGTCGTAGGGGGTATTTGATGAATGAGTTGAGTTTGAGTTGAGTTGAAATTTTTAAGTTTGTATAGTATTAATTTTTAAAAAAGTAATTATAAATTTTGTTGACTTTTCAGAAAAAGATAAAAATTAAGATAAAAAAATACAGTTTAATTGGAGTGGAACTTGTGTTCCAAACTCCCCCTTAATTGGTTAAGGGCATCTCCAACCCATGACTTTATTTTATAATTATTTTAAGATTAAAATACTGCAACTTTAACTGTATTTTCCAGTTATTCTCCAATCCATCAACTTCAATAGTTACTCTAAAAGGAATATTCTCCATATATTCCCTTTTTACTAAATTCCAAACAATTAATATATTTCACTAATTATTTTTTTATATCTATTTTTGACATAATAGATCATAAACAATTTTTTAATAATTTAACGATCAGTTAGATTAATAACAACTTAGTAAATTAATTAATAAAAATTTTTTACTTACTAAAAGCAATAAAATCATCCCAAAATAAATCAATAAAATCTTTCCAAAATAAGAAAATGCAAAAAATAAAGAAATTTTGTTAAACAATATACTTTTCGGGTAAACATAGGATTTATAAGATTTTTTCTGTGGTATATTTTCTTAATTTTAAAACTCAAAAAAAGAAAAAAAAAATTTGCAGCAAAAAAAAAAAAGAAGAAGAAAAAAAAATAGCGTATAACGCTATCTGAATAGTGCGCAGAGCACTGCACGATTCCCCAACTTCATTTTAGAGTTGAGGGATGGCGTGGGTTGGAGCACTCCAATGACACCAAATTGGTGTTTTACGCCAGTTTAGTGTTGGGTTGGAGTTACCCTAAAGGCGTGTAGAGGTAATGCTTTTTTTGAAAACGCTATTGTTCAATGTTTGTAATCTATTTATTTTTTATCCTATAAATAAGAACACTCTTTTACAATAAAAACCAAATTTTGTTGAATGAAATTAAGAGTTTACTTGTAATTTTCTCTTTTCCAATTATCGGTATTCGAAGTAAATCAATAAAATTTGAAGCAATCTTATTGATATTATGTGTGAATTAACATGTTTATTAATCTATACCTATATTTTAACTTTTCTTATTTGTTTTATTAATGCTTCCACTACATGCCTACGTAAAAAATTTGGCCTCTGCTACAGAAACCCTTGATGAAGTACAAACAGCATCTACCGTGGAAATCGCCAAGAATTTTTGTGTTTAGTAGGTCGAAAGAATGGAAGGAAGGAGACGGGTGTGGAAGGATTAATGCAAGAATTTTGACATTCATGATTGTTTTATAATAGAGAAAATATAAAAGATAAAATTATGGGAGGAACTCTCAATCCATTAAAAATAACTTAATTTTTTATTTCTCCTAAATTGGAGAGATTATTGAAGAGATTTCATTTATAGAATAAAATATCTTTTATTCCTTTCTCATTTTCCTTGCCGACAATCTATCACTCCCTCTTCCTATTTTCATTCCTTTTCAACAAAGATACCCTAAGATAGTTGGCCAGGCCTCAGCTGTGGAGAATCCTACTTCATGAAATAAAGCTAACTTGCGGACGTTGCGGCCATTACTCTGTCGAACGTGGAGACTCAAGTATTGGACCAAGTCCACTTATAATCGAGTTTAATTTGATCTTTAAAGGTACGAAAATTTTATAAACATAAAATATGATCAAGATATATTTATGTATTCTTTTTTTTTTTTTAAATAATATTTCCATGGCATGAAACCGTATAAGGGAGTTAGAGGGGTGATGACAAAATTAAAATATCTTGGTATATCTATTGATTTTTATTAGAAATATATGCTTATATGTCATCCTGTATGATATCCGTCAGTTTTGGTTTTTTTGGTATTTAAATTTGAAAAAATAATAACGAAAACAAAGTCTCCTATAGGCCATCAACGTCAATCAAACATCTTAGCGAATTGTGTTTACATTTGACTTGTTATAAGGCCATGAAGGAAATAATAAAAGGACTAATATTGCCCTTTATTTTCAGGGGTGTTATAATTGTCCCAATAAAATAAAAAATAAAAACATATAGAATGATCTCAAATGTAAAAGACAACATTATTGACCAAAAACCTTTAATTTTCAGCTTCCATGGCAGTTTTTTATGTAATGCCATTGGAGGAAGACTTGGACCAAGACTTTTAACATGAAACTGACACCCAGACACGAATTTTTTTATTATTATTTTTAATGAAATGACGAGGTGATAACTAGTTAGTACCAAACTTAAAAAATGAAAACCACTGAATGCGATAGTTTGACAGTAATGAATCATTGTATTAGATCACTGATTAAAAATTTGATTGTTGAGGTACTCTTTCGGGTTTTAAATGTAAAGACTTATTTTTTATCAACTTAATACTCGATCAAGAGTATTTAAGATAATGCCTTATATATATTTACTGTTAGCACATATTGTAGGATTTGGTGATGTGCTCCTTATCGAGAGATAGCAGGCCCCGTTCATAAGGCCTTCAGCAAATATTTATATCTATGTATGGGGAGCCCCTTTAATAACACTTAAAAGGATATGCTAACACTGGTCGTTCTTTTCTTGGACTTTTTTTCTATCAACCAAAAAAAAATTACACAAATTAAAAAAGAAAAAAAAATACAAAACTCTCTTTAAAAAATAAATAAAACAAGGAAAAACGAAGTGACGTAAGCTCTCTAGAAATTTGACAAAGTACACAAAGGAAACCGTAATGGGAAAAAGATTTGACAAATATTTATATCTATGTATGGGGAGCCCCTTTAATAACACTTAAAAGGATATGCTAACACTAGTCGTCTTTTTCTTGGACTTTCTTTCTATCAGCCAAAAAAAAATTACACAAACTAAAAAAGAAAAAAAATACAAAACTCTCTTTAAAAAATAAATAAAACATGAAAAAACGAAGTGACGTAAGCTCTCTAGAAATTTGACAAAATACACACAGGAAACCGTAATGGGAAAAAAGAAATAAATAAATTACAATAATTGAAGGGTAATGGTTATAAATTGAAGATAGGAGAAAAGAGATTTATTTACAAGAGCGAGGGCTAGCCTAATCAGCTAGAGCTTAAAGGAAGACAAAGATACATAATTAAGATATTCAACATGAAAGTAGCGCTCAAATACTTGTGCCTGTTGATGACATGCGTAGTGGTGGCGTCGGCGACGACGACGACGACGACAATTAGTAGTGCTAATTTCAATTGTGCCTCCATTTAATAAAAAAAACTAGCAACTATACCCCTAGTGATATTAAGAACTTATAACTATATTTTTAAAGTTTTTCTTACACTTCTTATATTATGCCCCAACTAACAAAATTTTCTCAGTCCATCTTGGTATGAGAAATGATTTTCTTTATTGGTACAAGGTTAAAGAAATTATCACCTTGATATATAAATATATATATATATATATATATATATAAAGTAACATATATCAAAAAAAACAAAAAACAAAAACAAAAACAAAAAAAAAAAAGAAAAAAAAGAAAAACAAAACAAAAGAAGAAAGAAAAGAAGAAAGAAAAAAGAAAGAAAGAAAGAACGTAACGATTCACCACTAGGTGCATGAGGTTGGATATCCTTTAACACCACTCTCAATTGTATGTTGTACCTCCATTCCCTTGTGTCATAACCAAATAGGGTTTTTCTCTTTATTACTTTTGCTAATTTGTATATTTAATTTTACTTTTCTCTAGATATCAATGAATGTGAAGAACCGGGAAAGCATCCATGTGAAGGTAAATGCAAAAACAAAATCGGAGATTACGAATGCAAATGCCCTCTCGGAATGCATGGCGATGGGAAGGTTGGTTGTCAAGGATTTCGTGTTACTGCTATTGCCTCAGGTATATATACGTATTAACATGTTAACTCTTTCATTAATTATTAAGAATTTTCTTCGAGGTTTTCTTTTAATTCTCGAGTCCCGATTAAGCGTTGTATCTTAATGTTTGTCGTTTGAACGATTTTCAACACAAACAACTACATGCAAGGGGTTCACAGCCGACAAACTAATCTAATAATTAATTATTATTTTTGTTCACAGTTATTGGAGCAATCATTTTCGTTGCAATTGTAGCTCTATTCATTGTCTATGATTGCAAGAGGAGAAAACGTGAAAAATTATTCAGAGAAAATGGGGGGTTGGTGTTGAAGCACCAAAGAGTAAGGATCTTCAGCAAGGCGGATCAAGATGCCATGGGCTCACAAAACCTTCGCGCACCAACGCGCCTAGTGGTCCAAACTTTTTATAATTAGTTGAATGACCTGTTATTCTTTTTAATAGAACCTAAATGACAAAAATTCCCTTTAATTAAACTAACCCTAGATTCAACCCACAAACCCACTCACTCTAGTCTTTGTTAAAAATAATATGACAGCCCATCCCCGGCCCAACAAAATTCTTCCCGAAAAACTATAGCCAAACAGCCATTCACCGTCGCCGTTCCCCTTTGCGCTCGCCGTGGCCGCTCAACGTCGCTCGATTTGGAGGGAAACATTCAGTCACGCTAATATTAATTTGAAGTTGTCAAAAAAAAAAAAAAAAAGAAAAAAGGAAAGAAAGACGAGAGAGAAAGGGTAAAGAAAGAGACGGTCAATTTGGAGGGAATGTTAGGCGCGTACTTTTAAGGAAAAAGAAAATAAATAAATAAAAAACGAGCTAAATTCCCCAACGTCTTAATTGGTTAAGGGCTTCTCCAACCCGTGACTTTATTTTACAGTTATTTTAAGATTAAAATAGTGCAACTTTAACTCTATTTTCCAGTTATTCTCCAATCCATCAACTTCAATAGTTACTCTAAAAGGATTATTCTCCATATATTCGCTTTTTACTAAATTCCAAACAATTAATATATTTCACTAATTATTTTTTATCTCTATTTTTGACGTAATAGATCATAAACAATTTTTTAATAATTTAACGATCAGTTAGATTAACAATAACTTAGCAAGTTAATTAACTAAAAATTTTTTTACTTACTAAAATCAATAAAATCATCCCAAAATAAATCAATAAAATCATTCCAAAATAAGAAAATTCAAAAAATAAAGAAATTTTGTTAAACAATAAACATTTCGGGTAAATGTAGGATTTATAAGATTTTTTTTGTGGTATATTTTCTTAATTTTATAACTCAAAAAAAGAAAAAAAAAATTTTGCAGCAAAAAAAAAAAAAAAAGAAGAAGAAGAAAAAAAATAGTGTATAACGTTATCTGAACAATGCAGAGCACTGCAGGGTTCCCCAACTTCATTTTAGAGTTGGGGGATGGCGTGGGTTGGAGCACTCCAACGACACCAATTGGCGTTGTACGCCAGTTTAGTGTTGGGTTGGAGTTGCCCTTAAGGCGTGTAGCGGTAATGCTTTTTTGAAAACGCTATTGTTCAATGTTTGTAATCTATTTATTTGTTGTCCTATAAATAAGAACGCTCTTTTACAATGAAAACCATATTTTTGTTGAATGAAACTAAGAGTTTACTCGTAATTTTCTCTTTTCCAATTATCGGTATTTGAAGTAAATCAATAAAATTTGAAGCAATCTTGTTGATAACATGTGTGAATTAACATGTTTATTAATCTATACCTATATTTTAACTTTTTTTATTTGTTTTATTAATGCTTCCACTACATGCGTACGTAAAAAATTTGGCCTCTGCTACAGAAACCCTTGATGAAGTACAAACAGCATCTACTGTGGAAATCGCCAAGAATATATGTGTTTAGCAGGACGAAAAAATGGAAGGAAGGAGACGGGTGTGGAAGGATTAAGGTAAGAATTTTGACATTCATGATTGTTTGTTAGGAGAGAAAATAGAAAAGATGAAATTATGGGAGGTACTCTCAATCCATTAAAAAAAAACTTAATTTTTTATTTCTCCTAAATTGGAGAGATTATTCAAGAGATTTCATTTATAAACTAAAATATCTCTTATTCCTTTCTCATTTTCCTTGCTTGCAATCTATCACTCGCTCTTCCTATTTTCTTTCCTTTTCAACAAAGATACCCTAAGATAGTTGGCCAGGCCTCAGCTGTGGAGAATCCTACTTCATGAAATAAAGCTAACTTGCGGGCGTTGCGGCCATTACTCTGTCAAACGTGGAGACTCAAGTATTGGACCAAGTCTACTCATAATCGAGTTTAATTTGATCTTTAAAGGTACGAAAATTTTATAAACATAAAATATGATCAAGATATATTTATGTCTTTCTTTTTTTTTTTTTTAAATAATATTTTCATGACATGAAATGGTATGAGGATGAGGGTGTTAGAGGGGTGACGACAAAATTAAAATACCTTAGTATATCTATTTATTTTTATCATCGTCATTTATTACAAATATATGCTTATATGTCATCATGTATGATATCTGTCAGTTTTGGTTTTTTTGGTATTTAAATTTGAAAAAATAATAACGAAAACAAAGTCTCCTATAGGCCATCAACGTCAATCAAACATCTTAGCGAATTGTGTTTACATTTGACTTGTTATAAGGCCATGAAGGAAATAATAAAAGGACTAATATTGCCCTTTATTTTCAGGGGTGTTATAATTGTCCCAATAAAATAAAAAATAAAAACATATAGAAAGATCTCAAATGTAAAAGACAACATTATTGACCAAAAACCTTTAATTTTCAGCTTCCATGGCAGTTTTTTTATGTAATGCCATTGGAGGAAGACTTGGACCAAGACTTTTTACATGAAACTGACACCCAGACAAGTGTACACGAATTTTTTTATTATTTTTTTTAATGAAATGACGAGGTGATTACTAGCTAATACCAAACTTAAAAAATGAAAACCACTGAATGCGATAGTTTGACAGTAATGAATCATTGTATTAGATCACTGATTAAAAATTTGATTGTTGAGGGACTCTTTCGGGTTTTAAATATAAAGACTTATTTTTTTATCAATTTAATACTCGATCAAGAGTATTTAAGATAACGTCTTATATATATTTACTGTTAATACATACTGTAGGACTTGGTGATGTGCTTCCTATCGAGAGATAGTAGAGTCCGTTCATAAGGCATTCAGCAAACATTTATATCTATTTATGGGGAGTCCCTTTAATAACACTTAAAAGAGTATGCTAATACTGGTTGTCCTCTTCTTGGACTTTCTTTCTATCAGCCAAAAAAAAAATTACACAAATTAAAAAAGAAAAAAAAAATACAAAACTCTCTTTAAAAAAGAAATAAAACATGGAAAAACGAAATGACGTAAGCTCTCTAGAAATTTGACAAAGTACACACAGGAAACCGTAATGGGAAAAAAAAAATAAATAAATAAATTACAATAATTGAAGGGTAATGGTTATAAATTGAAGATAGGAGAAAAGAGATTTATTTACAAGAGCGAGAGCTAGCCTAATCAGCTAGAGCTTAAAGGAAGACAAAGATACATAATTAAGATATTCAACATGAAAGCAGCGCTCAAATACTTGTGCCTGTTGATGACATGCGTAGTGGTGGCGACGGCGACGGCGACGACGACGACAATTAGTAGTGCTACGACGGAGGCGAAAATCCCCACGGATTGCAACAGAACCTGTGGAAACGTGGAAGTGCCTTACCCCTTCGGAATCGACGATCCAAAGTGTGCCAAGGACACTTCATTCTTGCTCAATTGCAGCCGCAGCTACTCTCCTCCTCAACTGTTTGTGGGATTAAACGTCCAAGTCGTCGACATATCTCTGGAGGAGGCCACCATGAGCGTCGTCATCCACAACGTCGCCTACGCCTGCTACAACGAGTTCGGTGTGTCGGCGTCTTCCGTTCAGTCCATCTCGATTGGAGCCAACGCTCCCTACACGTTCTCCAACACCGAAAACAAGTTCATCGGCCTCGGTTGCGACACCATCGCCTATATGGCAGGCGATGGCAGCAAGTTTGGCAGCGGCTGCATTTCCTTGTGCAACGAGAACGTTAGCCTGGCGAACGAGGGCTCTTGTTCGGGCTTCGGGTGTTGCCAGACCTCGGTTCCGAAGAATGTCAAGACGCTGCAGATCGAGCTTGGGAGCACGGCCAACCACAGCGGCATTATGGAGTTCAACCCTTGCGATTTCGCCTTCTTGGTGGACCAGAGAAGTTTCGATGTGTCGAAGATGCGGCTCGATTTTACGCCCCAAACGTTTGAGAATTCGAGTCTTCTGGTGGACTGGGTGGTGGACAGCAAGACTTGTGAGGAAGCCAAATTGAAAATTAATGGATCGACTTATGCATGTGGGGAAAATACTAACTGCTCCTACTCGGACAATGCTCTTGGATATCGTTGCCATTGCTTGGAAGGGTTTAGAGGGAATCCATATGATCTCCAACAAGGATGCCTAGGTAATCTTTCTTATTTTTATTATTTTTATTATTTTTTATTTTACTCTGATAAAATTAATTACCAAGGATTTATTTTATTTCTATTCCTAAATTATATGTCCAATCTCATTTTAGTTTCAGAAATTTAAAATATCCCAAAATGATCGAGTCAATATTGAATTATCAATAAATTGAAATCCTAATTTAACAAAAGATTATGGGACCTGAAAATAATGGGTTAATTTCATTAATAGCACCTGTAGGAATTTTATTATTAAAAATAGTATTACTTTTTTTTCCCTTCATTACTAACACTTAATGTGGAGCCCAGCAGCATTTAATGTATATCAAATTACGGGTTTACCCTCATCTCCTACCAGCTCAAATATCCCTCTCCCTCACATGGCCCAAAAATTTTTTTCAAACCAACATCTACAATGTTTTAGAGAGAGAAAACTGAAATCTAGAGAGAGAAAGAGTTGCCACCCACCGGAATCTTTTTTTTTTTTTTCACTTTTCCGCTTAGCCCCCCACCCATTTTGAAACCCAAATCTTCATATAATAGAGAGAAACTTCCATCTAAAGAAAAAAACTTCCATTCAGAGAGAGAAACTCTCACCATCGGAAAAAAAAAAATTTAACACTTCCATTTAACAAAAAAAAATTAAACAAAATCTAATATTTTTTGTCATTTTTGAGTAAAGGTCATTCCTGTTGTGGATCTATGTCTAAAAAAAAATTTTAAAAACAAAAATCTAACATTTTTGGCCATTTTCCAGTAAAGGTCATTCCTGTTATGACCTGTGTTTAAAAAAATTTTAAAAAAAATTTAACATTTTTTGGCCATTTTTTAGTACATGTCATAACAGTTATGACCATTATGTTATGACCAACCGATCATAACAGTTATGACCACCATGTTATGAACACCCGGTCATAACAGTTATGACCACTCTGTTATGACCACTCTGTCATAACAGTTATGACCACCCTGTTATGACTGGGTGGACATAATATGAATGACCTTTACTGGAAATAACAGGGTGGGCATAATATGAATGACCTTTACTGGAAAATGGCCAAAAATATTAGATTTTTTTAAAAATTTTTTTTAGACATAGGTCATAACTGTTATGACCGGGTGGTCATAACTGTTATGACCTGTACTTAAAAATGGTCAAAAATGTTAGATTTTTTTTTAAATTTTTTTAAACATAGGTCATAACTATTATAACCGGGTGGTCATAACATGAATGACCTTTACTCAAAAATGATCAAAAATATTAGATTTAAAAAAAAAAACATTTTAGACATAGGTCATAACTATTATGACCGGGTAGTCATAACATGAATGACCTTTACTGGAAAATGACAAAAAATGTTAGATTTTTTAAAAAATTTTTTTTTTAGACATAGGTCATTCCTGTTATAACCACCCGGTCATAACATGAATGACCTTTACTCAAAAATGACCAAAAATATTAGATTTTGTTTAATTTTTTTTTTTATTAAATGGAAGTGTTAAATTTTTTTTTTCCGACGGTGAGAGTTTATCTCTCTAAATGGAAGTTTCTCTCTTTAGATGAAAGTTTCTCTCTATTATATGAAGATTTGGATTTCAAAATGGGTGGGAGGCTAGGCAGAAAAGTGAAAAAAAATAAGATTCCGGTGAGTAGCAACTCTTTCTCTCTCTAGATTTCAGTTTTCTCTCTCTAAAACACTGTAGATGTTGGTTTGAAAAAAATTTTTGGGCCATGCGAGGAAGAGGGATATTTGAGCTGGTAGGAGATGAGGGTAAACCCGTAATTTGATATACATTAAATGTTGCTGGGTCTCATATTAAGTGCTAATAATGAAGGAAAAAAAAAAGTAATACTATTTTTAATAATAAAATTCCTGCAGGTGCTATTAATGAAATTAATCCTGAAAATAATAAAACTAGGCTTCATTAAAATACACTTTTGACGGTAATGATATATCACTTTTTAACCGTATTTTGGACATGATGACTAATGTACGTAAGACAGATTAATAGTTTTGAGACCGGTTCAAGACGCTATAAAGTTCAGGGAGTTTGGGTACCATATATGAAATTTAACCTCAAGTAAAAATAATGATAGGCATCTCAATTAATTGTTTTAGCACCAATAACATACTGCAGAAGCCATACTCACAAAAGAGGGGGTAAGCGTTTCCACTCAAATTTTAAAATTTTGATTTTTTAGATGAAATCCCTTTCTAATTTCAATTGTGCAAAACTAGCAACTATACCCCTAGTGATATTAAGAACTTATAACTATATTTTTAAAGCAAAAATTATATCTTACACTTCTTATACTGTGCCCCAACTGACAAAATTTTCTCACTCCATCTTGGTATGAGAAATGATTTTCTTTATTGGTACAAGGTTAAAGAAATTATCACCTTGATATATAAATATATATATATATATCTATATAAAGTAACATATATCAAAAAAACAAAAAAAACAAAAAAACAAAAAAAGAAGAAAGAAAAAAGAAAGAAAGAAAGAACGTAACGATTCACCACTAGGTGCATAAGGTTGGATATCCTTTAACACTACTCTCAATTGTATGTTGTACCTCCATTCCCTTGTGTCATAACCAAATAGGGTTTTTCTCTTTATTACTTTTGCTAATTTGTATATTTAATTGTACTTTTCTCTAGATATCAATGAATGTGAAGAACCGGGAAAGCATCCATGTGAAGGTAAATGCAAAAACAAGATCGGAGATTACGAATGCAAATGCCCTCTCGGAATGCATGGCGATGGGAAGGTTGGTTGTCAAGGATTTCGTGTTACTGCTATTGCCTCAGGTATATATATGTATTAACATGTTAACTCTTTCATTAATTATTAAGAATTTTCTTCGAGGTTTTCTTTTAATTCTCGAGTCCCGATTAAGCGTTGTATCTTAATGTTTGTCGTTTGAACGATTTTCAACACAAACAACTACATGCAAGGGGTTCACAGCCGACAAACTAATCTAATAATTAATTATTATTTTTGTTCACAGTTATTGGAGCAATCATTTTCGTTGCAATTGTGGCTCTATTCATTGTCTATGATTGCAAGAGGAGAAAACGTGAAAAATTATTCAGAGAAAATGGGGGGTTGGTGTTGAAGCACCAAAGAGTAAGGATCTTCAGCAAGGCGGACTTGGCCAAAGCAACCAACAATTACGCAGAAAGTCTGCTTCTTGGCAGAGGAGGATTTGCTTCGGTTTATAGGGGATCAATTCTAATCGATGAAAGAAGTCTCTCAGTTGCGGTCAAGAAGCCGAAAGAAGACGATATGATCCAAATAAACAGCCAGCAATTCCACGAAGAAATTGCCATTGTTTCACAAGTCAACCACAAGAATGTCGTCAAGCTCCTAGGCTTATGTCTAGAGACCAAAATTCCACTCTTGGTTTATGAACTGGTATCCAATGGAACGCTCTCGCAACACATCCACAGCAAGAAATCGGCTGTGCTAAAATCATGGAAAGCCCGCTTGAGAATTGGAACGGAAGTTGCACTCGCGCTTGACTATTTGCATTCTCTGGCTCACCCTCCTGTCATTCATAGAGATATCAAGTCGACCAACATTCTCTTGGACGAAAATTACACCGCTAAAGTTTCGGACTTTGGAGCTTCAGTTCTCATTCCACCGGGGCACACCGGCATAGCCACAACGGTTCAAGGAACTCTCGGATACCTAGATCCAGAGTATCTGAACACGGGCACTTTGACTACAAAGAGCGATGTGTACAGCTTTGGTGTCGTTCTTGTCGAGCTCATAACAGGAGAGAAGCCGATCTCAAATGGTAGAACTGGAGCAAAGAGTAACATCCTTCAGTACTTCATATCAAAAGTGAGAGAAAACTGCCATAATTATGTGGATACAATCTTAGATTCCGAGATCACTTGCAATGAAGATGAGATGGAACAAATAGAAGCAGTGGCGGAGCTTGCAACAAGATGTCTAGAGAGTAGTGGCATCAAAAGGCCGTCCATGAAAGAGGTGGCAGAGGAGCTCTCAAGGCTGAATCAGCTCAACAGAGAGTACAAGACTTGCGCCAATGACGAAGAGACGGAGCGATTGCTTGATGAATCATCTCCGAGCAACCATGAGAATGTTAAACACGATCGCAGGTCGTATGAACTAGTGGAATATACTACCTACGATGTCACAGGATACGACATGGAGCCATCAGTTTCTACCAACTAGCTCCTAAAACAAACAAAACACAGTTCAGTGTGAAGCTCCGATGAATAGAAATATGCCATCATACACTTTCCCACAAGCCTACAGTGTGCTTTTTCTTTAAGTTGGTTAGTTAATTGTGCCAAAATTTGACATGAGGGTTAAATTTTATTGCATTTAGAAAACAGTAGTTGATTTTATGAGATTAGAAAAATATGTAGTTAATCTCAATATTTTTTTGAAAACACAAAGTAAATTCTTGCATTTTGATTAAATTAGAGGACCTTCAAATTGAGATGAATCAATAGAAAATGGGGGTTCGGAGTGAAAGCATCAAAGAATCAAAATATTCATCAAGGCAGAATTAGTGAACTCCTAGGCAAAGGTGGTTTTGCTTCAGTCTGCAGAGTAGTTGTTCAAACAGATCATCATCCTACACAAAATGCGGTTATGAGGCCGACAACAAAATTCCAATAGCCATCGTTTCACAAGTTAACCACAAGAATGTCATCAAGGTCTTGGGGCTAGCTATGTCTTGACGAACAAAATCCCACTTTTGGTTGATGAATGTGTATCCTACGGAACACTCTTCCAGCACATCCACAACAAGAGATCGTCCATGTCAAGATTGTGGAGCGCCTGCCTGAGAATCGTTGCGGAAGCTACATTTTGCACTTGACTATTTGCATTTTTTAGCACACCCTTTAATCATTAACAGAGATGTGAAATCAACAAACATTTCTCTTGGATAAAAACTACTCCGCAAAAGTCTCAGACTTCGGAGTTTCAGTTCTGATTCCACCCGAGCAAACTGGTATAGCCACTAAAATACCAATGTGTTAATAAACTCTGTTTTTCTCCCTTTCCTCTTCTTCTACAGTTGTCTACATGACTTGAGAGAGTGCCTTCGACAACGGAGAAATAATGTGAAGAGGGGAAATCTTTTAATGTTTCAAAGTTTAAAGAAAAAGAATAATACAAATTAAATTTCGGGGGATATTTTTGTGACAATGCCTAAGAATAATTGGGAGAAAAATTAATATTTATCCTCATAATTTGTCTTATTATTTTACATGAAAGTAGTTTTTATTAAGATCCCTTTAATGGTACGGTCAATAGAGTACTTATATTCTTCTCATCTATGATATTAAAGTTTAAGAGATCAATTAACAAAAAAAAAAAAGAAAAAAAAAAAAGTTTAAGAGATCGATACTAATTTGGAGACTAGTGTTGATCCAACAAGATGAAGAATAATGATAAAATTATCAATTTTAATATAAACTTTTTAATAACGATCTACGTGCATTAATTAGTTTTCATTAATTTTTATCGTCAAGTATACAAAAAATAAAAAAATAAAAATTGTCTCATCAATAAAAGCTGAAAGATTACATGAAATTTTCCAAAATATGTAATAAAAATTTATAGATATCATTTGTTTGATTACAATTTTCCATTTTCTATTCTTTCATTGCAGTATCGAGTTTTATTTATTTATTTTTTTAAAATTAGATAGAAACTAATGTTTTGAGTACCTACTTATAATTTTGTCTAGTTTAATATAAAAGTTGATAATTTTGTTACTTCATAATGGTAAATTTATCAATTTTAATATTAGGGTGGGCATAAGTATAATAATGTGTTAAATTTATGACATTCTTGCATACAATCCTTTTTTTTTTTTAAATAGTAAACTTGAAAAATATTTTTTTCTTTTTGTTTTTCTTAAGAAAAATGCTAAGGACATTAACTTTAATCCTAACTTTTGAGTACCAATTTATATGACATATAAGTTGTCGTTTTTTTATTCGTAAGTATTTAAAGCATTATCACATCAATTAGTTGCATTTACCAATGAAAATATGGCACATGAGTTGGTACTCAAAAAGTTGAGATTTTAGTTGATGTCCCTAGCACTAAAAAATATGAAAGGTGAGTCGGTACTCAAATATGACACCTTGTATTTACAACCTTATTGAAACAATGGGTAACACTAAAAATGTACGAAAAAAAAAAAAATGTGGTGTTCGGCCATTGATAATGGTTGGCGTTAGCATTTAATTAAGTTGGTCTGTTTGGCTGAAAAGAAAGAAAGGGTGAGAAAGGGTGAGGATGAAGGAAGAGGAGAGTCAACAATCCTAGCAGAGTAAACCACTGTCAAGAAAATTACAGATATAACCTTACTGAGGCTCCTTTGTTTCATACTAGATCTGCAAGATCTGGTGCATCAATAACTATTCTAAGAATGCCTTCCAACCGTCCATTCTGAATTATCTATAGCTTCTCTCAAGTGGCATCTACCATAGCCTCTCCCATGAAAAAAACCCTTACAATGCCAAATTCGCAACATCGCCATGCCCTATCTCTCAGTCCCTTTATTAAAAAACGTCTTTAAAAAATATCAGTTGCCGACTTATCCCTTTAGCTAAACCTATAAGATAACAGTACTGTCGATTCGTTCCTGATATGCTTCATTTGGATGCAATAAAAGAGTGAGAAGACTGAGCAAAACGTTAGAAATTAACAATATTGAAGGGCAGAACCGGTCAAGTTTTTTTTTTTTTTTTTTGGCCAAAGAACCAGTCAAGTTAATCGTACTAAACACTCCTCTAAGTCAATTTAGAGAGCCAGCGTGCCAATTAATAATAATAGCGTACCAATATGATTAGGTGTGTTTTATAAAAACAAAATACCGAAAAAAAAAAAAAAAGAAGAAAAAGAAAAGTCAGTAAGAGACGTGACCAAATCAGTCTCTTGCTCGGCTTCTCCGACATTTTTCTGTGTCATAACATGTTATTGGAGGAAGACTTGGACAAAGACTTTTGGCATGAAATTGAGACAAAAACAGAAGTTTACACGGAATCCATAGAAGAATAATTCGCCAAAAATAAGAATACAAATAATTGATAGTGCATTAGCTATGCTTCTACATTAGACATAGGAGAAAAACAGAGTACCTAATTTACGAGAGCGAGCTAGCCTAGCTGAGGAACACAAAGATAACATAACTAAGATATTCAAGATGAATGTAGAGCTGAAATACTTGTGCTTGTTGCTGACATGCGCAACGGCGGTGGCGGCGACGACGACGATGACAATTAGTAGTGGTACAACGGAGGCGAAAGCCCCAGATTGTAATAGAACTTGTGGGGATGTGGAAGTGCCTTACCCGTTTGGAATCGACGATCCAAATTGCGCCAAGGACGACAAATATTTCTTGATTACATGCAACCGGAGCTATTCTCCTCCGATATTGTTTCTACTGCCAAACATCGAAGTTGTCAACATATCGGTGCAGGAGGGAACGGTGAGCGTCCGCATCGACAACGCCTTTAGATGCTATAACGAGTCTGGTTTGATAAACAAATTCGATCAAAATATCCGTTTGGGAGCGGACAGCCCCTTCACCTTCTCCAACACGGAGAACAAGTTCATCGCCCTCGGCTGCGACACGCTCGCGCTCATGAGGGACTCCCAGGGCAGGTTCGGCAGCGGCTGCTTCTCGTTGTGCAACGCGCCCGTTAACCTGACCAAGGAGGGGTCTTGTTCGGGCTTCGGCTGCTGCCAGACCTCGGTTCCTAAGAACCTCAAGACTCTCAGCATAACGCTTGCTAGTCCCTCGAATCATACCAACACTTGGGGATTCAACCCTTGCGATTTAGCCTTCGTGGTGGACCAAAGGAGCTTCGACATATCGAAGATGCGACTCGATTTCCGGCCACTAGAGCTTGAGAATTCGAGTCTTTTGCTGGACTGGGTGGTGGACAACAAGACGTGTGATGAAGCCAGAATGAATGTTGCGGGATCGAGTAGTACTTACGCATGCGGCCAGAATACTAACTGCTCTAATTCCGACAATGCTCTTGGATATCGTTGCCATTGCTCGAAAGGGTTTAGAGGCAATCCGTATGATCTCCAACAAGGATGCCAAGGTATATATAAAAAAGTAGAAAATCTCAATTTCTTCCCTTATTTTGCTAAAGGATATCAGATAAGTTTCCTTTTTACGAGTAAGAGATGCAGAGCTGACTCTGCACGAAGCCGAGGAGTAATTTTTGTTTGGAAGATGCTATATAATCTATTTTTTTCATTTAAGAAAACTGCTTTAATTCCTTGAGGACAGGGTTTTTTTTTTTTTTTTGGTGGTTACTTTTCATAATTTTTTTGTATGAGGGATTAATTTTTAATAAACTTTCCTGCTAGATATTAATGAGTGTGAAGAACCGGAAACGTACCGATGTGAAGGAAAATGCAAAAACAAGAAGGGAGATTACGAATGCAAATGCCCTCTTGGAATGCATGGCGATGGTAAGGTTGGTTGTCAAGGCTTTCGTGTTACAGCTATTGCTTCAGGTATATATTTATTAACATCTTTACACTTTCATTATTTACATTAAAAAGGATTTATTATACCTAAACTAAAGCTCGTTAGAATATGCAACTATTAAATAGAGAAGTAGGAAGAAAAAGTGGTATTTCAACTACATGTTTTGAGTCCCTCTTATCCATTATTTTTTTATTAGATTTTTTTTATTAGTATTATGTTTGTGTCGTTTCTTAATTCTTTTTTTTTTTTTTTTGTTTACTTTGTTTTTTTTTGCTCACAGTTCTTGGAGCAGGCATTTTTGTTGTGGTTATAGCTCTATTCATACTCTACGATTGCAAGAGGAGAAAACGTGAAAAATTATTCAGAGAAAATGGGGGTTTGGTGTTGAAACACCAAAGAGTAAGAATCTTTAGCAAGGCAGACCTAGCCAAAGCAACCAACAATTACAAGGAAAGTCAGCTTCTTGGCAGAGGCGGATTTGCTTCGGTTTATAGGGGATCAATTCTAATCGATGAACGAAGTATCCCAATTGCGGTTAAGAAGCCGAAGGAAGATGATAAGATCCAAATAAACAGCCAGCAATTCCACGAAGAAATAGCCATTGTTTCACAAGTTAACCACAAGAATGTCGTCAAACTCCTGGGCTTATGTCTAGAGACCAAAATCCCACTCTTGGTTTATGAACTTGTATCCCATGGAACGCTCTCGCAACACATTCACAGCAAGAAATCAGCCGTGCTAAAATTGTGGAAGGCCCGCTTGAGAATCGGAACTGAAGTTGCACTCGCGCTTGACTATTTGCATTCGCTGGCTCACCCTCCGATCATTCATAGAGATATCAAGTCAACCAATATTCTCTTGGACAAAAATTACACTGCAAAAGTCTCGGACTTTGGAGCCTCAGTTCTCATTCCACCGGGGCACACCGGCATAGCCACAACGGTTCAAGGAACTCTCGGATACCTAGATCCAGAGTATCTGAACACGGGCACTTTGACTACAAAGAGCGATGTGTACAGCTTTGGTGTTGTTCTTGTCGAGCTCATAACAGGAGAGAAGCCGATATCAAATGGTAGAACTGGAGCAAAGAGTAACATCCTTCGGTACTTCATATCAAAAGTGAGAGAAAACAGCCATAATTATGTGGATACAATCTTAGATTCCGAGATCATTTGCAATGAAGATGAGATGGAACAAATAGAAGCAGTGGCGGAGCTTGCAACAAGATGTCTGGAGAGTAGTGGCATCAAAAGGCCGTCCATGAAAGAGGTGGCAGAGGAGCTCTCAAGGCTGAATCAGCTCAACAGAGAGTTCAAGACTTGCGCCAATGACGAAGAGATGAAGCGGTTGCTTGATGAATCGTCTCCGAGCAGCCATGATAAAGTTAAACACGATCGCATGTCGTATGAACTAGTGGAATATACTACATACGATGTCACAGGATATGACATGGAGCCATCAGTTTCTATCAACTAGCTCGTAAAACAGAGCACCCTCAACTGAAGCTCTAACGTGTAGACGCAGAAACATGCCATCCCACACTTGCCTGCAAACCTACAGTGTGCTTTTTTAAATTGATTAGTGTCGTGCTGTTATGGTAAAATTATTGGCTTAGTAGTTTCTCCATAAATATATATATATATATATATATCTCTCTTTTTTTTTTCTCATCCAGCTTAATTTCTCATTTTTTTTTTAAATATTGACAATCTTAATCTTTCAATCTAAATTTTTAACATAATTAATCATGTGCATTATATGTAATCTGCGGAAGACTTGGACAAAGAATTTTGGCATGAAATTGACACAAAAACACAAGTTTACGCGGAATCCATACAAGAATAATTCGCCAAAAATAAGAATACAAATAATTGAAAGTGCATTAGCTATGCTTATACATCAGACACAGGAGAAAAACAGAGTACCTAATTTACAAGAGCGAGCTAGCCTAGCTGAGGAACACAAAGATAACATAACTAAGATATTCAAGATGAATGTAGAGCTGAAATACTTGTGCTTGTTGCTGACATACGCAACGGCGGTGGCGGTGACGACGACGACTACAATTAGTAGTGGTACAACGGAGGCGAAAGCCCTGGATTGTAATAGAACTTGTGGGAATGTGGAAGTGCCTTACCCATTTGGAATCGACGATCCAAATTGCGCCAAGGACGACAAATATCTCTTGATCACATGAAACCGGAGCTATTCTCCTCCGATATTGTTTCTGCTGCCAAACATCGAAGTCGTCAACATATCGGTGCAGGAGGGAACAGTGAGCGTCCGCATCGACAACGCCTTTAGATGCTATAACGAGTCTGGTTTGACGAGCGAATTCGATCAAAATATCCGTTTGGGAGCGGACAGCCCCTTCACCTTCTCCAACACGGAGAACAAGTTCATCGCCCTCGGCTGCGACACGCTCGCGCTCATGAGGGACTCCCAGGGCAGGTTCGGCAGCGGCAACGCGCCCGTTAACCTGACCAAGGAGGGGTCTTGTTCGGGCTTCGGCTGCTGCCAGACCTCGGTTCCTAAGAACCTCAAGACTCTCAACATATTGCTTGCTAGTCCCTCGAATCACACCAACACTTGGGGATTCAACCCTTGTGATTTTGCCTTCGTGGTGGACCAAAGGAGCTTAGACATATCGAAGATGCGACTAGATTTCCAGCCACTAGAGCTTGAGAATTCGAGTCTTTTGCTGGACTGGGTGGTGGACAACAAGACGTGTGATGAAGCCAGAATGAATGTTGCGGGATCAAGTAGTACTTACTCATGCGGCCAGAATACTAACTGCTCTTAATCCGACAATGCTCTTGGATATCGTTGCCGTTGCTCGAAAGGGTTTAGAGGCAATCCGTATGATCGCCAACAAGGATGCCAAGGTAATCTTTTTAATTTGATTGATTGTGTCATTATCATAGTTCTTCAATGTCTGCTCAAATGCAGAGTTGACTCTGTACTAAACCGACGAGCAAAATTTTTTTTAGGTCGTCACATTTTATTATTATTATTGTTATTTTGTTACTTTAATTTGTTAATTCGTTTATATGACAGGATCAATTTTGATTACTTTTCTGATAGATATTGATGAGTGCAAAGAACCGGGTATATACCGAAGTGTAGGTAAATGCAAGAACAAGATCAGAGATTACGAATGCGAATGCTCTCTTGGAATGCGTGGCAATGGGAAGGTTGGTTGTCAAGGATTTCGTGTTACAGCAATGGCCTCAGGTATATCTACAATAACTTGTATACACTTCCATTCATTACAAATATATAAAACTAGTAATTATAAGAACCTTGAAAGGATACCAAAAAAAAATTTCCCACCTGGATTGGAATTATGTCTATCTTTTCTGTTAATCCTTTGCATTTAGTATTTGTTTTGTAATCTGATTTTTAGAAACACGAACTATTAATAGATGTATCCTAACATAAAAGTCTCAAAGTTCTAAAAGAATAAAGAAAAAATCGAGATTTATTATATCAAAGCTGAACTCATTAGGAAATTCAACTACTAAATGAAGAAGTAGTTGAACTCATTATATCTAAGCTAAAACTTTTTAAGAAAACATTGGCCAGTATGTTTGCAATCAAGTTTGTTTACTTATCATCTTTATTAGTGTTTGTGAAAGTTTCATAATTCTCTCTCTTTTTTTTTCATTTACTTTGAATGCATGCTTACAGTTCTAGGAGCAGGCATTTTTGTTGTGGTTATAGCTCTATTCATAGTCTACGATTGCAAGAGGAGAAAGCGCGAAAATTTTTTCAGAAAAAATGGGGGATTGGTGTTGAGGCACCAAAGAGTAAGAATCTTCAGCAAGGCGGACCTGGCCAAAGCAACTAATAATTACAAGGAAAGTCAGCTTCTTGGCAAAGGCGGCTTTGCTTCGGTTTACAAAGGATCAATTCTAATAGATGAACAAAGTATCCCAATTGCGGTCAAGAAGCCGACAGAAGACGATAAGATCCAAATAAACAGCCAGCAATTCCACGAAGAAATAGCCATTGTTTCGCAAGTTAACCACAAGAATGTCGTCAAGCTCCTAGGCTTATGTCTAGAGACCAAAATCCCGCTCCTGGTTTATAAACTTGTGTCCCATGGAAAGCTCTCGCAACACATCCATATAGCAAGAAATCGGCCGTGCTAAAATCATGGAAAGCCCGATTGAGAATTGGCACGGAAGTTGCACTCGCGCTTGACTACTTGCATTCGCTGGCTCACCCTACGATCATTCATAGAGATATCAAGTCGACCAATATTCTCTTAATTGGACGAAAATTACACTGCAAAAGTCTCGGACTTTGGAGCCTCGGTTCTCATTCCACCGGGCCACACCGGCATAGCCACAACGGTTCAAGGAACTCTAGGATATCTAGATCCAGAGTATCTGAACACGGGCACTTTGACTACAAAGAGCGATGTGTACAGCTTTGGTGTTGTTCTTGTCGAGCTCATAACGGGTGAGAAGCCAATCTCAAATGGTAGAACCGGAGCAAAGAGTAACATCCTTCAGTACTTCATATCAAAAGTGAGAGAAAACCGCCATAATTATGTGGATACAATCATAGATTCCGAGATCATTTGCAATGAAGATGAGATGGAACAGATAGAAGCAGTGGCGGTGCTTGCAACAAGATGTTTGGACAGTAGTAGCATCAAACGACAGTCCATGAAAGAGGTGGCAGAGGAGCTTGCTGGGCTGAGTAAGCTCAACGGAGAGTTCAAGACTCACGACAACGACGAAGAGGCGGAGCGATTGCTTGATGAATCATCTCCTAGCAGCCATGAGAATGTTAAACACGATCACAGGTCGTATGAACTAGTGGAATATACTACGTACGATGTGACAGAATATGACATGGAGCCATCAGTTTCTATCAACTAGCTCATAATTGCAGAACAACCTTCTCTGATGAATAGTAAAAGAACTAATTCAAATCATTGATTTTTGTAATTTCTTCCAAATATAAATACGTGTATATATATATATAGATGTATATGTATATCTTTGGGATGTAAAATAAGAGATCGGTGACATTTCGTTGTGGGTAATTCTTGTGTTTAATTTTAGTTGGTGTCCCAAAAACAATAGCAAATACTAAATAGCTCTAGTTGACTTATCTGATACTACACTCCTGAGCCAAATAAATATTGATAATAATTTAGCGTAAACAACAGCAAAAACATTCAGTTAATCACGAACGCAGAACCGCACCAAATGGCATCGGCAACCATATTAAGGAATTGTAACATGTAGTGAGGAAACAAGAATTGTAAAGTGTTTTAGCGGCGGGTATTTAGAAATGAAAGGGAAAATTAAAGCAAACATGAAGGTCACATTTTATAAATATTATTTTATGGTTTTGATGGGAAAATAAAAATAATGTAAGTTGTAAAAGTTTATTTCAGTAGGCATAAATATACTACAAAAAATAAAGACTTTTAGGCACACCAAAAATAATAATTAAAAGCATATTTTGTTGTGACTAAAAGTTTTAGTCACAACAAAATGTCATGACCACTTCCGTCATTAAAAAGTCCGTGACTAAAAGTTTTAGTCACAACAAAATTTAAGTTGTGACTAAAAATACTTGTAGTCATAACTTCATTTGTCACTAAATTTTGTTAACATGCATGCACAAATATCATAATGTCAAATTTTGTTGTGACTAAAGATCATTTAGTCACAAAATTTATTGTGACTAAAAGTCATTTAGTCACAAAATTTTATTGTGACTAAAACTAAAAATCTTTTAGTCGCAATAATTTTTTGTGACTAATTTTTGAACAACCACTAAAAATGAATTAAATATATTTATAATTATAATATAATTTACAGTTCAAAATTTGATAATAAATCTGAAGATCTGAAGAGATCTGAAGTGGATCTATGAAGATCGTCTTCAGTGCGATGCAATGGAGCTCAAAAACAAAAACTTTTCTGATTTTGAAGGACAAAATGGAGAATTCATCAAATAAAATAGAAAACAAAATTAAAATGGCATAAATGTTCAGTCACGGAATTATCTTTGTCACTAAAACATTATTAATAACAAGTTGTGACTAATTAATTAGTCACATAACAATTTTGACTAAAGATCAAGTTTTTTGTAGTGATAATAAAAGAAAATATTTTGTTGAGTCAAATTAAAATAAAACACATAAGATGTTAGGGGAGAAAAATAAAATTTCAAAAAGAAAAGAAGAAGGAATGTCGAAGAGCACCCCAAAAAAAAATCAACAAAAAGGAATCGTTTTCGTCGAAAGTCTCTAGGGAAAGTGGTTTGCGCCTTGCAGTGTCTCTATATATATATATATATATATATATATATATATATATATATATTTGTTTAAACACGTGCACATGTGCAAGAAAAAATGAATTTTATTATAATCCCTTTCAAATAAAAAATAAATAATAAAAAGGACTAATTACTCCGATTAAAGATGAAAGAATTCAATTGTTTATTGACAATTCAATATTTTGATTGAGACAAACGTAATAGAAAACTATTTATGGTTATAATGAGAAGAAAAAAAGGTATTAAAACATAGGAATATTGGAGGAAAAAAAACTATTTTCTTAAGTAATCATAAAAAATGTAAAATATAAAAAAATATAAAAAAACAAACACACATATCAATGTCGTAACTTTAAAATTTATAAGGTAATTATCTAAGTAGGAATATATTTACATTTTTTTTTTTTTTGGAAATAAGATATGTGATTATTCTTTGAGTGAAGAAAATTTGGAAACTAAAGAAGTAATTTAATTGATTATATTTAAAATATTAAGATATTAGGGGAGAACAAAAAAAAAAGTAGAAAAATTAAAAGAAATAATTAGAGAGGTCTATAAAATTAATAAGTTAAAGAAAAAAGGGCCAAAGTAAAAACTAAAGAAAACAAAAAACAAAAAACAAAAACAAAAAACAAAAAAACAAAAACAAAAACAAACAAACAAAAAAAGTAGAAGAAGAAGAAGAAGAAAAAGATCAAAACGCACCTTTCAACCAAAATATACGTTTTGGATGAAACCGCGTGAACATAGTCAAGATTGGCTCTTCTATAATATAGTTTTGATTATATATAGTTAAGATAAGAATTCACATCCAAAGTTTTTTTTTTTTTTTTTTTAAACATCCAAAGGAATATTGGCCTCCATTTTGGACGTGTGTTCATCCAAAACTAAAAACAAACAAAAAGGAATCATAATTAATCAAGTGAACCAGTAAGAGACATTGACCATATGACATCTCGTTTTCGGCTTAACTTGTTTAAAATTTTCGTTGTAAATGACATGCCATTGGAGGAAGACTTGGACACCAAGACTTTTAACATGAAACTTACACAAAACAAGTGTCGACCAAATATATCCATAATAAAAAAAAATTCGACCGAAAAAAAAAAAGGTAAATCATAAGTTATCAGTATTATCTTCAAGTTCTCCCGATCCAAAATTGTGAAATGAATTTACTGAGATCACAAGTGTGATGAGAAGGATTTTGGTTCTAGGTCTTTAACACCTACCAGTTTCTTAGAATTCACAAGTATAAAGTTTATGCCAAGAGGTAGACTTTGATGAGTGAAATAACTCCAATTTTAGACGGATAGAAACAAAAGGCGCATCAAATAATAGACTTCCTTTACACCATGTCACCGTTATTGGTAAAATAAAAGAAAGGTCTACTGACTATAAATTAAATATGGGAGAAAAGAATGTACTCTGTTATTATGCATTTGAGTTGAGTTTGAATTGAGTTTTTTGCGTTAGATTTGAGTTGAATTATTATGCATTTGGAACACAGGTTTGAATGATTGAAGCTAAAAAGTGTAAAAACTTGAAATGTTTTTGAAAAAAAAAAAAATCAATATAGAGCTTTGTTTTGCTCGTTTCGAAATTCTATACAGTTAAAAAAAATATCATCTTATTTTGAATTTGTATATGTAAAGTCATGTATTTTTAAAATTTAAGTTAGAAAATTGTAATAGTAAAACAGTTGAAATTGAAAACATAATTACATATTTGAATGTAACTAGTACACTAAACGCTTGCTAATTAGTTTACATGTTGACTTGTTTGAGCTTTAAATCCATATCAAAATTAGGTAAATATTTATTTATCACATACAAACTATAAAATATAATTTAAAAAACATTATTTATCTATCCAACATGATACAAAATTCACTGTTAAAGCAAGCATTATAGTACCTGATGCCTGCCAAGGTTGGTTCTATAATGTCTGTCTAAGATGCTACAGACTAATTAAATAATCAAGAACCTCAAGGTAGTGTGACACTTATGGATACTTAACTATAATGCCAATTACCTGATAATATTCTTCATTTTTATCATAACATATATATCAAAATAATTAAAAATGAAATAAATTTTCAATCTTTCCAATAGGTACCAAATTAATGCAGGAATTGAAGACGACACCGGAGGAATGAACACTGTTATGTTTGAAAAAACCATACAATCATTACTAAACAAACCAATAAGGATACACATATCCAAATATCGTTTCTCCTATCCTTAACCAACTCAAAGGCATATCAAAATATTTCTCTTCCACTTTCGTCCTAGAGATCCTTTTATTGATGCAACCATTGTAAAAACCTTTGACGATGATGACCCACTGATGTTATTACCCGTACGAGCAACTGAACCTTCCAAAGAAATTCCACCATTATTAATCTCTATTGATCCAGAAACACCAAGAAGCAAGAAGACAGCCAAAAAAAAAAAAAAAAAAAAAAAAAAAAAAAAAAAACTCACTTTCAATAAACCTATCATCGAAGAAGTGGAATCAAGGTACATTAATATTCATATTTTATCTTTGATTTTTTAATTTCCTCACTCAACATATATATTTATAAATCATTACCTACGATATAATTGTATTTATTATTATTTCAACCCTCAACATCAACCTTTTTCACCACAAGTTCAAACTGTATCTCAAAGCGACTCCTCAAAAAAATAAAATGAAACTAGGTAATATTATCTTTTACATATAATTATATATCAAATAACAATATTTATTTTAATTTTCTTTACAAAAATCAACTTACTTATATTATCATTAATATATATTTTTTGTTATTATGACGGATCAGAAGAAAAAAATAAAGAAAATTAAACATGAGTGACAACAGTATGATCGACTGGAAAAAGTTTCATATTCCAAAGCTCTATGTGTGTTTGTATGCTTATATATAACTCTGACATGTTAATATGAATTTGAATGTATATATTCAAATATTAAATTAATCCTCAAACTTATTGTAATTATATTATCTATCTTAATCGACTGTCTTTAATATATATTATCTGTTTTTATGATTTATCTTTTAACCTTTTTTTTTTCCACCATGCAACCCACGGGCATTAGACTATTGATAGCTAAAGGACTAATATTGCCTTTATTTTCCGGGGTGTTATATATTGACCAAAAACCATTTTCGGCTTCCATATCATTGTTTATGTCTAATAACATGCCATCAGTGGAATATATAACGATAAAGTTCAACACGATCGCAGGTCGTATGAACTAGCTAGTGGAATATACTACGTGCGATGTGACAGAATATGACATGCATGGAGACATCAGTTTCTATCAGCCAGCTCATAATTGCAGAAAAACCTTCTCTGAAGAATAGTAAAATAACTCATTCAAATCATATATTTTTGTAGTTTCTTCCGTATAAAAATTTGTATATATAAATATATATGTATATTTATATCTTTTAGGATGTAAAAAAAGAGATCGGTGACATTTCGTTGTGGGTAATTCTTATGTTTAAGTTTAGTTGGTGCCCCAAAAACAATAGCAAATACTAAATAGCTCTAGTTGACTTATCTGATACTACACTCCTGAGCCAAATAAATATTGATAATAATTTAGCGTAAACAACAGCAAAAACATTCAGTTAATCACGAACGCAGAACTGCACCAAATGGCATTGGCAACCATAATGGAGAATTGTAAAATGTAGTGAGGAAACAAGAATTGTAGAGTGTTTTAGCGGGTATTTAGAAATTAAAGGGAAAATCAAAGCAGACATGAAGGTCACATTTTATAAATATTATTTTATTGTTTTGAAGGGAAAATAAAAATATTGTAACTTGTAAAAGTTTATTTCAGTAGGAATAAATAATTAAAGAAAATATTTTGTTGAATCAAATTAAAAAAAAAAAAAATCATATAAGATGTTGGGGGAGAAAAATAAAATTTCAAAAAGAAAAGAGAAGAATAGTCAAAGAGCACCCCAAAAAAAAAAAATCAACAAAAATGAATCGTTTTCCTCGAAAGTCTCTAGGGAAAGTGGTTTCCGCCTTGCGGTGTCTATATATACACTAGTTTTAAGAACGTGCGTCGCACGTGTGCAAGAAAAAATGAATTTTATTATAATCCCTTTCAAAAAAAAAAAAAAAAAAAAAGCCTGACTAATTACTCTGATTAAAGATGAAAGAATTCAATTGTTTATTGACACTTCAATATTTTGATTGAGACAAACGTAATAGAAAACTATTTATGGTTATTATGAGAAGAAAAAAAGGTATTCAAACAGAGAATATTGGAGGAAAAAAACTATTTTCTTAAGTAATCAATAAAAAAAAAAAAACAAACAAACTCACACATATCAATGTCGTAACTTTAAATTTTATAAGATAATTTTCCAAAGTAGGAATATATTTACATTTTTTTTTGGAAATAAGATATTTAATTATTATTTGAGTGAAGAAAATTTGGAAAATAAAGAAGTAATTTAATATATTATATTTAAAATATTAAGATATTAGGGGAGAACAACAAAAAAAAAAAAAAGAAAAATTAAAAGAAATAATTAGAGAGGTCTATAAAACTAATAAGTTAAAGAAAGAAGGATAAAAACTTTAAAATAAAAATAAATAAAAATAAAAAGGAAGACCACAACGCACCTTTCAACCAAAACATACGTTTTGGATGAAACCGCGTCAACAGAGTCAAGATTGGCTCTTCTATAATATAGTCATGATTATATATAGTTAAGATAAGGAAATAACATTCAAAGGATTTTTTTTTTTTTTTTTTTTTAAACATCCAAAGGAATAAAATATATTAATATTGTCCTCTATTTTGCCGTGTGTTCATCCAAAATTAGAAACAAAGAAACAAAAAGGAATCATAATTAATCAAGTGGACCAGAGAGACATTGACCATGGGACATCTCGTTTTTGGCTTAACTTGTTTAACATTTTCTTTGTAATTACATGCCATTGGAGGAAGACTTGGACACCACGACTTTTAACATGAAACTTACACAAACACAAGTGTATACGAAATATTTCCATAATAAAAATAATTCGACCAAAAAAAATGTAATTCATAAGTTATTAGTATTATCTTCACAACCTCCCCATCCAAAATTGTGAAACAAATTTACTGATATTACAGGTGAGATGAAAAGGATTTTAGTTCTAGAATTTACAAGTATATGGTTTATGCCAAGAGGTAGATTTTGATGTGTGGAATAACTCCAATTTTAGATGGATAGAAACAAAAGGCGCATTAAATAATAGATTTTCTTTTCACCATATCACCGTCACTGGTAAAATAAAAGAAAGGTAAGTCTATTGGCTATAAATTAAACATGGGAGAAAAGAGTGTACTCTGCTATTAGAGCCTAGAGTTTAAGGAAAACAAGATCAAGATGAAAGTAGTGCAGAAATACATGTGCATGTTGCTGTTACTGTGGCCATGGATATTTGTGGCGGCGGTGACGGCAGCGGCAGCAAGTAGTACTACAACTACGGACGTTGCTGTTGATTCCGAGAAAATTAGTTGCAACCAACAAATTTGTGGGAACGTGGAAGTGCCTTACCCCTTCGGAATCGACGATCCAAATTGCGCTAAGAACGAAGATTTCATGCTCAACTGCAACCGCACACTCTCTCCTCCAACACTGTTTCTGGGAGAAAACATCCAAGTCGTCAACATATCGGTGGAGAACGGCACCCTTAACGTCCTCGTCGACACCGCCACTCGCTGCTATAACGAGTCGGTTGTTGTTACCTACGAATTCAACCAGGCAATCACACTAGGAGACCACTTCACCTTCTCCAGCACCGAAAACAAGCTCGTCGTCCTTGGCTGCGACACGCTCGCGCTCATGAGCGACGCCGAGGGAAGGTTCGGCAGTGGCTGCATCTCCTTGTGTGGTGAGCCGGTTAACCTGACCGAGCAGGGTTCTTGCTCGGGCTTCGGCTGCTGCCAGACCTCGCTTCCAAAGAATCTCAAGACTCTCAACATATCGCTGGCGAGTGTGTTTAATCACAGCAACACTTGGGATTTCAACCCTTGCGATAAGGCCTTCTTGGTTGACCAGAGGAGCTTCGACATATCGAAGATGCGACTCGATTTCAAGCCACTAGAGCTTGAGAATTCGAGTCTTCTGCTGGACTGGGTGGTGGACAACAAAAAGTGTGAGGAAGCTAGACTGAAAATCGGATCGAGTACTTATGCATGTGGGGAAAATACAGACTGCTCTTACTCCAATAACGCTCAGGGATATCGCTGCCATTGCTTGAAAGGATTTACAGGAAATCCATATCTTCCGCAAGGATGCCGAGGTATAATTTGACAATTTGTGCGAATATATAAATAGTAGAAAAATCTTAATTTCTCCCCTCCTTTTGCTAAAGCATATCAGATAGGTTTATTTTTGAAGAGCACGTAAGAGATGCGGAACTGATTCTGCACGGAGCTGAGGAGTAGTTTTGTATGGAAGATGCTGCATAATTTCATTTTTACTCAGAATCTATTTTTAACTTTTAAGAAAACTGCTTTAATTCTTTGAGGACAGTTTTTTTTTTTTTTTTTTTTTTTGGTTAACTTTGGTTATTTGTTTATACGAGGGATTAATTTTAATAAACTTTCATGCTAGACATTAATGAGTGCGAAGAACCAGGAATGTACCCATGTGAAGGAAAATGCAAAAACAAGAAGGGAGATTACGAATGCAAATGCCCTCTTGGGATGCATGGCGATGGCAAGGTTGGTTGTCAAGGATTTCGTGTTACAGCTATTGCCTCAGGTATGTGTGTGTGTGTGTGTGTGTGTGTGTGTGTGTGTGTAATAACATATTTACACTTTCATTATTTACATCAAAAAGGAATTATTTTACCTAAACAAAAACTCACTGGGAAATTCAACTATTATCTCGCCGAGCATTGATTAGCTGGTACGGAAAAAAAGTGGTATTTCAACCACGTGTTTTGAGACTCTCTTATCCATGATATTTTTGTTAGAATTTTTTTATTAGTAATATGTTTGTGTCGTTTCATAACTCTTTATTTTTTTCCATTTATTTTGTTTTTTTATTTTTTATTTTTTGCTTACAGTTATTGGAGCAATCATATTCGCTGCGACTGTAGTTCTATTCATAGTCTACGATTGCAAGAGGAGAAAACGTGAAAAATTATTCAGAGAAAATGGGGGATTGGTGTTGAAGAACCAAAGAGTAAGGATCTTCAGCAAGGAGGACCTGGCCAAAGCAACCAACAATTACAAGGAAAGTCAGATTCTTGGTAGAGGCGGATTTGCTTCGGTTTACAGCGGATCAATTCTAATCGACGAACAAAGTATCCCAATTGCGGTCAAGAAGCCGAAAGAAGACGATAAGATCCAAATAGACAGCAAGCAATTCCACGAAGAAATAGCCATTGTTTCCCAAGTTAATCACAAGAATGTCGTCAAGCTCCTAGGCTTATGTCTAGAGACCAAAATCCCACTCTTGGTTTATGAACTTGTATCCCATGGAACGCTCTCCCTACACATCCACAGCAAGAAATCAGCCGTGCTAAAGTCGTGGAATGCCCGCTTGAGAATTGGCACAGAAATTGCACTCGCGCTTGACTATTTGCATTCTCTAGCTCAACCTCCGATCATTCATAGAGATGTCAAGTCAACCAATATACTCCTGGACGAAAGTTACACCGCGAAAGTCTCAGACTTCGGAGCCTCAGTTCTCATTCCATCAGGGCACACCGGCATAGCCACAACAGTTCAAGGAACTCTCGGATACCTAGATCCAGAGTATCTAAACACAGGCACTTTGACTACAAAGAGCGATGTGTACAGCTTTGGTGTTGTTCTCGTCGAGCTCATAACAGGAGAGAAGCCGATCTCAAACGGTCGAACAGGAGCAAAGAGTAACATCGTTCAATACTTCATTTCAAAAGTTAGAGAAAGCCGCCATAATTATGTGGATAGAATCTTAGATTCTGAGGTCATTCGTGATGAGGATGAGACGGAACAGATAGAAGCTGTGGCGGAGCTTGCAACAAGATGTCTGGAGAGTAGTGGCATCAAAAGGCCGTCCATGAAGGAGGTGGCAGAGGAGCTTTCAAGGCTGAACAAGCTCAACAGAGAGATCAAGACTTGCACCAATGACGAAGAGGCCAAGTGGTTGCTTGATGAATCGTCTCCGAGCAGCCATGAGAATGTTAAACACGATAGCAGGTCGTATGAACTAGTGGAATATACTACGTACGATGTGACAGGATATGACATAGAGCCATCAGTTTCTATCAACTAGCTCATAATAACAGAACACCCTCAACTGAAGCTCTAATGAATAGACGCGGAAACATGCCATCCCATACTTGCCCACAAGCCTACAGTGTGCTTTTTTAAATTGATTAGTGTCGTGCTGTTATCGTAAAATAATTGATTTTGTCGTTTCTCCATAACAAATATATATATGTATATACATCAATCATGTAGGATGTAAAATAAAAGATGAGAGAACTCTCAGTTGTGAATTATTATTCTTATGTTTAAGTTTATTTTAGAGTCACCAAAAAAAAAAAAAGTAGTAAATTTAGAATAAAGGCATGAAAAATAAATTTAAACAGTAAATTTACCGAGAGGAAACGCGGTAAAATATTTTAGAATCATAATTTTTAACCTATGATCCAAACTGGCCTGTGATAAATACACAATGGCGTTGAAAACTTGTCTTACAGCACCTCAGCGAAATAAAAATAATTTACCAAAAAGCATAGTAACAGCAAAAACCTCTAGTTAATACGAATTCCCAACTGAACCAAACGACAACCATAATGGGGCATTGTAAAATGTAGTGAGCAAACAAGAATTTTGGAATCTTAAACTTAACCAGATTGGGGTTCTAGGATGATCAAAAACAAAATATCCGATTAAACAATAACAAAAAGGGACCCACAAAAAAAAAAGGTTTTCTACCAAAAAAGATCCAGGAATAGCCTCACTTTAACTTCTCTTTAAAGCTTGATCGTAAAATGACCAAGTTACATAAACAAGTTGGGCCTCGATGCCTTGTATGTGGTCTTCAGCTTCCTAGTTGGCGGCCTAACCTTCTTGAACACCAACGGGAACTTGATTTTTGAGTTGTGAAATTGTTTTGTGCTCTCTCTCTTGCAGAGCTTAGCAGGGACGGTTGCAGTCTTGATGATCTGGATACAGGGGAACCTGACTCTGTGGCGAGAAGCCATCTCGTTGTACATCTGCTCTACTGCACCATTTAGGGTGGTGTCACGGTACTCCTTGTACATGTTGTGGTACCCAGTTCGGCTCTGGTAACGCAACCAAATACCGTAATTGTCGATTTTGGTTGGGTTCTTCTCAAAAATCTGCAAGAAATCAACACATATTTGTTAAGAAATCTCATGCCAGAAATGGATCAAGACAAATGATAATTACTTACAAAACCATTAACAAAGAACAATCAACACACATCTTTGTGCTAAAATATGAATGTGAGTTTCCCATGTCTGAATCAAGACTGAGTGATACGACTAAAAATGGCACTGTAAATAGTCCGAGTTGTAGACTTCGAAACTGAATTCAGCATAATGACTTTATTTTTACATCGCGCGCCTAAAGCGCTTCAGCATCGTCTTACAAAATAGAATTCTGAAGTCACTATGCAATTTAGACTTTCTCATTTAATCATTTTTACAAAGCACTCGTACAATTGTCACATATAATCACCATCCGTTAATCAACAGCCTTTTTCCTAAAATAATATGCTCCCGATACTCCGGAAACAGTAATATAATGAGAGATATGTGATTGGTAAAAACACTCCGACCTCAATATAAGGTATATAAAGGTTCAAATAAACTTGATCAAGCTAGAATATGCAAACCCAGAAAATGAAATAAAATTTTTCATTTCCATAATTCAGGACTTAATAAATATAAATAAAAGAATATCCATGGAAGAAAACACGAAATGAACAAGATTTTTACATTCGTATCCAGAAATAATAAATATACAACCAATAATTCTACTCAAGTTCGACAATTTTTTTTTTAAGAAAAAGGTTAAAAAGGACGAACCTCATTGATAGCAAGGACTTGTCCGTTGCTCTTCTTGACCTTCTTCAGCTTCCTCAAAAAATACCTAAAATCCAGATTCATCAACCAAACACCAATCAATCAAGATTCACGAACAAGATAATTAATTAAAAAAAAAAAACCAAATCAATCAACTAAGAACACAATCGAAAACAACAAAATCAAATCATTGATCTTACCAGAACTTGGACTTGGCGCGAACCTCGTTGGTGGCCCAGAGCTTCATGCGGTAAATCTTGGGATGCTCATCGGATTCCGATGGGAGAGCCCTCCCGACAACCTGGTACTGGTGAAACTGCGTCCCAAAATAAAAATAAAAATAAATCAATCACATTTCAAAAACACAAACTCAAAGATTTAATTTTCTCGGGAAACAAACAAGGAAAATGAGAGGGGGGGATCTGAGGAGGAGGAGAGATTACCCTGAAAGTAACCATTTCTGAGAAACAGAGAATACAGGAAGATTTTCTGAGGTCTCGCTCGATCTCTCTCTCTCTCTGGCGGAGGAAGAAGAGTTTAGGGTTTTCTTTCGCTTATATATGAGCTGCCGCAGGGGCTGGGAGACGGAAAAACCCTAGTCCGTGAGAAAATAAACTAGGGTGACTAAGGAACTGACGGAAACTTGGTGAAACCCACTCAGATGATTACACGCGGACACCCATTTCCGAATACAGGCCCGTTTAGAGATTGGGCTGCATTAACCCAGCCAGGCCCGTTAAATTGAGCCAAGTTTTCATAAAATTGTGAAACAGCCCTATAATAGAGGTATTTATATTTCTACCCTTTTTATTGTTTAGTTGAATTTTTGACCATCCATACTTATTTAATTCGATATCAAAAAAATTAAAACTATTATAACTGGTGCAATAATTCAAAAAATATATATTTTTTTTAATGGACACACATTCTCTCTAATATAAATATATATTTTTTATATACTTTAAATATTAAATTTATAGCTAATAGTTTTTTTTAATAAGTTTTTTAATAAATGATCGAAGTTTTTAAAAATTAGTTACATGTCTTTTTTTTCTAAAATAGTTAATCAATTTTTTTAAATGGTCAATCACTTGATTGATCACATAATATTCAATTAGTGATGATCAATCAAGTGATTAGGTTAATTATTAATTGACCATAACGTAAATAACGAAATTTCATAATTAATCATTAATTTTCATAGTCAATCACTAGTTGATTATTAGTCAATCACTAATTGACTAAATCTGAAAAATGACCAATGATCATCTTTCTAACCAAAAAAAAAAAAAAAAAAATTTTGGATCATCTATTTGATTTGGTAATTAAAAAATATCACACAACCTAATTTTCCTATTAACGCCTCATGTAAGCAATGTAAGATAGACAGTAAAATTGACGTTAAAAATAAGTCGATTCGTAAAATATAATACACAATACTAGTGAAAAATTAGAGATTAATGTAAAAGAATTTTAAAATATAGAATTAGTATTCATATTTTAGAAAAAAGAAAGAAGTGTTAATACTTAGGAGGTAATAGTGTATAAATCATAGAGGTCAATTTTCAAATTTCAAAAATATAAAAAGAGAAAGAACTAAAATAACATTATTGAATAGAATAATAATAAATTATAGCATTAAATTTTAAACATAATAATAAATGATAATAATCAAATTTATGATCATATAATATCAAAAAACCAATCCACATTCCTTCTCTCTCTCACTCCTCCTCCTTCTTTCTCTCTTTCAAACTATGCGTTTAAATTTATTATTAAAAATTAACTATAGATTTGTTATTTTTTAGAAAATCCAAAAAAAAAAAAAATCAAAGGACATACAAGAAAATACAAGGATTTTCTCAAAAATCCAAGCATTTACACGAGAATATGTGCTATAATTTATCATCTTTTGAAAAATAAGTTATAAACTTTAGAAGTACCTATAAAATATATTATTTGCTACAATTTCTCAAACATAAATAGAGAACGTGCCGCCATTGGACCCTATATAGGTCCATCACTACCCTTACTTGCATACGTTTAGATTTCTGTCTTTTCTAAGGGCCCGTTTTGAAGACAGAATTTGTTTGGAGTTGAAATGAGTTTTGAAAATATAGATTTAAGATAAACACTTTTGGAAAACTTTTTTTTTTTTATGGAAGAATAATTATAAAAAAAAAAAGTAATATTTTTGTTGATATGTGTATTGCTGATTTGATAATTAAAAATTTTAAAACATTAAAACTTTTATTTTAAAAATTTGTGAAATAGTAAAGTTTTAGAAAAGTGGATTTAGAAACAAAATTCATCTCAAACACACAATTGTAAAAGAGACGGCAAAACACCGTCTCCATCGGTGCCAAAAACAACCCGAGTCATGCAGACTGTTGTCGTAGTCATCAACTAGATGACTTCGATCATCTACCAGAGTCCATCTTGAAGCCATTTGTACATATTCAAAGACGATGACAACGAAAAAGGCAATGCTACATTGCTTTTATTCGAACATGAGCTTTGCGTCCAACCTCATATGAGCAAAAACTTGACAAGTTCCTTGTTCAACATGTTGATTGAAGTATGTTTGATTGATCATAAAAAATTTTCGTAGTAGTTTAAAGCCTCGTTTTGAAGAACCATCTGGATTGTAATATATGGATAGAAACATTAAAATAAAAATATATGAATAGAAATATTTAAATTATCATCCGAACATACATTGGGATGCTAACATTTAGTACAATAGATTTGAAAAGAAACATTTGAATTTATGCCTAATGTCAAAATATGGATTTAAATGGTCCACTTCAGATGTGCAAAATCCAAATTTAGTACAATACATTTGAAAAGAAATATTTGAATTTATGCCTAATGTTAAAATAGGCATTTAAATGCTCCACTTTAGATATGCAAAATGCAAACACACATTTGAATATCATTCAAATGGAATAGCCCAAATTGAAGACATGATTGGCCAAGTTTCTTGTAACTAATATTCAAGTGAGCGTAGTCATATGCTTATTTTGCTTTGACAGTTGGACTTTAAATTTAGGACAAATTGCATCCCCGGGTGTGAACTTTAGACTTTGTCACAAAAACCCCCCAACATCAATTTGTAATATTCTATCCTTCTAAATTTTGGAAAAATTCACAAATTTCCCCCCTCAATCAAATTTTTGATGAAAAAAATATGCATGACACTTGTTGAAAGCATAAGTTATGAATATTAAATATGAATTTAGAAGAATTAAAATATTATGAACCATAGATTTATATCTTGCTTACTTCTTAGTTTGTTTTTTACTAAACAACCTAAATCCCTGCCCTAATTTCAACAGCACAGGTCGTTAACTTAAACCATTATTGCTCTCCCGCTGAGTTGCACATGCGATACTGCTACCTTGCATGAACTCCAGTTTGTCCCACAAGAATAGATGTTTGAGGGCCTTGAGTTGTCGGAGACCCTTACCGTCATTACAACCACATTTTGCGCAATGCCGATTGCCAAAGCAGTAACTAAGAGAAGGATCATCGTACAGGAAATACGTGCATTGTCCGTCTCGGGGGGTTAGGTTCAAGGGTTCATCTAAAATCTAGCCTTTGCTCTCCGCTTGGCTTTTCCCAAATGCCTTCTCTTGGGGAATGCCGTCCAGCAAAAAGGGGACAGCTACAAGTCAATGCCTCGGGGTGTCACTTTTAATAGCTCAGGTGACATGTTCACCATAAAAAAGTGACATATTGTTGACCAAAATTTGGGAGAAATTGCTGAATTTTTCTTGACCATTTCTATCCAAAAACTTAACAGACGAGTTGTTGTAATTCCAATATGCATTGTTAGAGATTCAGAAGAAAACCAAATGTGACACTAGATTATGAACACTCGTGAGCTTACAAAAACCACCTCCAAAGTTTAATTACAATAACTAACTGTTGTATTCGACTGCGGAAGGAGAGGAATATACAACGATCTTCATGGCCATTTATGGAGTTCACCAAGCATGATTTCCCTTCGTTACGCCAAGAGTCAATGCGATCATAGCCAGTATGGACTGAAAATGCAAGAACGTGTAACTCAATGAGATAAAATTCAACTTCCACTAGAAAAGTGAACGGCAAAGGAATTTGGATTTCAAATAAAAACGGAAAGCATGTGCATCTTCTTTCTATAAAAATTTTGAGACGGAAACTCTTTGTTTGCTAGAAATGTGTGGTGCAGTGAATTTAAATAAGAAACAAGAACACAGGTTCGATCTCACTTCTAGTCACAAACTATAAACCAATCCCCATTTTAGTTACGGAATTTTAAAGCATCCCATTATATACCGAGTCGCCCTGAATTAAACTTTCTATCCATGACTCAAAATCTTGTCGGAAAAAGGTAACATGAGGACAAAGTTTGGTTTAGTAGGGATTAATTTTGTAATTTTACATGTTAGGACAAGACTGTAACCTTGCCTTTTTCCATTAAAATTTTAAGGGTTTGACGGACAAAAAGGACTAATATAGGACAAATTAGCAGATAGGGGGCTCGTTCAAGGACGTTTTAAAAGTCAATGACCAAAATGAGATTAGGCCTAATTTGGGGACTAAAGATGAAACTAAACTAACAATAATACACAACATGTCAAAATCAACACTATTCCAACAGGCAAACTATGGCATCAAGTCATCAACCACAACATCACGGGTTATATTAAGTTATTAACTATCAAATCGAGAAGGAAAAAAATGCATGCAACAACACTAGACGACAGATGATCAATCATTTTGAAACAGGTTACGGTTGTTGGAGAAAGTAATACATCATAGGTGCATATTGATTTTTTTCCTGTCTGAAAAATCTAAATTAAGGGGATTGCAACACATCATGCAGGTCTAAAGAGTTTTCAATGTTTGAAGTAAGACCTCAATCCGTATTGGAAACACAATTACGGGGAGATCAGTAGACCAGGAAATGGAGAAGAATGGCCAAGGTGATGAGGAGCAAGAAGAATAAATATAGAAGGTAGTACTAAGTATAACAATATAGAAGGTAGTACTAAGTATAACATCTAAATATTTCACCATAGTTCTAATAAGTTTCCCAAACAATGTAAGCGAGTTTCCACTTTCCTATCACTGATTTTTGGGCAGTTTCCAGTGTTTGTTAGTTTACTTTCCTTGTTCGGTTAGTTTCCCTTTCCTGTATTTCCTTCCCTATAAATAGGAGGAGATTGTCATTGCAAGACTAAAGACTTTATTAACCATATTGAATATTCAGATTTCCTTTCTATTGTTCACCTTCTTCTCTCTCTAACTTCTAACTCTCTCTCTCTTCTTCTCTAATTCTTCTTCTATTTCTCTCTTTTTTTTTTCTTCGTAGTCTCTTTATTCTCGTACTGCCCCATGTCACTAGTGTATGATTTACTATGTCGATATGCAACTTCCAAAATGAGAAAAATCACTCTTATATTTCCTTTCTATCTCACGGTCACACTAATTCATTTTTACAGCTGCCAAATTAGTCGTTACAAGTTACTAAATCATGCACAAATTAACCAAGCATGAACAAAGAGTGAGTTTTGAAATAAGTTCACTGAACTACACAACATTTTGCTGAAGTTCATTGTCATTGGAATCATTACAAAGGATAAGATACTTCGGAGAATTAAGTTGCAAATATAAAAATGAATTTCAAGAACGTTTGTAGCAAGTAAAAATAACTGTGATAATACTAACTGAAAGCAAAAAAGAATACTTACAGCGATCAGGCAGGCCACATATCCAGGCTTTTCTCTGTAATCCACTCGTACAAAAAGTAGTATAAAAGCTCCCACATACCAAGGAACGCCACCAAGAAAGAAACCAATTAAGAACCTGAAGAAAGAAACAGTGAAAAAAACCTATCATAACTGGGAACTGGTTAAACTATTGAATTACACTTACAAGGCCAACATTGAAAATCCACATAAAATTTTGACAACCACCCAAGATGGTTAAAGTTTATTCTTGGCTATATACACAATCTGTAATTTAATAACAACTTCCAAAGGGAGCTGATCACCAATTTTAATATACATATTCCTTTTTTTTTTTTTTTTGGGTCATACAAATGACCCATTTCAAATGAGTGTTAGCATATTATCCTTTGGCAATTCAATAATTTCTCAGCTACGGAAATTTATTCACTCAACTCTCAGAAACTAAGGTCCTCAAACTTCCATCTCCTTTTTTTTTTTTTTTTTTTGTCTTTTTCTTCAATTCAAAACCACTTTTCACTATTCACATTTCCAAATTTCTACTAAAAGTCTATGACTTTCTCATTTCAAATCGAAATGAGATGATTCTTCTGTCAAAATGCTCACAACAACAAGACGAACGAAACAAGATCCATTTTGCATATTTTTTTTGAACATGTTTTGAAATTTTTGCACTATTTTCTATATCACATCATACATTTCCAACCAAACTTTCAAAACTCCGTCTCTAACCCAACCTCCAAAACTCCGTCTCCAAATGTCCCCCCAAACAGGCCCTAAGCGCTCGAGATGAGAGCCGTTAACCCATAATCAACACAATTGAAAGTTACAAACCACTAAAAATAACAAACTGGACAAGCAATACAGTCTTTCAAAAAGAAAAAAGAAGCTGAAGAAGCCAATTTAGTCAACATCATCACAAATGAGACATAGATCACTTTATTTTTATATCATATATTACATACAATTTTCGACAATAAAAAGGCACAAAGTTACTTTAGTTCTTTTCTCATTCCTACATGGATTGACTACTGCAATAAATGGGTCTGTTAAACAGCTAGACGATGTTTCTTCCCTTGGAACGCGACAAACAAATGATCTTAGTTGAATATAAAAAAGATAAATCTGAATACACTTACAAAAACCAGCCCATGCCGAGGCCACAGCAAGGAAGGCGATGTTCTCTTACAGGATGTCCCTCAACAACAGCATAACCTTCTGGAACAACAACAACATGACGACAATCAAAGATAACCAAATAAACCTTTTCTTCATACAACTATACAAAGCACTCATGCCTTAGTTAGAATTCAACATTACCGACATTAATATCAGCATTTCAACATTGCTATTGTTAGTCTACCAATCGATCCCAAAAGCTTAAGCTCTTTAGGAAGTGGGCCAATCATAGTTTTATATTTAACACTCCCCCCCCCCCCCCCCCGGGTCTCTCCCTATGTAAGCCAGACAGAGAGCAAATGTTTTGGTAAATATTAATTAGAAATCCCAACACAAATAAGAAGCCCGAAACATATTAAAGGCTGAACATGTGCTGATATTAAAAGAGACAGAATGCAATTACAAGTGGTTTGAACTCTAGTTTACCAATCTGAGGTATAATTTTATATTCTAACAGCTATAACAGTAAATCTATGTGTGTCAAGTTCCAAGTCTCGGCGACACAAATCTAAAACTAGTACGAAACAAATGTATTCTAAAAAGCACACATTTCTTTCACAAAACGAAGTTCATTTTTCAGTTGATAATCTCTTATATGCATATGAATAAGAAATAAAACACCCACTGATATCTAATAATCTGATAGTGAACTACATGTACATTTGATCTCACTAATGGATTTAAAAAAAAAAAAAAAGCAATTTCATTTCCTGATCATCAAAAAGAAACGATAAACAAACATCCATAACCCAAACCTCAATAAATTAATCCATTCAACAACTATCATCCAAACAACGCCCAATCATTCATCCCAATTCATATACGAATATAGAGAAGGGGGGGGGGGGGGGGAGAGAAGCGTTTACCTGGAACGGTTTGATAAGCATGCTGATAATGGAGGTGGGGGTACCGGGGATGATCGGTGGCGCCGGGAGGCAGTGACGGCTGAGGGAAACCGAGGACGGGATGAGGCGGTGGCAGCTGGGGAGGAGGATGGTAAAAGTTGGCGACGCCTTGGAAGGTGCCGTAGTACTGGCTCTCCGGGTCGCCGGTCACTCCTCTGCTCTTCGATTCCTCGCTCATTTTTTTTTTCTTGTCCCACAAAAAAAAAGAAAAATGAAACAAAAACTTAACACAGAAGAAGTCCTTTCTTTTCTTCTCTTGTTCTTGTTCTTTTTCTTTTTGTTTGTTTGCTTGTTTTTTTGTTTTCTTTTTTTTTTTGTTTTTATGTTTTTTTTTTTTTTCGGTTGGCGTTAGGCGGTGGATATGAGGAGACGCTGAGCTGGCACATTTTGACCCGAAATAGGCAGATTACGTTGGGGCATCTGTTGGACTTTGATCCACTCTTATTTACGGGCTCCAATCTTAATAGTTCGGGAAAATTAGGCTACATGCCATCTAAATGAGACGTTGATTGAAAATTGCCACACCTAAAAAGTTTTTGCAAAAATTACCATAACGCTGACATCATATTTACAATTATTCAAATAAAAGGGTGTGACTATAGTAGAGCCTCGTTATGAGATACTATCTATGATGTTTTATCTAACGATGAAAAATGATAATAAGATGATCTTAACGGTTATAATATAGGGTACACCAAATTAAGATAGTCTTGTATGCACATGATTTTTTTTTTTCTCTTTTCATTAAAACAAATAATTTTAAAAAATAATTTAAAAAATACAACATCAGCGATGGAAGGTTTTAGGGGGAGGGGAGGTTTTTGTCACCAGGGTTGGGGTCGGGAAGGAGGGAGAGGATCGTCGTTTGGAGAGGGGAGAATGGGGGCTCGTCGTCCGGGGAGGTGAGGTTGGGTTACGGGCCTCGGGAGGAGAAGCTCGTCATCGGGGGGGAGGAGGGGCGAAGGTTGCCGGCCAGGGGCCTGAGTTGCAGAGGGATTGGAGAAGGTCGCTGGACAAGGGGATCGAGTTGCAGAGCTATCAAAGAAGGTGGTTGGGCAGGGGGACCGAGTTCCAAAAGGACCGGAGAAGGTCGCTTGCCGAGGGAAGGTTGATGCCGAAGGGGGGGGGCAGTTACAGAGGGATCAGATCTGGGGGCGGCTTGCCAGGGGAAGCTCGATGCCGGGCAGGGGGAGGGGGGACTGGGCTTCGTCGGTGTCGGGAGTGGAGGGGGACAGGGTGGCCGAGGTCCGGGGACTGGCGTGGGAGGTGGCATCGCCAGTATCGTGGGGGGCATATCTATCATGGGGGTGGTAGGGCTTCATCAACGTCCGTAGGGGAGGCATCGCCGACATCGGGGGAGGACTAAGGTTGTTGTCAAATGGTGTTTTAGTTTTTTAATTTATTTTTATATATCATGTTTTTAAATTTTTTAATCTATATTAGTATAAGATAATGTGCATTATAACTATTATACACAAGTACTATCTTAACCGTTCGATTACATCTTGATGGTTCAAAAATAAACTATACCGATATGGTATATAAAATAGATTTCACTGCAGTTTTGCCACACTCTCTCCTCTTTCTCAGAAATCAGTCTCCCTTTCTTCGTCCCCCCACTCTCTCTTCACTCCCTTTCTCTCTCCTGACCCCTCCGCCAGTTTCTCTCTCCTCCAGCTCCGTCGGATTCTTTCTTGCCACTACCCCGTCCATCGCGGCCTCCGCCTCATCGCCGTCCTCACGATTTCGTCCGCCTTCGATTTTGGCGATCTCCAATAATGGAGATCGGTTCGGAAAAGATCGGCGACTGTGGAGGAACGACGAGATCTTCGGAATGGCAATCGAAGCTTCGAGAGCGACTGGAGCTATGATCGCGGCTGCTCCGTCCATACGCAGTCCAATCGCTGGAGATCTGTTCGTGTCGTCCAAATCTCCTCATGCGATTATAATGGTTGCTCGCTGATCGTGAGAGTTTGCTCGCGAGGAATCGTCGCTGCCTCCTGACCTCTGCTACAGTCTCCGATCTGGCAGTTCGGAAGCCGTCGTCGTTGCTACGGCCGGAACTGGTTCATGTGGAGGATATCTGCCATGGCTCCGAGGAATCATCACCGGCTGCCCGACCTGTGCTACAATCTCCGATCCGATAGTTTCGGAGATGTCATCGTCACCGCGGCCGGTACTGGTTCGTGTAGAGAAGATCCCGCCGTGGCTACAATCCGGTGATATCTCCTCCAACCGTGGCTGATTTTTTATTTTTTTTCTAGATTACGTTATTTAAAAAAAAAAATTTATTTGACTCGATGTAATTTCTTATGGTATTTGTGATTTTTAATGAACTTTTGTGACATTTTCATTTTAGTTTCATATTTTTGTGGTGTTTGCTGAATTTTATTATTTTTATGAATACATATTGAGACAGATAAAATCTAAAAAAGTAGATGGATTTGAAGTGATTTTGTGGAATTTTGATAATTTTTTGTGCAATTTTTTAGTGTTTTAATGATAAAATATCAAGCTTTTTAGATGTTCCAACAATAGAACCTGGAAAATCTGACGTAATCGGAAGTTTCTGATCAGTTACTAACTGGTTATCAGTTAGTAACCTATTGGTTATCATTTGGTGGCCAATCAGTAACCCGTCGGCGCTGGTAGTTACCGATCAGAAACCAACTGCTTATCCGCCATTGGCGATGGTTGCCAATTAGTAACCAACTATTAACTCACCGGTGATCGGTAATCAATTGGTTATAGGTCGATGACAATGATAACCGATTGGAAACTGATTGACGGTCGGTAACCAATTAGTTACCATTTGGTAACCATCTAATAACACTCCGGCGACGATGGTTACCGACTGGCAACCAATTGGTTATCCACAGACGGTCGGTAACCAATTGGTTACTATTTGATAACCAATTGATTACTCACTGGTGGCGATGGTTACCAATCGGAGACTAATTGGCTATTGTCGGTGGTCGGTAACTAACTAGTTATCAATTGGTAACCAACCAATTACCCGACGATAGTGGTGGTTAGTGTTAGGAAACACCACCGGCAGTTGGTAACCAACTAATTACTATTTGGTAATTCAGATAAATACCAACTAGTAATTATAATTGATAATTAAAATAATTAGATAGATAAATATTTATGATGTCATCTAGTATTTCTTACAAGAGTTTTTTCATATATAGCAAAAATCAATCCAAGTCTTGATTTTGTGGCATTTATCAAAATTGCCCTAATAGTTCTCTAGTGGGCCTTATTTATTTCTACTTGAAGTGCACAAAATGAGAGAAAAATAGCCTAATCTAACAAGTGAAACTGAAATCTACATATATATGGGGGAAAGCATTTGAATGACATAAATTTAAAAACCATTACACCAACATGACATAAGAAATTATTACTAGATGAATATGACATAAAATTAAACTAAAGTTAACTAAAATTTATATCATGTTGGTCAAGTACGGAGAATTTGTATCATGTTGATTAATAGATAAAAAAAATATAGTTATTTAGGTCATTTTTTCTCATATATATATATATATATATATATATATATATATATAAGAAAAAAAGAATAATTTGCAAATAGCAAAAGAATGACATCAATATATTAATTACTATGCAATTAATATTTAGTTTTGAACTTGAGGTGAAACAATTCAAATTCTACACTTTTTGATAAATCAGATTGATATTTCCGTTAAATTATATATACAACCACAATTACTATATAATTATTATGTAGTATAAAACTTGAAAATTATTATAATAATTATTATCTAATTATGCTACTAGAAAATGATTTTAAAAAATTTTCTATGTTCCAGTTCCCTATATATAAAAATACGTATCCATTATGCATCCGTTTGGTGTAACGGTTTGAGTTAATATTTTTAAGTTGAGTTGTAGATAAATTAAGTTGAGAGTTAGAGTTGCGCATTTGGTAAAAAGTTTGAGTTGAAAAGTTTAACTTGAGTTGAGTGTTTTGATATAAAAACTTTGAGTTAAAAAGTTTAACTTGAGTTGAGTGTTTGCATGTAAAAAGTTTGAGTTAAAAAGTTTAACTTGAAAAGATAAGCCTATGTTTGGTGAATCAACAAACTCAAACTCAACTCAAATTTTTTATCTCAAATTTTGTTTTTTTTTCTGAAAAGTCAACAAAATTTATAACTACTTTTTAAAAAGTCAACTCAACTCAAACTTAAAAATTTCATCTCATCTCAAATTCAACTCAAACACTAAACGAAAGTTTGCCATTGTAGGTTGTGAATGGAAAAATGGAAAAAATAAAATAAACTAAAATAAAATCACATATCAACAACGTACATCAAAGTCTTTATAATATTTTTTATATAGCCATAAAATACAACAATAATATTTTAAATCTGGCCTTCCATATACCAAAACTCTTAAATCATCATGTGTTCGACACTCCCTCTCTTTAATTCTCTCTCTTTCACTGTCCTTTTCTTTTCTCTCTCTACCCACCGGAAACCGAAGCACCAAAAAGAGGAAAACAACTCTATCTCTCTCTAGCTCACTCAGCTTTTTTCAGAGAACCCACAAAACAGATAAGCTCACCACACCCATCTCTTTCTCTCACAAACGCTTTCTCCCCTCCATCTCTCTCGGTTTCCCACTCTCTCTGTCTCTCCATTTCTTTTCCCTTTCATTTAATATTTTTGAAGGAAATCCCAACCATTGGACCTGTGAATTCAAAGAGGAAAAAGCTCAAGGTTAGAAATCCTTCTTGATAATTTGCTTAAATTCGGATCTAGGCTCCGCCGCCGTAAGATGTAAGGTATTGTGTGGTCATCGTCATCAACATCTCACCCTTCAAGAAGTCGCGGCGGTTGGACCTCTCTCGTCCATCTCTCCGTCATCGCAAACTCGCAGACCCCATGGACGACCTCTTCCCATGTCGAAACAACGTCCATCTCTCCCCACACCCTCTTCACCGTCGACATCTCGCCCCCCTCTTTGTCCATCGCAAAGCCCTGTGGGCTTGTGGACGAGACCGGCATTCCCCCCTTCCCCCACCATACAAATATGCCGGATCTGGCTTTTAGATCTGGCTTTTTTCTTCCTGCAACAACCTCAAGCGACTTTCACGACCAGCTGGTGGGTTTCACGAGCCACTGTCACCTTCCTCGCCCCTCGGCCTCCCCTCGCCGTCGAAAATTCGCTCTCCTCCATGCCCAGCGCCGAGCTTCTTGTCGCGATTGGACAGTGGTTGGCTCGCGAGGCCCACGAGCTCGTGATTCGGTGGTGAGTGGCTCGCAAGTTGTTACCGTCGGGAATGAACTCCAAGACGACGGTGTTGACGCGAGATAGCAATACGTGTAGTGGGCGACATGGGGTGGGTGGCCGATGATCGAGAACACGGTCAACCGAGCCACTGTGAAGCAACGGATGGGCGCACAGTAGGGGGGTTGGGTACACAGTAAACCGAGTTTGGTTTACTGTGCAATGGTCCAACTATGCATTGGAACCAAATGGACTCACCAAACGGGTTGAGTTCAATTTGAACTCAAAAATTGAGTCCAAACTGACTCACCAAACATACCTATAGCTTCTCAAAGAAAAATGTTTGGGATCCTTTTCTCACCATTTAAGTTAATTAAGTTAAGAAGAAGTGTAATTTCTATTCTTGCAGTTTAATCTCTAACTTATATAGATATATAAAAGGTTTGGGATGCCATTTAAAAAATCAACCTACATGGTCACCAAAGAACCATAATATCAATTTACATCATATAAAAAAGGTTGGGATTTGATTTCATGTTCGTATATAATATGGATTATTTACATAGATGTTCAAATTAAAGGTGTTGATTTAAAAAATGTCTATTTTTTCTTTTATTTACATAAATGTCTAAATTAATACTTATAAGACCACATTATCCTTCAATTAAGAATTGACAATGAACAAATAAAGAATTATAGAAAAGTGAAGAAAAATCTCTAAAACAAAGTCTACTAAGCATATTTTTATAAAATGAAAAAAAAAAAAAAAGGAGGAGACCCTTTACTTGATTTAATATAAAAAAATAACCACGTTAGATATAAGTTGAATGGTAGAGTTTGCAAAAAAAAAAAAAAAAACATCTTTATAATAAATAATTGATCATTATAATAAAGTTCACAATTAATATATAAAAAGATTGAAATTGTAAAGAAATTAAAAAAAAAAACACTTTAAAATCTAAAAAAGACATCATAATACTAGAATAACTATCATAAAGAAGAAAAAAAAACTACATTAAAAAAAACATCATAATCATTTAATAATCGTCATAAAGATAAGCAATTTCAAATCACATTTAAACCTTAAAAACTAACTATTAAACAAGACCAATAAAAGTAGAAAAAAAATTATCATAATAATGTTATAAGTATCATAAAGAACTTAAATTATATTTAAAAATATAAGTTTTTAAGAAATCAAAAATTGTACTTAAGAAATATGTTTATAAAAAACCTAAAACATAATAACAAGCAATTATTGTAATAAAGAATTGGTCATTAAGATAAAAATACAACAATGATAAAAAAAAATGACACCACCATCAGATTCCATAGTAGATATTAGTCGTAGATATCGGATTCATCTGATATGTAAAACAAACAAGTATTCATGCATTGCGAAAGTGAGAAGAAAAATAAGATAATCACATTCAATAAAAAAAAATATGATTGCTCTTGACGTACCAAGAATGCAAAATACAAAAGATGAAAGATGAAAAAATGAATATCACAAAAAAAAAAAAATACAAATGAGGTTATTTAAGAACCAATTCAAAATTCAAAAAATGAAGGAAAAAATAAATTGGGTTTATTAAAAGTAATTCACCTAAATAATCATCACTAAAGTCAAAAAACAAAAAGGAAAATAAAAGAATTTGTATAAAAATGAAATAATGTCAATTATAGTAAAATGGTAAAATAGGTATTACAGATATTTATTTTTTTAAAAAATAGACAAATACATAATATTGTTAATAAACTGACATATTTTAAAATGAGATTCTAAAAATGAACACTTTGTGTAATTATTTCATATAATATTTGTAAGAAAAATTCCCTTTAAAAAACTTTTAAATTCATACGTCTTTTTCATCTACGTGTTTACCACGTCTTATGTCACACTAGATGACCATCGGTCACCTGTCGAGATCAGTTGTAGAAGTTACTTATAAGGGCATCCACTGAACTGGTCCATCAAATTGACAAGTGACTGCTAATTGTAGACAATTCCCGTTGCGAAGTCACACACTAGGTGTCCAATTAGGTCACCAAAGTCAATGGTGATCATTGGTCGTCAACGACGTCCAACGTCGGAGTTAGTCATTTTATGATCTTTTTTAATTCAATCGATGTTTCAGAATTTGGTTAGCAGTAGGGATAGCGACGAGACAGAGAATGCTTTCCCACATCTATTCTTGGTCCTCAAAATCATCCTCATCCCCATCTAAGCAGAGGAAGAGGCAAGACTGAGGATTCCTAATTGGGGGACTCTTCTCCATGCCCACCTCAATTCTCATTTAATATAACTAGGCCTGTGAAAATTATACAACTTAGAACAGAAAATAAACAGTAGAAATCCGCTATAAATTTTGACCAAAATCAAAGGTTTTCGCTAAACAAATGCAAACTAATCTTAATAGTGAAGCCACAAAAAGATTTATTTCAGAAAATAAAAGGTTCGGAAATTAAGACAACGAATAACTAATATTAACCAACAAAGGTTATTAATTAATAATTACCTTTTTCATTACTTGTTTTAGCAGGAAAAGAAAAACCAAAACAAAAGACAAAAGACAAAAATAGCTAGTAATTACTCTTTTTTTTTACTCTTTCCCAGTTTAAAAGATTATTATGTATACACATATATGACATAAATATATGTAACATGCGTATCAGGACAGAGGTGTAGTGGGCATGCTTCTCCCCTCCCTTGCTACCAATTAGAGGAAAAGACTTCATACTCATCCTTGGGTATTGTCCCCCATTCCAGCTTCGTTCAAAACGAAGCCCCAAAATGGGCCTCTCCGCACGGGAAATATTGTCATATCTAATTGCCGGAATTACTTAGATAACAAAATACAAAACAAGCAAGTTCATGGTAAAATCCAATCAGATTTGCAGCTCGATCACTAGTGACACTCCAAATCTCATGCAATGCAAGAGGCTCGTTATTATTTCTTTTAGTAATCTTTTAGAATTATTGTATATTCTATTCAAAAAAAAAAAAAAAAAACATTGCACATGCTATGAGCCTGTTGACATCAAAAAGTCTAAAGTGCGTACTCCTCGTTTGTAGCATCATTTGCCCCCACTGCGCTTCAGGTCAAGCCCACACACTATAGCAATTAAATACCGTGTTAATGAAGTTAGGTTTTAGGGGCTCCATTCCTGACCCCTTGGGAGGGTGGCTTGCCAAACATATCCTAATTAAGGGTCTGTTTGAGGACATATTTGACACCTGATTTCCTTTTTTTTTTTTTTCCTTCAACTCAAAACAATTTTAAAGGTTTATAACTTTATTATTTCAATAAGAAAATTAGGTGGAGAGCCATGTTTTAAGTAATTTCTTATAATTTTGCTCGATCTAATATTAAAATTAATAATTTTTGTGCTATGAAATGACAAAATTATTAACTTTAATATTATGACGGATATGAATAAAAGATGTGTCAAAATTTATGACATTCTTGCATATAACCCTATTTCAAATCCAAATGAGATTTTTTTTTAATATAAAGAATTTCAATAAAAATGAAATAATATTCATATTGATATATTTTTTCGAATATATTTTAAAATTCTACACTTTTTCACTCTTAATTAACAGTTTTTTTCCCTCTAAATATATGTTTCTAAAGCGACATCTCATTGATAATCCAAAACTATGTCTTCAAAACTTCTCTCAAACGGACTCTTAAAACTCTCACTTGTCATTCTTGTACAGGAGCTTTCTGAAAATAAACAGGTTTTTTAACTTGGAGTTCAAAATTGTATTTTTTGAAAACGCCAAAAGAGTTGGACATCTAAAAATTGGAAAATCAGTGATTAAAGTAAGACAAACATACTTGTACAGAGGAAGATATATCTAGGAGTTGGATGGCCGGTGCATGATTCCCATGTGTCCAAATTCCTTGACTCCTTCATTCTTTTGACCAAAAAGTGCACGCATTGAAATGAGAAAAACAATTCTAATCTAGCCAATCCTATGCAATTGAATTGACAAAAAGATTAACATATTGCATTCGGTTTCAAGTTTTGCATACATAACAATGGTGCTTCATTGGTTCGGTTTTAGAACTTCTCTGTTCAAGGTGGTCCGTTGTCTAATATTGGTAGCAAAAAGAAAGAAATTACAAAAACAAATATATATATATATATATAATATCTCGTATACGGTATTTACATTATATCATACGATAATTTTTTATTTAAAAACTTATTATAACTAATTAATTTATATATAATTTTTTATTAAGAATCATATAATATATACTACTTAAATATTAATTAAAAGATAAATATTTCTAAAAAATATCATATTTAAATTAATTGATTGATATAATATAATATAAATCACGTTATAAATTATAAATGATATCCGAGAGAGAGGTGATGTTTAGGACTCTGTGCTATATATATATCACAGAAAGATACAGCTAATCTTGTATTCCCTATGATAGTTTGACTTATCAAGAAGTAGAATTTGTCTCCATTTGTAGCTGGCTGTCTACGAGTTATTTCTGTTTCGCTTGTAAAACCCAAAGAAAGATATCAGATTTGTCTACAATTTCAGAGGCAACTCCAACCAACTAATGACTTTGTTAACAGTCATACACTATTTCTTTTTTTAATAAAAGAAAAAACGGATTTGATGGTGATCCCATTATTATTGACAACAATCATATACTATTAACAATTATACAGTCTATAGTATGGATAAAAGTAAGAAATCAAGAAAACCGTTGTCATGAATCGAACTGATGCCTAAATTTGTTTAACTTCTAATATTAATTTTGATGACTAATGACTGACTTGACTAAACTATTCTAGAAGTGTAAAATTTCTAGACATTAAATTTGATCAAAATAACATTAAAATAGAAAAGAAATAAAAAATGAGAAGAACTACATAGTTTAAAACAATTTATCAAAATAAAAAAAAAAAAAGTTTAAAACAAAGCCCTACCATTATTAGTAGTTTTTTTTTTTTTGAAAAAATTATGATAGGAACGATATTTTTATCCTATCGGTATATACTATTATTTTTTTCCATCAGATCACCTTTTGAATAGTTTGATCTACAATTAGTATCTACTGGTTGGATTTGGATAAAAGTATAGTTTCTATTATAAATTTTGTCATTTTTTGTATCCTACATACCGATTACTGTAGAATTCTTTTTTCTTTTTTTGAAAGAAAATTGCTGGACAATTCTAAGAAATTTTGTGCCTTCTATAATAGTTCTTTTATTTTAGGATAGCATGTACACACACATGTATGTAGATAAACAGCCTCCTTATAATTAAATCTTTTTTACTTTTGTCAGTTTTTTTTTTTTAATTGTTTTACTTTTGTAGGTTAACGTACGTATTCAAAACCATATATATACTAAATCTTGGAATCGGACGTAAATTTTATTGGCCACGAAATAGCCACGCTAGTGAATGTAATTTGAATAAAGGACTACTTTATCTGGTGAAATAGAGTAGTTATACCATCCTTAAGCATGAGCATCTATACAGTTGATTAGCTTAATTGTGTTCAACCAAAACTTTAATTAATGCAATTAATCAAAAAAAAAAAAAAAAAAACAACAACAACACAATAACACATCCATATATGAATTTATATTAATTGTATGAGAAATATGTGTTACTTATAATTAGCATTAAATTTTATAGTTACAAATTAATTAAGTTGTTCTCTCCTACAAAACTCCATGGCTGGTGTGGGACCGGCTCCACACGAGTCACGAGAGGCCCCACTCCTACTTTTATGTAGAGTTGGTTTCACACAAGTTCTAATATCTTGACAATAACTCAAAAAGAGATAGATGGCCAATAATAAAGTCTGTTTCATGTAGTCATTTATTTGCGCTTCATTGGACTCTTCTTTAACTAAAATTTTTGTATGATGTCTTAAATGAGACAAGCAAATTGAATATATACAATGCTTTAGATAATAAGAGTATATGACGTAAACAAAAAAACATTCATTTTCCCACCCCTCCCTCTCTCCTCTCCTCAACTCCTATAATGACGCATAAGTTAGCAACATTACTTAACTCACGTTTCTTATTTTAAATAAGATATTGTTTTTTGCACGTACGTTGAAAAACATTTATATAAAATTACACATCATGCTCTCATAAATTCAGATGACAAACAAGAGCGCATCGGGGTCTCTAACTCTACATGAAGATAAGGCGAGGACCACGTGTTAAAAATTAGCGCCTTTAGTTCTATATCACCAAGAGCAATAAAATCACAGAAGAAAATTAAATAATCACAGAATACACAAATTATACAAGTTTATCTCAATGTGAGACTACATCTTATTTCAACCGCTGCAGTAATTTATTACGATGATAAAGAGTTATAAGAGAAATTTATACCCTCACACTTTCTGTGTTTTTCTCTAACCCCTCATAATAATAAAACCTAATTGCGGCGCCTCCTTTTATAAGGAAACCTAGGGCAACCGAAATTATATGTGAAATCTCCGAAATACTCTTAATAAAACAATTCGCAAATAATTACCGTGAAAATCGATCCCCGTGATACCTTTGCGTAAGGCGTTTCTTTATAAGATATTAATTAGGCTTCACAACTTAACAACTCACACTTATGTGAGAGTTAGGAGCTAGGTGGGTTCACACTTACTGAGACTAGTGGCTGGTGCCCGTTAGCTTGATCCATAGTTTTATATCTTTAGCTTCAACATTTAGACCAAAGATGAATCTTAAATATTCTTTTAGACAACGTACGTAATTACGTTTGCATAAAACAACATAATAAACGTAATTACGTTTATTATAATTATATATTAATATTGAGAAGATATATCATGTCTTGGTTCACATCATGAATGATGTCAAATTCGTTTAGTTTTATCTTTTTTTCTTTCTTTTTGAAGGATAACTCAATATTTATTCAATGGTTCACATATAAGTGTTTATATTTTAAAATTGTCATGGACCAATATTTGCTTTTAATATATCTGGATAAATATTAAAATTTTCCAACTCCTCAAGAGAGAGAGAGAGAGAGAGAAACCAACCTTGATTCTTGTCCATATTTCTTTAACAAAAGAAAGCTAAAATTTATTTCGTCTGTGCCGCATGACGAGTTGTCTTTCGAATAGAACGACTAAGTATTATCAATTATGCTTGAATATTCTTAATCCCTATAATACTAAATAAAATAGTATTACTATTGATAATATTAATATTAATAGTAATAATCTTCCTTTCGTACCAATAGAAAAATGTTTGACGTGAAAGATTGGCTACCACTTTGGATCAAAGCCAATTAATCAATTGACAGTTGTTCTTCAATTGGTTTATTCTTTTTTTTTTTTTTTTGGCTCAATTTTTCGTTTACTTCAACAATATAATGTTATTTCAATTGGCAGCGATATCTTTGTAATGTCCAAGTCCCATGTTGATGATCTCGAAACCTTGTCAGTTTTGTTCTGTTTTAGGATTGTTTTATTCATGTTGAGGATTTGGAGTCACAACGCCGTTTTAAGTAACTTTTTGTATATAGTGTGTTTATTTCATGTAAAGATTTGGAATATGTTGGATTTAGAGTAAGTTATTTATTTGGGTTTACAGGATTCAGTATGGAAGTCGCTACAAATATCATTCACCCAAAATCGGAATAAATTATTTTTAAAAAGTTGGAATAAGCTGTTGTAAATTTACTTTTATATTCATTTCTAATTTGTTTTCAAAGAAAAAATATTAATTGTATATTTATTAGAAAATTACTAATTCCAATTAAACTGGTTATTATAATTTTATGAATAATAGATATAAATTGTGCAATTATTTTTGTTTTAGAAAATCAAAATAAAATGTAAAAACTTGAATTGAAACAAATAATGTACCAAATAAATTGTCAAAAACGGATAGATATTATTTTATTCTAATAAAAATAATTTTTTAAAATATTAATTAGTATAAATACGTAGACTAAAAAAAGTATATTTACATAATATTATGTGGATAAAGTAATCAATACGGTTGTAAATATATTTTTTGGTATTTTAGCCACTCGACCCCTGGTTGAAGCACTCTTGCTTGCTTGAACACTTTTCGATGAAGCCAATTACACTCAACTGCTTTTTAACTCCCAACATGAGCACTCTCACCCAACGATCAAACAGCTGTTAGCGGTGTAGACCATATTTTTGACAAAAACACAAAAAGTATGTTTGACAGAACTTTTTAGAAGATGTTTTTGGTTTCTTAAATCTGAAAGTTACTACTAAAAGTGTTTAGTTGATCTGTTAGAAGAGTTTCAACTTCCAGAAGAGAAGTCAAAACTAGAAAATATGACTTCTGAAAAAATATCTTCTCTAAATAACTTAAAAATTCATATTAGAGTTTAAATTAGACATTATAAATTCGTTTTAACATTTTTATTACTTATTAGAAAACTTATCATTCATTTTGACTTCAATAGTTCTTTTAAAACCTTAAAAAAAAAAAAAAACAACAACAACAACAACTCTTTTAAAAATGTGGTTTCAAAATTTTTATTGAAAAGTCACAGCTTTTGCTACTCTTCTATTGAGTAAAAGCAAAAGTAAAAACTCTATCAAACGAGTCCAAAAATAGATTCGGTTGATCATATGGTCATTTATTGTGCCTCATTCTATATCTTTTTAATAATATCATGTCTCATATTTAATTAACATGGCTATTTGACTGATTCAATATGATATTACAATTTAAATGACATTTTTAATGAGATATAAATAAAGAAAACAAATTTCACCAAAAAAAAAAAAAAGAAATACAAGAATCGAATTTGATAAAATAAAAAAATTAAAAATTAAAAAACAAAGGGGGGGTTCCAAAAAGATTTTTTTTTTTTTAACCTATGGGTGAGAGCTTCAAAATCTACATTTTTGATGGAGTCATGTGTGAAATTACCGCTATGCTATATATTCACCGAAAAGAGGATATCACATTTAGGGTAGAAATATAATAAATGTAGAGGAGAATTGGGTGTCTTGAACCTTTTTTGTTCATATCGTGCCTGTTCTTGTTAGGATTAGTGCCCTAAAACAAAAATTTGTTCATGATTTTGACATTTATCTATCATTAAATGTTATTTATTTATTTTACATATCGGTTATCCTAGATCCTTTCATTAATAAAGATTTGTTACAAGCAAATAACACCAAGATTATAGGTATAATAACTTTAATATTATGCATAAGGAAGTATGCAGAAAGATATAATATTAAAGTGATAATCTAAATTAAGAGTCCACAGTCGTGAAGCAAAGGTGGGAACTTTGACTTTGGTAAGACTGTAATGTTCGTCTACTTCCACTCTTATTGGATAGTTTTTCTTGGCTATTGGAATGGGACTTTTCAGGTAGAAACATTATATGAGGTGTTTATCATATATATTGGACCGGACCTAAAGTGATATTGATTTATGTAATAATTTCATTTAAGATAAATCAATTTACTTGACGGATATTCTTGTGGACATCTTAATTTTGAGTGGATAAATAATTATATATATGTGTGATGTCTCCTTCGATTTATCAAAGGATTAGGCGCCGAAATAATGGCAACTTTTACTCGATAAGTTAGAGATGCGTTACATAGAGGATGACAATGTTATTCATAGATATAGAATCCATAGCTCTTTCACAAGAGTCAATGATATTCTCTTAAAGTATCATTTGAGACTTGATTAAACAATAAGAGATCTCAGTTATTATGTGATTTGTTTACTGAATGATTTTTTATTTATGAAGGATTTCATAAATAGGATTTGATCAAGATAAAATTGCGGAAATTTTACTGATAAAATATTTGAGAAGGTAAAACATTTGGACCTTAATATCAATTATGAATATCCTATTGGGATTCTATATTATAATTTTTGTCATAGACAAAAGCCCTATTAATGAGCTTTCGTAATTCGGTATAGAATCAAAGAATTCAACTTCATACTTATAGTGGAGTAGTCATGGAGTTTAATAATATGGATAAATTGATTTAGGTTAATCAATTTATCTAATATTATTTTAGCTTCAATTTTATATATCCATTGTGTCCCCTTACTAGCTCATAAATTCCAAGAAACGTCACGGAATAATTTTTTGTTATACGGCACTATGTTGGAATTGTTCCGGATGGAACAAGATGAAGCAGGAAAACGTTACCCTCCTTCCCATGGGTGTAGGCGTAGGCCATAGGGGCAAACTCATTCAGGGACTATGCTCATGTGGCAGATGATACAGTCTCATGTTGTTTCCGATAATTTCGGGAAGAATTAATTTTACCAGTAAAGGAATTTTCAATTCTAGAAATTATTTGAAATTCAAATAATTATTATCTTGGATAAGATGATAATATTTAAAATTTAAATTTTGAATTAAATTTGTTATCTTTGATAAAGATCACAATTTAATTTAAACTTAAAGTCAAATAATAATTTAAATTAATGGTTGTTATCTTTGGATAAAGATCCCAATTTAATTTAAATTTAAAAGCAGACAATATAATATATTAGATTAGATATTCTCTATGAGTTTGAATTTAAATAAATGGATAATTATCCATGGACATGGATAATATTTTATTTAAATTTAGGATAATGGTCGTTAAAAATTAATTAATTAAACATTTATCAGTGGCTATAAATATTTAATTGATGGAGCAATTTTTGACTAAAAAAAAAAAAGAGACTAAAAGCTAAGACTAAGGCCTAAGCTAAGTCTAATGGACTAACAAGAACCATTATCTAACTGTCTGTGTTTTTGTTTCTATTTCAGGAATTCTCCATAGAAATAAGGGTTTTCAAAATTGAAAACAGAGATACGATAAAGAAAATGAGTATTGCTTCATGACCGGAAATTCTACCAAGTATGCCCATACACACCCGTACGTGGAAAAGTCATAGCAGGGACAATCAGGTGGTTGGTGATCATAATCTGGAAGCTTACTTGATCATCTAGAATAGATTGTCAATTCGGTATGTATTTATTACAAATTAATTATTGTATATAGCAACATGGGATTGTTCGATTCTATTAGCATGTTTAAAAATTTTTGAAATCTACCATACTAGGTTTTCCGCAGCGTAAATTATTTTCTCCAATTTTTCCTTTCGTTCGATCGCTCATGGATAAACTTCACTTTTTGAAATTTGGTAAACAAATTCTCTCTCTCTCTCTCTCTCTCTCTCTCTCTCTCTCTCTCTCTCTCTCTCTCTCTCTCTCTCTCTCTCTCTCTCTCTCTCTCTCTCTCTCTCTCTCTCTCTCTCTCTCTCTCTCTCTCTCTCTCTCTCTCTCTCTCTCTCTCTCTCTCTCTCTCTCTCTCTCTCTCTCTCTCTCTCTCTCTCTCTCTCTCTCTCTCTCTCTCTACTTGTCCTAGAATTGGGCTGAGAAAACCCATTCAGGCTATGTATAGTCGTTATTTTCCAATCAGTGTCTTAATATTTAGGGCACGTTTACTTATCAGGAATTCTAAAAGTGGGAACTTAATTCCAATTTTTCTTTCAGTTCTGTCTCTCATGGATAAACTTCACTTTTTCAAATTTGGTAAACAAATTCTAGCTCTCTCTCTCTCTACTAGTCCTGGAATTGGGCTGAGAAAACCCATTCAAGCTATGTATAGTCGTTATTTTCTAATCAGTGTCTTAATATTTAGGGCACGTTTACTTATCGGGAATTCTAAAAATAGGAACTTAATTCCAATTTTTTCAGGAATTAAATTCCAGAATTAGAGAACAGTGTTTACTAATCTATCAAGAAATCTATTTACTTGAGGAATTAAATTCCTATTATACTGTTTACTTTTTAAAAGTTAGAAGAATTGAGAATATATTGATTATAGTTACAAAATTATCCTTAAATGAAAAATAATAATTAAATAAGAATAAGAGTATATTTAGTATAGAGTTAGTTACTTCTTATTTTTTAGGGAAAGGAATTTATTTCCGTAAATGGTAGGTGGGAGACAAGTTTCCCCTTATCAGGAAATTAATTCCCTATTTCTAGGTAGGACTCACCTCATTTAATTTTCAAATACAAAAATAAACACTGAAATTTAAAGTCAGAAATTCAATTCTTTTTTTCCTGAATTAGATTATTCATTAATAAACACGCTCTTAGTTGTATGTTCACATGTTATGTTAGGGTATGAAGCAAGTGAGCATCAACATCCTTCATTTTTCGTTGATTTTTCGTAATTCTATTTTGTGAAATTAGGCTACACATTTAAAATCGATACCTAAGTTATTATTAGCAAGTGAGCATCAACATCAGTCATTTCTCGTAGATTTTTCATAATTCTATGGTGTGATATATTAATAAGGATACACATTTAAAATCGATACCCAAGTTATTATTCTATCAAGAATGATACAAAAATGAATCAAATAATCTCCTACTTGATCCATGAAAAGTCATTTACCACGTTCCAATCATTAATCCGGAATTTTAACACTAAAGTTTGATAAATCACTAGTATAGTTTCCATTTATATGATTCTGTTATTTACTGAAATAATTATATTTGCATATTGAAAGAGAACCCCCAACGAATAGAGAAAAAAATAATCAAGTATAATATTAACGGTTGTGAAAGGGGATAAAATAAATAAATGTTAAAAAAGTACTAATTTGTCAAACAAACGCCTCTTCATGGAGTGAAATTTTTTTCTCCTGGAAAATGAATTAAAAACTCGAAAGGTTAGCTTTTATCAATAGTATCCCTATGAACTTTTCATAGGGGAATTGTTCGATTTACAACGTCCTACTCTTTTTCTTCTGAAATTGGAAATGGGAGTTCGACCTTTAGGTAGGCTTTTATATTAAAGGTGTGTTTAGAACAACTAATTTTGATTTTTACTCTTGTTTTATATTATTGATTTTTTTTTTTTTTTGAAACTTGAGGTGTGAGGATTCGAACTCTAGATCTTTAGGTGGAGTCATGTGTGATATTACTACTAGACTATGTAAGCAATCACTATATTATTAAAGATCTAATTAGTCAATCTTTCTTATTTTTCTAACAACATTCGAGCGCTTTAAAAAACAAACTAAAACAAAAAGTATGTGTTAATCACAAAGAAGAGGGTAAATATCTTGAGTAAAATATTCCAAAGTCACAACATTGATAACAAAAAAAATATATATATATATATATATATGGATGTATATGTAAATATACACAAATATGAACAAAGGGCCACCAATGAAGAGTGATAGTCTAGCGTGGTAAAAGTACTTCATTTGGCTAATAATCTTGAATTTGAGTTGTGGCAATGTCCAGAGGGTAACGTATTCCACTGAATTACGACCATTATGGTACAATTGTCGGTTACTTAATAACACGAAAATGGTCAAATTTGTTTACCTAGAAAATATATATATATATATATATATATATATAGAGGAACATATGTAGCATTAGAAACCAATTTTGATCACAAGTTGATTTGATGTACCAACTACATCACATGTGACACAAGCACGCCCTTGGAATTCACAAAATAAAGTTACGTTTTCTATCTTCTTATAAGAAATTTAATTAAGATTAGAAGATTCATTAATATTTCTAGCAAGATCTTCTTCAATCATCAGCTCTGATAACGCTTTGTGCTTCTTTGAAAATAGAACAAAAGAAAGAGGTCTAGTCAAACATATACCAACAAGCAATTTGTGACCCGACTTTGCCAAAAATTGAGTTTTCGATTGTTTTTTGTTTTTAAAAGGAAAAGTAAAAGGAGTACACCCTAATTCATATTAAATGATTCTTATTGTTAAGAATTAATTATATTTATTAGGATATATTTTATCTTTATTATTTGATATTAAATATAGATTTATGTTTATCTTTTAGGATTATATTTAGAATATTTAGTATTATAAGTTAAGTTTATCTTTTGTTATTAGATATCCATAAATAGCTCAAATAATATAATTGAAAAAAAGAGAGTGATGAATGGTTAATGAATTATGTTTTTATTTGCAATTTGTGATTGGTTAATGAATTTTGTTTTATGTTTTTCTGATATTCCCTCTTTTCTCTATTTTGTGTTGGGTAGTTTTCAAACTTATAACAGCCCAAAAATTTTTTTTTTTTCTATATAGTCATTCGAAAAATGTTATTACCCTCATTTTTATTCAAAACAAAAATAATATCTTAAAAAAATTTGACATATTTGGATTGGATTAAAATCTCCCAGAATTTGCCCGATTGTAATTAGGTGTTCGATAAACATTCCTGTTAATGAATAGAAGACTCTTCGGTAACGATCAAAAAGGATACGCTAATCCCGATCACCCATTTCCTTGACCTTTTTTACTACCAAAATAAAAAATGAATCCCTTGAGACAAATAAAAGTACCACAATTGTTCCCTACTCTTTTAATCATTGAATAGGATCAACCTGTCTTGGGTCCAACTTTTCAATAAAATACTTTCAGCTTTTAGTTCAGATACATTTTCCTTATAATTATATTGTGAAATTCTTGACTACCGGTAATCGTGTCATAATGGTCGTCGATGTCATTTTTAGAAGTTCTCTAGCTTTACCACCAAAGTGTAAACCTCGCCTCCTTATTTTGAGATTTAGCCTCAAAATTTACATTGATAATTCTAAGCTAAACCTTATAGGGGAATGGTCAGCTCTTAATTAGTATTATTATACGCGTGATTCTATTAGATTCTCAATAAGCGCGAGGACTGGAAACTATCGATCTCATTTTTCAATTAGCCAAAAAAAAAAAAATTATAAAAAAATTATAAAATCTTTGACACAGATCAGGTTCACTAGCACGTTTTTGGTATCTGCCCATCCTTTTCATTTTCAATTGTTTTGTTGCAAATGAATTTGAGCATCTCCATCACGTTTTCTAATTATCCGCCCATCCTTCTGTTCTACTTAAAGGAAATAGTGCCTTTCCTACCCCTTTTCTATATACACTCATATATGTACATATACATATAAATATATATATATATACATATAAAATATAAATCATGGTTTCTTTTCACGTTCACACATCACATGCATAACGTAGTAATTAACAAATGTGTGTGTGTGTGTGTGTGTGTGTGTATTTGAAGCTTTCTTTTAATCGAAAATATACGAAACCTCCTTTGTTGTCAAGAGTTAAGATAGATAACCACGTTTATTTTTTTATTTCATTTTCTAACACGAGTTTCATATGATGTAAAAGGTGGGGGTTTTTTTTTTTTTTTTGTTTTCGTTTTTTGTTTTTTGTTTTTTGTTTTTTTGCTGATTAAAAAACAAAACAAAAGAACCAAAAACAAATATAGTGAGTGTTAATTAACTCTTCATTGCAACTCTTTGGGGGGAAAAAAAAAAAAACTCTTCATTTTGCAAATAAGGGATACGTAAACATTTATAATCCCATATCACCATCAAAAACAGCTATTTTTTAATTATTTATTTTTGAAATTATTTCATAATTCGTTCTCGCGCTAACTTATCCTTTAAAAAAAAAAAAGAAAAAAAGTCCAACAATATTTTATCATATACATCCACAAGGCGTCAATGTAACTATGTGCGAGTAAATTAAAAATTGTAATATCTCAATCATATTTTGAAGAAAAAGTAACGACACACCAGTAATGTCAAGCACCATAAATAATAAAAAGTGACCCTGTCAAGCGATTAAGTCAACAAATTTTTTCAGTGGGGGACTTAAAAATATTCTTTTCATTTTTTTTAATTTAATAAAGAGATAATTATATATTTTAAATTTTGAGTGAGGGCATTGTTTTATTTTTTGTTATAAAACAACGACACACAACTAAATGAAAAGGTGCATAATTAAAATTTTATCCAAAAAACTATGGGTAAAATAATAATTGTCAAAATACGAGTGTTCTCACTTATACGTATGTGACTTCACATATGATTCTATCTATTAACTGTTTATGAAGTCGGATACTCGATTTAATTAATATACCATCCTCGATGTCAAATTATTGGACAGAAAATGACTGACCTTCACACTTATTGGACATTATAAATGCTCATAGTTGGCCAGATACCTTTTTGATAATCAATTGGCATGATTTTTTTTTCCCTGAAAAAATTCGCTACAGCTTATTAAATTATCAGACCAAATTTATAATAAAAAAAAATCTAGTACAGATTTCACATTTTAAAACTATACTATCTGTAGCCTATTATAAAATTCTCTGTAAGTGGTATACGGATATGGTGAAGGTCCAAGAAGAGCATTATTTCTCAAACGAGAGTTGGTAGTTGCGGACGTTTTTATAGGTGTTGATTGAAAGCAAAAGGTTGTATGAAGTTCAACCGTCAATAATCGCTGAATTTTCAAAATTCAACATTTTATGTATTTCTTATAATTACAACTTTAGACCCCTTTTAACTTCTAGTTTTCATAGACAAACCCACAAATAACGTGACTCTCTCTAAATTCATATTTCCGTGTTTTAGTTTCTATTATTTTATCTTGTTTTAAACTCACTTTTTAAATATTTTTCTATAGTATTTTTTTCTTATAAAAACCTAAATTTATAGTAGGAAAATTTTGAACCTAGCGTATTTTATGCCCTTTTAACTTTCAATTTTTAGAAACAAGCTAATAACTAACGTGACTTTCTCTAAATTCTTGTGACTCCCTATGAATTCTTATTCCTGTGTTTTAGTTTCCCCGCTTTATATCCTGTTTTAAACTCACTTTTTAAATATTTCTCTACAAGATTTTTCTTATAAAAATCTAAATCTATTATTTGAACTATAAATTTGAACTTTCTGTTTTATACTGTTTTAACTTTCAATTTTCAGAAACAAGCTGATAACTAACGTGACTCTCTCTAAATTCTAATGACTCCCTCTAAATTCTAATTCCCATGTTTTGGTCTATGGTTTATAACTTTCACTTAGTTTTTTTTTATTGACACAAATTTGAATTTATAGGTGTTGATTGAAAGCAAAAGGTTGTATGAAGTTCAACCATCAATAATCGCAGAATTTTCAAAATTCAACATTTTATGTATTTCTTATAATTACAACTTTAGACCCCTTTTAACTTCCATTTTTCATAGACAAACCCACAAATAACATGACTCTCTTTAAATTCATATTCCCGTGTTTTAGTTTCTATTATTATATCTTGTTTTAAACTCACTTTTTAAATATTTTTCTATAGTATTTTTTCTTATAAAAACCTAAATTTATAGTAGGAAAATTTTAAATCTAGTGTATTTTATGCCCTTTTAACTTTCAATTTTTAGAAACAAGCTAATAACTAACGTGACTTTCTCTAAATTCTTGTGACTCCCTATGAATTCTTATTCCTATGTTTTAGTTTCCCCGCTATATATCATGTTTTAAACTCACTTTTTAAATATTTCTCTACAAGATTTTTCTTATAAAAATCTAAATCTATTATTTGAACTATAAATTTGAACTTTTGTGTTTTATACTGTTTTAACTTTCAATTTTCAGAAACAAGCTGATAACTAACGTGACTCTCTCTAAATTCTAATGACTCCCTCTAAATTCTAATTCCCATGTTTTGGTCTATGGTTTATAACTTTCACTTAGTTTTTTTTTATTGACACAAATTTGAATTTATAGGTGTTGATTGAAAGCAAAAGGTTGTATGAAGTTCAACCATCAATAATCGCTGAATTTTCAAAATTCAACATTTTATTTATTTCTTATAATTACAACTTTAGACCCCTTTTAACTTCCTGTTTTCATAAACAAACCCACAAATAACATGACTCTCTCTAAATTCATATTCCCGTGTTTTAATTTCTATTATTATATCTTGTTTTAAACTCACTTTTTAAATATTTTTCTATAGTATTTTTTCTTATAAAAACCTAAATTTATAGTAGGAAAATTTTGAACCTAGCGTATTTTATGCCCTTTTAACTTTCAATTTTTAGAAACAAGTTAATAACTAACGTGACTTTCTCTAAATTCTTGTGACTCCCTATGAATTCTTATTCCTGTGTTTTAGTTTCCCCGCTTTATATCCTGTTTAAACTCACTTTTTAAATATTTCTCTACAAGATTTTTCTTATAAAAATCTAAATCTATTATTTGAACTATAAATTTGAACTTTCTGTTTTATACTGTTTTAACTTTCAATTTTCAGAAACAAGCTGATAACTAACGTGACTCTCTCTAAATTCTAATGACTCCCTCTAAATTCTAATTCCCATGTTTTGGTCTATGGTTTATAACTTTCACTTAGTTTTTTTTTTATTGACACAAATTTGAATTTATAGGTGTTGATTGAAAGCAAAAGGTTATATGAAGTTCAACCATCAATAATCGCTGAATTTTCAAAATTCAACATTTTATGTATTTCTTATAATTACAACTTTAGACCCCTTTTAACTTCCAGTTTTCATAGACAAACCCACAAATAACGTGACTCTCTTTAAATTCATATTCCCGTGTTTTAGTTTCTATTTTATATCTTGTTTTAAACTCACTTTTTAAATATTTTTCTATAGTATTTTTTCTTATAAAAACCTAAATTTATAGTAGGAAAATTTTGAACCTAGCGTATTTTATGCCCTTTTAACTTTCAATTTTTAGAAACAAGCTAATAACTAACGTGACTTTCTCTAAATTCTTGTGACTCCCTATGAATTCTTATTCCTGTGTTTTAGTTTCCCCGCTTTATATCCTGTTTTAAACTCACTTTTTAAATATTTCTCTACAAGATTTTTCTTATAAAAATCTAAATCTATTATTTGAACTATAAATTTGAACTTTCGTGTTTTATACTGTTTTAACTTTCAATTTTCAGAAACAAGCTGATAACTAACGTGACTCTCTCTAAATTCTAATGACTCCCTCTAAATTCTAATTCCCATGTTTTGGTCTATGGTTTATAACTTTCACTTAGTTTTTTTTTTATTGACACAAATTTGAATTTATAGGTGTTGATTGAAAGCAAAAGGTTATATGAAGTTCAACCATCAATAATCGCTGAATTTTCAAAATTCAACATTTTATGTATTTCTTATAATTACAACTTTAGACCCCTTTTAACTTCCAGTTTTCATAGACAAACCCACAAATAACGTGACTCTCTTTAAATTCATATTCCCGTGTTTTAGTTTCTATTATTATATCTTGTTTTAAACTCACTTTTTAAATATTTTTTTATAGTATTTTTTCTTATAAAAACCTAAATTTATAGTAGGAAAATTTTGAACCTAGCGTATTTTATGCCCTTTTATCTTTTAATTTTTAGAAACAAGCTAATAACTAACGTGACTTTCTCTAAATTCTTGTGACTCCCTATGAATTCTTATTCCTGTATTTTAGTTTCCCCGCTTTATATCCTGTTTTAAACTCACTTTTTAAATATTTCTCTACAAGATTTTTCTTATAAAAATCTAAATCTATTATTTGAACTATAAATTTGAACTTTCGTGTTTTATACTGTTTTAACTTTCAATTTTCAAAAACAAGCTGATAACTAACGTGACTCTCTCTAAATTCTAATGACTCCCTCAAAATTCTAATTCCCATGTTTTGGAATATGGTTTATATCTTGTTTAGAATCTCACTTTTCAAATGTTTTTCTGCAACAAAACTTTTAAATAGTTATTTAAATTATGAATTTGAATTTATGATCTCACTTTTCAAATGTTTTTCTACAACAAAAATTTTAAATAGTTATTTAAATTTTGAATTTGAATTTAGGATCGGACCAATCTTTCTTTAAGTCAAAGCTTTTGACACAAATTTTTTTTTTTATTGTCCAATAATTGCACTTAGTTTTTTCTTCCCACACCCCCTCCCCCCCCCCCCCCCCCCCCCCCCCTCCTTTTTGCTACCTTTAAACGATAACCTATGATTCTACACGATCATCGAACCCGTAAAAAGCAAACTTCAAATACATTTTTCATTCTTCAGAATGAAAAAAATAATGATAATATAGTGCCACAAAAAAGAACTGAAATTACTTTTTTTTTTTTTTGAAATTATTTGGTTCCACCAACAGGACACACCCTTTTAATCAATTTATCCACCAAAACAATTAGCCAACACAACCTCTCCAAAGAATCCTATAAACAACTCAACAAAACAACTTGACCATTTTGCCCTCCATAAGCGCGGGAAACTACAACCTCTACCCCTCATCATCGTCGTCTTTTTTTCATTGGCGTCTTTTACAGAGGGAGAGAGACAGATAAGTCGGAACGTTTACATTTACAACTCCGATCGGGGCGAAGCAAACTCCGGCCACCGGCTACATCGCCGGCGAAGAGAGACCTTGCAATCGTCCTTGGGACAGATGGTGGGGACGTAGACAATGTCATCGCAGCCGTCCGTTCTGTGCCTCTCGAAATCCAGAAGCGTTGTGAACATCGCGATGAACAGAACGAGGTGGTTGATCGCGTATCTCTGGCCCAGGCACTGGTGCGCTCCGGCGCCGAACGCCAGGTAATTCCTCTTGTAAACCCGGTCCTCCTGCCGCGCGTCGGAATACCGGTCCGGATCGAACCGGTCCGCCTCGGTGAACCCTTGCAAGCACGACTCGTAGGCGGAGGGGAACACAATGGCGCCCTTGGGGACAGTGTACGACTCCGTGAGGGGGAAATCCACGGCGGCGATGTGCGGGACCAGAGTTGCCGGCGCTCGGTACCGGATGACCTCACGCGCCACCGCCTGCGTGTACTTCATACTCGCCAGCATCTCCGCCGTGATCAGCGACCCCGATTCCGGCGACCAAAGGCCGGCGACCTCCTCGCGGACTTTGCGGAGGACCTCCGGGTGCGATTCGAGGAGAGCCACCGCCCACAGCAGCGACGAAGTGGAAGCGTCCTGAGACGCGAAGAGGAAGTCGAAGAGGTAGGAGCCGATGTGGAAGTCGCTGACGTTATCCGGCTTCGGCAGTCCGGCTCCAGCCGCCGCCGCTTCCTCCCTTACCGTCTCCTGCATCCAGAAGTCGACGAGGCAGGTCGGTTCGTGGTCGCCGCTCTCGACTCTCCGCCGGCTCCGCTGGGCGCAGCCGGAGAGGGTTTCGACAAGCCGGCTTACTGCCAGCCTAGCGTTGCGGAAAGCCGTGCCGGGAAGATCAATCGGGAGTTTCATCAGGCCCACGTTGAAGAAGTTGTAGTCGGCCTTGAACCGCTCGCGGGCCTCCGGGCCCAAGTACGGCCCAACAAAAACCGTCTGAGAAGTCTCAAGATTCATATCCCGGACCAAGAACCGGAGAGTAATCGGAGAAGACGAAGAAGACGTCGACGTTTCGTTGGACAGTCTCTCCCATTTCTTGAGGTGGTCGCGGATAATAATCTGCTGTAGCGCGGTGTAGGTGGAGAGAGCTCGGGGAGTGAAGTTGGGGGCGATCCGACGGCGGAGATCTTTATGCTCTTGTCCGGTCATGTAGATGAGATTGTGATCGCCGAAGAGCTTCTTTCCGAAAGGATGTCCGATGAGAGCGAAGGCGTCCGGTCGGACATTGGCGAAGATCTTGTGGGAGAGCTCGGTGTCGCGGATGAAGACGATGAATTTTCCGATGACGTAGTCGGCGCAGAAACCGAGGCCGGAGGACTTGGCGACGGCGGATTGGTGGTCCCAGAAGGCGGTGGGGTCGCGGACCAATCCGATGACGTTTCCGATGAAAGGGAGGACGAGAGCGGGACCGGGAATGAAACGTTTCTTCTTCAGGTAAGAGATCTGCTCCAGAAATAGAAAGAAAATGAGTAGAGAGAGAAAGTAAGGGAAAACAGGAGAGAGAGAGCTGAGGATGGAATTGTTGATGGTCATTTTTGGCGATGTTTGGATTGACGGACGGACGGATGTATTCTTGAGGAGCGGGTGTATTTGTAGAGGGGATTTTCAAAGAAGAGAAGAGAGTCAAAGATTGGATTTGGCAACAACGGAAAAGAGGAAAGGAAAGATGAAAGGCGTGTTGGAAGAGGAAAAGTGGGAGAGGGGGAGATTCTTGGAAAGGATGGGACAGAAGAAGGTGGAATCTCTGTGGATTGAGCAGACTTTGGTTTGAAGAGACCGCAGACAAACAGCATTTGTGAATGGCTGCTTTGTCTTGGAGTTCGAGATAGCAAGGTTTTAGAGAGTGAAATTTGTAGAACGAAGACGAAGAAGGAAAAAAAAAAACAGAGAGTTTAGAGAGAGAAATTATCTAACATTAAAAAAAATAATGAGAGAGAAAGAGAAGGGCAAACAGTAGGGGGGTAGAGGGGCACTAGGGTGGGCTTGAGATCCAGTTGGATAAGTGGGGATCATGACGTGTATATATACTTGGCATTATTACCTTTTTTTTTTTTTTTTTCCCTTCTTTTTGCTGCTCATTAAGTGCTAAATTATTGTGTTAATCATAAATTTTGACGCTCGGATATAAAAGTGATCTATACTAAAGAGTTAAATTCTATATTTGATTCTTGTTAATCAGTGTTGTGATTTTTTCTATCTAGTTATTGATATAACTTTATTTTATTGCATAATAAATAATGATAAATATTAAAATAACATCGCATATTCAAGTATAAATTGAAATAATATTATTTTTCTTATTTTTCGTAACAAATACAATATTGACGAGTGCATGTCACATTGAAGGTAGTCTTATTGTGTGACCTTGGTTATTATTTTTTTAGTTTGTAGTTTTACATTGGAAGTGTGAGTTTAAACATGAAATTTGTGTGAGCTCAAGTTCGTTAAATGAATAATGTTAAAAATTATCGATAATGTTCAGTATAACTTACTAAGTTAGATAAATTTATAAAAACAACCCCTTAAATAGATATATTTATGTTTTTTTAGTTTCCTTTAATATTTATTTGGATTTTTTTATGCCCATAGGGAGAGAGAGAGAGAGAACTGAAGTTATTATAAACAAGTCAATAGTTCAAAGATGTGTTGTGTAAATTGTGAGGGGCAACCTGACAAATCAGCCTCTAAGAAAAGATAGGACTCACAATATGAAATATATACACAAGCCTAGCTCATGTCTATCAACAATGGTGTCATGTCTATCAACAATGATGTTTAATATGGATGGTGCTTTCAATTGTTTTTTTTTTTTTTTTTTTTTGATTAAATAGGCAATTATGATTATGATACTTGTTGTTTTTCACCCATTATATTTTTGTTTTTTTAAGTCGATATGGTATTGTTGAAGCATTTGAAATCATTTGTCATCAATTACCATTTAATTACTTGTTTCTTAAATAATACTACGAGTCCTCTTTTTTTTTTTTTTTTATCTAGCTTTTTTTGCTTTTCAAAGGTTTAATAAAAAGTGGAATGGTACATGAACTATCTTTCTTTCTTTCTTTCTTTTTTTAATTGATATTTAAAAATAATCAAATCAATTTATCTTAAAAAGTTATTTAATAATAAAAAGATGTCAATTATTAACATGCAACCTAATATAGAAAAGTAGGGATAAAAACAAGGATTTTTAGGATTAAATTGACAAGAATGAAATATATCATTAGAATTTTTTCAAAAAAATAATAATAATAATTATGATTTACCAAACATATTGGTGGTTAAAACATTTCTAAAAAGAGTTTTAAGATGCTAACTGCAATTCCTGCTGTGAATCATTAAAGCTATGTTTGTGGACACATTTGAAAATATGTTTCCAAACTTTTTTTTTTTGTCTTTTTCCTCCAATTTTACTATTTAATTTTCCAAAAATTAAAAAAAAAACTCAAATTTTAAAAGTCCATAACTTTATCATTTTAAGTCGAAATCAGATTTTTTTTTTCAAATTTTATAGAATTTCAATATGAACGAAACAAGATCCATATTGTTAATTTTTTTCTAAACATGTTTCAAATTTTAACACTTTTTTATTGCAAATAGTTCATTTTCACTAAACACATATTTTCAAAACTCAAATCATCTCCAACCTCCAAAACACCGTCCCTAAACATGACCCCAAACGGACCCTAATACTTGGGTAAATTATTATGTCAGTCCCTGAACTTTTAATTTTGTGCAACTTTAGTCCCTAAACTTTTTTTCCTAGCTAAAATGCCCCTAAATTTTTAAATGTTATTACAATAGTTCTTTACGTTAATTTTTGGACAAAATTTGTTAGTTAGCATCATTTTTTGACTAAATAACGAACGTATTCCGTTTAAAAATACAGAAATGACTATTATAGTATCATTTTAATAGTTTATGGACATTTTCTGCTCTCTCTTTTGTAGTTAGAATAAACATAAACTATTAAAAACGCTGTTACAGTAATCATTTCCGTTAATTTTTTGACGGAAACTTTTGGACAAAAAGACTAACAGATTTTGTTCAAAAATTGACGGAATGGACTATTGTAGCATAATTTTAAAAGTTTAGGGGCATTTCAACTACGAAAAAAAATTCAAGAATCAAAGTTATACAAAATTAAAAATTTAGAAACTAAATGAGCAATTTACCCTTAATACTTTTTGAAGCGAAAAAGAAAAGGTGAAACAAGCAATAGTTCGACTCTAGTTAATTAGAAGCACCATTCTTAGTGTATTTTTTAGTTTTTAGAACTTTTATTTGATAATTTAAATGTTCAACCAGTGTAACTAAACTAACAGCTCAATTACAAACTAATTTGTTTGTTTGTTTTTAATAGTTTAGGATACGCTATAGTTTAAAACTTACTCGTTTATAATAATAAGAAGGAGAATTCCCTAATAATAATAATAATTTATATACGTGTACCATGAACTTCTGGTTTATTCATAAAGTAAACATCTACTTTGAGTCTCATTAAATATATATCAAAGGGAAAAGCCAAAAAAGGGACCGAAATGAAAAACGAAATACAACTTTAGGAGGAAAAAAAAGTAAGAAAGAAATATATATGTATACACTTATAGTTTTAAGTAGGGACAGATTTGAGAACAAATTACTATGGTGGGACAATTAGGAAAACAATGTGAACAATATTTTATGATCATATCAAATACATTTAAGCTGTGATATTTCAGGAAAAAAAATATTTTGATAAAGACAAATGTGAGAAAATATGAAAAGTGGGTATAATTAAAACGAATAAGAGTTAGAAAAAAAACGAACAAACAAACAAACAAACAAACACAGCGCTTCAACCAAACCACTTTTGCACTAATCCGTTTGGATAATCGTTTTTTGAGATTTTCTTCAAAATTTTTCTATAATATTTTTTCTCACAAATATTTAAATTTATTGTTCTAATTTACTTTTTCAAATCTATGATCCAAAAAGGACTCATTATATTTGTAGATTCTAATTGGGTTTTAATGAGAGTTTGCCTATGACCTCTTTTAGCAATAAAAATTAGAACAATTCTATAGATTGAGTTATATATTTGGGTATCACTCTTATTGCAAGACGAAATATTATTATTGTACTTTTCCACGGTAATTTTATTTTTATGTATTATATCTACAATATATTTATTTATTAATGCCATTTGTGACCCTACTAGTTAAAAAAAATGAATGGGATAATTCGAACTTTACCCCTTATAATAAAATCATATGTGGACTTCCAGCTAGATCATATCTACAATTACTAACCTAACTAGTTCAAATAATTCACGTACATGTAACTTTTATTTTGGTTAATCTTGGTTTAATTTTCAGCTTTTAATTTTGATAATTTTGTGCACACACTTCTTCTAACTCCTCCTATGTCGATTCCTTGTTTTTGCCATGTCAATGTGGAAAAAAGAACATAAAATATAAGATAGGCCTTTCCTCAACCCAAAAAAAAAAAAAAAGAAAAAAACATATATATATATATATATATATGTGTGTGTGTTGGGGAAAGACAAAAACCTTTGTTGACGTGGCTCCACATTCATAGCTTCACCTGCAATTATCTTCCCTATCAGCTTGTATAGATTCTTTACTTTTGCACCTTTATGACAACCAAAGCACTTCTTTTCACTTCTATAAAACCACCTTTAGCAGAATACTCACATCCCAAAGTGTCCAACGCCCCCAAAGAAATTAAACTTCTTCTTAGTCGAGGAACATGTCTAACATTCGTCAATGTTCTCACAACTCCATCAAACATCTTCACCTTTTCACAGTACCTATTCCAATGGCTTTAACACTCGAATCATTGGCCTTCAGAAGTGTACCAACATCACAGGGCTTATAAGTATCAAACCACTCCTAATGTGGATACATATGAAACAAACATTCCGAATACAAAATTCAAGAGTCAGAATTATCTCACTCAGTAGTAAAAGAATATACATCATCTTCATTGTCATACTTGTCACCAACAATGTTTGTAGCTTCTATCTCTTGAGCTTTCTGCTTCCTTTTTTCTTCAAGGTGCCTTGTCAGTTCTTCGTAGTTTCTCCTAATATGTCTATTATCATGGCAATAAAAGCACTCAACATCCTTCCATGAACTCGATTGGGAACGGTCATCTTTCCTCTCATAATATCTCCCTCGTGTCTTACTCCTACCCTTACTCACATCTAACTTCACCACAAGAACTTGTTCAGTATGAGATGAATTATTAGATTGTTTCATGTTTGCAGTCTCCAACAAAGCAATTGATACCTCATCCATGGTCAATTTAGTTTTTCTAACCAACAGCGTAGTTATCAAAGTCTCATCCGATTTGGGTAGGGATGTCAATAAAATTACCGCATTATCTTCTTCATCAATCTTGACTTCTACACTTAACAACTGAGTGATACACCTATTGAAATTATTTATATGATCCCTAAAATCACTTTCTTCACTCATCTTCAACTCATACAACTGCTTTTTCAGATATAATCTATTTGTTAAGGATGTTAACATATAAACTTTTTTCAATTTTTCCCATAACTTAAAAGGAGATTTTTCATTTATAATACTATATTTCAATTCATGAGTCAAACTCAATCAAATAGTGATTACCGCTCTTGCTTCCAGTTCTTCCCATTCTTCATCGCTCATCCTTTCCGGCTTCTTCCCTTACAATGCTTTTAGAAGTCCCAAATGCACCAGAACATCTTTCACCATACTCTGCTAGATGCTAAAATTACTATTTCCGTCAAAGCACTCGATATGCTCGAACTTTTCTCCAGACATCATCTTGATTTTTTTTTTTTTCAAGATCCTCAACCTATCTCTAATACCACTTGTTGGGAAAAATATCCCTATACCCAAAGTATATCAAAAAAATAAATTAAAACAGAAATAAAGAGAAGACAAGGAATTTACGTAGTTGGATAAAATTGCATACGTCTACGGGAGAAGGAGAATAAATTCACTAACACTTTCACAATTATACACTCGTCAAACACTCTCAATCTCTCTCTACCCAAAACCCCTAACACTCTTTGTCTATCTCTATTCTCACTTTCTCTCAAAAGGAGACACTCACTCTCTCGATTTTTTTGAATACCCACACACATACAAGACTCTTAACACAATACACCTACATATAAGCTCTTAATGAGACACAAAAATATAACTTTCCCAAACTCACAAAATAAGAACTTACCCAAAACTAATTTAAGTCACATACATAACAATATATATATATATATATATATATATATAAAAGATAGGTCTCAAAGGGGGAATTCCGTACCTGCACATGGCGCATGCGTGTTAAGTATTGTTATGTGTTTATTTTTGTATAAAATAGTAACTCACATGCCAAATATTAAATTTTGAAAAGGTTCAAAACTTTTTTTTTTCCTTCCCAATCTACACCCTTGCTTCTTATTTTCCAATATATGTTCATATAGTGTCAACTTCTCCGGCTGACATTAGTTTTTGTAATTAATTAGATTTTTTTAAAAAAATTATTAAAACTTGATATTAAAAAATTGTGGAGAATTTGTGTCATAATCAAACTTCTTTGGCAGGTTCACTAAAGAAATTTATTTACTTTTAATTAATCCTTAAAAATTCCCTTAACAATCTCATTTTTCAACTGACGTGAAATTGTTCCTGTTTTCTTTTTTCAATAATTTATTCATGGCTGGCCTAGAACATTTGTCAGTCAATTACTTAATTGACCAATTTAATCTTTTAAGAAAGTGTACTAATTTAATTGGTCTGATTTCAATTCAAATTATGTCATGTAATGACTTGTCATGACTCCGATAGCCGTCATTTACCAAAAAAGAAAAATAAAAATAAAAAAATACCCTCAACTTGCCGCCCTTGTATTTCTTTATTTCTTTTCTTTTTTAAATGTTATGTATGTACATAACGTATCTATTAGTCAAAAAAATAATAATAAGAAAAAGAAGAAGAAGAGGGGAAAAAAAAAACATAACGTATGGTGATGATTTTGGTCAAATCCTTCTCTGTCGTTTGCATATATTTTTGACAATAAAAAAAATCCGTTTCTGTCTGTCTGTCTGTCTGTCTGTCTGTCTCTCTCTCTCTCTCTCTCTCTCTCTCTCTTTCTTTTTAATAATAAAAATCCCTCTCTGTCTTTGTTACTTAAGTACATATTATGACAGTTGGGATCTTTCAAACAACTACCTTTACACGTATGCAGCCAAAATCGGAAATTTGAAAGTTACATACGGTAGGCCTTCATAGTTTTAACAGTTGGAACATTTTCGTTTAAACAAGACCAAAACACATAGTTGGTATTGAGTCTCACCGGGAAATAAAAAGTGGATCTAACAAAATGAGATTTAAGGACGGGATATATATTTAGTTAATAGTGATGTTTAACATTAATAGTATCCTCAAGCATTTTTTTTATTCATTTTAAAGTGATTTTGATTAGATTTGAATGGATATCATATCACTAGAAGCTCCTAATTTCCTAATCCTTATAGTAGAAATGTCAATTGGGCCAGGTCGCCCATCAAGCATGATGGCACAACACGTAAAATTCTAAACTATATACAGCACAATATGAGATTATATTGGGCCATATTAAGCATGACACAAGTTGGTGAGCTATGTCAGACTCTTAGTTTTAAGCACGTAGACATGACACGACATGACACAATGTTAAGTACAAGCTCAACACTGACACGAGTCAAGCATGGCACAACCCATTGAGCACGATAGTGGTGGGCTAGCACGAAAAATATGTTTTTTTATTGTTTTTATTTTTTATTTTTTGGAAAAAGTATCTAACTAACCACCTGTTTTTATATATTGGTCACATGACACAAATTCCCCTTTTTGATCAACATGACATAAACTTTACTTTAGTTTAATTTAATTTTGTGTCATATTTAATACAATATTAATTTTTACATTATATTTGTGTAATGATATTTAAATTTGTGTCGTTTAAGTGTTTTTTCCCCTTTTTTTTTTTTTTCCTTTTCTATTTCATAATTTTGATATTTTTCTCCATAATAAAAATTATTATATGTTTACGTCAATGCAATTAAGTCTATTGCCTAGATAATTTTTATATTCCTTTTATTTTGAGAATCTCAACAATCAACACATATAATTGTAATTGATTCAATTATATCATCTGAATCAGTTAATATGATTTGAATATTTCTTTGATGGTATTTTTTTTTAATCCAAAAAGTGTTAAATTTTTTTTAATAGTTCGTTGCGTTAATCTGTAATCTTATTAGGCTAAGCACGATAAAAGCACGAGTATGGCACGACACGAGCACGACATGACACGAGTACGAGGTGTGCCTAGACTGATGGGCTGTGCCGGGCATAAGTATTTTAATTTTGGGCTGGCACAAGCATATCACGAGACTCTGATGGACCATGTCTAGCATGATACGAAGCACGCATGGACCTAGCCGATTATGAATCAGACCGACACGGCACAACATGATTGAGAAGTCTATCTTAGAGATATCTCATAATATGAGAATTCTATGTCAAGACTATGATTTTGAACCAACATATTTTTGTTATAAACTATTAGTTTTGCACACTTTTTTCAAATGATTTTGACTATAATCAACATTCATAAATGTCCAGTTCCACTATCAATAAGGATACCCTACCTTACTATTACAAGTGTCAAAATGGGTTGATCCTAGTATGCAAGCACGAGCACAATACATTAAAAAATGGACATGACACTTCACATCATGATTATTTAATGAGCCCAACCCACGTTTATTTCTTGACTAGACTTCACGCGAGTTTTGTGCATGGAGCACTTTAAGAGTATGACACATTAGAGTCCAAACATGGAACACGATCTCGGATACGCGCCACAACATTGCCCTTTTTCTTGTGGATTTTTTGTAATTTTCTTATGAAACCTAAAATGTACTCTTTTTTTTTTTTCTTATCAAGATTTTATCTCATTTGATTTTTTTTTTGTCAAGGTTTTCAATATCATATTTCTTTTCATATGCCTTATTTTTTGGTTAAAAATTAATGCTATTTATTTTTTTCAATATTTAATTTTCTTATTTATTTATATAACTTTTATTGGATACGATAAGGGCACGACTAAGACACGGACAGATTAAAAACATGGCGTGATTGTAAATGGGTCACGAGCCAGACTTGATGTTATAACATGACTACTAAGGGATTGCTATAAACACGGCACGGCACACAATATAGATAAACTCAAAATAATCATGTTGGACGCCCATTTGGCATCTCTACCTAATCATAGAAAGATCCTTCATCATAATATGTTCTATTAATCCTTATATATTAAACACATAACATCTCATTTTGATTTAAAGAATATTGAGCCGATCCGTTGTTTTGCGCCATAAAGCAATTTTTTTTTTTTTTTTTTGCCACTTGATATATGATTATGAACACTTTTATATCATATATATAACACGTTTTTGTAATGTGAACATGCATAAATCAAATCATTAAATGATCAATCACACGGCTAAACATACTATACCAGTACGACAAACCAGCATGCCCTACCATTGAATTAGTGATGGAGAGAGACAAGATTCTACCTTTTTTTTTTTTTTTGGTGAGTATATTAGACTCTGTACTTCTCCATTTATTTAGTGATACGTAACCTCAATCCTCAAAAGATAAGCACAATAATGTAACACGAGCGTATCAAGCCAAAACTAGTATTATTAATACAAAAATGATATCACTAATTATTTATTTAACCAACAACTTGAAAGTTGGCATGCTCATTTCTATTTCCATCTCCTTATCATCCGGTGTCTTACATTTCCTTCATTTTCATTGTCATTTTCCTTTTTTTTTTTATTTTTTTTTAATTTTTGACATTTTCAAGCTAATCTATCGGATATTTCCTTCATTTCATTTTCCTTTTGTTTTTTTTTTACTTTTGGCATTTTCTAGCTAATCTAATTGGATTCGGATTGTCATAACTTGAAACTTAATTAAAAAAGACTACTAATATAAGAGTAGTGTCAAATGACAATACGCCAAGGAGTAAAGGACACCAACAGAGGTACAATTCACCTTCTTTATCCAACCCAACCAACTTGCACATCATTTGACCAAAACAAAAAAAACAAAAAAACAAAAAAACAAAAAAAAAAAAAAACAAAGAAGAAGAAGGAGTAAAAGGTTTTCTTGATTGCATACTGAATGATAGAGGGGATATGCATATACAATTACATGCGTACGTGGATAATGCAAATTATTAATGAAGTGGGTGATAGAAAATTAAAGAAGAGCATAAAAAAAATGAAAGTGTGGTTGTAAACCTAACCTGACAGTAATTTCACAACTGACTTAATTATAAGGGGTAGAATTTGAATCCTCCATTGTCAAGTTTTAAAAAAATAATAATAATTAGAACAAAGAGTGGCACATGAAAGTTGATAGACTCAATTAAGTATAATCCCTCTGCTATCATAGTAGAAAATCAAAGAACATAAAAGAAAGAAGAAAAGGAGAAATAAATAAATAAAACTTTTACCGTAAACAATTATTGAAATAAATAGTAAGTTTTAAAAATATTTGTAGTAAATAACAGCAAATAAAAAATATACTACGTAAATAATCTATTCACTTCATTAATTTGTAAATTTATAGTTTACTGCTATTTACTACAAATGTTTTAAATCCTTATTATTTACTTACTATAATTTCGTAAAAAAGCTATTTACTATAATTTCTGAAAAATTTAATGTAATATGGCAAGGTATAAACAACTACGGATTAGGAAAAGAGGAAGTTTCACTAGTAAGAAGCCCACTCATTTGAGCTCCCATAAAATTTTTATTATACAATATAAATTACTTAACGAATCTCACAAAATCAAGAGATTCTCTAAATTATAATGAGCTAAAAAAATCAAAATTACTACTAAATATAAGATAAGTAAAATATTTACTTTTCCCTAAAAGTGAGCTGTATTGCTAAAGGCACTAGAGAATATGGCAAGAACAAGGAGCTAAGAGGAAAATTATAATATAAGTTGTAATATAAGTTCCTCGAACAAGAACGAATACTCTTATTTTGCACTTTGAATCTGGATTAGCCTTATTTAATCTTTATGTTAGAATTTTAGTTAAAAACATACAGAAAAACTAGGATTAAGCGTGTCCATATAATCTTTTTCTATTTGTTTTCAACATAAATAAAAACAAAATAACTAATTTCTCTCCTTTTTCATATGTTTTTAACCAAAATTCTAACAAAATAAGTCAAGTGAGACTATTTCAAAATCTAAAAGGTAGAGTAAGAGGTTTTAAAATTCAGATAGTAAAAGAAGAATATATAACATTCAATGGTATTTTCTACACCTTGAACATATTCAATATTGGTTGATTTCTAGAAGTTTAATAAAAGAATCTAGAAAAGGGTTGTGGTAGATTCTAGCAGGAAGTTGAAGCACTAATTTCGTGCAGAATATATGTTTGAAAGTTGAAACATCCCATTCACACCAACAGTTGGAAAATATAGTGAATTCTTGGTTGAAAGTTGGTCTACTTCTTTTTCTTCTTTTCTTGTTTTTTTTTTTTTTTTTTTTTTTTTGTGGGGAAAAAAAACTCCCTTTCATTAATTAAGACAAAACATCAGTCCGTACACGAGTACTAATTTTAAACAAAGTATCAGTAACATCGAACCAAATAGAAACAATAGGATTATAAATAGTAAAGCTAGTTAAAAAATGAGTTACAGAGTTCAGAAATGTTGCAGTAAATATACCATTTTGATTTTAAGAAATAATATCCACCTCACGAAATCGAGATATAGGAAAGTGAATTACCTGAGTCACATTTATTGATAGCATTCATCTCGATGCTTCAATTCTGATAACCTCATGAACAAGCGTACCATGCCCCTTCACGAATAGCTACACACTCCGCCACATGGGGTGAAAGCTTTACCCAAAAAAATGTATAGCAGCACCACCAATTTTCACCATGACCATCTTCATCCCGAATAATCACACCAATCGTAATGAAAATTCAAGATGTCCTTTTGACAGCGGAATCTACATTCCTTTTTTTTATTATTATTATTTTTATTTTAAACGACCTCTCCTAGGAAAAAAAAAAACCTTATTTGGAGCCGTGAAAAGTATTGTTCAGCTCACTCACTGGCCAAAGCTATTACTTTTGACTTTGGTGCAATGCCATGTTGCCAATTTTAAGTTTAAATGGGCAACCTTAATTAATGGCTATATCTACACCTATTAAATTTATTAATGTCAATACCTAATTAATACTTCTTTACTAAAGATTTAAAATATATATATCCTTTTTTAAATACCATTTTTGTAATACCTAATTAACCTTCGCATATCCTCCACTCTAATTTTGGTTTTGTTTTATTTTATAAATATAAAATGAACAAAAAAGAGAGGATGTCTGGAGAAAAGGAAATGGGATATATACATATATATATATATCATCGTAGGCACGGAGATGCCGTGTCTGCGCTTTGAAAGCCGAGGGGCGTATCACAATTCACACTACTACTACTGTAGCAATAATAAATTAAGATCGTTAGTTCATCAAAGTCCTTTATTGTTTGATTACAAACAATAACAACAAATACAGACAAGTTGCAGAATCTTGCCCTTGTTTCTGTATCCTTCCCTCTTTACCTTCCTCATTTATTTCCTCTCTCTCTTTCTCTCTCTCTTTATTTCCTAGCATCATATTTGTACACTTTTTTTTTAAATAATTTTTTTTTCTTTTTTTCCAATCTAACAATGTAGCATAAGGATTAAGTAGGTGTAATACTAAAGTCGTTTACGTACAATACATTTATTTAGTAACATATAAAGTTTTTGTCATCAATTATTAATTATATTGAGTATGTGTGAAGAAAAAGGCTCACACAGCCTAGAGATGGAATTAAAAATGAGTTTAAAAGGATTTGAACTACTCTTCCTAATTATTAGGTTAACGTTTTAGGATTGAACTCCAAAGACATTAATAAGTGATCATATCATAACTAGATTTCAGATGTACACGTAAGATGAATCATGAAGAAAAATCAGAGGAAGGTTAGTGGCCCCCTCAGAGAAATTGTGATGGCCGGAAAACTAATGATACAAAATGGACTCTCGAGATGGAAACTCCATATTATCGCGGGTCATGATCTTCCTTCATGGTTTCTATGTTTGAGGAAGATGGATGGATGAATAATCATTTATAAAGAGGGGACTGCAGTGATAGCTGGTTTCATTCGAGGGGTGATTGTTGAATATGTGCAACAAAAAAATACACATTGACAAGATATGAAATTAAAAATAGATTAAAAAAAAACTTGGACTATTTTTAATAGGTTAACCTTAGAATATGAAACGCTAAACATTCTAACAAATTATATAACTTTATACAGAAAATTATTTTTATTAGACTGATAGAGCTGTCAAATTGAAGATTTTTTTTTTATAGTAAAGTTAGAGATTATTTTACATATTTATATTTTCTTTTGTAAAGTATAATATCGCCCAAAAAGATGCAGGAAATGATTACGCAAGGAATTGGACAGAGAAATTAGCAGTTTGTACAGTAATTTTTTTTTTTTTTTTTTTTTTTTCTAATTGGGTTCATCTAGTCCATCGAAGTGGTAATGGATCGAAACTACTACAAGGCGTGATTCCCTTTGACAAAAATAGTAAAACCGTTGGTCTTTTTTCCAATTTTGTGAAAATGTCTTTTAATTTTTAGATCAAACCCTGGGTCCCTTTTTTTCATGAAAAATAAATTTAGCCAAAGGCATAATATTTAATGTTTGTTTTGTTTAATTTGTTTCTAAAAAAATAATAATATTTATTTTATCATACCTTTACAAATTCTTTATCACATTAAACCTTTTTTTTTTTTTTTTGGTTTCTACATGGTCCTAATTCGTGAAAAACTTAAACTTTTGTCTACATATATAGATACATCTATTAACACACCTATACTCTATTAGATTCGGTTTATAAATGTACACCAAAGGGCATATTCTTTAGGGGGGTGTGTGTGTCTGTGTGTGTATATGTATATATAAATACAAGCTCATGATGAGTACTTATAGAAAATTGAAGGAGCACAAAGAAAGTTGCCTGATTTACTCTCTTCGGAAAGCATAAAATCACGAACATTCAATTGGAGCACATATCTAAACATTGAATGATAGCCCTTTTCCCATAGGTTTCTGCACAGTAAAATGAATGTTCATCTAGTGGCGGCTTTATTTTTATTTTTATTTTTATTTATTTTTATTTTTTATTTTTTATTTTTGGGTTGCAATGAATTCTTACAACTACCAACATTATTTACAGTGAAAAACCCATAAAATAAAATTAAAAAAACCCTTCCAACATAAAACTGTAGCGATAACTATTTAGTTTTAACTTTCTTTGTGTACCCAATCTGTTGTCTCTAAATTTCTAACGAATTGCTTCTAAATATTGGAACTCCACAGTTGAATAAATAACATTCAAGAAAAAAAGGCTTAGAACTAATTAATACTAATGGCAAGAAGCAGAGCTATCACAACTTTCTTATCGTAATTATATGTATGGTTGACTTTAATATATATATATATATATATAGTAAAAAAAATACTTTTAGTTACAATACTTTTCATTACACTTTTAATCGTAAATTATTAATTACTTTTCTCATTCAAAATAATTAAAAAAAAAAAAAAAAAAAAGCACAAACAAACAGCACTATGTTTTTTTTTCCCCCTTCGAGCCTTACAAACAAATCTAATTACTTTTCTCATTCAAAAGAAGTTTAAATAATGTTTTTATTAAACAAGAGTAAAGGCTCAATAACACGAAACTTGGGATTCGTTAATTTTCTTAGATTCAATAATGACAAAAAAATAATAAATAAATATCCATAATTAATTTGCAAAAATAAATGAGAAATATTTAAGGAGACATGGAAATAAAAACTCAATTTTTTTGACAAAGAATTTGATGGAGAAAAATTTAGGTTTCATAAAAGTGACTATTAGAATTCACAAAAGATGTAGGAGTATTTTTTGTTTATTTAAAACTAGTATTATTTCTATTTATAATTAAGAGTAATTGGTTCATATGGTCTCTGAACTCTTTATAAGATAACGATTTGGTCCTTTTTTTTTTTTAATTTTGACCGAGACAATCCTAAACTCTTCAAATGTTAGCAATTAAAGTTCTTTCCGTCCAAATCCATTAAATTTCTAATGGAATGAATAATGTGCAATATATGTGATCTAATTTTTGAGAATATTTTAGTAATCTAACAATAATTAATTTAATAAAAATAAAAAAAAAATCATAAAATTCCTCCCTCTCTCCTTTTCCTCTCTCTCTCTCTCTTCATTTCTCAAAAGTCAAAACCCAGATCACGACACCGGCAGGGGGGCGACGATCACCGACGGAGAAGAAAGGGGGTGAATTCGGCAGCGGGGGGTGGGTGCGCTGGGATTTGGGGCTGCGTTCGGCGAACTGTGAACGCAGCCTCATCTCTTCCACCGACGATGCCCTCTCCAACCTCCGCACCCTCATCTCCCTCGACGACAACAGCCGCCTTGTCCTCTCCTACCGCCGCTCCACCCTCCGCTTCCTCGCCAACTCCGTCGCCGTTTGCTTCATGGTTATTAAGAAAAGAGTTTTAGAAAGAGAAAGAAAATATGAGAATGAAAGATAGATTCTCATTATATTGAAAGTTGGTTACAGCTAAGAATAAATACTCTATACAAAACCAATCATAAACCTCCACATGTACAAGCTATAACAAACCTAACTAACATATAACAGTCTAAGCATTATTCCTAACACCCCCCTCAACCTAAGAGTGGATAACTGTTCAACTCTTAGTTTGAATCTCATTTCAGCAAACCGTGAGCTAGAAATGGCCTTAGTAAAAACATCAGCAGTTTGATCTTAGGAAGGAACATGTTTAACTTTCAACTTCTTCTGCAAAACCTTTTCTCTGACAAAGTAAAGATCTAGTTCTATATGCTTTGTTCGAGCATGAAGAACTGGATTTCCAACTATCATCACTGTGATAATGTTGTCACACCATATAACTGGATATTTGGCTTGAGGTACTTGAAGTTCTTCTAGTAAGGAATGCAGCCAAGTAAGTTCTGCTACTAGATTGGCCAAGGCTCGAAATTCAGCCTCTGTTGAGGACCTAGAGAATGTGTGTTGCTTCTTAGAACACCAGGAAACGAGGTTCCCAGATAAACACAGTAGCCTGAAGTCGACCTCCTGTCATCCAAGTCTGAAGCCCAATCAGCATCACAGAACCTAACAAAACTCAAGCCCTGTGAATCAGCATTCCTTAGATGAAGTCCATAATCCAAGGTTCCAGCTAAATACCTCATTATCCTTTTTACATTTTTCCAGTGAACCTCTAAGGGATTATGCATAAATTGGCATACCCTATTGACACTGTAAGCTATCTCTGGCTGTGTGATGGTGACATACTGTAATGCACCAACAATGCTTTGATATATTTGAGGGCTTTGTACTGGATCACTTCCATAGGTTGTCAATCTTAACCTGTATGTCATAGGTATAGAGACTGGTTTAGCAAACTGTATCTTACCCTTGGCTAGAAGGTCTGTAACATATTTTGTTTGAGACAAGTGCAGACCAGATTCAGTGTGTTTATCCTGAATTCCAAGGAAATACTCGACCTCTCCAAGATCCTTGAGTGCAAACGTCCTATTCAGCTAGTTCACTAGATCCTGCACAGCTTGATTGTTGAATTAATAGCTAATTTAACACAGTCATATTCTGATGGCATACCCTCAAAAATTGCATCAATTTGATCCTTCACAGTCATACTATGACCTACTAGGACTAAAAGTTCAATGAACCGTCGGATCTTAAGTAGATACTCATTGATTGTTAAAGATCCCTTTTTGGTGGACTGGAGTTGAGTTTTAAACTGTGTTACCTTGGCTCTTATCTGGCTGGCAAAGTACACTTCAACCATTCTCCAGATCTGTGCAAAAGATTCACAGTTCACCATTCGAGAGACAATCCCCTCAGTCATAGAGGACATGAGCCACGATATGATCAATTGATCCTATTGTTCCCAATCCAAGAACTCAGGAGTAGAACATCCAAGAATCTCATCTTTAGCAGCAAGAAATCTTGCTGGTGGGGGAATCGAACCAAACAGGAAATGCTGGAGATGATAACCTTTGATCAAAGAAAGAACCTGTTTTCGCCAAATCAGAAAATTGTTCTGATCCAGCTTTGTCGCAATCGGATGAGAAAACGAAATAGGAAGAAATCTCTGTGAGCTTACGTCCATCGCCATTGTTGACCTTGAAGAACCTTCAACAGGAACTTCATTCTCCGTTGCCGGAAATTACTGCATCGCCGGGAGTTGCTCTGATACCATATTAAGAAAAGAGTTTTAGAAAGAGAAAGATAGAGAGAGAAAGTAAATCTGAGAATGAAAGATAGATTCTCATTATATTGAAAGTTGGTTACAGCTAAGAATAAATACTCTATACAAAACCAATCATAAACCTCCACATGTACAAGCTGTAACAAACCTAACTAACATATAACAGTCTAAGCATTATTCCTAACACCCCCCTCAACCTAAGAGTGGGTAACTGTTCAACTCTTAGTTTGAATCTCATTTCAGCAAACCGTGAGCTAGAAATGGCCTTAGTAAAAACATCAGCAGTTTGATCTTGGGAAGGAACATGTTTAACTTCCAACTTCTTCTGCAATACCTTTTCTCTGATAAAGTAAAGATCTAGTTTTATATGCTTTGTTCGAGCATGAAGAACTGGATTTTCAGTTATCATCACTGTGCTAATGTTGTCACACTATATAACTGGATATTTGGCTTGAGGTACTTGAAGTTCTTCCAGTAAGGACTGCAGCCAAGTAAGTTCTGCTACCAGATTGGCCAAGGCTCGAAACTCAACCTCTATTGAGGACCTAGAGACTGTGTGTTGCTTCTTAGAATACCAGGAAATGAGGTTAGGACCCAGATAAACACTGTAACCTGAAGTCGACCTCATCTCATCCAAGTCTGAAGCTCAATCAGCATCACAGAACCCAACAAAACTCAAGCCTTGTGAATCAGTATTCCTTAGATGAAGTCCATAATCCAAGGTTTCAGCTAAATACTTCATTATCCTTTTTACATTTTTCCAGTGAACCTCTAAGGGATTATGCATAAATTGGCATACCTTATTGATGCTGTAAGCTATTTCTAGCCGTGTGATGGTGACATACTGTAATGCTCCAATAATGCTTCGATATAGTTGAGGGCTTTGTACTGGATCACTTCCATAGGCTGTCAATCTTAACCCGTATGTCATAGGTGTAGAGACTGGTTTAGCAAACTGCATCTTAGCCTTGGCTAGAAGGTCTATAACATATTTTGTTTGAGACAAGTGCAGACCAGATTCAGTGTGTTTAATCTGAATTCCAAGGAAGTAGTCGACCTCTCCAAGATCCTTGAGTGCAAACATCCTATTCAGCTGGTTCACTAGATCCTGCACAGCTTGATTGTTGAACTAATAGCTAATTCAACACAGTTATATTATGATGGTAAACCCTCAAATATTGCATCAATTTGATCCTTCACAGTCATACTATGACCTAGTAGGGCTAAAAGATCAATTAACCATCAGATCTTGAGTAGATACTCATTGATTGTTAAAGATCCCTTTTTGGTGGACTGGAGTTGAGTTTTAAACTGTGTTACCTTGGCTCTTATCTGGATGGCAAAGTACACTTAAACCATTTTCCATATCTGTGCAGAAGATTCACAGTTCACCATTCGAGAGACAATCCCCTCAGTCATAGAGGACATGAGCCACGACATGATCAATTAATCCTATTGTTCCCAATCCAAGAACTCAGGAGTAGCACATCCAAGAATCTCATCTTCAACAGAAAGAAATCTTACTGGTGGGGGAATCGAACCAAACAAGAAATGCTGGAGACGATAACCTTTGATCAAAGTAAGAACCTGTTTTTTTTTTCAAATCAAAAAATTGTTCTAATCCAGCTTTGTCACAATCGGATGAGAAAATGAAATAGGAAGAAATCTCTGTGTGCTTGCATCCATCGCCATTGTTGACCTTGAAGAACCTTCAACTGGAACTTCGTTCTCTGTTGCCGTAAATTGCTGCATCGCCGGGGAGTTGCTCTGATACCATATTAAGAAAAGAGTTTTAGAGAGAGAAAGATAGAGAGAGAAAGTAAATCTGAGAATGAAAGATAGATTCTTATTATATTGAAAATTAGTTGCAGCTAAGAATAAATACTCTATACAAAACCAATCATAAACCTCCACGTGTACAAGCTATAACAAACCTAACTAACATATAACAATCTAAGTATTATTCCTAACACCCCCCCTCAACCTAAGATTGGATAGCTATTCAACTCTTAGTTTGAATCTCATTTCAGTAAACCGTGAGCTAGAAATGGCCTTAGTAAAAACATCAGCAGTTTGATCTTGGGAAGGAACATGTTTAACTTCCAACTTCTTCTGCAAAACCTTTTCTCTGACAAAGTAAAGATCTAGTTTTATATGCTTTGTTCGATCATGAAGAACTGGATTTCCAGCTATCATCACTGTGCTAATGTTGTCACCCCATATAACTGGATATTTGGCTTTAGGTACTTGAAGTTCTTCCAGTAAGGACTGCAGCCAAGTAAGTTCTGCTACCAGATTGGCCAAGGCTCGAAACTCAGCCTCTGTTGAAGACCTAGAGACTGTGTGTTGCTTCTTTGAATACTAGGAAATGAGGTTAGGACCCAGATAAACACTGTAACCTGAAGTCGACCTCCTGTCATCCAAGTCTGAAGCCCAATCAGTATCACAGAACCCAACAAAACTTAAGCCTTATGAATCAGCATTCCTTAGATGAAGTCCATAATCCAAGGTTCCAGCTAAATTCCTCATTATCCTTTTTACATTTTTCCAGTGAACCTCTAAGGGATTATGCATAAATTGGCATACCCTATTGACACTGTAAGCTATCTCTGGCCGTGTGATGGTGACATACTGTAATGTACCAACAATGCTTCGATATAGTTGAGTGCTTTGTACTGGATCACTTCCATAAACTGTCAATCTTAACCCGTATGTCATAGGTGTAGAGACTGGTTTAGCAAACTGCATCTTAGCCTTGGCTAGAAGGTCTGTAACATATTTTGTCTGAGACAAGTGTAGACCAGATTCAGTGTGTTTAACCTGAATTCCAAGGAAGTAGTCGACCTCTCCAAGATCCTTGAGTGCAAACGTCGCATTCAGCTGGTTCACTAGATCCTGCACAGCTTGATTGTTGAACTAATAGCTAATTCAACACAGTTATATTCTGATGGTAAACCCTCAAAAATTACATCAATTTGATCCTTCATAGTCATACTATGACCTACTAGGGCTAAAAGATCAATGAACCCTCGGATCTTGAGTAGATACTCATTGATTGTTAAAGATCCCTTTTTGGTGGACTAGAGTTGAGTTTTAAACTGTGTTACCTTGGTTCTTATTTGGCTGGCAAAGTACACTTCAACCATTCTCCATATCTGTGCAGAAGATTCACAGTTCACCATTCGAGAGACAATCCCCTCAGTCATAGAGGACATGAGCCACGACATGATCAATTGATCCTATTGTTCCCAATCCAAGAACTCAGGAGTAGCACATCCAAGAATCTCATCTTCAGCAGAAAGAAATCTTGCTGGTGGGGGAATCGAACCAAACAGGAAATGCTGGAGACGATAACCTTTGATCAAAGAAAGAACCTGTTTTCGCCAAATCAAAAAATTGTTCTGATCTAGCTTTGTCGCAATCGGATGAGAAAATGAAATAGGAAGAAATCTCTGTGAGCTTGCGTCTATCGCCATTGTTGACCTTGAAGAACCTTCAACTGGAACTCCGTTCTTCGTAACTGGAAATTACTGCATCGCCGGGAGTTGCTCTGATACCATATTAAGAAAAGAGTTTGAGAGAGAGAGAGAGAGATAGAGAGAGAAAGTAAATCTGAGAATGAAAGATAAATTCTCATTATATTGAAAGTTGGTTACAGCTAAGAATAAATACTCTATACAAAACTAATCATAAACCTCTATGTGTACAAGCTATAACAAACCTAACTAATATATAACAATCTAAGCATTATTCCTAACAGTAGTCGTTTTGGGTTTCAGGGCCTTGTTTTGTCTCCTCTCCATGCTCCGCTCCTCCAGCTATCCCAATGGTGCCAGCCGTGTGGTGGTGCGGTGGGACCGGAGTCTCGGAGGGAAAGAGGTCGTCGTCATTAGGAGAATGGAGTTTCTGAAGGCTTTGAGTAGCCCATTGCCGGCGGTGGCGAAGGAGGGTGTTCTTGGTGGGTCTATGAATGAGAGGGTTACTTTGAGGAAGAACAAGTTGTCAAAGTGGTGGCCGAATTTGGAGCAAAATGAAGATTCTTTTTCTTTGTCAATGGTGGACAAGCAAGACTACTAGAGAGACGCCAATAGATTGATTCGAGGTTTGTTGCTTCTTCTGGGAATTTCATTTTTTTTTCTTTTCGAGAAATATATGTATATATATGTATGTTTTAGAGAATCATGGTCAAAGCGAGCAGAATTGCAATAGAAAGATAGAAATTTTAGGAATTTAAATGCCAAGAAAGAAAGGTTGAAGATTGATTTGGAAAATGTTTAAGATGATCTATGTAAATTAGATTCTCAGTATAATTTAATGATTTTTCCTTGAGAGGGAGAGAGGCAGTCGAGAGAGAGAAAGAGAGGAGGAAGGGAGGCTCTCCCCCTTTATTTTATTTTATTTTATTTTATTTTTTGGGTGTAAATGAGGGTATTTTTATCTTTTTATGATTAATAATTGAGCTCATATAATGTGTCACATGACTCATTCCGTTAGAAATTTAATGGATTTAAGCGGAAAGGATTATAATTATCAATATTTAGAGAGTTTAGGGTTGTTTTGATCAAAATTAAAAAAATAGAGACCAAATCGTCACATTGTAAAAAATTCAGGGATCGTTTGGGTTAATTACTCAATAATTAATAGGGGTAGTAAAAATAGTTTTTATTTATAATAATATGGGGTATATATGTGTGAAGGTGCATTTAAATATACTTTATTGTAATTTTGTAACACAATAATATTATAATAATAACAATTTATGATTTAGTTGGGGCAATCATTTCCTTAAAAAAAATAAAAAAAAATAAAAAAAAATAAAAGCTAGGGTGTTTGTAAATTTAGTGGATGTAAATAGAATTACTCATTCTTTTATTTAAATTTAAATTGGCCAACTTAATTAAGATATATGAATGTAATTCAACGGTTTTTGAGAAAATTGCAGTTTCAATCCACCACTTTTTACAAGTGTTATAGTTAGGTCCCCAACTATTAAAATGTACCTTTGTGGTCCTTCAAAATAATGAAAAGAGTACTGATGGCCCTCAAGTCATGTCAAACTGTCCCTTGTGGTCCTCAACATTTTATATGCGATTTTTTGGATTCTGACTTTTTTTTTTTTTTTTTTTTTTCAAGTCATATGTGAGTCACGCTCTATATGGGTCAGTTTATGATCTTGTTTTCCTAATTTGCAAGAAACAATAATACGTAATTTTTAATGAAAAGAAACAAGAGGTTGGTGCAGTTTTACTACTTAATGAATTATTATGAAAACAGCATATAGCGTCATATTCGGCAAGTCATTGTAGACAATGGTTGTACAGTAACAAATTCAATTGTGTAATATGTGATTTTTTTTATGGTAAGATATAGAATATGTGTCTCGTCATATTCTAAAAATGAAATTAAGTGAACATCGTGTTACCAAAAAACAATATTGCCACATTATTTAAAGATTTTCAGATATTATTTTTGCATTTTTAACGATAACTCGCTAATCAACATGACTCTTTTAGTATGTATGCATAAATTATATGTACAAATAATTGAAGATAAAGTTTTCATATATGTCAAACCATACATAACAATGAGATATTTTTGCCAATTTTCTTTAGGGGTTTTTTATTTTTTATTTTTGGCCTTTTTTGTGAAAATCAAATAAAAAGAGACAATCCATTTAGGAGCGTGGGGATGATCATTTTGCTAACGCCCTCGCGTTGCACATGGCCTTTCACTTTTTCTTTAAACAATAAATTGATAATATACTAAAGAGTCCAAATTCGTTGTAACTATTTTCTGTCTTTTTAATTGTATTTCTGCTTTAATCATCTAAATTTAATAATTTAATCATATAAGTAGAAGCTAAATATTAAAAATATTCAAACAACTCACTTAAGTGTCAAATTTTAATTGGAGTGATAGCTCAAATGGCAGTCAAGGAGATAAACAGAGAGGGCAACATATGAGAACTCAAAAAATAAAATAAAATAAAAATTCAAAGTTAATAGGCTTAGATTTACTGTGTCAGATGGTGCTGTCCCCTTTTCCAATTGTGTGTTCTCTACACTTGGCAAAAGGATAAAGAAAGAGAAATTATTAAAATTATTTAAAAAAAAGGAATTCAATCATGGTATTTTCTCCGCTTGGATTGTTCAATGTTTGAAAGTCGAAAGGAGTCTTTGACGGCTAGAATCATACATGAATACAAAATCTTTTTATCAGTAAAGTAATTTTTCAAATTCTATCATTGAATTGTTGACAAAAGTTAAATTCGTTAAAGAAATAATGCTTATGAATTGTTGTCAAAATTTTTTTTTTTTTTTTTTTGAAAAACTAATAGACATATTTCACTTTTTCACGTGCAAACACACTGCCTGGTAGTGATGAGAACAGTTCTGTGTGAAAATCTTTTCAGATATATTGAGGCCTAGGCTATTTTTGGTAACGATATTGTCATTGCAGATATAGTAGTATCTCTTGACATGCGTTTGGTATTAAAGTTAAATTATAAAATTTGAGTTTGGATTAAATATATATTTATTGATACATTTGAATTGTTTGAATTAAAAAGTATAAAAACTTAAAATGTGTTAAGGAAAAAAAAAATAGCAACATCGAACTTATTTCGTTCGTCTTGAAATTCTATGCAATTTAAAAAAAATAATCTCATTTAGACTTGTCTATGCAAAGTTATGGACTTTTAAAGTTTGAATTATAAAACAATGTGAATAGTGAAGTTGGGAGAAAAAGACAAAAATTGGATTGCAATTATATGGTTTAGATTGTTGGTCCAAACTCATGCTAGATTCTATATATCTAATTTACGTATTAGTTAATTTTGATGTAGAAGAGATTTACAATAGGGTACAAAAAATATCCGATCATCGAATGTGTATCAAATTATGTCAATCTTACATTTATTTTTTATTTTGATATGATTTTAGTGTTATGTAACATTTACAAATCTAGAATGTGGATAGATATGCCTTGTTATGGAAAGTTGTAACTGTTATCCTATTCAACATTCATAGATGTGTACTAGCTACCCAACTATATCACATCACAAAAGCCTTCTTTTTCAAGATATTCTCTACAATTAGAAATCAACAATGTAAAAGTCAAAATTCGTGCACCACAAATTCTTTTTATACCGAAATTTGGCCAAGAATAATGATAAAACAATTAGACATGTGTTCCTATACTATCTATTTATTTATTTATTTTATTTTTGTCATTCCTCATGTTTTTGCTGCCTAGACTAGTAAACTTTAAGGAAGTCAATGGATATCGTCGAGTTTAGATTAATAGGCCGGTTTACTTGTAAACACACTACAACTTTACTATTTAAAATATATTTGGTTGAATTTTCCAAATAACAGTCTTAACACATTTTTGACGCTACAAAAATTAATTACATGACCAACCACAAAGCATATATGGTAGTTCACCTGTGCACATTTTTCTTGTGGATGCAATAATTGATTGCCATGAATAATGCATAATTTCAAACAAAAAAAAAGAAAAAAAAAAAGATGTAAAAAAAAGGGGTGAGTAAAAGGCATGAATAGCATGGAGAGGAAAGAGATACAAGAGAGAAGGGGCAAAAAAGAATAATGTATTGCATAGTAAATCAGAGTTTGTGTGTGTGTGAGAGAGAGAGAGAGAGAGAGAGAGAGAGAGAGAATTATTTTTATCTCGATTCGTTCTTACCAACCCCCAAAATCCTAGTGCCAAAACCAACCTTTTCGAAGGGCTTCATGTTATTTTTTGCCTTATTCGAAATGAGAACAAAATAATAATAAAAAATATGATTCTATATGGGTGCAGCCTAGCATTGTCACTCTACGATGAGCTATAAATCCGAACTAGAATGATGCCTCGACGATATTTCGAATTATGAGTTGTCTCTTATTAACGAAGAAATCTTAAAATTTTAAATTTAAAATTTGTAAAGACATCTAAAAGTGAAGCATTTTTCCAAAGTTCTTCAAATTTCTCTTTTGCAAAACTTCTTTCACGTGATTAAAATCAATCCGTGAAAACTTATTTGTGGAGCAAAACTCGAATTTTCAGTCTAAATTAGTGCCTACCAGGTTTAAAAGATTTTTTCAACTCTAAAAATAGTTAAACTGCTCATATTAATTCTTTCCGTTAATTTATTTAATTGATGGACTAATTTTGGATTTATTTTTTTTTTATTTTTATTTTTTTTAGTTCAGAGTCTAGATTTGGAAATATTCTCAACACATGGATTATTTTTAGAGTGAAGTTCGGAGACTTTCAAGATATTAAAATCAAACATATTGTGATAAGATATAAAAGAAGCAATCCTACTAATGGGATACAATCTAAACCATGATACCATATCAAAACCATATTAATAAAAATATGATAGTTTACTGCAACATTATAAGGAAGTTTGAAATAAATTTCAATATACATAAATTAAAATGAAGTTTCGTCTAGTTTACAAATATAGCTCTTTTGATCATTTCTTTACATATACTTGCAGTAGCATTGAAGTAATATCTTTTGATTTCACATGTTTTAACTTGTGATTTTTAAATTGTTTCGGCACAAAATAAGAAATGGTCTTTTCAACGCAAAATTGATTGGGAATTCACGTTCTTGTCATCTTTGATAAAATCAATTCCACCGCCAAGACATTCATAAACTGTTTTATCGTAATTCTAAATGGTAATGCGAAAATATGTTTACAAAAAATTTAAAAATGATACAATTATATTATGAATAGGGTGAAGAAATAGGATGAAGAAAACAGAAAGTGTCATTATGAAGTACTTGAGCAATAACATGACAAATTATACAACAATAATTGAAATTATATTTGAGAAAGTACAGATGATTTAATAAATTTAAAATTACAACTCTGCTTATGTAGATGTAGCAATTTGTAGTGGAGGACGACAAAATGCCACAAGTTGTAACTTCTTTTTTTTTTTTTTTTCTATTTATGCACATTGATAAATAAAGATAAGTACTACATCATCAGAAAGATGTGCGCTTTTTAAATAAAACATACCAAAGTATAACGAAAAAGTAATAGTTGTTTTCAAAATAAGGAAAGAATCATCACATAATCAATACAAAATAATAATAATAATAAAACTAAAAAAAGACAACCATTATTATTATTATTTTTTTTTTGGAAATAAAGCTGCTGTATTATTAATGATTATAATCAAAGATACAGCAGTAGAGACCAACAGAGAGAAAGGAAGAGGAATCCAATCAGACCAGTGTCGGCCATAGTCGTGAAAGATGGCAAACTTGTAAAGAAACGGGACATTCCAAAAGGGCATGAGACGTGGCTTCCAACTCATTACTACGCCGAGGACAGGCAGCATCACAGTTCACACCACGGCGTCTAAGGGCAGTCCATGTTGGAATAATGTCGTGAAATGCCCGCCAAATAAGAAGCTCAACTTTGAAGGGGAGTTGCAGCCGCCAAAGAAGACGCCACCACTTGGAATCAGGATTTAGATTAGTTGAGGAGGCTGCCATACGAGATTCCATCACAACTCTATAACCCCGAACGGATCTTATAACTGTTGGGAAAAACCACCAATTGAGCTTTTTCCCTCTTTGTGTGATAAAATGGGTTCTCCAAAAAATAAGTTTCAACAAAGCCAACTAAACAACCAAAGCAATAAAAATCAAAATAATCAACCACGCAAGAGACAACGATTTTTACGTGGAAAACCCTCCAATGCGAAGGGAAAAACCACGGGACCGTAGTCCGATATCAACTTCCACTATATCAACAATAATGGGATTACAAAGTTCTCTCTAGATACAACTAGAGGCTCACAATCATCAAGATAAAACACAATCTTGGCTAAACAACAACGTTCATCATCAACAAGATGGATTTCAACACATAGCATAAAAAGAAATCAGTTTTAGGTCTCAAGTGGGTATTTGGGAAAAACACCTTAGAGACACCAATTCGAAAATCGGAACCGGTAGATGAGAAGAGCTTGTCACAAAGATTCACCACGTCAAATTTGAGCACCAACGGACACCGTTTCACCGCTCAATCTTCTTGTACAAACCCAAAAACTCCACCTTCTCTCTCTCTGTTTCTCCCTCACGCTCTCTGTTTCTCGCACACCCACAGCCCACTGTTTTTTTCTTTTTTTTTTGCTACTCACACACACGGCTTGTTCAACAAGCCATTAATACCCTTTTTTTTTTTTCTTTCAAAAGCTATTGGGCTTTTGGCCCAATATTGTCCAGCCCACAACATGGGGCGGACAACTCAACAATCCTCCCCCTCCGCGTCATGTAGTGGGCTCGACCAAACCCGCTCTCTGCTTGCACGCTTCAAGCTTTTCTTTAGGCAAAGACTTTGTCAACATATCCGATCCATTCTCACTTGTATGAACTTTCTCTAAGTGCATTTGCTTTGTTTCAAGTACATCACGAATCCAGTGATACCTAACATCAATATGCTTTGATCTTGAATGGAATGTTGAATTTTTGGAGAGGTGGATGGCACTCTGACTGTCACTGTAGACAATGTACTTCTCTTGTTGCAGACCCAATTCTTCAAGAAACTTTTTCATCCACAAAACTTCTTTGCAGGCTTCAGTAATTGCAATGTACTCAGCTTCTGTACTGGACAAAGCAACACATTTCTGTAACTTAGACTGCCAAGAGACTGCTCCCCCTGCAAAGGTCATCAAGAACCCCGAAGTGGATTTCCTGGAATCAACATCACCTGCCATGTCTGAATCTGTGTACCCTTCTAAAATAGGCTCACCACTGCCAAAGCATAAACTCACCCTGGAAGTACCTCTCAGATATCTCAATATCCATTTCACCGCTGCCCAATGTTCTTTTCCAGGATTAGAAAGAAATCGGCTGACAACTCCAACAGCATGAGCAATATCTGGTCTTGTGCAAACCATGGCATACATCAAACTGCCAACTGCAGACGCATAGGGAACTTTACTCATTTCTTCTTTTTCTTTCTCACTTGTTGGACATTGCTTAGAAGTAAGCTTAAAGTGCCCTGCAAGTGGAGAACAAACTGCGTTTGCCTTGCTCATATTGAACCTTTCAAGAACTTTTTCAATGTAACCTTCTTGAGAGAGCCACAGTTTCCCATTCTTCCTATCACGGGAGATTTTCATGCCGAGTATTTGTCTTACCGATCCCAAGTCTTTCATTGCAAAAGACTTACTTAACTCCTTTTTAAGCTTCTCAATCTTGCTAGTATCATGACCAACAATCAGCATATCATCAACATATAGCAGGAGGATAATGAAATCATCACTGGAGTGTTTCTTCATAAACACACAATGATCAGATGAAGTTCTAGAGTACCCATGACTCACCATAAAAGAATCAAACTTCTTGTACCACTGTCTTGGTGCTTGTTTGAGCCCATACAAACTCTTTCGAAGCTTGCACACATGATTCTCCTTTCCCTTGACTTTGAACCCTTCTGGCTGCTCCATATAAATTTCTTCTTCTAAATCACCGTGAAGAAATGCAGTTTTCACATCAAGTTGCTCTATCTCCAAATTCAAACGGGCAGCTAGACTAAGAACAACTCTGATGGATGACATCTTTACTACCGGAGAAAATATCTCTTCAAAGTCAACACCTTTCTTCTGACCAAATCCTTTCACAACTAACCGAGCTTTGTACCTTAGTTGTGAGCTATTGTTTTCAGCTTTCAACCTGTAAACCCATTTGTTCTTGAGCGCTTTCTTGCCTTTTGGTAACTTTACCAAGTCGTAGGTATGGTTCTTACACAAGGATTTCATCTCTTCCTGCATGGCATTAGACCACTCTTTCTTTTGCTCATGAGAAATGGCTTCTTGGTAAGTTTCAGGCTCTCCACCATCTGTAAGCATCACATACTCACTTGAACTGTATCTTGAAGGAGGTTGGCGCTCTCTAGTAGATCTTCTCAATGGAGGCTCATCTGGTGGCAGTGGCGGTGCTTGCTCAACTTGTTCAACTGGAGGGACAACATCATCAACTGGAGGGGCCTCATCATCAACAATATCTCCACCATCTTCTTGCATGTCTCCCCCATGATCAGTATTCACTACAGGTGGAGAAACTGGATTCAAATTGACAGGAATCTCAACAGAGGAACTGGTCTTTTCAACTTTATCAGCATCATCACCAAGTTGATCTTCAAGGAACACAACATCTCTGCTTCTGATAATCTTCCTGTTCACTGGATCCCATAATCTGTACCCAAACTCTTCATGACCATATCCCAAGAAAATACATGATTTTGCCTTATCGTCAAGCTTGGATCTCTCATCTTTAGGAACATGAACAAATGCCGTGCAGCCAAAAACTCTCAAATAACCATAAGAGACATCTTTCCCTGTCCAAACTCTGTTAGGAACATCACCATTCAAGGCAGCTGCTGGGGAAAGATTAATCAAGTCGACTGCAGTCCTCATAGCCTCCCCCCAAAAAGACTTAGGAAGCTTAGCATGAGAAAGCATACATCTTATCCTTTCTTCAATGGTCCTGTTCATTCTTTCTGCCACACCATTTAGCTGAGGTGTCTTTGCTGGAGTTTTCTCAAGCCTGATTCCATGGGCTTTGCAATAGTTTTCAAATGGCCCCCTGTATTCACCACCATTATCAGCTCGAACGGACTTCAACTGCTTTCCTGTCTCTCTTTCAATCTTGGCATGAAATTCTTTAAAGACATCGAATACCTGGTCTTTAGTTTTCAAAGCAGTAGCCCAAACTTTTCTTGAGTGGTCATCAATAAAAGTCACAAAATAGATTGAACCTCCAAGAGTTTTAGTTTGCATAGAGCAGACATCAGTATGAATCAAATCAAGAATATTTGATCTTCTAGATGGAGGGTGTGAATGAAATGCAACTCTATGTGTTTTTCCAGCTAAACAATCAACACAAGTTTTAAGAGGCATACCATGCAAACTGGGGAGGAATTGCTTTCTAGCAAGAATTTGTAGTCCTTTCTCGCTAATGTGACCAAGCCTCTTGTGCCAAAGATCAATACTTGCATCCTTCTGAATAGCATTTATCTCTCCCTTGTTGAGCTTTGCTTGTGTGACATAGAGCGTATTCATCTTCTTTCCTCTTGCAATCACTAGAGAACCTTTGGTGAGCTTCCATTTACTTTCACCAAAATAATTAATGAAACCCTCGTCGTCAAGTCTGCCTGTAGAGATCAAGTTGAGGCGAATATCCGGTACATGTCTGACATCCTTGAGTATTAACTTGCTTCCAAGATTGGTCTCCAAGCAAATATCACCAATACCCACAATTTTAGAGGCATCACTGTTTCCCATCTTGACATTGCCAAAATCACCGGCAGAGTAAGAAGTGAAGAAATCACCATGAGCTGTAACATGAAATGAAGCACCAGAATCAATCACCCAATCACTCTCCTGGCATACGAGGCTAACATAACTATCATCACAAACAATGACAACATCACCCTCAGTGGCTACTGTATTAGTCTCTTTCTCATCTTTCTTTCCTTCACCCTGCTCTCTTTTCCAGAGCCTGCACTCTTTCTTCATGTGACCTGGCTTATTGCAGTGATAACACTTGAAACTTTTTCTGTATTGGGATTTTCCTCTAGGTGTATCCTTTTTGCCATGACCTTGAGAATGCCTGCTTTTGCTTCTTCCTCGCCTTTCATGTTTTTCAGAAACAAGTACCTCAGAAGAAGATTCACCCTTTTCCTTTCTTCTGGCTTCTTCGTTGAGCAAACTGTCCTTAACCATCTCCATGGTTAGCTTTCCTTCTGGCGCTGAAGTACTTAGTGACACCACTAGTGTTTCCCAGCTTTCAGGCAATGAGCTGAGAAGTAACAAGGCTTGTAGTTCATCTTCAAGTTTCATCTTCATAGTTGTCAACTGGTTCACCAAGCCTTGAAAATCGCTTGTATGTTCAGTCATACTCTTCCCATCTTTGTACTTCAAATTCACAAGCCTTCGAATGAGCGTGGCTTTATTTCTGAAAGTATTCTTCTCATACATCGCCGCTAATTTTTGCCAGAGAACATCAGCTTTGGTTTCTTCAGCAATGTGATGGAAAATATTGTGATCAACCCACTGCCTTATTGTAGCAGCAGCCTTCATATGCAATATCTCCCAGTCCTCATCACTCATTTTTTCTGGCTTTTCCTTGCCTAGAACAGGCCTAAACAAATCCCTGCAATATAGCATGTCTTGCATTTTCCGCTTCCATATGGAATAATTCGACGGGGTTAATTTTATCATCCCAAACGAATTTTGTTCATCCATCTCAACACACAAGAATTTTTCTCTAGCCAACCAAAAGCTCTGATACCACTTGTTGGGAAAAACCACCAATTGAGCTTTTTCCCTCTTTGTGTGATAAAATGGGTTCTCCAAAAAATAAGTTTCAACAAAGCCAACTAAACAACCAAAGCAATAAAAATCAAAATAATCAACCACGCAAGAGACAACGATTTTTACGTGGAAAACCCTCCAATGCGAAGGGAAAAACCACGGGACCGTAGTCCGATATCAACTTCCACTATATCAACAATAATGGGATTACAAAGTTCTCTCTAGATACAACTAGAGGCTCACAATCATCAAGATAAAACACAATCTTGGCTAAACAACAACGTTCATCATCAACAAGATGGATTTCAACACATAGCATAAAAAGAAATCAGTTTTAGGTCTCAAGTGGGTATTTGGGAAAAACACCTTAGAGACACCAATTCGAAAATCGGAACCGGTAGATGAGAAGAGCTTGTCACAAGGATTCACCACGTCAAATTTGAGCACCAACGGACACCGTTTCACCGCTCAATCTTCTTGTACAAACCCAAAAACTCCACCTTCTCTCTCTCTGTTTCTCCCTCACGCTCTCTGTTTCTCGCACACCCACAGCCCACTGTTTTTTCTTTTTTTTTTGCTACTCACACACACGGCTTGTTCAACAAGCCATTAATACCCTTTTTTTTTTTTCTTTCAAAAGCTATTGGGCTTTTGGCCCAATATTGTCCAGCCCACAACATGGGGCGGACAACTCAACAATAACAACCTTTGGCATCAAAATGCCTAATCCATTTATCTCTACAATCTCCTTGGCCCAAAGGTAAAAGAGAGAATCAAATCATGATCAATCGGCCAAAACACTAGGGCAAGCTTATCGACATTCCACTTCCGACAGCCTTCCACTAGAAAATCTACCACCTTAAGATCTCGGACATCATTAGGAGGAGTAGTGACCGGACAAAAGCTGTGAGGACGAGGAATCCAAGGGTAAGGCAACTCCATCTCCAACTCGCCTCCGAACTCCCAATTCAATAACCTCCCGCCCCCACAAAATACTACGCCACATATAGGAGGAGCCATTACCGGCAGAACGCCTTCAAAAAGTCACAATGCCGAAAGTATTTATCCTTAAGAACTCGAGCTAACAAGGAATTCAGTTGTTGGAGAATTCGCCAACTCTGCTTAGCAACAAGAGCTTTGTTGAAAGCAGTGATGTCACGAAAACCCAAACCACCATCTTCCTTCTTGCGACAAAGCTTATCCCAACTCCACCAACGGAGCCTTCTTTCAACCCCGTCACCACCCCACCAGAAGTTGGCCACCATAGAACGAAGATCCTCACAAAGGGCATGAGGCAAGCGGAATACACTAACCGTATAAGTAGGAACCGATTGAGCGACCGACTGGATTAATATCTCACAGCCTCCGATGGAAAAAATCTTACTGCACTATAATTGTAACTTGTTCCAAACTCTCTCCTTGATAGACCGAAAGGACTCTATTTTTATCCCGACCAATCAAGGTATGGAGCCCCACGTACTCACTGTGAGGTTGGAGAGAACCTAAGGCAAACAAGTGCTGGATGGTCTTAGCGGAATTCCGGCCGAACATTGTCGCGAAAAGAAATTGCTGACTATTGCATATTAATGACTTGGCCCGAGGCTGTCTCATATAGAGCTAGCAACTCCTTAATCTAACATTCCGCAATCGAAGCTCCACAGAAAACAAAGCTATCATCCGCAAAGAAAAGGTGGCCAACTTTGGGGCCCCTACTCGAACAAGAAAAGCCCGTAATGGACGAGTTGGTCTCTGCCTCCCTAAGCAGCCCCGAAAGCCCTTCTGCACATATAAGAAAAAGGTAGGTGGGAGAGTGGGCAACGTACCCAGCCGAAGCCCACGAGACGGATTAATCTTCCCACAAGACTCGTCATTTATAACGCAAGAGAGAGCTAGAGTCGAAATGCATATTCCATCACCACACGGATCCAAGGCTCGGGGAATTCCATTCTACGCAACATCTCGACCAAGAACACCCACTCAACACGATCGTAAGCCTTTTGACATATCAATCTTAAGCGCGAGCCGTCTCTTTCTTCCTCTCCTTCATTTCCCCAGCTTGTGCATGAGCTCAAAAGCAACAATAACATTGTCCGTAATTAGCCGGCCTAATATCCTCCTCTGCAGAATAAGGTGCTAACAGAGATGACTTCATGGAGTCAGTCAAGCGCTTCTGAATACACCAAACCACCTTCTCAACATCTTGTGTCGACGGATGGCTCGAAGAGAACAACTCCTGAAAACAGTCTAACACCACCCCCTTCATCTCCTCTTCCTTATCTCTTCCTTGCTTTTGCAACTCTCCCGGGGATATTCCCATAATGTTTGGAGTTTTTGGGCACACCTCTTCAACCCATTAACCAGACCAATGGAAGAATCCTCCTCCACCTTAGAACTTTCGGAGAAAAAGACAACCATTCTAGTCAATTCTTCATTGAGAAATAAAATGTTATCAATAAAGTGTAAATATAATAAACGTTATTATCATAGAGCTTTGGATTCAATAAATTTTGACAGTCGAAACTTACAATTTGATGGATCTAATAAAAACGAAGTTGGATTTAAAATAAAATAATAACATTTAAATTAGATCCAATAGAAAGGTATGCATAAAAGGATAAGTTATTAAGGGAGCATAAATAACATATATACACATTAGAAATTTTCAGAATTTAAGGGGGTAAAAGAGAGATTCTCAAAATTTTAGAAAGGGTAAAAGAGGGATTCATAAAGATTCGGTGATTAAAATGAAATTCTCGAAAATTTAGGACTCTGATGGTTTTAAACTTCACCCAATGGTTAGGTATCAATTCATTACATTACATAAGACTTGTTTGACAAAGCTTTCTAAAAACTGCTTTTTACTTTATAAGTTCAAAAGTAGTTTTTAAAAGCATTTGGATAAGACCATCTCCAACTCATTACTCTACTTTACAGTTACTTTAACACTAAAATAGTATAACTTTAACTCTATTTACAGTTGCTCCCAAACTTCAAAAGTTACTATAAAAGGAATATTCTCCGTATATTTCCTTTTTTTCAAAATTCCAAACAATTAATATATTTCACCAATTATTTTTTTATATCTATCTTTAACATATTAGTCCATAAACAATTTTTTAATTATTTAATGATCAGTTAGATTAATAATAAGTTAATAAATTAATTAACTAAAAATCTCTTACTAAAATCAATAAAATCATCCCAAAATAAATGCAAAAAATAAATAAAATTTTTTAAATAACATACAGTTAGGGTAAATATAGGATTTACAAGATTTTTTGTGGTATATTTTCTTAATTTTATAACTAAAAAAAATTGCAGCAAAAAAAAAAAAAAAGAAAAAAATAGCGTATAACGCTATCTGAATAGGCACTGCACTGTTCCCCAACTCTTTTTTAGAGTTAGGGGATGGCATGGGTTGGAGCACACCAAATTGGCGTTATACGCCAGTTTAGTGTTGGGTTGGAGTTGTCCTAATCTATCAAGAGTTTCTTGTCAAAATCAAAAAATATGTTTTCCGATTAAAGCTATTCAGGATAGACTTTAAAACTTGTAACAAAATTAAAGTTAGACATTATGAAACTTCAATTTATTATTTTTATTATTTGTTAGAAAACTTTAAAAATCAATTTGACCTGATGAGCTCTTTAGTTCCAAATATTTACTAAAAAACCATAGGTTTTATTTCTCTCCTAATTAGTAAAAATAAAAGAAAAAGTTTTTCCAAACGATCACATAAAACTCCAATAATAACACCTCGTTGTAGGTAATTATTTTATTTTACAATAATCAAAATTCTTCTTTTTTTTTTTTTCAAATAATGTGGGATTAAATTTTTGCCCACACAAATCCAAACCCCACCCCACCCCACCCCACCCCCAACCTATCCCATATCCTTTGACTAAAGCGATTAGGGTTATTTACAACAATACCTGAATTTCACACCTTCTTATATTTATACGATTAGGGTTAACAATACCTGAATTTCACACCTCCTTATATTTATACGATTAGGGTTATATATAACAATACCCTGAATTTCACACCTTCTTAATTTCACACCTCCTTATATTTATACCCTCCGTAATATTAAAATTAATAATTTTGTCATTTCTTAACACTAAAATTATCCTCCACCTAATTTTCTCAAGCGGGGAATTATTGGCACTGTAGCTCTTGCCTCTTTGGGCTTTCAATAATGGTTACCATTGGCCCCCAGAGAGAGAGAGTGATCGTAGGCAAAATATTCGGGGTCCAGATGGACATAATACTTTGTTATATTCATGCTTATCTAATGTTCAAAACCAAGAGTACGTGTGTAAATAATCCCTACTTCACTAGAATTTGTTTGATAAATAAATAAGAGGGGAAGAAAAATAAAAATCATCCTCAATAGGACTCGGAGAAACCATATAATAGCTTGAGTCAACCCCTTTAAGAAAATCATACCAGCCAAACATAAAAAAAAAAAAAGCTATAAAAAAGACGAACAAAATCATATAAAAATTACTCACGATGCCGAGTGCATGAGATAAAAATAGAGGGGCAAAAGATTCTTTCAAAAAAGCATACAAGTGCGAAAATGCAACTTGATATGAATAGATAGAAGAATCCCACAAACTCTTTCTACAACTTTGAAACAAATCTTTAACGCTTAATAGTCTCGGTCGACAAAACTACATATCAGTTCAAAACTGGAAACATAACATCAACCTAACTTGAGTAAAGTCTCTCATCCCACTGCAAAGCGCAACAATCGCCACGGCATAACTCAGCCCCAGCCTCGTTAAAAAAACAAGCTTACAGCCTTCTACCTCTTCTACCACCCTTTCTGCGGGTGCTATCAGTAGGAATCGGTGTGACGTCCTCTGAAACATAACAGGACGTGAATCAAAAACTTTTCAAATGAAGCTCGACAGGATTAAAACCATTTGAAGCATCATAAAAAAGGCACCAGTAAAATCTCATTTTAACCTCCTAACACTTGCAAATACATGCTACTAATTACGTTGGCCAAAGAGGGATGATGAAAGGTTGGGAGGGGGAGGAGGAAAAAAGAGAAGATAAAAGTTAGTTGCAAATCTACCTATTGTAGCCAACAAACAAATCGGCGTTGCGGTGGTTATAAAATAAATAAATAAATAAATTTGTAAAAAGAAGACAGCAGGCGTCATAATAAAGATGATAAACATGATCCCAATTTTTTCTCCTTCCAAATGAATAGCTAAGATAGACTTCGAGAAAAGAGTGCAGCCCTTACCAATACGACCAATTCTCATTCCAGAACGAGCAAGAGCACGAAGTGCAGACTGGGCACCTGGACCAGGAGTTTTCGTTTTGTTTCCTCCGGTAGCACGAAGCTTAATGTGAAGAGCAGTAATGCCCAGCTCCTGCATGATCAAAATTCAAACTTAGCCAGTACTATAATAGGAAGTAACACACTCAATTTAATACAAGTGGGGAATGCCAAGCTAAGAAGACTATAATGAGAGCGCATCACAACCTTGCATCTCTGTGCAACATCCTGTGCTGCAAGCATGGCAGCATAAGGAGAAGATTCATCTCTATCAGCTTTCACCTTCATACCGCCTGTATTGGAAACCAAGTATTTTAAATCACGAAACAATACGTGACCATGTTAATAGAAACATCAAGTATGTCGGATTGTAAAAAATTTTATGACTTCAAGCAGAAGTCTGAATCCCATCAGATACTCTAAAGACCCATCTACAAAACACTAAATGCAAACTTTGACATACCAAATAGCCAAAATAAATTATTTACAGAACTCAACTTCTGCTTAAGTCGGCAGCTATCGCGTATTATGATGCTAACACGGAAGGTAGAAACATTATATCCATACTATATTCCTATGAATTATAAATTACCATAAAGTAGAAACCAAGACAACCAACACACATTTACGTGTTTCTTGAGGAAAGACTACGATTTCTAAAGGAAATATAAAGCTAATTCACAACCCATCATGGTTACAAGCATGTATAGGTTTTCAGATAAGAAATAACCTACCAGTGATGCGAACGAGGGTTTCTCTTCCAGAAAGATCAGTCACATGCTGCATTCAAGAAATAAATGAGTATTAGAAACAGATCCAGACATCATACAAGATAATCACACAACAAACAAACTAAACTTACGATAAAGGTGTCGTTGAATGATGCAAAAATGTGGGCCACACCAAAAACATGCTCTCCTTCCCTGACAGCTGGTCCAAGGGTAACATTTTCTTCTTTTGGCTCCCTGTTCTTCCTCTTAGATGCCTGAAATAGGATATCACAACATTTAAGACAAAAACTAGGAAGTCCTAAAAAAAAAATTTAATCATCATTATTCAATAACAAAATGCTATAGAATTCAGATCTCAGACATGTATTTGTGAAAGAAAAACAGATATAGTCATATAGATGTCAGTGGACGGTCTCTCTCTATTGCGAAATTTTTAATACCAAGCCCACCCACGACCAAATAATACTTGTTTACTCCTGTCAACCCTCCATCAAAACTTATATACAATCAAAATGCCACTTGAAAGATGACCAGCAACCAAGAGTTTTTTTTTTTTTAACAGATTTTTTTGCTCTTTCAAACATCCAATAATAACTTTTGATCAAACAAAATATGCCACCTTAATGTGAGATTGCCGCTACCGTTATCTAAAAGAAAGTTTTTAGCTCGCAAATTCATCATGTCGTATATATCTAAAATTCAGGATTTTGTGAAGAGAAATGCAAATCTAACAACAGCCTATTGCTATACTCCAATGTATTGCCAGCCTTTCATTACAACGACATATATTAACATATATACATACACATTCAAAAGTACTGAAAAGCAGGAAAAAGGGAATATTATCTGAACCCAGAATCTATCGCTGAAAAATTAGTACTTTCTGCATCAATTTATCAATAACTCCAACTGAAAAACTGCCTAAAACTAAATCAAACTCAGAAAAGAGCGAGAGAGAGAGAGAGAGAGAGAGAGAGAGAGAATCTCCGAATTAAACAAGGAAATCAAAAATTACAAACTCATACAAGCATTCGCAAAATGTAACTTATCTACAAAATTCAATTACTTTATCCCAAAATCAAAATATAAAATCACTCAGCAGAACATATAAAAATAAAAATAAAACCACAGCATTCTAGATCTGCGGTGAAAGAAAATCAAACCCTAATTTTACCCCCAAAAAAAGAAAAAAACATATCCATCCCAGCTAAATCTGCGAGAGGAAATTGGAAAGAGAAAAAATCGAGTTCGAATTGGCTTACCATGTTGACTAAGCGGGGAGATTGAGAAGCTAGGGTTTTGAGGATAGACTGGGAAGTTTCGTCAGCTGCAGAAACCCTAACGAAGAAGATGGTGAGGCTTTTGTGAATGCGTTTCACTTCCGTTTTATATGAAACACAGGTCACTAGGGTTTTGCGAGGTGATCCTTAATGTTCGATTTTACAGTATTGCCCTTTTCTTTGTGGTATATTATGTATGAGGCACTCAAAATCTTTTATGTTCTTATTATTGGGAAGAACTCCGGTAAAGTCTTTTTTATATATTCCATCGATAAAACATATTTTTAAATCATTTAGTTGTAATCAAATGACTGATATATTATTTGTATAAGATAGTTATTATACACTTCATTTTACAGTAGTATTTGACTAATAAATTAAAAAATAATAAAAATAATAATTTAAAAACAATCCAACCTCCTTCCTCAAAGCCGACGATTTCCCCGCTGACACCAGCTATGGACCCCACCAACACCCCTGCATCGGTGTCAATCCAATCCCTCCACCCCTCTAGCCCCTGTCACCGGTGACAGACCCCTGCTTCCCCCACCCTGAAGCCGACCAGCCCACTCCCTCCTTCCTTCCCGACCCCAGCGACAAAAACCCCCCTCCCCCCAACCTTCCACCACCGGTGGATTTTTTTTTAATTATTTTTTTTAATTTGTTAGTCAAACACTACTGTAAGGTAAAGTGTATGATGATTATTATACACAAGCAACATCTCAGTCGTTTGATTTCATATGAACGGTTTAAAAATAAGTTATATCGATATGGTATATAAAAGGGGTTTTACTGCAGTTTTATCCCTTATTATTTGTGGCCCCAAGTTATAATGAATGGTTATTTTCACAAATGACCTCTAAATTACTCTCAATTTTTAAGTTGGTCTTTGGATTTTAATTTTATATGTTACACTATCTCAAACTTTTCTATTGTTATGAAAACGGTCCCTATATTAGTACTTCATGAAATAGTTAACGAAATTTAAACATTTTCATATCACGTGATAATTAAAGCTAAAATCGTAAATAAATATTTTTTTATATGGAAATTGTACCTCTAAAATAGCTTTATGATGTCATATATCATTTATTAAAATACAGTTTGTACTATATAACTTTGATTAAAGTATAGTTTACTTCCAAAATGGGTTTGATTGAGACACAGTTTCCTTTTAAAAACTATTTAATTACGACTTTATCTATAAATAAAGCTCATATAATAAGAACATATTTAATTTCTATATAATTTTTTAGAATATTGACAGATAATCATTGACGTAACAGTAGAAAAGTTCAATAATATAATGTATAAAATAAAAAAAAATTAGAAATCAACATAAGACAAATTTTTCAAGGGCTTTATATAAAATCAGCCCTACAATGAACAAAATTAAGCATCCTTTCCATATTTGCACATGCGCTTTGCAAAAATGGTTTACAAATATTGTTGAATTATTTACATGGCCTCTTACACACACACACATATATATATATATATATATAATCGCACCACATTCATGTGATAGTCACATCATCGTTATATAGTTATCACATTATTGTCACGTGATTTTTTTTCTTGTTTTATTTTGTTTCACTTATTTATTCTGCATGTGTTACAACTAGTTGATATCAAAACAAAAATAAACACTGTTGAATATTTTATGAAAAAGAAAAAAAAATCAAATTGTAGTCAAATAGTATTTCAAAAACAAAAGAAAGGAAAAAAATTAATAATTTACTGTGGAATTATTTTGAAATAAAAAGCAAAAATTCTTTAATTATTTTCAAGTAAGAAATAAAAATTATCCAATTAGATTTTCCATGACTAATTACACCATTAAATACGACGGGACCCGAGTCTTGTTTTTTCAAATTTTTTTTTCTAAAGGAACAAAATTATATTATTGATAATAAAGAATAATTAACATTTCAAAGAAACAATAGGGATGCTTAGAAAAATTGTCCAAGAGATCAACCTATCAAAGTTAAATCAATTTGCATGATTTTGATTTTGTGAATCGGTGAAGTTAATTAGGCTTGGTTAGCTGAATTTTAATTTATGTTTTTCCATTGTACATTTTTCTAAATGGCAAAAAAGAAGCTATTTCTATTCATGAAAAAAAAAAAAAATCAAAACACATAAAATAAAAAACAAAATATACAAATCTTAGGTTGTAGTGGTGTTTTTGGTGCGAGGCAATCTATTTTCACAACCTTGCCCTAAGTCTAAGTGAGAGAGCTCACCTCGTAGGGACGAGACTCGTAACAAGTCGTGTTATTAAGTTTTTCTTGTGTTTTGATGATGCTCGAGGCACAATCACCCAACGAGGAAAGCACCATGCAAAGGTGATACTAGAGCACTGGATTTTCGTTGATTTTGACATTCACGATGATGAGCTCTCAAGTATGGCTATTTAGTCGTAATGTTAATTTATTCCTAGTAAGAACCAAGGTTTAATTCAGACTCGTAGTTTTGATCATGTATGGTGTGAAATGGTCTTCTAAAAATTGTAACACTGACACCAAAGTTCTTATACGAAATGGTGTGGTATAGTTTTAAGGAATAGAATGCTTAGTTTTATGGAAACCTGAAATTACTAGGATAAATAACGTAATTTTCTTTGTTTCAATTGGCTTTATATAGTTTATGTATCCAACTGTTCTTCAAATCAAGAACATTTATCCGATAATATGAGTAAAAGTCTTTCTTTGTTGAGTATTCATAAATGTTAACATTTGATTTTTTTTTAAAGAAATAAAAGTATATGAAATATAAATGCACAAATCTTCTTGTTGATCATTGAAAGGAAAATACTCTGAAATCTGGTTTAGAATTGAATGTTGAATAACGAAGAATGGTTCAACTATGTATTTGTTTGCATTGTGATGTAATATGTGAAAATGTAGTAAACTAAGCTGATGTTTCACTAATGTACCACGTTTACATTATATATATATATATATATATATATATATAATCCACAACAAAGGTTAATTTAAATATTATCTACTCTTTTTGTTATCTTATAATTTCATTTGTAATTTGTAATTTTTTTTCTCCTGATATCCATTAAAAAAACAAACGAACAAACAAACAAACAAACGATACCGACGTCGATAACATATGATCCATCAATATTTCTAAAATTCAAATATTTTTATTGTCAAGTAAAATAGCATGTATAACTCAAATATGCAAGAGAATAGTTGCCTTAAGCTTACAGGCTCAAGTTACAATCTTTTGCTCTGTCTTGTCAAAAATTGGTGTAGAAATCTGAAATTGACGTGCAAAACCAGCTTCTAGTTTCCTATTACTCACCTTTTTCGAATCAAAGGCGTTAAACGGTGAGTTCAAAGGAGAACATTTGAACTCAAACACTGAATCAAAGAGAAAAATGAAGGAAAGAATAAGTAATCCTAGCTAAACTTTATTTTTATCATTATTATTATTTTTTTTTTTTTCTTTCTTTCTTTCTATTGGTCGAACTAACAACAAGTTCGAAGATTTCAATTCCTACGCAGAAATGAGGCCCAAATATCCCGCAAACAAAGCCAAAGCAGATGACACGGCATATGCACCAGCAACGATCAATGGTTCTTTGATTCCACATAGTTCAAGATGATGATGAATGGGAGCCATTCGGAACAGGCGGCGACCGGCACCCTGGAAGTATTTGGTCGTCTTGAAGTACAGAACCTAAAACATAATGCCAGCATCAAAACTGTAAAACTGCAGTTCTAGCATCCAATCACAACCACCAAAAAGTACAGAAACGCGAACATGTAGAAAGGTAGTGAAGATAAGGAAAAAATTAGAGCAGTAACAGGTGGAATAGGGTAGCTAATAAACCTGCATAACAACTGATGTTGCTTCAATGACAAAGATAGCGGATGAAATAAATAATGGAAAGAACATTCCCGTACAAGCAGCCATTGCAGCTAACGCGCCACCTAGAGCCAAGGATCCGGTGTCACCCATGAAAACAGATGCTTTGTATCTGTTGTGCAAAAGGAAACCAACACAGGCTCCTGCCATCGATGCCCCAAACATAGAAACATCTGGGACACAATGTAAAGAAAATGGTTAACACTTCAAAGAACTTTTTATCCAGAAAGTCTAAGACTGCTAAATGACATTGGAATGCAGCGGATAATTTTCCTCACTGGAATTGACATTAAATGTAACTTTTAAGTCACGCATCTAGCATAAGCGAGTGAGCAATCTGTTGTATGCAAACCTTACAATATTTGCCCCAAGTCTTGCATTATATAGATGCATGTATACAATAGATAAATCGTAACATCTCGTTGAGTATTTGACAAACAAGTTAAACGGTTGTAATGTATTTATTATGCTTTCTTTTAGCATACAGGCTGACCAGATTCTAGTTCATCTCTGTTTACTTCTGACCTTTTATTTGGTACACATTCACACCAAACGCGAAAAATATGCTTAAATCACAAAACAGAAATAACTTTAGAATAGGTTAAAATTCAAAGAACACATAAATCTGCACTAACCAGGACATATTGGAAGCACAGCAATAGACATTCCTACAAAGGCCAATGCAGCAATGCCCCCAGCCAGTCCATCAAGACCATCTGTTACATTAACCCCGTTTCCCATGGAAACGAGACAAAATGAAGTCAACATTAGATACCATTTTCCCAGGTGAACGAGACCCAGTGGCGCAGGAAGTGGAACCAACATTTTCCTGCATCATAAAGAGTAACATGAATTAGAGAGAATTCACACATATTCCTCCAATACGGAAGTAAGATGATGTGCATGGCGTTGGCATCAATCTTGCCCATAACTAATCGATCCCATATTTTCATTCATTTGTTCTCTAGGTTAAGGGGATAGGCTAGAATAGCAATCTATTAAAAAAAAAAACCCAATATTTTCATTCGTTATCTTCATTTTCTATTCACTTTTAATCAATTATAGCTTTCAACTCCTATTTCTCTTACTAGTATGCATACCAGTCAAACATCTGAAACTTTAATGAAATATCTTTTTTTTTTTTCCTTTTCTTTTTCTTTTTCTCTCCCTCTTATGTTTGTTATCCCGAGAATAGATATGTGAGTTACCATCACTAAAATGTTGATCAGATTAGTTACAAGAGAGTATACATGCCGTAGGGTGATGCAATACTTGTGGTACTCAACCAAAATGAAAAGCAGGCCCCAACAGCAATCTGGAAATCATTGCAACTTACAGTTATCAACTACCATGGCATAGATCATAAAGCAATATATATCTAAAGTTCTGAAAGAAGTAACAAGTGCGAAAGCCTCACCTCCAAGAGAAGTTTTAGACGTCCAGATAACCCACTATTATGATTCTTAACTAACATGAAGATATCATCAAGCAGGCCAATTGCACCAAATGCCAAAGTTGCCGCAGCTGCTCCAGAGACTTCAGGACAGGAGGAACCAGCAATACACTTTGCAACAGCTACACCTATAGGCACAAAAAACAATCCACCCATTGTCGGAGTCCTCTTTTTCACAGAATGCCTAGCCGGCCCTTCCTCCCTGATAATCTGATACATCTTCAAGCCATATAGTAGAGGGACACAAACATATCCAGCACAGGAGGCTAGTGCGGCTGATATGAGAAAGGGGCGGGTCAAATGAAATGGTACTAAAGGTAGTCTAACAATACGCCATGCACACCAATCCACGTACACAAGGACCATGGTCAAGAAGATTATCAGTCCCGTATTGAGTAACGCTCCATGTTTAATCCTGCAAGGTTAAGTGTGTAAAAGACTGGTCAAGTGAACCCCAAAATATTTCATCCACTAATTGACTTTTCAAAGGTCAGTACTAAATATCACACAGAAGATGAGGCTATCCAGCGGACAAAAGGATAAATGTCGGGAAAGAGGACATACGTGAATTCATTTTCATACTAGCTACAAACCACATGGAGTGGAACTACAAGTCATACAAATATCTAATAACTGCAAACCATGGCTCTCATTGGATGTGTTTGATAAGAGGGGGGAAAAAAAGGAAGTGAAAGGAATATAACCTTGACCTTTCTCTTATCATGTTTGGTACAGATTCCCTCCTCTAATCCCGCCACACCGGGACAGAACAAAATTGGGGTTTTTTTAAAGATTTGAAATCCTTCTCACAATCCATTCCATCCTTATTTCCCTCCTACCAAACAACCATAGTTCCCAAAATCCTTCCACTAATCCTCTCACCTCTACCCCATCTTCCACACTTTCCCCTACTACGAAACAAGCATTTAGCAACTACAACAAAATCGAACACAAATTGCTAAAGATTAAGGGAGAAAATTATATATCATTGGAATACAGGGACACAACAAAATTAAGAAGTATAACCAGCAAGCAATCTATTAAGTTGAAGATTGACCTCAGAGATTGATCTAATTTTGTTGGGGTTGCAATAACACGTAATACAAATTACAAGCAAGCGTTTGGCTCATCTACAAGTATAAGGTGGGCAACACTTGCCTGTGTTTCCTGTGCCCTCTTCCGACCATTCCGAGCCGATGAGTCGCCACATTTAGCGCATCCTTATTACTCGATACACTTGAAGTTGGCAAATCAACTTCAGTAACTGGAGTTACTAAAAATTCAGTGTCACTATTTTCGCTGTCACTCGAAGAAATCATGTACCCATTTGTCTCCTCATTTGCACCCCAATCATCAAGTAACGGTATATCAGCCGAATCCTAACCAAAAAAAAAAAAAAAATCTTCAAATTGTTATGAGCAACAATACACCATTGAAAAATTAATCCGTGAATATCATGAACACATATGCATCAATCTTGTCCCAATTTATTCACGCATTACTAGTTTCACTCGTTTGAACCATTTTCCAATTGTTATGTACATGCTCAGATAAACAAACAGATCATGGAATTAAATTAAAGAGAAAAAACTCACATCATTAAAAACCATGAGTTGGACATGTCTACGGCGCGATCTTCGGCGACGTCTTCGGGTTTTCGATTCGTAAAACTACAAAAAAAAAAAAAAAAAAAAAAAAAAAAAAAAAGGAGACAGAGAGAGAGAGAGAGAGAGGGAGAATGATATTATGAAACTGATGCAGAATTTGTTCGTAGGCCGTGATTTTCAACAATTTCTGAAGCTCAGAGAATGATAAAATAAAAAAACCAATCATTACAAGAAACAATTATACTATACATATATATATATATATAGATATTCAATTTCTGGGAAGCGTAAAAAGAAAGAAAGATTGAAATAGGTGATAGAAAAACAAACCTTATAAGAAGCGTAGGAAGAATCGGAAGAACGAAGAAGGAAAGCGGAAGGAGATTTGGGAAGCGTGGGAAGGGAGCAGAATCTGGAGGAGCGAGAAAGGACGGGAAGTAGAGGAGAGAGAGAGGGAAGATCCAGGGGACGAGATTGGAGGAGGTTCATAGCTTCAAAGAAGAAGAAGAAGAAATGGGGAGATTTGGAGAGGAGAAGAAGGAGGCCATTAATGGAGGAGGAAGGCGTGTTGGTGAATGCGTGGGGTTGGGATATTCGACTATTATTCTGGTTCTTCTTTTTTAATTATTTTTAGATTATTGCCTTATTGGTATAATCTAAGAGAGTCCAAATCCAAACAAAACATCCAAATCCAAACAAACAAGTGAGAAAGAGAGGGAAAAGGAAAACGTAGAAAGAGATCGGGGAAGCTTCGACAATCCCAGAAATGTTTTTCTGTTTCGCGTTTTCCATTTTCATTTTTCATATTTCCCCTTTTGTTTTCCTTACTTTATCCCCCCCCCCCGGCCCAAAAACTCTTTTTTTTTCTGAATTTTACTAATGGTCCGTTACTATAATTATTTCATAATTATTTCCTTGGCATTATTGGCTACTTTAAAATTTAAAAAAAAAAAATCATTATAGGCTACATTTTTCTTTTTCTTTTTCTTTTTCTTTTTAAGCTTCTATTTGATTCTTTATTGGAGACAAAATTTTTTAATTAGAATTAGATGACTTTTAAAAATTAATTATAAATTTTGTTAACTTAAAAAAAATAAAAATTATTATGAAAAAATATAATTTAATTAGAGTTAAACTTAAATATTAAATAAAACCTAAAATTAATAATAAACTACTTTTTGATAGACTATTAGGGGTTATACTTTTTTTTTTTTAATTTCTATAGACACCATCTAAACTCAACCTTATAGGTATAGTCTACCCGTAATTTCATACATGATTCTATTATAAGGTAAATAATTCAAATTCTCTATCCACAAATTCAAAAATTTTAATCTCAACCTTTATTAGATTTTTCACGTTAATTAATAACAAGATATTAGACATTTTTGTAATTTTATTTATTTATTTGTTTATTTTTACAAAACTATGGTGCAATACTTTCCACCCAAAAAAAATAAAAAAAGCGCACCGAGTCCCGTCATTTGTCCAAAAATATCAAATTTATTGCTTTCTTATTCCAAAAAAAAAAACATTACGTTTTTAAAGCATGTTCTTATTGACTTTAAACTTTATGTTAACTGCTCCGCTAAAATTATTTATTGGCTGAGTTTTGATCTTTTTATGATAAATAAATGCAATTTATCTTATTAATTGACATGACAATTTGTAGAACACCCATTAAGAAAAAAAATCGTTAAAAAAATATAGATTAACATACATTTCCCCTAAGTTGGTATTTAAAAAAAGTCAAGCCTTGAGTAGTGTTAGCCCAAAAATAACTCACGTTTTATACATTAAAAATATGGTTTTTCATTTGTGTTACGACGCCCAACTTTTCCACTTTACGGACCACAGAACACGTCTAATAATTTGAGACAGATTTCCTTTAAAGTTTAAAACTTGTCCCTCTTGTTTTGGGTGACAGATCTTCTATTACAAAAACAGAAGATGTTTACATGTGTCTACAGAGAATTCAAATACCGTTTACGCACGTGTCACGTCAATATATTAAAAAAGTTTAAATTATCATACTTGGCTTTTAGCCGTATAAATTATTCATTCTGTCAATCTAGAAAATATTAATAGACACCATGAAAGCCCAATTCATGCATAGAATATCACACAACATAAATATGGATTACATTTTGTCAAATGCCCACGCACACTTCAAACATACAAACTTCCAAGTTTCCACATATTGCAATACAAGGAAAACGGATAGATTCACAAGAACATCTAAACATACTACTATGATCGATAGTCACTCACGCTAACTTTCATTGGAAATCGGAGGTCGACCACGCCCCATCGTGAACCCCCTAGTTCCGTCTGGCATTCTTGGGCCAGGTGGTGGCTTTGGTGGTTCATGGGAATGACCTGACCAAGTAGTTCCATGTCCTGAGAAGGGACAACGTCGAGTGTTGAATTGAAACAGAACTTTAATATCAAACGAAAGAAACAACAAAAAGGACAAGTTTATCTGAGAGTACCCATCCCGTTAGGACCACGATGTTTTGGCCTGCCCGATCGTCCTCGATTTCGACCTTTCTGCTCATTCCTCTCTTTGTGTGAATGTGGCCCAACCTAAGATGATAGAGAAGCAATGGATCAAATATCATACGCAAGATTATGAAGAATGTAAATCCTTTTCCTCTGACTCTGTCAGGAAAAATGTTGAGACCAATTTACCTCTTCATCAGGTGTATCATTGTGATGCTCGCTTGAGTGTTGATTCCCCTCATCTCCTGTACGATCAGGCAATCGGCCAGCATGATTCTTCTCAGAATCAGGCCCTCTCCAAGGTTGCTTTTTCGGCCCATGCCTTGCCTGAAGGCATATAAAACTAACTTTAATTCCATCTTATTGCCAAGGATTGAGGACGGGAAAGATGTCAAGGAACAATACCATTCTTTTCAGAACCTTGACCCGCATGCCACTTCTCCAGTCCTGTTCATTGTTCAAACTAGCCACCTGATCCAATTTCCAGCAGAAATTGAGCCATTAGAATAATTTTATTTAAGCAACAATAATCATACGTAAAAAATATTTAAGGAAGCTAGAAACTCACAGCTTTCTCCGCAGCCTCAACAGTTTCGTACTCCACAAGTGCATGTAACTACAAAGAAAAACCAGAATAAATTCACAATTGTCACCCAAAAGAAAAAAATTCAATCTCACCCATGGCACAAGAAGTAGGTGAGGCCCATTATATTTTGGTTCCTTACCTTACTACTGATAAACTTCTCAGCCTTGTCACTTTTTGATGACTCTTCTGATGCATGCGGGTCTCGTATGGATATGTGCTTTATGCTGGAAACAAGATTAAAAAGAACCGTCACAATCATAAGCCGCTGAAAGCACCAATATTACATTGTGAAGAGAAAGGAGAAAGGGGACATACTTTCCAGCTTCACCAAACATTCTCCTAAGATTCTCCACAGAATGATCCTCAGGTAAATTCTCTACCAAAACAGTATATAACTAGGGTGCACAAATTAGACGGCTACAAAAACCAGAGAGTTATATGAACTAAGGACCAAAAGTTACCTTTGAATCCCTGACCGCAGATAATGGAAAAGGCTGAAGTCGCTTCACCTTCTTTCCATCTGAACTCACAACCTACAAGAATAGAATTATGCAATTAAGGAACTTTAAGCAAGTCCAAGACTTCATTCCACTTAGGACTCTGAAGAGAAGATAAGAAGACGTACAAGAAAGGAAGACTCCTCCAATGCAGCAGCTACCAACGCATTGTCTCTGATAAGCTTTTTCATTTTCCTGAAGGAAGCAATAACTCCTATAGGAACTGCAGAAAACATTTACCCCAAAAATTTGTAAATGAGACATGGGTTTGATTAACTAGACTGAACTCAAAACAGTCTACTTAGAATATATGAATCTAAAGCGTAGAGTATATCACAACCAAATACATCTTATTAGAAAAATAATGCAAATGTGCTTGCACCTAAGCCAATAACTTTTCAGGACTTTTGTCTTATTGTTTGATTTATCTAAAATTTTTGGAACTCAACACGCCATAACACATTGAACATGCAAGTAGGTTTTTATGTCATAAAACTTGATTGCACAATGAGATCTTAGCTCCAAAGTTCTTGGTTCAATGGTTAGATACCTATTAGGCATCTCAAATGACATTACGACCAAAAGTTCAGACACTAACAAAGAAATGGTTACAAGTGCATCAGAATTCAATGTTAGTTCCCTGTGAGCTTGACCAAAGCCTAGCAACATGATGTGTTATGGAAGTAATAAAAGAAATATTTTGATCTTAAATGTGCTAGTTATTACAGACACGCAAATCGAAACAAAATGGAAAACAAGAAAGAAACTATAAGTATGTCTAGATTGCAGCCAAAAATTTCTCCTGCGGAAGGATCTATATGAATAGAGAAGGAATCAGTCAGCAGTAAGTTGATAGTCATTCGGCCCAATCTCAGATGCTCGGCACAGCCAAATCTGGTAGCACCAGGAGAACATCTGGACAATGTGACCTGTCAGAAGTACCTGCTATTACTCATCACCTTCAGTTTCTCTATTCTTGTCTTGCTAGGTGTGTTTAACTTCCACAATATGATTGACGTCAAAAGATTGAGGCCCAGGACACAACATTAGATTTGTCTTTGACTAGTAAGCGAAATAATCACTAGATTTGTTTTTGACTGAGAAATGCATCAGCTAGGGGGGCTCAATAAGAAAAAAAATTTGGTGATCATAGCATCTGCAACTAAAGCTTTGAAAAATTATTACTGCTTTAAACATATTCAAAATTTTCAATTAGCATAGGAAATGTCTCGCAAGGATTGATAATCTTCTTGTCAAGAAGTAAAACTCTTATCAGTAAATATTAGAGCAAGAAGAGCTAAGACTCATTGTAACAACGATCTCAGATAGGAAAGCCAAAAAACTATAACAAATATTTGCAGAAGAACATTAAAACTTACCAATCTAGTCAACTTTAAATATGCCAAAATGATAAATCTACAAAACCATGCTCTAGCCTGACTATGCTTACACAATAAAAGATAGAAAATAAAGATTTGGAGCACGAAGCTTTTCTATGAAGCACTCAACCAAGATGGTATAATCAGCATCCCTATTTAACTTCCAACATCAAGAAAGTAAAAAATTACATGTAACAAGTTCATCTAGTTCAGTACCAGATACTACAGATACTAAAATTTTTCTTTCAGCCCTAGTTTGAGATATATATATATATCCAAGCGAATGTTAACATGACACCATAGATCAAGAGGAACTCCTAAAAACTTCTTCCAAAATGAGGAACTTGTTGTCCGCCAACATGTATACTAGTTTCATCATGTCAAATGAATATAGATATCCGCCGGAGACTACTCTTAAGAATATAAGTTCTTTCAAGAACTGAAACAATAACAGGTATTAGGCATATTATACCTTAATCCGAGTAGTGTAGCTTACTTACCGAACCCTTCTTTGTTCTTTTTAATCAAACTTGTCATATGTTTGTCTGTGGGCAAATTTTCATCACTAAAATAATATTCCACCTACAAAACCCACCAGAAAAAAAATAATAATAATGGTCATCGCTAAAGAAACTTTCAAGGTACTAAATTCAGATCAGAAAACTTGCAAATAAAATATTTGAGAACGTCAGTTGGACTACTTCTATCGAACTTTTTTTCCCGATTATTTCCAAATTTCCTTTCTAGTATGGCAAATTTGGTCGTTTCGATAACGGAATCAGCATTTCCATATTGTTTCATTTAATTTTATTGTATTGCCGAATAGAGTATCATTCAATCTAGTTGCTCCAGATACAATTCATTAGTCAGTTGCATTGACGTTTAACAATCCAATTGTATAAGCCCAAAAATAAATAAATAATAATAACTATCAATTTCAACACTAAGCTTGAGAACCATATACTTATCGGAAAAAAAGATAAAAACTTGAGAAATTCCATAAGTCTTAACCTAACACTAAGCAAACAATGAACCTAAGTATACACAATTACAAAATCACGGCCACTAATCACACTAAAAGCTAAATCAAGCAAAAGTTCGCAAAGGCTTTTTTTCTTCATATTAAAATGTTTAGCACGCAATAGAACAAAACTCTTCTCCCAGGGTTTAAAAAAAAAAAAAAGGAGAAGAAGATGAAGCCATGGATAGGGCTTGCCTGCTTAATGATTTTGCGTTTGAGATCCTCAGTGAGGCCACCGTCTCCTGCCGCCACTTCCTCATCGTGGACGCGATCATCGCCATGGCCAAGATCGAGGTCGTGATCATCGTCGGAGGTAGGCGCGTGCACGTCATCGAGAGCGTGATCGGGGGATACAACGGGCGAGGCGACCGCCGCGGCGGCGGCGGCGGCGGTGGGGCCCTCTTCGGAATCCATAGGGGAATAGGCAGAGTGGGAGAGGGGAGGAGGAGGAGGAGGAGAGAGAACCTTCTTCAAATGTTAGAAATGCGTAAATGGCTCCCCGCTCATTTTCTTCCCCTGCTCCTCCCATTTCCTTCTGACTTACGACCCCTTTATACTGCAGACGGGGATGGTCTTGTTTCGCGGGGTTATTTTGGTCATTTCAACTTAAATAGTCAAATTTTGGATACATATTTTCTATTTTTTTCAAGTGTTTTTATACCGAACTAGAACTTATGTGGAGGGTTTTCGGATTAAGAGACTGTTTAGTTCATCAGTTTGAGTTGGAGTTTTAGAGTTATTTTAATTAAAATTAAATTAAATTTTTTTTAATTAAAAATGATTTATTAAGAGTTAAAAAGTGTAAAAACTTAAAATGTGTTCGAAAAAATATTAATATAGATCTTGTTTAGTTTTTTGAAATTCTATGTAATTATTTCGATTTAAAATAACAAAAATTATAAACTTGTAAAGTTTGAGTTTTTAATTAAAGTTAAAGATGTGAATAGTAAAACTAAGTTTACTTTTAATAAAAAGATAAAAAAACATTTAAACATTATTTAATTAGAGTGAATCAACCAAACATTTAAATAAATATGTTTTTTTCCATGATGCAAGTGCCAACCTAACTTGAAATATCTTATACAAAAAATAATTTTAATTAATGAACTTACAGTGATACAAAGTTAACTATGATTACAAGTATAATCTCCAAAAACACAAGTTTAGTCCCCGACGAAGCTCTAATTTCTAGTGTGTTGGGACCCCTACATACGATAAGTACGATGTGAGTAGCAGAGCAGTTGTGGTAACAAAGAAGATAATCATCATAGAAAGGTGGGAAGAGAGATCATATAATTTACAAATAAGGATGGTTCAAAGGCTTTTCTAGAGGCAAGTATAAGCCCCGCACGATACTCCCACCATAGGGGCGAGCCGTCTCACCAACAAACGCATTAATACACTTTGTTGACTAGTTTCGTTCCACCTTGGGCTCCTTAAATTAACACGATAATAGTTCATGACCAGTATGTGCAGGGGTGACCTAGCCTCTTCTTGAATTGATAATTAAATACATCCTTCACGCACCACTGGAGTCGTCCTAGATAGAGGATGTGTGCATACAAATCCGATTATCAATCGGTAACAGCTGGATATTACAAAGATTATCAGTTGGGTTCCGAGTAGTAATCGGGTAGGTTACTGGTAATAGTGAATATTGACAGTAACCAGTTAATATTACGGATAGCCACCGACCGACAACTTAAGAATATATTTGATACATTTGATACTCTAAATACAACGATACGTTACAGCGTGACTTTTTTTTGTTTTTTTTTTTTTTTACGTAATTCAATTTTAAGACATAAATCTCTGCACTTTTGTGTCCAAAGGCCCAAAAGTACTTCGAGACATTTTTTTTTTTCAAATTCTATTGATATATATATATATAGTTGGCATCAATAGCATCCCTAATATTGTTCCCAAAGGCCTCAAGAAATGAAAGTCTTATCAGCCAAGTCACTTCACTTGCTGTGTAACAAGCCAGAAATCGAATTGAACTTGATTGCTTTTGAACTAAGAAGATAGGCGGCGACCTTAATGGTGAAAAAAGAAAAAGTGAGAAACTAAACCCGATTTGAATCATAGGTTCAAACCTATTATTCTAACAGAATTTTGATTTTTGTGATCATAGAAAAAAAAAATTAAAATAAATCTAAAACGAAATGTCAAACGGATGCTAGATTTAAGATACGCACCGCCCCTCATCTCAAAGCTATCCCACTTTCACGTAAAAACAAAGACTAGAATCACAAGTAACTGTCCATAAGGCACCAAAATGATCAACAAGTTGGAAAGGTTCATGAACCAAGATAATACGAGATCTTTGCCTTTGAGAAGCAAAATATTCCTTACGACTAGGACCAAATTCCATTTCTTTTTGTTCTCAAATATTCCTGTACCCAAGTCAATGTTATAATCATCACCCAAAAAAAAGAAAGAAAAAGTAGGCAAAATTAGATTATAACAGCAAAGATCACATACAACACATAACTAAGGAAGGTGGTCCTTTTTACCCACACTCCCATACCACCCCACAACTAACAAACGGTACACTATATGTATATAGATATTTATATGAAAACTTTCTAACAAAAAGAACTCTTAAACTAGGACCAAAACAAGCACCCAAATGGCAATCACAAGCCTCATCCCCAAACCTCCAATCCCACTCCTAGGAGAGCTAGAGAACCACACCCTCACATCGTCGATAACCGGGCCACACAACGAGCTCATGTCGTCGCTCCTCGTGTTGTAGTATATGCTGTAGAAGGCGACCCTGGTCCTCTCCGCCTTGGAGGTGAAGTTAAGGCTAGTGGTGTGGAACGTGGAGTTGGAATCCGGCGTGTAATGGATGTTCTGAGCCTGGTCCCCCGCGAAGGCCATGACCGCGAGGGGCTCCTTGCACTTGTCGCCGGCGTGGCCCAAAGCGAAGGTCAGGGTGTACATCTTGTTCGGGGAGGTTTCGACCATTTGGGAGATGATGCCTTCCTTGCCCGAGAGCAACTCGATCGCTCGCTTGCCTTGGGGGACGCTGTAATGGTAGGAATCGATGTACCTCACAGCCCTGTTGGATTCGACATTCCAGCCCGGTAAGGGGGATAGTTCTTCGTCTAGGTTGGTGGGAAGCAAGACACCAAGTGAAACGTTTTTGGGAACCCATGGACCTTCTTCAAAATCTCCATTAAGCACTGCATTGTCTGCATAATTGGGCAAATTAGATATCAGTTAGTAACTCAGTGGGTTACCTAATGCATAATTCTGGAGGAAAGTACCTTGTGGAGAGTGGTTACTACAATTTTACCAATTAAGTTTCAACTAAAAAGTTAAGATTTTGAATTAAAATGGTTTGTGCCATAGACAAATTTGACACCAAAAAGAAGCTTGTGCTTGTGAATAATATTCCAAGTATTTACTAAATAAATAAATAAATAAAAACTTTCTCGAATAAAAGAGTTACTTCTCTACTCTTGAAAATATATTTATCAATATTTTGTACAAAATGAGGCTTTTTTTTTTTTAGGCCTAACAATCTTTCTTGATAAGAAGAATTGTGTTATATATATGTTCACAATTTTTCATCATTCCGTTTGACCTAGTAAAGATAACGTGAAAACTTTAAAGAGCATCTTTATAGATAATATCTCTACCGTTCTTTTATAATCTAATTAAAATCATATCAAAATAAAACAAAAGTAATACAAAATTAAATAAGATTTAATACAAATCTATCTATTTTAATAGAAACCCAAGTATTGAACTTTCTTCCAACTTAATTTTTTAACCTTTTCAAAATAGCTTTAACGGTTCTCAATAAAAAATAAATAAATAAAAGCTTAAACGGCTTATAAGACCAAACTATTGTTACAACAACTAAGACCACCGTCCAATTACTTTAGTGGGATTCTCGAGTGAATGACATAAAGTCCAAACTGAGAAGACAGGGGATATAAAATAAACAAAAGAGGTCAGGCAATTGGTCTAAAACGTCCAAATGTATCTCGTCGTTTTCTAACTTTTCGGATTGAGAGCCTTGAGCCCATTATGAGGGAACATATCCTCATGTGTTCAGACGACAAACTCACGCCGTGGATCCCCTTACCCCCTAAAAAAAAAAAAAAAAAAAAAAAAAGGTATACAAAGTAGGGACCCCACTCAAAGAAAAAATCATTTTGCTTTGGTCCTTGTGTTTGAATGGCAAGAAAGTGAAAAATAAAGTGAAATTATGTGACAAGAAATTCAAAAGAAAATACTAAAGTCACTCAACTTTTTTATTTTTCTTAAAAAAGAAATTAACTTCTAAATTCGTCCCATGAAAGAACCTTTAAATTCAAACTACAAGTTGATAAATCTCCTTTTTTATTTAATATTTCTAGGATATAAAAACACTATTCAAGATTTTGACTTTGAGCCTAAGCTCCTTTATTATATAAAAACACTTTCGAATTCTGTATTTAAATCTAAAAGTTCATATCTAAACACCACTCTTTCTACCATTCTTTCGGTACGAGCTGGTCCCAAAAATGTGAATAAGAGAGTTACATAATTCATTTACCGCTACTCATAATGAGAGCTACTTCACTACTTAAATAATGTAAGGTTAATTAGTCTTTTTTTCATTTTTAAGTACTTTCAACTAAAAAGGTGACAATTCACTTAAACGTACAAAAACTCAAATTTATCAAAATTGAAGCGCGATACAAATGATCATAAACGAACTATTAGATTTTAATTTGTTGATTGAAAATAAAATTTTTAAATCAAAATTAATTAATTTTTTAAAAATTAATTAAATTTTTATTAATTTTTAAAAATTAAAAATAAAAAAAATAAAATTTAAGATGAAAAATTTAAATCGAAGAACTAGCCTTTCTTTTCATATTTAATTAGAGGGTGTAGGAAAAAGCGACATAAAAAAAGAGAACTTAAAAGCAAAAAAAAAAAAAAAAATTTACCTTTGGGACGATCAGGGGAAAAGAGCTTCTTGATGGAGATATCATCAATGATGGGGCCACAGGTGGGGTCGTCCTCCATACCGGGATTCCGGAAGGCCAAAGTGATATCATCCGACTCGGCCTCGTAAGCCACGGCGTATGGGTCCCACCCTTGCACGTTGTACAGCGTCTGCAGGTCTATCGTCGTCGACGCTGTCCCCGCCGACACGTTCAGCGCCTCCAGCTGCGCGCAAGTGCGTGCCGCGCTGAACGTCACCGAGTACACCGCCCCTTTCTCCACCGTCAGATCTTGGCTGATCTCCGCGTCGTTCCCCAGCCTCACCGCATGCCTACCCTGCGGTACTATGAGGATCATCCCACCCTGTTTCTCCCCCGACTCCACCAGCTCTACTGTCCCGTTTAGCTTCCAGTTTGGTATCGCCGTCGGCCCGTCTCTCACCGCCGACGCCTCGCTTGGGAACCCCCCCAATGGGCTCGTCTCAAAGTCCCCGTTCGGTATTGGGCCTGTCACAGGGCCCATTACGAAACAAAGCCCGTATTAGATGCATCTTTATTATATTACTAGTTGACTAACACATATAAATAAACAAAAAATATCCCATGCAATTAAAGGAGCTGAAACGTGACTGTCACGTGATAATTTTAGACCAGAAGACGAAATCATTGTAAAACAGTAATTTGTACCCGTGATTTTAATGTAGTATATTGATAATAAATGTGATAATAGAGACGTTAAAAAAAATACTAGGTACCAATTACTTTTTTTTTTAACAGTATAGTTAATATTTCCTCAAAAAAAAAAAGTATAATTAATAAATGGAAAGAAAATTTATAAACCTACACATTTCTAGATGGAACATAACACTTGTTAAGTTATTGAAAATAACATGTATCAACATTAAAAAAACCATTTTCAAGAATCATAAAGCACCGGCCAACATTTTTAGATAAGTTCTTATGAGTAGATGGGATTTGTTTGTTTATTTATTTATTTATTTATTGCCAGAGATGAGACAGAGGCTGTGGGTAGGCGTAGAGGATGCAGTTCTCCATCAAAGACATGTTTTCGTATGAAAAATACATTTTGGCATTTTGGGTGCACGTAACGAAATCAGTCGCCTATCAAATTTAGCAAAAGAAACCACCCTCCCAATTGCCAATCACCTGTGTCGGTATGAACTTTTAGGTTTAGTTTGGAGACACATTTAGAGACGGTATTTTAGAGATTGAAGATGATTTGAGTTTTAAAAATGTGTGTTTGATGAAAATAAATTATTTAGAGTGAAAAAGTTTAAAAACTCAAAATATGTTCGAAAAAAAAAATAGTAATATGGATATTGTTTCGTTCTTCACAAAATTATATGTAATTTGAAAAAAAAATCTTATTTCGACCTAAAATGCTTAAATTATGAATTTTTAAAACTTAAATTTTTTTAAAATATTTAAAAAAGTAAATAATAAAATTGGAAGAAAAGAATAAAAAATTTTAGAAACTATGTTTCAAAGATGCGCCCAAACGGTACCTTAATTAAAGCTATAAAAATACAAAGAAAAAGAAATTAAAATAGCGTGTAATAAAGTACTTTACAGAAACTAGGGGGGGAAAAGTACTATTCAGAAAATAGGCACAAACAGTTTTTCGAAAAGAAAAATGTGTTTAAGTTGGATTTAAGCATTTAAATGCATTCACAAATGAAACTTTTTTGGTTAGTCTACAATCCAACAATCCCCAACAATGTTCGGCTTTACAGATTAATTAAAAAAAAATTTTAATTTGAAAGAAAACATAGGTTATGTTCAGTATGACACGTAAGTTCAATACGTTATAAACGAACTCAACCAAAAAAAAAAAAAAAAAAAAAAAAAGTGCCTAATTTACATATAAATGTCATGTCGAATAATTCGAGGATATTCTAACAATTATCAGCAAACACAAAACACAAATTCCTTTTAGCTTATTAGCTTCACCTGAAACATTTCAGTCCTCACAAAAAAAAATAAATAAATAAATAAATAACATTTTCACCAACTTGTGTGGATAAACCTTATCCATGCATTTTGGCCAAATTCACAAAAAAAGCGATGAGGAAAAAAAAAAAAAAAAAAAGAAGAAGAGATATTTCAGACCAGAGGAAAAAGCAGCAAGATAAATAGAGAACGAGATTGACAGGGTTCATTATAACAACTTCATGTGGATGACCTCATTGTATAGCATTCCTCATAAACGACAAAAGAAGACGTGTCTAATCACCAAAAACATGAACCATAGAGCACGGCTCTCCGCGTGGGCCACATTCCAACGCTGGCCTACATTTTTGTAATTTTTTTTTTTATTTTTTCCTGTTGTGTATTTTTTTTTAATTTTTTAAGATGATTTTCATTTTATCTCGAAAATGTTAAAAATTCCCATAAATTTTGAATTAATATCATATATCTAACTATAATTAAGGTTTTTCTTTTTTTTTTTTTTTTGTTAAAAAACAAATTAAAAAAAAAGGATCACGTAGCCAAACTTGATTCTTTTTTAATTTTCATCTAACTACTTTTTTTATTTTTTATTTTTATGTTTTATGTTGATGACAGTGGTCTTTCCCACTTTGACTAACGGAGAAAAGTGGATTTTACCGAGATTGCTTTAACGGATAGTGCGCCTAGCTGGAAATCGGGAAAATAACCAGCAAAAAAGGAAATTAATAATAGAATATTTTAGGGGGCTAGTGTCCTATGCAAAAAAAGGACATTGGCTCTTCGTCAAATTAGAGAAAATACAGAAGGATCTGCTTGGTTCGGCGGGAAATATGTTCCACTAATAAACATCAATGTCACCTAACCTTAGAATCGGGCAAAAAAGTACTTCACCTAGGTCCCCCCCCCCCCCCCCCAAAAACCATACTTTTGCTTTTAAAGGAAAATTTAAAAAAGAAAAACAGCTAAAAAACCAATCAGAACGGAAACAAATAAATAAATAAAAGATCAGCTATAACCAGTAAGAAAGGGAAAAAAAGACTTTTTTTTTTTTTTTGGGGTGAAAAGTTCGGGCACATAGAATTACAAAAACTAGCCTAAATATCAAATGTATAAATGAATGGTCATGAAAATGCAAGAAGAAAACGGAATGTCTAGGACACACCAGGATAGTGCACTCGAGGTTCCATTGGTAAACATAGAGCCACTCACGAGAGAAACAGAAATTCGAGGCTCCACGAGCTCCCAATTCCTTAAAAAATAGGGGATTCGAGGACTCACTATTTATTAGTGTGACGGGATTTGCAATCCAGTATGACGAGCCCTGTCAACACTAGATAGAAAAATCTTTATTCTTGCAACTTGCAAGTTATAAAGTGGCCTTAACTAGTTTATACATAGTTACAAGCACCAAAAAGTTTTTTTTTTTTTTTTTTAAATAGAAGAAGTTTATACATGGAGCCTTATAATTATGCCTTAACCAAATCTAAAATTTATAGGACATTTTGATATTAGTGTGTCCTCACTCTTCATCATTAGAAAGAGAGAGAAAAAAAAATGTGTCTTTACTCTTTAGCACACTCACTGTGGGAGTTGAAGAACAACACAGCCGTGTGAATAGACTTTACATAAGATTTCATTGGCCCATTGGGGTTTTGTGGTCTCTTCTTAATTACAAGAAATAAATACCAAATTAATACTTCAAAAAAAAAAAAACAGTTTCCATCAAAAACAAAAGAAAATTCACATTAAAAAAACAAAAAAAACAAAAAAAAAAAAAACAACAACAACAACAGCAACAAAATTCAACTTGACTCACATAGGCATTAAAGACTAAACAGGATTACCATGAACAACATCATAGAAGTGGGCCTCATAGCCTTTATGAAGGCTTGGAGAAGTCATGAAGACCAAACTAAATACACTCACTAAAGAGAGAATTATATTTCCTTACTCAATTGCTTATTGTTTAAGCAACTTTTAGACTTTGAAGGCTCAAAGATTCCAGTTTTTTTTTTACATATTTTTCTCATTTATTTGAAATGAAAATGAAGCAAAAAGGAATATCAATGTAGCCAACATTTAAAAAAAAAAAAAAAAAAAGAGAGACAGAGAGAGAGAAAAAGAAAAAGAACTAATAGGATATAAAATAAAATCTAAAAGCTTCAAGACACATTTAATATTTTTCCTTTCTTGGGCTTGCCAAATGCAATGCAAAGAAGTTAGTTCTTAACTTTGCAAAAAAGGATTTTTAAAACATAGCCAATGGAAGTGCAAAACCCCTGAAAAAAAAATGCCATTCTTTTGCACAAAAAAAACATGATACCAAAAAACTTAACTGATATGACATGAAAACATAACAGATTCTGAAGTTTCAACAACAATGTTCTTCAGATCTCAAGCATTCACCAAAAACAAAAAATGCCCACCAAAATAAAAAAATAAAAAAAATAGAGTAGCAATTTTTGTAGTGAGAAAGTAAAGAAAATTGCAACAAAAAAAAAAAAAGATGGGAGAGAAGAAGAAGCAAAGAGAACTTACCGTCTTCTAATAATGCGAAGGTATTAGTGGCCAAATGAGAAAAAATAAGCATAAAAAGAGAGAACCCTTTGGTCGTTGTTGAGCTCCGAACCATTTTTGTAGCTCTTCTTTCTCTTTCTCTTTCTCTTTCTCTTTCCCTCTCCTTACTTTCTCTCTCTAGCTTTGTTCTTCAGAGAGTTGTTGCGGAGAGCATAAAGAGTTTTATTTGTGACAGAGAAAAGAGGGCAGTGAGCAAGAGTGTCTTTTTATCCAAAAAGATTCCAAGTTGGGTTGTCTTTACTCAATTAACTTGTAAGTTGTAATTATTATTATTCTAATCAAAGTCACTTTAATAAGATTTCTCTTTTGACAAATAAACTTAAAAAAAAAAAAAAAAAAAGGTCGTGTCCTATGAGAAAAAGAAAAAGAAAAAAAAAAAAGAGAGAGAGAGAAGAAAAGAAAAGCTCTGGCTTGTTTTCCCACTTCTACCAAAGCGTCCATTAGTACAGCTATCTTTAATTTTTTTAGTTTTCTTTTTCTTTTTTATTTAAATTTTTAATTTTTAATTTGCACTTCCGTTTTTTAAGACCATGGTCTCGAGGTGGGCCCGAGCCACCGCCGTTTCATGATGTACAGACCACTTGTTAATTATAATTTTGCTCCTATATATGCCTTTTTATAATTGCATTGTGGCAGTTAAGGGGACAAAGGCCAAATATTGAATAGATTTTTCGTTAAAAGAATAGGAATAAGCACCATTTCAATGTCATATTAATTCCCGGAGGAAACTATACACAAATATAATATCTTTGAGAGATTTCTAGAATAGGATTTGAAAAATAAATAAATAAAAATATCACTATGATTTTGGTTTTCAGTCGTTAAATTAGTATATAACAATTTATATTTTAAAACTAATATCCATTTTGATGGAATAAAAATAAAAGAAGGACCATCGGTCATATTTTTTTTAATGTGATCATTAAGGTTATTATCCATCGAGAAATATTTATATTGAACTATAATTATTCAGATTTAAGAATGAAATATGTCAACTCAACCTCTTTAAAGGTTAATAAAAAAATAAAGAAAATTACTTAAATAATATATTTTTTAATTTATTGATTAATATAACACAAATTCTTTATTATTGATATGAATTTTAATTTATTTTAGTTTAATTTTTTATTATATTAATCTAATATAATTTTTTTGTATCATATTGATGTAATAGTATTTAAATTTATGTTATTTAAATATTTTTCTCTAATAAATATTTAGCCAATTACTTAAAAGTAGTTTAGCACGTTTCCTAAGTTACTGCTTCTGTGTGCGTGCGTGTGTGTGTGTGTGTGTTTTTTTTTAGTGAATTAAATGCACCATTTGCCAGTTAGCACGTTGCACAAGAAAGGCTGTGTTGAGTTTCCAGAGAAAGAGAGTTATAGATGCATTAAGAAATAGATTAAAATCCGGGGGAACCAACGATGAAAACGTCGATACTGATGGAGTTGTCGAGGTTTTAATTTATGAATAATGTCGACTGAAATATCGATATCAACGAATATCTCAAAAAAAAAAAATAGATACTGTTGAAACTTTATAAAATATCAAAATAATCAATATTACATAATTTGATAAACTAATTTTATAACAAAAATAATATATTTTTTAATCAGATATAAGAACTATATTACATGATGTAATAGTAAAACATAATAATTAAGTATTGATTGTAATTTCACTATGATATTACGTATTTATTAATTATTACAAATAACATACTACAATATAATAAGGTACTTAAAAAATAAATATCAAATATAAAAGAGTACATATAAGTTTTGAGTATACTTAATCCAAAAAGAGTTTCTAGCATGTTAGAAAATATTATGTAAGTGTCAATCCTGATCTAGTATAAACGCTTGAATGGTTTTGAAGGTAATTATTAATGTCTCACATGTATGTTTATTAGTCTCTACCAACTATTAACCCATAAATTGGATATCGTTGATTTGTTTAATTTCATGAATAATCTTGATAGATATGCAATGACGTCTCGATATCAATTTGTGGCGTCGAATATACCAATATATCGAAAAAACCGTCTCGATTTTGTACTTCTAAACTAGACACCATTTGATAACCATAAGGAGAATTATAACTATATAAACTTTGCTTCATTCTTAAGCTCATGAAATCAAAACTCAAGGCAAATCTTCATCAATTTGACTTATTTGAGTAATACCATATTTTCTTATATGTTACAATCGCCCAATACCTTTACTTGCTATCTTACAATCATGATCTTCATCTCGTGGAGCATGTTATTACATTTTATTCATATTAAAAAAATGAAATTTGTAACGAAATTGAAATTTTTGAAAAAAAAAATTCCCCGAGTTTTTGGACATTTTGTGGAAATATCCAAAAAAATATCCTAGATGTTCATGGATATTGCGGATATTTTTAGATATTGTGGATATTTGACAGATACTCAGAGAAAAAATATCATTCCCCCCCTCCTCCTCCCCGTTATCAATGTCAATACTTCAAAATATAGATAATGTCGTGGAAATGTTGACAATATCGTGAACATTTTCATCCTTAGTGAGAACCAAAAGTGAGAACACATAAATATGTCTCCACCACGATAATGAAAAGACTATGTGGGATTTGGATATGTTAATGTCACAGGAACCATTATCACCGTGGGAGTTGAGCGACAAAGCTAGATTTGATAAGACATTTGAGTTACTATAGTTAAAAAGTGTAAAATCTTGAATAATGTTCGAAAAAAAAAATATCAAAATAAAACTTATTGTTTTCGTCTTAAAATTCTATATAATTATTTAAAAAATATCCCATTTGAATTTGTATATGCAAAATTATAAACTTTGGTTGTAATTTGAATGCTGGGTTGGTGTGAAGTAAAAGAAAACAAGACTGATACAACATTTTTTTTTTTGGGTCAAAACTAATAAAAAAAATTAAATACATATAGAAATGTTGGTTTGATTTCGTTTATAGATTTGGGCAGAAAGTTGTTACTTCAATCCAAGTTTAATTTCTTTGTATTACTTTCAAAGTTGTAAACCCGAAACATGATTTTATTGAACTGTTCTTATTGAGAATAGATATAAAATTGTAGATATATTTTACTCGAATCTGGTGAAGGATAAATAGATATTTCATTAGTCTCATATTTCTTTTATTGATTTTTTTTTCCCTTCACTTCTCTATAATTTTAGGAAATAAGCAAATAAATGGGTCACACAAGTACCTTTCATTGCTCTTATTTTACTTTTCACTCTAAATTACATTAGTTAAAAGCATCTGGATTGATTCAATAAATCTATATTACTGCATATTTTAGTTAAAAAAAAAAAAAAATCAGAGTTCCCCAAATCACACTAAAATTTTAGCCATTTTATGCGACAATAAATTAGGAGAAAATGAAGTGACATACCACAAGTTTCATATTTCTTTTATATTCATGTTATTATTTATTTGTAGTTTAGACTTTTGTTATGTTGATCGAATCCTTTGTGTAACAAAAGTCACATGTTTCTATAACCGTAGCCAAAATCTAAAGTTAAAATTGTGAAACATAACCTTTTAGATAGATATGCTTACATATTTTGTCCTCACTTAATGATTGTATGGGTTTTTAATCCTCTATATTTATCTACTTGGATGTCAAAATAAATAAAACTATTATCGCTGCACAATAATATAGAGATGAGTTTTTTGAAGGGCAATCTACAAATCACCTGATATTTTTTTTTTTTGTCATTCATGAATATTGTTGGGTGATTTATTGGATTACCCTTAAAAAAAAAACTTTGAATTATTATCCCAATTATAATACTTTTAATTTTTAATTTTTTCAATTATATAAATATATAAGGTCAAAAATTTGAACAAAAACGTCAAACACATAAACTTATTTATTTATTAGGTTGTTTTCATAATTTTCTCAAAATTTCATTCTTTCTCAGAAATTATATAACAAATAATATTTTCATTATAAGATAAATAATACGATCTTAAAGTATTTGAAGTATATAGCGATAAATTACTGCTATTTACTAGCACCTAGAAATTTAATTTATTTACGACTATTTACTTATTTACTGTTATTTTTTCCCTCCTACTACCAACACCCTACTCCCCCAATTCCCCCTACTCTACCCTCTACCCATACGGAGAAAATTACTTAAATAATCAATTTTTTTAATTTATTAATCAATATGAAATAAATTTATCATTTTTATCAAAATAACATCACTTAAAAGTTATTTTTAGTTTAAATTTATGTCATATTAATTAAGTGTTAATTTTTTTTATTTCATATTAATGCAATAGTATTTTAATTTGTGTAATCAAGTTGCTTTCTCCTTTTCTTTCTGTTTTTCGGCTCAGCAGGCTAGCCCATTAAAAGCCAGCCCAATTGAGGCCTAAAACCAGACCCAAAAAGTCTCCAAAAGTCACCGCCGTCTCCGCAACTGAATTCGATCACCCTTTCTCAGTAGCAGCGGCGGTTTCACAAACAATGGCGTCGTCGACGTCGGCGGTGAAAGAACTTCAGCGAGAACTGGAGAACAAAGCAAACGATCTCAGCAAACTCCAAAAAGGTACACAATTCACCTTACAATTCTCTCCAATCTCTTTCCCCGTTTTCCTCTTCGATCTTGCCAAACCCCTCACATGGTGTCCTTGTACGGCCTTCTCAGATATCGCGAAGAACCACCAAGTCAGAAAGAAGTACACCATCCAGCTCGGCGAGAACGAGCTCGTCCTCAAGGTTTCTGTTTGGTTCCCGGGAAACCGGATTGGAAAATCGGAAGAAAATTTTAGAATTATAGCGGCGTACCTTGTGTTTTTGTATTACCGCTTCGATTCTGATGATCGTCACAGTTAAAAAAGAAGAAAAATTTTCTAGTTTTAATTTTTTTTTGATGAATTTTAGGAGTTGGATCTGCTAAAGGAAGATGCAAATGTTTACAAGTTGATAGGTCCGGTTCTTGTGAAGCAAGATTTAGCGGAGGCGAATGCAAATGTGCACAAGAGAATTGAATACATATCTGCTGAATTGTATACTTCTGCCTCTCTCTCTTTATATATATGTGTGTGTGTGTGTATATGTATAAGTCGTTTTAGAGCTTAAATTTTGCTTAATCATGGAAAATTCGAAGTTACGAATCAAAATGAAGATAACCAAGTTGTGTTATGGTGGGGAATTTGAGTTGCATTTTGTGCTTTGATATATATTCTGATCACTTTTTTAATAAGAGGCTGAAAACTTATTGAATAAATAAAAATTACATCATAGCAACAAGAAAACCATGTATTTTTCCCATTATTAATATCATCTTTTTGCTTCTTCTTGTTGTTGTTTTTGCACATTATTGATTGTTAGTTCACATATTTTTGCGAAATAGGAAGCGGCTTGATGCAGCTCTTCAAGATTTAGAAGAGAAGCAAAATAGCAAGAAAGAGGCGGTTCGTATTCTATTCTCTTTCTTTGCTTCGTTTTAGATGCAATTTGTTTAGATAGAATTCACAGTTTCTGTTTTTCCTGTCGAATTAAGTGTGACTAACTGGTGATCTATAGATTTGTGTGCGTGCGTGTGTGTCGTGTTTAAAAATTTTACGGGGAGATTTTAATTCAGTAATATATAAATCAGGTATTATTTTTTGTTTCTCCTGAAGTTTATTTTCTATATATTGAAAGAGAAAAAAAAACTAGGTACATGCAGACTTTTATTGCTCCTAAGCTTGATAGGTCATGGACTTTAGAACAGAATGCTCTAAAGTTAGAACAAAACCTGAAAAAGGCAGCAAAGTGAAGCTTAATCACAAATAACAAAACTTAAGCAGTGATGAACGAGTCACTGAGTGAGCCAACGGTAAGAAAAAACAGATTATTGATGCATGAGTCTCTAAAACTATAAAGCTTAGTAAAACTAACTCAGTTATCAATAGCTTGACTTTCTACTGGTAAAGAATTAGAAATTTATTTAAATAACAAAATTAGTTTGAGAAGTCACCCCCTCCTATTCTTTCATATTCTACTATATTCTTTGCTTTTCATTGTTTTTCTGGGCTTTTAGTGTCAATTTTACTCCTAGTCGTTTGTCAGCTTCAACATTTAATTGGACAACTATATTATGTTGCTTGTACGGTCTACATTCCCTTTTAAGGTATCCAATAGATAAACTTTTACATGCAAGTGGACTTTAATAGAGTGCTATTATCCACTGTCATGACTCAACAGATATATCAAACAAAAATGGGGCCGTAAGCTGTAAAGGTTGCTAAATCCTTAAATGCATGAATTTTGAAAAGATGCTTAATTGCTTATTCCTAAGTTGTCATGTAAATGGCAAACAATAGGTCAGGTCAAGGCCTATCTAAATCTAGCTCCATCACTTTGGTCGGATCATGTATGGATTTGTTTTTGGTAGATAATTTGAGATAAAGCTAATGATTTATGAGATCTCTAAATGTTTTAATACATTTGGGACGAACGTAGCTGCACGTGCTTGTATTTGTGACTTTTGGTACTCTTGAATTCCCTGTTGGCTGAGCAAGGTGTGTCTTCTTTAGAAAATGCATGAGACGCAATTAAATTGTTGATTTGTGTTTTCTGAGTTAGGAAAAGTGCTTTTTCTCATGCTGCTTCTCACCAAAACTGCTTCCTAAAACTGAATAGTGCTAGTATGAGTTTTGGTTCGTCTTTTATAAGAGCGACAAGTGTTTATCTGAATGTTAAGTAAGGGAAATGATTCTAATTTTTAATCATTGTCTTAAAACTTGTGTCGGGAGCATGAAAAGTGTACTTGCTCTGGCTTCTTGGCTAATTTGCTTTACTAGGTTATTGTTTGTTCAAAATTTTCTACTCGACTTGAATTTTACTAGCCGTAGAATAGTGAAAATGTACGTAGCCGTCCTGATCTATAGAGAGAGGTTGGACAAGGGCAGTACAACGCGATAGGTACGTATCGATGTTGGTTTGCTTCTCCTGGTGTTTGACAGAGGGATTTCTTTCCACTTGTTTCCACCTGTTGATTATGCTGTTACTGTTACATTCTTTGAAATTAACCTTCTCATGTAGATTATGAAATGACGCTCTATAGTTGTTCAATGTAGCACGTATATACGGATTTTAATTCCTTCATTATATATGTCATATTGCAGATCCTAAAGGTTCAACAGAGGATTCAATCTCTTCAGGCCGGAAAAGCCAAGGCTTAACTCGGTCTCCTGGTCATGAATGTGTCCACTCTGTGAGATGTAGCAATTTCTTCAAACTTTTAGTGGCTTGAATGGAGTATCCTTACCCCTTTTGTAGTTTGAGCTATGATGGCCTTACAAACCCTTAGTGTGATTTTTAGAATTCCAGTGAAAATTTAATCCGATACAGTGCTAAATGGCGATTTTATGTATGTCTGGAATTTGAATTTTCTCTTTCGATCACTGATGGATTGGTGCTGCCATTTGAACGCAATCGAAGCAGGAAAGAAAACGAGAGAGAGAGAAAAGATGAAAAGGATAAAAAACAATAGGGACAAAATGGATTTATCTTCTTGTATAACATGACTTTATTTTTCTTTCACGTTGTTTGGTAAGATTGGATGGAAATGTAACATGTTTTTCATTCACTTGACTATTTTAATTTTTTTTTTTCCAAATAGTTTTTCATTCACTTGTCATCTCTTTTTAGTCAAACTATTTTCTGCTTTTTTTCTTTCTAATTTTGGAGAGCAAAAAGATGTTTTACACGAGCATTGTATTTCTCTCTTATCGAACAACTATAGCTTTTGTTTTTTTTGGTCAATTTCCAGTTAGAAAAATCCTGTACTTTCTTCTTTCTCTTCAATTTTGATCCCTATCAAGCGAAGCATAAGTAAAGTTAGGGCTAATATAAAAAGGGGTAGTTTAGTACCCCAAATATTTTGTCCGGAGAGGACCTCAGGTGAGCCTTTTTTTTTTTTTTTTGCCTTTTCTTTTTTTTTTTTTTTTGGGAGGGGTTTGTTTGAAAAAAGGTTTGGTTGTTGGGGATTTCTTAAGGAAAGTTGAAAATGTTTGCCGTGGGCTATCTTTGGTTGGAAGGAAAAATAAAAATGATTGTTTTAAGTTCACCCTTTTTAAAGTCTCTCCAAAGTTATAGAAAAGTGGAGAAAGAAAATTTGACAAAATTGGAAATGAAATTTGCAATCATCTATTTAAAGGAAAAAATCTAGAAAAAGAAGAAAAAGTAAGAATAAAACAGCAGAGTTATCCGATAATATTTCTTCTAAATCCCTTTATTTTACTTCTAATACCAATGAAGAAAGGCAAATTTAATTTCTCAGGGCAAAGTTTTACTTCTATCTGTATTTATTTTTCCCATCTTTCCTGGCAAACGGAGCCTTAAACTATAAAGAAAAAAGTAGTAAAAAATAAATATACTAGAATATTCATAATCTAAAAGTCCTTGGTCATAATAAATCAAGTTTCAATATGTTCATAATAGTGACCTTTAATAAATGCTAAACATACATAACGAGATAAACAATTGAAGAAGTTACCATTCTGTCAAGCACATTAAAAAAAAAAAAACCAGCTGTCCAACAAGAACACTTTAGTCATCAAATCTAACAACCACATGAGAAAAACATAGTAAACGTCATGATGAAAATTACGAGGTAAAAAATAGAGTTGTCCCACATTCACACTCTCAACAAACACGTGATGAGTGGAGTAATTTTTATGGCAAGATTGCGATTTCAATCCTAGGAGCGGAGGTAGCTAGAGTCTAGTGGGACTGTAGTGCCTATTGAAATTTCTTTTTCTTTTATTTTTACTTTTAAGTATTTCATAATTTTTCAATTTAATCTTTACTAAATATTAAAATTTTTTTTTTACATAATTCTCATTAAAAATTAAAAATCAACACGTAATTCTTATTAAAATTAATTTCATCCAAAAAAGTTAATATTTTCCTGTTTTGTCCATTAAAAATTAAAAATTCTTAAATAACCTATTAAAGTTTTACCTTTTAGTTTTATATACTTTGGTGTTTTTCTTTTTTCTTAAAAAAATTTGGTATACACCCTCCTATATATATAAGTCTAGCTCCGTCTTTGATCCTATCTTGTATAATAATTAAAAAAAAAAAGAAAAAAAGAAAACACCCATGGAAAGATCATTGTTAGAAATATATGGACAATAGATATAATCAGGATTAAAGTTGACATTATTGTCCACATTATTCATCAAGAAATTGAAATCACAAAAAGAGTTGACGAGATGACTAAAAATCCAATGCCACCTTTAATCAAGGATTTCTTTTTCTAGAAATTCTCATTCAATAGGAGCACTAGTCTTATCTTTTATAGTTCTCTCAATATTTAGAAGCAAGAATTTAGAGCTCATTAGTTTCAAAAAAAAAAAAAAAAAAGAAAAAAGAAAAAAGAATTTAGAGCTCATCTATGTCACTACTTTGCATCATTTTTCTTTCAAATTATGTCTCTTCAAATATCTATAAACACGATTTTCTATCTTTAATTGATTGATAAATGTTTATAAATTAAATAATACCCTAGTTATATGTACATACTACAATTATGTTATTGTTCAAATTTCAAATTTTTATACACTTCAATCATGCAAGGATATTATTACGAATTAATTTATCTTATTGGTATATATATATATATATATATATATTGAAAAGTTCTTATTGTTATAATTATATCTTGCATTTTGTCACCTTAAGTTGAAGTTTATAGAGAGGGAAATCACAGCAAATGCTAGACTTCAAATCTATGGCTTCTTAAAAGGTAATTCCAATAAATTCCACATTTTTCACACTAATAGATTGTACAGATAAAAATACACTATTTTTTTTCCCTCTTCTCTCTGTCTTTTCTCCACCTGCCACTGGAAGTCCGCTTCCTTGTGCTCCTATCCTATGGTGGTCGAGCTCTTCACCAATGAGATCTGCAACGCTGATAAATTGTGGAGACAAGAAATCTAGGGTGATGTTTGATTCATAGGTTTGAACAAAAAGTTTTAATTTAAATTCAAATTTTTGTGAGAGAAAACACCATAGAAAAAAGTTTAAATTGTGGTTCCCATGTGAGGGAAAACACCATAGAAAAAAATTTAAATTGTGGTTCAAACCCATAAAATAAACGACGACATAAAAAGAGGTTTAAATTGTGATTCAAACCCACGAAATAAATGGCACCTAGGTCTAGGGATGCATAGACGAGCCGTTTGGCATTTGCGGGCAAGGAAGTACGGTTTTATAAAATATTTGGAAAAAAAAAAACCAAACCGGAATCACCCATTATCCATGGCGGGTGGGGCGGTTTTTTGGCAGTGTTTTGGGCCTAATTGGGCCCTATTAGAAAAAAAAAAAACATGAATATTGTTTTAAGAAAAATATTTTAAAAGGTAATTTTGTGGTTATGCTTTTAGTATATTTGGCAACTTACTAACTTTTAAGTTCAAAAATATTATCAAATACCACAAACCTATATTTAAGAAAGTCCCAATGCGCATATAACAGGAAAAAGAAGTAATACATGACGGGCGGGGCAATTTAAAGAGGGGCGGTTTTGCTTTGTAGAAGGGTAATTTGGGAAAATCCCAAACCGGGACGGCCCACTCTGCATGGCGGGACGAGCGATTTGAAACTATGGTTTGGCAAGTTAATGACATGGCATAAAAATAGCAGAGTTGGGCAAGGCGATGCAGTTTGGGCAGGCGGAGGCGTTTGGCGGTTTTTTTGTACAACACTACCTAGGCCTCAACGGCAAGATAGCGAGGAGCAGTGCTGGGAGGAGTCCTTGGTTTTGTAGTTGCTCGTAGGCGAGATGTGCGACACTAATAGATTGTGAAGATCTCTCCACAACAAGATCACGAACCGTGAAGAATTGGGCCAGGAAAAAATGGTCGTTAGTATTTTGTCATGTGCTTTTTTTTTTTTTTTTCAAATACTTTGTTACAAATAAATATTCTAGTGAGAAAATTGGCTGTAACGAGAGCATGGTAGGCTACCATCAGTGGCCGGCCGAATTTTCAATATGTCTGAATATTACCTTCAGTATCATGGTAGGATACCGTCAGTCACTGATTGGCTACTAGCGTACTGCTGGTATACTCATATGTCATTGTCAAGGATATTATTAGTATTTTAAACATGCTAGAATGTTATGATGCCGAAAATCAATCCAGGAGTAAGGTTGGTTGGTGGTTTCCCCGTTTGGGGTTCTTATAAGCTTTACAAGTTCGTGATCAACCCTTTGAGAACAATTAGGCACGGAAGAGATTATTTTAACAATTTAAACTTTACCAGTCAGGTAATTTAAATATAACTTTTTTTAAGTGATACTTGTTATTCACACCAACATTTATCTAGTATCAAGTGATAAGATTATAAATAAAAAATTATATGTAAATTAACTAATTATTATAAATTTTTAAATAAAAAGTTATAAATACCGTATGGTATGTGATACTACATAGGAGACATTATATATATATATATATATATATATCTTACAATTAGGTTATCATTCAAATGTCAAATTTTTATACATCTCAATTACACAAGATTATTATGAATTAAATCGTGATATAAACATCCTTCACTTGTCACCGTAAGCTAAAGTGTATGGATCGAGAGCTGATAGAAAATGATGAACTTAAAATCTTTCTATTAACTTGTGTCATCCTTAAAAAGTTATTGCAACAAATGTCACATTGTTCACATTAATTTGAATGTACTGATAAATTTTTTTATTTTTTTTATTTTTTATTTTTGTCACCTCTCTTTCTCTCTTCTTCTTTCTCTCTGTCTCTCTCTTTCTCCCACAGGCCATTGGAAGTCCGCCCACTTGTGCACTTGTGGTTGTCGAGCTCCTCACTAACGAGATATGCGGCTCTGATAGATTGTGTAGACATGAAATCTTGGGTGGCGTTTGTTTCATAGATTTGAACATAAAATTCTTATTTAAATTTAAATTTAAATTTTTGTAAGAGAAAACAATGTTTAAAAAAAAAAAAAAAAGAATCTTTGGTTCATATCCACGAAACAAACAGTACCTAGGCCTCTACAGCAGGATCGCGGGGATCAGCATGAGGAGGCATCGATTGTTATACCCGCTTGCTGCCCTTACATTACCGTGGTTTTCTAGTAGCTTGTAGGCAAGATTTGCAACACTGAGAATGTATTTGGTAGGAGAGAAAAATGAAAGGAAGAAGAGGGGTGGAGGGATTAGTGAAAGGATTTTTGACATTTATAATTGTTTGGTAGGAGAGAAAATAGGAAATAATAGATTAGAGGAGAGACTTCAAATTCTACAAAACATCCTATTTTTTCTCTTTCAAATTAAAGAGATTATTGAAGAATTACGTACCGAATATCATAAAAGAAATGACCTCTACCTCGGCAATGAGACCGTGAGGAGTTGTGAAAGGATTGGGCCACTGTGGATAAAAAGGTTGCCAATATTTTGTTTTGTGTTTTGTGTTTTTTTTTTCTTTTTCTTTTTTGCTTTCTTTGTTTTTTTGTTTTGTTTTGTTTTGTTTTGTTTTGTTTTTTTTTGGGTGAGAAAGCTCGCTGTAAAGCGGCCACCTGCTGCCGGTAGTATGGTAGGCTACCACTAGTGGCCGCAAATCTCAATATTCCTACATACTACCTCTGGTATCATGGTAGGAGACAGCCAGTCACCGGTTGACTACTGGCCTACTACCGGTACACTCCTAAATTACTGTCAGGGATATTTTTAGTATTTTATATAGAAGTAATTACACAAAATGGCCAATTTGGAAAACCCTTTTTAAAAAATGAACACTCTTCAGCTTATTTGCATATTTGAACGAAATTGAAAATTCATTATTATTTTCTTCCAAATTTACCCTTACTTGTTTTATATATATATATATATATATATATATTGTCTAATGGCATTTTTTTAATGGAAAAAAAATATTCTTTCATTTACTTTTTGAAATGTCCATATTTTGACATCTTTGTTAACTTTTTTTTTCCAGCCATATATATGTATATATATATATATTTGTATGGAAAAAAACAATCCTCCTTATTTCATGCAATTATTTTGTTTGCTGAATTTGGAAATTTAAATAATTCAATTATCCCATCATTTTTTGTTCTTTTTTTAGGATTGACATTTTTTTTATCCTAGTAATTTCCTAAATGCATTTTTATTCGATTTTCTCCATTTGATTAGTTTTGTTATTTTTCCCTAAACGTTTATCAGCCTTATGTGAGATTAGAGTGATTTTAAATACGTGTTCAAGCATTAGGTATGTATTGGTGCTAGTCAATATGGTATGGATCATTATTATAGAGTAATAAAAAGACTAGTTCATTATTATATTGATGAGAAAAATAAGCTACATAATGACCATGTGATTTTTAACGAAAAGGCATTTTTTAATATGATATGGATAATTATCTAAAATATATTTACAATAGATTATTATACAAAGTAATAAAATGACTAGGTCAGTATTATATTGAACAAAAAAGAACATCAGGAAATAGAAAAATATCGTGAAAATGAGGGAATATTGCATTTGTGAAATGAAGGAAATGATTTTAGGTTTTTTTTTTTAAAATTTTATATTGACCGTGTCATTTAACATATATATTACAAAATATGGTTTCATAAGATATTGACCGCATCAATATAATATTGATAATAAAAGAAAATCAATAACATAGAACAAAAATCATTCATAAAGAGAGAATTTTAAATTGTAATCCATAAACAAATTTGGGTTCAAATTAGCAAAAATAAAGGAGGAATGTTTTTAGAGGTTTTAAAATTTTTATTTTGACTATTTCTTTAGAAAAAATCTATATTTTTTTTAGTTTCTTAAATTAGAACTAAGGGTATTTTTGTTAGCACAATATGATCAGTTTTAGTTTTTGTTCAATTTTACAAAAAAGTTTATTTTGAGATATTTTTTAAAAGCATGATGGTGATTTGGCTATATTTATAAATAGTCCTTTTAAATATGCTGGAGTGTTATTTTCTGTCCCTCGAAAAAAAATTTTTTGTTATTTTCTGCTAAAATATCTTTTTTTCAAATGCCAAATATCAATCCAAGGATAAAGTTGGTTTGTGTTGTAGAGCCCCTATACATTCTCCGAAAAATGAAGCTTGACTCAAAAAATGTAAATGTTAGGATCCCAAAACTGGGTCAGGCTTAACCTTGAGTAATATATATGTGTGTATATATATTAGAGAGAGAAAATTATCTAAACAGCCATCTTTTTTTATTTATTGACTAACATAATATAAATTTTCCACTCTTAACTAATATGACACAAATTTTAATTAACTGTAGTTTAATTTTGTGTCATATTGGTTTACTGTTATTTTTTGTGTTATATTGATGTAATAGTCTTTAAATTTATATCATTCAGGTGCTTTTTTCATATATATATATATATATATATACACATTTACATTATGTATAATTATCTTCTTTAATCCTATAAGTACCGTAGCTTGGAGGACTCTCGATCGTCTCTCCAATCAAACTTGATACAAGAAGAGCAATGGCAGACAAAAACGATAAGTCAATTTTCATTTTAATGACAGAGAGTGACGGAATATGCAATGACAAAATATCCAACATCTTGCCGTAAGAACTCAGAAAGAAATGGAAAATGTCTATTAAACAAAGATACGCAAATTAATTTCTATATATATATATATATATATATATATATCTCTACAACTGGTAATGATGTCGAAAACAATTCCTCTACCAAATGACGTCAAAGATGCATTTTTTTCTTTAAAGGATAGAAAGATGCTAATTTAGTTACAAAATATCTCGGAAAAAATTTACGACTTCTCTTTGAACTGTATCATTAGTGACAACATGCTTCCCTAAATTTGAAATATGTCCGTTGTGTATCCTTAATACGATAGATCTCTAGATTTACCCTTCCGAATTTTGAAATGTGTTATTTTTTGGATGGAATTGTTAAGTTATTAATTGATTTAAATTTTTTTTTTTGAACCTGGGGTGGGGGATTTGAACTCTTCATATTTAGGAGGAGTCAAATATGGTATTACCACTAAGTTATGCTTGCAACCAAGATTGATTTAAAGTTATATATATATATATATATTAATGAATGCTTTCATAAAAAATAAATTAATTAGCTACCAAATGTTAGATATATTCTCTTATTGAAATAGTTGCTTAGAAGCAAGAAAAGATGACAAAAAAAGTAGAGAATTAATCTTAATTCAATTCGATTGGTTTACAGAAATTAATAAATTTGATCTTCTCATGCGCATCGTATTTGCTATTCCATTAAAAATTAATATATATTTCAAAATTCAGAGGGTGAATTTAGAGATGTATCATAGTTCATAATGTACAACATGTATGTTTTAAAATTTAGAAGACATAATTGTGTATAAGTGACATAATTAAGGAGAAATTCGTAAAATTTTTCCAAAAACCACTTATAGAGACATTAACGGCTTCACCAAAAGATGAGAAAAATGCTATGATAATTATAATACACACATATATACATATTATGTCTTCCTTTATGGTGCACTATGGGTTTTTTAAGGCGTCCAGCTTGGTTTTGTCCAATGGTATTTCCATTATGTGTCAAACTGATATGTAATTTTTTGGGAAAAAAATAATACTTAGTGAGATGTTAAAAAATAAAGACTGTATTAAAGAAGTACCGATTTATAGTCTGAATGTCTTGGTACTTATTGGTTTCTATCTACACGGCTCATTTAAAAATAAAAAATGTCTTCCTTATGGTGTCAAATATAACGTCTCCATGAAATGATAGGTATTACGAAACCAATTTATGTAATTGGGATCCTAATGTATTAGATGCACGAAAATGATAGATATGACTAATTTTTGATGTTCCCTTCAAATTTTTTTTCAAAACTTGTAGTGTTAAAAAATACATGCATGGTCTCATTCCTATCTCTTTGAACATCTTGTGCCTACTAATAATGTTGAATTTTATTGTTATCTCACGTGTACAAAGCGACAAAGAATCTTGTGTCCATGTGTACAATAATTAAAGTAGACTTTGGAGAGCTCCAAAGGCTACCTTGGAAAATATTGCAGTAGTCATCATGTCTATCCTCCATTAAGGTCACTACAAAAATAGCACCATCTACAAACATATATACACATGTGTATATATATAGATGGAGGGGCTTGCTATTTGACACCTTCTTTTTCTCACATTTGTAACTTTTTTTGTCATACGCTCAATCAATAATGTGATTCGAATGTATTATTTTTCAACTTATATCATGTGATAAGATTTTAAACAAGAAATTATTATATTATAAGGTTTTAAATAAAACGTTATATATAAATTGATTGTTGTTATAAGTTTCTAAATAGAAGTAACAAGTATGTGATGATATTTGATATATGATACAAGACCTTATATATATATATATATATATATATATATATTCTGGCTGTATTCTCTGGAGTACTACAATGACTTTATAAGAGCTGGCTGAGTGTTGCACTACTTATCATGGTGCTTGGCCAATATATATATATATATATATATATATATATATATATTTGAAGCACGAGCTAAATGGGAATCATGTCTTTTGAAAGTTAACATAGAAAGGTTTTCCACTCCCATTTTGTGTCCGCAATGACCAGCATAATAGCCTGGACTGCTACTCTTATGTAATCTCTCAATTGCCTCAAGTTATTGTGCCACTAGATATTTCTATATATAAAAAAGTTATTTAATATATAAACAATGATGGAGCCAGGATTTATTAGTAGGGGTCAAAATTTTTTTAATCAAGATTATACTAACATATATATACACTTTCTCTCATGTCCGACATCCCATTTTTATTGGACACAAATGGCACTTGTACCGATTAATCTCTTGAGTTGTACTGATTAATCTCTTAGGTTGTATATCTTTTAGTCTCTTGGGTTGTCCCCCCCCCTCTCTCTCCCTTCCTCTATCTCTTTCTCCTAGATGCAGGACGGGAAAGTATTCCTATATATATATGTAACAGTTTTTGTTTATTAAATTTATGATATATTGATACATGAAAACATCAGTATTATATCTAAATGACAACATGCTATTGTAAGTTATATGCAATTAGAAATAAAAATAATGCAAGAAAGAACCTGAAATTGAAGTATTGATCTTAATATATTCATAAGACCATAGCCATTCAAGTTTTACATCTTGAAGCTCCAAGTTATCACTTGTAAAAATGAAAAAAAAAACTATATTTTATACACTTGCAAATAACATAATTTTCTCAATAAAAAAACAATTATGTTAAATTCATATAGATCAAAATATCATTTTCTTTTCTTAAATATAAGTAGTGCAAATTTAAAATTAGAATAGCACTTTGAACAAAAGAGCAGATTTCCAAATTTGTTTGGGAATGGTGAAATGGAAAAGTGAAGAGTTGGCTTTCTTTAAAAGCTATTAATTTAAAGAAAATTAGGAGAAAGACCACTTGTTGGACACCTTCTTATAATTTTGCCAGCCTTAAGTGGACTAATCGTAATTTTGTCATGTTTGATTTTTTAAATAAAAAATATCTTAAATTATAAAGTGAAATTTCCATTTTGCCCCTACGTATCTTTTGGTACCACTGTATTCATTTTTGTTCTTCTCTTTTCTCTTGTTTTTTTTATATGTCTCTCCCTCCTTCCATTCTTTCTCTAGCTTATTTTCTCTCTCTTCAGGTATTGCAGATGCCTCTCTCTTTCTCCTCTTTCTCTTTCCTATTCTTCCAAAACCTCCATCTCTCTTTTCATGTTGTTGTGTGTTTATCTTCGTGTGTGCTCACAAGTGAACAAATCGCCACAAGTAATAAAGTGACAAAATATCGAGTATCATCCCACAGAGATTGAAATTAAGAAACTAACTAAGTACCACAATTAACATGACTCAATTTTATCTAAGCTATCAAAATTAATGGGAATTGAAATAATCAAATAAATTAAGCAATTAAATTAAACTAAGATTAAGCAAAATAAAAGCAATCGAAAATGTGGATTGAAGGAACTCGATGGTATGTAAGGCTAGGGGGTTTTGATTTCACTTGATTTAACTTTGCTTATCTAATTCAAGGCTTGTTAATCGAATTCATTCAAATCACTAATCATAGGCGATAAATTTTAATTTCACTCCATCTCTCGAGTGCCGAGTAAAATAATATGTAAAATTAATCAAATTAATATCCTTATTAACTCAACCAATTAAGCATTCATTACACGACACTACTCTAGTGATTACCCAACTCATATTAGCCTCCTGAACTTAATATTACTATGGGTTGTGTTTCCCAAGTCCCAACATATGAAATTAACTCTTCTGAGTACAATCTCACACATCTAAAAGCTCTAATGTAATGGTAAATAAAATTAGGAAAAAGCATAGAGAAACACATACAATTCGGAATGGGATTCAATCAACAAGCATTAAATTTGTCATAACAAAGTCATCATCAAGCTACATCATACCCTCTAGCTTAGAAAGTTTAGCTAGACATCAAAGTTCTCAAATCCATAACTAAATTTGAAACAAACATCAAACCCATATTCAAACACGAAATCAAAGAGTAAATGCAAGTTCGAGAGCTACAAAGAGAGAGGAGAGTAGAAAGAACTCTACATACAATTCACACATCTAAAAACACATACAATTCACACATCTAAAAACTCTAATTTAATGGTAAATAAAATTAGGAAAAAGCATAGAGAAACACATACAATTCGGAATGAGATTCAATCAACAAGCATTAAATTTATCATAACAAAGTCATCATCAAGCTACATCATACCCTCTAGCTTAGAAAGTTTAGCTAGACATCAAAATTCTCAAATCCATAACTAAATTTGAAACAAACATGAAACCCATATTCAAACATGAAATCAAAGAGTAAATGCAAGTTCAAGAGCTACAAAGAGAGAGGAGAGTAGAAAGAAGAAGAACTAGTTGAAGAACAAGCTCCCAAGTCTTCAATCTCCTTGAATCTCCAAGAAAAGCTCTTCAAAACCTAGAAGTTTTCTCTCTTTTCATTTGAGGTTTGGGTCTCCAAAAAGCTCCCTTCTTTTTTCGCACTATTCCCCTTTTATATCCCCCAAAAATCAATTCATTTTCACCTTAAAATTAGTTATCCACATGTGCGGGCACTGCAATGGACGAAATGGGGGCTGTAGCGCACATCTGGTGGCTAGGGTTTCAGGAGACATGCTGCAGCGCTCTTGAAACAGGGGAGGGGTAGGCTGCTGTGGGCTTTTTGTGCATTGCAGCCTGCAAAGTCCAGCTCTCGGGTTTTAGGCACTGCAACGGATGTTTAGTGCGCTGCAGCCCGCTTCGTGCTTCTTGGATTCCTCTTTTGGTGCCTTTTTTTTTTTGCTTATTCTTGCAATTTACCTTCAAAACAACATGAACATAATAAAAAACACTAACAAAAGTGCTCAAAAACCAACAAAATGCCCAAGAATATAGATTGATAAAATCACTATAACAAATTCCCCCAAACTTAGAATTTTGCTGGTCCTCGAGCAAAAATAAAACAAAGAGAAAGCTAAGAGAACGATAAAAACTCAGTATAAGTTTAAGAAACAAAATTAACGACCATGAATTTTACCTCAAAATCTATAAATGTCTTAAGCTCGAAAGGAAAATCAACCATTGTGATTATCTAGAATTTCAACATTTAATACTAGCACAAATTCCACTCAAGACTCTTGTGTGTGTGTGAAGACCAAAACCACCCAACCGATTAAACATCGGATCGATTTATGCATTAAGGAAGTTCATGGACTTATCGCTAAATGATGAATTTAAGAACTACCATAAGCCCAATTTAGTATTACTCTCCACTAATGTAGGTTAGCGTAACACCGAAGATCATTAGGACTTGGTAAGGCTTGTAATGTAAGGCTAAGGTAAAGGGTAGGTGAAAAGGGAATTTTTAAGCTCAAATCACCCTAGGCACGCCTTGCATCTCGTCGACTTCAAAAATATCAAAATCCCCAATTTTGGCATCAAATCAATCAATCACCCTTTCATTCCATAAAAGCGATATAAAAGCAAACAAACTAAAAAAAAAAAAAAAAAATTATGTCTTTTTCTTTTTTTTTTTACACCCCCAAACTTATTTATTTACATGAATACTTGTTTTTTTTTTTTTAAATTAACAACGAAAATAGATACAATACAACCAGAAAAGAATGATCCAAACCCCAATCCCAAGCTTACGTTAACCAAAATACACTCGAATATAATGAGGAATGCATTTCGTGCCTAAAGTGATGGGTTAAGTGTTTGGTGAATTCTTTCATTGGTTAGGTTATACTAGTATGGGTGAAGAAGAAATTGGCTTAAAGGCTAAAAAGGGACAACAAGGGATAATTTCCAAAAGGTTGGCTAGAACGGCTCAAACCGTCTAAAAAAAAAAAAAAAATCTTTGCCTAAATCATTTCTCCATGTTACCTAACCTAGGATTTAGCCTTGAGTTTCACCAAATTGGGTTCTAGAGCCCTTGATAGACCATGAACATATCTAAATGCATAAATGTTCTCTAGTTATTAAAAAGAGTAAGTGGCTAAGATTTTGGTACTCAAGTGATTAAGAGTCAAAGGTGTCTCTAGCTAGCATGAGTATCAAGCACACAGAAATCACAATTGAAATACGTTACAAACGACCTCAAGAGAACAATTTGTAGTTGTCACTATCATCGATTCATGGTCATCTTTTGCCAACAACAACTCAAAAAAAAAAATTTTTTTAACTTTTTTTTTTTCGAATTCAAAATGAAAGAACAAAAAAAAAAAAAACAAAAACAAAAATAATAACATAAAAAGAAACAATTAACACACAAACCACAAAAAAGATTATAAACAAAAACAAAAACCATAGAAATCATGAGCAACTGAGAACCAAAACAACAATAAGACCAAACAATAAGAACAATAAGACCAATTAAGTGTCTCACCCCCAAACTTAAAGTAAAACATTATCTGCAATGTTTAAGGAATGAGAACACTTACCTGGGAGGCAAGACATGTCATGTCTTCTACTCGTCGTCTTCTTGAATGTTGGTTTGGTTATCCTCTTGTGGCTGTGAGGCTCGCTGATAAGGCTGGCGGAGGCGGTCCGTGAAAGGTGGCATCTGAGGGAATCCAGTCATGTTTTGGCCTGAATTGAAGCCGAAATGTTGGAACATTTTTTCCATGGTATTTAAACAGGAGGCTTGATGTTCCGCATGCTCTAGATGCCATTAACGATCACAAGCAAGTTGAGCTTGAATATCATCGAGTCGCTCGTCATGATGTTGATACATCTCATGAAGGTCCGAGATTGAGTCTTTATTTTTTCGCTTAGCCGACGTTCTTAAAGGTCCTGCTTCGTCCTCTCCATCTTCCGACTGGTTATTCCAAATGCGAACTATGCCGTTGGGATCAAGTGTTCGGATGGGTCGGCAAATGGCATTGTTCGTCGTGTTGATTCCTGCCTTTTCAAACAATGCAGTGAGCAATGATGGAAATGGGAATGCAACATTGTTAATGTTGGCGGCGTGGAGAATAGCGACGTTGATAATTGCCCTGATAAATGCACAAAAACACATTTTTGTTCATATAATTTATTAGATAATTTATGTTTTAAATGTGTATTTTCATAGTTTTAATTCATAATATTTTATTTTAAAAATATTTAATATTTTATTTATTTTGATTGATTTTTATCTTTTTCCCTTCCTTTTTGCTTTTTTCCCCCCTTTCTTGCGCAGGTTGTAGATCAACCCCAGCAACATGATCTCAGGCCCGTGATCCTAGGCCCATTTCCTCAGCCAAGCACCAGCCCGTGATTTCAGCCCGAAATCCCAGCAGCAGATTCCAGCCCAAGTCCGTGATTCCAGCCCAGGCCGCAGCAGGCCCGCGAATCCAGCTGCCAGCCTGTCTCCACGTGCGCGTGATCCAAGCCTGCAGATCCGTCCAGCCCGTGATCCAAGCCCACAAGATTTCTGGGCTGCTTAAACCACCAATCCCTCAATTCAAGCCCGCGCGAATTTGGAGCAAAATTCCAGCTTCCTTGATTCTCATCCCCAGCTGGCTTCCCACGAGTAACCAGCTAATTCACCAGCCTGGGTGGCGGATTTGTTGCTCCGAAAATCCTCTAACATGTTGAATTCATGGCTATATATTGAGAGCCCCTCAAGAGGGCATGTTGTTGTAATTTTAACCAATTTTTGGTTAAGTCTAGAGCCAAAAGTATATTCATTTTTCTATCTTCTCTTCTCATACTTTTCTTGAAAGTTTTGTGAGAATGTTGAGTTTGTTTGGCTAAATTTCTCCCGGTAAAGCTAGAGATGAACTCATGTGTTGAGTATTCCAATTGAGGTTTTGTTTGTTTGATTTTATAATGTATATATATTTGAGTGAAATATTCTTCTCCATTTTCTAATTTTCTTTGAATGCAAAATATTATTTGTTAAGTTTTTATATAGATTCAGTCATGCATTTTCTATGTAAATGTTATCATGTTATATTTTTGTAACTAGAATTATTTTATAAATTGATCTTTTACTGCAATATTGTCAATCTGATATATTGTCGATTTTAGATAATTTATAATAATAATCTTTTTGGTCATAACGTGAGAAGTTTAATTCATTTAAATACTTTTGTTAAATCAAAACTGAAATTGGAAAACAATACACGTGAGGGATTCTTGATGCTTTACCACTTTTAATTATTGAATTTTCTTCATTTTTTTAAAATCATATTGTCTTTAAATTTACTTAAAAATCACAAAAATACTCATTCCTTCTCTTTCTTTAATTACTTATTTCTCTAACGCTTCTGTTCCGTGAATCTTTTCTTGTTTGTTTTTTTTATCACCTCCTCGTGGGATCGACCGTCCGAATTGTGCTACAATCGACCGCTTGTTTTTGTACACGTTTGGGCGTAATCAAATTTTGGCGCCGTTGCCGGGGAGGTGTCAAGAAGCAAGATTGATTAGTAGATATTTTGCCAAGAGGTAAGTAATTTTATTTTATTTTTATTTTTATTTTCTTTATTATTTGTACGTTTAAATTATAATTTTTTTTTTCTCTTTAAGCCGAAAACAAAAAAACATTGTGCTTAAGTTTGTATAGTTCACTGGTTCTTTTGGCTATTAGTTAGATTGCATTGGTTAGGATCTTCTTTATAGGTTAGATTCTGTTAGTGTGTATATATATATATATATATTATATTATTTTATTTTATTTTATTTCTATGCACGTTAGTTAGTTTTTGTAGTATTGATGCTTTAATTTTGTCCATTTGTCAGTTTTTGATTTTCTTTGTAGTAAATTTTCTTGTGGTCTGTCTTTTCCTTTACTATTGTTATTAGTTTCCGTTTTTGTAATTTTATTATTATTATTATTATTTTTTGACCATTTGTCAGTTCTTTTAATTTATTGATTTCATATATTTCTTCCGATTAATTTTTTTTACTGTTCATTTCTTTCCATTTGTTATTATCATTATTATTATTATTAGTTTTAATTAGTATTCGTAGTATTTTTTTTTTAATCAATTTGCTAGTTTTTCATTTTTTTTTCCTCTCTCTTCCGTTTTTGTTTTTATTAATTTCCATTTTATAGCCTGTTTTAATTCTTTGTAATAATTTTAGGTTTTAATTGTTTAGGTTACTAATTTAGTGTTAATAATTTAGGTCTCATAATTTGTGTAACCTTAGGTTTTAGAATAGCATTATCTTAGGATACTAATATCTAACATCTAATATTTCATAAAATACGCCATAAAAATTTAATAAATTTTATAAGCAATTGTGTGGAAACGTTGGAAAGTATGAACTAAGGGAGTTCTGTCTAGGAGATTGATTTTTAAGGAGGTCTCGCCCCACCAATCTTTCCTGGGAGCACTCTTAGGGATTGCGATTCGCGGTTTTACACTATTGTTGTTTTTGTAAAAGTTTTCTTTGTTCAAAAAAATAAAAAAATAAATAAAATAAACAAAATAAATAAAAAAATAATTAAAAAAAAAAAACGCTCAAGGTGAATGAATCGTTATAGAAACGAACTAGGGAGATTCGCAAGAAGACCTGAAGACCCTAGTGAAGTTTCTTCTTCTACGTCTAGCATTCCTCCATCTCCAAACGCTTTAGCAATTCCAAATCCATTTGCGATGGCTCAACACGAGGAGGTCCAGCAAAAGACGTTGAACGACTACCTTCACCCCACGCGTACTGCCACACCATCATGCATAATGTTTCCCCCCAATATGCCGAATTTGGATTTCAAGCCAGGCATGATCCAACTTTTGCCAACCTTTTACGGGTTAGAGAACGAGAATCCGTATATGCATATTCGGGAGTTTGAAGAGGTGGTGGCCACTTTCCACAACCGAGCTGAGGCTGCAGATTCTGTGCGACTAAAGTTTTTCCCCTTCTCTCTGAAGGACAAAGCCAAAAGCTGGTTGTATTCTTTGCGACCTAGGTCTATTGGAACATGGGAAGAGATGACAACTGCGTTTTTCAACAAGTATTTTCCACACCATAAGACTAATGGTCTTAAACGACAGATCTCGACCTTTACTCAGAAGGACAACGAAACTCTTTATCAAGTCTGGGAGCGGTTCAAAGATCTGTTGAATCAATGTCCCCACCATGGTTACGAGAGTTGGCGCCTCGTCAGTTATTTCTACAAAGGACTTACAATCCGAGAGCGTCAATTTGTGGAGATGATGTGCAATGGTGAGTTTCTCCAGGAGGATCCCGAAGAGGCTTTCGAGTATCTCAACGAGCTAGCCGAGAAAGCCCACACATGGACTGGACCAAGTGCTATTGACAGCACTAGTCGATCCCGACCTGCTGGAGTCTACCAACTAAGGGAAGAGGATAACCTCAAGGCCCAAGTTGAGTCGTTGACACGACAGATTGAGGCCCTCAAAACCAAGGAAGGTAGAGGAATCCACATGGTCGCAAGGGCAGAGTCACAAGAGCCATGCTTCGTTTGTGGAGGTTTGGAACATTTAGCTAAGGATTGCCTTGTTTATAGTGAAATGAGAGGGAGTTACGAGGAGCAATGTAATGCCTTAGGGGCATACAACAAGCCTTTCTCTAACACGTACAATCCTGGCTGGAGGAACCATCCAAACTTCAGTTGGAGAGATTTCAATCAAACACAACCATCAGGTGGACAATGGAGACCAGAGCAACAGCCACAACCACCAAAGGCGAATTCTGCACCTCAGTATCATGCACAACCGCCGAGGAGTTCTCTCGAGAATACCTTGCAATCTTTCATGGAGGCACAGACTAGGATGAACCAAAAGTTCGAATCACTTTTCACGCAAATGGTGGAAGAAAGTAAAGAGATGAAAAGCCAAATCACAAAACTGACTGGTGCATTGGCTGTTCAAGAGCGAGGAAAATTTCCTTCTCAAGCTCAATCCAACCCCACGGGGCAACATATGGCACAAACCTCCAACTCTGAAGGGCGAAACATCAAGGAGGTCAATGCCATCACCACTCGTAGTGGCAAGATTTTGGATGAATCATCAAGAACTAACGTCACTTCAAGTAGTCAAGAAGTCGTCCCCAAGAAAGATGAGCCAACTGAACTTCCAGTAAAGGTGCCTTTCCCCCAAGCTCTGCGACCTGCTGGGAAAGTACTGGATAGTCAAAGTGAGATCCTAGAGCATTTGACTCAAGTGAAGATTAATCTTCCTTTGTTTCATGTGATCAAGCAAGTGCCGGCTTATGCCAAAGTCATCAAGGATTTGTGCACCGTAAAAAGAAAGCACCACGTTAAGAAGACCGCCTTCTTGACGGAACAAGTAAGTGCGGTGATTGAGCAGAAGGCGCCGCCCAAGTACAAAGATCCTGGTTGTCCCACCATCTCGTGCCAAATTGGGACTCAGGAATTCGGCCAAGCTTTGCTCGACCTTGGAGCGAGTGTCAATCTCATGCCTTACTCTATCTACTCGCAACTTGGTCTAGGAGAGATTAAGCCCACATCTGTGGTTTTGCAACTGGCCGATCGTTCGATCAAGAAGCCTCGGGGTATAGTTGAAGATGTTTTGGTTCAAGTTGAGAAATTTTATTACCCCGTTGATTTCCTTGTCCTAGATACCCAATCTGTGGTGAGCATGGAATCCAAGATTCCCATCATCCTCGGTAGACCTTTCCTTGCTACAGCCAATGCTTTGATTAACTGTAGGAATGGTCTCATGAAGATATCTTTCGGGAACATGACCTTGGAGGTAAATGTTTTCCACATTGCGAAGCAGCCACACGATGATGACGAGTGTCACCAAACATTTCTGATCGACACACTCGTCTCGGAGGAGGTTCAACTGCAAAGCGATTCCGATAATCTTGATCATCTCCTCCACAATTCTGATTCTGAGAGTTCCAGTCCTTGTGAGTTAGCCAACAACGCTACTATCTATAAAGACTCACAAGGCAGAGGAATCAGGTTTTGGCAACCACGTTTTGAAGAGCTTCCTCGAGAGAAAGAAAAGCCAAAACCATCCACCGAAGAGATCCCAACACTTAAGCTGGCGCAATTGCCTGAGGGTCCGAAACATGTCTTCCTGGGAGCTGGTGATACCTTTCCTGTTATCATTTCATCTAAACTTGACGTTTTACAAGAGCAGCGGTTAGTCGACATGTTGCGAGAGCACAAGGCTGCGTTAGGTTGGACGATTGCTGATATTAAGGGTATTAGCCCCTTAATTTGTTCCCATCACATCAAATTGGAAGACAAAGCTATTCCACGTAGGGATCCCCAAAAGAGACTGAACCCAAAGATGAAAGAAGTTGTGAAGAATGAGCTCTTGAAGCTTTTGGATGCAGGTATTATCTATCCAATCGCTGATAGCAAATGGGTCAGTCCAACTCAGGTAGTGCCCAAGAAATCGGGGGTGACAGTGGTGGAGAACGAGAAAGGGGCTCTGGTCCCCACAAGGACTGTTACGGGTTGGCGCATGTGTATCGACTACCGAAAGCTGAACGCCGCCACCTGCAAGGATCATTTTCCGCTTCCGTTCATCGACCAAATCCTAGAACGCGTGGCTGGTCATCCTTTCTACTGCTTTCTTGATGGCTACTCATGATATTACCAGATCGAGATTGCATTGGAGGACCAAGATAAAACTACTTTTACCTGTCCTTTTGGTACTTATGCCTTCCGGCGTATGTCATTCGGACTGTGTAATGCACCGGCCACTTTTCAGAGGTGCATGATGAGCATTTTCAGCGACATGGTCGAGAAATGTATGGAAGTGTTCATGGATGACTTGACCATTTTCGGCGATTCCTTTGACTCGTGCCTTCTCAACTTGGAAGCTGTTCTTACAAGATGTGAACAGAAAGGTCTTGTGCTCAACTGGGAGAAGTGCCACTTCATGGTACCATCTGGCATAGTCTTGGAGCATATTGTTTCTGAGAAAGGGATTGAGGTCGATCAGTCTAAGATTGAACTTATCTCTAAATTGCCTACCCCCAAGTCAGTAAAAGAAGTTCGGTCATTTCTCGGGCATGCTGGTTTCTATAGGAGGTTCATACAAAACTTTTCTGCCATTTCTCGTCCGTTATGTAATCTCCTAGCCAAAGGTGTCGTTTTTGAGTGGACACAAGAGTGTGAGGATGCCTTCCGAACGCTTGTGGTAAAGTTGACTTCTGCCCCCATCATTCAGTCACCGGATTGGAGCTTACCATTCGAGATTATGTGTGACGCAAGTAACCATGCTGTTGGGGCAGTCCTTGGTCAAAGAAGAGAGGGGAAATCCTTTGTAGTGTATTACGCAAGCCGCACTCTGAATAATGCTCAATTGAACTACTCAACCACTGAGAAAGAGTTGCTCACTGTTGTGTTTGTACTTGATAAGTTCCGTGCATATCTGATTGGTTCACCCATCACCATCTTCACAGATCATGCAGCCCTTAAGTATCTCCTTTCCAAAAAGGATGCCAAGGCGCGATTGATTAGGTGGATCCTCTTACTGCAGGAATTTGAAATCACAATCAAGGATAAGAAAGGAGTCGAAAACGTTGTAGCGGACCATCTTTCTCGACTCGAATTTAGTGACCCCGCTGACGGTCCTGCTATCCGAGATGATTTCCCCGATGAACATCTGTTCGCTGTCACTAAACTACCGTGGTACGCTCACATCGTCAACTACTTGGTGACTGGCGAACTTCCTGCTGATTGGAGTGCTCAAGATAAGCGCAAATTTTTGGTCGAGGTGCGTAATTTCTATTGGGATGACCCGTACCTTTACAAATACTGCCCCGACCAGATCATGAGGCGATGCATTCCTGACGATGAAATTCATAGTGTTCTAAACTTTTGCCATAACAATGCATGTGGTGGTCATTTTTCTGTGAAGAAGACTGCCGCAAAAATCTTGCAGTGTGGCCTTCATTGGCCCACTTTGTTCAAGGACACTAATGAGTTTTGTCGTTCTTGTCTGAGGTGCCAAAAGTTAGGTACTTTGTCCCGTCGTCATATGATGCCCTTGAACCCAATTATGGTGATAGAGATATTCGATTGTTGGGGGATAGATTTTATGGGACCATTTCCATCTTCTTTCGGTTATCTTTACATTCTCCTTGCTGTGGATTACGTTTCTAAATGGGTAGAAGCCGTGCCGTGTCGAACCAATGATAATGCAACTGTTGTGAAGTTCTTGAAAGAGAATGTATTATCTCGGTTTGGTATGCCCCGCGCTATCATCAGTGATCAAGGCACACACTTCTGCAATCGTTCTTTCGAGGCCCTGATGAGCAAATACGGTGTGATCCACAAAGTTTCAACTGCTTATCATCCACAAACGAACGGCCAAGCTGAGCTGCAAAACCGAGAGATCAAGCAAATCTTGGAGAAGATGGTAAACCCCGACCGCAAAGATTGGTCTTTGTGCCTTTCCGATGCACTTTGGGCATATCGCACTGCTTACAAAACCACCCTTGGGATGTCTCCTTATAGGCTTGTCTTTGGAAAAGCCTGTCATTTACCTGTAGAGCTTGAACATAAGGCTTATTGGGCTATCAAAGCCCTTAACTTTGATCTCAGTACTGCAGGTATACATCACAAGCTTCAGCTATCGGAGATTGAGGAGTTGAGAAATGATGCATATAATAACTCCAAGATTTACAAGGCTAGAATGAAGGTGGCTCTGACAAGCAGATTTTGAGGAAGAACTTCGAGCCAAATCAGAAGGTGCATCTTTATGACTCCCGTCTGCATCTTCACCCAGGTAAGTTGAGGTCGCGATGGACTGGTCCATTTGTGGTGAAACAAGTATTTCCTAATGGTGCTGTGGAGGTCGAGGACCCAAGCGATAGGAGGATTTTCCGAGTCAATGGTCAGAGATTGAAGCACTATATTGAACGAGTGAGCCAGGCTGAAGAAATCATTCTTGAGACCCCAGTTTATGAGTAGTTTACTTCCAACCCTTTTTGTATCATATTCTTGTTTCTTTTATTTTCGTGTGTTTTGTGTGCTTTATTTTCGGTTTGTTTTTATGTGATTTCTTTGCGTGTTTTGGAGCATCCGATCAGGTAGCTCGCCTATGTTCCCACCGTCATCATCCAGGTGTTCTCTTTCCCTGTTCTCTCTACATTTGTATATATTTTTAGACATTGAGGATACTGTCTGATTTTTGGTTGGGGGTGGTGAGCATATTCATGCGTAAGTTTAATTTTTGTCATTTTGGAATTTGGATCAAAATTTTTGCAAAGTTACGTAAGTGTGATCTCAAAATGTTTAGTTTGAGTCAGTTTTTGTTATCTTGACTATTAAGAAATGATTTCCAGAGTTCCTTTTGTGCACATACTGAACCTTGTGGTAAGATGGTTGTTAACACATTTAGTTGAGAAAAATTCTCGAGTTTAAGTGTTTCATTTTTGGTGAGTTGTGAGAGTCGAGAAAACAGCTTTTTGAACTTTTATTGATCTTTTGAGTTGGTAAAATCACTATTTGGAATACCACTACTTAACTTGTACTTTTGCTTGAGGGATAATTTTTGATTAAATAGAATTGATCTTTTGTAATAGAGCCTTATTCTTCTGTATTGTTCAAAAAAAAAAAAAAAAAAACAAAAACAAAAACAAAAACAAAAAAAAAAAGAAAAAAAAAAAAAGGACAAGAGCATTCATTTCATCATCAATATTCATGTAGTTCGGTTATAATCTCATCTTGTGCTGTATAGCAGTCAAAAGAATTCCTTACTACATTTGTTCTATTAAGCATGATGTCTCTTGTAAAAAAAAAAAAATCAAAAATCAAAAATCAAAAGGAAAACAAAAAAAGTGTGTTGTATATTTATTTGTTTGTATTTTACGGCTCTTTGTTTATGTAATTTTCTATTTGATCCAAATGAAACCCCAAAAGCTGGTTTTTGGTGTAAGTGGTGTAATGTTCCGAATATTTGATTCGCCTATCATTTGATCAATGGTTGTTTATTAGCTTGTCCTTAAATTGCCCCCTTTCATTTGAGCGTTGACTGATTCAATTCCAACTCCATGAGTGAAAACCTATGCACTAAAATATTTCCAACACCCGTGAGGTAATGGAGTTGAGACACTCTCTTGATAAATTTTTCGATGCTATTTGTGTTACGGACTGTGGTAAGAATGATATGGTTTGGTGCACACACACACAACTCTGGAGCAATGACTGAAGTAGTTTTGATAGCATTTTCTGACTTCTTGCTAATATTTTGTTTGAGTGCTTAGATGATTTCACAAGTTTCGATTTGAATTTTCAACTTGACTTGATTCTTCTTGCGCTTGAATTGCTAGAGACTAGCAATAAGCTGGTTGGGGGTTGTGATAAATGCACAAAAACACATTTTTGTTCATATAATTTATTAGATAATTTATGTTTTAAATGTGTATTTTTATAGTTTTAATTCATAATATTTTATTTTAAAAATATTTAATATTTTATTTATTTTGATTGATTTTTATCTTTTTCCCTTCCTTTTTGCTTTTTTCCCCTTTCTTGCGCAGGTTGTAGATCAACCCCAGCAGCATGATCTCAGGCCCGTGATCCTAGGCCCATTTCCTCAGCCAAGCACCAGCCCGTGATTTCAGCCCGAAATCCCAGCAGCAGATTCCAGCCCAAGTCCGTGATTCCAGCCCAGGCCGCAGCAGGCCCGCGAATCCAGCTGCCAGCCTGTCTCCACGTGCGCGTGATCCAAGCCTGCAGATCCGTCCAGCCCGTGATCCAAGCCCACAAGATTTCTGGGCTACTTAAACCACCAATCCCTCAATTCAAGCCCGCGCGAATTTGGAGCAAAATTCCAGCTTCCTTGATTCTTATCCCCAGCTGGCTTCCCACGAGTAACCGGCTGATTCACCAGCCTGGGTGGCGGATTTGTTGCTCCGAAAATCCTCTAACATGTTGAATTCATGGCTATATATTGAGAGCCCCTCAAGAGGGCATGTTGTTGTAATTTTAACCAATTTTTGGTTAAGTCTAGAGCCAAAAGTATATTCATTTTTCTATCTTCTCTTCTCATACTTTTCTTGAAAGTTTTGTGAGAATGTTGAGTTTGTTTGGCTAAATTTCTCCCGGTAAAGCTAGAGATGAACTCATGTGTTGAGTATTCTAATTGAGGTTTTGTTTGTTTGATTTTATAATGCATATATATTTGAGTGAAATATTCTTCTCCATTTTCTAATTTTCTTTGAATGTAAAATATTATTTGTTAAGTTTTTATATAGATTCAGTCATGCCTTTTCTATGTAAATGTTATCATGTAATATTTTTGTAACTAGAATTATTTTATAAATTGATCTTTTACTGCAATATTGTCAATCTGATATATTGTCGATTTTAGATAATTTATAATAATAATCTTTTTGGTCATAACGTGAGAAGTTTAATTCATTTAAATACTTTTGTTAAATCAAAACTGAAATTAGAAAACAATACACGTGAGGGATTCTTGATGCTTTACCACTTTTAATTATTGAATTTTCTTCATTTTTTTAAAATCATATTGTCTTTAAATTTACTTAAAAATCACAAAAATACTCCTTCCTTCTCTTTCTTTAATTACTTATTTCTCTAACGCTTCTGTTCAGTGAATCTTTTCTTGTTTGTTTTTTTTATCACCTCCTCGTGGGATCGACCGTCCGAATTGTGCTACAATCGACCGCTTGTTTTTGTACACGTTTGGGCGTAATCATGCCCCGACATTCATTCTCATTCCCGTAGCAATGGCAAAAAGAGCTAAAGCTCTATCTCTAGAACATTCAGACACATACATTATCGGGTACAATCTTGCATTGATGAAGTTGAACCACACCTTCATGTTCTTCTCCAAATATTTGGAATCAAAAGTTGCCTAAGCACCATTTAAAATATTCCATTGGGTTCATTTGAAACAAATGGTATCTATTACCTACTGTATGTCTGCCATTTTAGTGTAATTAGCAAGGTCATCCTCTTCCTGCACCATAAGGCCAAGATGCTGGTTGATGGTTTCTTTATCGAACCTTATTACTATGCCACGAACTTTGGTATTATGGTTTCGATGCTCCCTGGTGTTTACATAGAATTCCCTCACGAGCATCATAGATCCGTCCTTGGGGGGGGGGGGGGGGGGGGGAGGACAATACGTCGTCCATCCACGGGTTTGGATGGTTTTTTGAATAAGAGCAAAAGCTGGGTTATTTAAGAGAGCGAAACCCCTTTCTCGGATGCAAGCTTTATTTTTATTGAAATTATTGTATTACTCCTCCGTAGCCACTTAAACAAAGACATTCACACTAGGCCCGGCATCCTTAGTTTTGGAACTCTCACCCCTTTGTCTTTTGGCAGCGGATTTCACTAGCATTTTTTTTTTACTTTTTTTTTTTATTCAAACGCCAATCACCAAATAATTTCAACACCAAACAAGAAGCAGCACTATCAGAAAGCACAATTTGCCCAAAAACAACCAAACCACAACCAAACAATCAAACCACGTCCAAACTTCAAACACCTCCACAAAATCAAACTAAAAACCCACAATACATTATCCAAAACAATCAAAATCTTCCACTTTTCACATCAAACAAACCAACCTATCAAGCCCCCAAATAACCAAAATCTTCCACAATATCAATACTACTACAAATCATCAAAGGGAGGCACAAATTGGTTACCTTGAGGTTGATGGACAGTGAGAGACTCCCAATTTCGTGCTCCTTGAATAGTGTTGTCTTCTTTGATGTAGAAAATGAAAATGGGTATGGAGGTTGAGTATGAGAGAGAAAGGGATGAAGAAGATGAAGAATAGTGAAAAATGGGGGTGAAGTTCTTTGGGAAAAACAGAGATTAGAGGGTGAGATTGAGATTTTGGAGGGAAAATTTTTTGGTTTGGAGAAGAGTGAGAATGAGATTTTCGGTTTAGGAAGAAGAGGGAGAATGAGATTTGGGTGAAAATGGGATTTGGGGCAAAAACTTGCAGTTTTTTTGAACACGCACTGCAGCGGAAGTTTTTCGCGATGCAGCGCGCCCCCTATTTTTTTGGTCCCCGCTGCAGCTGTAGAAAACGACCTCTCGGGTTTAGTGGCACGCGCTGCAGTGCCTAATAGGCCAGCTGTAGCGTGCTTTCTCCTTTTTTTTTGTTTGTCCATACTATAGCGGGCTTTTTGACACTGCAGCCTGCAGAAATTGACCTCTCGGGTCTGTCTCATGCTCTGTAGCGCCTAAAAGGCCTGCTATAGAGCATTTTTTTTTCTCTCTCTCTCTCTCTCGTTGCAGTGGACTAGAGTTGCACTATAGCCTGCAAAATATGGCCTCTCGAGTCTGCCTGATGCCCAGTGGCGCGTTGCAGCGTAAATTTGGCGCGCTACAGCGTGCCTTCTCCCTACTTGAACACCAAGATCGAACCACAAAATTGCTTCCAAACTTCTCCAATTACTCCCAAATTTCTCAAAACGCTTCTAAATAGTTTCCATGACTCCAAGTGCCCATGAATACCTAAAAAAAAAATTTATATGTATTCTAAGAAATCACTCAAATAACACACAAAAATGTATAGATATATAGATGAAAACAAAGTAAAAGAAAAATTTAAAAGAAATTAAGGTGATAGAGATTGGGGTGCCTCCCAAGAAGTGCTTGATTTAATGTATCTTGCTAGACTTGGCTTTGGCTCTCTTCAATTCAGATCCGCAAGCGAGATTTTCTCCACACTCCATTCCTCGACTCCGAAATAGTGCTTCAACTTTTGACCATTGACATGGAAAGTGTGCCCATCATCTCCCAAGAGTGCAACGGCGCCAAAAACTTGTTGCGTGTTTATCTTCGTGTGTGCTCGCAAGTGAATGAATCGCCATAAGTAATAAAGTGACAAAATGTCGAGAATTATCCCACAGAGATTGAAATTAAGAAACTAACTAAGTACCACAATTAAAATGACAATTTTATCTAAGCTATCAAAATTAAAGGGAATTGAAACATTCAACTAAATTAAGCAATTAAATTAAACTAAGATTAAGTAAAATAAAAGCAATCGAAAATGTGGATTGAAGGGAACTCGATGGTGTGTAAGGCTAGGAGGTTTTGATTTCACTTGATTTAACTTTGCTTATCCAATTCAAGGCTTGTTAATCGAATTCATTAAAATCATTAATTGTAGGCGATAAATTTTAATTTCACTCCCTCTCCCGAGTGCCGAGTAAAATAATATGCAAAATTAATCAAATTAATATCCCTATTAACTCAACCAATTAAGCATTCAATATACAACAAGTGATTACCCAACTCATATTAGCCTCCCGAACTTAATATTGCTATGGGTTGTGTTTCCCAAGTCCCAACATATGAGATTAACTCTTCCGAGTACAATCTCACACATCTAAAAGCTCTAATTTAATGGTAAATAAAATTAGGAAAAAGCATAGAGAAACATATACAATTCGGAATGGGATTCAATCAACAAGCATTAAATTTATCATAACAAAGTCATCATCATGCTACATCATACCCTCTAGCTTAAAAAGTTTAGCTAGACATCAAAATTCTCAAATCCATAACTAAATTTGAAACAAACATCAAACCCATATTCAAACACGAAATCAAAGAGTAAATGCAAGTTCAAGAGCTACAAAGAGAGAGAAGAGTAGAAAGAGGAAGAACTAGTTGAAGAACAAGCTCCCAAGTCTTCAATCTCTTTGAATCTCCAAGAAAAACCCTTCAAAACTTAGAAGTTTTCTCTCTTTTTGTCTGAGGTTTGGGTCTCCATAAAAGTCCCTTCTTTTTCGCACCATTCCCCTTTTATATCCCCCAAAAATCAGTTCATTTTCACCTTAAAATCAGTCATCCACATGTGCGGTCACTGTAGCGGACGAAATGGGGGCTGCAGCTCGCATCTGGTGGCTAGGGTTTTAGGAAGCGCGCTCCAGTAGCTTTTTGTGCGCTGCAGTGCTCCTGAAACAGCGGAGGGGTGGGTTGTAGTGGGTTTTTTGTGCCCTGCAGCCTGTAAAGTCCAGCTATCGGGGTTTAACGCACTGCAGCAGATGTTTAGTGCGCTACAGCCTACTTCGTGCTTCTTGGATTCCTCTTTTGGTGCCTTTTTTGGCTCATTCTTGTAATTTACCTTCAAAACAACATGAACATAATAAAAAACACTAACAAAAGTGCCCAAAAACCAACAAAATACCCAATAATATTGATAAAATCACTATATCACATGTTAGATGTCGAATCCTCGCATTGATTCCTCTCCGACACTAGAGTCGATCCCCGTCAGGACAAACTCTCTCTCTCTTCCTCAATCCTGAAGCTAATGCCGATCGGAGCATCATTGGCTTGGGTGGACGACTCGAATTCCTCAAGCCAAAGTTCTACTGATTGTCGCTCTTGTAACTTAAGCCGGTTCTTTCACACGATTCTGGCTTCGGCGATGAGTGATTACTTGAACAAGGCTTCAACTTTTATCTTTCTCAGATATATTTCCTTGTGTGCCGCCGACCATCACAATGGATCCTAATGGATAGCTACCGGATCTAGACGGATTCCCATTGATCTTGACGCTTTTCCTTAGTTGTGAGCTCCATCTCTGTTGTAGAATCGCTTCGCCGACAAGATTTGCCAGATCGTTCATAGATCCGGTCGATAATCATCGAAATCACATAGATCTCGGTGATTGTGGCGATGGAGTGAATTGTGAATTTTTGCTCAGCGTCTCAGTTCTGCTCCGTGTCAAAAACGAAGGTCACATTGACGGCAATCTCAACTCGCGAATAAAGGAGTATTGAGCGACCTCACCGACAAGCAGATAGAGGTGGGAATTTGGGCCGGGCCAAATGGGCCGGCCCGCGGCCCGTAATTTAGGCCCGGTCGTTGGCCCGGCCCGGCCCGTATTTTACGGGCCCGGTAAAAGCCCAGCCCTATAGTAAGAGGCGAGTCGGGCTCTCTTTCTAGGCCCGGTGGGTTGGGCCGGCCAGGCCCTAAAATTTAGGCCCGATGGGCCCGGCCCGGCCAGGTCGTATTTTGAAATTATATATATTTTTAATTAAAATTTTAATTATTTTTAAAATTTTAATTAAAAAATTATATCTATTAAATATTAATATTATAATATTATATTACATATATAAAAAAAAAAACATTATAGATTAGCCGTTGCCAACGGAACCAAGTCAACCTACGGCTAAAAAGAAGAAGAAAGAAGGAAAAAAAAAAAAACATATTATAGCCGTTGGTTTCCAACGGCTAAAAAGAAAGAAAAAAAAAGAAAAAAAAACATATAATAAATAGTATAATAAATTTTTTTAAACAAAGTATAAAATTTTTTATTTTTTATCTAAGATAAAATATTAAGATAAAATATTAAATTATCAAAAATATACAAATTTATTCAAAAATTACAAATAAAAAATAAAATTAAATAAAAATTTTAAAAATTAGGCCCGGCCCGCTCTAAGCCAGCGGGCCGGGCCGGGCTTATATTTCAAAAATTTGGCCCGGCCCGGCCTGCATTTTCAATGGGCCGGCCCGGCCTGGCCCGCATTTTTGCAATAGCCCATCGGGCTCGGGTCGGGCGGCCGGAATTCCTAGCTCTACAAGCAGATTGTATCTTCGAGTTGTTGGTTGTTCTGTCCTCCTCTTCGAGTCATCCTGGCAGATCTAAAACTCGATGGTATCTCTTTTATCCATCTTGATTTTTGGATTGAAGTAGAAATCAGAAAATGATCCAAGAAAACGATGCCTTTTCTTCGAATGTTTAGATTGAATGTTTCAACTTCTTATATAATGTATTAATTTTAGAGCACAAATCTTTGGTTAACTTTTGGTTTACAGATTCCAAATTCTGATTTTCGGTTTCTTTTTTTTTTTTTTTTGGCTTCATTGTATGCTGGTATGTTAGTTGGGAATTATGGTCGTTATATGTTGATTGATGCAAGTGTTATGTTGCTTGAAAAATGCTTCTAAGTCTGGAAAAATATTTCAAAGAATATTTTAGTAGAATTCAAAGAGTAATCTAGTAGAATTTAAAGAGCATTTTAGTAGAATTCAAAAAGCATTCTAGGAGAATTTAAAGAGCATTCTAGTAGAACTTGTTTTGGATTATCGGATTCCGATAGAATCTGTTTTGCATTATATCAGAATCCGTTTTGGATAATCGGATTCTGATAGAATCCTTTTTGGATGATAGAATCTATTTTGCATTCTATCATAATCCATTTTGTATTATATCAAAATATGTTTTGCATTATATCAGAATCCGTTTTGCATTCTATCATAATTCGTTTTGCATTTTATCATAATTCATTTTGCATTCTCGGATTCTAGTAGAATCTGCTTTGTATTTTATCAAAATCCATTTTGCATTCTATCAGAATTCATTTTACATTTTTATCAGAATACGTTTTGTATTCTCGGATTCTGGTAGAATCTATTTTGTATTATGATAGAATCCATTTTGTATTCTGATAAAATCTATTTCGCATTGTATCAGAATGCAAAATTTCGGCGACTGGCTAGAGACCGGTGACTAACATTGACGCCGGTAACCAGAGCTGGATATATCGGGTCACCTTTGTTGAAATATGAAAAAAAAAAATTTCCAACAACCGGCTGGCAACTGATGAAGGACGATCGGAGACCGGTTGGCAACCGATGACCTGTCGGCGGCAGGCAGCTGGCGAACGGAGTCGGAGATATATGAAAACTATTCTAATAAATAAAAAAGGAAAGAAAAGAAAGAGATAGGGGTATTTTTGTCTATTTACTATTTTTTCATTTAATTATTCAATTAAATATTATAAATGATAAAATTATCAACTTTACTCTTATAGAAGGCAAAATTATAAGGAGGTATCAAATTTACGACATTCTTGCAAATCACCCTTTAGTTTATGTGTGGATAAAGTATTACTTAATGAGCCAGTCTTTTAAAATACTGGGTTATTAAAATTATAGTTTGAATTTATATTTTAGGTCAAATCACTATGCTCACTAATGTTTATGGATTTAATAAGACTATTTTATTTTTTAAAATCCAAACTGTTTGTCTAATAAAATATAAAGAACTCTTAATTTAATGGAGTCAAGACTAATTTATATATATATATATATATTTTTTTTTTGAATTAAAAAAAACCCAACTATATAAAAATTTTAAAAAAAGTTCCTCCGTCAGTGTACATAAAGGTTTTATATAAAAAGTTACATAACTTTGGAGAACTTTTGAATATTGTGAATGTGAAGTATGTGCGGTATCATGTATTCTCTTCTTTCATCGTCCTGGAAAGAAGTAAAGGATAAGAATATGTTTTATCTAGTCTACCTATATGATAAGGCATTTTTTATACAATGTCAAATTAATCTACCAATATATATCAAATTTTGACATTATTCAAGTAGAAAGATTATTCTCTAATATATAGTATATCTTAAAGTTAAGTTGGCATTTACTATACATATCCTAGATATGTTAACTTTTTCGTTAAGCATTTTTAATTTTCTAATTTTGCAAAATTGTTTAATAATACATTTTATATAATGGATTCTAAAACTTACAATGCAATTATTGTGAAAATAAAAATAATAATAACATTTGAAATAACATTTTGTATTTGGAGGATATAATAAAGCTAGAAATGAAATATGCTATTTCAATATTTTTTTCGTGCCATTTTAACCTTGATATTCATATTTGCCTTCTAGATGATCTATAAAAAATTAATAAAAAACCAACTTATAATTTCTCATGGAGTTTTGGTTGGGTGGGCCCAGTGACCAAGTCAGAAGCGTGTTGCAATGAAATTTTTAAGTTAAAAAAAAAAAAAAAAACCTAGAATCACCAAGCAAGAAAATGGCAGGATTTTTTGAGAATTGTATCTACAAGCTTCTTCGTCTTTTATCTATTACGAACATACTCATTACAATTGACCTTCTCTATCTTTGATCTTTCAAGCTATTGTTCTATCTTTTAATCAACTGGCCTGTATGAATAGTTGAATCTTCTTGTACATCAATTCTTTCTTGGATATGGCTTTCTTAACTCTTAAGGGAGAGAGTCTTGAGAGAGCTTTATAGAAGGTCAGAAAAATCTTCTTAATTAGCTTCTTAACCACAGTGACTGACACCACTAAGAGTCTATTTAAAATACTATGGCTTGTTTACTTTCCAGGAATAGAGAATTAGAATAGGGAATGAGAATTAATCTTTTATTTACTTACCTATTTTTATCTTGGAATGGGAGTGAAATTGTGTGGGGCTCACACTAATTTGGGATTGAATAAGGGGATTGGCAATCCCAAGTCCCCCCATCAGATTAAGACTCCCACTCCTGATATTAAAGTTAAGTTACTATTTTGTCCCCAATTTTACTTTCTTATTTGAAGATTGAAAAGGAAAAATAAAATATTGAAATAACCATAATTTTTTCACGCTTATTCACTTTTCCTTCTACTGTGTATTAAAAAATAATAATAACCTATATTAATTATTTTTATTAATCAAATATAATATATTTTTATTAACTTAATATTATATAACTATCCTAATTACTATTAACGTTGTTCGAGTAAATAAATAACTTTTTTTTATCATAATATATTATTATATTTCTATTTTTATATTTTTTATACTTTAATTATTTTAATTCATTTTTTTTTACTCTTTTAAATTTTTTTTAAACAAAAATTTATACAATTTAATTTTATTGTCTTAATATCATAATAGTTATTTTACTTTTGATTAATAGTATGATAATAAATAAATAAAAATTAATCAATTTTTTTATTTTTGAAAACACAATAAATAAAGGGGTATACAAGTAAATTTACAATAGCTGATTCCGATTCCTGTTCTAAGTAAACGCATGAATGGGATTGACAGTGATTCCAACTCTGATTCCTGGAACCCAAGTAAACAGCATATTCTGATTCTGAATCCTGACTTCGAATCCAGCCCACTCCGAATCCTACCAACTCCGATTCATGATCACTCCGATTACAGGTAAGTAAACATGCTATAAAGTTCAACATAGTAGGAGGGGAAAATTCTATTCCCACCCTTAGATATGGGCCCGCCTATGCCCACGGAGTGGCCGCATGCTGCATGTGTCCTTTGTAAGGAGAGCGTCAAATATATAGGCTTTGTTTGGCATTAAAGTTTAACTTTAATTAAGCTGTAATTTTTTATCTCAGTTTTTGTCTTTTTCTGAAAAATTAATAAAATTTATAATTAGTTTTTTAAAATTCAACTAATTCCAACTTAAAAATTTCATCTCTAACTAGCGAACGAAACATAAGCATAAACTTTTTATTGCTCCAAGCAATGTCCTCCAGTCCAACATTTTGGACAATCAAGATAATTAATTTAATTCAGAGTTGATCTATAATTATTTTAACAATTAAAGAAAATGTTTTCCATAAAAACATAAATATTTATTTTAACAAACTCTATTATTAGTTAGCGTGACATTCGGTACAAGACCCAATTTGGTAGATTTTCATACTATCTCAAAAGACTGTATTAATGTCCAAGACTATTCCATTTCAGAGGCTTGTGAAACTAGCTATGAGACCCAATACAATCGAAACTCCAATAATTTAGATTTTTACTTTGATCAATCCCATAATCAAATAACATAACTTTTAACTTCTGTCCGGGCCATGAATCATGATTAAGGATCTAAACAGCATTATAAGTTTATACAGATATATTAATGAGAAGCTCTTCATTGAAAATATCTCCATATATTGACATGACCAATTATTATGTAATGTGACTATTTACTTTACATATTCATAATCGAACTAGTTGTATAAATATTTCATTACACATCAATAATTATTTCTTTGTCTACGAGTGCAGATAATATTCTAACGAGAGATCTATTTATGAACGAATCATAAATGAATATTTGAGTTTATTTAATTCCGAATATTAAATAAAAACAAAACACTCTCACATGACATTGTATCAACTATCTTGAAGGCCGTAGTAAATCGTGAAACATTTCTCAAGAGAAATTCCCCAATAGCGTCTTTTTTTATTATTATATTTTATTGGAAAGCACACTTCTCCATTGTGTCTTTTTTTTTTTTTGGGTGAATTCTCCATTGTGCCTTTACTGATAGAAAAATCTTGCACTCCCACTAATTATTATAAACACACACGATAATATTATAACACATTAATTAATTAAAAATACTATCAAGTTACTTAAATATCATATTAACAAAGATCATGTTTGTTTTAATTAATATCACTTAGACCTCCTTAGGTTCTTCTCTCTGTGTATATGTATATGTGTTGATCATCCTGATCGGTAAACTTTATAAAAATATATAAGAATAGTCATCTATACGTCACCCCTCCCAAACGTCACTTGTAACATGACTTGTGTTATGTTATATCAATCAGGTGATTTGAATGTAATAATTTTCAGTGATCATTTACATTAATATTTAAATAGTATAATATGATAATATTTTAAATAAAAAATTATATGTAAATCAATTAGTTATTATAAATTTTTATATAGAAAATTATTATATACGGTATCACATACTAGACTATTTCAATATATATATATATATATATATATATATTTCTTTCTTTCTTTTTGCTGAACGAAAAAAGATACATGGTATGGAGATAAGAGAGAGGACGTCCAAAATGAAAGAAACATATATAGATTTGGTGTAAGTGGCGTTCCATCAATGTTAATGGCGATGATAACTAGGTAGCTAGGTTTAAGACGACTATGTGGGGGTATCATATATATAGATATGTATGTATATGTTTGTGTGTATACATATACACTCCCTCACTCAGTACCTTGTTTTTACGAAACTACTACCCTCTGGATGTAAATCTTTGGAAACTTTTGGCGATAAGAATAAATATCTTTACATCAGTTCACGAAGGATATATATATATATATATATATATATATCATACATACTAAAGTCAAACGTCTCAGTAGTACTCTATGTTTATGTATCTATATACATATATGTATATCTATAATTGTCTGAGGCACTGAGGCAGCATTATGAGAGGAGTACTAGCTAACAAGTCTCTGTGTGTGTGTGTGTGTGTGTAAGTGCTCCGACCACCGTCGCGAAGGAGGCATGGCATGCTTGAAAAGACTAAGCGTAATTGTCGCATTGTAAGACACGATTGAACCCACTAGCAAGCTAGCCTTTCCTTTTAAGTTCTATATATATATATACACACACACACACACACATACATACATACATACATATATATATATATATATATATATATATACGTCCACCAATATTACCGATGTGAGACATAATATATATATATATATATTTACGAAAGGGAAAATTTATATACGTACATCAAACATATATACGTACACCAATATTACCCTTTTAATTTTTATACGTACACCAATATTGGGAAATATATGTTTGGATATCAGTTTAAAGGGAAAATTTAAAGGGAAATATATGTTTGGATATCAGTTTTGAAACTTAATTATAAACTTTCGAAGACATGTGATTTTGATGTGATAACTATATATTGTTCATTTCTTTATAGTGTTTTATAAGGAAGGACTATTTTGAGAAAGATTGATAGTTCAAGGACTATTTCGGAGATGTTTAGGGATTAAAATGGAATTGGATTTAATGATCAAAAATAAAATTAATCCTTTCTAATGTGCCACGCCAAGCATACTTGGTCAAAGTAAGATCATCTCCAATGCATTGGTCTATACCAATGTTATAATTGTTATAAAGAACTGTGAAAAATAGCATTATTTTACTTTATGTTCCAATGCATAATGTCATTTCTAATGCTAATTATACTTTTCGTCATTATTGTTGTGCTTTGGAACTTGTAAAAGTGAGTATTTAGTATTTAAATAATTTAAAAATGAAACAATTGTAAAAATTATATGGTTAAAGTCAAGCTAACAATCAATAAAAATCAAATGTTAAATTTGATATTAGTTATACTTTTTGGCAAATTTGTTACACAATTTAGCTTTGGAAAAATTTGGCATCAAATATAACACTAAATTGGAGAGCATTTTTTTAATCCAAATATCAAAATTTACCATTGGCATAATCTTTTATCATTGCATTGGATATGCATAACGGGGAAAAAGATTGTGTTTTTCGTAGCTATAGCTATAGAATCGTGGCCATTGGCTTGGAAAAAATTAAGAAAAAGGGTAGAAGAAGATGAAATGTGGCCGTTGAATTGACTGCATTGTTATTTGCACGTGGCTGTACTATATTATATATCTGTGTTTGTATAAACATGGGTGCAATTATAAGGGGGATATGCACTTACAAGATGCCATTATAATGTTGATAACAAAGGAATCCATTTATTGTTTGATTGGTGAGGGGCTGCAAGCAACAAGCGCTACTCCCCCCCCCCCCCCCCCCCCCCCCCTTCTTCCTGTTTTGTCCCTTAACTTTAAATGCTCACTTTATTATTCTAAACTCTTAGTTAATCTCATTTAATTCCTTCTGTTAGAGTGCACGTTAGAAATAGACAGAAAACAATCACTTTACCGCACATGAGGTTGTTAAAAAAAAAACTATAACGTTCTAGTTAGTACCTTTAATGAAGAGAAACCCTAGATTCAAAATCTCCAAATCTTTTCTGCTTCTCACTTTTAGCATGCGTCATTGTGGCCACCTGAACTTACTCAAGCCATGGTTTGATGAAGGAGTATCACATAAAGTTAGATTTAGCTTACGTTTGGAATTACAGTTGAGTTTGAACTCAACTGTACTTTATAACTGGTTTTTTGTCTTCTTCTAAAAAAGTCAACAAAAATTATAACTATTTTTTAAAAAATCAACCAATTTCAACTTAAAATTTTCATTTCATCTTAAACTCAACATAAATACCAAAAGAACCCAAAAGATTAAACTCGAAAAAGGACCGGCCGCATCATGGAGTGTTGTAGTGGGCTTTTATGGGGTCGAATTTCTTTCATTCCAAAAAGATACAATCTCAACAAATGATAGAAACCCTCAATCAATTAGAGAAGAAACCCTCGAGTTCATATGCATGAACTGCTACTTCCAAGCCTCCATGGTCGCAATTTTGGAGTCTTTTGCATTCTAACTTTTGATTTATTCCACTCTAAAGAGAAAACCCTAAGTAAGAGAATTGTTTTAACCTCCAACAGTATCTCATGCTTCTGTCACATGATTGTTTTATGTTGTTTTTTAACGAGCATTCTTACGGTGGGAGTTAAATGAGACTGGCTAATTAACTGAGAGTTTGGAATAATAAAGTGGGCGTTTTAAAATTTTGGTAGAAAAAGTGAGAGCAAGTATATAAAGTTAAAAGGACATATATGCGAATAATCCTCCTTGTTTCATTTAACTTTTTAGAATGTGTGACCTACAAAGGTTTTTTTTTTTTGTTTTTTTTTGTTTTACACATTGATATTACCATTACCTTAGCATTTATATCTCATTAGAACTAGAGATTGAATTATAATACTCCTTTTAGATTTGAGTTTATCCCTTAGCTAAGAGGTGACTTGTCTTATTTTGATTTGAATTTAAATGAGAGAGCTGCCTTGACCGTGTCTCATGAGTTTTTGAGTTTAATTCTTACCTTTGACTTTTTGGACTTTTTATATCTTTATCTTTATACTTGAGTCGTATATGACATACATTTCTATAAAGACTGAAGTGATTGAACAAATATGAATAAAAGGTGACTTGTCTTATGACATATAGAAATGATGAATCAATGAATTTTATGAACATACATTTCTAATGAGTAAAAGGGAAAGATCTCTTGAGAAAATTGTTCATAAAATTCATTGATTTACCTAGAATATCACTAATATGATATCTATTAACATGTTGATTCACACATAATATTATTCAAAAAGTAATAGCTTCAACATTCATTGAAATACTCTAATTTCTACCTAACTATAGGAATAAACACTATAATTTCACTCAGAAATAAGAGTAAACACTCTAATTTTACTCAGAAAATTTCTACCTCCCTTACATATATATTGGGGGACTGACATACTTATAGGTTAAACTATCCCAAACAAAATCATGAAACTACAAACAAAATTAGAAAATTAAATAATTCCAGTAATTACATTTATAGGAAAAAAAAAAAGAAAATAAGTATTTTCAAACAAAAAAAAAAGGAGAAAAATAACTTATATATGACTAAGAAATTAATTCAAAATTAAATTTGACTTTCTAATATATCATGATCAAATTATTACAAAAGAAAACTTTTTGAAATTATAAAATTAGTAATTCGATTACTCAAGACCTCTAAATAAAATTATTATATAATTTGGACTTGAACCGGTCCCAACGTGCCATAAATGCAACATTGTACATTGAATCACTCATGGCCACACAAACAATTCTTAGACGTATATTTAATAGATCGAGCTTGTGCTGTTGGCACCCATTTGCTATGAAAACGATCCAAAAAATCGTGACCACAATATTGTATATAGATGGTAAATTATCCATGGAAATTGTATAACATACTTCCTTGTTTAGTTAATGACATGACCAAACTCTTCAAGACATGGTTCACATTGCATATAAATATGATAGACGAGAGGTCATCATGTGATTGTAATGGCTTCCTAACTAACACACACACATATACATATATATATATATATATATATGTGTGTGTGTGTGTGTGTGTGTGTGTATAGCTATCAAAGGGAAAGTGGGCGGCTGCTAATCAACAATTAACACGCCTGAGAAATATGAGCTTTTGGTGATCTCCACTATACGTAAGTGAAAAATCTCTATAAGATATTGATCCATATCTTTTTGTACGTTGTAGTTCAAGAACACACATCCAATAAAAGATCTCATTAATTCCCTCCCTTCAATTTTCAGTACTCGTATATTCTTTTTTCTTCCAAGTTCCACCCACTACGCGTCCATATTTCAACAGTGAATCAACATGTTTTTGACTGAGAGCAATGTTGCTATTCTTATATATACACACACACATTATATATTCAAATTTAAAATATTATTACCTATATTGGGTAAGGAAGATACTATTAATTAATGTCACTGACTATATTTTCACGCCCGACTCTATCAAATGTAGAGTTTGAATTCCCCCACCTTCAACAACAACCGAGCGGCACCGATAAGACTTTGAGAAAAATTGTAGGTATCGGTGACCGACATTATTGGTTGGTGGAACCAAATATCAGCAGTTCGGTTGGCAGATTTACAAACTTAGCTTTGGTTACACGAAACTTTTCTTTATTTTTTTTCTTTTTAAATCTCCTTCACCAGTCATCTCGCACCAATAAATCCCAAGCTGCCACCCCTCCCCTTCCGACTCCTTCCTTCCCTTTTTCCGCTGTAGCTGCCACTCCCAAAGCCTTTGATGAAACCCTCTAGGAGCAGTTGAGGGGTTGGAATTGGGTGGCAATTTTTGTTGCTAGTGGCAGCTAGGGCTCTCTTTTCTCTCTTAAGCGGAACCTAAAGAAATCAAGAACTATGATTATGTCTCTGATAAGATCAGCAACTGACACTTGTTGGGACATTTTTGACATTTCTATATTTAAAAAAAAAATTTAACAGAGTTCGGAGCAGGGGGTGTTGTGGTTGTTCGTTCGTTTTTTTTTTTTTTTTGCCAAGAGGGTGTCTCTGTAAGTTTGTTAATACATATATAAGAGGTATCAATGTAGGTCGCCTTTTTGTTTTTGCTACTATTAAGTCTTAGATAAGTTCTTCAGTCCGGCATATAGGTCTGAAAAATGTAACATTTTGGTTAATGTAAGAATTTTTTTAATTGGTACTTGTAATTTGTAGTAAAAGTTTCAAAAAGTAACATGTTACATATAAAATTACTCAATGTTATATGAAAATCAATTAGTAATTATGTAAGCTAGAAAAAAAAGTTACATTTACTAGACTGATACGATAGACTAATCCTGAAATCTTTTACTTTTGCTTTAACTTTGTAAAAAATATCATAGAGATGTATATATGAGATATCCAATAGACAAAAATTGCCTGTATGGGAACTGAGAGACAACTTGCCAGTGTATGTAATCTCAAGTACTAGTACTTATGCACATATTGTTTTCACAGGATTAGTGTCTAATCCATTTTGTTTTGATCAGCAAAAGGATTTGGCTGGCCATGATCACGTAATCAAACGACATGTAGTAGGATGGGATGTGGCTTGAATTCGGAGGGATGCATATTCATTCCCGCACTGTATGACAAAAAGAAAAGTTTTAGGATTCGGCCATTTGAATTTATCATGCTTATATGAGAGGAGAGGAAAAAATCATTGAAAAATAGAAGAAAAAACAAGTCACTGAAAGAATTTACTTTGAAGAAACAATATATCATTTGACCATAAAAATGTCAAAGTTTATATGTTTCTTACTTATTTCTTATCCACTTATTAATTATTGCTATTTAATTTAGCTATATTTTATTTATTTATTTATTGTTATTAATGTTGTGTTGTGTTGATTTGATTTTCATACATATGAAAGTTAGGAATAAATATGTCTAGTAGAACATATGTATCGAGGTATGAAAACTCAAGAAAAAAAAATGTAAATAGAAAGCTTCATCCAATCCCTAAAAGGAGCTCTTAATTTGGCACACGTCGTAAGAGAGATGCAGTGAAGTCAAATGAAAAAACAATTGAAGAAAAAAACAATGAAATGAATTAGAAAATGATGAAGTGATGTGGTTGGGAAAAAAAAAAAAAACCCATAGAAAGTAGGTTCCTTTTAAAAATTTTGCTCAATACCTCAAAATATGTTGAGCCGGTTCTAATATATGCTTAAATGAATTGTGCTTGAAGTGAATTCTTGAATTTGATCTTGGATATAAATAATTAAAAGATTTAATTATGTCTCTTCCATCCATTATTGTTTTTATAAGAAGTCGTTAATTTGCTCTACATTTATTGAACTGCTTAATATGGCCTATTTTTTTCCTTTGGGAAAAATTAAGTAAAAGCTGGGAATTGAGTTTCTACATGTAAATGTAAGTGTTCAGCTCGTACTATTTATCCCAAAACAATAATTAATTTGCACTTTAAAAATTAAGCTAAACTTATGACTTGGCATAAAATGAGCATTTGACTGCAAATTAAATAGTTTGAAATGTTATAAAATATTGTCATTTAGATATTGTTTTAGGAAAAATTATAAATAAGGTGGGGGACGTTTAATTTTTAGATTTTTTTTATGCAGTACTAAATGATTCCATCCAAAATATATTCATTCAAAATATTTCAATCCAAATGTTTTTTTTTTCCCTTCTTAACGAGCCTAAATTTAAAAAAAAAAATTAATATTAGTCACACGCAGTAGAATAGCTAGAAGCTGAAGCAAAAGTTGGACCGCTTAAAGATAATATGTGTATGATTACAAATTGAAGATTTACATTTTCTTTTAGAGTGTAGCATCCATGATACTCACTTGATTTAAAAGAAAAAGTGGTATTTATGTTTCGAATATGAAACTCTTACCCAAATCTTTTGTCTCCCACCCACTGAGTTAGCACCAGTACATCTAAATTGAAGATTTACATAGAACAATATTCCTTGTGCTCAAATAATTATCACAAAAGACGGATAAAATGAAACATATGAATGATATAATATATACATTGGTCCTACAGAATAAATTTTTTTTATCTCCTACTTGTACGAGTAATGTCAATAATTGAAAAGATAGAAAAAAAAAAATCGTAGTGATGTTCAAACACACCAACTTAGTATATGAGTTAATCTTAACACGTGCTTATAATGATTGAATAAAGTAATGGACCACAATGCTTATAAGTTCGGCTCTATTAGTGAGATAGACAACTCAACTTTTCCTTAGTCCTTACCAAGTTACACCAAAGATTGGATGAGGATATCGGATTTTAATTTGATTTTTTGTTGTTTTTTTGTTTTGTTTTGTTTTGTTTGTTTGCTTTTTTTTTTTTTGGGGGTGGGGGCGGCGGCAGGCGGGGGTCTACACGTTTTGGGGGGGGAGGGGGGGGGAGGGGGGGGGGGGGGGTGGGGGGGGTGAGGACCTCGCTCAATTTCTCATTAGAACAAGAAAGGCATCTTTAAGGTGATTAAACAAAAAAACACGTCAAACTCATTTGATTGATTACCTAGCAAAAGAATACATCACAAAATTTCATTTGATGATCACTTTTGATGTATTCTAATTTCTTCACAAATTCCATTTCTCTTCCAAATATATTAACATGGCAAGCACAAATTCGATGGAATATTTATTTATTTATTTATTTATTTGGGGTTTTCCTTTGGTTTTATTAAAAAAGAAAGGTTTTTAAGTAGACCTTCTTTTTTAGAAGTAGATCACATTCCGGCTATCTTTTAGGGCGGAAAGACAACTCTTTAGATGGGTTTGCTCGGGGGTTTTTTTTTTTTTTTTTTTTTAAGGATATATATTTTTCTCTAATATATATGTACTTATGTTCTTTAGATGTTCAACTCCTCTGAGAGTTGTTAACACTGTTTGAATTTTTGAATTCTTTTTCTCTAATTAACTATTTGAGGTGAGGATTTGATGGAGCATTAGGAAGATAATAAGTACCAAACTAGAGGGATGTACAATCTATCTTTGACATCAGTTATCCTCTCTATGTATAATCGAAAAGAAATCTAATATTTGAATTGAAAACCGAAAAAAGCAAAATGAGTTGCCTAATCTTGGATCCGTGGCATTAAGTGATTAGGGAATTTGGCGATAAAATTGCACCTTGCCCCTAGTACCATGATATTCTTCTACATCCATATTTAGCCAATATGGATCTCCTTATTTATAGTAAAGGCGATAAGTGCAATCTCCAACCACTAGCAAAGTGTGGACCATGAAATATGCCTAATCACATGAGATGACTAGAAGAATGGCCACTCTTATAATTAGGGGGCCTTTAGGTTGTAAAAAAAAAGAAAGGGAAAAGCAAAGAAAATTTTTTGGTAAAAAGAAGAATCAAAGCATCTACCTCTTCTTGACGGCAAGATAATGTGAAACAATTCTTTGGTCCCCGGTGTCATCGATTTAATAAATTAATGGGCTTGTTGGCCAATTACTTTGTGGTGGAGAACATATTCTGCATCCCTTTCAGTACTATAGGAGTCTATATAGCTTTAGCTAACTCAACCAAAGGTTAAAGGTTATGGATATATATTTAGAATATATATGATAAAATATCTCTACTTTCATCCTGATATAATTATATCTTAAGGGTTATGTCTAAGTAAGTGTGGCGAGTAAATTGTTATTTTTAATTGGTAATTCATGCAATTCAATCTCTTTTACATTCCTTAACTTTCATCCTAATGTTTTAAGAGTAACTAGCCAAGTGTGGCAAGTAAATTATTGTTTTTAATTGGTGATTCATGCAATTCAATCTCTTTTACATTCCTTTAATAAATCACTAGTAATAAATTGTCGTCTCTGTTGGTGAAAATGTTGTCCAACGTTCTTGAATATGCAATCGGATTATAACAAACACAATTAATTGAGAACGTGGTAAGAACACTATGATACCATGAAACCCGCAAAATAAGAGTAAGTAAAAGGGGCAACGGGTGCTACCAATCAATGGCACTCCAATACTTAAGTCTAGAAACTAAAAAAAGATAAATTGATATATAGAGCTTAAGTATTGTAAAGAGTGCGTACCTTGATCTCTCAGCCGGCAATGAATGACGGCTAGTTTACTTTCGGCATTAAATGAGAGGATTTGTTTCCTTCCAGCATGGAGTGAATGTGCTCTCTCCTAATGGAAGACTGATTCGGGATATTTGTCTCTCGCAATAATTGATTACGAGTGCATTATTTTGCGACATCAATAAAAAGGATCCAAAATTTGATGGTAAGGGATTTCCTTAGCTGCCTCTAGTGAATTCCCTAGTGTCCCCTTTGGGATTGCACCCTAGCTCCCTAGTGGTCACTTGGGAAGAGATTTCCCCGGTGGCTGCTCGGTGTTTTACCCTAGCCAACCCCTTGGGATTTCCCGCACAAGCAGTTGATGACGGTGATAGCAGATCAAGGATCTGATTTCTCTTTTCTTTTACTAAATATTTGTCCCTATGGATGGGCACATTAGGTTAATTAAAGTCAATGCAACTTTAAGGGACTATTTAAATTAGCGTTTGGCTCGTTGGTTTAACTCCAACTAAACTGTACTTTTTCATCTCAATTTTTATCTTTTTCTGAAAAGTCAACAAAATTTATAACTAATTTTTAAAAAGTCAACCAACTCAAACTTAAAAATTTCAACTCAAACTGTTTTACCAAACGCACCATAGATTCAAATCCATAATTTTACATAGTAAATTCAAACTTTTGTGATAGAAAGTACTGTAGAAAAAAGTTCTAAAAATTGAGTTCAAAATGAGATGCCAATTCGAGAGCTGAGGATCCTTTCATTGTAACAAAAATGTCCTCTGCTAATAATATCAATTGAAGGTAATACTTGACTATTACTGTTCACAACAGAATCATTTGGCATTAATTAAAAGTATATTTAAAAAGATTAGAATATCAAGTCTACTCTCATAAATACTATCAATGGACAAAAATAATAGTAACAAGTCTTTCTTAAAAGATAGAAAAATTAATGTGCCTTAAAAAACTAGTCTATTAAAGAGAATCATGCTTTATTCATAAGATTTGACGTTTACAATATCTCTTGAGTGAAAAGAAAAATATTGGAAGACGCTAGAGCATCATAATTAACTATAAAGAATATAATCTCACTGGCGCATTGCAGTACTGTGGAATCTAATATCTATTAGCATGTGATGTTGTAAACCGTAATATTTATTAGGATTGTTTTAGTGCAAAAGTTATAATGATAATAATGACAAATACTCCGAGTTTATATATATATATATATTTTGTATAATGACTGTATGTATAATGTATGTATATCAACAATTAGTTTAGAGAAGGAATATAAGATTTTAGGTTACACGTAACAAAGGACTAGAAGCGCCAAAGTTCGTTTTAATATTTCTTCGGGAATAATAAATGGTGGAGGCCGGTTAGTCATTAAAAAACTTGAGTTCTTAAGAATTGCTAGAGTTAAGAACTTACATATATATATATATATGTGTGTGTGTGTGTGTGTGTCGAAACTTTTGGTTTGTCATCCAGTCATCAACTTAATTAAACCGATCGTTTTTCATCTTAATAGAAGAATTAGCCTAATGTGTGAGAGAGATAGAGAGAGTGAGAGAGAGTATTTAGTATTAATTTTTTTTAAAAAAAAAACCCTCCAGAACTATTCAAAATATGTAAACAGAATAATTAACAGAACTAGATGAGTGTTCTAGATATTATACTAATATTATTCAACTAAATATATATATTTTATAATTGGAGGTATAGTTTAACGATAATTTCATACTTAACAAATCCTCACGTGTCACATTCAGATAAATAAATAAGTAATAAATAAACAGACAAGCAGTGCATCTCCAAGATATTAGCCCAAAAGTATAAAGTTTAGGTGAAACCTGAATAAAATATATACGAAGTAGTCCAAACCACCTCACTACGAAAAGAATGGAGGACAAATTATTGTGGTTTGACCACTGATATAATGATATTCATTGCATGAAGGTTTGAACTTTTTCTGTCCGATTTTTGTATCAACTTTTCTTTTTTTTAATTTTTAATTTGTGGGTGTGTGTTTGGGGGAGGGAAAGTCGGTATAAATTGACCCTAAAATTTCAGTTGGTAGAGCATGAATCAAGCAAACCGAATTCAGAGATAAACATCTCATGATGAGGGTGGGTGATTTCTACCCTTACATTGTCAAAAAGCATCATCAACATATTCTCTGACCTTAACAAACTGACCATATATAAGAGACCAAACGAGAGGAATATTTGGAGTAAAACCCTACCCAAATACCAAACATGTCATATGTTATATATAGGATAAAAAATAGAGTAAAATTTAGTATTAATATAGATACGTATTTTATTAATTTAACAGAATACTTCTTAGATTTTCGGGAAAAATAAGTACGTAGCCTAAATGTAACATATATATATATATATATATATATAATTGTGAAGCAAAGACATGATCACATAAATCACGTGCAGGGAGAGTCCTTAAAATCCACTTGAGCTCATATTTTACAACAAGAAAGGAATCATGTGTAGTTCGATGATTTATTCTACATTTTTTTTAATGAAATTTCCAAAAGTAATTTTTTTCCCCCAAGAAATCTGGTAGGGCAAATTTCTTTCATAAAGCTATTAAGAAATATTCATAAAGGTATTAATTATATCGAATTTATGGTTTGTATTTAAAGTTTACTCCTACCCAGAGGATTATGTTAGTATTAAACAATTATAAGCACTAAAATATAATTTTTATTTTCAAAAAACACACAGTTAAAATTTTTCCTTGAAAAAAATTTTATTTTCTTCTTTTTTATTTTTTTTTAAATTTAAAATTAAAATGGAAGATTTGAACACTATAAGATGTCATCGAATAAATGGAATAATCATTAGATTATACTGAAAAAAACAGGCAAAAGATTTTAAAGTAAGAGGAATAAAGTACTTCTTGATTAATTACGTACCTGCCTTTTCTTATAAGTGGGAATGTGAAAGATCTCTTGGCTAAAAGGAAGCATTATTCTACCGACATCTATGCAGTATGTATCCATCTATCTACCAAAATATACATGCTTTTATCTGAGAAAGGAAGGTGTAGATGTTAAGTCCAAATCTTTACGAAAGTATCAAGTGTTCAAGTCATCAAAACTAACATGACGTTTGGATCACTCTTTTCAATTGGAATATTTTTCCAATGCATTTTTTCCATTGGGTTTTACTAGCAAGGTTTTTAATAAGATCTATTATATATTCTGATTTTCAAATACGTAGTTTCAGCTATATCTTATGATGTCAGAATCTGCTTTATTCTGTTTTCCATATGCATTTACTTTTTAGTTACTTTTCCTTTAATGAATAATTTGTATCATGTTGGATTGTAACTATTATTATAATTTTCTTTATTTTTTAATACAATATTGGAGATAAATAAATGATGAGGGTGTTGAGGAAGTGTCAACCTAGTTGGGATGTCCCGGTACATCTACTAATTTCTGTCCCCAACAACCTTAAAGAATTTTTTTTTTCCAATGCAATATAATTTTCATTTGGGTTGTTAATATCTTGTATTTGAATACGTAAATTATATATTCAATATTTTAATAAACAATTCCAATACACACTTTTTGAAATAAATTTTTACTTTTACATACATTCACATATATTCTAAGTTGACAATCAAACGCACATTTCATTAAAATATATACACTAAAATATAAAAATATGACATCCAATCACATATTAAAATACATATATTTGTTTGAATCAAATACCAAATACGATAGATGATCTAATCGAATCATAATATGAGGGGTATCGCAATAGTTTCACACCATGAAAATGCTTTCCATGTCTTACCTTGTGAATTAGGATTAAATTAGAACATTCGTGCATCAAAAGACATCTGTCAGCTAGTCTAGTCAACAAGATCACTATCATCAAAACTGTGATGATAATGTGATCTTCATGAGTCATGATCATTTTACCAAAAAGTTTGGATTATTTCTAAGGGGAAAAAAAAAGATAGGTAAATTAATAGTGAATATGACGGTACTTTTTACGACTGTTTGTTTGGATGCTCGAATCGACTTCCAATCACAACGTAGCTACCTTACTCTTTTAAACTTTTCAAAATTGCTTTATAATCTTTAGGTAAAAAGCTAATTACTTTGTAATATAGCAAATTCAAATGCAACATCTGTTTCTGTGCTATTTTACCGATCATTTTAAAAGTTTAAATTTTTCTCTATTAATATTAGTGACTGAATGGTTTAATGAAATTTCCCCTTAAAAAAAATATTAAAAAAAATATATTAGTGACTGAATGTGAAATTTTTTAGTTGTATTTATTTTGTAATTGTATGTAGTTAAATGTACGATAAATTTCATGTTCGCACAACATCTTAACAGTTAAAATGAAATTAGACGGTTAAAAATTTTTACCCCATTGATGGGGTAAAATAGGGGGTCTCATTGTAGAACTCCCCTTTAATATTTATATTAGAAATATATTACATTACTGTGGACAACCAAATACAACATATTGATATTCCTAGGAACCTATGAGAAAATTCTTATATACAACCAAACGTGATAATATTAATTTCTCAGGAATCAAATTACCTACTATCACTTTCCTAGTAATTTGATTCCTATTAATTTTCACATACCAAACACCCCCTTATACCTCTATATATATAAGCATGAATGTGCTTTTTTCCCCCCTTTGGTGATTGCCACATGGCAGTCACATCATCATCACATGGCTACCCATGTAGTAGTCCCTTCAACGCGACATGGTTTCTTTTTTTTAATTTTTTTTTTTGATTTGTTTGTCTATTCTCCACAATTAATAAATAGTAAAATTTCTGTAATTGGCCTGAATTTCCTAACTAATGAACGTAAGGTTTTTCTTTTTCTTTTTCTTTTTCCTGAAAACATTGACTTTATCTATTACGTACCTATATACAAAAGCCCGAATGTGCTTTTCGTTCCCCCTTCAGTGGTTACCACGTGACGACTACATCATCACCATGTGACTATCTATGTGGTAGTCTAGTCAACACCACATGGTTTATTTTTATTTTTTTAACTTTGCTTTACTTTACTTGTCTATTCTATACAATTAGTAAATAGAAAAATTCCTGCAATTGGCCCTGAATTTCCTAACTGATAAATTAAAGGACCACATGATGGAGAAATGCTAGCTATATAGCTGCAGAAAATTTAGGCAACTTTTAAATTGGTGATATGAACCATCTTATTTTAACAGGACCACCAGGCTAACAATTAAATCTTTGCCCGTGGCCTGTCAGCCATCACGAGTTCTGTGTGTTATCAAACCCCAATTTGCTTTGCTTTCTTTCCATTTCCTTCTTTTTCATCCAACGCCTTTGTGTATATGCACCACTAAACCATGTGTGGCAGCGAAAAGTTGATATTTTCTCGTGAAAATCAAGATGACCATGTTCTCTTTTAAAATTGAGGGTTGGGATAAATACTAGATGCTTTACGTACACAAAATAAGTAGAGAATACACATAACTCACTTGCAGATCGACCACGAAACCGTCAGGAGGAGGTCACACGTTGAAATTTTGAAAATGATGTACTTGACACATTATTTAGAGGGAACCTACCTCAACATGAATGGTTCGAAGGCCTCCAACAATATCAGTCTAATTTTCTTTGAAGGACAGCTAACCCACTTAACAAAAGTTGCGAGCTAAATTATGCTCTCTTCCTGTCAACTACATGAGAGTGCCACGTTCTTCTTTATTTCAGACAATTTCAGCGTTTCTCTTGATCACTCTTGAACTTTCATGGTCAGATTGACAATGATTTTTTTTTTTAACTAATTGTTTTCTCTAACTTTTCTATCTTAACAAGAAAGTACGTATGATTTGATTACCATATCAACTTACAGCATGCAGTGTGTAAAGCCGTTGCCAATAAATAAATAAATAAATAAAAATAAAAGAAAGTAAAAGAATAGTATCTCCGATGTATCACTAAATTATTATGTTAATGATAAATTTTGATATTTGAATGAAAAAAGTTTTTTGATGGAGAGCTTTTGATGCTAAATTTATCATAGACTAAATTTTGTGACAAAATTTATCATAAAGTATGATCAATATCAAATTTAACATTTAATTCCTATTGATTGATGCATTAACTTTTTTATATAATTATTTTAATATATTTTTTTAATTAATTTAAATACTAAAAATTCACTTTGTACATCTAAAAAAAAGTTCACTTTGTAAGCTTCAAAGCATGATGATGAAAAAAATTAAAAATAAATGAAATATGTTATTTTTGGTATTATTTTGTAAGAAATATAGTGTGAATGTAGACAAAAACTTTGGGGATGATCTTAGGTTATATAGATATTGTACCAAACTACTCATTACACAATTAATGGAACTTTTCTTTGTCTCTCTCTCTCTCTCTCTCTTGGGCATGGAAAAAAAAAATGATGGGACTAGTTTTAGCGTGTGGGGACTACATTTAAGAGACGCACAATCATACAACTTATTTGGTGGATCTGATAATAGTATATTATAATATAATATACTATATTATTACTATAACTCTGAACTGTCCATATGCCTTTAGAACTCCCACGAGCTGAAAAGTAAGGACAACCCATGGGTCTCCTCAGACATTGATCTTTTTTTTTTTTTTCTTTTTGGTTAAGTTTGGTTTAGATCATTAAATATAATAAACGAGTGGGGATGAGTTTTTATGTCTTTCGGAGTCCCACATCGAAAACCCAGTTGCCCCGTAAGGCACGTGATGCACATGCCTCTGAAGTCTTTTTTTTTTTTTTTTTTCCTTTTCAAAATGGCAAATTTTCCTCTGTTCATATTTACATGAAATGAGGAATTGGCTGGCACACGAGGTGGGCTTTCTCTACAATAATTTTTACATGTACAAAACGAAATGTTCATTTCTACTCGTGACCAAGAAAATTATGTTCTGGAGTTTTGTCGTAAAATTCTTAAGCCAAATTGAGGTTCCAATAACTAATTTTGTGCAGTCTAATTTCAATTTTAACATGTTTGTAACAGAGATTAAGCTATATGAACCTTATATCGTTTATCATTAAAAGATCTTAGATTTGAATAAGTCTCATCTAAATACTGATTATGATATATATTTAGAATTGTCCATATATCACATGAACATTCATTAAATCCTCAAGATTTTTGATTGGGTACATCACCTTCTCTTAATATTAGTACTATTTTTCTTTTTCTTTTTTTAAATAATCTTTTTGGACAATTGAGAAAAACAAAAACTCCACCTAAAAAGTTGTCAACGTCTCAAGGGGTTACAAACATTGTTCGGCTAATAGGGCCTTTCCTATATAATGAAACACAAGACAATATGGATATGAAAAAAATATATATCATATAATGCGATACGTGGGGACAATCCTCCACATGCTAATCGAGAGACACTATTACTATTTCACCATTTAGATCAGATAAACATTTCCTGCAATGGTGGGTTCACATTTTTTTAGTTAATGATAATTATTTCCTATTCAGGATATACACAAATATGCATTAATTATTACATGCTTTGTGCTTTATATATACACTACCTTTTTTTTTTTTCTTTTTTTTCAAGGGAATAGACACTAGTATTCATTTTATCTTCCTCGGAATATGCCGATTTAATATCCCTTTCTTGAAAAAGCCAAAAAAAATCATCATTCTTTTTTTTTTTATTTTTAAAGACTGGCAATTAATCTAAAATATTAATCCAAATCACTCTCTATAATATAATTACGAGACAATGATCTTGACCATGCAATTAAATTCGCAAAAGTAATAGAAAAATGTTTGAGAACACATTAAATATCATATAAATAGAGAGGTAGATCTTATTGATAGATCTTATATTATGACATTTATTTTTTATTAATGAATAATATTAAATATTACTGTTATTTTATATCATTATTTAAAGTAATAAGTTATCCTGGAGTTAAAACTAGCAATATTATTAAGATGGATATTGATCAAGAAATTATAGTTGGCTCACGGGGCCACTTAACAAGGGTCGGTGAAAAAGCAATTGCTATCACATTAAAAGAAGGAAATACAAGAGTCAGCTGATTAGAAACGGGTCAAAAACAAACCAGAATCTCTTATTTACATTTATATATATATATATATATATATAGAGAGAGAGAGAGAGAGAGAGAGAGAGAGAGAGAGGACATATGGCAGGAAACAATTTCACACGTACGGTTGTGATTGAGTTTACATAAACAAACAACCCCCGGGCTCTTATACAGAAGAAAATGAGTTAGAATTGTGTAAATATTAGGGTAAATTGCTAAGTTGATCCTGAATTTTTAATTTTATACAACTTTAGTTTTTAAATTTTTTTTCGTAGTTAGAATGCTCTTTAGTTATTAAAATATTGCTAGAATAGTAGTTTACGTTAATTTTTAGATCGAATTCGTTAGTTCACATCACTTTTTGACAAAATTACTAACGGACTCCGTTTAAAAATTAACAGAAATGACTATTTTAACAACATTTTAATAGTTTAGGGACATTTATTGTTCCTTTTTTCTTAGCTGAAATGATCATAAACTTTTAAAAACGTTGTAATAATAATCTTTTCTATTAATTCTGGGATGAAATTCGTATTTAGCACTATTTTTTAATCAAATTACTAACAGATTTTATCTAAAAATTAACGGAAATGACTATTTTTAGTAATATTTTAAAAGTTTAGGGGTATTCTAATTACGAAAAAAAATTTAATAATCAAAATTATATAAGATTAAAAATTTAAGGACTAAATAAGCAATTTACCCTCAATATTAATATATTACTTTTCGTTGGGAAAGGATTTTGTGACAAGTGTCATCAATTCACCTCTAAAACAATCTCCTATTGGTTCACGTGGCATCCATAAATTAGCTACCCTCTCCTTCCCCCCTCATGATCCTACTCTAGCTGTCTGGTCCTTCCTGCATATTGAATTCAAGACACCCCAATATCTATCTATATTTTCACTCCAAATCTGTCCTTTTTGCAAATTTCAATCCCAGTCTATATATATCCATATATGTCTATGTATATATATATGTGTGTGTGTGTATAACATGATGCCCAACTCACACATGTACCTATGATGGAGCTCCCACCACCACCACCAACCATTGACACCATTTCTACTCTCTCTCTCTCTCTGATGCAACTGCATTACAGGCTATACAAAGAGCCTCAAATGTCTGCCACTTCAGAGCTCTCTTTCTCTCACAATTCCTTCTATCTTCTCTCCTTGTACTTACCCTTTTTTGTGGAAGCACCAAGGGAAAGAGAAGCTGTCCTTTCATCTCTTTTTTGTTTTCACCACTTTCCTTTCTTATCCTTGAAAACAATACACAACTAACTTAGCTTATATTATCCATGATAAACTTTCTGCATAATTATAGCATGTATAGCATGACTATAGTTGCCGTGTTATTGCTACCTCAAGCTGTCCACCTTATTGTGTGTTTTCGTATGTGTGTATCTATATATAAGCCTTTTTTAGAGGGCTTTACTCTCTAACAGAAGTTTAGATGTCTCCGGTACTTTTAGCTACCCTTGAGGACTAACTCTGCTGTTACAAAAAGGAATGTCACTATCCTGCACGAAAAACTTCTTTCGGCGATTCTATATCGAGGAATGCCAAATGGGAAGTCTTGCTCATAGTAGCTTCTTCTCTAGCGATCTCTTGCCGTCGCTCGGAGAAAGAATCAACCAGACAACCAAACTCCGGAAATACATTATTTCCCCTTTCAATCCACGTTATAGGTGAGTACCCTTTGTCACATTTCACCATATGTATGTAACACATATATGTGTATACATTAACAAGTTCTTCTCACGTACACACTATTTTTCGTTCGATATTCAGAGCTTGGGAGATGTTCCTGGTTGTACTAGTGATTTACTCGGCCTGGATTTGCCCGTTTGAGTTTGCATTTCTGCCTTATAAACAAGATGCGCTTTTCGTAATAGACAACATTGTCAACGGCATCTTTGCCATTGACATTTTCCTCACCTTCTTCGTCGCATACCTCGACAGCCATTCATATCTCCTTATCGACAATCCCAAGAAGATTGCAATAAGGTGAGTAAACTTTGCAGCCTTCTTTTTTCAGACTTCAATCTCGTTACATAAAAGTTAAAAACCTTTCTTCACTCAAAAACCAACTTATTACAGGTACATATCGACTTGGTTCATCTTCGACGTCTGCTCCACCGCACCTTTTCAATCAATCAGCCTCCTCTTCACGGAAAACAGCGGGGAACTTGGCTTTAAACTGCTCAACATGCTCCGACTCTGGCGGCTCAGGCGCGTCAGCTCCCTGTTTTCAAGGTATCATGATCACTTTATCCAATCCTTTGTCATTATTTCTTCTGTTCCGAATCTCCGATTCGCAGACAAACAATATCACAAACGGTTAATTAGTCTTTTCGGATTATTCCCTCCAGACTCGAGAAGGATCTCCGATTCAACTATTTTTGGACTCGATGCACAAAGCTCATCTCTGTAAGCTACTGAAACCCGAAAAAGCCCACCATCTTCCTTTAGGAACATTGATCTTCCAAAAGAACAGTCAGAATTTTGCCATTAAAAGCTCAAATTGTGGTTTTCAGGTAACCCTTTTCGCCGTCCACTGCGCAGGATGCATCAACTATCTGATCGCCGATAAATATCCCGATCCAACACGAACTTGGATCGGTGCGGTCAATCCAAATTTCAAACAGGACAGCTTGTGGAACAGATATGTAGCAGCAATGTACTGGTCTATAACAACGTTAACCACGACCGGATACGGTGACTTGCACGCCGAGAATCCCCGGGAAATGCTTTTCGACATCTTTTACATGCTCTTCAACTTGGGATTGACCTCTTACATCATTGGAAACATGACAAACCTGGTTGTTCATTGGACCAGCCGCACCAGAAACTTCGTGAGTAGTCTCCCTCTCTCTTCCGGGATCTTTACCTCTCCACTCTGTTTTTTGTTTTTTTGTTTTTTGTTTTTTTTCCCTTCACCTGCAAGCTTGAAACTCACATTGAGACCAGATTCTAAATGGATTCCTAATGGACCTGTCACGTTCAAAAAAATTATACCGGCAAAAAGTGGTCCCAATCTTCCCATGTTACGGCATATAAAAAACAAGTTTACACTCATCTTTTGAAAAAGTTTAAAGCTTTTTGCACACAGTAAGAGCATTTTTGAACTTAGATTTTTCTTTTTTATGCAATTAATTTGTTGGTGCTAGTCAATTTAATTATTTTGGCCCTTCTCTTCTTAGACTATGTTTCTTTCAAGGCTATTAACACTAGTGGGTCCTCCAAGATTTTTTGGTGCCACGCAAATCTATATTCTCTTTATGCTTTTAATAGTACTCCACGTCTGACACTCTGTGATACCTTCAAATTTCAAACCATGTGAAACCAATATTTCCATTACATATTGCATAAAAATTAAAGGGAAAGATAACCATTTCGCGTTGTTTTCAAAACATTTTGGAAATGAAATGACGCGTCTTTTAAGGTATAAAAATGAAAATGTTTTCTAGATCACGTTTGTCCGTCAATAAACAAGAATAAAAAATTGTAAAAATGATTTCTATCAAAAAAAAAAAAAATGAAAAACAGTTTAAAGTTGTTTGTTCATTTTATGTTTTCATTTCTTAAGGCTTATAACTAGAATCATATTTTTAAAAACATATTAATACAATTCACTTTTTTATTTTTATTTTTATTATTATTTTTATACACTTAAACTAATCTCTCTGAAAACACAACCGTATACAATTTTATAAATAATTTGGATTTTAAGTACCTGTGATCGGAGAACGCTAATGGGAAGAATTTACTTTTGGTGATGTAGAGGGATACGATCCGAGCTGCTTCAGAATTTGGGACGCGAAATCACTTGCCCCCGCGCATACAGGATCAAATGTTGTCACATTTATGTTTAAGGTTCAAGACAGAAGGATTAAAGCAGCGAGAGACCTTAAATGGCTTGCCAAAAGCCATACGTTCAAGCATTGCCTACCATTTGTTCTTCCCAGTCGTGCAAAAAGTCTACCTCTTCCAAGGGGTTTCTCAAGACTTCCTTTTCCAATTGGTAACACATAACACGGCCTCTTATTTATTTTGTTTTATTTATTTATTTATTTATTGAGTTAATTGTTCGGTTGATCCCTAAACTTTTAAGTTTGTACAATTTCGATCCCAATTATTATTTTTTTAGTTGGAATAACCCTATGCTATTAAAAATGTTATAATATTTGGATGAAATTAATTTTAAAAAAAATATATTTGGACGGAATCTGTTAGTTAGTATCATTTTTCATCAAATTATTAACTGATTCCATTAAAAAATTAACAGAAATTATCGTTATAACAACATTTTAATAATTCAGGAGTTTTCCGGTTACGAAAAAATGATCAGAGATTAAATTGTACAAACTTAAAAATTTAAGTACTAATAATGAATAAATTATCATTTATTTAATAAAGAAGATCCCTTTAAAGTCGATGAACATCGATCTTTATTGGTGGGCCCCCAAGATCAGTGGAATGCAAAGGCAGTTGCATGGGTCCTTATGAACTCAAACAAACAAACAAACAAACAAAATAAAACACATAAAAAAAAAAAAAATGATACTATAAACAACTTTGGCGCTAAAGTTCACATTATGCTGAAGAAAATACCTTTTTTTTTTACATGAAAGGTTTCAGAGATGGAAGCAGAATACTACCCACCTAGAGAAGATGTAATTCTGCAGAATGAGGCTCCTAGTTATCTCTATATACTGGTCTCAGGAGCAGTGGTAAATTATCTCTTTTATTAAAATTGTTGTTTTTGGCATGGTATAGGAAAATCCTAGGAAAAAAAACGGGGTATCTTCTAACATAAAGTTTGTGTGGCAAATTTGTGACCGCAGGATTTTCTATCCAAGATTGATGGGCATGATCAAGTATGTCATTTTTATATTTGTTATTATTATTTTTTTAAGATTATTCTCATGTGTGACCCTTAAGTTTAGGATCACTCTTAATTTATCCAATAAAATTTGAAAACTCCCAATTTATCACATGAATTTTAAAATCGTCCCCTTAATCCCTTTTGTTAGAATCTCTAATAAAACAAATAAAAAAATAGAGGATTTAGTGCCGTCCTCTAGTTTTTATTGATTTGTTTTTAATAAAAATTTTCTTTTCTTTTCTTTTCAATAATATTCAAGGGATGAGAAAATGGAGAGGGTAATGGGGGATACCAAACTAGTCAAGATGTCTTGGTACACCTAATGATTCTTGTCATCATTATTTATTTACAAAAAAACAAAAAACAAAAACAAAAAATAAAAATAAAAAAAAATTAATTGAAGTGATTAAGTAAGACTAATTTCCCTCTTTTTCCATATATATATTTTTAATGAAGATACTTATATCTCGATTAAGTGGACAAATTCAAAGTTTAAAAGGTAACTTAGGAGCTTTTAAAATTCAAGCGACAAACTGAGAATGATTCTAAAGTTGAGGAGGCAGAGTTAAGAGTATATAATTTCCTCTAATAGCTGTGTCATTGTGTGTTGCCCCAACTTTTAGGAAAAATACTAGCGACATCAATTCTAATATCATCTTTCTATACCAAATTCAAGTTGTCATTTTTTTTTTTATTATTATAGATTCTCACATTAATAAAAACAAGATATTACATTTACCAATAAAAAAGTCACAACGCAAAAGTTACTATTAGAGTTGATATCCTGAACATTAAAGACATGTTTCAATGTTAATGAAAGAGAAGACGTAGTCCCAACCTTCATATTCCACATGCTTTGTTACAGGTTGTCGGAAAAGCCCTTGCAGGAGATACACTTGGAGAAACTGGAGTCTTGTGTTATAGGCCACAGCCGTTTACAGTTCGGACCACTGAGCTTTCTCAGATATTACGACTCAATATTACTCCGCTCATGAACACTATACAAGCAAATACAGAAGATGGGCACATAGTCATGAAGAACTTCTTCCTGGTATGTAAAATCATAGGAAACATTCCCGTGGACCGATAAAAGTCCATCAGTGTCGCCCTAATCTTCCGAATCTGACCCGTTTTGCAATTTCAAACAGAAAATGAAGGGACAAGAAAGCTTAGAATTTGAACACCCACAAGCAGATCGAGGATTGATTATCAACGAGTGGCCGGATGGAGGACAAACAGAAGGATGTTGTTCTTACACAGGATGCCGAGGTAACTCGTGTGAGAATACACTAATGCAAGAAAGGAATATGGATTTCCAAGGACTGAAGGCAATGGAGAAGGGCGATACGGGCAATTCCCAAGCTCCTACTCGACGTACATTGCATGTGAACTCTATGACTCGTGATGGTAAAACGGCTCTAAATGCTGCTGTTAGCAAGGGGCATCTTGAGGTGGTTAAGAATTTACTTGGAGGAGGACCCAATGCAAACAAACCCGACACCAGAGGATGGACACTGAGAGGTGTAGCGGAACAGCAGGGAAATAAAAGCATATGTGACCTATTGCTTAGTTGCGAAAACAGAAGAAAACCAGATGAACATACAATCGAGTTCATGGGACCAGAAGCTGGTGAAAGCAGTGGATTTTTCCCTTCACACCAGACGAAGGCACCGAATAACTCGTACTCAAGCACTCCTAGCTCTTCTGGCGGTATGGACACAACAAGGAAAAGAGTCACTATCCACATGCAGTTTCAGAACATAAGCACACAACGACCGCACGGAAAGTTAATAATCCTACCTGATTCAATTGACGAGCTGTTGAAAATCGCTGGTAAGCCTTTTTTTGACTTAAAAGAACGGTACTTCTTGATAAACCTGAAGAACAAAAAGTTTAATTATTGATTTATTACAGTTTGCAAAATTCAGAAATCTAAAACAATTCAGTGTAAGGGCAACATTGATAAGAATAATTCAAACCTTAAACAGCATCAGAAAACTGTACATATAGACGTAGTTCTCTTTCTCATGCTTTGTGAAACTGCAGGTGAAAAGTATGGAAGCAACAGACCTAGAAAAATCATAAACGCAGAGAACGCAGAAATCGATGACCTAAGTGTCATCCGAGATGGGGATCATCTGTTTTTCCTTGATTGCGACCGTGACGATATAGATGTTGATGGAATCTAACTTTATTCAAAAGAGCTGTAGATGCATATGCAAAGATAGATTGTAACTCCTAGGCAATGTTAAATGAAAGATGACAAAATTTGACAACACAAGTTGACTGTATTGTGCTTCCGAAGCGATCAATTCAACTTGAAAATCACAGAAATCAATTTCAATGACAGCACGGCACTCTGAATCCCAAACCTCATTCAATAATTATCAAAGAGATCACGCTGAACAAATACATTTTACAATATCATCACTGTGTAGAGGACCAGAAATATTGGAAAGTCCTGGAAAATTTTCCTTTCTGTAAGCTTTTGACAGTTAAACAGAATACACGTTAAAATCCATGATGCATTGTACAGGAAACGAACTAAGCCGCCTCTAACTGAATTGGTGCATTTACTGCTCGCCTCGACATGTGATGAAGAACCATGTGAAAACAAAGCATCATATTCAGAAAATGCATCTCTATTCGCAGTCACCGTATTTTCCCCATAATTGCTATCAAAATCGAATGCTAGTGAGGATTACTCTTTCTTGATGGCACCTTCAATTGGTATAGGATGAGCTTCAGTGTTAAATACAAACTTATCCAGCGGGATAAGAGAGCTGTCTCCAAACAATAAATACAGATACTTTAGTGTCTCGCCCAAAAAGAACGTCTCCATTTTGTCTCTTCGGTGAGGAGGAATTGTAGTAACATCATCCAGGGAAGTGTATCCACCGCTATCAACTCTTGTGAATTTCTCGAAGGCTTCAAAAATCTGCCAGCCCCATTCACGATATCTACAATGCAGACAAATAAGTTAAAGTATGAAAACGTTAAACAACTATAATTCGTACTGTGCAGTGAGGGGGATCGAAAACAAATTAAAAAACTGAATTAGCTAATGTCAAAAAATAAATCATACTTTGGATCCTCAGTTATACGGTATAAAACAAATAGTGATTCGACAGTTTCTGGACGTAAGAGACTATGACGATCTGCTTGTTTAATGATTATGTCATTGATATATTCCGAACTCTTGTTCCCGCCATCAAGACCTCCTTCAGAGTATTCCTGCTTAAATCCAGGAAGGTGTCACTCGTGTAATAGAGAATAAAATGCAATGGAGAAAATAGACAAGAAAATAGATATACGAGACATATCAGTGCCACATAATTATTTCGTGTACCAAATCCTGTTAATAGTGTCCTGATTAAAAACTGACCTCTGTATGAAAGTAAGCTATTTCTGGAGCAAGACCTGTAGAGGTTACTGAATACATTTTAAAGCAGGTTTTGGCCAAATCTTCCGCAAGCTTTAAATTTTCCAGGTCTTCAAAGTTGAGTAAATTGTCTCTCATAGCTGTTTCCTTAGTAAAACCTTTAGTGGCACCCAGTGCAAGAGTACCTGACAAAAAGCACACCTGCAAAAAGCAATAACAATGTTATATAGAGAACTAAACCAAAGCCAAGTAAGTAGGAGCTTAATATTTCCGTTACAATGACAGAAAATCGACTTTTCCAATGCTTTTACCCAGATTTATGCGAAGTTATAATTTTAAACCACACGTAGAATTAGTAAAATTATAATAAATCTTAATTCCAGTAACATAGCTACTTCATCTATTCGCTATAGAGATGGTCTCAAAAGTAGCAGCAGGAAAAATGAAAGACCGGGTTTCACATTTAGCAAAGAGATCTCTTGGTCTCATAACATGTATTTGAACACCACAAATAAGGTATTGTTTTAATAAGGGTACTACTGATTAACTTCACAGAAGTCGAATATTGATGTGGTATGGCAGAAAACTATACTACTTTGGCATGTTGCATTTGAGCATTTAGGTTTTCTGATCAAGATGGTAAGGAAAGATAGCCTTATACAGAAAATGTATACATGAAATGTACTTTCCTATCCAAGGGAAACAGTGTTTGACTAATGAAACTTCTTGTATCAAGAAAAAGGAAGGCTGAAAGTTGCTTTTAGGAATAAGGATGAAGAAATGCAGAGAAACTACAGAGCAAATATACTGAGCCCAAGCTGTGGGTGCCATACCAAACTTTATGGATCAGACAGAGTAGACTCTCAGCGAAAGAATTAAAGAAAAGTAAAAAAATTACAGAAAGTAGAGAAATAATCTATCCAGATCTTATGCGTCAAAAGGCAGACTTAACTGTAACTTTTACAGAAGACATGTTCTAGAGTTTCTTATATCATGAGACTAATTTGACCACGATTACAGCAACAACATGTTTAACAAGAATATTATTTAATATTTGTATTACTTGGGGAAAGTTTGCTGGAAGGTAATAATTCATGTCTCATCTCTTGTTCTTTTAAGTGCCAAATGGTTGGAGCAAGGAATGTATATCTCGCAGCTAAGAGATGGCTATAAACCTTCTTTTCACTTACAGTGTAAATGCTGATTAAAAAGTACAAAGTATATGCTTATCCCCAGCGGCAAACATCCCAACCCTCCAGGCTAAGTATAAATTGGAACCACTTAAATCACACAAAATATTTAGCAAAATACTAACTCATGATTATGAGATGCCACGAGTTGAGAAACTACCACATACCAGGTGATCCATTTTTGGACTAAACTCGCCGTTAGCTCCATAGGGCAGTTCCCCAACGAAAACCAGTCCATTAGGGATCGATTTCCTAACAAGACGGTGCCTGACACCCTTCATTGCTTCCTCATACATATTATGAAGATATGTCACGTTAGTATCTTCACTAGCTCTCTTCTGAAGCCAAACTTTCAATAGGTATTCATAGTAGCTATCACCACGGGATCCAAGTCTAATATTTTCTCCACTAAATTCACCGGTGTGAGGGCTGCAACCATCAGAAGACAAAAGGTGAGAACAATCAAACAAATAGTGGACATAATATCAGTTAGGAAAAGAGGTAAAGCAACATAATCCTCATGGTGGCTCGGCATTGAAGATCATGGGAACATAAATAGACAAAAACAGACATTGATATATAAATAAAGCTCAGCAAGACAGACAGATTTGCAGGTGACACAAGGGACAACTATTTAAACATCTCTTACGGTAGAAAAGATCCATGAATACTTTATAAATCCCTATTTAGAAAGTGTAATCACATGACAAAATCTAGAAGCAAAAAGACTATACAGCATCCAGTACTCATGGAAAACTTCTAATATAATTATTTTTCAAAATACAAATAAGATGGCACAATATGTTACAAACATGATAATTATGGAAAAAAAAAAATACAGAAAGAAAAATTGCATTCCATTTTCCCAGGCTTTTGTGGCAGATAAAACGTTTCTCGTGATGGAAAAATGTCCTGAACCTAAAATGACAGACTGATATCTAAGCAGAAACAATTAATTTGAAAAACAGTGAGATGAGTAAATATATTATGCTTGATTCAAGGCCATACTTAATATAGATGGGGACCAGTCCTTCCACCTTTGGGAGAGTCTTCATGTGTTCCAAGACCTTCATGGCTGCAACAGAGTACTTTGGATCACCAGAAATGGTACTGAGATAATTAAACTCGAGCTGTAAAGTAGAAACCTCAGAAGTACTGCTCGACCCCCCGGGAGCCGGATGTGCTGACGAATCGTGTAGAATAACATCACTATAAGGAATAGCAGTTGGGCTGGAAGTAAAGGCAGAAAGCAGGTGATCTGCCAAGTTCTTAGCAATTTCAAGGTAAACAGCTGCTTTAGGCGCACTAGTTGCTTCTGCAGAACTCAAATGATATGCACTTAAAAGACCGCCTAAGACACGAATGGTTGTTTCAAATAAATTGACTTGCCCTTTCTGGCTAATCCTATTTGAAAGTTGTGCTTCGACCCATGTGCTTGCTTCGGAAACAACTTCATCAGCACCCATAATCATGGCAGTATCAAGAGCATCAACAATAGTAGCACCAAGCCCACCTAACCCATCAACTCCCCTGTGGGAAAGCGGCATAAGTTCATCATAACCCATTGCGTACTTTTTATAGCCCGACCATGCATGGATAAAAGCCTTCTTAACACTCTGTTGCCTTTCTATCCATTTGGATTCTGAATTCAGGTTACGATTACTTTTACCATCTTCAGGAGGTAAACGGGGAGGCAGCCTAGGTGGTTTTCTCAACAACTTCCCAAGTCTGCTCCCACCAAAAATGGTGACCTTGCCTTCTCCCATATTCCTTCCATCAGAAAGAGACTGACCAGGACTTGTACGGGTCAGCATAAGAGATGCTACGCCTACTATCAATAGTAACAAAAGAAATTTGCCCGTGCTACACCTTATACACTCATACTTAATATTACTCGTAAGAAGACTTTGAGAAATGACCTGGGAAACCAAAACATAATATCACAAATCATGCTAAATCAAATGACTACAGCCTTGCAAGGAAAGAAACATCTAAAAATCAAAAAAGTAATAACAGCAAATCAATGGAAATAGAATATGTGACTCGAATCTATGCTGAAGATCATCATTCATAGAAAGGCAAGGTTGATTCACCAATCACCAAATTCGTATGCGTTAAATAACAGAATTCGTAACGTTGACGGAGCTAAGACTGTAAGAAGCCTTTTCGAAGCTAAATTGGGTAGATTCAGAACAATAATCAGACTCGAGTTGACTTGCGTGGCTGATTAAAATATCGAACTTTTGAAGCTATTTATGTTAACATCTCTCTATCAACTAAAAAAAAAAACATTGAACACAAAACCCATAAAAATTTAGCTATAAATTTCATGTGAAACTCCCAACAAGCAACCAGCTGATAAACAGCTGCCAAAAAAAAGGAAATCTGAAATCTTTATTCCTTAAATTAAAGTATGAATCTAAAATTGTCTTTTTTCCTAGTCAATCATTAACATTTACTAGCAGTCCGTAAAGAGCAAACCAAACATCAGAAATTCCAAGCATTCAATCCGAAAATCTCTTTCTTTAACCAAAAAAAAAACCAAAAGCAAATCAAAATAAATAAAAAAAAAAACCAGAAGAAAACGACGCAATTCACTGATCCAACGATCAATCAAGCACGGAATTTCCCGGCGGTCAACCGAATTCAGCAAGTCAAAGCAAATGATAAGGAATAACAGAAGGAGATCCAGTATTGATCGAAACCTTGGAGAAGGAGCGATGGCGGAACTTGGCATTATCGTAGTGGAGATCTCTTTTGGAGTAAGGCAGAGACATGGACGACGACATGCTCGATCCGAGATCGCCAGCTAGGGCAATTACGCCGCACGGCCGCGACGATGCCAGAATACGAATGGGATTGCCGCCGAGAAGCGGATTTTCGCAAGAAAGTGACGGTAAGTTTCTGCTTTTTGATTTTGGCAAGAGCGGGGGATGGGATTCGCGGAATTATAGGCGACAACAAGCAATGATGTCTTGCGAAATCGTCCGATCGATTAGAGAGAGAGAGAGAGAGGTTTTTGGGTGTTGGAGGGTCCTTCACGGACTTGTTTCTCAAGTCAACCAATTCCCACGCGCGCACAGCTTTTTTTTTTTTTTTTTTTTTCCTTCTAATAATGCACACAACTTGTATCATTTTGGTGTCGCACGATCATATACATTAGTTGAGTTTTTTTTGAGTTAAAATTGTCTGATTTTTAAAAAGTAATTATTTTTTTTTTTTTTGAAAAAAATGTAAAAATGAGTGGATGATCCAAATAAAGTCTGGTAAATGAGTTGAGTTTGAGTTGAGATGAAATTTTTAAGTTTGAGTTGAGTTGACTTTTTAAAAAGTAGTTATAAATTTTATTAACTTTTTAAAAAAAGATAAAAATTAAGATGAAAAAATACAGTTTAGTTAGAGTTGAAATGTATTACCAAACAAAGTATAAAATAAACAAAATAATAAAAGGAAGAAAACAAACCAAATAATGTATGTTCTGTATCATATGAATTTCCTAAGTCACTCCTAAAAAAATAGATGACGTGAAATAAATCTGTTAAATATTAACAGAAATGTGACAAAAATAACTAACTTACACTTCTTTAATGAGTTTAAGAATTGATTAAAAAAAAAAGGCACCAAACGGCACTTTCATAAAATGTTCAAAGACTAATATAGTAATTTACCATTTGTTTTCTTACTTTTAAAATACCAACAACAAGTTTTCGAGCAATTAACTTCTTTTCTAAATTAATATGTTTTACTTTTTTCTAAATAAGAGGAGGTCTGTTTATAACACAATTTTTGTTAATTCTTCCCACACTCTTTTTTACATAAATTTACTCTTAATAAAATATCTAAAAATAAATTTTTTTTTTCTTGTACTTTATTATAGGGGGATTTGAATTTTGTACTTTGTGTTAAAGTCAACTGTGAAACTGTCATTGGGATTGATGCCCAGAAAGCATCTGATATTTCTGACTTTATTATTATTTAAATAAAGGGTAACTTGCTTATTTAGTCTATAAACTATTAAGTTTGTACAACTTTAGTCCTATTTTTTTCGTAACAGTAATACCCCTAAACTATTAAACTAATACTAAAATAGTCATTTCCGTTAGTTTTGGACATAATCCGTGGATAATTTAATCAAAACATGATATTAACTAATGAATTCTATCCAAAAATTAACGAAAATGACAATTGTAGCAATATTGTAATAGTTTAGGGGCATTATAAATTTGGTCTTTGATCTTTTTTTGTAGCTGAAATACCCCTAAATTATTAAGATATTGTTACAATAGTCCTTTAAGTTAATTTTTGGACAAAATCCATTAGATAGTGTCACTTTTTGATCAAAGTGCTAATAAATTATGTATATATATATATATATATCAAGTACCAAAATTGCACAAACTTAAAAGTTTGGGCACCAACATCAGAATCTACTCTTAAATAACTAGTTGTTATCTTTCATTATACTTGTATTGACATGAATGCTAGTAATTAACAAATATCATAAAATTACCTCATTATTTGTGACCTTAAAAATTGTATACAAATATTATATATGAGATAGTAATATTTAAGGCTAATAATCTAAATTATATCTGTAACAAATAATTAAAGTTGTGATAATTATTACTAGTAGGGTTCATCTCTATTACAAATAGAACAATCTTATCCGGATTGTTGTTGAAGTATGATCGGTATGAAAGTGCTTCATATGATGGTGATCATGGAGGACGGGAACATGATTAATTTGGATATCTAATGATCTCCGTTAGAATATAGACTATACAATCTCAATCAACATAATCATATTTAAAACAATTTTAATTATAAGTTGTTAGCAAATTCCTAGTTGTGGCGTTATTATTTTGACATGTTGAGTCCAGATTCACAAAAAGGTTGAATCTCACTCATGGTATATTAAAGATGTAACAAGGTACGTGATTGTGAATATTAATTAACGAGTTGAAATTCATATTTTTTATTATAAAGTAGATGAACAGTTCTCTTAAGTGTTGATTCGGGACTTGTATAACAAAAACGCCCAATTTATGATAAGATCATAAATATATTATTCATTAGAGAATCAATATTATTCAAAGAGAAAAATACAATTAAAGAGGTTAATGGATAATTGAAACCTAACTTTAATTGTTAACTAACAATGCATGATTGATCTATACGTAATGATTATCCTAAAAGTCGATTCGAATTCTTTAAATAATATATATTTATTTATAATTTTAAGAATATAATTCCAAGTTTTTAGTGGAGTAACATTATAATTAATAAAATTGATATTTTGATTAAAAAGTTTAATTGAGTATTAAATGAATTGAAGCTTGAAATTATAACTTCATAATTACTTATGTTGTCTCGATAATAGTACTTGGACCTTATGTATTTAATTTATATTGATTTATTTGGAATTGATGAATTCTAAATTAGGACTTACTCACTTTGAATATATTAATAATTCATTTGAAATTAACTAAATAAACTAAATATTATGATTATTTAGTTACACACACTATGATCTGCACCAACACTACAGGGATAATCCCTTTGTTGTGTAATTTTTTATCATCTAAATTTTGTTAGTTTGAATTTACATATCTTTATTTAAAACCAAATTTTTATCTAGATATTTGAGTTGAAATAGAAAACAATTATCCAAGTGTTGGATGACATGAAAAACAAATGTCTAGGCCCTTTCATAGGTGACATTGGTGTAAACCACCTCCCCATAAGAGAAGGTGATCAATTTATCATTAAATAAAGGGATTATCCAATTATGGTGTTTTCATGACACTATAAATAGATAATTTATTTTCTTATTAAAAAATAGACAATTTATTTCTTGAAATCACAACCTTTTGCATTTTTTCTAAAAGAAAGAAAACCTATTTCAAACCAACAGCTATCACTAAGCTATATTTATAACCATAATAAAATTATTTTAAGAACAAAATTATTTTGAAAAGTACCTTTCACACGCCTTACTCTATTAATTGGAAAAAGTAATACACCATTTAAAAAAAAAGTAATATACTTTTTTAATAGAATACTTAAACACTAAATAATAATAACCATATATAGATTTTAAAACAAAATAAATAGATAAATTAGAATATAGCTTCAAGGCAAGAAGAAAGTGAAATGGTAAGTAGCATCCACAGAAGTGGATGGGATGGTAGAGAGTCTTGATACTTTTATTAGGCATCTTTCCTTCATCCATCCCGTTTTGAGTCCCATTGCCTCATTTAGGCCCCGCTACTGTTAAAGTTTGGATTGGTGATGACAAGGTAGGTCCCGCATGTACGATTGAGATAAACAAGTGTAACTGTCCTGATTCTGTCATACTTAGGGAAGTGGAATTGCCTGTGAGGCTAAAAATCCTAAAAATGATGGGCCGCCACCAAACCTTTTTTTTCCTACCAAAAAAAGTGAAATGGTAATGTAATGACCCGACTTTTCGGAATGTTAACTAACTTACTTATTCTTAGTTAATATAGTCTTAATACTTATTTATATTTGATTTCAAAAATGCAGAACTTCTTTTTTCTTTTTAAAAACAAATTTTACTTGTACTTGAAAAGTTCGATAAATTAAAATTTTAACTGAGAAAATTGAAATTTCTAAATAATAAATTTCTCATTCAAATTTGTACTTAAATAGTATTTAAAAAGCTATAACGTTATGTGAGTTAAAATGATAGACCTTCAAATCTTTAAGTACTCCTAATTTAGTAGTACCGAAATATTGAAAATATAGTTTTAAAGATAATCAATACAAAATAATTTAAGAAGTCTAAATGTAGAAATTAAATTCGTGGTGATATCTTACTCCATTCCTTCATTGCTCACAAGTCCATAAAATATTTAAGTAGCAAGCTGCTTAGCTGTGTTACCTACAGCACGAATACACATATATGAGCTTTCGCTCAGTAAGTACAGACTATATCTCACAAAATATTTTTATAAAATCATATCATTACACGTCACAACATGAATGTTCAAAAATGCATGTGATCTATGCGTGTTCAAGTATGCTTTATTATATATATGTTTTGTCTACTTAAGGGCCTCTATGTCGTACTCATATGCGCGCAACTAATGAGGAGTTGGGGGGAGTGACCCTCCGACAACCTCTAAGGCCATAATTTATAACTTTCGTTCTTATCATATCCTCTCATTAATTAAAGGTTGGTACGACACTTAATCCTATCTTTCGTTAGCTTCATTCTTTTTAATTGTGACAATATGTAGACTTACATGTCACTATGCATCTATCATTATGGCATGAATATCCTAAGAGGTATGTTGATCATATTAGTACAAGAGAAATTACACATATCAAATGCTTAATTAAAGTAATACATATAACTCATATACTCATCACATCATCAAGGTAAATCATAGCAAACATAGAACATCAACAAAGAAAAACACTTTGTTTCATGCTGTAGGTGAGGTTTGTACTTACTTGTCCTATGTGCCTCAACTTCGGGAATTATAACTCCTACTACGTAAGTTTGGGAAATTGTCCTGATTTAATAATACTTCGTTATTAGAGTGAATCATGGTTATATATATATATATATATATATCATTTTTTATAAATTAAGGTGAACTTAATTTACTTGCATCATAACTAACCTTAATAATTAATTGTGTAAAAGAAAATTCTACTAATTATCATTAATTTAATTTAATTGATTAATTAATAGATTATTAAATAACTAATTAATTAAGTAATCATTAATTATTACTTGATTGATTACATAATTTTTATTGACTAATTAGTAATTATATCCTCAATAATTAATTATGTTATTTAAATATTCATTCTCATTTATTAATTAATAATTAATAATTATGTTAGTTATTAATGATTAATTAATATCTTATTAACCATCCATTATTATATTAATAATTATATTAATGATTATTGATTAATTAATCTCTAATTAATCATGCAATTTAATTATATAATTACTTAACATAATAATCTTCCTTACATAATTAATAATCACTTATTAGCTCTTATATTTAAATAATTATTAATTAATGACTTTCTTAATTACTTATTAACTTTCTTAGCATAATTACATTTTTATATATATTTATTAGTGTATATATTTATTTCTTAATAATTAATCAATCTATATCATTTTAGTGACAAGGAGTCACCTAAGCATATACTTTTAAGTGAGTTGTCTTTCATCTAATATTAGACTTGTAAGGCCCAATCCCATTAGTTGTGATCAGTTAGTTAGGCTAAGGTAGTTTCTTGATATATGTATAGTAATCCTCTAGTTTATTTTGTCTTGGTCCATCTAAAAACTTGTGATTCAACTTTATAAAATTAGGGTTTTTCACATTATTTGATCATACACTTAATACCAACTCAGTTTATTAATATTTATGTTCATATGTTATGACTTACGCTTATGTCACATTTTTAATGTTTAATAGTTTTATTGGTGTGAGAATTTAAATTGTAAGATTTATTTAAATTTTTGTATAATTCTATTTTGGACATTTGGAAAGTTTGAAGTATCTCGTTTCTGTCCTTATATTTATTTTCCAAAATCTCAGAGGTTTTAAACCTTAGTATGGACATTTTTATAAGTGTCCTAGAATAAAATCTCAGTTTACCAGATTTTAATATAATATTATGTGATTTATTAAAAATTATGTACTTATCCGTTTTAAATATATAATAGTTCATTTCAAAGCTTAAGATGTATACTTTACAACCATAAGTTATTTTCTTAAGTTTTGGAGTTTAATATGCCGTATAATGAGGTTTTGTTACTATTGGTCTCACGTATGTACCATATGCCCAGATTTGTGGTTAAACTTAGAAAAATCGTAACAATTCACTTACAAGTCCAAATAAGGCAAAAGATATGTCATTGAAAAGCTTATACTGTCTAGTTTATGTAAAAAAACACTTTTACAAAAACTTATGTCTTACTAACCCAAAACATACAAAATGGTACATCTTGCAAAAACCTCAATTCATAGTCTTAAATTGTAAAATTCATCAAAAATTGCATATTTATCCATATGAGGCGTAAGATACCTTGCTGGAAAGTTAAAGAATCTAGTATTTAAATCTATAACTTATAATCTAAAATTTTGAGATTAAGGGGTTCGGATTTCATAAAACCCGTGGCTAGCCTGTACCCCAAGGTTTATTTTTCCTTCTAGTTTTGTGTCACAAATTCCAATGCACATAACTTTAGACATACATAAGCAAACCAAGTGATTCCAAAGCCTAAAATAAAGCTTGTCCTTTGTAGAATCTTATCATCTAATTTATTTTTTAATACCAAAGTTTCTAACGCATGTCATGTTATCACAACCACCACAAGCTCTAACAAAGTTCGTTGAACTTACCGAAATGCTCCATAGATTCTCTAAGACCTCGGACCTCCAAAGTTCTTCTAGAAACCTTTTCCTAGGTAAGAAGGAGTCTAACATTAATATTATAACTACATAACATGCTTTAGTTCTCTAAAAATGATCAAAACACAAAGAGAACTATTAGGTTATCTCTAGTAACACATTCTCTAACTTCGCTTCACACTTTTTCAAACTTTGTAATGGGGTTGCTTGGAGCCTTAAAATGGAGGGAGAAGGGTGCTGGAGGGGTGTTAGAGATAGAGAATAGTGTTGGTGGTTTTTGAGTTTGATGGTGGCTAGAGAAGCTAGGTTTTTTTTTTAGCTTAACTTGTGTGATAATGAAATGGGATTTAGGGTTTATTTTTCAGCCAAAATATATCTTAAATGGGGATGTCTTTTAAGGGTTAAAAGTGGAAAATGATGGCTGATTTCCTCCTTGGATTGTCGCCACTTTGAGGGGAGGGTTGGTGTGAAAATTTTGCTTTACAAAGTGGAAGACAAATGGTCCCTTTCATCTTGTACCACCATGTTATATACAAGTACTTACTTCTTGTCATTTTTGCGTAAATTAACCACACCAATTCTTACTTGTGCTTGCATACATGCACAATATAGCATTTTCACCTTAATTCAAACATCCTCTTGTTTGTTTGACTAGAAATCCAGATCTCCCTCTAACTCCCATTTTTTTAATTTTTGTTTTTCTTTCTTCCAATTTTTCATCCATTGATCAATGATTATCATCTTTGATCTCACCCATTTGATTATCTACCACTCCAATCCTTGACCTAACCTCTCATTGGTCACTTAGTATCCAAAACTTGGCCATTGATTTGTTTATGATCCTTTCACATAAAATCTACACCATTGATTTTAAATATAATCACAATTCTTAATCAATCATCCACATTTGGATTTACTCCCAATCAATCTTAACCATTCATTTCCTATATATGTGACACCTTAATTTTCGCAAGCATACTCTCAATACTTAAATATTGATATGATCAAAATAAATACTAAGGTTATCAAATTGATCTACTAATAATAGTTGGGTTTCCTTTCTAAAAATTAATATTTATTCCTCTAATATGACATAACAAATTTTTCGTTTAAATTTATATGTCGTTCGAATCATTTTTTATGTATCTATAATTTCTCATTTAAATAGAAAAACTCAACATTGTTACATCATCGACATCATCATACTGATGATACATATAAAATTATTCATGATTTTGAAATTTGATATTAATCAAAATAATTCATTAGAAATATATTAATGAATGAAATCCATGATAATAATCCATGTATTTACCAAAGTTTTATATGTTTTTACCACATATTACCTATATTTTTCTTCCTAAATAATTTACACAAAAACTAACAAATATAAATTTAGTAAATACATATATTTATCAAGAATTATTTATATTTACCACATATTACCTATGTTTACAAATATTATAGTTCAGTCCCAACAATAAGAAAATAGTAAATACATATATTTACCAAAGCTTTATATGTTTTTACTACATATTACCTATATTTTAAAAAATTTCAATTCCACCCCAAAAATAAGAAAACCTAACCCCAAATCACAAAACCCTAGCCCAAATTGAAAAATCCCAAGTCAATTTCAACTTCGCCGGAGCACCGACACCATCATTGTCGGACCTGACGTCGTCGTTGCTTGGGAGATCGTAACACCGTCAGCTGTCGAAGTTTGATCTCCTCTCCCTGCCATGGCCGTCGCTGCCAGAAGCTGGTGCTGGAGACGACGTGGACGGAGATTGAGACAAAGATAAGGACAGAGATATCGCAATCTCCAGAGCTTCGCCGTCACCCATCTGTGATTGATGCTACTCTTGGGACACCGTTGGCCGTCGAAGTTCAATCTCCTCTTCTCGCCATGGCCGTCACCAGCAGAAGCCGTTGCTGGAGACAACGTGGATAGAGGTTCAGATGAAGATGAAGACGGAGATATCACAATTTCCATAGTTTCGTCGTCGCCCAGCAGCGATTGACGCTGCTCTCGCGACAGTGGCTTCTCTGGGAAGGTAAGTTCGAGATCCAGCCTTGCAACAACGACGGCGACATCTCCGGTGGGGAGAGAGAAGGTCTAGCAATGGCTTGGATAGGTTTGGGTATTCCGACGTGGTCGCGCCAGACTCGTGTTACTGGACTGGGGGATGGGGAAGACAAATAGATAGGGGTAAAATGGGAATCTTAAAAAAAGGGATTAAAATATGCTATTTGATGACAATAGTTTCATTTATGCTATTGTTTTAAAATCTTATAACTCAATATGCTAGATCACAAATTCTCGCATAAATTGGTATGATTCCAACATTTGTCTTTCTTTGATATCGACTCCTTTACAATTTTCGTTTACGTTGCAGAGGGCTTGAGAAGGAAATTGAAAAGAGAACTTGTAAATGCACTTATTCTTAAGGTACAAGAGAACCTTTTTTCGTTCAGTGGTTAAAAAAATTAAAATTATAGCTTTAGGATTATAAAAACCTTTTTATCTATCTTGATCTGTTTTGCAATTTTGGTTCAAGCTGAATCAAATAGGATCCTTAACAGAGTGCATTCAAGAAAAGAAGAAAAAAATGGGGGAAAAAAAAAAATCGTCATTAAAAGGTATTCCATTTGATTAGCGGTGAAATTACGAGCGACAACTTCATTGCCGATCTTTCTGTGGGTTTGGCAGCGGTAATTGTGTATCTTTGAAACTCGTCATATTTTAGTTACGAGACGTTCGAATACGTGTACGTTCGTCTGCATGTAAAATAAATTTTTTGTTATTTTTTGCAATATGTATAACTGGGTTAGTCTCCTTTAAGCTTAATATCAAATAATTATCGTACTACATGCAATTTTTCAAGATGGAGCGGGAGCTAGAAGCCTAGAACATCATTCAGTTTAAGCCGGAGGAAGGCTCTGTGCTGACTGTTGAATCTTCCCATCACTGTTACTCTGCAAAATTCATTGTCTTTCAATTTTAATTTATTCCAAGGAGTGATGCCATCTAATTAGTACTGTTAAAAAAATAACAAAATAAATTTTTTTTTTTTTTGAACATTTAGTTTGGCCTTTATTTAACACTTATTTTAGCTGGCATTTTACTTATCTTAATTTTTGTTAGTTTGCTAGCGAAGGACAAATTATTACAATTAATTTTAGCCCCCAATAGGGTTAACATTATTTATTTATTTATTCTGTAAATAAAGGCAATATATAATTTACGGATTGTTTAGACCTCTACGATCTTCACAAGCTTTTTTTTTTTTTTTTTTTGTATGTTTAAGATGTATTTACCATTAAATTAAGGGTGGTCAATGAAAAAGTAAATTACATGATCCTTCTCCTCATCCCCTTTCTTCTTTCTTGTATATGTCTTTGTTATAATGTTTAAGACTACTGATGTGTTTGAAATATTTTTTTTCTTGTACTCATTCCTATGTATCTATTTATCTAGAAAATCGAATGATATCAATTCTAATCTCAACTTTTCAGTACCAATCTATATAGTATGTGAGTTGTTGTGATTTATTTATTTATTTATTGTAAGTGTTTAAAAGATAATGATATCAACTAATTATATTTATCAATAAAAAGATAACAACTCACTGTCATGCAAATTGATATGAAAAAAATTGAGATTATATATAATTGATGTCTCTAGCACTATTTCCATCAACAATCCATAAGAAAAATTTTAATAAAATGCCTGCCCTGTGCCCTTAACTGTAAAATGCATCTAATGTGTCCATTGAACTAAAAACAGTCTACAAATTTACAACTTCTGTATGCTTTTGTCCAAAGAATAGACATAGGGTCCGTTTGGCAGAGCTTGTGCTTTTGCTTCTAACCAGTAGAAGAAGGGAAGCAAAAATTGTGACTTCTCAATAAGTATTTAGAGTCAAAAAGCTTTTGAGGTCAAAATAATCTTTAAAATATTCTAATAAGTACTAAAAATGTTAAATAAAGTTTATAATATCTAATTTAAATTTTGTTATAAGTTTTAAAGTCTAATTAGAAAAGCTTTTGTCAAAAGTTATATTTTTTAAATTTAATAGGAAGCACTTTTAGAGACTGGAAGCTCTTCTAAAAAATCATCCAAACACTTTCGGAAACTGTTTTTGGACCTGGGAAGCCAAAAGCAACTTCTAATAAGCTCTACCAAACAACCCAAAAATTGGAATCGTTGCACTTATGAGTGTCTAATGAAGGATACATACAAGGTTAGAGCATTTTTTAAGTAGGATACAAGTAGTTATTTGGGCTAGGATTTTCAAAGAACCATTTGGGGAAGAAATGTATTTCACCTTCATAAGTAGGCTTCACTAAATTAAAATTAACTTTAGGTCATTACAGACTAGAAGAAAACTCATATACACTTATATGTCACTTAAAATTTTCCTTTTAAAGGTCTTTATGGTCGATTTGTCTAATAAAAAATATGTGTGGTTGCTTGTGTATATAAAAAGAAAGTATTTCACCTTCCACAATTTGGCAGGTAGTGTTTCATGATGGAATTTAGAGAGAGAGAGAGAGAGAGAGAGAGCCGCAGGGGGGGGGGGGGGGGATGATGTGGGGGTGGTTGGGAGGGAATTTGTTATTGTGTGTTGTTGAAGTACACTTTTTATTTTTAATACACTTTTTATTTTTAATGACAATGAATAGAAACTTTTGTACTTAATACAATTATTTACGTGAAATTTCAAGTTATCTTACGATAGGCACATGATAACCTTTATTAATCTTTTTTCAATTTTAATGTCAAGGACTTAAACTGCTAAAAAAAAAGTTCGAGAAAGTAATCTTAAAAATTAAAACGTTTAGGAACCAAAGACCCATGTCCCAATCCTGGAGACTAATAAGTACTGATAATTCTAATTATTATAATTATTGAGATGACAATCACATTAAAGAAAATGATTAAATTAGCGTATTCAAAAGAAAATGATTAACTTAGTATTGTTCATAAAGTACAATTTTTTACTAGCCCTAAGAGAAGCATCACGTTTATATACTAATATCTATTACTATTATATAAAGCTCAAGTTTTTTATTATTTAAAATTTTGATATTTCTATTTTGTCTTTTTGTGGGTGTTTTTTCAAAATTTTTTTCTTTCATTTTCTAGATGAAATCATTTGATACTTTTTGCTTTTTAATATAATCATTCTTTATTACTATTCTTAATCTTTTAAGTAGAAAAGTTTGAACTTGTTTTATTTTTATTTTTTATCTTTTTTATTTTTATTTTTATTTTTATTTTTGAATCTTTTGCTTTTAATTTTTTGAAAAATACTTTTGATTTGCTCATTTTATTTAGAAATTTTATATTTATATTCTTTTTAAATTAAAAAAATACTTAAAATATTATATATATATATATATATATAAATATATACACACAACAAACCAAATCTATGTGTGTGAAGCATGCACGTACAACTAGTATATTGATAAAATGCTTTTGAAGTGTAAAATATGTCGGTGTGGGAAATAGTAATAATTTACTGAAATCATTCTTTTTCTTGTGAGTTATTATCAAGCAATTTAAATTTTTAAGAAAAGTTTCATGTGTGATATCACATTTATATTATGTGCATTTATAATTTTATATTTAAAAACTTATAACAATTAATTTATTCATATATAATTTCTTATTCAGAATCTTATCACATGATATTATTCAGATATTAATATAAATAAAAGATAATGTAATTATTAAAAAATATTATAATTACATCTCCTTGTGGATATAATATAATACAAATCACATCATAAATAACGTATAAAAAGAGTGTCATACAAGAGTCCCTTCTTAAATTTTTATCCTTTTTAATGGAGCATGATAGTATTTTGATAGACACCCACGTGTGAAAGAGGAAAGAAAACCATTCCAATTTATTATTATTATTATTATTATTTTAATGGCAGAAAACCATTCCAATTTCAACCAATCAACAAAATTCTAATTTCCCCAATAAATATGAAAGACCCGTTTTTAATCCCCTTCAATGCAAGTGATCTGTGTCTCTGTAAATAATAAGTTACTTCGAAAATTCGAAATTGGCACTATTCAAACTTTTATTGTTAGCCAAAACAGTTATATATATATATGTTGTGCTACCTGGTACCTACCTCATTGAATTTTCGAAAATCTTATCCTCAGAATGTGGTAGCGACTGGAGAGAGACTGACAACTCACAAACGTTTTTTATTTTATTTTTATTTTTTTCTCAATTATTCATTGTATTTACTATGTTTAGTCGTATTGGTGTATACGATGACCTACTGCAAGTAAAGTAGCCATCTACCCCACCTATTTAAAAGTTGAAGTTAGCTGGCCAAAGTTGTAGCAGTATCAATTATTGCTTATAATCAGTGTCACACAACATTAATGGTCCAAGTTAAATCTCTTCCCTTTTTTTTTTTAATTCAAATTTTTCATCTTATAATAAAATTCAATATATCATAAATTCAATATAAGAATATACGAGATCTCTCATGTCTGGTACCTATTTTTATCGACAACTCATTTTGGGCTGTACCATCAGTTATCGCTCAACAACTTGTCAATGTCCAATGCCTCGCTGCTTAAACCGTACCATCACCGTCGCACACCGGCCTGCCAATGTCCATCTCCTCACTTCTTGAAGAAGGCAATGGGGTCGCGGAAGCGATGGCAATGTGTAACAACATCTAGAAAGGGAAGAAGAAGACCTTCATTGTTGCCAGCAACTGCCACCCCTAGACTATTGATATCTGCAAGAGCAGTCAATGATAGCGACGCTACGTCTTCGCCATGAGTTCCGATGACTTCACCATGATTTCCGACTATGATTGACATGAGTTTCTGCGAAATCCTCGAGCACCTCCAGATTGGCTTTTTTTTGCTGCGGCTCTTTCCCTCTTTCAGGTTGTATTGTTCTCTATGCCAGGTTGTGTCGTGCTCTTTCGCAGATCGTACTGTCGGACTGAATAACGGCCATCGGACAACATAGTATTCCTAAAAATATAATAATGTACATAAAACCACTCTCATATGTTACATCCAATATCAACTATACAAATTTCAAGATAATGACAAAAAAAAAGTTGTTGTTTAACTGAAATTCAAGAATTTACCTTGTCTTTTAAAAATTTTTGAGGTATTTTTGTAATCTGATAAATTTTTTTTTTTAAATGGAAATTATCATTCAAGATAAAATAGGATACGAACATCATTATCAAAGATAAATCAACCATGTGATACAAGAGATATAACCCTCGAGATTAGTTCCATTAGTAAAATCTGATGTAGCTCAGTGATGAGGACAGAAGCCGATACCCGTTGATGGGAAAATTCATCTTTTTCCTCGGCAATCCTATAATCGAGCATGTACAAAGCTCTTTTAAAAAAAATCTATAATCGATAGAATATTCCGATCAATCGAAAAACAGTAACTCACAGGACAGAGACTGCAATAAACTTTATCTAGCTATAACACTAGCGGAACCAATAGACATGTATACACACACAAAAATAAACCGGAGGTGGGGGAACTACCTCCTTTATTATAAAATTAAACCTAAAACACAAGAAAAAACCATTAATATAAAAAAACATTAACGGCAAAATTCTCGCCCCACGTGAAACAACCACTCCGCTACATGCCACAACTCAGAAGAAAACAATCGGCTCAAGATAACAGATCGCCGCACCTACCATTGGACAACCAAGGTATCGCTGGATCCCAAATCTCTGGAAGCTTGTCGGCTAAATCTGATCGATAAACTCCCATTTAGAACCTTTTGAGTCCATTCCTACCAAAATCATCGAACTGCTAATCATCCTCGCTGGCTGCGGTGACGGCGGCAGTAGAAGTCCCACACAAAAAGAAACCCTAGATATGAGAAATTTGAGAGAACAAAAGGGAAACCTAAAAGCTCCAAATTGATGATCGTCTCTTTCTTGTGTGTGTGTGCAACCCTTTTTTTTTTTTTTTCTGTAATTTGATAACTTTCACCCATGTGTTTCATCCCAACGTCAATTAATGCAAAATGAGAGGTGCGAGACAAAATAAATACATCAATTAATGCAAAATGAGAGGTGTAAGACAAAATAAATAAATAAATAATATATATATATATATTTCATCTATATCTCTTAAATTTTAAGATCACTTTTATTTTGTTATTTGAATTTTAAAAATTCTCATTTTGTCTGTTAAATTTTGAATTTGACCGTACCTACTTTACCCTTATCTCAGAATTTCAGTTCAAAACAGACGGAAAATATAAGAAAATTAGTTTTATTAAGCTCGCTCTATTAGTATTTCTATTAAAAATAAACAGAAAAGACCACATAACTATATTGAATTCACGCTTTTTCTTCTGTTTTTAACTAAAATTCTGATAGAAGAATAAATTCAAAATTCATAGAGTAAAATGAGAGTTTTTAAAATTTATAAGATAAATAATAATAATGCTAACATTTAGAAAGCATGAATAGAATAATTAAAAAAAAACTATTATTATTTGATAGAGAAATCAAAACGATAACTGTATATCTTTTAACTTTGCGACATTTGAGAATAATTGATATTAATTTTTTTAATTTCTTTTTTCAATTTTTGTTGATAGTTAATAAAGTTGTTCTCGTACAAATTAAATGCATATTTGTCGTTTTCGTATGAGTGTATCTAATATTAGGGGTGAATTTTGTTATTAAAAAAACATGAAAATGAATTTTGTTTCCTAATAAAATAAATTTTGTTTGATTAAGAGAAAGACATTAGAAAATCTTTAACATTTAAAAAAGACATTTAAGAGAAAGACAATTTTGAATTTCAAACAAACACAGTTTAATTATTATTTATATTTCGACTTTAACTTGTCCCTTGTTTGTTTTGATAACTTGCCACCAAAATTTCTAATTTTGAACATAATTTACCAAAATTTTTTAAATTGTTATAATTTGTCCTTTTTTTTGTTGTTGTTGTTAATTTACACTAAATTGAGGGTTTGAATTACAAGATTTGCATCATAATTTGATTTGAAAATTATCGTCCTCATATAAGACACATGTGGGCTTTATATACAACCAATTCAATGGGAAGTAAAATTAAATGAATATTGCAATAATTTAAAAAAGTTTATAAATAAATTACTTAAACCCCATTTTATTATACAGATTTGAACGTTTTAAGCTTGAGTCTGACGTGTGACTTTAATAAAGTTGGGGTCTAACTAGATAAAGTTAGCCAAATTCTTATATTTGACCAATATGTTTGAAAAATTGTTTTTAAAAAACAACCATGTTTGAAAGACATATCCAATTTTCAAAATTGGAAAACTTTTGTAAAAAATTGTTTGCTTCAATTTTTTTCATCATTTTCTCATTTTGAAAAAAGAAAAAATATTTAGGGGGTGTTTGGTGAATGAGTTTGAGTTAAGATTTTTAAGTTGAGTTTGAGTTAAGTTAAGTTTAGTTTAAAAGTTGAGTGTTTGGTAAAAAGTTTGAGATAAAAAGTTTAACTTGAGTTGAGTGTTTGGTAAAAAAGTTTAAGTTGAAAAGTTTAAGTTGAGTTGAGTGTTTTGTAAAAAAGTTTGAGTTGAAAAGTTTAAAAAGAGTTAGGGTCCTGTTTGGATGTAAAAATTTGAGTTAAAATTTTTAATTCAAATATAACATTCCATTTTAGGTTTCTGATAATAAAAATGGAAAAATTAAAATAAACTCAATTAAAAATACAAATCAACAACATACATCAAAACCTTTTATAAAATTTCTTACATAGCCATAAAATACAACAACAAGAAATACATAGTTGGTCACTAAAATTTAATAAAAAAAACATAATAATTACAATCCTAATCTGGTTTAACTAGATAAAACTGAGCTTGATTTCAAGTGAATTTATACCATGGAGATGATTGATATATGTCCCACATATCATCAGCCATCATATCTCTCATCTGATTCATTGCACCCCTCCTCGATTCATGTTGCTGCGTTCCTTTACTTGGGCCAATACCATCGACCCTGTCGGCCAACACGTAATCCGCGTTAACATCGACAAGTCTACCTACAGACATATAATCTACCGCATACTCTTCAAAAAAAGGATCCCCAACCTGCGCCATCTTTATGAAATTATAAAATGGGCTTGGGCCGAACTTGATTTACTGTACACCCAACCAAATTTGCTTTCTGTTTTTTCATCCCCTCTCTCATAGCCAGTAAAGTATTCTTTAAATGTTAATTGGTTTAAATAATCTCTGAACTATTTAAGAATTGACATTTTAATCCTTTTTTTTTTTTACCGTGTTAACCTTAAACTCTTTAAAAACATGACGATTTGATCTCTTCTGTCTACATATATTAAATTTCTAACAGAATGAGCTATGCACAATGAATATGATCTAATTTACAAGAGTATTTTAATAATCTAATAATAATTAATGTAACAAAAATAAAAAAAATTATTAAAAAAACAAACAAAATTCCTATTCTCCTTTCTCTTTCTTCTCTCTCTTTCTCCTTATTTCTCAAAACCAAATCTCCGAACTCTTGGGGGGGGTGGATGGCGGCAGAGATGCAGTGGAAGGTGGGGGACCCAGATTGGCCAACTCCGGGGGAAGGGGCGTTGGCGATGGCAAAGACACAGGGGAGTGGGGGACCCAGATTCGCAAACTTCGGTTAGGCGGGGGGGGGGGGGGGGGGAGGCGACGGTGAAAGGGAGAGAGAGGGGGAGGAAGGGGAGACGAGGGAGGGGGGACGATGGCGAAGGGAGAGGGAGAGGGAGGAAAGGGAGGCGAGAGAGAAGGGGGTGGGGGAGCGGCGACGGCAACGGCGAAGGGGAAAGAGAGAGGGAGGAAGGAAAGGCGCGGCCCAGATCTAGTGCTTGGGTCGCGGGGAGATTGTCGTCAGGCAAGAGGGGCTGGATATGGTAGGGGACTGTCGTTGGGAGGGGGGGGGGGGGGAGAGAGACCAGATCTAGCTCCTGGGTGGTGTCGGGGGACTCGTCATTTGGGGAAAAAGGGTCTGGGTCGATGGCGTAGACGCAAGGAGGGCAGCTAGATCGGTGTTTGGCACTAGGGTTGAGCTCGGCGACGGCGAAGATTCTGGGGGGGCGAAACTCGGTGACGATGAAGGAGGGCATCGGATCATGTAGGTGGGAGAGAGAGGGGGTTGTGAGTTCAGATATCTTTCCCTCTCTTTTTCTGAGTTATTAAAGGGAGACTAGGTGCACAGTAAACCAAGTTGGGTTTACTGTGCAACGGTTCAAAGGAGGTTCTGGTTGGGCTAACACCCCAAACGGAAAAAGTTTGGACTGAACTCAAAAAAACCAGTTTGAACTGGAATGCCAAACGGCCCCTTAATTTTTAAACTTATTTTGTACAGTATTTTTTTGAAAAAAAGAAAAAGAATATTTTTGAAATATTCTCACAATAAACTATTCTCAATACTATTTTTTTCATTTCAAACAACTTTTTATTTTCAAAAAGAAATTTTTTTACACATCCAAATACCATCTTATTCTCAAAAGAAAAGGCTTTTTCATTTAAAACAAGAAAACTTTTCTTTTCAAAAATGGACATATAATACAAACGAAGCCTAAGGTTTTTTTTTTTTTTTTTCAAAATTCATACCACACTCTTTTTTTTTTTTTTTTTTTTTTTTTTTTTTTTTTTCAAAATATCAATCTAAAAAGATTTTCAATTTGAATTAACATTTTTTGAATTTTTCTTTTTAAACTAACATATCATAAAGCTTCATAAAATAAATTTAAAGCTTGGTGATAACCTTCTCCATCGTACATATATGTTGATTTCAGGACGGAAAAACCATAACAATGTGGCAATAAATATGAAATATTTACTTCTTTAACAAAGGGACTGACAAACAAAGAATCCAAAAGGGCCACTGTTTGTGTTCATAGTCTCTATATAGAAAACTACTTCACCAACTTTTACTACCGACTGATAATAGAATTCATCTTTAAAAATAAAAAAGTAAAATTGAAAAAAAAAAAAAAAAAAAACTGTCCCTACTTTGGGAAGCATGTGACATTTTAATTGGCCATTACTTCTAAGTTTTTTTTTTAAATTTATAAATACCATTAATTCGAAGTTGGTGAAAGAAGTAGAACCATGGTATTATTATTCAAATTTATTGCATATTATTTGAATATTCTTAAATATTTATACAAATAGAAGTACTTTATTATGATTTCCATCTTTTCTGTTTGATGGTTTAAACGATAATTTGGTCACGGGAAGGCGAAGCGTAAAATTCTCATCAGCAACAACCACCAAAATGCCACCGCAAGTACGTGTCATCATCCCTCATAATTACCTTCTTCCATTTTCCACTCCAAACCATTATTATACAACAATTATTAGGATTTATTTGTTCTTTTTATAACACTAATGAAAGAACTATTTAAATGTTAGATTATTCTAATAATGTATTTTTTTATATCAATTTTTATTTTTTTTTGAAAAAATTTTTGTCTTTCTTTAAAAAAGTTTTTATCTTTTTTAAAAAATCAATAAAAATTTTTAACTCAAACTTAAAATTTTCAAACTCAACTCATTCACCAAATAAACCTTTAATAGTTACTAATACATATGAGACGAGAATATTTTATAATCATGCGTGATAATGATTATTAACTTGAGACGATTTGAAAGAAAAAAGTCAAAATTTTTTTAGGTGGTTGTAAAATAATTTTACATCTAATAATATATTATATATATTATATGGAGTTGAGTTCGAATTCTTAAAAAAAAAATTAAAAAAAAATTATTTGTGATATGGTCTTTTCTTTTTTGTTTTTTAAGGGCATATGAAAATTTTTTTTAGTTAGTACTACAAATTTTTTTTTTTAAACTTAATGTGGGAAGATTTGAACTCTATATATTTAGGCGGAGTTAGATGACAATGCTGTAAAATTTTTGTTAAATATATTTGCAATTTATTACTCCAAAACCACATTAATTTTTTAAAATTAAAAATAATTACCAGTGTTGTAATCTAATGTTAATTTGATCATCTGATTTTGTTTTGAGATTTTTTTTTTAATTTAAAGATAAAAAATTTGAATTTTACATCTTACAATAAATTTTGAAATGTGAAATGAGATTACTATTAGACTATGGGGTTGTTTGGTTCACAAGTTCATTTTAAATTAAACTGTATTTTTTTTATCTTTTTCTAAAAAAGTTTTTTATCTTTTCTGAAAAAGTTTTTTGTCTTTTCTGAAAAATCAACACAAATTATTATTAAAACTTAAAAATCTTAACTCAAACTTATTCACCAAACACCCCCTATATTTACTGTTTTTTTCGGTGTTGAATTTAAATTCTCACACCAAGTCCGGAAAAAAGGTACTAACTAGATATCATAAACCAAACCAACCAAGTGCTGAAGTGTATATAAATATCTCTGAACCCATTTAATGACTAGCTATAGTTCTCTCTCTCTCTCTCTCTCTCTCTCTCTCTCTCTCTATAAACTGAAAACCCAAAAAGCCAAAAAAGCCTCCAAAAAGCCAAAAAAACCTCCTCTTGTCCTTTGAACTAACAGTTAAAGCTCTCAAACCCCCACAGCTCTTTTAGTCCCCAACTCGATCAACATTCTTTGTCAAGAAATCGAATCCACACAAATGAAACAAAATACCAACCCTAATAATTCTCAGATCTCATGGGTTTCTTCTTGAGTCAAACGTTGATCAAGTATTCTCTCTTATTCCCTCTTCTCTTTCTCGTCCTCCTCTCCTCCTCCTCATCATCATCAGTGCTACATGATCAACCCAAGCCCCTCAAGATCACCGGCTCCGACGTCCCCGATCGGTACCGTCAAGTGTTCCACATCAAGAACACGTCCCCGTTCTTCTTGGACCGACCGGTCGCCGGTGACCAGAAGAGGAGGAACAAGATCATGGCGATGAAGACGACGACGACGACGACGATGATGATGAGAAAGAAGATCAAGAACACGGAAACGAATAGGCCGAATTTCTCCGTGATGCTTCCCAAGGGTTTCGTCCCTCCCTCCGGTTCGTCTCCTTGCCATAACGAGAATCCGAACTCCGTCTTCTTTTTTTGCCAACTCGCCACCCCCTCAAAGCCATAGAGAGCTTATATAATTAATTATTTGACTCTGTTTTGATTTTGGATTTTGTTAGCTTCTTTTGGGGTTAAGTTATTGAATCTCATTTTGTTCTTTCTTGGTTTTTTTTTTTTTTTTTTTTGGATAGAAAATGGTGGTTTAAATCTTGTAACACATATGGTGATAGTCTTGTAATACTATATTTACGTACAGAAAAACGTATTCAAGGAAATATTTGATTTCTGGATTCTCTGTTTTCTAGTTCTGTCTTAAATCATGTTTAACGGTAATTTTAATATGATGTACTTAACATATTATATATATGTATATATATTTATAAACGATGTACTGAAATTCTTGAAACTAGCTCTTCGACATCTGCAAATCTTTAATTTATACGTCACTAATGGTTGAATAAAATATTTAGTTATATAATTGCTTCTAAGCCAGAAATAAAGGACATAATGTGACAGAGACATTAGTTAACACCTAACAGGAAAAGTTCCACTGATCAGTTTGGAAAATAAACTTGATCAAACAAAATCATTCTTTAGTTTTTTTTTTTTCTTTTTCTTTTTTTCTTTTTGATATGGAAAAGAGTAATTTACTTCAAATTCTTGAATTCTTTAAGAGGTGATACTCCTGTTATTTTTATATTTTTATTTTTTACCGTGTTGACTCTAAACTTTTTAAAAAAAGTAACGGTTTGGTCTTTTCTATCTAGTTCCATTAAAAACTCACAGAATGGTCTTGTGAGAATCACGTTTTATACTTTTTGAAAAAAAATATCCCTAAAAAGATGAAAATACCATTATTTATATTTAAAAGTTCAAGATTATCCCAAAAAAAAAAAAAACAACCAAATCAAACTATCACTTGTGAAAGAATTCAGAGACTATTTGATCTAATTACTCTACAGAGAAAGTCAAGAAAGATACTACCGACATTAGCATATCATCGGAAATGCTTACAATCTTGTCAAATTATCAATGTAACGAGTTTAAACGCACAAATAATATTGGTCAAAATTTTTGGAGACACATGCATACATAGAGTGAGATGTCTGTCATTTTGACATATTTAGAACTTTTTTTTTTTCAATACAAAAAGTCAATACGTTTCCTTAATTATTGAATGAGTTATTTGGTCATGAACTAGCCAGGGAAATTAGACTGGAAAATGATTTATATTATAAAAGAAAAATTTCATGACACATCATAAAATTAAAAAATAACTTATTAGGGGTAAAAAAATATGGATAAAATAATTATTTTAATTTTGTAAAATCTATAAAATTTTGATATTTAACAATTCATGATATTCATGCATATATATATATATATATATATAACTTTTCATGATGTGTATGATTGTTAAGAAGAAGGAGGAGGCATGTGAAAGTGCATCGTTTAAGGGGCTCCGGGTTCATGGGCAGTTGAAACTTCCCTTTCGTAGCGTGTACTCCATGCATGAAAATTGCGATATATGTGCCTACTCCAATCTATACATATAGGGTCCATATACGATCACTATATCGTAGCCCTCAATTGTAGTGTTCATTTCTTGTGGAATGAGTGCAAATTGGTCCATTTTCAAGCAGAATTAAAATTTCCATTTGATTATGAGCTCGGAAATTTCAAAATGACAAAGGGTATAGGAGAACGGATATGTAAGAAAAAAAATTATATATACATATATAAATATATATATATATGTACGTACACACACATACATGACAGGTCTAATAATGACACTGTCACACGGAGATGGCAAGAGTGAAATTGCGCAGAGGGTAGCGATGTCGGATGCTTGGGATGTTGTTGGCAAAATTTTGAATGACATGACAAGTTGGAAGGAATAATGTCAGTGAAAGAAAATTTATTAAATTTACATTAAAGGAAAAAAAAAAAAAGAAACAACAATTGTAAAAATTTATTTGGATGAAATTATATACTTAGGTCTTGTTTGGCAAAACATCTCAAACTGTATTTTTTTATCTTAATTTTTATTTTTTTCTGAAAAAGTTTTTGTCTTTTTCTGAACTTTTTCATCTCAGTTTTTGTCTTTTTCTGAAAAAGTTTTTGTCTTTTTCTGAAATTTTTTTTGTCTTTTCTGAAAAGTCAACAAAAATTTTCAACTCAAACTGTACTTTTTCAACTCAAAGTTAATATTAACTTTCTCTAATATTCGGGCTAATCGAAATGCCCACACTATGACATGGAATAGAAGGAAAAGTAAAATACTTAATGAGAGAAATTAGAAGGAATAAGGGAGGAACGATTGAGAAAGAAAAAAAATGAAAGAAATGTTTAATTTTATACATTTTACAATTATACTCTCAAATAAATTGATCATGAGGGTATCAAAATAGTTATTTAATATATCATCTTTTTGTCAAAATTTTTCCTCCTTTTTCTTTTTAAATTTGGAATGATTAAAATATGGTGGGTAATATAGATTTATAACTTTCTTACTTCTTATTTTTCCTCTCTCTTAAACAATCTAAGATTCTATTTTTCTCTCCAAAATTCCTCATCCAACTTCCTTCATATTTATTTTCCACTCTACCAAACACAGGCTTTTAGAGTAATTTCACGGGACATCCCCGGTTTCTGAGATGATTTGGACAATTATCTCTCAAGCACATGTTTAGATTCGATCATAATAAAACGGAGCACCTAATAACATATCTTCATAGACAAAAAACTACGAGATCATCCTTTTCATTTTAGGGTGATGGAAGGAACGTACCATTCATGGGCGAGATATTTGATAATGTGAAGCGAAGTGTGGTGATGATGGGTTGCTTGGAAAAAGCTGTAAAACAAATATTTTTTTTTTTTGGATATGATCATATCCACACTTAAAGCTCTGGTTTGGAGTCGGTTGCGGTGAGAGACAAATGCGGATTCAAATAGAAGAAGATGAACCCTTGTTTGGATGGTCAGTCCAATTTAAGAAATTCGAAAATTTTTGCAAAAAGAGTGTTTTTTCTATTTTTTTTAATTTTTATCATTCTCTCACTTTGAAAAAGAAAATCTATCTTATTTTTAAATTTATTTTGTACGGTATCCTTTTAGAGAAAAAAAATGAATTTTTTTGAAACCTTCTCACAATGTATTATTCCGAACATCATTTCTTCTCATTCCAAATAACTTTCTGTTTTTAAGAAAAATATTTTTTACACATCCAAATACTATATTATTCTCAAAATGGAAAAGCCATCTAACACAAGAAAATTTTTCTTTTCGAAAATGTATACGTGATCCAAATGAGCCCGAAGATATTTAAATGAGATAGAGCCCAGAGCCGGACCCATAAGAGCCGGATCCATAACATATATATTGGTTGAAAATGTCTCCGATTTTGCACCCGAAGAGGCTGCCACGGTTCCTCTTAAGGTTGTTGTGGAATTTGTAATTAGTCTTTTACTTGACAATGTATGTCTTAATGAGTTAGCAATTATATAACAAACTTTTAGGTATTAAGTTGTGTAGCCTAATTATTATTGTGATTATATATATAATTTAGTGGTAATTACATAATCCACCAGAAAGTGTAGAGTTCGAGTTCCCTACCCTCAAGTTTAAATTTAATTAATATTTTACGTAGAAATGCCTTAAAAAATAGCACACGGATCTACCTTTGCAATAAGGTCACCGTGGGGGTTGGAGGGGGGTGGGAAGTCCCCCTGAAAGATCTACAATATTTGAGAGTTGTTTTATTAATGTATATTCATAATTTCACATATAATTTCGATTGTCCTATTTTTTCTTTATAAATAGGAGACACTGTCATTAGGGATTATGATGAGAGATTAGAGAAAAACATAGAGAGTATGAAGGTATGGATTTCTTTTTTATACTTCTTGCTCATCATAGTGAATTACTACCATGGTTAAAATATGATGTAATCTCACATTAAAGCGAATTTGTATAAAAAATATGCGTGTTTTGTGATTATTTGTTTTCTTTTATGATTTTATTCTTCTTGATTATATAGAATTAGGATGTTAATTATTAACATTAGAAATTCATTGTCCACTTTGAGCGTCATGGTTTTGCTCTTGAACTTAATCCTAAAAGCCTTAATTATATTATTAGGAGATGGTTTCTTTATTTATGAACCATCACATATATCCATTCTCAAGAGATTTGGGACTGCACAGCTTATCCTTTTTCCTTGTATAGACTAATGATTGTCATAATCACCCCCTTATTTTGGGATCCAATGTCCTTGTTAGTCACATTTCTTGTTGGGTATAGGCTATGATACTATTTATAACGACACATGCCTCCCTTTTGTACAATATTATCCGCTTTAACCTTGTGCCCGTATGGTTTTGCTTATGGGTTTAGCCCAAAAGACCTTATATTATTAATAGGTGGTCTTTTTACTTATAAACCATCACATATATCCATTCTCAAGCGATATGAGACTGTACAGCTTACTATTTTTCGTTTAGGGACGGATGACAGTCACAGTGAGTGGGCGACGACAGTGGGTGGAGACATCTTTTGAAGGCCTTAATGACTGCTAAGGCGGAGTTGGTGAGCCTCGAAGCTCTCCTCATCGTCAGTTGAGCAACAAAAAAAAGATGCAGGACTGTTCCATTTTTAAAGAGATAGAGATAAACGAATCTGATTGTTGTGGTTTTGTGGTTTTAGATTTAGAGAGGGACAGAGAGAGACGTTGAACCCTTTTTTTTTTTTTTTTTCCCCTCTCTTTTTTTAAGTATTTCAGATGAAGAAGAAGATGAACAATGTTTATATTGGGTGTTTAAATTTTTTTTTTTTTTCCTTTTCTTCTTTTTAAAGGGCTATATTAGTAAATTTGATTACATCACATGAGAAATGTGCAATTTCCCGTCCATTTTTTAACGAATGTTAGGGTTTGACCCTATTTTGTACCATTTTCAGGAATTGAGGGATTAACCAATTTAAAAAAAAAAAAGTTCGAAGACTAATCAACATCTTTATTAAAAGTTCAGAGATCATTATAGCAATTTACCCTATTATTTATGCAAGAAAACATAAAGAAGGGGATGGTCAATTTCATCTGATATTAAATATGAACCACCACTGCATAATTTGATTGGTCAATTATAGGATTAAGCATATTTTGGTAATCTCTCATATTTAAAATTTATGATTAATTTCAAAAATTTCTCCTTGAATAAAGACAACAATGGGATGAGATGGGGGTTGGTATGCTTCCCCCACCTACCTATCTCCCTTTTTACCCCATATACCCGTCCTCAAATACCCACTAATTTAAGGTGGGTGCGGAGAGAGGAATCCTCACTGAAGATGTTATACTCATACTTTACTCATTTATCTATTAAGAATTAAAAAAAAAATCCAAGACAAATTCTATTAAAGTTTTCATAAAATTTAACAACATAATTAAAAAAAAAAAAACGTAGGTGCTTTCCTTTTTGTATTTCAATCGAAATTTAAATTTTAATAAATATATAAAGATGAATTTAAGCAAGGTGGGCGTGGGGCAAGGATTGGGCTCTGTTCCTACCTACACCTTCCATCTTCCCCCTCCCCCCCCCTCCCCCCTACCGGGGGGTTGATCTTAATGTCCAAACCCGTCCCCATATCAGTTCACATACTCATATAGTAACTCCTAAACTCGATTTATTAAGGTCGGGTACTTGAGGGCACCTGCATGTATAGATAAAAATATCATTTAACTATGACTCTTATAACACTTTGTCCCCTTATATATTTAACAATAATTATCATTTATGTGACACATGCTTTTTTGTTAAAAATTCTAACAAAATGACCTTTTTGTTAACGATTTGTTTTTCAAAAGAAATGTATGTTACGTTTTGAAATTCAGAAGGTAAATTATTATAAGGGTTATACAAGAAATCTACGAAATTAATCTTATAACACTTATTTTCTCCGACCCAAAAGATCCGATCACAGTACATGCTTCATGAAATTATATAATCCTTTGTGGTTTTACTAAAAGAGAACATAAAAGGAGAAAGCAACGATGATAAAGAAAAAAAAAAAAAAAAATATATATATATATATATATATATATAACAACAGTAGCTGGTAGTATCATAAGCAGCTAACCTTAAGCCTTCAATTATTAGCAGTAAAATAGGTTTTGATATAAATACTATTAGAGTTAATTGCTCGTTTAGTTTCTAAATTTTTTAATTTTGTGTAATTTGGATCATGTTTTTTTTTCTTAACTTGAATAACGCTAAACTATTAAAAATATTGTTATATTATGTTAATTTTTAGATAGAATCTGTTAGTAAGCATCAATTTTTAACTAAAATTACAATAATAGTATACATATAATTGTATATTTGAAGATTTTTTTTTTTCAAATTCTCCTTTTTTTTTTTTTAATAATAGCTCTACATAATTTAAATATTTCATTTGTTCGTCACATAAATTATATGTATATGAGGGTTATTATTTTAACTTTCCTAAAAAATTGATGCTTGCTAACGAATTCCATATAAATTAAGAGAAAAGAATATTGTAACAACATTTTTAATAGTTAATGATTACTCAAGTTAAAATATAAAAAAAAAAAAAGATTAAAGTTATATAAATTAAAAAATTTAGAGGCCGACCTAATAATTTACCTGAACTACTCTGCAATACGCGGCGTGTGTGTGTGTGTGTGTGTGTGTAGTTGTCAATTTTGCAGACGCTCCAGTAAGTCCGACTCACCAAGCCGGTAGGTATCATGAGCCCATGGTCCAACACTGTATTCGAAAAGGACGGAGGGTATGTGCTGTGCTTTGTGATAGTCCGGCCCCGATCCGGTTCCTTGTGGCTGCGCTTTAAGCACAAATTCGTTAGGCATGTCGTAGAAATGAAGAAGTTTGAGATTCCTCAGGTTTTTTATGTCGTTGGGAACCTCCTTCACTAGCGGGCAAGGCCCAAACCTCAGCTTCTCGAGAAAGGGCAATGCCCCGTCGTCTATTCTCAATGTCCCATCGTCTATTCTCAGCCCATTCAACTTCCTAATCTCAAGCAACTTGAGGTTTGGGAAACCACCTTCCTCAACGTGTAGTTCATCCCCGTCGTACGCCTGGTATAAGAAGAAAAATAAATAATTTTACTTATTTATTTCAATAATTATCTAGTTTAGTTTCAATTTAGGGTTAATTGCTACTGGGCATTCCAGTTATACGGAAAAAAAAAAAAAGAGGGTCATGGATCAAAGTTGTATAAGATTAAAAGTTTAGGGACTAAATGAACAATTTATTCTTGAATTCATTTAAATTGTAAAACTCGATTTTAATAGATTTTGGCTACTTGACAGAGCTTTTGTTTTGTTTTATTTTGTCTTTTTTTAAGCCAATAGAAGAAGTGAAGTTAATATCGTGATTTTTTTTCGTAAGTGTTCAGAACCAAAACGTTTATGAGATCAAAACAATCTTTAAAAGTTTTCTAATAAATAAAAAAAAATTAAAATGATGTTTATAATGTCTAACTTAAAATTTTAAAATTTATTCGCAAGAGCTTTTACTGTAAGTCACATTTTCCGAATTTGACAGAAAGCTTTTCTAAAGACTAGAAACACTTCTGACAGATCATTCAAACACTTCTAGAAGTTACTTTTGAACTTAAAAAGTTAAAAGCAGATTATAAAAAGCTCTGTCAAATAGATCATCCAAGCAACTTATGTAATTTTATATATATGTTACTATACAAATATATATATATATATATATTTATCTTATCAATAGTAAAAAAAAAGTTGACATAATTTGCTTAATTCTACTTTGTAGGCGTTTGAGTGTGTCATCGGTTAACCTTGAGAAGTACAAACCCAACGTGCAAAGACCCTGAAGGTTTGGAATCCAGTCTGGTAACTTTTGTAGTGGGCCCTCCAGCACGAGGCACTGAAGGAAACGAGGAGGATATGAAATGGTTTGCAAGTCGAGAATTTCGTCGTCACTGGCTGAGATCAAGTACAAGAATTCGAGCTTGTTCATCTGCTCGATGGAGGCACATAGAGTCCTCGTAAATTCTGCTGTCAATTTGGAAATGACCAACGTCCTCAATTGCTTCAACTTCACTAGCTCCTTTATGAGACCAACCCCACTAAATTGTGCATCCACACACATCAGCGTTTGCAGTTCCTCTAGACATCCGATCCCTTCCTGAATTCTCACCCCACGATATGCATCCAAGCAATGTGCATTTTTTTCGTGGCACGAGATGGCTAGAAGATGTCGCAAGTTGCGAAGCTTATTGATCTCGATTGGTAGCTCACGTATCGCGGTATCTCTAATATTCAACGTTTGTAAATTGTACAGCTTACCAATGGATTATGGTAGCATCTTCACGTTTGTGTTTCTCAAGCTTAAGTACTTCAAATGAAATAAATTTCCCACTTGTTTTGGAATGAGTGTCAGGAGGAGCATCAATAAAATCCAACACTTTCAACAGCCTGAATTTTTCAAGTAAAGTAGCTGTAAAAGATCCGGTCATTCTATCTTCAACATTGAAGATGAAAATAGAACGAATCTCGGAACTTTCAAGCCTCCCTATCACATTCTTTGTACTACCACAGACTGACAGGCAACAACTTTTCCCTGTAATAAAGTTTCTTTTATCTATTTGTTGACAGAACCCCAATTCATCTACTTTTGATAGAGCTTGAGGCGGCGGTGGCAACAGAGTGGCTTTTTTTAGAATTATTTTGAAATCTTTTGTAAATGTAGAATCATGTGTGGTAGGATTTATGATTTATTGGTACGTCTTTTCAATCTAAGCCGTTAAAAGTTGATCTAGCGGTTAAAATTTTTTTACCCTATTGATAGGGTAAAGTTGAAGGGTTTCATCGTAGAATAAACTTCTATTTTTGTGTTAGTTTTATAATATTGAACATATGTACGTTGAAATCCAATTTTAAAGTTTGTGTAATTGTTTTTAAATTTTTTTTTTTTTATAAAATTTCTTGGATCTGAAGTATCAATATTTCTATCTCGATCAAAATTTTCAAGCTTATGCATGCACGGTCAAAGTGGATGCTATCAACTAGGGATCCACAAAAAATCATCAAACTACCGCATCCTACCCCATAATTTTTGTAACATGTCATTAACATGTCAAATTGCGGTTTTAAATTGCCTACATCACCATGTAGAATGGGCGGTCTCGTTTTGGGTTTTTACTAAGCCGCCATGTCCCGTCCCACCCGTCATGTATTTCTTCTTTTTCTCATTATGTGTATTAGGGTTTTCTTAAATATGTATAACGTTTGATATTTGAGGATGTTTTTTAACTTCAAAGTTAATAAGTTAATTAAACTAAACATATTAAAAACTTAACCACCAAATTATGATGACTCTATGAAATAGGGCTATTTCATTATTTTTGTGCATTTTATATGGGCTATGTGCTTGAGTTTTTAATTTAATTTTCCTTATTAATTAAGGATCTTTCATGTTTTGAAAGGTAAATTAGGTTGATTGGGAAAAAAGGGTTTTTGCACTCAAATCGAGGGCAAAATAGTTATTAAAAAGCTTTGAAACAAATAAAAAATTGGGGGAGATGAAGTGATAGGGGTAAAACGGGAATTTACTAAAAACAATATTGGAATATGCTATAATTTTCTACTAACATAAAAAAACTGGTAAAATTTTCTAGTTAACCTTTAAATGTTGCTATTTCCATTTTTCTCCCCTAGTTTTTGGATAACTTATTAACATTAGGCCATCTCCAACCCAACTCTATTTTAGAGTTTTACACCATTTTAGAATATGGGAATATCTCCAACCTATACTCTAAATGAAACTTTAAATATAAAGTATAAACAGTGATATTTTATATTCACTTCAAATACTCTAAACTATTTTTTCTTTTTTCTTTTTAATTTTTAATTAAATTTTAAAGTAATATTTAGGTATAAAATAATATCTAAATGATTATAAAAAAGAATATAAATAGAATATTCTTTTTATAGTATAATATAGAATAAATAGATTGGAGATAAAATAGTTATTTGAAGTGACAGATACTTTATTTTAGAATTTTTGTATTTTAAAATAGAATATTTGGATCGGAGATGGCCTAAAACCCGTCCCGTACCGAAGGAGAAGAGAAACTACAAGAGGGAAACGAGACGAGATTGGCGAGCTAACTCTATTGCCGCCAACCTTCAAATTGCGATTTGCCAATTGGCCAGCCTGATAAATAAAAAGAGAACCACACAATCTGAAATGGAGCAGTGAAAGCGCAAAGAAGCATCTCACCATTGTCTTTCATCCGACAGAACAAAGGAAAACAAACCTGCGAAAAAAATGTCTCTGAGGACATTCATCAAACACCTGGTCTGCAAAAACTCACTTCCCCTAAAAACCCTCACTCGCACCATCTCATTTTCCCAACCATCACCCACAAACAGCTCCGACCAGTTCCAACAAGACCCACATTCTCTCCTCAAAGAAGACCCTGTTCAGATATGCTTGTCCATGTGGGTGAAATCCTTCTCTTCTCCGCCCACAACCTCCTTCCCCAACCTCACCGGCTTCCTTTCCAAATTCGACCTCTGGGTCTTGGCCTACCAGCGCTCCTGTGCCCACGTGACCGGCACGTTCCCTCCCCGCAACGCCATCCACTCGCAGGTCCTCCACGACCTCTTGTCCCTCCGCAACGCCGTCGTTCACGGCCGGTTCTCGTGGAACGAGAAGACCCGGCAGATTGTTCGCAGCCCGAACGATAAGCCCGTCACGAAAATCTTGTCACGACGGAAACTTGAGGCCTTGCTCGACTCCGACGAGCCGTGTTTTCAGGACAGGGTTGTTCAGGAGGTTCTGTTGATGATTCTGGAGCCGGTTTTCGAAGCCCGGTTCTCGCGGAGATCGCACGCCTTCAGGCCTAATCGGAATGCCCACACGGTTATTCGCACGATTCGGAGTAACTTCGCTGGGTATCTCTGGTTCCTGAGAGGCGATTTGAGTGAGATTTTTGATAATGTGGAGAGAAGTGTGGTGATGGGTTGCTTGGAAAAGGCTGTGAAGGATAAGAAGATTTTGGGTTTGGTGAAATCCGCACTTAAAGCTCCGGTTCGGAGTCGGCCACGGAGAGATTCGGGTGCAGAATTAGAGAAGAAGAAGAAGAAGAGAGGGGCTACAAAGAAGAGGATTCTGAACGAGAATGAGCCAAAGCCGGACCCGTATTGGTTGAGAACGTTCTTCGATTTCGCGCCGGAAGAGGCTGCAAAGGTACCTTCTTATGGCTGTTGTGGAATTCTTAGTCCTTTCCTTGTCAATGTGTGTCTTAATGAGTTAGATCATATGATGGAAGATAAGATAGTTGAGTTCTTTAGGCCATCGAAACTTGATTCCATTTGGAAAGACTCGATAACTGATGGGTGTCATAACCCGTCGTGGCCGGAGTTTGTTCCTACTAGTGGGAAGGAGAAGACTAAAAAAATGGATTACATCAGATATGGGGGTCATATCTTGATTGGAATTAGAGGTTCTAGAGAGGATGCAGTGAATATTCGTAAGCAAATAATCGAGTTTTGCCAGTGGAAATTTGGATTAAGATTGGATCTTTCCAAGTTGGAGATCGAACACATAACTAAGGGAATTCAGTTCTTGGACCATATAATATGCCGTAGAGTGATTCATCCGACACTTCGTTACACGGCTAGCGGAGGTAACATTGTGAGCCAAAAAGGTGTAGGGACTTTGCTTTCGGTCACTGCTAGCTTACAACAATGTATCCGTCATTTCAGGCGGCTTCAGTTTGTTAAGGGCGACAGAGATCCTGAGCCGCTGCCCTGCAATCCAATGCTCTACTCGGGTCAAGCTCATACCAACGCTCAGATGAACAAGTTCCTCGAGACCATGGCTGATTGGTACAGATATGCCGATAATCGCAAGAAAGTTGTTGGCTTTTGTGCTTATGTGATTCGTAGCTCTTTGGCTAAGTTGTATGCTGCAAGATACAGACTGAAATCTCGAGCCAAGGTGTATAGAATCGCGTCGAGGGATCTCAGTGGTCCGTTGAGGGAGAGCAGCAAGAATTCAGCACCTGAATACTCTGATCTTTTGAGGATGGGGCTTGTTGATGCAATTGAAAGGGTTCAATTTTCTCACATGTCCTTGATTCCTTCTTGTGATTACACTCCGTTTCCAAGGAACTGGGTGCCGGAGCATGAGAGGGTGTTGCACGAGTATATTCGACTTGAGGATCCAAAATTCTTTTGTGAATTGCATAGATCAGTTAAGAGGCAAGGTTTGAGTTTGCCTCAAGATGAGTTGTCGGAAACTGTGTGGGAATTTAAAACCCTTGGAGTGAAGAACCATCAGCGTCGTGCAGAAAACGAGACGAGAAACGATGATTGCCATGAAGTTTCTAGTTCATCTTGATTTTGTGATTGAATTGACAAGGGCCATTTGAATCTAAAAATATAAAATTGCCTGGATAGTTGCTCAAGGTTGGAGGTCTGCCTAAACTGTCCATATTCAAGACATTTTTCACTGATAGGGTATGCGAAAAAAACTCTACCGGTAAGACATAGTTCTTAATCATCAAAGCTCATCAGAATCTTATTTGATTAAGAAAAGTATGACATTTTAACACATCTTGATGAGAATTTTATGACTACCCTACTAGAGAATTCTCCGAATGTCGTCAAATCGTTTGCTCTTTGGGATGGTTGGTCATTCAAAACAAGGAATGTGAGATGGCAGAGAACTGAACCCGAAATGAAAGAACCCCACCCATTAGAAATCAGAAATGAGACTAAGATGGGTCTACAAGTGATGAAGTTTCCGAAAATAAAGAATACCTAGAATAGATCTGTTACTAAAATTTTCTTCGCATCCATTGATTTTATATGATTCTTCTCTGTACTATATTCCAAAAGAAAAAAAAAAAAGATTTAATGTTTCCTATAGTAAAAGGTTATAGATATGTGTTCAAGGATCTCTGTTGAAGGAGGAACCAGATTTTAAAGTCCAGATTAGAGTCGCGAGTTCGTGGGAATCAATACTGATTATTTCATCGATATTTCTTCGATTTTGCTGTAAATATAAACTTTGGATAGAGATAACAAGTAGGAAAAACATATTTTTATTTGATGTGTACGTTTTTCTGATATTCTTTATTTGTCCTATAATTTTTATTTTAGGTTGTGTTCTACGTTGAGCTTGTATCTTGATATGACAGGCTTGAATCAAAATGGATCGGTGATGTTCATTGGAGAGGAAAATCCTTGCTTCCAATATATGCCAGAAAATCGTAAAGGTAAGATTTATTGGAATAATTTGTTGAAAATACAAAAACTCTAATTAGCCACCACTATTGATACAACATTCTACATTTTTGTCTGGAAATCTAAACCCAAAGAAGCTTCGTAACTTTCTCTGATCACCATGGCCACTTTACTCATTGATCTCGAATGCTGAGACAGCGAACGACCGTGAAATCCCTGTTGGATTGGTGAACGTGATCTTGTTAAGATTGGAATCGTCAATGAAGATTTCGGAGACCGCGACCCATATCAGAAGCTCCTTACTCTTGACCCCCGTCAACCGCCACATCCGACGCTCCTCGATGAATGCAGTGACCTCATTGTCGTAGGATACTGTGCGCCTGATTGCAGTGAAACGGTGCTCCTTGCGCTTCCTCTGCTTGAGCCAGACGAAGCCAGTTGTGCGATTGTATCCAACCTCAATGAGGTCGTCCAGGGGGAGGAGGCCACGCGGAAGAGACATTTCGTGGAGCAGCTGGCTGGCCTTCTGCTTGCAGACGGCGTCACCATGGAAGATCTCGGCGTCTGCTTGGTGGTTGGCGATTTGCTGGGAGGACATTGTTGTGGTCACTGGTTTTCTTTTGCGGTTTTCTATTTTCAGCGTGAAGAGATGATATAGGACAGTGCGCTAGGGAGGTTTTGTGGGGGTGAGAATTTGAGGCGGGAAGTGAGGGGCCAAGGAAAATCCATGCTTTAAAAAAGAAAAGAAAAAGAAAATTGGTGTGAATTGCTTTTAACGCAAGTATTATATGTTTAGTTGGCCCCTCACTGAATTATTAAAACTTGCATCATATTCAAATTTCTAAAAAAAAAATCCTGAAGGAAAAAAATCAAATATAAATAATCTTTTTTTGAAAGTAAAATAAAAATAATTTCAGAACTTTTAAAAGATATGTACATTTTGTTCTCAAACTTCTAAGCGAAAACTAGTGGGAGAGTATGTGCTTCGTGTGTGTGGAATAGACAAGCGAAACAAAGCAAACACAAAAAAGAAAAAAGAAAAAAACTACGAGACAAGCGAGGCTTGAAAAGGCTATGTAGTTCTGTGAGAGGTGTGGAGGAATGACACTACAAAAGTATAATAGTAAATTATAATATAAAATTTAAAACATTGAAATAAATAACATAGTCGGAATTAAGGCCACAAACAATATCAAAAATATCACTCCTCCTTTCTCCCCTTTGTCTCTTCTTGCTTTTTTTCTCTAATATAAAACTGTGCCCATATATGTCTTATGAAAAATTAAAAAATAACAGATTTACTAGAAGATCTAAGGATTTATTATAAAATTCAAGCATTTATCCGTAAAAATATAATATAATATCATATTTACAAAAACCTGCTTTAAAGCACCTATAAAATATGCTATGTACTACAATCTTTATTTTATTGCAAGGCCAATCTTTTTTTCTTTTTCTATTTTAATATTTTTATGGCCGAAACAATCTTGCCTTTTCTCTGTTTCCTTCCCATACTTTTTGATTGTTATTGGTCACCGGGCAACTGGTGGGTCACTGGCCGGGTGACTCCGCACGGCAGTAATGCAGACTGGTGACCGACATGCACCTATCAAGCGACTCTCCGAGAGTAAAGACCAATGCATTCCACGTTATTTATTGTCACCCACTGGGAGACCCCAAATTGTTGTGGGTGGAAAAGCCAAATTAAGCTTGCGTTTGGGATACGGGTGGAATGAAATCTTTAAGTTGAAATTGATTGACTTTTCAAATATATATTTTTTTTGTGGACTTTTCAGAAAAAAAAAAAAAAATTGATTCAGATGAAAACTTTAAGTTCGAACCCAAAGGCCAAACAAAAGCTAAGTGCAACAAATTTCAATTAAGTGTAAAGCCAAACTTAGAGGACATCTATTTGCCCCAATACGGTTACCTTTTTAGCATGTTTTCAGCATTGGCATTGTAAATATTCTTGAGTGCATTTTGTGACATGAACAACTCATAATGAGGTTGGTTTGTCCATTAGTGACCTAATTTTGCAGCCCATAAATGCGTTTCATAAATCGACCCCCCAGGTCTCTTCTGCCTCTGCATTATATATAGCAACACACATACATACTATATAAGAATACTCTCATGCCTAACTGACGGACTAGATCGACAATTATAATTATATAATAAATAATTTATAACAACTAATTGATTTATTTGTAATTTTTGTGAAATTATATGTAACTTGATAGTATTTAATAACTATTGATGCAAAAAACAAATATCATTAAAAATTATTATAATAAAATCAACTAATTATATCAATAATATACAAAAATATTACAAATTATACTACCGAATAGAAGAACATACCTATATATATATATATATATACTTCTTTTTGATAAACACATCTTTCTTCTCTGAAACTATGACCTGTAATGACCTTTTTTCACCTACGAAAGAATAAACAATCTAGAAGATAACAAAAAGAAAAGAAAGCTTTCCCCAACTGTAATTGCTATCAGCATTCATCTAAAGACTTCACCCTTTGTCACTTTTTTGGTCCCTCTCTCTCTCTCTCTCTCTCTCTCTCTATGTATATATATATATATATATATATATATGAAGTTTTGGTTTTAGGGACAAAATCAATCATGGGATTCACCCCACATCTCCAAAAGATACTTCTGACAGCTACCTCTTTCAAACCTCGAATCTGTGCTTGCCCATTTGGTCCTTCTAGTGTGGGACCCATTTGATCCAATTCCAACAATCGGAGTGGTGGTCCCACCTCCAGGCTTCAAGTTATGCCTGTATTCGACAGCAATTCTCTCGAACACTTCAACCTCAAACATGTTCACCTTCGGCTTTGGTCTCATATGGTCTCTCACGTACGCAAAAGCCAATTGATCTCTTGGGTTGAAACCTTCCAACTCATTGAATAGTAAGCAAGAGAAGAGATTGCTCTCCATGTCATGTTTTCTTAAAATAAGAGCACTGTCCGGGACATCTACCAAACACACACACACACACACAAAAAGGCAAGCCAATTAATTATTGTATCCAATCCGTTAGGTCTAGCTCAACGAGGGGAGAAAGGGTGGAAGTTTGAAACTTCGGAGTGTCGTCATTTATCTATAACAATTATGAGCTATAGGCTCATACCCATACAAAATAAGAAAAAAGGATTGTAACTAAATAAAAGCTTGCTAAGAACTTAAATATGAGTTACATTAAGAATAAGTCAGATTGACTCATATGATACAACTAATAATTAGTGTGAGTCTCATTATAAGTACTATTATGAGTGTATTCTATGATATGTTCTTTAAAAGTAGAAACAAAAAATACTAGAGTTACAATACAATACGATCAACCTTTTCTAATTGCATAGTACGAGTATATATTTATTTACGTAATAGAAAAATTAACAAGTGAGTCATTGAATTTTGAGTTATTTTTGTTAAGTGAGACTCAATACCTATTATGGTTTGATTCTATACTTAAAAGGTCTCAATATCTAATCATATCACTTTAAAGTTTTTTTTTTTAAAAAAAAAATGAGTAGGCCCCACGAAAATACGAGCGATGGAAGTTGAGAATATTTTACATGGAAAACTCACATCCGATTAAGTAATATTATATATTTTATAGAAAGCTGGCCCACCACGTCTTCTAGGTAATTGAAAAACAAGTTAGAAGATTTTATTAGAGTCGAGGACAGGTAAAGCCAACATAATTTCATGTGATTTTTAACCCTACAAAGCTACGGTCGCTCTCCAATGAATTGAGAATTGTCTTATGATCATAACGTGATGCATACTTCACGTACAGGACCACTCTAACTCCACTAATTAATTAATTCTTTGGACCACATTTGGTTAAAGCTTCATTTTCATAGTAATTTGTGACAGCTTCCTTTTTTTTTTTTTTTTTTTTTTTTTTTTTTTTTTTTCACGCTTAAACTCCCCTAGTCGAATCTACCCTTATGTTTTTGAAAATCATGATATTTAGAAGTGAAAACAAATTATTGTCATAACTTTCACCATTCTTCAAAACAATTAATTAAAATCATCTTTTCTAGTAAGATCTATTATATAAAGACTAAAAGTCACCGTTCGTATCACCATCTGATAACTTCCAAACCTATAATACATGAAAGTCATAAATTCATATTTTATGTTCATGATGTTTTCTTAGAACGTCTTCGTAAGGATGTCAGTGCACTATTAGTTTAACAATTTATTATAGAAGCTTAAGTTGTTAGCACATAGCATGTCAATATTAATTTTTCATTTTTTAACACTCTAGAGGATATAAAGAGTGCAATTGCAAGAATGAACTCAAGATCTCTGGATATGATATCACGTTAGTTTATTAATCCATCTAAAAAAAAATTAAGCTATATATTAATAGATAAGTCAAACAATAATTTAATATTCTAAAATCATATACATTTTGTGTTAAACTAATTAATAGCCAGGCTAGAAGTAATCACCATTAAAGTAAGCTATTAATTTTTCTTATTTTTAAATGATGATTGTTTGTCAAACTACTTTTGAATGAGCCTTCCCCACGTCGCATACCTTGGCTTTCAGCTCCTAAAGTTATTGATACTGTCTAACTAAATGTGTACATAAATAATCAGTAAAGTTATCATTTATCTGGGGTAGCTTTTAGCTTACATAAATAATCATTAAAGTTATCATGTATCTCGGGTAGCTTTTAGCTTCAGGCACGTCCCAAAATTGAATTTTAAATCATTAGTGGGTTCATCACAAACATGTCCTAGAAAACTCAACTTTACTTGTATTCCAAAATAAGAAAACTACCGAAAAATAATTATAGTATAAGCATTAAACAGGTCAACAACGCTTCAGGCAGATTGTACCTAACCAAAACATTAATTAAATTTTCCCTTAACCAAAACATTAATTAAATTTTCCCTTAACCAAAACATTAATTAAATTTTCCTTAATTAGTTGTATTGTTAAGATTATAACCCTTTTATTTCAAGCACGCCAATATCCATAATATCATTCCTACTTTTTTTTCTTCTTCTAAACTAATAGGCAATTTAACATTTTTAAATCATAGTCATTCAAAATTCTTATCTACAAGTTTCCAAAATATGAACCAAGACAAAGTGAACTACGCAAATTCTATTAGGGGTTTTATGGGCTTTCCACACATAAATTTCACATATTAGGGGGTTAGAGAGAAAGCAACAAGTCCTTGTGGCCTGAGGTGTGTGATCATCATATTGTAAACCCGTCACAACTAAAGGTATCTCTCATATTAAGTGTGAACCATTATTTATTTTTATGTGTGCTTACTTATTTTTTTTTTCATATTTTAATAATGAATTATGACGTAATCAGATCAGGCTGTTAAAAAATTTATGTTTGCGGATCACCACAACAAGACAGCAATTATCTCATAACTAGAGTACATAAAAGTTACCTGATGTGTATGGAAGTTTATTGGGGCTCCATGGCTGCAACCCATACTCACAATAAGTCTCCATTTGTCTTTTCAAACCCTCGAAATCCCACCATTTTTTCCACCTTGCGGTTGCCATAGCTTCTTCCATGGTGTGAACATAAAACGGATGTTTCGATATCGCCATGTCCGCCTTCTGTGACACGACTAGTGCATGAATCAAGAGTAACGGATCAACCCTTAATTGCAATTTGGCGTCTATCCAAATACTGAATTTTGCATTCGGGAAAAGCCTGTGAACTAAGTATTTTGGTATGACACCATTCATGGCCGGATTCTCATACAAATCATCGGTTTTTACCGCTACAATCCTCCAAGCACCCATTAATAATTCGCTCGAATTTTCGGAAACTAAATTGTGGTTCTTTAGGCCAATTAGGGTGACATTGTCCACAAACATATGGAAACAAACATTTTTAATGGTTTCGGGTCCGAGGCCTCTAGGTTGCCGGATTTTATCATGGTCATTGAAGATCGCCGAGACCACAACAACTCCTCTGCAATTTTCCATTGCCATTCGATCTGATTCCAATACAAATATCAAAAGAAAACGTATCAATTAGCAAGAAATTCTCAAATACTTATTTTTTAAAAAATATTTGTATATTTGTCATCTTTTTAAGCTCATCTCTTAAGGAAAAACACCCAAAAAAAAAAAAAAAAAAAAAAAAACCCTACAAATTGCTAACCTGAATCACTAATCGGAAAATCCTTGAAGAATCCACAAGGAACTCGTATTGTATCATTTTGATGATCAAAATAGGAAAATCTTTCACGAGCACTAAAATTCCCACCAAATTTCTCAGACTTTCCTTCAAAATACCTCAAAACGGACGAAGAAGAAGTCTCAGATAAATCTCGAATCTCCTTCACGACCGTCCCATAATCTGGCACAAAAGCGAAAACCCATTTGCGAAAAACGACAATTAGCAAAACCCAGAAACGGAATTCGACGACATAAAAGGTGGAGAAAAAAATTTAATGTCGTACCTGAGAAGAAAACAGGGGAGGAGCAAGTGGAACGGAGGGTTGGGATTGCGTACTTGTGTTGGCCGTAGGAAGAAGGGTAAGAGAAGGGAGGGGTGGAGAGGGGTCGGGAGAGAGAGGGTGCGAAGAGGCATTTGGTTTTAGAGAGAGAAACGTAGAGAGAGAAGAAGAGTGAGGTCGAGAGGTAGAGAAGAGAGAAACAGAGCAGCTTTGATTGGAAGAACAGAGGAGGAGGAGGTGATGACGTTGCTTTCCCCATGAAAACCAACCCACAATTTGTTTCTTTCTTTCCATTTATTTCCTCTCTTTGACGGTTTTTCTTTTTGCTTTTTTATTTTGGAAGTTCTTTTTTTTTTTTTTTGAATAATTGAATATATTTTTGTTTCCAAAGAATAAAAAATTCTCTTTATATATATATATATATATATATATATATTTTTGAAGGAAACATATATTATTTTTGAATAACTTGGATTGGAATTCTTTATCTTAAATTAGGTATAAGATTATTATTAAGTTGTATTTTAAATCTTATCGACAATCTAGAGGGTGAAATTAAAATATAGCGAAAAAAAGAGTATTTAATTGCCCTTTTTTTTTTCTTTTTTAAATTAGAAGTGGGGTATTCAAATTTTATATTTTTGATGGAGTTAGGTTTGAAATTACTGCTAGGCTATGTGTGCAATCATAAAAATAATATTTTATAAATAGCAAAAAAAAAAAAAGATATTATTATAACAATTATTATGTGATTATGTAGTATAAAACTCGAACATAGTTTAATAATTACTTTTAATTACGATATCACCATAAAATATTTCGAAAAAATTTTGCTAACAGTTCGGTATGTATAAACATGTCGTGCAATGTAATTTTAGGTCTTAATATTTTATTATGTGTAATTGTTGCATGAGATAATAATTTTACTAATTATCAACGTTATAGGAAATTTCTACATTAGAATATTCTATTTGATATTATCAGTAAGAACTATATTTTTATTTATTTTGATTAGCTTTTCAACTGTGTGATTTATAATTAGAGTAATTCTGTGTTGCACAATATAAAATTTTAATATGAACATTTATAAATCAAATCATTAAAAAATTTGTCAAACAGTAAAGAAATCTTACCGATAATATTGAAAATTAGAAGGTCATACCAAAAAATTCCACGTATAATAATTTCATTGTTTGGGTAATTACCATGATTAAAAAGTAATCAAAATAATTAGTATTTACATTATTCTTGGTTTAATGATGTAAAAAAAAAATGCAATCTTTTTCTTTTTACTAGTAAAGTCCAAATTGATGTAGTTATAGGCATAACATGATTTCATATTTTGACCATTTTTTATATAAAAAAATTCACATTTTAACTTTATTATAAGTGTAGAATTCAAATCTCTCCATTTTAAAGTAAAAATAAAAAATAAAAACAAATTGATACAGTCGAGAAAAAATGAATCTTCAACTTTTCTTTCGTCATAACGTTCATGGCAAAACATTTTAAAGGGAGCTATACAATATATACCCACACTTTAAAGGACAAAAAGAACTTTATTTTCATGTGCCACAACATGATGTTAAGATTTTTAGTTATTTTTCAAAAATATAGTAAAGTAATGTAGTAGATGCATTTTCTATTTTCAATTAGTAAAACACAGTTTTTATATGTAGTTTGTTTTCTTCAACAAAATTTGGCCTTTCGTATATATTAAATTGTGTTAAATAATTAAACATATAATCAAATATATATATATATATATATGTTCTTACCATACTATTCAAAATTTATAACTTGTCTGGCCTTTTATGTGAAGATTATTTCTAGGCACTATTTAAAAATTTTTGTACAGTATTTTCTTTGGTAAAGATTTAAATTTATTATTTGAATTTACTTTTTAATTTATAACTCAAACGTGGCTTAGTAAGTATTAGTAGTTTTCTTTGTAATTTTAGCATGCTTGAGATGGTATATCGTCATTACACCACATGATGTCATGATATGTCGGTCACTTAACAATTATATGTAATTTCTCCCTTGAGTTTTCTTTTTCAGCTGCATTTATTTATTTATTTTTTCCCGGAAATTGCTGCATTTATTCTTTCAGTGTAGATGAAGCACAAGAAGCCATTTATTTATTCAAAAATTTTTGCTGCAACTAATTTTGCTCATCACCATTTTTTTTTTTTTTTTTTAAACTTCACCGCCTCTGTTTCTATCTTTATTATTTATGAAATAAAAATTGAAAGAAACAAAGCTATCTCCGTCTTTCTTTTTCGTTTCCTTTATTTGGATTTACATGCTTTTCACGTTGCAGCCGGTGTCATATTCTGCGTTCCGTGACAATTGTTTGGCACATAGATCCAAGTCCAACCAACCTAATTTATTAAATTTTATTTTGTTTTGTTTGTAATACTTTATATGTGACAAATATTTTACGTCTAATGAAAGTGGGTTGCCGCATCAATAAAAAAAATTATTTGACATGAAATCGACACATTATTTCCTTAAAAAAAAAAAAAAAAATCTTCCCCATCTTGTCATGGAAGGTCTTGTTTTTCATAACACGAAGGTTTATTTATCTTTTTATATTTTATATTTTGTATTTATTCAGAAAATAGATCATGCATTTTAAAATTTAGTATTTTTATACTATTAGATTATTATTAATATACGAATTTATATAATTTTTAAGTCGACACTTAATTTTGAGTTTTTGATTGAAAAATATCCAAGATATCCTTAAAAAATAAAAATAAAAAAGTGTTATTTACCTTTTTATACCCATTAGTATACAAATTTATATTATTTGTAAGTCAACAATTAATTTTGAATTTTTGATTGAAATTACCCAAAATATCCTTTGGAAGAAAAAACTAAAATAAAGTGTTATCTAAATTTTTTAAACCTTATATTTTGTTTTATTTGGAAATTAATATAATTTCTAAGTCAACACATAATTTTGAATTTTGCATTCTATACCATTAGACAATATTTAATACATAAGTTTATTTTGTTTTTCAAGTAAACACTTAGTTTTAACTCAAAAAATACTTAAAATATCCTTAAAAATTATTAAAAAAAAAAAATCCTTAAAAACACATTCATGCGGCCCTACATCAGCCAGTCGCCGGCACCTACGTACACTGTCTCATCTCACCATTTCTCCCCACCCTCGCTCATGCCCTTGTAAAGTTTGATCATATGACACATACCAAATCAAGCAAATCAACCACACGAAAACAAACATATGATTGATTAATAATTCTTCTTAATAATAAATTTAAAATTTCAATACAGCGACTTTGACTTGCGAACGTAGAGTCTTCCAAGCACCATCCCTAGACATTCTTTGTGATCCCAACTTTGCCAATCGTTGTCCTCACATGCACATCGAGGGATATATATGCAAAGCTCAACTTTCTCCCATCCTTCCCCTTTTCACTCCCCTATCACCAGGCATCTATAAGCTCTCGTTAGGCGAAGAAGAAATGCTGCTCAACAAAATGGGTGGATGGTGGCCTGCTGGGAATAATTATTTTAAAATAATAATTTTTTTATTTTTTATTTTTTGTTTTGCTTTGCTTTGTTTGTCTATTCCACGGGCGCTTTGCGTGTGCATTTTATGATTTTAGTGGAATTTTGATGATATTTGGTTGAATTTTTTAGTGCTTGACGAAATTTGGTTTTGTTTTAATATTCCTATGACGGAATCTGAAAAAACTGATGGAGTTGGAAGTTTTCGATTAGTAATGGGTGGTTACTGATTGGTAACTCAACAGTTATCGATTGGTAACTAATCATCGGTTGGTTACAAGTTGTTAATTAAGTGGTTACCAATTGTTAACTAATTACCAGCTGTTTATCAATCAACAACTAAGTGGTTGCAAATCGGTAACCAGTCGGTGGAAGATATTTCCAGTTGATAACAAGTTGGTGTCAACATGCATATTAATTGGTGCTAATTGTTAACTAAAAAGTATAATTGATATTGTAAATTAAATTAAATTAATAATATATGATAGTCATTTTATTGTACTTCTTACAAAATTCTTTTATGAATAAAAATCAATTCAAGACATGATTTTTCTAAAGTGCTCGTTAACTTTCACCCTCTCCTGGTCTTGTTTTAAATTTTCTTTCTTACTAAACATCTTTACATTAAATCAGCTTCCCACCCATACAGCTTCATCTTACTTGTCTCTCTTTCTTTCTCTGAAGAGAAAAATTGTCTTGGAATGTAATAACAATTCTGTAACTACAGGTACAGTTCTCTGTAAAAAATAATCAGACTGCTGCCAGTACAAGGCTTAATAAATTCAACGGAAACTAAATAATCGTAAATAAAATAAATTGACAACTTAATAAATTCAACAGAAAGTAAATAAAATTAATTGAAGTAATGATATGGTTATTTAATGTGATAAAAAATCTATAAGAGAAAAATCATAGATCGGTTCAAACTTCAAAAGGAAAGGTTTTATCCAAAAAAAAAAAAAATTACAAATTACAGTTACACCTTTTGAAATTAGAAGTCTAATACGAAACTCCACCAAATCTAAACTCACGTTGTTTTCTTTTATGGTGACTCACCTTCAGGCACCTTCCTCCAAGTCAGTAACTCGTCTTCGGACCTCATCCTATTCTGAGCTTGGGTACTCGCCTTCGGCCGTCTTTAACTAACTTCTTGCGAAATCCGCCTTTAGATCTTCATAGGACTTATTCTAGATCTTTAAATGCATGACAACAAGAGGATTGAGAGAATTTGATTAATAAAGAGGATTATAGAAATCTCCTTCATGTTATTTGGTTAGAGGAGGGAAAGTTAAGATGATGAATAGTTATTTTTCTAAATACTATATTGTTAATTTTTATAAATTTTTTGAGAGTAAAATAGTCATTTTAAACTTTAATGTGATGGAGAGCTTGAATCCATGTATAGAAAGGAAAAATGCAATTCGATACACTCTCTCCCTTCACATCATCGATACTCTTTTCCTTCGAGCTAAATAATGGATTGACCCTTTTCTTCCACCTCCCTCCAACCAAACACAATTTTACAAAAGTTTTTACCAAATATATATATAGTAGCATTTTTGTTACAATTGTGGCGGATATTACCCACTAGGTAATTGATTATTTCTATACGTACCATATGAACATATGCATTGGTCCGATGTTTCATATTTACAAGAATAATCTGCCTCCATTTTGAAAATTAAAAGCTGATCATGAAGCATTCATGATATATATATATAGAGAGTTAGAAATTCAATATCTTCTTCTTTTTCTTTGCATGTGCCTTAATGTCATCTGTGAACCTAAACAGAACCCTCTTAAACTGGTCGAAATCTGTTGCCAGTTTACTGACTTGCATGCTTTCGTTCAAGTTAGGAGGGTAGTCAAAGTCTTCTCTCATTTTGTTAAACTCTTCCCAATATTGCCTTCCCTCTTCCTCAAATTTTGCTCTGTCTAATGCGGCCATGATGATCGCCTGTCGCACACACCAAAATATAAACAAATTAGAGTGCGAAGAGTAATAACAAGAACTGACCTGTCCCGAATTCCGAAGATGATTTTTTTATACCAATTACATCATGATACTGTTAAAAGTAAAAATAAACCCAAGTATCATATCTTAAAAACATAACAACAACAGACGTATAATGGTATTTCACTTAACATGTTGATATTTTAAGATATAAAAGTCTAAGCTCTTAAAACTGTCAAATTCAACAATACCCTCCTACAAATGTACAATAATGTTTTTTAATCCTTTATTAGAATTAAAGTATTATGGTAATTATGAATTAATGGTTTCCAAATTTTTTTTATTATTCACATCTCCAAATTTCTATAATAAATTAAAACTTTAAAACTCTATAACTTTATTTTTTAAGTTCAAATGAGATTTTTTTTTTAAATTGCATAGAATTTCGATATAAAGGAAATAACATCCATATTAATATTTTTTCCTAATATATTTTAAGTTTTTATATTTTTTTTAACTCCAAATATATATATTTTAACCAAACATACATTTTCAAAACTCCAATTCAAATATCTTCAAAATTACATCTCCAAAAGGGGAAAGCACTTGAATGAAATAAATTTAAAAATCATTGACCCAACATGACACCAAAAATTAATACAAGACTAACATGACAAAATTAAACTAAAGTTGACTAAAATTTATATGATGTTAATCAAGAATAAGAAATTTGTGTCATATTGGTTAATAAAAAAGGTTGTTATTTAGATAATATTCTCTCTCCAAAACCTCTTCCAAACAGGCTTAGAATATCAAATGATTGTCTTTGGTTGGTTCTTTATGTTTTGTTTGCTCCTTTTCTTTAATTTTTTAAAATAAAAATTACTAAAAAAATAAAAAAAAGAGACTAAGATGAAGTGTTTTTTTTTTTAATTTAAATTTGTTTACTCACATTTCCTTCCAATTCGAAAGGAAAAAACAAATTTCGTGTTCCAAAAAAAGGATTTAAGGTACTTGGGAACATTTTGGTCTCGAAAATACACAGTTTATATAATTATTTTATTTGGTATTATCGAAAAACACAGAGTGCTGACACGTAATTTTTCCTCAAGTGTTGAGTTCAATCTTTAATGGTGGGGCAATACTCAACTCAAGAGAAGTGTATACCTTTAGCAGGAATGAGATTATGTAGCATTTTCCGTGAAGAAAACTGAAAACTATATTGAGATACCAAAAATGTGTACCTATTAATATTTCTCTCTATAGCAAGTTTGGCAACCGCCTTTGCTTGGTTCCCAAGAAAGTAAACTGGAAAATGGAAGGTATCATACCTTGTAGAGGGGGCAACGTACATCCGAAATGCTTCCTTCATTCAAGCATTTACAATTTTCAGCGTTTTTGAAATCACCCTGGAAATACATTGAATCATATTATCTAACTGCCTCAAGATAGATATTGGTTATTTCATGACAGAATTACTGAGATGCGTAACCTAACTTGTTGAGAGAAGAAAGCAAACTAATATTATATATATATATACACACACACACACACACATGTATATGTATATGTTTGAATGCAGAATTCCGTAAATCTTTATCTTTGGAATAAGTTTAGTTTAATTTTTTTTAAGAGTTTTATAAGGGAGTTTCGTCTCGTTTCTTTAACCTGATTAAAGATATTTCATTCAATATATATATATATATATATATATATATATTGAGTTCTATAAGGAAGTTTCTTCTTTTTTTCTTTGGAGTTGTGTATGGGAGTTTTCAGAATCATAATTTTATACGATTTTACTGGTGTGGAGCATTTGTTCAAAGTAATAATTATAAAAAGTCCTTCACGAAGTTTCATTTATTTAGTACTGCACATTCTATCTTTAGTATTGATTTTTATAGTGTCAAATGAAAATTAAAAAGAATCGGAGTGGAGAAAGTCTTCTTATCAATTTAAAAAGCATATCAGAAAAGATTTGTTATTGAGAAAATCATGATCTTTTAGCTATTTTTTAATATAGTGAGGTGGTTTTATTGTCATGACATCACTCTTAACTTTTTTTTTTTTTTTGAGTTTCTCTATATCTATTTTTAAATGCACATCCTTTTTAATTTTATATTATTTAATTTACTACACACCTTATGTAGTTTAAATTATAGAAATTAAAACTAATTAATAAATTTATTTATTGAGTTTTGTAGGAGCTTCTATTTTGTACTACCGGTTACAACTACTATTTTAGCCATTAGATTAATTTTTCAATAGTCAAGTCTATGACTGGAGTTGTTATGTGTCATGGGATGCGATCTTTTATTTTTATTTTTAAAGACGGACACTCATAAATCCTACTGTTAAAGATTTAATCCAACTATTAAAAAACTTTTCTTACTTTTAATGCACAACAGGAGATCTATCGCAAAATCTTTTAAAAATATTTAAAGCTTTCGTAGGAATTAATAAAAATAAACAGGTAAGAATGTGTGTGTGTATTGCAATATTATATGTATTGTGTAATATTGTATAAATCTTTTATGTTGACATATGAAATAATGAAAATGCAAAATTTTTATAAATTGAAAATTGCAAATGAATTTAATTAAAAAAAGGCTTCTCTTTTTTAATAAATATTCTCTTGTACAATTTTTTGAAATAGCTATTAAAAGTAAAAATAAGGTTTTTTTGCATTGGTAAATTTATGAACTTACTGCACTGTTGTAGTTTGCCCCCAAACTTTTAGTTTTGATGATTTGTATTCTTAATTTAAGTATTTGTAGCAAAACACCTCAAGTAATAAGAGTTTTAATTTTTAAACAGAAATTAACATATGACTTGCATATGTCATTAATTAATGGTATCGATAGTCATTTTTATATATTTAATCCTAAATATTTTAAGCATAGGGTCTTTATTTATGTTTTTAAAAATTACAAATTTTGAATATCAACTTCGTTTTAATATAAAATCGGACCAACATTGATAAAAAAATCTTACATGCTACTAATTAGTGATTCATACGCAAGTTTCATGTCTCAATTTCCAATGAAAACTTAACACTGTTATCAATTGAGGGTGTTTTACTGCAAAATTTTAATTTCAAAGGTAATTGGCCAAAATTTGAAATTCGAGGGATAAATTGCAAATATGCAATAAATTTAGGGAGTACCACTGCAAAAAGATATGAAAATATTTTTGTTCTATTTATGAAAATTACAGAAATTATGGTTTTTATTTTTGATTTCAAAGTAAACAAGTTTTTTTTTTTCTTTTTTCTAAATATGATTATGTAATTTTATAGAATTTAAGTCCATTAGAGTATTGTATTCTTTCGTAACAATAAATTTTAACTTAAAGAGTTTTCCTAGAGTAAATGGGGCATGCATAAGAACCCATTTATTTTATATGAGAGTTTTACACAAGTAGGCTTTTTAAGAATGAATTATTTTAAATGTGATAGCAGACATATTCTATCTCATTTCATACTTGCCTTTACTATAAGATGTAGAGTTTTAATCCACATTCCTAATTTCTAAAAAAAAAAAAAAAAAAAAAAAATTTTTTTAAACATAACTGAGACATTAATGGATACAGTTGATTTTTTTTTAATTTGATATTTCTACTAACTAATGCACTTTTTTTTTTTCAACTACGTATAAGATGTGCATATTGTTTCTACATAGTTCTCATAGTATTTTTAATGCCAATTATGGAGATTTTTCCTATATTTCTTTTTTTTTTTTTAATACATATTAGAATGTTAAGTATATATTTTTCTCATAGTAATTAGATTAATTTTATTTCAAGTTTATGAATTAGGTCCACTCTCATTTTAGTCCTTAAAGTGAAAAATGGTCAAGAATCGACCTTTGTTCACTTATTTTAAGAGGATTACAAAAAACTTATTTAAGTTTTTAAACACTTATTTAAATAAAATGGTCAAAATAAATTTATTTAGGAAAATTGATCATAGTTAAATAGTGAAAAATACATATTAACAACAATTAATCACTAATTAACCATGTTCAATTAATGATTAACTGTTGACCATTTTTTTTTTTGAAAAATAGTAATTTTCTTAATTTTAAAAAACTCTAACCAGTTGTTAAAAAAACTTCTTTAAAAACTTCTTAAAAAAGGTCATTTACCCACATATTTGTAAATTTATTGATATCGTGATAAATCAGAAAATATAAGAAAATTGGTTGACTCAGTTCCTTTTTAAACCATAATTAGGTGGCTTATTATAAAGTAACCATATCATAAGTTTTGTAATATTGGACATATTTAAAAACTACCATTACTATTTGGTCAATTACTTATTTACCCCAAATATTTTTTTGAACAAAATAGTGACCCTATTTTTATTACGTTTGCATTTGATTTTGTTTTTCCTTTCTTTTATGTCTTTTAAAACTTGGATTTTGTAATGTTCTTTTTCTTTCTTCTTAAATATAGTTTTTTCTCTTGTTCTTAAAAAAGAAAAAAAAATTGAAATTAAGTCGAAATAAAGCAATTAGAATATATATATATATATACTACCTTGTAGATGAGCAATTCCACAATTAACATCTCGATCTCGAACGCATGAAGAAATAATTTTTTCTCTATTGCCTTTTTCGCTTCATCTCGAAGGATTCGCTCTGCTTTGGCTTCGTTTCCACTCATTTCCATATTTGCAACAACCCTCTTCACATAAATACAGAAAAACTTGTTACATATATGCAGTTAATTTTTATTTTATTATTATTTTTAATCACAACAAACCGTCGAATTTGTATCAAATTCTGTAATAAAAAGCTAGCATATTAAAATTGGTAACAGTACAAACTTGTTATTACCTGCAGCTCGAGAAAATCAGGTCTTTGCCGTTCAGACAAATCAGTCAATTCACTCGTACTAATGTCCAATTTAGTGGCATCTGCTCGAGCTTCTTGATACTCGATCAACCTCTGCAAGGCCAGTTTGCCTCCGTGGATGGCTGCAAGCGAAACCGACCTCTTAAGGACACGAGGCTTTACATTTCTTCTTCTCCATTTGCTGTTCAAGTAAGTGAACGCGATCAAAGCACCACCGATGATGACGAATGGTACCACCGCTGCTCCATATCGGGTTGTCATGGTGATATTGCTTTTACGAGCAGTATTATTTTCCGCCATTTTGACCTCGCTGATTTCTCTCTCTCTAAAACTTAATTATTGTAATGAAATACATGAATAGAAAAAGACGAATGGTTGCGTTTGTATGTGGTGATATATGCTGGTATTCTAGGGTTAAGATTTTTGTTTATAAATTTAGTCTTAATTATTTGTTTTCTTTTTTTTTTTTTTGGATGCTTTGTCCAATAAATGTAGCATACTTATCTTAAAGACAACGGAAGGAATTGAAAGTACGAATGGAGATATGTGGTATCTTTGGGCCAATTGTAAAGGAAGGAAAAAAAGCATGGAAGGTTGCAATTGAAGCTTGAGAAAATCATTATTTTGTCAATCCTTTATAAAGCGGATAAAGTCAAGTTGATCCAGTTCCAATTTATTTTCTTGAAAAAATGAAAGTTATATTATCATATTATAATTGTAATAACATGCATGTGGGTAAATGGTCTTTTACAATAAGTTTTTTAATAAATGGTTGAGTTTTGTAAAAATAAAAAAATAAAAAATAAAAAAATAAAGAAAATGATCGTTTTTTAAATAGTCAATTAGTCAATCATTGATTGATTATGATTAATAAGTGATTGATCAATGTTAAGTAATTTATTTTCAATACCTAATTTTTCCTTGTAATAAAAGCCAACCCACATTCCTCGATAATTATCAGTTCAAGCTACCATTAAATAATCAGGTGTCTCCTCTCTCTCTCTCTCTCTTTCTTGCTCAACGTGGCTAAAAGTTTAAAAGGTGGTTGGTTGTGTTAAGATTTTGTGGAATAAATTGATTGATTGATTGAATACTTGTAGTTGTCATCTTGTGATTCTCTCCATATTTAGAGATTATGCAAAATTATACATATCATGATTGTAGGGTTTGATTTTAAGTTTCCTCATTGTAATTAGTCTCTATATAATCTTATACAAATTCAATAGAAATTCTGAATGAGAATTATTTGAATATCAAATTTTAAGTTGGTATAAAAGCTAACACAAGAGTTAATTTCTCTTATATTTTTTTGTTTTTATTTTTTTTGAAATTATGCTTCAATGAATAGAAAAAAACAAACAAACAAAACTTTAATATATGAAAACAACTAACACATGAGAGCTTCGTCTTGCCTCTTGAAATGTGGTGTCCTTCGTCTAAACACAGTGTCGGCGATGATGACAAATAGAACTGAAATGGCGCCGACGAACACGACAATAGCACAGGCAGACTAACGATGCTCAGTGGTTCTCTGTGGATTTGTTTGGATTTGGATACTTTAGGAGAGTTTGACATCGTGATTTATTGTTTGATATGACGATTTGCGATTTATCGATTTGCGATTTGTTGAATTGTGATTTGCTTGGTTTGCGATTTACAAGTTTTGATTTGCGATTTGCTTGGTGTGGGTTTTTAGGTTTGATGATGGAATTGAAGAATAAGTGGTGATTTGATAGGTATTTTACTTTTGCTTTTTTGCCATTTGTGGTGAATGAAAATAATTGAATATAAAAACAGCAAGAAAAAACAAAAACAAAAACAAAACAAAAAAAAAGAGAAAAAAAAAGGTTGATATCCTGATTGCAAAATAAATAAATAAAAAAAATAAGAAATACAGCAAAAGAGGGGGGGGGGGGGGGGGGGGGGGGCGCGCCGCGGGGGAATTATTCGTTGTAAAAAAAAAAAAGAAAAAAGTTGATTGTTGGGTTGAAAAAAAAAACAAAAAAGAGTGAAAAAAAAAAGATCGAATCATCCGGGACAAATTAGGTTCATGTTCTCATTAAATCTGAAGTTAGCTGATATTCTCTTCAAGACGGTATTAGTTTGAGAAAACACAGATTTTAGGCAAGTTGGTATGCACCAACTTGAGGGGGAGTGTTGAGATTTTGTGGCATTAATTGATTGATTGATTGAATATTCTTGTAGTTGTCATTTTGTGATACTTTCCATGTTTAGAGATTATGCAAAATTGTACATATCAATTAGCATGATTGTAGGACTTGATTTTAAGTTTTCTGATTGTAATTTATCTCTATATAATCTTGTATAAATTTAATATAAATTGTGAATGAGAATTATTTGAATCATGAATTTTAAGTGGCTGAGCCAATTTGGAGTACAAAGTTGTTCAAAAAGTTCGTTATTAGAAAGATTTATTCGAAATACACTTTTGGGTAGGTGCATAAATTTATTTTGGGTGTAAAATTTTCCTATCAAAACACCCACGAGATATCGACAAATATAAGGGAGAATATCGATATGAAATATTGTTATCGGTAAAGATGTATGATAATTTGTGTAAATTTTTGTGATATTTCAGAATAATTTCGGAAAAGTATCAGTGACGTGAAAATATATCACAAAACTTGATATTGATATTATATATTTTTTCATAAAGATTCTAAGATTTTCTTTAAGACCTAAAAAGAAAAAAAGAAAAAAAAAAACTAGTCAGGCAAATAATTAGGAGAATTCACAGTTTGATTTTATTCATGGAAGTATAATGGTAAGAGATCAACAAACCTATACGTGGCATGTTCATAATTATATATATCAAATATTATTCAAATAACATATCGTGATTTTTTAGATATTATGAGATTTAATCTTATCTATTGTTTTTTCAAGACTTAGGCTTACTTGGATCATAGTACAATTATCTATGTAGTGATGCGGAGAAGGGTAGTGACATTGGCCACAAGAAGCTCAGCAAACTCTTGAAATGGTGGAAGCTAAGTTGAGTAAAGCTGAAGGCAAGAGACAATCAATTGAAGTAAATCTAGCTCTCGATTCCATAGAAAGACATATAGATTCCTTGTGGAAAAAAAATTATTTGCTAAGAGGGAAATAATGGTATAAGATTCCTACCAAGATAACTAGCTAGAAGTTCCAGCCAATCTTTCAATATTGAGATATGTAATGCTTATTAAGTTTCCTATATAAAACTCGTTTATTTATATTTCTGTTTGATGTTATGCTATCCTAAAATACTAGAAATTTGTTTTAAACCAAATTTTGACAAAGAAATTTGGCATATCCACCGAGATCTATATTTTTTCTCTAAAATTTTCGTAAGAGCTAGTATTGATATTTCTATAAATATTCATATTTTCAACAATATTGGTCGAGCCAAGGGATCGACAGCTAATAAGCTTATGAGATATTTTTGAAACGTCAAAGGAAAGGAAAATAGCTAACGTCATTTCTACTTAAACCTAGCTACTTATCTTAAGTTTAAATGTGTAAATGGGTGCTCGAAATATCAAAAAAAAAAAAAAAAAAAAAGAGAGAAAATGTTCTGCAAATTCATTCCTACTTAGAATTTGTGCTCATCTAAAGTTAGCATGCTTGTTTGGGTTCTTTTTTTCATTGCAAAGTTGAAAATATGTGTTTCAACTTAGGAAATTCTAGTATATATGGTAGGATTTGAATCCATTTGGAACAAATAGAAGTGTTCCAAAGAAATTATCTAACCAACATAAAATCTTCTCTCTCTCTCTCTCTCTTTCTCTCTCTCTCTCATTTCTAGAATAATAAGAAGGTTAAAAGACCAAAAATAAAAATGCAAAACAGGGAAAGGGAAAACTATCAGATTATTTCATTGATTATCCTACTAGTTATATTCGTAGTACACGTAACCAAGGATGAAAATGTCGATAACAATATGAAGTTGTTGAGGTTTTTGATTTATGAATATATACTCTCGACATAAATATCAATATCAGTGGATAATACATAAATAATGGACACTGAGAAAACCTTGAAGTTCAACTATATTTAAGGCATAATCCGGTTAAGAGCCAATTGAGGACCGCTTTAAGTAAACTACAGTGTACTTATGGGTCCAGATTTCATGTATAGGTAGAAAACTCTCTATGGCCTAGGTGAGTCATGGTGAGACCAACTTCAACTGAGAGGTGACCAGTAATGACTAGCGGAACTCTACTCATCGATCGGTATGTAACACCACCCGACTCGAATGTCTCAGCAAGGAGTAAAAAGGCCATAAGCAGGGAATAACGAAGGCCTTACAAATAGCCGAGAACAATATAGGACCATAAGCTGGGGACAAAAAGGGCTGTAAGTTTGGAAGAACAAATGTGTATCATGCAAAGAAGAAGATTCAATTACGCATACAGCTGAGAAGGATATTAGGCAATAGATGAGGGGAAAAAAAAAAATGGAACAATTCAGTGAAAATTAGCATGGTTTCTACGAAAGAATGACACACAAATCGGGGAAAAAAAGTGGAAGTACCATGTTGGCCATTTCATCAACAGTATATTTGCTTAACTTCTGGTAGAGAGCAAGAGAATTCAGTTGTGTATCTATCAAGTTTTTTATATGGAAAAACGAAAAATAAAAAAAAAATATATTTAATCATTCATTTTTTTTTTTTAATCTTTTTGTCTTATGTTTTAAGCAAAAAGAAGGTTTGCTCATGTGACCAATATTATTCAGCTGAAAAAAAGGAGGTCTACGGAATTGGGAGGCAGTACTTGATACTTAGGTAAGGGAATAAAGTTATTCTGATTTCAGCCTTGGAAAGTAAGTAATTATTGAAGGAATTAAACAACTTTATTCTATTTTCCAACGAATCTTTCCATTTAGCCCCTAAAGGATAATTTCTTTGATAAGAAGCAAGGACTAATTCTTTCCAACCAAAAAATTAAAGAAAAAAAAAAAAAAGAGCATGGATAGATTCCTTCCATTTTTGCTTCAATTCATAATGAAGATATTAGATTAAGCAGAACTAATTATCTATTGTTTCTTTGCAAAAAAAAAAAAAGAAAGAAAAGAAAATGTAGTAAACAAAAACTCCAAGAAATACGTATAATTATGTGTTGAATATTCTGGCTATAGTTTCATTTTATCTTTTAACAATCACAACGTAGTTTGGATGCCAATTTGTGTTGCAACTTGTAACCATGGAATCAATATCAAGTGGGACAATGCGAGGTGAAAATAATTAACCTGGAAATGGGCATGGGAAGGTAAACTAAAGGATCAAGAACTGGTCTGCTTTTTGAAAATTTTTGCAAACTATTACGCTTAAACTTTTCAGGACTGGTAAATCAGTTTCTGAACTAACTATATCTCGATAATTGACCTTTTAAATTTCAGAATCTGTTCAAAAATGGTCCTTTTAATAGTTGTGTCAATTTTTTTTCCTACCAAAATTGATATGTGCATGTCACATGGACAATGAATGATGAGGGGCAAAAACCGTGTCTCACATGTCGAAAATCTTCTATAATTTAAAAATTTTTATCGAAATAATCATTGATATAATAAATTTTGAAATTTGATTGGTTAATTCCTACGATACTTAGTTCAACATACTTATTTTCTAAATAAAAAATGGTCCTGAATTTTGATAACTGTGTCAACTTTTTTAAACAAAATTGGCATGTGCACATGTCCCATTGAAAGTGAATGAGAGGCAAAAACCGTATGACTCACATGTCGAAAACCGTTTATAATTTAACAAATTTGATCTAAATGATCATTAATACAATAGATTTTGAATATTTGAGTGGTTAATTTCAAAGATTCTTAATTCGGGAACTGATTTTCTAAATGCAAGAAGTTCACGGTATCCATACAAAAAGCCATTTGAATGTACGTATTTGTTAAAGTACGTAAAAAGAAATAAATCTAAACATTGCTTATATATATGCTTCTCCCGTAAATTTCACAATATAATTTTGGCATATTATTAACTCGATCATGAGGAACGTGTGTAACACGATGAAGCGTTAATTTTGTAATGTACGCTCATCATGGAATAATATTTTTCAGTGTTGTTCATAGTTTTACCGTAAATGGGTGGAATATTTAAGACCACTTTATTTAGTTCAGCTTTTGCTGTTCAAAAAGCAATAAAATAAAATAAAAAGATTCCTTACTTCACTCTTCTGTACAGCCACAATATTCAAATCCGTCTTATGTATAAATTAAGATACAACCTGCTATCATCGCATGTTCAAAGTCTCTCCTAGACCTTAATCTTCCCAAAGAATTTAATTTTAAAAAAAAAAACACAAAAAAGATAGAGAGAGATTAATTTTTGTTTCATATGGATTATGCACTCTCCTTCTCCCAAGTACTCATTAGCAGTACTCGCCCCAAGATGATGATCATTTCAGCAAGATCATCAATGACAAAACCCGAATTTTTCATCAGAAAAAACCTTCGTCCATCAATTTCCCAAGTCTCTAATGTTGTTTTTAGTGGTTGTACTTCTAAGTTACTTAGAAGCCCACAATTCGGGCATCATGCCTTGGTTAGCCCCTTGGTGCATGCTCAACATGACGGCAAAGGCGATGGCAAAACCACAAGAAAAATAATTAGCTCCGAACCTGCAGCTACATTGGGGGCGTCTTTCGTTTTGGCCTGTGTTCTTGGGATCTTCTTTTTCGGCTCCATGTTGGTGGCGAGCCCCAGAACAGCCATGGCTAATCCCCCTTCCAGCACTACTGTTGATGTTATATATACGAGGAGCGGGTATCAAGTTTTACATGAATTTATGGCCGACGTTGTGTTCTTAGGCTCACCTACGACCGTGCCTCGGCTTAAGGTTACAAACTTTCTTTCTTTTTATTTTATTTTATTTTATTATTTTCCAGTTAAAATATTAGGACAATAAAAACATCTAAAATGTTGAGTTTTCCTAGCTAGTTAAAAATTTTTAGACGAAAGATTTTGTTGCCGGTCAGAACAATTATTCATATATAAATATATCTACATATTCTTTAATTGGTGAATTAGCTCTGATTAAAATGTAATAATTAATCTTTACGTGGTAACTACAATCCAGTTTCTAGCAGTTTTTGAAGTGGAAGACTATTATGGGACAAATTAATAGTTCGAAAACTGGTTTTCAGATTATTGTAAAATAATTCAGAGGTCAAATACGAAATAAAATTAATGCTATATACGTATACATTTGTACGGTATGCTTGTAGGAACGAGCGTTGATGAAAATGAAAGAGGGAATGAGTCATGAAGAGGTATTAAAACAAATGAAAATGGCAGCTATGACTCTTGATACCGGCCCCGCAGAACAATACGATCTCCAGATGGCGCTTGTAGAAATTCTGATTCTTCAGGTTTTTCTTAAAACTCTGTTTGAATTATCAGTTTGTAACTTAATTATTTCTCACTAACCTTGCACTTTAGAACTGAAAAAAAAAAAAAAAAGAGAAAAATCAATTCTTCTTTTTGTAAAACATGCATTTGATAAATTAATTGATTATTGAAGGGAAAATATGAAGAAGCTTTGAAATATAAATGTCTCGACGAAACAAATACGGAGAACCCGCATTCAGATCTGATTCGACGTTCATTTTACAGGGTAATTAATTCTTTCAATTACATATATCCCATGTGTAAGTGTACGTAAACGTGTACTAAAAAACATGTATGTATACGTATACATGTATAGATGTACAATACAACATAGATGTGTATATACATTTAGGAAGTCTTAAATCTTATGATAATTTCGTCAAATACCGAAATATCGTCCCTTAATATCTAGAACGACTAAATGTCGTCACTACACGTAGTCGTTAAAAGATGGTCTCAAACAAAAAAGTTTTTTTTTTTTTTTTTTTTTCCCACTTTTACAGGCCATTATCCATACCGAATTGAATAACAAAAATGAAGCAAATAAGGCTTGGCAACTATTTTGCTGTAACGGATTCGACGAAGGATTACCGGATTTTTCTACAAATGACGCAAAATCATCTCCACCCAGCGTCGGCTGAAATATTTGCATCTACTTTCAGTATCAAATTTTCATTATATTGTTGAAGCTGATTTGTTTAAGTTTGGGATTAATTTGTTCAGAAATATTCGCTTTTGAAAGCATATTTTATTATGGCCGCAGTATTATTGCTTGTAATTAGACACAATGAGAAGATGTTTTTACATCTAATTATACATATCATACTTGCCTTTTGATCCTCTTATGGAAAAAAAAAAAAAAAAAAAAACGAAACCTTTTCATACTTCTTGACTAGATTCTAGCTTTATCCTTTAACACCATGAAATTTGGGTTAAATTTGGCTCAGACATAAAATCACCATTGCCCTGCAAACATTAAAAAATAAATATTGTCACTACTGTATTGTTACATAAGAAGTAAAAAATAAATTAAAAAAAAAAAACCTTGTGATTAAAGTATCATGAAAAAAAAAAGTAATAACTACTTAATTCTCTCGTGATTGAAAGTTTAAGGGTTAGTTTGGTATGTAAGTTTGAGTTAAGATTTTTAAGTTTAGTTTGAGTTAAGATAAGTTTAATTTAAAAGGTGAGTGTTTGGTAAAAAGTTTAAGATAAAAAGTTTAGTTTGAGTTGATTGTTTGGTAAAAAAAATTTGAGTTAAAAAGTTTAAAAAAAACAAGGGCCCTGTTTGGATGTTTAAAAATTGAGTTAATCAATTTTTTTGCCTTTTGTGTTTGGTAACTTATCTTAACTCCGACTAAATGGAATTTTTTCATCTGAACTTCTGTCTTTTTTCAAAAAAAACCAACAAAATTTATTTATTTTATTGAAAAAAATCCCTAATCAAACTACTCAGAACTTAAATTTTTCATTTATCCTCAATGTAACATTTTATTATAGGTTCTATTAACGGAAAATGTCACGATTAACAATTTTAATCTATAACACCAATCAACGAACGTCATCGACATATTTTGTGAAATTACGTAAATAGCCGTAAAATACACCCACCATCAGTATGTTGCCAACAGTGACAAAACGACGCCGACTATCACGTGGTTTTATACCACGGGACTAATTGAAATCTGTCCCACATATCATCAGTCATCATATCTCTCACCCGATTCATGGCATCCATCCTCGTGTCATGTTGCCGCGGTCATGTACCTGGGCCAGTACCAGAGGCTATGTCGTCAAATACATAATCTGCGTTCGTGGTGGTGGGTGGAAGCATGGTCGTTCATGTTCATATTGCCGTGCTGCACTATACTTGCTCTAGATAATCTGTTATACATTAACGTACGTCAAAAAAAATTTCCCACATAGTTGGAAATCCGTTTCACAACTGTGTAATTTTGGCAACTGGCCACATAACATAACGTAATTAAATTCATTCATCGCACATTTAACATAAAAGTAAATTCACTTTGGTTAGTCCAAATTTAGCGTTAATTGGTACATTAACTTAATACATCACGCAATAATAATTTAACTTAAAAAAATATTTAAAAAAAAGTGTCACAGTTTAAGAAAAAAGCTATGAAAAAAACAAACAAACAGGGAAAAACACATAAACACTCATATATCTGGCGGCGGCTGGGGGTTGATGACGGAGCCAATAATGGCTCTCCGAAGGTCGTCGTCAACCTGGCAGAATGGACCCATAAGATGTGGACGAGAATCAAAGTAGTGCCACATCATCATCTGATTATGTGTTGAGAAACCCATCCCCTTCATTATGTTCATGCACTGCACAAGGCCACCGTTTTGGACTGATTGCTCACTGCCACCGCCAGTTTGCGATCTGCCTCGGAAGTAGTCTCGGACTTCCTGCATAGCCGAGTACGCCATCTCATCGGCTGCATCCCTTTGCTTTCTCTTACCCAGGCTTCCACTACGTCGGGACGGACCGGCTACGTCGGGCCCTTGTCGCGTGTCGGCCTGCCGCCCACCGGCGGTCGGGGTTAGGTCCTCTTCTAAGCACTGGTGTGTTTCAGAGTTGGCGAAATTGAACTCGTAGTCTACGGAAGGAGTACTGTTGTCCCCCATCGTAACTGATCCATACCCGAAGGCGCTAGCCGCGTGAGTTTTCTCGAACACGTTGTACTGCAACTCCTTATGGCGAAGGCCCTCATAACGGAGATGCCTGCACTCTGGATGTACCTGCAGATGGGATATGCCACATCATCCATCTCTACTACTCAAGTGGTTAATAAAAAATATAAGCATGACGTATAGTTGAAAATTAATATTACTTTGATGAAACTCTGCCACGCCTCATCTGAGCAAACAACTCTATCGGCTACAGTATCGTACCCTAGGCCGGTATGGACTTGCAAGAACTTCCAACCCTTATAAATTTTTTTCATGCAATCTTTTTTTTGGTATAAAGTAATGCCGTGAGCGGGAACACCACCAAACTCGGTGTTAAACTCATTGGCCCATAAGTCATATATTTGCATGCCGGGCTGTCGGCCGGGATTGGATGAGTAGAAGTCATTCAATTTCTCCAGTAACCGTTTTTCCTTGACGGGGTTCCAAACAAACGTCTCACCCGAAGATTTACGGGGCATTTCCTTAATATAGCGAATAAAAGGGAAAAAAAAACAATAATTTATACGTGTACGATACGGACACGAGTTTTGGGTATGAAAAGTGTAAACTCAACTTGAACATCGAAATTCAACACTTAATAGTGAACGGAAAACCAAACATTTCTGAGTTTTAGCATCGCACCAAATTTAGCACAAATTACTAACAACCCGAGCGTGAAATCATGAAACTCAACATTCATACAGATTAACAATTGTTCGACAAGTTTAAGAAAGCCTACCAGGTTAACCGAGTTCGAGCCGGAAGAGGAATAAACGGTGGAGGCCGGCGGATCAGGACAGGAAGCAATGGGTCGCACAAATGCTTTCCTAACGTGATAATAGTGGGTAATCAAGCCTTTTGTCCGATTCTGCTTCGCGGACCTCAATCTACGACGCATGTGCCACCGACGATACCGAATCCAAAAGTAGGACCTAAAAAATAAGAGTAAGAAGACAAATAAAAAGATAGCGTAAAGAGGAAAATAATATTGATAAACAAATGTTGGAGTCCAAGAGAACGTTCAAATTTTTGTGGCATCATATCAAAAAAATCTCTCAATTTAATTTTTAAATTATCCATAATTAATTTGGAGACACTGGCCATAACACTCGATATTTTTTTGGAATAAAAAAGTTTGAGTTAAACCTTTTGCATCTTGAGTTAGGGCCATGTTTGGATGTAAAAAAATTGATTTATAAAATTTAACTCAAAATTAACATTCCATTGTAGATTGTGCATTGAAAATTAGAAAAATTAAAATAATCTAAAATAAAAATATCTAAAAAAAAAGGGGGCCTTTCAATTTTATGTTTTCAGCTTCTTTCTCTCTCTTCCTCATGCTCTCTCTCTTTGGCTCCCTCCCCCCCTCCCTCCCACCGGCCCCCAACAGCCTCACTATACCACTCATGCTTCATGTACCAAACAAAGTCCACCATCACAAAAGTAACTTTTTTTTTCAGCTTCTTTCTCTCTCTACCTCATGCTCTCTCCCTCTCTATAGCTCTCTCTCTCTCTGGCTCCCTCCCTCCCTCCCGTCCCACCGGCCCCCCACCAGCCACCATGCCGGCAAATAGGTGAACAAAGTCCACCTGAGTTGTGGGTTTTTTTTTCAGCTTCTCTCTCTGTCTACCTCATGCTATCTCTCTCTCTCTTGCTCTCTCTCTCTCTCTACCTCATGCTCTCTCTCTCTCTCTGGCGATTGCCTTCCTGCAATCTGGGCTTGGCCTCCCTCTCTCATAAACACTCTATCTCTCTTGCTTCCCAATACACCATATAGCCCGAAAATAAAAGAGAATTGGGGACGACGCTGGCAACTCCCCCCTCCGTCGGCCGTCACCCTACCCGCTGTCCGGTAAGTGGAGCCCAGGCGGAGCACCACCACCTCCCATCACCGATGGGCCTCTCGCGCTCTATCTCTCGGCCTCACAGGAAAATGATATGTAGGAGTAATTATTAGGCTTCCATACTTGAAATCGAACCCAAAGCGAAAATAATGGACAGGTGCGGAGAAGCTGAAAACGGATTGTGGTGGGTAGGGAAGATGAACTAGAGAGAGAAACAGGAGAGAGAAACTAGAGAGAGAGCAAAAAATTATAACTCACAAATGGGGTTGGAAACTGATTGTTCTACGGGCACCGTCGATTGGCTGACCGGATGGGGGAGTTGCCGACGGTTGGGGCTCAGGAGTCGTCGATGGGTACGGGGCGGATTTGTTCGCCAGCAGGGCTGAGGAAAGAGAATGGGTTTTTGAGAAAGAGAGAGCAGATCGTTGAAGGTTGGGAGAGTTAAAAAAAAAACAACCTAAAGCCAGCTACCTTGAAGGAGAAGGCGTGGATTCTGCATCGCCAAAAGGAGCAAAACTCTTCTCTATGTCTCTCGGCGAACGAGGTGTGGAATCTCACCACGTGGGCGTCAACTGGCAACAGTGCAATTTGTTCAGGGTACTGCATAACGGTTCAGTGACAAGTTCAAGCTGAACTCATGCCCCAAACTGAACAAGTTTAGTTTGAACTGAAAACTATCAGTTCAAACTCATGCCCCAAACTCAGCCTAAGTTAAAAAAAAAATTGTATAAAAACACATTAGTAATATGTATCTGAAACTTAATTTAATATTTTTGCTAAAAATCAATTATGGGATATAACATAATTTCTATACCACAAAGTTTGCAGTTAGCAAAATAGATAGCCAGCAAAACACGTTACTCCAAATTGATTTTCTACCGAATTATACACCTAACTTGGTAATTCAGTAGTATCTTTACACAGACACACACACACACACAGACAATTATATACCCATCAACTGAAAGAGCAAAAAGCAAAACATTCCCATCAATCGCCATTTGGAGGGGGGGAAAAAAGAGAAAGAGAGAGGAAAAAAAAAAAAAACCACACCTTTGGTAGGGATGAATCCTTGACTAAAATTCGCAGCTTGGTTATATCTCTGCAAATAAACTCTTGAAATATTCTGCTAAGACTTAACCGAAGTGTCTGCCGGTTGACGAGGGTAATGCTGTGTTTGGTAGAGGAGAAAAGTTGGAGATATAAAAAAAAAAAAAAAAAGTAAATAAAGAAATTAAAAAAAAAAGAGGAATTTTATGAGAGAAATTGGAATTGTAGGTTGGTAGGAGGGGGAACTGAAGAGAAGAGAGGAATTTTTTTTTTTAATCGGTTTAACTATTTTTTGTCTCTCCAAGAGTGGAGAGATTTTTAGAACAACTTGCATAATAGTTAAATTACATTTTTGTAGTCGTTTTTAAAATAATGTGTTGTTTAGACCTCCGTTTCCAACCTCTGTTTTTGAAGTCAATATATATATATATATAAATATTTTTTTTTTCCTAAACGCTTAAATTGATGACGAGAAAGAAACAAGATCTATATTACTTATCAAAATCTGAACACGTTTTAGGTTTTTACATTATTCAAAAATCAGTTCATTTTCAATTCAAAATTCAACCAAATACATATTTTTAAACTAGTAGAAAAACTAGATTACACGATGGTTTTTAACCATCGTCAAAAGATACCACGACGGTTAGAAAACCGTCGTGGAATCCACAGTCATGATATGTCCATAACATACATACCATAACGGTTTTAAAACCGTCGTGGAAGGCCATTGTTACCTGGCTATTCTATTTTTGGCACCGAATATTCCACGATGGTTTTTTTGAAACCATTGTGGAATGTGTACTTTTCACAATAGTTTCTATGAAAAACCATCATGGAATGCGTACTTTTCACGATGGTTTTTATAAAAAACCGTCGTGGAATATACCTTAATTTAAAAAAAATTGCACCCTATAAATGTTAACTACATGCTAAACTTGCAAAGCCAAAAACTATTGTATAAGAAAGAAATAACATTTATAAAGATATAGTAAGTGAAGAAACTTTCAGCAAAAGAAAAGAAAATAGAGGGAAATAAGAAACACATTTTTTTGTGTTCTTTTTTTTCCTCTGTAGTTGATCTAAGAAGCTTCAAAACCAACCTAATACAAACATGCAAATTTATGTTTATGGTACATAGATCCTTTGAAGTTCCAATCAAATAAGAAATTAACTATAAAACTTTGTATATTCCTAACCCCACCTTAAGCCTTTAGAAAGAAAACTAAAAAACAATTCAATAGAACCTATATCATATAGCTCAATTGAAAATCATGCACAAGTTAACATTGAAATTTTAATGTTAGTTCAATAGATATCTTCACATTTGCAATATCAAAGCATTATTATCTCAAGGAATTTCAACTGTTGAGAATTCTGACCATAATCTAAGAGTGCTATCAAGCAAATAAAGGAAATACATTAACAATAGGAAGTAAAGGTTCACCTACCAACGTAGCACATTCTTCTGCAAGGCCAGGTCCAATTGCAGCATGCAAGCTGGGGTTACTGTGTGCTTCATCCAAGTCCTATTAATTATCCAATTGATGAACATATTAGGATTTTTGCCTTACTAATATAAACTGAAATTTTTAAGTTTTTATTGAGCTCTCAAATAAAAGTAGCAACAAATCAAAGCCTTACCTCATTTATGGAATTCATAACAATGCCGAACTACAATTCCACTCTTGTGAAATCAAAGAAACAAATACAAAGTCATAAGCCTTTTAAATTTCTTGGAACTTCTTTTCAGCTTTGGGATCATCTTTATTCGTATCTGAGTATAGTTGCTCTGCAAGTTGAAAGGTAATAATTGAAAAATCAAATAAATGGATTGATCACATTTTATATAACACCCTATACGAGTTTCTTACATTCTTACAAGAGATAAAAATTAGAAAAATTAGAACAAGAACTTTCTAGCTAGTGGCCAACATATAGTCATATATAAAGGACATTAGGTCCCGTTGATTCCAGTATACATATATATATATATATATATATCATTATTTCACAATAACAAAGCCAATTTTAGGTAATATCCGTATTCAGAAACATACCATTTTCATCATTTGAATAGAAGAAAAACATGTTCTTGGTCATTATAAACATGTGTACAGGCCATAAACATATTCTATACCTTTCTTTGGTAACTTAGCAAGAAAATTATGATAAAGCAATAAGGTCATAGTAATCTCTTGAAGCCAAGGCAAAAAAAAGGGGCAAAAACCAACAAAAGCTCCATAGTTATGTCAGGTTCACTGAAAAATACACAAAACATAGAACTGCTTAATAATGCACAAACACCAAATAATGCTCAATCAAGCATATTCTAGTCTACATTACTTTTGATATAGTATGCATTGAAGCATAAAATTAAATACCTTATTGAAATTTGAAATTTAATTCTACAAGGCTTTTATTTTCTCATTGATTATACTCCTCTGTTCACCCAATAACCACATAATCACAATTCACAACTCCACAATCAAAACGTCAAACGTAAAAAAACACAAAAACAAATTCCAGTCACCTCGCAACCAACATTTTCTGACAAGTTATGGACCTCTGCGGCTCTGCTTCTTTTGGATGAACTTCTAGGAGGATCAGAATTGAACGGCACCTCTGATGCCTCAGGATTCTTCCAACTCCAACCAAAAAGGAAAAAAAAAAAAAAAAAAAAAAAAAACTTAGAGTATACAATGAAAATCTCTTCGTTTTCACAAATACATATATAATATATATAGTTATATATGTATATGTGTGTATAGATATCTTGAAAATTTCACCCACAAAATCAAAACAAACAAAACAAAATAGAAATTAACTTCATAAATAGGGAAAAAAAAAATCATCAAATTCAGACAAGAATTGAATTTCCAGGTTTTGATATTTGGGGGACAAACGACGAGTGAGGTATTGGAGGATTCTGATGTCATTGAAATGAACCATTTGAGGGAAAGGCTGTGTCTTTATTGTTTTTAATCAAATGAATTCAATTTTCAAGAAGAGGACAGAATTTGTGGGCTAGAGTTTATATGGTGGATTTGATTTGATTAGGAAATGATGGAGATAGAGAGAGTGATGGCAATGGCTGATAAACCCTAATTTGTTAAAGAGAGAGAGAAAGAGAGAGAAGGTTTGGTAGTTGAGCATTCAACCATGTTTCATGAGAGAAAATCATACCTAGAATCCCACGACCATGGCAAAGGAGTAGTCCAGCGACAGAAGGGCAGTAGCTTTGATGGAGCACACGGCGTCGACAGGGTGAAAGAGAAAGGGGGGGGGGGGGGGGGGGGGGCGCGGCTTGGGGAGGGCTGCTAGCGAATGAAAGAGAGAGAAGGTAGGGCGGCTTGCAAAGGAAAGAGGGAGAAGGCAGCGCAGTGTCGGCAATGCAGGGGTGAAAGAGAGAGAAGGTAGGGCGGCTTACAAAGGAAAGAGGGAGAAGGCAGCGCGGTGTCGACAACACAGGGGTGACGACGACAACAACGGCAAGGACAGGGCAGTGACAAGGGTTATGGTTCGTGATGGGCTAGAGAGGGAGAGAGTGGGTATCGAGTTCGTAGGGTTTAGAGAGAGAAATTTAACTCATGAGTTTTTGAATTTCTTCAAGCATATTTCACGACCATTTTTATGGTTGTGGAAACTTAACATTCATGACCATTTTCAAAAACGGTGGTAAAATCTTGAGTTTTCATGACGGTTTTTGAAAACGGTCGTGGAATCTTGAGTTTTTATGATAATTTTCAAAAATATATATAGTTTCATGCTGTATTTTTGTCATATCTTATACGATGATTTTTTTAAAAACGGTCGTATAATCTAGATTTTGTAGTATTGAAACAAAACTCCAACAGTCCAATTTTAATATTATCCAACCTAGCACTAAGATATTAATTGTTTGTTGGCAATTATAGTCATTTACTTGATCATTCATTTTCTTTTCTTCATAATCATATATATCATACCAAATAAGATAAATTCCCATTCACATTTTCTTTCCCTCACATATTTTCTGTCCCTCGCCTTTTCCTTCTTTCTTATCAAACGGAGGGTAAGTGACGAAATACCCATACTTCTCTGAAACGTGGTTGTTAATGTTCAACCCAATAAATCAAAATGTCAACCCAAACCCAAGGAAAGCCTACTAAGGTAAATTATGGACCAAGGTGGCGGCCGTTATCAACCGAGATGGTAAAAGATTATTATTCAAGCTTGACTTGATTGAGTTAATGAAATTAAAGAAATTAATCATCAAGAAATAAGATAATTAAATACAATCATAAGTTACTTAACGAAGGGATAAATCTAAAAGACCTTGTAATTTTCAAACAAGTAATTCATTAATCAAAACATAAATATTTATTTAAATAATCAAATCATTAATAAAATAAGATATAAATAACTAATTATCAAGTGAATTAAGATTAATGAATAATGAGAAATTAATTAAGTAATTTGCTATTAAATAAGGACTAAATAATGTAATTCTATAAATAACCTAACAGTAATACCACATATGACTCCATTACAAGGTGCTGAGTTCAAATCCTCCACCCCCAATTTAAAAATAAATGATGAACTAAATATTAGATAATAGTTAATGATTTGATGAATTAACAAGATTATCAAGAAAATTATGAATGATTATTAATATAATGATTAAGTAATTAATAATTAATAATCAATTAATGGTCAGCTAAATAACACCAAATGCATTAACCGACTAAGGGCGTAATCATTAATTACTAAGTAATTATCGACCCATACTTAAGAATATATTCTAAAGACTAATTTGGCCAGACCTAATTAAGAAATGATCATATATAATTTAATTGAACTTATTAAATGGGAGATTCTCATGCCATAATTACGAAATTGAAAACCCAAATGTAGCATTGTTGATACCTATTATTGTATAAGGCCTTTTTCCTAAGTCCCAAGCCCAACATTTGTATTCCGTGATATGAATGAGCTCATTTCCTAGACCTAAACTACGCTCGGGGAACTCACATGGGTCGTGATTTGGTGGACCATGAATAATCATATAGGCCCATTTATTCTTGGTCAAAATTAGTTTTGATCCCTTTTTTATTTTTTATTTGGGTGTGAGAGGGGGGGTGTGGGGGTGGATTTCAAATTGGCTTATCAAGATAAATAAGTAATGGAGAAATACCCAATAAAAATCATTCTCTTACCACCATAAGTGATAGCCCAAAAATCCCATATTTTCTCGACCCAAAAGACCCAAAGGGTTGGTTCTAGAAGCCTCCTACAGCTGTGTCAGCCACTCCAGAGGCCAAAGTAGTGCCTTTTGTGCTTATTTGACTTGTCTCTGGAGTGCTCTTTTGTTTCAAATTGGTTTGTCAAGATAAATGAGTGATTGAGAAATACCCAAGAAAACCCATTCTTTTTTTGGTGAATAAGAAAACCCATTCTCTTACCATCATAAGTGACAGCCAAAAAATTCTTTTCTCGACCCAAAAGACCCAAAAGGGTTAGTTTTAGAAACCTTCTACAATTGTGTCAGCCACTTCAGAGACTAATGCAGTACCTGTTATGTTTCTTTGACTTGTCTTCAGAGTGCTCTTTGGTCTGCCTCGAGAGGCAATGTGTTTGTGTATATTTGCTTTAGCTTCTTGCTTTGGACCAATCCTTGGCAAGCCACCTCTCTAGAGAAGGAAAAAGCAGCCTCTAGAAGCTTCTAAGCTTCTGAAAAACACTGCAAGTTTGACTATCTAGTCCCCATCACTTTTCATTTCTACTATTTCTTGAAATCTAAATAGACAACCATCATACCTTGGATGCTAGAAATAGAATGGAGTGTGTCAGAGGCCTTCCATAGCCCGTGAGCTTTCTTGTCCTAAGCTACCTCCAAAATGACTCAAGACTTCCCCTATAAATTGCTCCCCTTTCTCTAGAGCAAGACATGATAACAATCCACACCACTCATGAAAATGCCACAACACAATTTCCCCGCCTCAAACACATCTCTCTCTCTCTTTCTCTCTCTCTCCATTAGAGTACCACCCAGAAGTTCATCTTTTAGTGCTAGAAACTTATAAACTCCATTATATTCATCAAGTTCTTCATTTCTGGAACATTCCAAAAATCACCAAAGTTCGTCTCCCAAGGTAACTCGTGTTCATCTTCTGAGTGAACTTGAGCCACACCCAGAAACGCTTCAGAAACAGCAACCTATCTTTGGCTTACCTTACTTCGATCTCACCATTTCTTTTAGTCGATTCTCTTGTGTTTTATCACAAGTTCTCTCGGTGATTTGCAACAAAAGACATCTTGGGAGCCATCCTTCTTTGATTTCTTTCGAGTCTAATCGGACTCAATCATGATGGATGCCCTACCCTGGCCATTGCTCCAACTCTTCAACATCTCTGGCTACATTAGAGCTATCACCAGCCAGTCAGAGATCTCTATATCGACACACCCGACACGTCACCTACCAGATCTACCGGGCCATGCCCCCATCAACAACCATATATAACCCAAATTGTTAAGTCAACTCAAGTTGATCCTAAGTAAAATCAAGTCATAATAATTAACTAGATTCACTTAAGGAATACTCTAACTGTTAAAATGTTGTCAAATCAGGATGAATTTCCGACCAAAAAGTATGCGAGGAAAGTTCAAAAATATACAAATTAAATCTCAACTCGATTCTCTAAACTCTATCATCCATGTCCCGCAAAAATGGAGCTCCTGCAAGGGGTAGAAGATATTATTCTATGAACTGAGTGTGTACATTATACAAGCAATCTTATTATAAGTTAACGAATTGTTAGTTTGTATTGAACATATAATGTTCTCTTACATGTGAAAATCACAACACAGTTTCTGGAAGTTCTCAACGTTGTCATCAACCTATTCTAAAATTTCAGGAACTCCTCATTTTAAAACTAGACAAGTTGAAGACAAAAATTATTACACAATACAAAAACAAAAAAAACAAAAACAAAAAACAAAACAAAATACAAAAAAACAAAACTTTCAGTGACAATAAATTTCTAAAATCTATTGTCAATGCATTTGAATTGGCGGTATTGTTCGAAGAATTCCTTTGCTATCTTCTGCATCTTCAAAGAGTTGTTTCATTTTCGCCCTTCCCTTTCGCTATTTCCTGCAAGCTTCTTTCTCAACTTGGTCTCTCCTCATAAGGCTGTTTTCTTCGGCACTAATGTTCTTCCACTAGTAACATCTTAAGACACTTAACTGCACTCGCTTTGCCACTCAATTTTACTGTAGTATTCAAAATAACTCTTAACAATCATATCCTTTAGTCCATCTTCAAAAAGCACAACTTCACATGTCTCTTTTGATATTCTCACAACTGTCATATTATATATACATATACATATATATATATATATATATATATATACAGTGAAGCTTTTTTGTTTCTTATTCAATGCAGATGCATATCAAAATCTGCGTACATGTTGAAAGAAAAAAGAAAAAAAAAAAGTTAGAAGCTAAAGTCAGACCTCACGACGCTGGACAGTACCCCCATAACCTGTTGCTTGGCAAAATCTTCTGTAAAGGGGCACGACAGCATAGCTACATCAAACCATTGCAAACATCAATGCCGTAAGATAAAGAAGCATCTTCGTTTAACTCCGCCTTAGGATTCTTCTTTTTGATATGCACTAAAAACCAGATTGAATTTAACAAACAAACATTGAAACCCATAACTATATATATATATATATATATATATATATATATTGAGAGCAGCATATGCATTTGAAATTGTAAAAACCGGATATATAATGATGGCATATTTTCCTTCCATGGTTCCGGCTTCGCAATTTTACTACAGACGGACATGATCATAGACGTGCCAAAATCCGCTAGACATCGCGACTTTGTTGTTGGTGAAATCTGAAAACGATGGGTTGGTTAGACGATATGTGATAAGAGAGAGAAACCAAAAGCCAAAGGGTGAGATACGATCGTCAGGAGATAGGAGCTTCTCGACATTGGCAATGAGTTCCGTGGCCTGAAAGTCCGATGATCGGACGATGGAGGAGGACATGGAGATCGGCAGCCACCAGCGACGGTCTGAGTTGAGCGAGTTGCTGAGTGGGTTCGGCCATTGATTGTGTGAGTTTAGCAAGGTGAAAAATCAAAATCCAATTCATGTGGACAGAGGAGAGTTAACAAACATTCGAAAAAAAAAAAAAGTATTATAAAACCTTTTTGATTAAAGCGTAGCGGAGGCTCTATTTCGGTGCCACTAGAGGCCAAAAATGAGGGTGTTCGATTCCGATCCAGAGTATGATTGCTGACGAAGCTCTGTTTTGGAATTGCAAAACCATTACAACAAAATCGAAACTTGAAAGCAAACAAATTTGACAAGAGAAATAAATTACCTATGAGCAGCAAGTTGTGGTGAGATTCTTGTGTGAAGCAGAGAGAAAAGAGATAAGGAAGAGAAACTAGAAATTATGAGTTATTGGGAGTGAGAGGTATATACTTTTGCAGTTAATATTTAATCAGAAGTAATATAAAGTTTAAAATAAAAATAAAGCGCCAAGAACTTTATTTTTCAAAACCTATTTAAGTGCCAACTCCAAATTTTTTGTTTACCTGCATTTAAGTGTCAATCCAAAATTGCAAATATTATGGTTTTTTTTTCTTTTATTTATTTATTTTTAAGAATAGCAGCATAACACGTTTAAATTAAAAATAAGTATTTAATATCTAAAAACAACCATTAGTGTGGTGTAGTGTTGAGTAGGCAGTTACCCAAACTTTTTTGTAGGAGATTTTTTACGAAGTTCTTTTATGTTTTTTATAACTTGTTTTTTCTAAGGAGTAATTCAAAATATATATGTATATATTATTGATAGTAAATATTAATTAAATATATATATTATTTGATAGTTTCACCAAAAAAAAATATTATTTGATAGTAAATACATATGTGTTGCCACTCGTCTGGGTATATTTTATGTACATTTTTTTTCCCCATTAGATGGTGCCTTTTTGGAACGACATTCAACAACGGTTTTTCATCAATAAGTACCCTTGTCGAATATTCATCGTTTAATCTACATTTTGTTCCAGCGTCTTTCTCCAAACAGCAAGTACTGCACAACCGCCAGCGCCTACAAAGACAAATGCCGCAGCAAATGCGCATGGCATACTGTAAGTGCTTGCGTTGGTTGCAATTTGATCAACATTTATTTTTGCCTAACTTGTCATAAAGAGCACGAGAAAGGTTGCTGGCTGATCAGCTATATATGTATCTATTAAGGTTGTTATGAGTAAAAGAATCATCTAATCTTCCTTTAATCTTCTTTATTTAATGTTTACAAGCAGATGAAGCAAATACGAACATGAGATTTGATGTTGAATGAGGAGGGAGAGGAAAAAAAAAAAGGTAGCTAGTTTGTGACCAATTAATTAGCTGAAAAAGAAGAACCATACAGAGTCGATACATGGTAAAGAGAGTAAAGTTATTCTGATCTCAGACATGGAAAATAAGTAAAGAAATTAAAATTATATGATTGACTTTTCCAACGAATCTTTGAATGTAATTTACAAAAAGAGGGCTTTAAATAACTTAAATGAATCATTTCTTGGATAAGAGGCAAGAACTGGTTCTTTCACCAAAAAAAAAAAAAAAATGGCAAGGACTGATCATACCCTCCATTGTAATTATTTGTACCTCTAATTCATAGTGAAGATTAGCAGAACAAAAATATTGTTTCTTGATAAATAAAAAGAAAATGTAGTAAATAAAAGACTCGAAGAAATATGCATGGCCGTGTGCTAAATATTTTGGCTTCAATTTCTTTAATTACATGGCAGGCGATTGTGCATTATATATATATATATGTGTGTGTGTGTGTGTGTTATATGTTTGATTAATGAAAGGAGGAAAACTGATATAGAGATGGCCAGAACATCATCATTAATATGCTTTATAGTTAGATGTTACTAGAGTAATCCTAAAAGCAATTTTGATTACAACTAGTAACCACGAAATAAAGAAAACTAATGCTTCTATGTATCAGGTGGGACAATGCGAGGTGGAAATTTGGAATTAACCAACAAGAAATGGGCAAGCTTCTAGTGAGAGAAAAAAAAAAATTGGAAGAAATAAATTAAAGACAAAGAACTGGGTTCTAATTCTTTAAACTTTGAATATAGAATAAATAATTCTAAATCTTTCCTACTTTAATTTTGTAATGTATACTCATCATGGAATAAAACTTTAACAGTGTAGTAGGGACCAAAGACATAAAAACTGACCATGCCTTGGCCAGTTATGGTCACTTTACTTAGTTCGGCTTTTGCTATCCAAAAAATTATTATTAAAAAAGAGGACTAATACGTACACTCCTTTGTTTTTATTGGTACTTTAATTTCATAGAGAAGATTATCAGGGGGAAAAAAAATGTTGTTCGTTGAAAATTAAAAGAAAATATAGTAAACAAAAGACTTGCAAGAAATAAGTATGGCCGTGTGCTAAATATTCTGGCTTCAATTTTTTGTTTATATAAATTTGTATAACTGATATTAGAGATTAATAGAAATCCATGGTAATGTTTATAATAATTAACATTGTTGGATACTAGAGTAATCGTAAAAACAATAATTTTTTTAATGAAAATTTTAGATTCACTATTTTTCGCCCTTGTGAAAGGTTCTAATTTCTACAGTTTCTCACATTAGGGTTTCGATGCCAATTTTGGATACAACTAGTAACAATGAAATAAAGAAAATTAATGCTTCCACATAACGTGGGACAACGCGAGGTGGAAAAGAATTAATCTACAAGAAAAACTTGAATATAAAATAAATAACTCTAAATATTTGCCCCGTTAAATTTGTAATGAATACTCATCAGGGAACAAAACTTTACAGTGTAGTAGGGACCAAAGACATAAAAACTGACAATGCGTCACTTTACTTCGTTCGGCCTTTGCTGTCCAAAATATAATTTTAATTATAACAATACCTTGCTTCTCCATCTCTATTTCAAGTTCATGATAAACACCATTTAAAAAATAACAAATTCTAAGCCTTTTTTACACCAAAATATTGCAAGAAGAGAAAGGGGGAGAGAGAGAGATAGAGATTTCAATTCCTATGGATTATGCACTACTCTCTCTTCGTTGTGGCAAACCCACAACCTTCCCCCGAATGCTCACTAGTACTCGTCTCGAAATGATGATCATTTCGTCAAGATCATTGACAAAACCCCTTGATTTCCTCTTTAGAAACAAACCTTCTCCACCAATTCCCAGCTCTCAAATTTTGTGTGATACTTCTAAACTACTTAGATGGCCACAATTAGGGCAACATGGGTTGATTAGCCCCATGGTGCGTGCTCACGACGGGAGAGTTTCTGCATCTTCTTCGACGGGTGGGGAAAAAGGAAACAGCGAAAGGAGCACAAGAATTATTTGCTCAATGCAGGCTATAATTGGGGCGTCTCTCGCTTTGGCCTGCGTTCTTGCGATCTTTTGTTGCGGCTCCACATTATCAATGTTGAGCCCTAGGAAAGCCGTGGCAACAACTCCGAGGATTCACACGGCCATCCCTAGTCAGACGAAATCGGAGAGGAATGTAATTTCACCGATAAGTGGGCAGCTTGCTCTAAGTTTATTTATGGATGCGGTTGTGTACTTGGGCTCATCAAAGTTCAGTTATTTGCCTCCAGCTAAAATTTACCGAGGGGACGTTGCCAAACTTAGAGTAATTATGAAATAACTTTTTTTTTCAAAGCACTTTTATTTATCCCGATTATTGCCAATCACTCTTTAGTTTCTTTACAAAGATAGTACTGTTAAATTAGTTAGGACAAAAGTTTTTTGCCCAATCAGGATGGTTATAAAACTTTTTCTTTTATCTGCACACGATTAAATTATATATATATATATATATGTTCAATTTTCTTTTGACAGGATAAATATATATACGTACGTAAGTATTTATACATACATATATATATATATATATTTAATTAGCATTATTGGCGTTTCAACAATATTAGTACTTCATACTTTCTTCTACAACAAATAATTTTATCTGTGTCTTGATTTTAGTTAGCTAGTTGTTTTCCCCTTATCAATCAGTTTTCCCCCTAATTTAAGCCCTTTATTTCGTACAATTGAACTTGGATATTCAAAGTTGAGACTGCATATATATAAAATCATTTCTGAGACCTGTTCCATAGTATATATTGGAACATCTAATTTATAGAATATATAAATATAAATTTCATAATTATGCTTGTAGGCAAAGGCGTTGGCGCTAATGAGAAAAGGAGAGCCTAACAAGGCATTAAAAAAGATGGAAAACGAGAGTAAGAAATACGTTGGCACTGAGGGAGAATTCCATTTCGAGATGGCCCTTGTAGAACTTCTAATTCTTCAGGTATTTCCTTAACTCTATTTGGGCTATAAATATATATATATTTAGTATTCACACAATCAAACAAACACACAAATTCTATGAGATAAATAGACTACAAGAGTCTTCAAGAGGAAGAATTTAGTGAATTTATAAATGGATCCCACTAAATTATAACTTCCAGACAATTACTTATATATATATATATATTGTGAATTTTTCATATGTTCTGGAAAAGCAATCATGTAGCAAATAAATTAGTGTCTCATGCGATTAATCTGAACAACTCTCCTTGGTGGTTTACTAGTGGGGATTAATTAACTGGAGCTTCAATATTTTTACTTAATTATTATTGGAAGGGAAAATATAAAGAAGCTTCGGCAAAAAAATGTCTCGAGGAAACAGATAATACGAAGACCGGGCCTTCAGATATGACTCGACGTTCTCTTTACAAGGTAATTAATTCTTTCAATATAATATATATTTCCCGTGTGTAAGTGTACGCATACGTGCATCTCTAAAATAGATATTTCTGTAGAACATAAGAAGAAATTAGCACATCTAATTAAGTTGGCCCATTAATAACCTCATCATATGTCAAGCTCTTTACTCATATTATTATTAAAAAAGAACAAAAATTACATATAAGTCAGGAGTTAAAATAAAGAATAACTACCATTAAGTAAACAACTGAATAACCAATTGATATATATAAGAACAAGCAAAATATGACGTCAAAATTAAAACAGCTAAAATCATACATATGAAAATTAGATTATAAAATAGACCTCATTAAAAACCTTTGAAACTCAATAAAAAAAAAAAAAAAAAGAAAAAGACTGTTTATGCTTTTTTTAGAACCAACCAATGAACATAAGCACATTCTTCGAAAAACAAAAAAAAACAAAAAAACAAAAAAAACCAACATATACAAACACCCAATAAAGACATATCACAACCTAAAAACAATAATAGTGCTTCTCCCCCCCCCCCCCCCCCCCCCCTCTTTTACAGGGCATTATATATACCGTATTGGGGGACAAAGTGAGAGCAAAGGCGGCTTGGCAACAATTTATTGAAAATGGATTTGAGGACGGACCGGATATTTAACTGGCGCACCGTCTAGTCTACTGAAACGTTTGTATCTTTTTACTAATACAGGTTACAAATCTTCACTATATTGTTGAAGCTGAGATCTATGTTTAAGTTTTGGGATTAATTTGTTCAGAAAAATTAGCTTTTCAAAGCATATTTTAATACGGTGCATTGCTTATATATACAAGACACAATAAAAGGTGTTTTTACATCTAATACATGTCGTACTTAGCTTTGGATCCTCTAATAAATCTAAATTAATTAGGCATGTTGCCGAATCACATATTCAAGAGCTCTTTAAAATATATATATATATATATATATATATATTATCTTATCATACTTCTAGACTAGAAGTTCTATCTTTATCTTATCATACTTCAAGACTAGAAGTTCTATCTTTATCATTTAAACAAAACCGTTTTTTTATAATTTAAGGTGGGCATTCAACTCTACATGATCTTATGATAACCTCAAACAAGGAATTATCATTAGCTTACAAACATATACAGTATGTGCATGTATATTATTAATATAGAACGAGAAATATACATTGGTAGGCTAGAAAAGAGAAAGGAAGAAAGTGGGATGAGCAAAAAGTAAATGGAAAATGATGAAGTTGGTTATTTAGTCAAAAAAAAACTGAAAAGAAAAAGGAAAGGATAATAAAATGGATTAAAATTAGTTATTGCGAGGCTTATTAATTTTTATCATTTTAAAAAACCAAATAATGATTAAAATTATTTTTTTGTTCTTATTTTTAAAGTAAAACAAATATAAATGAAACGTATAATATAGTAATTGTACAAACTTCTCAAAATTAATTTCATTCCCATCGTTTCAATCTTCTACCTTTTATAAGTTTTTTCTACATCTTATTTTCCTTTCTTTCGATCAAACGGAGTGTAAAGTATCATTTACTAAAAAGTAGTGGCTACCTAATAATTATCTCGTGATTGAAAGTTCAATTAAAAAAAAAATTTGTATACAAATACGTTTGCAACATGTTTCTAAAAATTTAATTTAATGTTTTCACTAAAAATCAACTATGGATATATAACATAGTTTCTATACCACAAAGTTTGCAATTAGCAATATAGAGAGCCGGCAAATCTCGTTACCCCAATTTGATTTTCTACGGAGTTATATACACCTAAATTTGTTAAATTGTCAGCAGTATTTTTGCATGTATATATACATATACACACACACACACAACTATATATACCCATTAACTGAAAAGCAAAAAGCAAAAGTTCCCATCGATTACAATTTGCAAAAAAGAAAAAAGAAAAAAAAAGTCACACCTTTGGTAGGGATGAATCCTTGAGTAGCAAAATTGGCACCTTATATCTCTGCAAATAAACTCTTGAAATATTCTGCTAAGACGCAACCGAAGTGTCCCCCGGCTGACGAGGGTAATGCTCTGCTTGGTAGATCAGGAGAAAAGTGGGAGGAATGAAAAAATAATAATAATAATAAAAGGATGAATTTGATGATAGAAATTTGAATTTGAGGTTTGGTTGGAGGGGAAGCTAAAGAGAAGAGGAAAAAAGAATTAATGGGTTCCACTATTTTTTGTCTCTCAAAGAGTGGTGAGATTTTTGGAAAGAAACACATTACAACTTGCATAATATATAGTTAAATTACATTTTTAAACTAAGACGTTGTTTGGACCTCCGTTTCCAACCTCTATTTTTTAGGTTAGTTTCCAAAAATTCCTACTCCAATTAGCTAGGGTACAAATGATTATTTTTTTTTTTGGCCAAATGCTTAATAATGATGAGGAGAAAGAAACAAGATCCTTATTGCTTATCAAAATCCAAACACATTTTAAGTTTTTACATTACTCAAAAATCACAGTTCTTTTTCAATTCAAAATTCAACCAAATACATATTTTCCAAACAAAACTCTAAAAGTCCAACTCCAACCTATTGTCCAAATAGACACTGATATCAATTGTTTTTTGGCAAAAAATTATTTACTTTATCATTCATTTTCTTTTCTTCATAATCATATCATACCAAATAAGATAAAACACATTTTTCTTTTCTCTCGTACACATTTCCCTCACATATTTTCTCTCCCTCACTTTTTCATTATCTCTTATCAAACGGTGTGTAAGTGATAAAACACCCAAACTTCTTTGAAACCTGGTTGTCATTATTCAACCCAATAAACCTAAATATCAACCCAACCCCAAGGAAAGCCCACTACGGTAAATTATGGACCAAGGTGGCCAACCTAGATGGTAAAAGTGATTTACTAATCAAGTTGACTTGGTTAAGTCAGTGAAAATTAAAGAAATTAATCATGAAGAATTAAGATAATTAAATGCAATCATAAGGTACTTAACTTGGGGATAAATTTTAGATATTAGATAACTAAAAAAATTATGAATATTAGATAATATTTGACTAACTAAATATTGGATAATATTGAATGATTGATTAATCATCCAGATTATTAAGAAAATTATGACTATTTATTAATCTAATGATTAAGTAATTAAATATTAATGGTAAATTATTTTTAACAAATTAATCAGCCAACACCAAATACATCAACCGACTGAGGGCGTAATCATTACTGTCAAAGTAATTATCGGCCCATACTTAAGAAGATATTCTAAAGACTAATTTGGCCATACCTAATTAAGAAATGGTCCATATAATTTAATTGGACTTATTAAATGGGAGATTCTCATGCCATAATAAGGAAATTGATAATCCAAATGAACCATATATAACCCAAATTGTTAAGTGAACTCAAGTTCATCCAAAGTAAAATCCAGTCATAATAATTAACTAGATTCACTTAAGAAACTGCAATCTAACTATTAAAGTGTTGTCAAATCAGGACGAATTTCTGACAAAAAAGTATGTGAGGAAAGTTCAAAATATACAAAGTAAATCTCAACTCGATTCACGAATCTCTATCATCTATGTCCCGCAAAAATGGAGCTCCTAGAAGATATTATTAGTTAACGAATTTTTAATTTATACTAAACATAGTGAAAATTACGACACAGTTTCTGGAAGTTCTCTACGTTGTCTGCAACATATTCTAGAATTTGATGAGCTCCTCATTTTAAAAATAGACAACTTGAAGTCAAAATGAGGAATCAAAATTAATTATAAGAGTTTATACATGTTCCAGAGATTGTGCTAACCGACAGCGCGTCAGCTCAATTTTCATGGTAGTTCACCAATCTCTTTAAGGCCACACATCACTGTCAGAGAGGACCGCGGTACGCCGATCTCTGAAGGCACAAATGATTTTCTTCTAATCGTTAGTAGAAAAAGAGGATTCCGAAAAGAGTACTTTTTAATGTCTATGACATATGACCATGGTTTACAAACATCATAAAAAGACCATAGTGTTGTGTAATTTTAGATAGTACTTTTAATTTTTGCTTGTCTTGTCGTAGAGCGCATGAGAAAGGCTGTTGGCTGATCAGCTGTATGTGTGACTATTAAGGTTGTTTTTAGGTAATATATATATATATATATATATATATATCACGTAATCTTCCTTTAATCTTCTTTATTTTATGTTTAATACGAAGCAAATAAGAACATGAGATTAATGTTGAATGAGGAGGGAGAAAAAAGGTAGCGTGTTTGTGACCAATTAATTATCTTAAAAAGGAGAACCATAGTTGATACTTGGGAAAGAGAGTAGAGTTATTCTGATCGCAGACTTGGAAAGTAAGTAAAGAAATTAAACTTATTTGACTCACTTTTCCAACGAATCTTTCAATGTCTATAATTACATAGAGAGGGCTTTTAATTAACTTAAAGGATAATTTTTATTATTATTATTTATATAAAAAGCAAGAACTAAATTTTCAACCCAAAAAAAAAAAAAAAGGACTAATACAACCCTTGGGTTTCGATCCCAATTTTGGATAGTAACAATGAAATTAAAAAAATAATAATAATTCTTCTATATCACGTGGGACAATGCGAGGTGGAAAAGAAATAACCTACAAGAAATGGGCAAGCTTGTGATGATCAGAGTGGGGGGAAAAAAAACAATATGGAAGTAATAAATTGAAGGACAAAGAAATGGGTTCTGATTTTTTTTTTTTTTAAATTTGAATATAAAAGAAATAATTCTAAATATTTCCTGCGTTAATTTTGTAATGAATACTCATCATGGAATAAAAAACTTTGCATAGTAGGGACCAAAGACATAAAAACTGACCATGCGTCACATTACTTGGTTCAGCTTTTGCTATCCAAAAATTAAATAGCAATTATAATAATACCTTGCTTCACTCCATATCCCATTTCAAGTCCATGATAAACACCATTTGAAAAAATCACAAATTCTAAGTCCTTCCTACACCAAAATATTGCAAGAAAGAGAGAGAGAGAGAGAGAGGAAAGATTTCAATTCCTATGGATTACGCACTACTCTCTCTTCGTTATGGGAACCCCTCAATCTTCCCCCGAATACTCACTAGTACTCGTGCCGAAATGACGATCCTTTCGACAAGATCATTGACAAAACCCCTTGATTTCCTCTTCAGAAACAAACCTTCTCCACCAATTTCCCTGCTCTCTAATTTCTTTTGTGATACTTCTAAACTACTTAGATGGCCACAATTACGGCACCGCGCGTTGATTAGCCCTGCGATGCTTGCGCACGCCGGAAGAGTTTCTGCAACTTCTTCGACGAATGACGAAAAAGGCAACGGCGAGAGTAGCGCAAGAATTATTAGTTCGATGCCAGCTGCTATCGGGGCGTCTTTCGCTTTGGCCTGTGTTCTTGCGATCTTCTATTTTGGCTCCACATTAATGTTGAGCCCTAGGAGAGCGGTGGCGGCGCCGATGACCCGTACGGCCCCCTCTAGTCGGACGGAACCACAGCAGGACATTACAACGTCAGTGATAAGTGCACAGCTCGCTCTTCGTTTATTTATGGAAGGGGTTGTGCACTTAGGCTCATCTAATTACAGTATTTTGCCTCGTACTAGTATCTACCGAGAGGACGTTGCCAAACTTAGAGTAATTACTAAATAGCTTTCTTGTTTCTTGTTTCTTGTTTCTTGTTTCTTTTTTTTTTTTTTCCTCAAATACAAAATAGCTTTTTTCAAAGCATTCATATGCATCCCGATTGTTTACCATCACTCCTTGATTTCCTTAGAAAGATAGTACAGTTAAATTAGTTAGGATAAGATTTTTTCCCAATCAGGATGGTCATAGTTAATATACATATATATATATATATATATGTACAAACGTATGTACGTTAGTATATTTTCTTTAATTAGCATTGTCAGCGTTTCAATATATTGGATAACAGTACTTGATACTTTCTTCTATAATTATTAATTTTATCTTTTAAAAAAAATTAGTAATAGGACTTATAGAAATTAAAGAGCAATAAGGATAACATTTCTTCTCTTTTTTTTTTTTTTTTTAATAGCTGCATTTCAATTGGGCTAGCTGTTTTCCATTTCCTAATCAGTTTTTCCTCTAATTACATCCCTTTATTTCTTACAATTGAACTTGGATTTCAAAGTTGAGACTGCATATATATATATATATATATATAAATATATATATTTGATAATTATTCTTGTAGGCAGAGGCGTTGGAGCTAATGAAAAAAGGAAGACCTGTCCAAGCATTAGACAAGATGGAACAGAACCGTAAGAAATACAATGACGAAGGCTCTGAGGGAAAATACCATTTCGAGATGGCCCTTGTTGAAATTCTAATTCTTCAGGTATTTCCTTAATTAAACTCTATTTGGGCTATCAATTATTACCTGTGGCATATTCAGGTTATAATAATTGAAATCAAATATTATTTTGTAACATATATTCTCGATTTCTGATATATGTTAACCAAAAAGGCAATTATGTAGCAAAAAAGTTAATGTCTCATGAACGATTAATAATCTGAACAACACTACTTGATGGTTTACTTGTCCGATATCCATTTTATCGTTTAGAAATTAGCTAATTATTGTAGTAAATATATTCCCTTTTTCTCATTTAGGATTTTTTCTTATTGAGATTTTGTTTTTAGAATTAGGTTTTTAACCAGACATATTTGAGACAAGATTTAAGATATACGAGTTTCAACTTAATTCTTTCAGATGTGATGTTTAATTTTCATATTCTCTTATTTTGGGCCGTCCTTATTTCCATAAGCATTTGTCGTCTTGGAAAATATTAAGTTCTCCTCTTTGTAACATTATGCATGTGAAATTAATAAACTAGAGCTGCAATATTTACTTAATTATCGTACAGGGAAAATATAATGACGCTTTGAAATGTAAATGCCTCGAGGAGACCAAGCCTACAGATATTCGACGTTCTCTTTTCAAGGTAATTATTTCTTTCAATACCCCATAAGTAAGGTTTTGAGTGTCAATTTAATTGGAATACTTAAATCTTATTCAGATATTTAATTGACTACATGTTTATATCATGTAAGCGTGTACATAAAGCGTGGAAAATCAAAATTAGAACAACGAAAAAGAAATTACTTAAGAGAATATAAATGCTTTGCTAACCAAACTGTACAATACACAATATAACAAATATGTCGGTTTAATATGGACCATTGATAACCTTACCTTATTGGTTTTCCTTTGAATAATAACAATAAATAATAACTATTACAGAAAAATGTCAGTGTAAAAAGAATTCCTTATTTTTTGGACTTTGAAAATTAATATTTAATATGGAGCATGGATAACCTTACCTTATTGGTCTTCCTTTGAAGATGGAAATTCTGTTCCATATACTTATATATACACACACACATATATTTTCAGATACTGGCTTTTTTCACTTCTATACAGGCCATTATATATACCATCTTGGATGACAAAGAGAGAGCAACGGCGTCCTGGAATGAATTCGTCTTGGGTGGATTTGATGGCGTGCCCAATCCCACATAGTAGTTTCTCCTGAAAATATGCAATTATTTCCCACAAAAAAAAAAAAATTAATAAAGAAAAACAAATTGTTACTATATTCTTGAAGTTGATATTCTTATGTTTGGGATATAATGTGCAAAATATATTCCTTTTAACAGCATATATATAGATTATTCGCAGTATGAATATTATTGTTTATAGCCACAGTAAAAAGTGTCTTTATTTCTATCATACAAATATATATATAAATACACATCATACACTTGTCTCTTTGTCCTTTCAATTTAAATTAGACATGTTTCAAGAGCTAAAGACTTATATGTTTCATCAACAAGTTTTTTTGATAAATGAATGACTATAAAGTATAATTAAGTGGTGTCAAACTAATGAAACTGTAAAAACTGTTTTTATTTATACATTTTGAGATTCTTTCCTTTATGAACATAAAAAATTTATGATAAATAAAAATTTTAAGGAATTTGAATCGGGTACATGTCTCAAATCAATGAGTGGATCCGTATAATATTTGAGTTTGATTGCTAAATTCTATAATCTAATTTATAATTTCCTTATTAAAAGCAAAAGTATGATCATCGTAAAGGAGAAATTGATAGTGAAATGACAATCATGGATGACAGAAACAACTGGTTTGAAGAAAAGATAGATTTAAATCATGTAACAAACCTTTAACATTATTTGAAAATAAAAGTAAAGAATAAATAACATTATTATATTAAAAAAGATGCTTCTACATATATATATATATATATATATTCAATCTTACTTTTTGGTATACCACTTTGAGAAGAAATTTAAGAACGAGTTTGAAGAGAAAAAAAACATCTTACAAGCTTCGTAAGGGAAAGAGTTTAAATTGAGCAAATCTCAACTTTTATATTGATTCTTTCCTGTTCGGTTTGCTTTAATTTGCTTCTTTTTCTATCCTTTGTCTTGTTCTTTTTTTTATTTTTTATTTTAAGTTTGTAAGATATTTTTTCTTTTATTTGTTAACCATATTTTTCTTATTTAAAAATAACAGTAGTCTTAAATTACATAACTATACCTAGAAGGAAAAAAAAAAGAAAAGAAAAGAAAACATTCTTGCTATCTTAAATTCTAAATAACATAGTCCAAATTTCTCAAACTATCACAAATTGATTTAAAATGCTTTCAATTTTAGTGGATATTTTCAAAAAATTTGAAAGAAGTGTATTAAAAAAATCTTTTCTTCAATTAAATTCTTTCGTATCTACTATATATGATCATAAATCGTAATTTAATATCTTGCATTTACATTGTTACGACCAGATATACGTATTAACATTTGTAGTCTTCTACTTTTTCATCCTTTTTTTTTTTTCCCTGTTAAAGCTTTTTTTTTTTTTTTAAGTACTTATTTTTTTAATGCCTTTTTCATTAATTATTATTGTATATTATATACGGTGTGCATCTAAAAAAATATTTAAATAAGGTTCAATATTCACATCTCATTTTATCTTTAGAACACCTCTCTTCATCAATTGCCTATTTCCAAAATATATATATATATAATAATAATAATAATAATAATAAAAAACTCAAATAGGAAAAAAAAAAAAAACTATTATAGACTTAACTATATATTTAAATTTTCTTAAAGACATAATGATGATATTATTTCTCTCTCTCTCTCTACACTGTCATATTCCAAAATAAGCAATGTAAAAACATTTATTATTTTGAAATATATAACAACACTCTATTTTCACTTTTCAATAACTATTCCCTTTTTTCTTTTTTTTTTTCTTAATAAATTTTGCAAAATTTAAGTTTATTAAATAATAGCAACCATAATCAATTAAAAAATAAATAGTGTATAAACTTTAGTTTTAAATTTTTCATTATATTTTAGGTATATAAAACAAAAAAGGCTTCGTTCCTAAAGTTCTGAGCACAAAAAAGAGAGATAAAGATACAGAGAAAGAAGGATACTAAAATAAATAAAATACACGTGAAAGGATATTTGAAATGATAAAATAGTATTTATCGTGATTATACATCTAAAAACAAATAATGAGATTAACTTATAGATTCATCTACTCCATAATAAAGTTTAAAAAAAAAATCTACTCATTGATCTATAACTATCTTAAAAAAGAGAGTTTCCCTAAAATATTATTCAAAATTTTGGTTAAGTTATTTTATCTTTTTATAATGATGTTTTCTTCCGCTCTTTTCCTTCCCAGCCCACCACGTGGCTCCACGTGGCTATTCCTAATCCCACCATGTGGCAATTTCAAAAAAAAATTAATTTTTTTTAAAGAAAATTCAATTTTTTTTTTAATTCTTACTTTGTTTTATTTGTCTATTTTGCAAACACTCACAAGTGCTTAGTGTATGCAATAGAACTAATTGAAAAAAAAAAAAGAAAAAAAAAATAAAAATAAAAAAGGTTGTCAACTTTTAGAAAAAAAATTTTAATGACTCAAATCTTTTTTTTTATTTTATTTACCTAATTGAAAATTTTAACTTACTGGTGAAAATGATCCATTAAATTCCTATTCCTGAAAACCCTGATAGTTGATGTTGTCTCGTGGAATGTATGTGTGTTTACTTGCTTACGTAAATAAATAATAATAATAATAATAACTACTATGTATATGTTTTTTTTTAATTTTGAGACAAGTTCCAATACAAGTTGAGAATGTCATTTAGTTATTTGTTTTCGTTTTTGTTTTTGTTTTTGCTTTTTATTTTTCACAATAATTAAGTTGTTGATTTTTAGAGATATTCAACTCATAATAAGCTTCATCCAATTAACCTTTTATTGCCTTTGATGACCTATTGTATGTTGAATCACCCTTGAAGCTAGGCTTATATATTTTTATTAAGTACGGATTTAACGTGTGAGTAATGGGCTACCTCCTCTCTTAGTTTTATTTGAAAAAAAAAAAAAAAAGTTAATTATGAGCTTTAGTTGGCTCCAATTTTATTATAGTATGTTAAAATTTTTGTGATGCTGATTGTACATTTATTTTCATTAATTGGTTTAGAATATATACATAAATGAGGATTTTTATTTGCAATCCCAATCGTGAGAAGTCCCTTCACTGTTATATAAGCTCGTTCTTGCTTAACATGCTAAGAAATAAAAATATAATGGAAGAAAAAAAGTAATACACTACATGATTAACCAGAAAAATCAGTATCATTGAAGATCCTATTTCTCATGCATTAACATGCAAAAGATACATATCTTTTGAATTTATCATGTGCTCTATTACATTATTACATTTTTCTGGGAATGTATTATCGTATCTTTTTTATTTTATATTACATTAAAAGGAGCTCCCACCAAAATGATAGTAGAAAAACACTTTATATATGTATATATATTATAAAGTTTTAAGACAATACTTTTTCGTTTTTTTTATCTATAAACATAATTCCGTTTCTTTCAGGTTTTTATCATGTATTCTTTTTCCTTTCTCTAAGTTTTTCTCATTTGGGTTTTACTAGTTAAAAGTTTTAATAAGACCTCATTCCATTTCTCAGAAGGAGTAGATTGCCTTAATTGACTTTTTAGACACTGTAAGATTTTTTTATTTATTTTTTTTTAATTTTTAAGGCAGCTATGCTTGCTCGTTCGTTTTGATTTTTATTTTCAGTAACATGCAAGTAGTATAGTATATTTTCCATATATGTGTCATTTTTTTCTTTTATTAATAAATTGGTGGTGGAATAAATACATGATAGATGATGATCAATGTATTAAAAAAGTGTTGATCTAGTCGGGATGTGAAGTTTCGAAACAAACACATTTTCGTGTGGCGCCATTTACTACACGTGTTGAATGATAAGCTCCTCCTCCCACTAGTCTCGAAGAAGAATTCAACGAGAACATAAAAGATTAGGAGGAAAAGGGAAATGAAAAGAACACAAGGAATCTACTGTAAGTAGCACATGCATATGGGTATTGCAAATTTGCTTAGTGTTTTTTTTTTTTCATTATTATTATTATTATTATTAAAACCCCATTTTGCAGTGGAATACAAGAATTGCAATTTCAGGTTCGTTGGAAAATTAACAACTACAGTTGTAAATATAGATAGATTTGATGATGAGCATGATGAGGGTGAGGTCTAGTCGTACAAAGCCATGAGGAGAGACGACCAAACGCCCAATAGACAAGCCACGCATGGTCCATTACACGTGATGGGTTTGGCCCGTTTTATGTCAGATCACGCTTGGCTGGGCCACTACACGTGATGGCCCTCATGGGAGTTCACCAATATTTGACCTTTTATGATTTTATAATAATTTCCCTATATATATATAATCTTCTTATATTTATTTAGATATACTTGTTAGTATATGAAATTATTAACGACCCATCTCCTGTCTGTTTATGTTTTTGAGATAGTTGATAAACTAACATGATATCAAAAAGGAAGGTCCTGTATTTAAATTCATGTAATTGTATTCTTTATTTCTTTTATTATTATTATTTATGTGTTACGTCTTTACTGTCCCCTTTATTTTCATTCGCGTGTTGGCTTTTAATATATTTTGGATTTTATATTTATGTTAGATTTTCTTATTAATATTTGTCAGCTTAAGGTCTCGAGATGGATTAGTGAACAACATTACTCTTATATATGTGGTTCATTTATAATAACAATCAGTTGATTTTAATATAATATTTTTAATAATATTTATCATTCGCACTAACAACTCTATATAGTTTCATGTTATAAATGAGAAGTTATATATAGATTACTAATAGTCAAATTTTAAATAGATTATTATATCTGCTGAACCTATCTGAACCTATCTAGTCGTTAAATTTGAGACGTTTTTTATATGTTATTATACATTTGTATATTTCTGTATGCATATATACACGTATACCTGCCCCTACCTTGGGGATCTTCCTCGTAAATGATGGTGCATAAACTAGTTAGCATGTGCACATGTGCATATAAATATTGATATGTGGAAGAAAAACGACAAAGAGAAACAAGATGTTGATATCATCCTACATGTAATTTCCCAAGTTCGAGGTTCTTTGTTACAAAGTACAACAACCGTGATTCATTCTGTGGAAGCTATATGTTCCAAGGAATAATTTTGGAAGCATGTAAAGTTTAGCTAGACTGCGCCATTTGTCAATTGTCACGCTTAACCAGCTTTACATAAACGTGGCACGTCCAAGTTTAGCTGACTCATCAAACTTATTGTAACAATTCATGTCTTTTTTTAGTATGATAATGTCCAATTTAAATCTTGTCACATATGATTTTATTCTTGAATTTTACCATAAAAGACTCCATACCATTAGAAGGTGGTTTATTTACTTATAAACCATAATTTATATATATTTATTTATTTATTCTCAAACGATATTAGACTGTATAACTTATTATTTTTCTTATAGTGATTGATGACTATCATGCTTTTTTTTTTTCCTTCCTTTTTTTTTTCTCTCTTTTTTGGTCTTCTAAATATAACTAATGAACTGGTTGACATGATGAAGCGAATTCACATGTGCATCTTATACGAAACTGACGGAGTATTTAACTAAACTATACATCAAAGTTAGAGAAAACTAATATTAGGGCCCGTTTAGTTAACAGGTCCAGAATCTAAGTTTTTAAGTTTATTTTTATCTTTTTTAAAAAATCAACATAAAATTATAATTAGTTTTTGAAAAGTCAACAAATTTCAATCTAAAAATTTTATCTCAAACCTGTATTCCAAATGCATGCTTATTCATTAGAGTTTATGTTAAGTAGTTGACATCCTTTGCAATATACTACAACAAACTTACTAATACAGAACGATTCAAAACCGTTATCTAAAATAATAATGGGATTATGGATCATGACGGTTATGCAGCCATCATCTATAATCAGTGACACCGTCTTCTATTTCATGGTATTGCACGCTAAGGAGGAATGAAGGATGGTAGGTGACTTTTTTGTGGGACAAAAGCTTCTTCTAAGTTGCCTCTCTGAGAACCGTTTGCAAGAAAACAATCTTCTAATGTGCCTCTCCATAGAGGACGCAGTTTGCTGAAAAAATTGTCCGCTACAAATTAGTTTTTATTTTTATTTTTTCTTTTAAAATCACAGCTCCTAGCTATCTAAATCCACATATCATAATATTCTTGTTAACAAAACTCCAAAAGTGCCCTAGAGTAGAATGGAACAGAAATTGAACTAATTGAATTAAAAAAAAAAAAAAAACAATAAAGTTATGCATTACTTTTACAAATAGTTATCATGACATTAGTAGTCTTTAATTAGAAAGGGGAAAAAAAAATAGTTCTAATTATAAATTGAAAACACCTAATTAAAGTAATACTTATATATAACATTCATGAGTCTACATATACGTACACATCTCTATTCTCTCCCTACAAAAAATCCGCCCATTCACGCCGTATTTGATTTATATCAATAACACGATACTCCTCAGGTTATGTACATAATAATTTTAAAATAAATATATAAATAAATAGTAAACGATGCTATATTTGAAATGTGGTTTCCTAAACACACACCCTTTTTTTTTTTTTTTTTAGTAAACATCAAATCCCATTTATATACAAAATTCTGGTGAAACATTAAAAAGAACGCCTACAAAAAGAAAAGAAAATGGAGAACAAAATTAGAAATGTACTCATCCAAGCTGTGCCTCTTACAAATCTGTATTTATAGAAAATTTGGGTGTTTGAAAGTTATTAAGAATAGGCTAAAGTCAAGCACACAACTTTGACTTTTTGAGCCAAATTTTAACATTTCACTTCACCGTTCTTTTTGACCACGTTAATGATCGATTCAGCTTTTGTTGAAAATGATAATGTTTTAGCTCTATCTCTTATCATGCAATTATATATAATTTATAATGTGAGACATATGGCTGACATAAAACATGTCAGACAGGGACAATCGCAGATCGATCTGTTTTGGTTTGACTTTAATCCTTCAAAAATTTATGCTCGAATCGTTTTTTCTACAGGTTCAAGAATCGGATCAATTCGACTTCCAGATTAAAAGTTATGTCCATTTTCCTAAACCTGCTTCAAAACTATCACTGATTGCAAACTAAGGACAATTTTATCTTTTGACTTCAAGGCTAAAAAAATGCTTAAATTAGGAAAGTTAATGTATTAGTATCGAAATTTTATTTTAACTCCTTTTAATATACACTTTTATGTGTTTACCAAATGACCTTTCATACCGTTACCTTATAACCAATGTACAAGTCATATGTCAATTTCTGTCACAAATTTGATATTTGTGCTCAAAATTTAAGAGTAAATTTTTAAATTTTATCATACGCAATATTTGGATTTTTGACACTATTGCCCTCCAAATTTTGTGACTTTTGACAAAATACCCTAGAAATTTTTAATTTAAGCAGTTTATCCCTAAACTTTCTAAATTATTCCGGTATGGTCCATTTTGCTAGCTTCCATTACATTAAGGGTTGAATTTTTATGACTTGCATGGAGTTTGATTTGATTTGAAATATTCTTATCGAACATGGGACTTTCCGTCCTTACATAAGATGTATGTGGAATTTTTATCACTAATTTAATAAAAAAAAATTAAGAAAAAGGAGCTACATTAAAATAATTTAGAAACTTTGGAATAAATTATCAAAACTAGATGTTGGAGAGCATGTTGTCAAATGCTGAAATTTTGTGGGAAAATGTGCCCAAAAAAATTATGTAGGTCACACAATTGACGATATGTTGCTTATAATTCTATGGAAGATATATTGCGGAAATTATGTTATTATTTTGTCTATAATTAAACTATATTAGGAATTTTAAATTTATTTGTATTTATTATAATTTTTAATATCTGTTGATTTTTTGAACTTCGTTAGTTTCGTGTAACTTATTAAACTTTTTTAATTGTAACTAGTTATTCATGTGATCTTTAAATGGGAGAAAGAAGTAAATAACATTTGTACACAATTAATTAAAGTAAATAGTAGGTTTTAAAAATATTTTAAGTAAATAGTAGTAAATTATTTATATTTAGCAATCAAATTTTTTATTTACTTAATAAATTTACGATTCACTTCAAATTTTTTAAAATCTAATTATTCACTTCAATTATTTTCATAAAAATATTTACTACAACTTCCGTGTGTCATTAAATTTACAAACTAACTTCCATCTAAGTCCAAATGAGACTGTGCTCCTGAGGAAGTAGTACTGAGCAAATATCGTACTCTATAAGCCAGCCGCTTTTAGGCTCCTTTCGAAGTTGTGGTTTACGTGTCTATCCGAACATAAACTATTATTGGCTTAAAAAGGACCAAGATTTCACTTTTATTTGTGTGGTTCAAATTACACATGCATTATTACAAAACGTATAAGTTCGTTCAGGTGGTAAAGGTTATAAAGAAGGATTTAATTATAAAGAAATAGGACATTCTAGGTATTTCTTTTAAGAGCTAGATATGCTATTATTATAAAATTAGGCTATATTTGCAACCGCATATTATGTAACACGAAATTGAAAAATATGTCGTGTCTTTGTAAATGACACATTGATGATAAATGTATAGATACAATAACCATATCGATATAATGTTAGGAAAAGCCAGCGGTGTAGAGAGGATAACAAATTAAGACCTCTAATATATTAGCAAGAAGATATGATAGATAAGTAGTAACTGTATATATTTATAATGGCATTGGCATGAGGCAGTATATATGTACATCTAGTATTCGCATATATATATATATATATATATATATATATATTATACTTAATGGCCTTCAAAGATTGGCCACACCTCTGCTGGCTGCTGTGCTAGCTGCATTGCTTCCTTGTATGATCTTATCCTTCCACACACTATAAGGAGCAGCTTTTTTATGTATGATATGAACAGGCCCTGCATGCCTGCCCCCACCACCATTCTCAAAGAAATACAGTTGCAATATATGTATATATATATATATATATATATATGTATAGCTTTTGATCAGTCATGTGATTTTTCTAGAGAAAAGAATGATCACTGTAAGGCTACTGTTTGCCATAACTTGCCTCATCGGCTCTTTTTCTTCTGAAATTAATTATTTACAGACACGCACGTACGTATAATATTCTATATATACATATATATATATATATATGTATATATGTATGTATGAATGTATGTTTATAGACTATATATATATGTGTGATTGTCTTGTCAAAATTCAATACATATCTCCTGGCTTTAGAATTTTGTTTCCCATGAACAGACAAGCCAATATGGGGATACTATAACTTTTTCAGAGATAAGAAAGCATAAAAAGAAATCCGGAAAGCACTATAGAAGTATATTTTCGCTCAACGAAATTAATTAATTATTATTATTTTTTTTTATAAGAAGCAACTGAAATTAGAAGAAAATATAACATCAAATTAATAAATCCTTAGAAATTTAGTTCATTTCTCGATTTATGAATCTTCATTGTATCTGTTTGATATGATTATGTAATTTGGCATACATTTTCAATCTGAGAAAAATGTACAAAAGAGTTATACATCGTAGTATCTTTTTTAAATATTATAACTAGCATCAGGATGACAAAAATTATTTCAATTAAATTGTCACCCTTTAGCAGTCATCCCGCAATAAACCCTAACTCGGATATAGTAGATAAATAATCATACATTGTAGAATCTCACATGTCAGGTTACATGTTTATTTTGGACGCCGTTAGAGAAATGATATTTTTATTATTATTATTATTTTTCCCTATGATTGAGATCGGAGTTTTAAAAATTGTTGATTCGTAAATTCCATATATACAGCTTAGATAGAATTTCAGTTTCACGTGAATGCATGCCAGCTAGAATCAAATTTAAGATCAAAATGGTAGTTCACATGCAATGTCATTATTTATTTACATACATGCATGATGATGTCAATTATACTTTCACAGAATCAGCAGTGACATTTCACCATCACAAGTGACACTTTTTAGAGAGAGAAAGAAAGAGGGGAGAGAGAGAGAGAGAGAATAGCATAATATTGGAGTCGGCTTCTTCGCATAACCGTTGATCGATTCAGAAAGATGGGACCCACCAAGAGGGAGATAGCCACCATGGGGAAGCATAGTGTCGTAACATCGTGATCAATTTAAAGCCCAAACAGACAGCAACAGATAGAGATGAATAGTGTTATATATATTTATACTCAGATTTTGATTATGATAAACAACCTGGACGCCATCTATACCCATATACATATATATATATATATATCTATCTTTATATGTATATGTGTATGCATGTATATATATAGTTGGTGTATATGCTTAGCGGTTTGAATGATCTAACTGACAAAAGCAATTCCACGAATGAGGGCTGACCGGCCACGTCTCCGTGGTCACAACCTTATAATTGTGGCGTACCCCGGTGTCCACGTGTTGGCAGCTGGTTCCACTGGACGATTTTCTAAAATAAGGCCCTTTTACTTGTATCGGCACGTGCATTAAGTATTTTTTTTTTAATTTTATAGAGGATAATAATAAAAAGAAGGGTTCATAATAAAGAAGAGGAAATAATAAATAAAAAAAGAAAAAGTAAAAAGTGTGGATAGCGGCCTAACGAAGAAGCTAGGACCGGGAATCTAATTTAATTGAGCTGTAGTGAAAACGGCTCCTCAATGCAGTAAATTGCTTGAAACTGAGGGGCATGGAAATAAATATAAAAAATTACACAAAATTTAGGAAATAAGAGACTTCAAGAGTTTGTCTGTTAGATAATCTAGTGGATAATGTAATTTCCATTAATGGTCTAGTTTTCGAAGCAAATGACCCAACGGGACTTGGCTTTGGTAGTAGCTAATCATTGGGACATGTATATATAGCATAGGTTTACACATATACATGTAAATATATACGAGGAAAAAAGAATGTTTACGTTTGAAATGCACAACCCTACAAATAAATCCAAAAACAAAAATAACTAATGAAATTGGTTCGTGGAAACAGGAAACCACAAGAAAACTTTTGAGAAAATTTGTAAGACAATTAAGAAATGCAAGAGTAACACCATTTTCAGCATCAACAACTATTACTTAAGTGTCACCTTTATCCTTATTATTCTTTTGATTCGGATCACATTTAAGATAAAATTGTGATAATAAAAATAATTAGTGTTTGGTGAATGAGTTGAGTTTGAGTTGAGTTGAAATTTTTGAGTTTGAGTTGAGTTGACTTTTTAAAAAATAGTTATAAACTTTGTTGACTTTTCAGAAAAAGATAAAAATTGAGATGAAAAAGTACTGTTTAGTTGGAGTGAAACTTGGATGTCAAACACTCTCTAAATTGTAATAGACGTAACTAGAAGTTTGGTGCTTTAAGTAACCAAAATACCAGGGGTATTTATGTATTACTTCTAGGGTTTGTTTGGTGAATGAGTTTGAGTTGAAATTTTTAAGTTTCAATAGTAAATTTTTTTGAATTTTCAGAAAAGACAAATAACTTTTTGAGAAAAAGACAAAAATTTTTTAAGAAAAAGATAAAAAAAATTTTAAAAATATTGATTTGAGCTTATGAATCAAACAAGCTCCTAGTATATGGAATCATAATAATTTTTTTTTCCCTTACGTAATGGGAACTAGATTAATGATTTCAAATGTGAATAATTTAAGGGACCACTATACTTTTAGCATCTAGGTTTCATCATCATCATAATAATAATAATAATAATAATAATAATAAAAGTGTTTTTTTCTTTTTGGTGGAATAATAATAAAAATGTTCTATTTATGGCAGTCTCTATCTCCGTCGACAAAAGCGATAATGTAGTAAATAGACCTGTTGAAGTTGAAGAACGTCGACACATACTCATATGTAATTATATATATATATATATATATATATTAAAATCTTTTTGCGAGGTCTTTGTTCTTGTTAGTCTCTAGAAACAAATCTGGGTCCTCAACACGGGTGGACAATAATTCAACTAATTGAAGTGTACCCAACTTTTCGTTTCTTAATAGCGACAGCTGATGTTGAACCAATTTGTCATAGTTTGTACTACTGTGTCATATATATATATATATATATATATATGTGCGTGTGTGTGTGTGTATTTATTATTTATTGCGCTTTTTTGCTTTTTCGTTTCTTAAGAGCATATTAACAACGTCTTTGTATGCCTCACGATGGTCCACCCCAAAGGATGCTTAAGTGATTGAAGAGCCCGGGATCGGGATATGTTTGCTCCTTTTTCGGATGTATGGTTTGAATTTTTTTGAATGCATTCTTGTCGATCGAGCCACGTTTCATTATATAAATACTAATGATTTAACAATCGGTAAGATTAGTTGGACTTTCATTATCCAAATGATAAATAAAAATATTCAGGATGGTCCACTGATAGTTTTCACACTATAGCCACATCTTGTATGCAGATAAATATACCCATATATATATATATATATATATATAAAGTCACTGACACTCAGAAAGAGGTCTATTTTCAGAGTCGGGTAAGTCATAGATAGACTTCGCATAAACCACACAGAATAATGCAGTCAGTATTACTCCCATCCACCTCCACCTTCTTCCTGACACGCATTTTCTTTTTTCACTATTATTATTTTTCCTTTTAGAAATTAAAAAAAAAAAAAAAAAAAAAAACTTGGAAACTGATCTGAGCACAACCGGAGTCCAAATTTTATTTAATGAGAAAATAATCCTTAAGAGTAAAAAATATTATAAGGCAGTTTCGTTCTGTTTTAAATAATTTGATCTATATTTAAATTTTTTAATTTTAATGTGATTTTGATGAAAATTCACTGTTTCAAATTATACATTCCTGATATTCATATCCTATCATAAAAAAAATAAGCTCTTTAATTTAATCAAGTATCTGAGGCTGGTAAAGTAAAAAGCTGATCGCGCGGCATTAGAGGAGATTGATACAATAATGTTAGTTTTGGAGTAGTACCTATGTGTACAGTACTGACAAAGCCAAATATTAATATGAGGGTGTATAGAAATATATAGGCTAAAAAGAAAGTAAACAACTTATAAGTAAATTACTTGCATGAGTCGCATTTTCTATCCAATTTAGATATAGTTAATGAAAAATGCATATGATGTGCAATAGTAATTATGATTCTAATTCAAATAATTACTGCAAGTAAATAGAGCTTTTAGAAAGTATATATGAAGGCAGTTAGACGATTATATACAACTAGTCTAAGTTTTCATAACTGTAATTATATCTAGTGACATCATTTAGGACGTTGTGCTTCTTATTGGATGCAAACATTTGGCGTGCTAGATATTAAAGAATACAACTATATAAATGATCCACTAATTAAGCACATACACGCGGAAACTTTGCAATTCAAAGAGTAATCAATAACAAATCCTGAAAATCATGTCATTATTAATCATAGTGGATTAAATTAACAAAATATCAACCACCAATAATGGTGACATAACGATAAGAGAATGACTTATTAAAACTTTTTATTCGTAGTGGGGGTTGGTCTCTCCACTTGTGATAACCATAGATTTTCCTTAAAACTCTTATTCAAGACGTGTAAACATCACCTATTCTTTTTTTTATTAACTATATACATATATATATATATATATATGTATATATCAAATCCTACAATAACGTTTGATTTGTTTTCCTTCAAAAATAGTTAATTCACCTTAAAAGAGGGGAAATTTATGCGCTGATTAAGTTACAAGGAGATTGACGATATATTCAAGAAATAATTATAAATGCTTAATTTCTATCCCGCACGCACATGTGAAAGAACATATAATATATTTTAGAGTTTGATCAATATCACAAGAAATTCTCATATATATATATATATATATATATATATTATTTGGTGTGCTTGAGCTTCAAGCAATTGTGACATCAACATGAAGTTTGAATTTTGACCAAAACTTTCGACATTCAAAGATGAAATTTCACAAGCCACCAAAATATTATTCCTTCCCCAAGATATGCAAGAAATCTTGTGCTACATTCAGCAATACACACACACACACCTCATTTGATGATCATATCACAAGAAAAGTAACCCCTCCGAACTTGGTTTTAAAAAATAGTAATTTATTGCAAAAGCACTAGCTAGTTTGTGCGGTTCATTCAAAAGGAAAATGTGCTGTACTTGACGGAGAAGGAATTCTTGATGTTTATGGTTTGAAAAATGGATAAGGAGTAAGGTAGCAAGTGGAAGAGAATAATGTATCTAAAGAAAACGACTTTAACCTTCATATCCATTGAGAGTTACTTATTACCTACATATCCACATTAAAAATCCGAAGACAATTTTTCCATGGAGCGCTAAAAAAGTCTCCTACATAATTATAACTTTGTTTTTATCCACTGAACCTTATTAGTGTAATGCTCTAGTACTCCTTTGGTTGAAAGCTGCTGGCCGAATCTACCGCCGCTTTCACCAAAGGTTGTGTCGTGTCAGCTTACTTGATAATAGTCCCGTTTTTGTTGTGGATTGATCATCATTAAAGAGATGGCCCTTTTTACGGTAAGGTATTTTTTCCTTTGTATATATTTTACGGGAGCTTTTCAATGCGTTATCTGTACAGAATGGTAGTTATAATATATATATATATATATATATATATATATATTTGGCGCTTTTATAACAATTAGTTGAGTTTAATTAAATATTTGTTAGTGATACTTATTCTTTGTAATAATAATTTCCGTATTAAAAAATTTTAAATAGAATGGTTCATGCAAGATACAAATAGAATGTTACAACTGTTACTCCCGTCTGGTTGTCGGACATAAGAGCTTTCCATATGTTTTTAAACATTCGATTTATGCAAAATTACATCAAAATAAAAGGAAAAAGAAGTATATAAAACCAATTGTTTCTAATATAAATTTAATAATTGAAAAACAGAGTCTTATCGATAAGTATTTTAGATATCTTATTTGTAGAAGTTGTAATGAAAAGAAAATAATAATAGAATAACATCATTTACATTTGTATTAAAAATACGACGTTGAAAAGCAGTTAGAAGAAATCATTGCTATCCCAAATTTGCTGTTATAATTTGGCAACTTAATGTACTAATTATTACAATGGTGAAAATACGGTGCATACCAGATTGAATGTATCACACAATAACTATGCTATACCTGTTGAAAATAATGTTAACTTTTAACTGAAAGTATTTAAACGACTCATATTGTTTATTTATTTATTTATTTTTTTCAGCTATATGTGGACGAGTATAGGCCTCATAATAACAATAACTTGACCAGAATTTTAAGTATGTTTCTGATCATCAAGTCAGTCCGAATATGCAGATAGTAATAATTAATTTTAACTTAACGAGAGATATTGTAGAGGAAAAAACAAAATCCAAGATATAAGACGCTATCTAAAATGAAAATAAAATTGGCTAAACTTACAAAACAAAAATGGACATTTAGTTCCCATTTGAATCGTCATTTTAAACTCGTTATTGAAACAATTTTTTTCAATATTTTTTTTAATAAAATTTTGAATTTTTAATTTGAAAAGGAGATTTAAAACGGAGATTCAAGTGGAACTTAATTCAGTGTCTATAATAGCTAATATAATTAATTTAATTGACTAATTTTCTTTGTTATATATATATATATATATATATAATTATAGTTCGAAAATAAACATATACATATATAGTAGAATATTGTCGAGTACTTCAATACACATCTAGGTTTACATCACACATAGTGGGGCTAATATGCTCCTTATCCATCACTGTAATGGTCATTCTCCCAAGTTATATCATGACATAACTTGATATGATGTTTTCCAGTTTCAGCGAATGGAGGCATCCACATTTTCTTTGCAGTAGTATTCCCACCATATATATTTATATATCAAGCCCGATAACAACTATAACCTTGTTGTATCCAATGAGTGTCCAAATTGTAAGTTAAATGTATCAACCAGTAATTTAATTAATATATATATATATATATATATATATTTGTTTCCTTGCAAAAAGAGTCACATTAAATATTAGAACTCAATTATTCTCTAATAAAAGTTAAGAGCACTCTTAAATAATCTGATCTGGATCAGTCGAGTCGTAAGAAAAAGATAGGATTCATATATCAGTGGGATCCACATTTTAGCTCGACTCCGTGGCTGTTTATGATTTTTTTTTTCTTTTTGAATGCTAAAGGGCCGTATTACGGAAAAAGGAAATTATTGCTCTATCTTCTATCTTATGTGATCCATGAATACAATTATCTCTTGCTATACTTGAAAAGGATAAGTGTCTTTCATCCTCCTCTCACTAACCATCACGTAACAGATTCAATATCCACCATGTGATATTTTTTATTACATCATTTTTTAAATATTTTTTATTTTTATTTTATTTTATTTGTCTATCTCACGTGTGTGTGTGTGTGTGTGTTCCAACTAGTCAAAAGGAAAGGAAAAGAAAAAAGAAAATCATGTGTAATAATTCGTTGATGAAAATAGTGATTTAACAGACAAAATTCTATAAGGTGGGACCCAAAATGCCAACTTCTGTGGGGTCAAAAGTAACAGGATGGGATAGGATTGGTTAGGGAGTGTCCCTCATCAACATCATGAACAAAATCCTGTGTCCAAGAAAATCAAGAAACAGGTTAGATTCTATCTATTTTGCATGAATTGAAGCAAGAGATCACAGTGAGTAGAAATTTTGGACGCAAAAGATGAGAACAAATAAGAAAGCCATTAGTACAATATAGGAATAACAAGGTGTGTATATATGGACAGCAGAGGGTAATTAATATCCTGCCTCCAATTATTTTTGTTTCTATGCAAAATATCCCCTCCCCAATTGAGTAGGAGCAGTGATCCCCCCTTTTCTTTTCATTATTGTTGTTTCAAATGGTCATTATATTGTGTTACTTAGTAAATTCATATTTTATGATATATTATATTCAGTTAAAAAACATTTTAAAATTTTTAAATAACGTAGTATAATGTGATTGGTTACACATACGTTGGACCTTAAAAATTAGGTACACCATACATGAGACCTTAATGTCAGTCTGGCATTGACGTGCACTGCAAAAAAACTTTGTTGTGGATGTGCTGTGAGTCAAAAACTTTGTTGTCTACCAAAGCATAGATATTTGGTAATTTTTTTTTTCAAAGTTGATGCGGATACCAAAAGTAGAAATTCATATTTTAGTAAATCATAAATAAAAGTATTAATAATGGAGATATATAATGATTAAGTGGATCACTTTTTAATTAAATAAAAATTTCAGTGGTAATATTAACTACAAATCTTCTTCAAACACACTATTTTTTAAATTGCAATAACAAAATTCTAAAAAAATAAAAAATAAAAATAGGTAATAAATTAATGATTTAGTGTATTTAATAAAAAAATGATTAATTACCCTTTGAAAGGAAAGTATTTGTAATTTTTAAAAAAACATAAACAATATTTGAATGGATAGATTGAAAATTAAATTTTATGATTAATGTTATTTTAGTAATTAAACATGCACAATGACAACAGAACCATCTATGTAAAAGGCAGTATATCTTGATTTACTTATGAAATTCTATTATCGGATAGCAGTTGTTAGAACTCATTAAACAGAACACCTCATTAAACAGAAACAAGGTTTATCAAACATCTCCGTAAATTATTTAAAAATCTAAAAACAGACTTTTAAAAACAATGTCAAAGAACCCTTAATCGATAATACGAGATTTTAGTGGCCCAAAACTCCAGTTGCCATGAAAAGGTTGAGACTTGAAATTAAAGAATTTTCTTGAATTGACCATATTAAATTTCGTCAGAAGAAAAAGTTGAGTAGGATTTTATGCAATAAATGCGACTTTCCTCTATACATCTATCTGTGAATGGAAAAGATATCTGGTGCTTTTAATTCTCCAGAAAGGGACTGGATTTTCTTGCAATAATGAGACATATAGGTCAGGTTAAACACTTGCTGCGTTAAAAGGAAATACAAACGTAATATGATATGGTCCGACAACTATTAGTTTTTGCTTTTTATTCTCCATCTTTTATATTTAAGGACATTTTGCAGTTCAGTACTGAAGTGTAAAGAGTTTTGAAATAAAGCCCGGTTATTCTCTAAAACTAGTATGTATGTATGTGTGTGTATATATATATATATATATATATATATATATATTCTAATTTCTAACTGAAAGAGAATTATAAGAATTCGGTAGAACTACAGTTCCAATATTTACGTACATCTTACTTTAAGCTATTAGATAATACCAACTTATTTTACATTATTGTTAAAAATTGTATTTTTTTTTGTGTTAGTAAAATAAAAACTGTTAATTCGATGTTAGATTAAATTTTTAACGATGTGAGATATGACTGAAACAATTAAGTGTTATGTACGGTTTTCAAACTAAACTCTCACAGTAAAAGACCGTTAAAATTTTTATCGGATGGTTAAAAAATAATTATTATCGATAATATATTATAAAATGTCTTATCATAAAAAGACTCTAAATAATAATAATAATAATAATAATGAATTGAACTATTAAAAGAAAAGTCAACTACACCATTAAAAGATGCAAAAATGTTAATAGGTTAGATCAAAAGTAACCTTTTTTTTTTAAAAAAAAAGATCAATATTAAGCCTAACACACCACTAAAAGGTGCAAAAGTGTTAATAGATTAAATCTTTTTTTTATTTAAATAGGTTAGATCATTTTTAAGCCTTATCCAACTGCTAAAAATAGGTATATTCCTCAAAAACGAAAAAAGAATGATGCATTGTCGTCTAAATCATTAAAATTTGTAAAAATTTATTTGCAGTACCACTGAGACCTACAAATTATCAAACAATAGTAATGTGCAACTGTTATCTTTTTTTCTATTAATTATTTCTAATTGTTGAAAAATGACAAATAATACTAATCACCATTAACGGTCATAAACTTAAACTCTTCTTATTCATGCGCGGAGAAACAAAATCAGCAAAATGAATGGCATATTACAAGATGAATTTTACAATATATCACCTCACAATTATAAATAATCTTTTTTTTTTTTGTGCAATAAACATTTTAAAATGATGACATATATATATATATAATATCAGTTATACAGTAGTCATATTGTACGGTGGTGCATTCCTGATCGTTGGATAAAAAACAGACGGCTGATCTCTTTCACACTCTCTCTCCTTTCTTTCTCTTCCTGCTGAACGTCGAGCGGTGTCAGACAACTGAGAATCCGTATATATTTACATATATTGAATGAATATTTAAAGACATGCATTAAGAAAAGATTGGACTTTTATTGGTAAATCTATTATTAATCTAAACTACAAGAATCAAATTCTTTTCGAACTTGGACAATTTTTCATAATATTTTTATATTAAAAGGGGGTGAAAGCAGTTGAAAAATCCTTAAGAAGAAGAATAAAATCTCTTGCAAATGGAGTTTCCCTCTCAAACCATTGAAAAATAAAAAAAATTCTCAACCTTAAAAAGTAAAACGAATACAAAGATCCATTGCACATTACATGTCATAAAAATCATCAAATGCCTATATTTTTCTTTCTCATATAATAATTGCTTTACATATAATTATAGTATCAAGAACACTAATTCTAATCCCACCTTTTAAATATCAATTTATATGATATGTAATTTATCATTTTTTTAATTAGCTAGTAGGTCTTTAAAAGATTTTCACAATTATTAAAAAAAATTTATGTACTAATGAAAAGATAACAACTCACTGTTACGTGAGTTGGTATCAAAAAATTAGGATTGGAGATAGTGTCCCTTACACTACTCTTTAAATAAAAAAAATATGTCATCATCACTTGTCTTATTATTTTGTGATTATGATATGCCAAACATGGCGTTGACGTTTTGAGTAGCGAATCGGACAATTCGCTGTTAATTAAGAATTTGTCCTTCTAGCCTTAAAGCATATTATTAAGAAAATTATTTAAAAAAAAAAAAAAAAAAAAACTTAGGTTCATCTTATGTCTTGGTAGTAACACAAAAGAAAAGTGAAAAAAAAAAAGGTTTTTCTCATGAATTAAGAATGGCATAATTTGATGTTTACCTTTCTTTCTTTTTAGGGAAAAGGTTAAGAATACCAATCCAAGTTCAGAGACGTGATTCGGTAGTTTTGATGCTTGACTGTTCAATTTATGTAAATCAAAAAGGGTTAGATTTCAGATCTTAATTAAGAAGAACACCCATACTAATACATCATCATAAACTATTATTACCGCTAATCTTTAAAATCATCTACAAATTTACATGTAGCCTCTCATATTAATTAATCAGAACATATAACTTGTAAAAGAAAAATATACCATATCAACAAGACATAGTTAATCTTCTAAGTTTCAATAGATCCTTTTAAATTATCATACTTTATTTTTTATATTTTTTATAAAGTAGAAGATATAAAGATAGAGATTCGTGTATCTCGATATTTTTAAAAACTGAATGCATCTTTATGTGATATATAAAGAAATCCATATGTATCAATCAACACAGTCATACTATTTTTTTTCCTCTGTAAGAAAAAAAAAAAAAGAAAATTAGTAGTATCCTCACATTCCCACCCAACGTCTTTATTGAGCCTATTGGGACCATAGATGTGATGATAAAGATCCTAACCTATGTTTATCAGCCCTCACGCTTCATGAGCAAGTTGCACATAGTCTTTTCTACTAATAGACTAAAAATTGCGTGTATCATAACTCAAACCTAGTATCGATAGAAGTAAAATGCCTAATTAAAATTTTCCTGCTACCATGCCACCATCACCCATTGTGACTGTATTGATTCGACATAATCAACACAATTTATGATATAGTATGATTATAACATGACCAAATTAAGTGTATTGCACGAGTAAGGTATATACATATCTATAAAAATATCTCATATGTGATATCATATACTATGCAACGCACATTAAAAATAACGTATGAGAGTGTAAGGAGCCCTCTTCATGTATTCATATACATATATATATATATATATAATATAAGTGATCATAAAACTAATTTCCTAATATTGTTGGACCGGTTAAAAAATATGACGGTGAAAATTACGCAGATTCAATGAACGCCAACGATATTTTAACATATTTTTCTTAGCGAGAGAGAGAGAGAGAGAGGGGGGAAAAAAAAAAAAAAAAAGTAGAAGAAAATAACAAGGCAAAATTTGCCTCCCCTCGATAGAATAAATGCCAAGCAGACACCCAAATGCCAGGTGGCTCTACCGTATAGTTAGCAACGCCTATGTCCCTCATGCATTCCCAGTGTTTTTACTGTACTATTCTATAATACTAATCTCTCCACTTTTTCGCATTTATAAATCCCCCCCTCTCTCAACTCAAATATTCATTCAAAAACAAAACCCAATTTCTCTTCTTCTTCTTCTTCTTCTTCTTTTGCTTTTGTTGTTGTTGTTGTTGTTGTTTAGTCTCTGTATTGTTCTGTTTCGACTTTAAACCATGGTAGTTCTGTCTCAGCCAGCATTGATAGACCATTTTTCACTGATCAAAGCATGCAAGCCGACCTCAGGCTTCTTCAGTGGAATCCCAGTGGTCGACCTGTCCGACCCCGGGGCCAGTACTTTCATAGTCAGGGCCTGCGAAGAGTTCGGGTTCTTTAAGGTTGTCAACCATGGCGTCCCAATGGAGTTCATGACGAGGCTCGAATCCGAAGCTCTCAAGTTCTTCAGCCTCCCTCAATCCGACAAGGACAAGGCAGGCCCTCCCGACCCGTTCGGCTACGGCAGCAAGCGAATCGGCCCCAACGGCGATGTCGGCTGGATCGAATACCTCCTCCTCAACTCCAACCCCGACGTCGTCTCCGAGAAATCTCTCCTCATCTTCCGTCAAAACCCGGAGATTTTCTGGTAAAAAAAGAAAATATGTTTTTTTTTTTTTCTATTTGCTCGCAAGAAAAACAGAGCACACCTTCTACATCCCCTGTTTCGATCACTAACATGTTGATTTCTGTTACAACTTGTAGGCCTGCGGTTGAGAATTACGTATCGGCGGTGAAGAAGATGGCGTTCAAGATAGTGGAGTTAATGGCGGATGGATTGGGGATTGGAGATAGGAATGTACTGAGCAGGCTTCTGAGAGACGAGAAAAGTGACTCTTGTTTTAGGCTGAACCATTATCCGCCATGCCCGGAGCTTCAAGCATTGAGTGGACGGAATTTGATTGGGTTTGGGGAACACACAGACCCACAGATAATTTCTGTCCTGAGATCCAACAACACGTCAGGACTGCAAATCAGTCTCAGGGATGGGACTTGGGTCTCCGTCCCGTCCGATCATACCTCCTTTTTCATCAACGTTGGCGATTCCTTGCAGGTATTATTAATTTTTCTTCTTTCTTTTTTCTTTTTTATCTCCAGAAACAGAGTTGGCCCAGATTTTCATTTCAGGTTTTCGTTTTTTTCTCTATCTCTTTTTTTTTTTTTTTTTTTTTTAATGACAAGAAGCAGAAGAAAAAAGTTTTTTCTTTTCTTTCTTTTGATTCTGTTTCGGAGGTCAAATCGTACGTCTTATTGGGCAGTCGGCACACTTTATTTTCTGAGGTGTTTTTCCTATGAAATTTCTTAAATGGGCATTGCTCTGCTCTGTTTTATTCTTTTTTAAACTCTCTCTTTCTCTCTCTCTCTCTCTCTTTTTTTTTTTTTTTTCTTTCCTGCCATTTGGTCTTTTACACTATTATTTGTAAAAAAACACACGCGGTCACGTGACATGATGTAAATAATAATAATAATAATAATAATAATTTACGTCGTTGTGGTCTATGGTTATTTTTGCTGCTTAATATTTGATACGAATATCAGTTATCTTCTCTTTTCATTTATTAAAATCTAAAAAAAAAAAAAATTTTCTTAAGTTGTGATTAGCGTAAATTTTAGTGTCGTGTTTTTTTTGCTAAGGCGAGCGGCGTGATTGATGCAGGTAATGACGAACGGGAGGTTTAGGAGTTTGAAGCACAGAGTGTTGGTTGAACCTAGGAAATCAAGGCTGTCCATGATCTACTTTGGAGGGCCACCATTGAATGAGAAAATAGCACCTTTGCCTTGTTTGGTGGCCGAAGGAGAAGAAACCAAGTACAAGGAGTTCACATGGTGGGAATACAAAAAATCTGCCTACAAGTCAAGATTGGCTGATTATAGGCTTGGTCTCTTTGAGAAATCCCTCTAATTTAGACATAAAATATATATATATATATATATATAAATATTAGGAGGGGTTTTCTTTTTTTTTTTTTTGGTCAAAGATAAAAATAGCTAGGTTTGGAAAGAGTTGACTCTCTACTTTGCCATAGAAGGAAAAATGAATAGGTTGTTCTTTTCTTTTTTATCTTTTCACTTTTTTGCCTGGTTTAAATGTAACAACACCCTCCTCTCCTCCTCTGCAATTAATGCGAGCTGTTCATCATCATGTCATCATGTATCTGTACTACTGAAAAAGCTCTTCGTCAAATTTAGTGTATTTTTGTGATATTGACCTCACTTTTTTGCTGATATTTCATTTTGTACTTCTCCTTGCTTTTATGCTTTTTGCTTTTTCCCCCTCCTCCATAAATTCTCACAACTACGTATAACCTTCCACTGTAGGACTTCATGGTGAACAATTTTTCTCTCTATTCTCAAAAACCCTTCCTAATTAGTTAATTAATCATTCTAAGTAAATGCTAGATTTGGCCGGGATATAATAAGATACAACTTTACAACTCAACTATCTCCTTAATTTTTTTTTTTTTCTTTTTTGCCGGTGAGAGAAAGGGTGGATAGAAGCATTTAAATTTTAAATCCAAAAGTATTTTTATTTATTTATTTTTTTAATAAATAAGAGTCATAGATCCCATATCCAGAGACGAATAGAGATAAGGCTTAGGTAGCCTCCTCAACTTTTAGTTTTATAAAAAATAGCCTGTAATTTTAATTAAATTTTCATAATAGCCCTTTAAAAATAAAAATTTACGGATAATAACCTTCTTATTATACATGATATAGTTATTAACCTCCCTCAAAAAAAGTTACCGTTAAAAAAAAAAAAAAAAAACTTCACTATTAATACATGTTTTACCATAATCTAAGTTATTAAGAAATGCTTCTTATTGAGGTTGACATGTGGAGAATGTAGCGACATATGTGGCGGCAAATGGGTTGACCGACACGAATAAAACGTTATGCTAACGTAATAAATAAGTTGTGTAAAAGCTCGTATTTATAACGCCAGCTTTTTTTTTTTTTTTTTTTTTTTTTTTAAGAACTTAGTAATTAAGAGAAAAACCTTGAAATATGGCTCACAAAAATTCGTAGCTTAAAAAAAGAGAGCAACCAACTACCCATCCTATAATTCCTAAAGGCATTGCATGTGCTCCTCAACAGCTTTATAAAAAATAAAAATAAAATAAAATAAAAAACACTTTCATTCTCATCTCATTTCCTCATGTCTTCCATGTAATCTTTCTTCAACATTTGTATTTTGAAGGAAAAAAACCCTAAAATAGTTCAAAATATATGCAGAGAAAACATTTGTCAAGTTTGTTTAGTTTAACTTTTAAATTTTAGTAAGAAGGAAAAGACAAGGATGAAATTTTGTTAATTAATTCAACCTAATGTTAGTTTTCAACCGTGCCTTTTGTTTTGATTTTTTGTTTGTTTGTTTGTTTTTTTTTTTTTCAATATTCTTTAATTTTAGTTTCTCTAGTTTTTACTTTTAGGATGTGTTTATTAAATTAAAGAAAAAGGTTTTGGAAAGAAATATATAGAAGAAATAAGAAAGGAGGTTGTTCCTTTTAGTGTACATTTACGTATTAGGGAGTAGAATCGTACATAATCTGAATCTTTCTCTAGCCTTTACTAAATTAGCAGTCGAAACCATAAATAAATGTCCTTAATTTGTGTAAGTGATTATTAATGATTCAAGTTAGCTATAAGAGTAGATAAAGTAATATTGTGGTTTATTCTCATTCAAAGAGAAATAAAACTAATAATTTAAACTGTGATTGGATTTCTCTTTCCTGATTTCTTGTCAAGTGTGTTTCTTTCTCGTTTATTTATAACGAGTAAACATCATGTCAATTCTTTCCATTGACCATATTAAAAAAAAAAAAAAAAAAAAAAGTCTTGTTATTAATTTTGAAAAACTTCGGCCATTTTGTTAAAAAACTTCTTAAAAAAAGTTTATTTAAGTCTAAATCCCAATTAATAACAGGGTGAATTTGATAAAATCCACTTTTGAAGAGCCTTAATAAGAAATTACCACTTATTTAATTTTTAAAAAAATTCACTTTTATATTTGAACTACCAAAATTACCCCTACTCAACGTGGTCGATCTCCACCATTGGCAAGGATCTCCACCAATATGGCCATTCTCCACTGAAAGACGATCTACTCAACGTGACAACCACCGGTGATAGCAACATGACGATCGACTGTGGCAATGATCTCCACTGGCGATCTACTCGACGTGGATGCGTGCGAGATTAGAGCGCATCGGCTAGATCTAGAGCTACGATTACCATATCTCCCGCTCCGATTTGGCCAAATTTCTCCTGTGTGGGTGCTACTGTTGTGGTCTCATTGTGCCGGATCTCCCCCTACCGCTACATTGCGCCCAATCCCCACGTACCGAAACGCAAACGATGCTCCGTGGTTTAATTAATTTGTTGTTGTTGTTGTTGTTGTGAATTTAATAGTTGTGGATTCAAATGCGAGATTAACAAGGTCTGTTAACATGTTAACTATTTATTGGATAAAAGCAAATTACTAATTTGTGTGAAGTATATTTTTTTACAATTACTAGACAAACATCAGACCATTAATCACTGACATCGTAAAATCCATCTCCGATGGAACGCGATTAATCACTAATACATCAAAGTCCATAACTAATGAAAGATGGTTAATTAAGGTTTATTATGTAAGGGGTAATTTAGTCTTTAGAGCAAAAAATATTTATATGTTTGAAATTAATAATATAACATTCGTAAAAACCGCTAAGAGTCTCCAAAAAGTAATATACACATCATAATTATTTCTTGCAAGCATTTGAATATAGCGTCATTTCGATGGGCTAATTGTATGTGTTTGACAATTCAAAAAGTAGCTTAGCTTATGAATAGTGGAAATATAATATGGGTTGTTGTTTTAGTTAAACTTTGGAATTGGCCTCCTACAAAATTTTTGATCATTTGAGTATATTTGCAGAATCATTTAGTGTTGAAACAATGTTATGTGTCTTTTTCTCTCTCTAAGGAAAAAAATAAAATCTTTCGTTTATCTAAATTTTAAAAATGTCATAACTATTTCATCTCAAATCAAATTAAGACAATTCTTTTTTTACAAGTGTTCGGAGCAAAAATTGGATCAAAATCATATACCTCTTTCATGGAATTAAGTTTCATGCATAAGATATTTTAGAACTATTTTCAACATATATTCAAACACGTATTTAATGTTTTTGTTTAGATTGCGCTAAACGTTAATTTAGATGATATTGTGGATATTTCGCTCCAAAATTTACAACCAATATGTTATCATCCTAATATGTGAACCAAATAGTCCTAAGTGTATTACGATCACTTGAAAAACTTTTTTGAATTGATCATCTTGGTAAAATATAAAATGTACAATATTACTGACATTTCCTAGTAAGAGATCCTTTTTGCTCATGATGTCTATTTCTCTTTAATAATGCCCTCTTTTCGAGGGGTTTTTTTTTTTAATATTTTAAAAGAATCCTAGTTATTAGACGTCAATGAGGGGAAAAAAAAAAGAATAACATATATACACATCTATATAAAGTCTATATAAGATGTATTATTTTACAAATCAAATATATGAGACCGAATTCTCTTCATAAGTGCGCACATTACAGACGACACGCTAACATGCTGCATGCACGCTCACGATTACAAAGAGGTTCTAATATAATAATATATGATTGTATACCGGTGATAGAGTGTTTTTTTTTTTTAAAAATCTAAGAAATTATTTTCAAAATAATTGAAACAAAATCTGTTAATTAATATCTTATAATGCAATTATTAAGTGGCTACAGACATATAACATGCCAGTAATTTTACTATAAAGTGTATATAGTTCTCCTACGTACCAACATAAAAATATATAATTTTATATCGTACAAGTATTATTGAACATATATGTTTACTGTTTTTTTTTTTTTTAGTAAATAAAAATATATGTTTACTGTTGGAATTTGGGATTTCATAACCGAAAAGTTAACCTATTAAATTAAACCAGTCCAAGCCTTTTTTGTAAACACATTTCCCCCTATTTGTTTCGTATGCCTATTTTCAATAAGGGTGGAAAAATAACAAAAGAGTACTTTCTCTAAATTTTTCCCTCACTCTTCCCTTTTTGAAAAATAGTGGGCATCTCATTCTCAAATATATTTTGCACGGTGAGTACCTTTGGGAATGTTTTTGAATTCTTCGCCCAATTCACTATTCTCAACACTATTTATTCTCATTTTATAACTTTCTAATAAATTTTAGACTCTTTTTATTTTCAAGAAGGAAAATTTTTTTATGCATACAAACACGATCTAATTTTCAAAATTATATGACTTTCTCATTTCAAATAAGAAAACTTTTCTTTTCAGAAATCAGCATGCAATCCAAATAGGCCATTTTTTTCTTTTCTTTTCTTTTCTTTTTTTTTTTTTAAAAAAAAAACATTGGAGGTAGTAGGAGTCAGGTTTTACAACTTATGATGGAGTCAAGTATAAAATTACCATTAAATTATGTATACGATTACCATGAACACATTGTTAGTTATGTATTTAGTAACTTTTGTTAAACGTTTTTACCGGTTGTTGCAATATAGTTTACTTCTTATTAAGACCTCTACATATAAGTCAAAGTTATGTCGACAATTATTCAACCCCCCTTAAAACCAAATATGTCTAAGACCAGCACGAGAATTCAATGAATCTTAAGAAGAGAAGTATATTTCGACTCGTTACTTTCAGTGAATAAATAATGGGAGAGTTATAACGTAGTACTAATAAGATAATTAGTTAAGTGCACTTGGTGCAAAAGTTAACATGTTCAAAATAATCAAACTTCCTATGATTGTTCATCCAATAAAAAAGAAAAAAAAAAAAAAAAAAGACACAGAAGTAATTATGAATTATCAACATTATAATGCATGATTTTTGTTGGTAGGCCAAACGTATACTTGCATGATTAACATACTTTATATATATTTTGCCGTGTGGTAAGTCTATATTTATAAGTTGTTGACCACTTCTTGAGCTATTTCTTGAAATGAGAGAGAATTTACTTACCTTATTACACGTTCCTCGTAAAAAAAATATATTCCTGAAAATAATTTGTTTTCTTGTAGAAATAAGGCACAGAAAAATATATTATCACATTTGTGGTCGCTGTAATGTTTTCTCTCTCGCCTCGAGCTATATATTATACCAATTAAGACGACATTTCCTTCTATTTAAATCCAAGTATTTATATAATTAAACAAAGTTTTTGGAATATGTATTATTATGGATACACAATATAAAGAAACAAATTAATCGTTACATTTTTTAAGAAGGGATTATATACAAAATTATTGAAGGAAACGTTGAAAAGAGAGCATTATATTAACTAAATCAAATGACAAGGCTAATTTAGTTAACTACACATATAAATATATTTATATCCACTATCAGCTCCATAAGATATGCATTTCTTTTTCAACTATCCTCCACTCAATGCATTATTTTTTCTTTGTTTTAGTTTTAGTTTAAATTTTTCTTTTTTTTTTTTTTAATAATATTTGAAGATCGGATATCAATAGTTGTTAGAGGACTGAAAAATAGTAAGAGGATGACTCCGGAATATGGCAAAGTATTGATTAGACCCTGATAAATATTTCATGGAAGTCCTTGTTTGTGTTACACTTAACAAATTCCTTCTGTCTATTTCGGAGGAAGAATATGTATTATTGAAAATGGAGTTTGAAAAGGATATCAAATAATAAGCCCATGGTTTAAGGGAGGTAGTAGTCCCCACAATTCCTCCACAAGGAAATATATAAGAAGATTCTGAAAGAAAATGAGAGGTTTCCTGTAAAAGAGCTAGCCCACCCAAGTCACTCTCATCACTGACCAAAGAGTTTTTGTTTGACCATCCAAGTGCACCTTACTATCACAATCTAACCCCTTTTTTTTTCTCCTTTTTTCCCCCCCTCCTTTTATATAATTATATATATACATATATATTTCAATTATTTCAATTTGTGACAAAGAAATCCATTATTATTCATCAACGTCCAAACCAAAAAGTCTCCGGTCTTTTTTTTTTTAATTTTATTTTTTCAAAATTCTTTTTTTTAATCAAAATTTAGACTAATTTTAGCACTATCAATGGGGTGAACATCAAGCGGGTTTTTTGAATTTTTATTTTTTATTTTTCATAATTTGGGTAGGTTGGAAAAAGAAACACCAAATCAATCTAAAGTGTAAAACCAACACACCAAATTAAAGTTGGGTTGGATTGGATAAGTTGATCGAGTTGAACATATAATAAAAAAAAATTAAAACTAATAACATAATTTTAAATAAGAAATATGCGAAAAAAATAACAAATTCACAATTTATTTTTATATCAAGTTGACAAGACCACTATTTAATTCTATTTTTTTTTTAAAAACTATTATAAAGCAAATTAAAAAATAAAAGATTAACCATGCAAGTTTATATATATATATATATGTCATATATCATAGTAAAAACTTATCGATATATAATTAAAATACATTTTAAAAATATAAAAAAACTTGATTGGGTGGTCTGGGTTTATGTCAGGTTACTAAATTTGAACCCAAACCCACCCAATTAAAATTTGGATTGGGTTAAGCTTAAGATTGGGTTAAATCGGGTGGTTCAATTGGCTATTTATGGGTTTTTTGTTCACTCCTAGCTATCATTGCTTCATATAGAGATATCAAACGGACAATCCAGTCCATTCAGGCTCATTTATAGTGGATTCATTAGTGTTTCAAGCTATGCCTCGTGCCAAATCATTTAATAAGGGTGAGTTTATTTATACCCACAAAAATTATAAATGTCCCAAACTAAATTATAAATTTTTTTATCACCATTTTACCCCATAATATGTTAAAATCCATTAAAAATACCCCTTTTCATACCCACCACATTAACTATAAATGAGTATAGTATAAAGAAATTAAAATGCACACCCCCATGTTTATTATAAATAAAATTCTTTTTTTTTCATAAAAAAATAAGCATACCCCCAAATAATTGAATATCCCTAAGTTCACTTTTTGCGGACCCTGAATTATTTTTTATCATTCTATTTCTCAAAAAAAAAAAAAATCAAATCTCTTGAAAAAACAATTAATATTATAACATGAATTTTTTTTTTTTTTATATCCGTTACATCAAATATTTTATGAGAATCTATATTATTTTGTGAGTATTGAATATGAGTAGGTTGGTGAATCTTGAACTGAAATATTTTACAATTGCTTAATGAAAACATTAAGCATTATGAAGTTTTTTTAAAATGATATGTGTGTGTGTGTGTGTGTGTAGATGTTTTACTATTTTAAAATATTGTAATGAAGAATGACATGCTCTGGGTTAAGTGTGTGTGTGTGTATGTTTTTTTTTTTTTTATTAAGAAAAAGAGAATTACGAAAAAATAGTAGAAGAAAATTATGAAGAAGAAGAAGTATGCAGTGAAGAATGACATGACCAATGTGATTTTTAAATAACGTAGGATTTTTTTACAAAATAAATAATTAAAATAATTAAAGTTTTCTTTTCTATTTAAATTTTATATATTTTCAAGTGTAAAACCGCGGTCCATTTAATTTTACATCACTTTTCTTTTTAAAGAAAATGAAAGGAGTCCACTAGGCATCAACGGTAATTTGTGCATTCTAATTAGATTGACACTCACATAAAACCCAATCCCATACCGATAGCCCGTGTAAAATTTATAAAAAAAAAAAAAGAAACAAATTATCCAACCCTAGGGCAATCAAAACGCAAAAAAAAAATAAAAAAAAAAAAAAAATAAAACTAGCATATCTAAATAAAAACGATCAAAGAAAAACCTAATGTTAAACCAAACTCCATAGATGTACTCCTCGTGAAAGGAGACATCATTTAAACTCTTGAGAGGAAAATTTTTGAAGGAAAAAATCAACTCAATGGAAAAATTGTGCGTGATATAAGCAATGAAAACATCGGATTCAAAAATGACAATTAAGGAGCTTGTAAGTTTTGTGAGCTAAAAAGAAAAACTACATACCTTGAATCACAATCAAGCAAAAGGTTTCTCCAATTATAATGCCAAGCACAATAGCAAAAAATGAAAAACTCATAGTTCCGCCACAAAAGCAAAAGCAAAAGATAAGAGAGTAGACAAGTTGATGTAGGAGTGACGCAACCATTCCTCTCAAAAGTTATAATTAATGGAAGAGGCGCAATCAACTTCATTAAACATCACCCACTATCAGACACGGGAATCAACCCCAAGCACTATTCGTTTGGGCTCTTACTTCGAGGAGTCCCTTACGAATTCGTAGGCGCACCTAACGGATAGACTCAGACACTTCTTTGAGATCCAAGCCACATATGCCACCTCTCAAGTTCAAGTATGCTTCTGCATCACAAGTAGTCTTTAACAAAACTATAACATGTACGAAAGATAATTCCACGACAACCCAAAGAAGAACCATTCGTATTTTCCCTAGTTCATCCAAACATGAGGGAATCCATTAAACCTAAATAATGCAAGAAGCATAACTGGATAATCCGAAAATACATAAATTATAGAAGATAAAGAGATCGCCTTGAGTATTAGCCATCCATCCGATGATCATAAAATTATTGAATTCTACAAACAATATGATTTGTAATGCATTAATGAAATTATGATTCGTCAATCGGAGAAAAAAATAGAATGAAAAAGAGAGTGATATAACAAACGGCCACGATATCAACGAATTAACCTTCGTTTTACTCAAGCATAAAAATATTTAAATTTTACGTCATCTTGATCTGTCATGCATTAATGCAATTTTATATATTATCATAGACCAACATGAAAGCGACAAGATAATTTCCTCAAATCGAAGAGCAAAGAAAAAGGAATTCCACTACTTTATCCACATTCCTCTACCAAATATCAAGAAAATCTAGTATTCACACGCTTAGATTGCTTTCCGATCAAGGAAATCACATCAAGGTGGAACAAGAAATATCAACTTTTACGACAAAATTGTGTGAATGACAACGAAAGGACGAAATTAACAGCATAAAAAACTATGCATGAGTCTAACATTGGCATGATTTTCCCTAAGCTAGGCCATTGCACTAATTAATTAATTAATCATATTATCTTTCTCACTCTGCATACAAGCATGCGTGCGCACGCCCATAGACATAGGCGGAGCCACATTGGCCCACAAGGGCTGTTGTGCCTCTGTCCAATATACTTTATTCAACTTTTGCCTTCGTTAAAATTTAGGATAAATTACTCATTTTATTTTTAATTTTTTACGAAGATATGTTTCATCCCCCCCCCCCCCCCTCCCTCCCCTTTTTTTCTCTCTCTGTTTTTTTTTTTTTTGGTCTAACGGGGCCCTTTTTACTTATTAAAAAAAAGTTAAAAATTATATAAAATAGGTCATGTGTAAATTAGATGTTAATTGAGCTTTGGGTAAAATTCATCCCCAAATGCTAGCTCTAGGGAAGAGGATGTTTAATATCTATATATTTTAATAGTCCAGTAACTTCGCGATGTGTGATAAATTCAATATTTATCACTCTCACTGATGCGTAACTTGTCATGTAAATGGACTGGGTTCTAAACTTACCATGTATTGAGAAGTATGACTTTGATATTATGTTAAATGAGAATTGGGTGCACAATTCATATAAATACATCTCAACAACCCAATAACTTAAGGATATAAAACAAACTCAACTTCTAACAATCAAACCTTATGGTGAGCGGTGGGGAGAGTTTGCGATGTAGAAACTGGTCCATAAATAAGAAATATATGTTGTTGTGTTTAGCATCATTGATGTGTCCAAGCTTTTTTTTATTTTTATTTTTATTTTGGTGAAAAGGAACGTCATGAAGTTTTATTTTAATGGTCCCACCCAAAAAGGACCATAAGTATTACGAGTAGTAAGGAAAGTTCTATTCCAAAGGAGAATATTACTGCCAAATCCCAAATATCTACCAACGTAGGTTCCACTCCGAAATGGAATATTCTTCACATATTTTAAGAGAGATTCGAACTATAGAACAATTTAATAGAGATTCTTTCAACTTTCTTTAAATATTCTTTTCTTTTTAAAGTTGGATATATATTAAAAATTTGAGCCGTTCAAATCATGAGTACTGAAATCTGTGGAAGTATGACAAGGTAGTATTCATGATTGTTATTGGAAATACAATAAACACGAATATTATCTATTTGTAAGCCACGAAAGCAAACCAAAGTTTGAAAATTAGCCAAACTAGGCTATAACCAGGAGAACAAGTTATTTCGTACAGTTATAATTCTAAGAATTAGTTTGAATCGCATGTTGAAACCGTCATTTAAATAGCAAATTATTTTGAAGAAAAATTAAAAAAAAAAAAAAGAGTTTAAAACAGGATGTCAAATTAAAGTTAAAGTTCTTTCATATTATTCCGATGCTTTCTTTAGATCATCATAATCTTTTCCTTATTTTCTTTGGTTTTGTTTTTCGTTACTATTATCGAGTAAACGTTACGTATAGAGAGATCCACCTTGTAACCATGTACAATTAACCAAACATTTCATTTCTTTTTCGTTGGACCTTCTTTTGTGGAGAATAATGCGGAAAGTAAGACATGTTCATGAAGTTATGCCTTTTCATTATACCTTGTTTTAACAAATATCTGTTTTCAAAGAGGAGATCATTTGAAATTCTTTTTCACGATGGAATATATTAGATTTGATTCCACGTCATCAAGTACTTTTTCTACATAAAATGTGCATCGTTCAGCTAATTGAGTCCCATATTGACGTGACATTCAATAATAAGTCAATTTGCATAATCAATATACGTGGTAGTACTATGAAAAAAGATATATATTGAATCTGGACATATATATATATATATATATATATTTTCAATTATTAAGCTCGTATTCAGTATTCCGTTTTATATTAACTTTTTAAATTTTTTTTTTTATAGTATTTTCTCTTATAAAAATGTAGACAAAAACTATAAACCATAAAAATTGAGCATAGTTACATATGAGGAAAAGTCGATGATCAATCGATCCATCATGATCACCGCATAATCAGTAAATAGAGGGAAAAGGGAATTCCTTTGGTTGAAGAGCATCATCGGTAGAAAGACAATTGTGAAGAATTTTCCATATGTGAGTAGATCGATATCTAACGTGAGGCTGTGTACCATAAAGATGGTTGAAGAAATATCTGCAAAAATATCAAAAAATTTAACTTACTAGCTAATTCCTGGAATTCAACATGCAACTCCAATGAAAGACACCATCGACCCTCATCTCGACGACATCGATAATTTTAATACCTAACTAATTATCGAACCAAAAATCTAAATAGGAATTTCCACCCACCAACCAATGAATTTCCTCTTTAATATCATAGGAGCTATAGAAAGCATATAGAAGGCCACATAGAAGAGCAAGGAACAAGGTGAGGATGCTTCAGAAATTAACGGCCAAGAAATTGCATATACCCATACTCTTTAGGAAAGTTAATATTTTATGTTAATAAAAGTTAATATTTTGTATGCAAATATCTTTATTAGGAACTTTTAATTTATTTGATCTTATTGTAATTTAAAATTGATTTTAATAGATTTGCTTGTATTATACAGTTTATCTAATTTTGTAAATTGTAACTTGTATTTATACGAAAGTCTATTCATAATACTCCTAACTAATGAATTCTTTGTTTTTAATCCGTTACCACAAGCACGTCCACATCTCATATCATTGTGTTTTCTTCTTCTCTCATTACTTTTATTCTCTTCTTACTCTTATTTAATTTCTATACTCTCCTTATAGTAATAAAATCCCAAGTAAAAGACTAAAGCAAAAGCATCATTAGAAAGCTAAAGACTTCTAATACAAGACATCCGTCAATTATCATCTAACAAGTTTTCTCCCAAGCACAATTTTTATCGCATGAATAGAACCAGTTCATAAGAAGTTTATAATTAATAATTTTTTTTCTTTTATCAAAGCTTCCGGGCATTTATAACACCATAAAGAAATATATATTTAGAATAAGAAATTACATATTCAATTAGAGTTAGTCTGTCGGCCATAGAAAGAGAAGTACCTTTCCAATGAGTGAACTTCCCTACCTAATCTTGACCACGACGGATTGTAAATAAACTATTTTAGGACGACTTTTGAAAATTGGAAACACCTAAGTATGCAAAGGGAAGGAAACTCCTATTCATAAAAGAGGCATACAAAAGCATTTGAACTCCATGTTTTCTAACCCTAGAGCTAAAATAAATGTTGTGGGTGTTTGGTGCGCCATTCTGGACATAACATTTTCATATTAGTTTGTCTTTTTTCTAAAAAGTCAACAAAAATTACAACTAATTTTTGAAAAGTCAACAAACTCCAATCTAAAAATTCCATTCCTAATAGGTGCACCAAATGTTGCACCCTTAGACTTCTCGGTGTTAGGAATACATCAATGCTCATCATTGTAATGCCTCTATTGGCTCGTCCGTTATGTTTACCAGTTTCTGAAAATAAGCAGAATTTTTATCACCATCTTCCAACCATTTCAATCCAGCTTTTTTAAAAATAAAAAAATAAAAAAAAAAGAATAGTGCTCTTACAGAGCAATGTTCATAGAGTTAAGCATTGACCTCTAGAGAGAATTAAAATTAGTGTACATGACCTTACTCTAACTAAATATTTTTCATTTCGTCCAGTGTCTTTTTTTATTCTTTTCTGGTTCTCCTGATCAGCTCTAGAGACACCGAAAGGGTGGCCAATATTTGCTACTCTGTGAATTTATGTGTCTAAAACATGAAGTATAGGATGATGCTGGGATATTATTTTTAATGAAGATTCTAATTACAATACTATCTTTACTATATAAGTGTTAAAATAGTATATTAATTGTGCTATAGTTTTATTTTGTTATCTAATGTATAATGGCATTTTTAAATGTCATATTTACTTTACAATACCTTTTGTTTTTGTCTTCCAGGCTTCGAGCTAACTACACTGAAACATGTTTCGTCAACAAACTAAAACACCCACTTCACCGAAATAAATAACGTCAACATCCTTGTCTCTTCAAAACAAATTAGAAAAACACCCCCTCATGTGACAGAAAAGCTAACTTCTTGAAATTAATGAACCAAAAGGCTTATGATATTTTTCCCCATGTTAGAGAGGAGACAATTAGCATCAATTAAAACTCGAACACATATATACATAATATACTATTTGAATGGAAAAAAAATACCAAAGTTGATTAACTAGTTTTTCGGATGCTTATGATTTCTATTTTGAGAGTTGTTCCCCATTACATTTTACTTTTTGTATCGTCTATCATTGAGGTTGAATTTTGATTTTTTGTTCATTTTTTTAAAATCTTTTTAATAAATTTGAGTGGGAGATTTAATTGTTGATCTGCATACCAATACCGACTTTCTTGGTCTGCATGAATTGGTTGGCCGCCCATACATGAAATATAATTTATTTGGCCGAAAAAAATAAAACAAAAACAAAAACAAAAGAAAGAAAGAAAGTGCAACTGCACAATTAGCAATAATTAAAGATCTAATATATAATAAAGCAAAAATATTAAAGATAACAAGGTTGTTTTGATGATGGGGACTAATATATCATTGAAAATAATAACGAGGTCAATACCAATAATTGTATAATAGAGTAGAGAGAGAAAGAGAGGAGAGAAGAGGTTTAGTAGGGGGATTTAACAAGTGACAAATGACAACAATTACTAACTAACCATTAAATCAATTAACTGTTTGATTGTAGAACAAGATCAAATATCCTTCATTTCATTTCAAAAAAAAAATATTTTCATTTTTTTCATTTCGTTAATTTGTTATTAATATATATGGTTGGTAATATTAATGGTCGGTTGGGTAAGGTGGGTCTTAACTGGTATCCATGAATTTGTGTGTTTGGGTGGTAGGAAGCATCTCTTGAGACAACCGTGACCTGATGAGTCTCGTCCTGCAGTTTTCGATATTAAAAACTCAGACGATCAACGTGTCTTAAATCCACTTGGTGAAATTTAAAGGGCCCGAGATCTGATATATATCTCCCCTTTCTGTTTTTATGGTTGTGTCTCTGTGTATGTATATACATATAATAAATATATATATATATCAGTGTGAAAACAAGAATTTTAAAACGGAAAGGGACTCGTAATTTGGTCATGTGGATAAGGATTCAAATAAATGCTTCAATATCCATACGTACTTTGATGGGCTGTTCAAGTAAATATGAGTTTCCTTTAAACTTTTTCTTTTTTTTTTTTTAGAATAATTGTGAACATTAATAGGTTCGTCATATAAATATTTGTATTTTACAATATTACCGATGGATTTTTTTTTTTTTTTTTTTTAGGGAAATACATTCATCTTTTGAAATATAGAAATATATAACCTTGCAAAAAAAAAAAAAAATCTACAAGAATAGTACAAGAAAGCTGATTTAATTTATCTGATTTAGTTATTTTCCATATTTTTGGAGATTTGATAGATTTAGAATCTCATTCAAATAAGAGTACATTGTATTTAAATCCGAATTATATTCTTTCATTAATGTTTCTCACTAGTGATTTCTCTCTTTTCTTAGTCCGTGTATGTATGCATATCTGCTGAAACATAGTAAACCTTTAAGTTTTTTTTTTTTTTTTTTTTATAGAATAATTGTGAATATTAATAGGTTCGTCATATAAATATTTGTATTTTACAATATTACCGATTGATTTTTTTTTTTTTAGGGGAAATACATTCATCTATTGAAATGGAGAAATATATAACCTTGCAAAAAAAAATTTTTACAAGAATAGTACAAGAAAGCTGATTAATCAAATTTTCTTTTAGTTTATTTGATTTAGTTATTTTCCATATTTTTGGAGATTTGATAGATTTAGAATCTCATTCAAATAAAAGTACATTATATTTAGACCCGAATTTTATCCTTTCAGTAATGTTTCTCACTAGTGATTTCTCTCTTTTCTTAGTCTGTGCGTGTATGTATGCATATCTGCTAAAGCATAGTAAACCTTTGTGTTTTTTTTTTTTTTTGTCTGAGAATAATTGTGGATATTAATAGGTTCGTCATATAAATATTTGTATTTTACAATATTACCGATGGATTTATTTTTTTTAGGGAAATACATTCATCTATTGAAATTGAGAAATATATAACCTTGCAAAAAAAAAAATCTACAAGAATAGTACAAGAAAGCTGATTAATCATATTTGCTTTTAGTTATTTTCCATATTTTTGGAGATTTGACAGATTTAGAATCTTATTCAAATAAAAGTACAATGCATTTAGACCCAAATTTTATTCTTTCATTGTTGTTTCTCGCTGGTGATTTCTCTTTTTTCTTAGTCCGTATATGTATGCATATCCGCTAAAATATAGTAAACCTTTGTGTTTTCTTTTTTCTTTTTCTAATTCATTTTCTTCTTTAATATTTATTATTGTATCAAAATGATTCATTCTCTAACGAATCATTGATCCTCCATAACTGACACCTTATGCTTAATTACGTGAGTGCTAATAGGACACTTGCTTAGACACTCTCTTGCTCACTCTCTAGTCTCTATCCTTAAAAGTTGACACGTGTCCAATTTTTATATATAGTGAAACAATCCGGGAATTTGTTAAAATGACTACCTCAAAAATTGAAATTAGCAAAATAACCTTTTTTTATTTTAACATAGAAACAACCACGGTCATTATTGATCGTTCCTGGTTGTTCGATGTTATTTTATTAATAAAAATTTTTGAAAAGTCATTTTACAAATAAAAGAAAGTGAATAAGTCATTTAACCAATTCACTCAAACAATCAACTCTACAAGATAGAAAAGAAGGCATGTATTTGCCTTGTTATTACAGAAATGCCATTATCAGATCATCAAAGCCTTTTTTTTTTTTTTTTGGGGTCACGAGCCTCTTCGTTTTTTTTTTTTTGCCCCCCCAAGTCCCTTTAGATCCTTTCCATTCCCCAGTCCTCATAATTGATTTTTTCAATCTGATCCTAATCCCCAGTTCTCATAATTAATGATTTGTGAAAATCCCAAATTCTAAATATTGCTTTCTTAAAATTTTTTCAGAAATTTTCCTTTCCCTCTCTAGTCTGGCTTTTCTATCTCATTTTCTATACCCAAGAGAAGAGCGCAGATGAGAAAGAAGCCATACTTTGTTGTTCACTCATCGCCATCACAATCAGTTGCTTCCCTTTATATGGCTACCAAAAAATTAAAAAATTAAAAAAAAAAAAAAAAGAATAAGGACAAGATTTTTTTTTTTCTTTTTTCTTTTTAAGAGAAATTCAAATCAAGAACATTCCTTCAAACCATGGGTTCGCGATTCCATGGTTATGGTCTTCTCTTTCTGTCTTTTACAAAAGTAAGAGAGAGTGTGTCGAAGCAAGTGCCCCTAGCGCTCCTCTAATTATGTGGTATGCTGCAAGCTTTATCGCTTCATGGAGAGAAACATTTAGATCTTAGACACCACCATGACAATTGCCATCCCTGTGCCCCGCACCCTCCTTAACGATTGCCATCCATACGCCCCTTTGCGTCCTCCTTTGACAATATTGTCATGCCCTTGCAAGTGTCCATGCACCTTACTCCCTCGCACCCTATGCCCCCATCCATAGTTGTACCTTCTACTGTAGTTCCAGATTGAAATCTCCAATTCAAACTCCATATTTAATTTTGTAATGATTAGTACGTAGTTAGAATTTTGAATCTATTTCCAATCATCTAATTTAGATATTTCCCATATTTCAATAAATTTTTTGGATTTAGATTCTATTATTTAAATACAAAATACATTGTATTCAGACATCAATTGTGTTCTTTCAATTTGTATATATATGAGGCTATTAATAGTGCTCTCACTAGAAAATCAATCTCTTTTTCAAGTCCGTGGAGTTAGGCTTATTTGTCGAAATATGTTAAACGCTTGTTTGAAAGTGTTATACCTAACACACACACACACACACACACACATATATATATATATATATATATATATATGTAATATAGCACAGACAAGAACAGCTAATAAGTTTGGCCTCTTTCTTAAGTTTTCATTCTAATGGAATAAGGCAGACTTGCACTTGTGTCTCCGTAGTGTCTTAAGGCCAACAAACTGATCACATTATTACTCCAGAAAAGCTTGAATTCTCCATATTATATATGTGTGATTTGGTGGAAGGAATTATGTAAGAATTGATTGGTGGGATGTGATGATTCCCACAGCTAGCTAGCTCTATATAGCTCACGCATAAGTGTGATTTGATGAGGACGTATGCCTTCACAAGATTGACGTAGGGTTGGAAAATCACTACTTATTTTATGATGTGATCATCCCCCTCGTACGATCCGTGTGGAAGATTTTTGAATCAATAATATACATAGAATATATATATATATATATATATATTGCAAATGTATCATACTCATCATACAGTTATTACTAGCTTACACTAAAATTTTATTTACCAAGGACAAATAATGAAAGTGTTAAGAAGATATCGATCTAGTTGGAATGGTCGGATACACCTACTGTTTATGTATCTATCATATCATTTGAAGTATTAGCCTTTTAAATGCTAAACAAAAAAAAATCAAATTAACATGATTTTGAAGTTTTAATATTGACAGGCCAAAAATTATTTTTACCACTATAATTGGTGTATATTAAATTCTTTAGTTTATTGATAGTGCCCTCCCTTAACAATTCTCGTCCATGCCCCTTTACATCCTCCTTTGACAATATTGTCATGCCCTTGCAAGTGTCCATGCACCTTACTCCCTCACATCCTAAGCCCCATCCATAGTTGTACCTTCTACTGTAGTTCAAGATTGAAATCTCCAATTCAAACTCCATATTGCGGGGACCCATGATAAAGAAAGTTTAATTTTCCAATCATCTAAATTAGATATTTCCCATATTTTAGTAAATTTGATGGATTTAGATTCTATTATTTAAATACAAAATACATTGTATTCAGACATCAATTATGTTCTTTCAATTTGTATATATATATGAGGCTATTAATAGTGCACTCACTAGTAAATCAATCTCTTTTTCAAGTCCGTGGAGTTTGGCTTATTTGCCGAAATATGTTAAACGCTTGTTTTCTCTTCTTTCTTTCATTTTCTTCCCTAACATTTATTATAATACAGACTGATTATTAAGAAAGTTGATCAAATGTCATTTTTATCAACAAAAGAAATGTTTTTTTGTGACATGAACAGCTAATATAGCACAGACACACACACACATATATGTGTAATATAGCACAGACACGAACAGCTAATAAGTTTGGCCTCTTTCTTAAGTTTTCATTCTAATGGAATAAGGCAGACTTGCACTTGTGTCTCCGTAGTGTCTCAAGGCCAACAAACTGATCACATTATTACTCCAGAAAAGCCTGAATTCTCCATATTATGTAAGTGTGATTTGGTGGAAGGAGTTATGTAAGAATTGATTGGTGGGATGTGATGATTCCCACAGCTAGCTAGCTCTATATACCTCACACATAATTGTCTCTAATCAAACAACATTTGATGAGGACGTATCCCTTCACAAGATGTACGAAGGGTTGGAACACTACTTATTTTATGATGTGATCATCCCAGCGTACGATCCGTGTGGAAGATTTTTGAATCAATAATATACATAGAATATATATATATATATATATATTGCAAATGTATCATACTCATCATACAGTTATTACTAGCTTACACTAACATTTTATTTAGCAAGGACAAATAATGTAAGTGTTAAGAAGATATCGATGTAGTTGGAATATTTGTTCGGATACATCTACTGTTAATGTATCTATCATATCATTTGAAATATCAGCCTTTTAAATGCTATAAAAAAAAAATCAAATTGACAGGCCAAAACTTATTTTTACCACTATAATTGGTGTATATTAAATTCTTTAGTTTATTGATAGTGCATGGGCTATCCGGAGAATGGGAAACCATGTTTGCGTACATTTAACATGGAGCTCAAAAAAATTCTAAGTTCTGAGGAATGTTATTGTAATCGTAGGCATGCATAGTCTAAATATAATATCACATCTAATTTAATCAAAAGGGGCAGAGTTCGAATTCCCCTACACCTTAGTTTAAAAATACAATAAAACAAAAAAGTTGTGAGGAATGTTACTATCCTAGCATATAAGCTAAGCAATAATATTTCTTCAAATACACAATTCACTGAATGAAGGATAATTCACTGGCATATGAGTTTTTGAAGACTGGGTACATAAAGAATAGAGAAATGACTAAAATAGCAACTTTTTTCATCCATTGACTTACATGACACAAATTTCATCCTCTTGACCAATGTGATACAAACTTTAGTTTATTTTGTATCATATTAATCTAGTGTCAAATTTTTATATCATATTAGTATAATAATTTTTAAATTTGTATCATTCATGTATTTTTTTCCAATGAAATTTGTCATGTCAAAAGGGGTCCATAAAGCTATCTATAAGTCGGCCTGCTTTTAGAGCCCATTATTTGAATCTCCTATTGATGAGAAGATCATAGTGACAATTGGAAAGCATTCCAAAATCAATTTATTGAAGGATAATTAGATTAGATACCCGATTGTATGACGCATTCACATTCCTGTATATGTACATTTAATGGTAAAACATAGTGTAATATTTCTTTAGATACACATATTATTTTTTACGAGTCAATATATACTCTTTTTTTTTTTTTTTCCCTAAAGGAATAGATCAATGCAATAGGTTTTGATCCAGCAATTTCACGAATTTCTTCTTGATTGCTTCTTAGGAGAGATTTGTTCCCGTGCTTTACAGCTTCGGTTGGCAGCTATGGAGTTTCAAAGCTTTTAATGTTCATTTTAGTTGCTTCCTGTTTTGTTTCTTTTTTTTCCCCCCTTTATTATTATCATTTCATTTTATTTTTATTAATAAAACCTCAAGTTGGGAGCTTAGTATTGGATGAGTCTCTCACAAAGTGTTAACTTAATTACGATGTTATGGATACCTTGAAATCATTTACTCTCATTCTTATATCTCATATAGATATGAATTGTCTCCTATATAACAGCCAGATAGCACACAATTTTTAACTTTCTCATGACAAACTACTTCTAACATTGTAATTTAATGTAAAATTATATATAATATATGTTATTATTGTACCAAATATTGCTGGTACAAAAATGAGTATCACTGAAAAAAGTTACAATAAAATCAATTAGTTGTTCTAATAACGTATCAAAAAGTTATAAATCCAACAGTTGAATAAGAGAAAATGCAAATACATGCATATTTGATGAGGCCCTCGACAAAAGGTATCCCTTTCTGCAATTCAATAATTTAAAAAGAGTAGACTACTTTTCTTGCAAATTATGAGGTGCTCCAATAATTAGTATATAATTCACCAATAATCACTTTTATAAAAGACAATAATTAATTAATTAATCAATTAATCAATCCGCTTGCCCCTTTGGAAATGCGCTTTGCCCCCAAGAATAATTTCTAAAGAGAGGTTTTATATCATTCGTCTTAATTAGCGTCCTAAATTAATACTAGCCATGCAATCTGAATAGATGCCTTATAATTATTAGTATATACATATACACTCTTTTCTTTTTCTTTTTCTTTTTTAATTCGAAAATTAGAGGATTCGAACTTTGCACTTCATAAAAGAGTTAAATATAAAATTATCACTAGATTATATCTACAACCACACACAGATGATAAACAGTTCTGCTAGCTAAATCAAACCCCGGATGAAAGAAAATGTCACAATCATAATCCAACATCAGTGACCCCAAATGATACCCATTTGATGAACATAAATCAAAAGAGGAGGACGCTTTCATTGTCTTTGGTTTTGTAAAAATAATTAAAGAAAGTGTGTGTATATATAGATATATATATATATATATATATATTTATATGTATATCTATCTATATATCTATCCCCATCCCATCTGTTTGGGCAGTTTGTTATTGGTTTGAAAGCTACTTTTGGGAGCCCTAGGCCCAACGTCCATAGTTGGTTCTTACGCAATAGATTGCGACACGTAATGGGTTTTGATTTGAACAATAACATTGTTGTTCGTTGCTTCAAAATGGGACGGTGTTTATTTTCAAAAGCATGCAAATTTTTCATTACTAGCCAACCCTATATATCTCTATATATATATAGCTAGCCGGCAAAAACATATATATGTTCTCCGAAGAAACGACAAAAGTTGCTTTCCTCTAAGTCTAAGATTTCACCTTCATTTTACCTTATTTTTTTCTATTAAAAAAAAAAAAGTAGGTTACTTGGCATTCTTCCATTATTTGGTCAGCAATAATATTGGAAGGAATGAGAACTAGAATGACTATAACGTGACTAAAGTAGTACCCTACCTTAATTGGCTTGTCATTTCTCTTATCAAACTTTTGGTTTCCAAGTTCAATGAACTACACATTTATGGCCCCCGATATTTCCTTTTCTTGTTCTTTTTATTATATTATTATTATTTTTCCGTTGGGGTTTCAATTTTGCCTTCTTGTTTTTAATGCTACTATATATTTTGTTTGCCTACTACTTTTCTCTGAAAAATCACCTTTCAGCAGTCTTTTGCTTTCACACTAAAGAATTTTTTGAATGCTTGCACACACAAAAAAGTATAAAGTATTGACTAATTTAAGAATCTAAAATGTATTCTTCCATTATTTACAAGTGTAGGTTTATCCATTTATTCATTATGTGAAAGCTAAAGAATTGACATTGAAAATTTGATGTAAGGATGAGAAATGATGTACATCGTGAAAAACGGTTTTATGATGTGTCACAAAACAAAAATAGAACTTGTTAGGGGTTAAAAAAAATTAAGTTCAAAACAATAATTTTATTTTCATAGATTTCACACATTTTTCACATTATATGTGACTCTTAGGACGAGAAAAGTTATCCTGTCTCTAAAGGAAAATCTTATCACCAACAAGACAATATGTCGAGGTTACTCTTTCAGCTGGAGTGTCGGGCATCGAAGCTACATAGGAAGCGAGGATACGTAACCACTATTCCACTAAGCCTATAATATTCTTTTGTGTACAGCTCACATCACAGAGAGACATAGCCTGATTCAAGGCAAACCTCTATAAATCTCTGTGTTGTTTATTTTTTGTTGAATATTACGCGATAGTATATCTTGAGTGTAATGTGGTGACGAAAAATTTGAGTTGACAGATTTTCACCATCAACACTGTGTAAAATGAGTGATGATATTTGTACTCATGATGTGTGGCATTGCTCTCCATTTATATTCACAAACGGCCGAATAAAAACACCGTCTTATAGTTCTAGTTAATTTTGAACTAAACTATTAAATAAGAATCACTAAGAAGAACCATAAAAGCTCCCATTCTCAGAGTGGGGAAAAATTTTTAATTGGTATCAAATTAAGAATAGAAAATAGTAAGAGTAGGAAAAAAAAAAAAAAAAAGGAAGAAAGCAAAAAAAGCGGGAAGCTAACGGGGAAGGACAGGGCTTTAGCTGCCCAAATATTTTTGTAATTTGCCGAACTGATTTAGATCTCACACAACCTGGATTCCAACGGCAGCCCAACCTTTGAACTGGTCCTCCAACAATAAAAGCAACTTACATAGGCCCAAAACACAAAAATAGGATATTCCGAAAATTCAGTGGAGGTTTTCTTAGGCAGGAGTTGTTAATATATGAGTGTTTTTGTGTTAATACGCGGCCAGAAAATTTTGTGAGGGAACTAATAACCACAATAAAAATTATATCAAAACTAATAATTAATAATATTGTATGATAATACGATTATCTTTAAATGTTTTTAGAAATACGATTAAATTTTCAATTTTTAGGTGGCTATTTGTATTATAATGCAATACTATATATATGTAGTGTTTTATTTAGGTTTAAAAGGAGGAAAAACAAAAAAATTTCTGCCCTAGCTACGTCTGTGTCTCCCGTTTAATTGATGGTGAGGTGCACTTTGCATGTGGTGGATGTTTTGAACAAGGAATTTTAAGCAACCACCTGATTTGTCTCATGTTTTTTTTTTTTTTTTTTTTTTTACCTTCTTCTTCTTCTTCTTTTTGTTTCTACGCTGTTGTATTTGGAGTACTTATTTGAATTTGTTTCTTTTGCTTGGATTCCTAGGTTGCGTAATGAATTTGCGTGGAGTGTTGTAACTACAAGCTTGACGCAGAATTAATCAGCACGCAGATCGACCTTGTTTGTGCAGGCTGAGGGTGATCATCAACCAACAAGCACATGCAATATCCAAATGCTCATGATCTTGTTCCTAGGTTATGCGGTTCTAGCCACTCTCGGGTGTTTTTGTTGTGGCACCCCAGCCGCGTTGTGGCTGCTACTATATCTGCATATCAATAGAGCTTTCTTTCATTAGCACAAAAGAACCAAAAAAAAAAACGGTACTTCTTTTGAATAGAGATCTCCGTTAGTGAGGGGCATAAACATCTTTTCGACAATTTTGACATCATGATAGTGAATGACAACAAAAACAATAAGAGAAAGGATTATCCAAAGAAAAAATGGCAAAAAGTATCTGAAATGATGGTCAAAAACCGCCCGCCGATTGCCAAACCACCTACATTATCAGGCGGTCATAGGTTGGGATTTTGGAGATATTTTTGTTCTTCAACCCTCTGCCACTCACCGAACCTGCCAATGCACACCTCTAGGTGGATGACCAATGGCCATCCAATAAGTAATTTCCTCCACCAGTGATGGGTTACTCCGATAATGAATGTCGTTATGAAAATCAATAATTAGGGGATTTTAGCAACAGAGAAACATAAAGAGAGAAGGAAAGACAAGAATCAAGTAGTGTTCAAGGAATCCCTTGCTAATTATGATCTAAAATTAAAAAAAAAAAAAAAACATATAATGTATTAAAAAACTTTATATATAAATATATATATGTGTGTGTGTGTGTAGATTTAGACTACATTTCACTGAAGTTACTCGATCAATGGATGACCACCGGTCCCTTGCCATAGTCAGTCATCCAAATCGACTGGTAATCCCAGGTCGTTCGTAGTGCCGATCATGTACAGTAAGTCACTGGATGACCATCAGTCATCTGCTGGCATATTTCATAGAGTCGACAGGTGGCCATTAGTTATTAGGGTTATTTGCAAAAATGTCATAAATTTGACACATCCTTATATTTATGTCAATTATAATATTAAAATTGATAATTTTATCATTTCATAATACTAAAATTATCAACTTCAATGTTAGAATTGATAAAATTATAAGAAAGTACTCAAAACATGACTCTTTATCAATATTTCTATTTTTTTTAAATGTTATACAGGCATTAGTCGATGGAGACACTCACAAGATGGCCCAAGTCACCCACCTAATAAGCTCAGCTTGAAAAACTTCGTTCAGTCCATGAAACCTACAACGCTAAAAGAACAATATCTAACATGATGTAAAAAAAAATAAAAAATAAAAAATAAAAGATACAATTATCTTTTTTTTTTTTTTTTTTTTTTTTTTTTTTTTTTTTTGTGTTCCAGTTTCCAACATTTTTCCCCGATAATCAAAGAAAACATCAAAATAATTAAGATCTCACAACGAAAATAATTTTTGTGAAAATAAATACCAGGCTGATACCGTCCATAGACCAGAATCAATCAGAAAATATCGGAAAAAAGAAAAACACGAAACACAAACCAAAAGTGACATAGTCAAGCCGTTGTGAAGACATAGATGTGATGAGTCGATTGAGATGGTGTGACATGCAATTTGGGATCGCAAGTTGGCTAGGGAGGTATGGGATTCCAGTGGTATTTTGACCCTTTTATTTATTTATTTATTTAAAGAAAGTCAATGTGGAGTCGTTTGCTAAATTATGTTTTGAGTGGGGTCGCACGGTGTCACGGAGTAATCTTGGATATTTTACGCTATTGCATGACGATTAGGAATCTCCATACTCGTAAGGGTCATTTTAGCTCGGTGGTGGGGATTCTAGATTGGGCGGGCCGCATGTTAGGGGATTCGCTTGCTAAGGAAGGTGCTATTATTTATGATATTAATAAGTTTCTTCCTAATTATTTGAAAAAGAGAGGTGGTGGAGTCAATAAAATTTATTGACTCACACTTTCTTTTTTATTTGTAAACAATTTTTCAAAATTTTTTTTTAGAGAAACGACTTTGGAACGACGTCCAAGAACAACCAATTTTTTAGTCGGTCGTTCCAGTATTAAGATAAAAGAATATTATTTTACTAATTTTAATATTTTAAGGTTGTCATCACTTTGACAAACTCCTCTGATTAGTGCTTTGGCCCGTTTGGTCTTTTTTCTATATTTGGTTTTGTTGATACTAGTTCGTACTGATAAAGTACCCCTTATTGTATCGTCCTCTGTTTTGACAGATTTGGCCTGAGAAAATAAATGCAGCCATTATCAAAAGAAAAAGATACTAATGGGATTTAGAGTTAAATAATCTATTGTTTTTAATAAGTTTTTTTAACTTTTAATCTTGTATAAATTTGGTTCTTGAACTTTTTTTCGTAATTAGAATATCCTTGAACTTTGAAAATATTGTTACAATAGTCATTTTTATTAATTTTTGGAATTTGATAAAAAAGTAATGCTAACTACGAATTCTGTCCAATAATTAACAGAAAGAATTATTATAACAATGTTTTTAATAATTTATAGTCATTCCAGCTACGAAAAAAAAACATGAAATGCATCTAAATTATTAAAATGTTATTATAATAGTCATTTCTAATAATTTTTAAACGGAATCCGTAAGTAATTTGATCAAAAAATGATGCTAACTATCAGATTCCATAAAAAATTAACGTAAATGACTATTGTAATAATATTTTAATAATTTAGGGGCTTTCCAACTACGAAAAAAAGTTCAAGGATCAAAGTTGCACAAGATTAAAAGTTCAGAGACCAACCTAGCAATTTATCTTTTTTTTTTTTAAGAAGAAGGAGGATGAGGAGGAGGAAGAAGGAAGAAAAAGATGAAGATGAAGAAGAAAGAAGAAGAAGAAGAAGAAGAGAGAAGAAGAGGAAGAAGAAGACGAGCTGGCTGGTGGTTGTGTGACGACGAAGAAGAGCTGGTGGTGTGGTGGTATTGCAGGTTGGGGGTGGGCAACAAGCATTTGTGGAGGAGAGAAAAAAGGGAATGGGATGTTGAGAGAGTGATGAGTGATGAATTTTATTTTGTTTTTAGTTCTAATTTTGTAAGGGTAATTTGTTTTCAATTAATATTTTAAAATAGTTACAATTTTTGTTATTTTATAATACATTTTTTTAATGAGTAGAGCTGTTAAGTTGATTAATGAAAGTAGAAGTAGATAGATGAGACAATTTAAATGATTTTGTGTATTTTAAACGACATAATAAATTATTTCAAAAATTTTGAAGGTAAAATAAAGTATGATAAATACTCGAGTAGATATTCGTGAAATTAATCCATAAAATATTTATAATATTTTTATAAGCAAGCAGACTATATACATATACATATGTGTGTATATATAATTTCCCCATGGTTGTAACTACCCCTAAATATTCCTTTAAAAAAATACCCCTAAATTACGAGTTAGAATGTGCCTTAAAAAATGACGAGTTAGAAAAAAAGATCTCATAGCAGAGATAAATCTAAAGGATAAGTCTGTGGTAAAGTCACATTTATATACTCTATCGATAAAATTCATGTTTAAACTGTTACGATGTAATCGAACAGCTGAAATATTATTTGTACATAACAACTATAATGCACCTTATCTCATAATATTATATACTAAAAAATAATAAAAAAAAATATAAATTAAAAAAATTCAAAGAAACTAAAATAAAAAAAAAAACTGACTGACGACCGTCTATCGGCGGACCCCCGCACGCCGGTGACGAGCGCCCCCCTTCTCCGACGTTGATGAATATCCCTTCCCTCCCCCAACCAGATCTGCGCCCCCCGCCAACGCCAATGAGACAAACCCCCTCCCCTTTCGCGAACCAGATCTGCACCCCGCCCCGTCAACGCTGACAAAGTCCCCCCTTTCCCCCTCCTCCCCCGTGTCCCTCGCCGGCCAAATCCGGCCACCCAGCAACCCAGGCCCCCCCCCCCCCCCCTCCCGCTATGACAAGGCCCTCCCTTCCTGAGGCTCGCGACCCCAGGTAATGGACCACCCACCCACAAGCCCGATAATCCCAGGTGACGACCTGCGACCGACCCTACGACGCCCCCGATGACGACAAGCCCCCACCCCGCCAACGTCGAGCCGCAGGTGAGGAGCTCCCACCCCCCCCAGCCTTTCATCGGTCAGATCTGGTTTTTTTTTTAATATTTTTTATTATTTATTTAATTTATTAATTAGTCTATAATATTATGAGGTAATGTGTATCATGCACAAATAACATCTCAGCCGTTCGATTATATTATAATGGTTTAAAGATGAGCTCTATCGATAGGATATATAAATGAGACTCTATTACAGATTTATCCAAATCTAAAATACAAGGAACAAAAAATAAAGGAAAAATCTTTCAAAAAAAAAAAAAAGGAAAATGACAAAAGAATTTTTATGTCTGCACTATGCCTGGATGGCTCGGGTTGAAAAACAACAGATCTAGGACTTCAGTCACTTGACTGACTTCTCAAAAATAGAAAAGTATACAAGAAAAAGAATTAATTACAAAAATATCTCTTTAACAAAAAGAATACAAAATAACTCTATTATAACATTTTATCATTTGAATTTCGGAACATAACATATGTTCTTCTTATTTATATTTTGTTAAAAAAATTTAATTGTCAATACTTTTGTGAAAAAATAGCTCATGATACATAATATAAATGTAGTTTGATAATCTTATTTACTTTAAGCTTGTGTTGGTTCACCAGTTGAAGATGAAAATTTTAAGTTAAAATTTATTGAATTTTCAAAAACTAATTATAATTTTTATTGATTTTTAAGAAAAAGACAAAAACTAAAATTAAAAAAAATATAATTTAGTTAAAATTAAATTAAAATGTCAAACGAAATATAAATATAATTTAAATTTAAAAGTTAATTTAAATTATTATTCAAATATATTCGACGTTACTAGACTGTGTTGGCAGACTGTAAACAAACCCTCTTCCACCAGTCCACATGTTTTCTTCTTAAATTGATTTTTTTTCTTCTTTAAACGAAACTCACTAATTTCTGGTTCTGCCAGTGTTCCGCCAGTGTCAGTGACGGACAGCTTCACCATACCCGTCTGTTTTCACTCCGACAGAGAATTAAAAAACAACAACAAAAACAAAAACAAAAACGAAATTAAAAAGAAAAAAAAAAACTTCTTGACAATAAAATAAATATTTCTCACGTGCTCTTTCTTCCTTTTAACAGATATTCATTTCCCTGTTCTTTTCGTTCGTTAGAGAGAGTGAACGAGAAAACGAGAGAATTCCATTCTCTCTCTCTCTCTCTCTCTCTCTCTCTATGTTCTTCAGATTCGTCTCAGCAATGGCCGATGACGAACCTTCACTCACTCGCTGGTCCTTCATGGTAAGTAACTCTGAACTAGCTTTTCCTTTCATCTCTCTCTTCGTGTTTGGTTTCCGCGAAAATTTTGGTCTCTATCTCGGATTTTCCGTTAAAATGTAGTCAAACGAAAGTAGTAGCTCCGATAATTTATACTGGTTAGATTTGTGTTTGAGAGTTTTGGATCATATGACTAAAGTAGCTAAAAGTGGATTTCGTGTCAAATTTTTGTGCGTTTGGGTGGATTGTGATTGTGTTTTTTGAAAGTTTTGATCTAGAGGATTAGATTGGATTGGATTAAGAATCTTGCAATTATTTCAGCTACTGTTGTGTATTTCTAGGATTTTAAAAAGTTTTATGATGCCAAGTTTGGTAGAAAGAGGTTGCCGGAATCGCAAAACGGCCATTCCGCTGATCGATCGGTTTCGAGCAATGGGAGTTCGAATTCTCCGGCTGTAGTAGTGAATGGAAGCGCCCCTGCGAACACATCCAGCTTGGCCATCTATGAGCAGTTTAATCAGGTAATTTTTTTGCTTATTCATTGTGTGGTCAATTGGTAATGCCATAGGTTTAATAAAGTTTGACTTAAACTTCGTGTCATTTGCTTATAGGGAAGAAGCTCGGCTCAATCAAATGGTGTTTTGTCAAATGGACATGCAGCAGTACCGTATGTTTTCGCTGAATCTTTGGAAGTTTACATGCTGATTTTGTTGTAATATGACGAAAATGTATACATTTTCACTTTGTTGAACTTGAGACTCTAAATTAAATATCATCGCATGTCCAACTTAGGACGATATCTAAGTTCTAAATTCGGTGCGCAAATGGTTCCTAGTATCATTCTTGACTATTATCCTATGGTCAATTGTACTGTTATATGAGAAAGCTAGAAATTAGTTGGAATCATTTAAGCAGTAGTCTAACCGAGTCTAATTGCCTAAAATTTCAAAGTTTCCTACATAGAGTGAATATTACTTTGAAATTTCATCTGATATATCTTTACCCAGTTTCTAAGGTAGATTTGAGTGTTCTAGAATGCCAACAAAGTCATTAATTAGAATCATTGGGACAGTGGTTCTTAGAAGTTGATTTTTTTTTTCCCTCCAGTTAAGGCTGATATCTTCTCTTTCCTCAAATAATCGGTGATTATATTGCTCATCTTTGCAGGCAAAAGTCGCTCCTTCCAGCTTTTGATTCTGCAGAGACACGTTCTTTAGCAGAGAGTTTATGTAGGTAATGTGTACCACTGAGTTTCACATGGAAAACGGCTACAGTAATTGGATAGCTATTATTTGGTTGGTCATGGCTATGAAAGTTTAATTGTTTGGCAACTCTTTTTATGTTTCTCTTAATGTCTTACATCACATCGTGCAGGGACATAGTTCGGGACAGTCAAGATGTTACGTGGGAGAGCATCAAAGGTCTGGAGAATGCCAAACGCTTACTCAAAGAAGCAGTTGTCATGCCAATTAAATATCCCAAGTAGGTCTTATAACTTTGCACTCAGCATTCTATTAACGAGGGTATCCTAATACAGAAACAAACTTGATAGTATTTTAACACTTGTTACCATGAAGAACTATAGGTATAGATTTGCACTGATGTTTCACATCCAAAATAACGTTCATTGTTATTGAAATTTGTCTCCTTTTTTCACTCTTTTCTTTTCCATTTCGAGTTATTTATGAAGCATGGTTTGATAGTAACTGTTAATGATGAGTCGATGACACTCAAACCAGTTTGTAACTTAATTTGCTTAGTAAACTTTGCTGATTGCTGATTTTATTTTTTGCTGGTAAGATTTAAGTTTATCTATACAGGCTTCAGAGATCTATCAGAATAATTCTGCGGACAACCAAACAGTAATCTTTCCTAAATGAAAATGTAATATAATAGGTGCATCTACTAATATGTTTAAAGGAAACTCTTAGGGGCCGATTTGTTAACTAAAATTTGTTGGATGTAAGAAATTTTATGCGGAAAAACTCTGAGGTCTGAAACAATATCATTCTGCAAGTGTCTCTGATTTCCCTCTTTCCCCAGGTACTTTACTGGTCTTTTATCACCATGGAAGGGTATTCTCCTTTTTGGCCCTCCAGGAACTGGAAAGGTTTGTAATTAGTTCTTTAAGAGTTATCATTTCTTTTTCTATGTTTCTGTGCTTTAGCAATATATACCTTCCCGTTGGAAAGCTATAATTCATATTGCTTTGGTTAGTTGCCCAGTTGTCATCTTTCTAGTCGAATTATTTTCTTCAAGCATGAAAAGTTGCTTTGTTCCAAATAAGTTAACTTGAGGAGAAGATTTGAATGTAGACATTTCAATATACAAAACAAGTACGTGATTTATATTATTAGTAGTTTTGCATTTTTCTTTTTGTTTACTGGCATGATCAGGAAATTGCAGTCTCTTTGGCCTACCGTTGTCATTACCCAATTATATTTGTATTTAATCTCTTGATAGCTGTATTCTGAGCATGGTTTTTTAATTTCTGTATTCTATGAACAAAATATTGGACGTATATAAATAAAGTGACTACGTAGATGATTGAGATCAGACAGTGTAGTGCGGAGCTGTTCTGCACAATGAACCAATCACCGCATCTATCAAAATTTCAATTACGTCGTGTGTTTCAGTATGATGTTCCATGTGATAGAGTGCCTGCTACAATGCAAATTTTTAAGTACATTATCTACTGTGACCATTGGTGCAAGGATGTTTCTCTGTACTGGCCTTGCCAAAATCAACTGATGTGCGATATTAAGTTTTAAGCTTGTCCATGTGACAGTCTTTTTCACCTTGTGACATGATAAAAGAAATTGTTTAGGAAGGGAAAATAATTTGTTACGATCCAAATGCAGTTCAATCGTAACTTTTTCATTGACACGAGGCAATAAAGAAATTGAATTTTGATATTGCAGACAATGCTTGCAAAGGCTGTTGCAACAGAGTGTAAGACCACTTTTTTCAATATTTCAGCATCATCTGTTGTAAGTAAATGGCGAGGTATGTCACAGTAAATTGATCCTTTTTTTTCTTGTTTCCAGATCTTGGAAAGAATCATTAAGTTTCTTTGACATGAACCATTGATTCTTATTTTATCTTTAAAAACTTTCATTTTAACATTCACATTTTTATGTTCCCGCTCAAAAAGAAACCGATTGAGGATTTGGTGATCCGCGACTTATTTATCTGTCTTTTCCAATTTAGTATGACAAAGAAACAAGAAAAACCCACTGGCTCATGCTCAAATTTTTTAAAGCATTATGCGTGTGATCGTCAAAAAAAGCATACGGTCATGATTTGGAGTATGCCTAATATTGCAGGTGATTCGGAGAAGTTAGTGAAGGTGTTATTTGAGTTGGCAAGGCACCATGCGCCATCAACTATATTTATTGATGAAATTGATGCAATCATTAGTCAACGGGGTGAAGCACGCAGCGAACATGAAGCAAGTAGGCGTTTGAAAACTGAACTTCTCATACAGGTGATGCTTGTTTCTTTCTGCAAGTGTTACTGTTTTTATTCCCTTATTTGTTCGTATGTATTAGTCTTCTTTCTACAAGACTTCATCCATATCCCGCTAATTGTATTAGTCTTTTAACATTATTGTTTTAAACTTTGATTGAACTACAGATGGACGGTTTGACAAAGACAGACGAGCTTGTTTTTGTTTTGGCGGCAACAAATCTGCCTTGGGAACTGGATGCGGCCATGCTCCGTCGTCTTGAAAAGCGGGTATCCTTTCAATTGAGTCCTATACCTCTCACTAAGACAATCTATTGGGAGACTAAGCTATGAAACTGGTTCATGCCATTACGATAACTGGAACAATATTAGGTTTACTTAACTTCATGGAAGACGTAAAAGATAAGTTTAGCCCATATTTCACTGGTTTTAGTGACCATCTTAAGATGGTTTGTCTTTGCTTGCTCGCACACTATGCATCATGCTGGTGGTCAAATAACAAGTGCAGGTTTTCAATCAAGACTGATGCTTTAGTTCGCTGTTATCATTTCTAGAATTTGGGGTCATTGGAGGGTTTCTATTGTGAAATACATGTATTAGATTTTGGAAAAATGTTAAGAGGTTCTTTCTGTGGTTAGGCATAGGAAATTAGCCTTTTATCTTTGAACCCTTTTTTTGTCACAGTTCTCAAGCTACTGAAAACTTGGTGTGTTTGTCCTTAGATGGCATATCTCTCAATAAAACTTGCGGCTATATATCTTAGTATTTTTCACTGATTTGTTCTCAACAACGACTGTACATAGATCCTAGTGCCTCTGCCGGAGCCAGAAGCAAGAAGAGCCATGGTCGAGGAACTCCTCCCATCACAGCCCAACGAGGACAATCTTCCTTACGATTTGCTGGTAGAAAGAACCGAAGGTTACTCGGGTTCAGATATCCGATTATTGTGCAAAGAGGCTGCCATGCAGCCACTGAGACGTTTAATGGCAATCCTTGAACAGAAGCATGAAATTGTGCCTGAGGATGGTATGCAACTCCTAACCTAAAACCTCCTGTCAAAACAAATTATGTTCGTCTTTGGTTTTTCCTCTTTTCACTCTCTAAGAAGGGGTAAGTATGTAACTTAAACTTTTCGTCATTCCGAACACAAATGTAGAGGTTTGTTGTTCATAAATTCAAAAGACTAGTTGCATTTTTCTCCCTTCGATCGAATCATCGTCTGAACTGGTCTTAAGCGAACCTGATGTTTTAACATAATTTTTGGCTTGCAGAACTGCCGAAGGTCGGACCAATTACTCACGAAGATATAGAGACAGCGCTCAAGAACACGAGGCCGTCTGCTCATCTCCACGCTCACCGCTATGAAAAGTTTAATACTGATTACGGCAGTCAAATACTCCAATGAAGGCACATAGCCACATTTGTCCGTAGCGTTCATTTTATGTCCCGTTTGTTGCTCATTCATTTTCCAATAATAATTATCCTCAAGCCCCAGATTTTTGGGTGTTGAAACAAGAGGTAGTTTTTTTTCTTCTTTGTAAGGCAATAGCTTCAACTAGGAGTGAATTTTCGTCATCTCGAAAATGTTTGACGTTTAAATTTTACCCTGAAAATCACATGAAACACTCAAATAGCCGAAGTTGCAATCTAGGATTATTTGAACCAAAATAATGGTTTGCCAAAACTCAAGTATGCATAAAAGATTTCATGATATTGGGATAAAGGTACCGAAACACAAGCTAGCAACAAACTTCCAAAAGCCTTGTTGCAAAACATAACAAAGGCCATTGTGAAAACTGTAACGCACGGCCATTGAAACAACAACTATCTGAGTTCAAAAATTTCTAGTTAAAACCACTCAGTGGGTCAGCTGCCTTTCCAGACCTAGCATCGGTCCACGCTTTCGCAATTGTTCGCTTCATTTCCTCGTCGCCTTCCTCGTACATATTCTGCAGATTATGCGATGCATCAAATACATGAGATAGCTATTTAGCGTTATGAAATTGTTTTCATTGAGCAAAAATATGCTGCATAGTTAACATGCTCGATCCAGATTTGCTTGGGTGAGAAATAAATAAACAAGCTGTTTGATTTTCAAACCAAGAGAGACGCACCTTCATCAAGTCCATGATTCCTGCCATCGGGTCTCGCTCCTTTTCCAGATTTGGCTTCAGCTGCAAGATCAAAATGAGTGTATAATTAGTTGATTGCAAAATCCCTATGAACTAAAGATTCACAGTTCCTCGTATTAGGATTAAAGTGAACATATAATATGCGGAAAATTTGATGAATACCCGTTTTTGAAGCCTAAATTACTGATTTACCTCAGTAAAACTAATTATTTGCTGAAAAACACAGTAAATTATCAAAAGAGAGAAACTCAAGGTGTTCTAAATTTTGACAATTTATGCAAATGCCCCTAAAATAAGTTGGCTACTATAAATTCAAAATGCCCATACAGTCAAGTCTTAAAAACATTACCTTGTCCTCTTTATGGTGCAAGTCTAACCAGTTCCCCTTTGAAGCTTTAACAAAAGTGATCACAACCCTTGAAGGCTTAACTAGCACCTTACACTTCTCTGGTACAATCTCTTTGTTCAGTTTCGGTACTGCACACCGGTAATTCTTTCCTTGGACATCATGGAATTTGATATCGAAAGACATTGGTCTGAACTCAACTTCCATCTTCTCCTGGTCAACTCCCTCCAGAGAGATATATAACTGACAATCGAAAACACTTCAATCAGATAAAGTAGAACACACTCCGAAACATGTCGATATCAGAATATAACGGGCAAAATTCGCGTATCGAAACTATTAGCATTTGACTTGAAACCAAAGTTTCATCTCATTTTTCTCAAATGCTTCCTTACCATGTCAACTAACAATGCACATTCATGCCAAAAACACTAAAAACAAGTTCTTAGTTCTTCACCTTGACTTTATCATTGTCCTGCTCCCAGCTGAACGACGAAAGCGTAGTGTAGTTCACTGCGGGAGTGGACAATGGCGCCTTAACCGCAGTCGGAATCGGGGTCGGGGCTTGTGCCGCAGGTGCACTAACAGCCTCTTTTGACAACTGTTTGCAAAAGAACAATCAGAACATGTTAGTCTATTTCACATATCAAAAACTCGCTCCTAAACAACAGAAAAATCCTCCGTAACTGTTCATTTCTTATATCAAATTAATAAACTGAAAAGAAAAAAGACAGAAATTGAAATTGACCCTCTAGTTCAAAATCATATCTTTTCATAGGGATTTCCTAAAAATTGGTTAAAAAAAAAAAAGAACAAAAACAAAAACAAACTAACTAACTAACTAACTAATTCCCTCCCTTTATCTTCTATAATCTATCTAATTCACCAGACCATTTTTAAAAAAAAATTGAATCCACTATCACACAAATGAGAAACAAACTGACAAAAACCTTACAACAAGCATAAATTTGTAGGAATTTTGAAAGTCTAAACAAAACAAAAACCATAAATGAAAAATATAATTTTAAGGGGAAAACAAAAAAAAAAAAAAATGGTTTCGACCTTTTCCAGGTTGCGAATCTCAGAGGAGATGAGATTGAGGACGCGAGGCCGCTTGGCTAAGCGCTGCAAGTGGCGAAGCTCCTCCAAATCCAGCGACACCTCCTCTGCCATTTTCTTCGGCTAATAAAAAACTAATATGATAAATATTAAAATTTTCAATTTGTTTGGTGTGATGAAAGAAGAAGAAGAAGAAGAAGAAAAAAAAAATGGAGGTGGGAATTGGGAAAGACTGGATTCAGATTTGTGTGTGTGTTTATGATCTGATAAATTAATGGAGACGAGAGGAGGAGAGTGGAAAATCCTAGAAAGCTTATAGAATGTTCTGGATGCTGCAACTATTTTTTTGACACTAGAAGCTTGGAGGAATTTAGGATTTTTCGAGAAATGAAACACGTGCCTTGTAGTAATGAGTTTGCGTCTGGGTTTGGGTTTGGATTTGGATTTGTGTTTGGGCTGTTCAACGGCCTAGTTTGGAGGCCGTAAAATGTTTCTTGAAATTGAAATAAAAAACTTTAAAAAAAAAAATTCACTTTAAGAGTTGATTGATTATGTGGTAATTAAATTGATTGATTTTGTAATAATTAACATGATGATGTTTAAGTTTTATTTAAAAAATAAATAAAAGGAAGCAAAGTCATGAGTCTGGTAGTAGTAGTTGAGTAGGGTCGTGTTAAATTATATCCCATATATATATATATATATATATCTTAAAAATAATTCAAATATATATATATAAACAATTGATAAATCTAAATTGATTTTTATTTGTTTCTGTTCAGGAAGCAAATAAAATTCTTTAAAATTTAAACGTAAGGTTGGTTTTCCATTAAATTCATTTATTAAGTTCAAGAAAAAATTCATTTCTCTTGATAATAATTTTTTATTAATTCTATCAAATGGTTTTTTTTTCCCTTCAAATTCTAAATAATTAATAATAAAAAAGAGACCGTGGATTTTATTTACCCAACCTCTTTGTCTTTGTATGTAATTTTGTGTGGAAATTTTATCTTTGATTGAAAGTGAAAACATTTTTTAACATATTGGTAAATCTGCAATCAAATCCATAGTCTTCATATTGCAAAAATTCCAGTACAATGGTCTTCTATATCATTGATCCACAATCTAATTTGTAACTTTCAGATTGAAAAAACCCCAATCAGTTACCAATCCTCCGGTCCTCCAATCTAGTGCAATCTGATTAATTAGATGGAATTAAACGGATTGAGTGGATTTACAGATTTGATTATTTTTATGTGATGCTTATATGTAGTTTTTATTGTTTGTTGAAAAATGAAAAGTTATATGATAAATTATGAGAAATGTTCTATTAGAATTCTATCCGACAATTAAAGTTTGACACATTCGGCTATCGATGTTTAAAAGCAAAAATATTAGATTACCGTTGGTTATTTCAATACTTTACTTGAGTACTTCGATGATGATTGGTGTTGGTGACCAAAGCTAAAGATATTAGATAATTAAAAACAAAAAATATTCTGTTAAATTACTGATAGAATTTTGATATATATATATATATGTATGTGTATATATATTTGTTTAACAGGCGGTGAGGGTAATTTCAGTAAAACACATTCTGGTAAACATAAATCTTAAGGCAAACATTTTGTGTTTTCCATGTAAATTGCTCCTATGGTTTTGATTCTTGAACCTCACTTTCAGCAGGCCTTTCAGTGGGATTTACACAAATGCCACAACTACAACCTCGAACTAAATTTTGCCATAAAAAGTAAGTAAAACAAATTTCTAACAGAAAATTACATAATAACGTGTCCAAAATACTAAAATTGGCCCTGATTACACATATCAGGATACAAAAAGTAATCCATAGGCATTGGTAGTCTACCGTGCTACCGGCAATATCCTACCATGATAATGACATGTAGCAGCCGACTGGATAGTAAGAACTGAGGAGGTGGTGAGCAAGGATGAAAATATCGATATTTACGGAAATATTGGTACTAAAATTTTGCGATAATATCAATATTAGTGAAAATTGATGAAAATGTGGAAATTCATTTTAAAATACTAAAATTTTTAAATAAAACTTTATGAAACTCTAAAAGAGTTAATAATACATAAATTAAATAAAACTCTCAATTAAATACTAAGTATATGAAAAATTTGTAAAGCATTATACATTAAACGATAAGTTGACATTCACTAATTAAGTAAAATAATTAAAACGTAATATAATATAGGTAGATTACATTCGTTGTTTCATTCATATGAAAATAAAACATTAATATTAAAAGAGCTTTTAGAATGTTCAAAAGTATTTACAATATCGTATTAGTTCAAATAACATCGATACTAAGATATGACATTTGAGTATTTACTTTATGTAATTTTGGACATGTCATATGTCTCTCGATCTCTATTATCTATTTAATGTATATAAATATAAGAAAATTATGCGTGAATTAAAAAAATCATGAATTTTACTATATTAAAAGAAAATATTATGACGGACATTTTACGGATATTTTGTTGATATTTCCATGGAAATTTCTAGAAATTTCCACGATATTTTGTCATTTATTGTTAAAATTTTCACGGAAATCGATAGTTTCGTAAAAAATCGATATTTATGGAAATTTCCATAGAAATTTCACGGATATTCTACAGAAAGGATACGATACCTCTGTTTTCATAGCGGTATTTCCAAAATACTAAAATTTCTATGAAAATATTGATGGAAATGTCGATTTTTCAAACCTTGATGGTGAGTGAGATCCCTTCATGACATATTGAACATATATAAAGCACTATTCATTGTATCCATATATATATATATATATTTAACAATATAGTGAACAAGTATAAGACTATAATTGCATTATATTTGAATGAAAAATGTTTAGTACATCAACTTTAATCCAAACTTTTGAGTACTAATTAATTTGATATATAAGTTGTCGTTATTTTATTGATAAGTATTTAAAATATTGTCATATCAATTGATTACATCAATAAATAAAAAGTTGATATGTGAGTTATAATACTTAAAAAATTGAGATTAAAGTTAGTGTTTATAGCACTACTTTATTTGAATATAGCTACTTTCTACAGTGGCAGTTTTTTAGATGAAGGATGTCAATGTAACTCACTGTCACCAGTTGCAGTTACAAAACAGTTAAAGGTTGATCAAATAAGTCCAAGACTTCGAATTTCTGATCATAATGGCTCTTGATTACGATTGCATGAAAAACACTTTTGACACCAAAAGCTCAATAAGGAAACAAAACTAAGCACCGGTAGGGTATCTGTCGATTGGACTCGATGCTTAAAGTCAATAAACAAGCAAAGAATGGCCTTCTAAGCCATTGAGACTATCGTTAGTGATGGTGAAGTCGACCGCCAACATTAGCGGCGGATTTCTTTCCCTTTTTTATGTCTTGAAAGGACGACTAACATGGAGAGAGTAATTTCATGGCATTTATCCACCCTCCAAGATCACGCCTATGGAGTAAATGCAAGAAGTTGATTAAGAATTATCGATCCTTCATTGATTAATCGATAGCGTGCTTGGAATGAGCATGTGCTCGTAAGAATTGTGCTTCGACAACTTGTGCTGGGAGAAGTGCGCATGTGCTCGGTCATGTTACACTCAAGAAGCGCACATCCATACCATAGCATACCTTTTAAGAAGACCAGATTGATAGTGAATTTGGTCGAATTTAACCATGTACCGAGGCCAATTTCGATTCAACACATGATACGTCAAGTTTAATGTACTCGATAAGGTGAACAATAACAGTAACAGAATTAGGATTTTATTTCTTAGAGAGTGTGAATTAAACCGAAATTTTGACCTATAATTACCATACAACTATACTCTTTGCCTCTCCTTTTTTACCTTCGTTATCTCTTTTAATTAAAGTGAAATAAGAATCCAGAGAGTCTACTAAGCATTGTTAGTTAGTAATAACACAATTACTATTGAAAAAAAAAAAAAAAAAAAGAGAGTCCATACATGCACCAACGTCTAACCTAGACGTTTTAACATAATTAGAAAAAGGCATTAACTGTTAAGCGTTAAAGATTAATTTTTCTTCACAGTCAGACGTCATAATATTTTTTTTACTTTTGAATTGCTAGGAAATAAATTACATGCTGATTCCTTTTATTTTTTTAATTTTATGTTGGTCATTTTATTTTAACTTTTTATTTTATTTTATAACAAGTCTGATAATAGTCCGTTTAACGATATACTTGAGATTGAAATAGAAGTTATTCAAAAACAAAATTCTTAAACTATAGGAAAAAAGAATAAAAATTTTGATTATTTTGATATTTTTCTAACCATTTTTTTTAATTAAATATGTGTATGGAATTTCAGAGATCAATATATAATCTTATGAATTATAACAAATTTAAAAAAAAAAAAAAAAAAAGAAGTAAGGTTTTGCTTTATTACGGGGGCTAAGGGGAAAAAAAAAAAAATTTAAGGACCTAAAAGCCAAAGATAGAAAAGATCAGTGACTCTTGCTATGTTATCTCATGGCGAAAAGGAAACAAAGGATCACTGTGGGAAAAACTACGGCTGTAAGTGAATAAAACCAACTCGGAAGCTATGGAAAAGAGTCGAAAGTTTGGCCAAATTGAAGATGTTGAAAATCCAGGAGACAAACGTCTCTGAAAACCCAAAACAATGAAGAACCCGCTTGATAAATTTTCAGCTCAGAGTGTAAAATCCTTCTTGATATTAACTTTAATCACCACACCAACCCTTGTCAATACAAATAAATAAATAAAAGTACTTAAGATTTTGAGGCGGGAGGACTAAATGGAATGATTTTGAAGATTAGAACATGTTTTGGAACGTTTTAAATTCATATTGGATCAAGAAACTTGGGCGGAAAGATTCAAACTATATATCTTTTTTATAGAGTTATATGTGGTATTACCGTTCAGTATGCCTACAACCACATATTAAAATGAGATTTGATATACAGTTGAAGACATAAATGAACTGGCTAAAATATACTGATAATATTGTATTACAAAAGCATATGTACCTGTATGAATTTTCTTTTTGACTTAGTCAAGGGGTTTAGCAACCTCAAAATAACATCAATAAAAAAGAAGATATGCTACTTTAGGGAAGCATCTAATATTAAAGGCATCAATTTCATATTATAAGCACTATCTAGATGCTTAATCATGATTATCTCTTGAAAAGGTGCACAAATCTAATTATTGTCAAACTTCCTCCCGAACATTTATGCAAATCACAATTCTCGAGAAATAAACAGCCACATTGAGGGTAGCTATTTTTTAATTAGTTGATGGTTATTCATTAAATCGATTTTAACCATGTAGATTAATAATTCCTTCTCGGATTTAAATCACATGTCTCTTTATTTCGGTCATCTATTAATATTATGTCACACTTTAATTAAAACAGTTTAATTGTCAAAATAATTAAATTGAGGTGACATGGTATATTAATTCAAATTAAAATCATTTTAATTTACATGAAATTTTATTTCTAAAAAAAAAAACATTATTGTTTTATTTTTTTTTCTTCCCTTTTTTTTTAAATCAAAATTTAGGCGTAAGTTATCAATTTGACCCCAAATATGACAACTAGCATGTGTAGTTATATATATATATATATATATATATATATATATTGAGGGAGAACAACTAATTTGGATACGCAGTTGAGATAAGGTTCTAATACTCCATTAACCAAATAAGTATGAAGCAAACACTCAATTTATCATTATGTCAAATTTGGAGTTTTTATTCCTTTTTTTTTTTTTTCCCGTTTCCACTAGTCTAATTAACACAATTGTTTTTAGCTCTCTACAAATGTACAGATACTTGTTTGGAATTATTATTTAATTGTAATTTTCAAAAACCTTTTTCTAGAAAAAAAAAACGTAAAAATAGAAGAAATATTGTTGTAATATACCATTCTTTATTTGTACTTTTGTAGGCACGCCTAATGTGTGTGTGTGTATACATACATACATACATACATACATATATATATATATATATTCTCAGCTATATCATTGTGCCGACGTCAAAAGTGACCATTGTTGAAAATTTTGACTTAATTCCTTCCTAAAGGGGTTCGACCCGATTATTAAAATGCTTGAATGTTTTATGGATTTGGGAAGAATTAATCGTTAATGGTAGGGACTGGGGAATAATTAACATATCTAAGTTATCTTTGGCTGTACATTTCCCTCGAGGAATAAACAACAATATCAATAATTATAGTCCAAGGCACCATCATACATACATATATATATATATATATATATTTATTTAACATTTGGAGCCTTTTGTTTCCAAGAAGTCTATTCACATATATCTCTTAGCTCATACGCTTTTATATACTTCTGTTATTCCTTCTAGCATCAATTTATGTTTGCTCTTAAACTCATCAGTTCGTCGAACATGTCTGGATTTTTTTTTTCCTTCTTAGATGGTCATTTGTTCTATTTTTGTATTTTTTTTTCCCCTTCTTTCTTTAACAATATGAATGAAGAACCTAATAGAAAAAGATCGTAAATAGGTACCATTTTAATTGAGATACTTTAATTTTTTAAATATTAAATGTTCCTGTCACTATATATATATATATATATATAAGAAAATCTAGAACTGATTTTTGGGAAAGACACAAGAGAACCGACCAAGATCTAGTTGTCTATATAGTTAATAATGCGACAAAATTAAATGGCGAGCATGTACTAATTAAGGGAATATTCACCAATGGTACATACCCATAATAATTCGTTGAATACGTACCACCATCCAGATCAGTTAGTTTACCAAAATCTAAATCTATTATAATTGCCACTAATTTGAACATATATTGGAAGAAATAACAAGATATGTATGTATATATATATATATATATATAATGTGTGTGTGTTTCTCTCTCTTTCTCTCTCTCTCTTGAACAGAACATAGATAAGCAAAAGCACATGCTAATTTACGTGTAATGGGGCCAAACTCTGAGAGCTATAAAAATGGTATCCCACTTTGGAATTACGTGTCATTAGTCAAAAGAGCCAACAAAACGCCGAGCTACGACAATTCTTTTGCAGATCGTAGGAAGGGTCCAAAGACATATATATATATATATATATATATATATATATATACACGCACACACACACACATATACACACTATATGAATAATTAAAAAGACAGGCAATTCAACAATTTCAACAACACTAGACTACTTATAAATCTTTTGTGGGGTTCTCATATATTTTTAGAAATTTGCTTTTTCATCAATCTTTTTGTTTCCAATACCCAAAAGAAAAAAAAAAAAAAGAAAAAAAATATTGTTAGTGGGGTCTGATAAAGTCTAGAGGCCTGCATGTGCACCACGTTAGCTGATGTCAAATTGCTAGACCGTCCTCGTCAGTTTTAACGATGGCTGAGCTTACATTGTCTGCTCTAGTATCTTGTACACACACACACACACACAAAAGAAATTTCAAAAAATAGAATTCTATAACATATTATGAAAAAAAATACCTTTTAACTTTTTTTGTTTAAATGATGATATGTGTTCTATGACTTTCGTTTATAGATCTCAAACCTAAGAATTTCTATCTAAATCTTTCCATTTTTACCACGTCCATCACACTGAATAAGGCTAGCAGGATTGAACAAATACCTTATATTTTATAGAGTTCTACTCTAAAATGTCTAGTTATATTAGAAATTATCGGTTAAGATTTTGACAAGATGATTTAACATGAAAGCAAATATTAACGATATAATATCTTATTGTAAAAAGCTTCTTATTATTGTTTTTTATTTTGAAAAGGGATAAAATTAGTAAAGCTCCTTTGGAAAAAGGAATGCCCAAATGGCCAATGCTGACGGTTATTAGGCCAGAAGAATAAAGCTGGACCGCCCATTGTCCGCTTCAGGATAATAAAAAGAACTGAACAAAGCCTTTCCTTTTTCTAACACTTTATATCTCATAATTAGTTTTTCAACAAATAACTTTTTTTTTTTCTTTTATATATCTTGTGACGGAAAGCTAGCAAACTTGTGAGAAAATGATCTTTTTATACAGTGAGGAACACAGTTATGGATTCCACGTCCAAAAGGAGCAACCTTTTCTTGTAGCCAATAAGAAGCACTAGTTTTATTCTCATCACTAATATATATACATATATATATATATATTTCTATTTTGATATATCTATGACACACATATATATAATACAACATAAATACAAATTTTGCCGTAATAATGACTGAAAAGATATGAGAAATAATAGTCATTTTACAATACATCTTGCACAATAAGTGACTTTATAACTAGCTATAGTCAAAGAATGGCTACGGCTAATAATTTCTCTCTAACAAAAAAATAAATATTTATTGTAATACTCTGCAGATTATCTCTTCCGCCGAATGGGATCCTGCGGTTCGGTAGGTGCGGCTCTCGTCATGATGTTGTGCGGTATAAATACACACATATATATACACATATATGTATGAATGTATATAATAATATGAATGCATTTTTACCAGCCAACTGAAGGAGTACAATTGTTTGTTTAGAGAATAGAATTTGAAGGATAATAATCACGGTTTTTGTGATCATATGTGCAAAATGTACCTTGGCTTAAAATGGGATTTTAATTATGTGGTCTGTAAAATGAATAAAAGACCACAAAATGGGAAAGCTAATTAGCCACAAATTTCTTTTTATTTTATTTTGTTTTATTTTATTTTTCCCCCCTCTTACCAAAAACTAAATGTAATTAATATTTATATTTACACGAACTCCCAATTTGGCTTAAAATGGTCTTCTCATGATAAAAACTTGGAAGGTCAGCAAATACACAAACATCCAGTACACCAGGCTTTGATTTTCCATTGATCTAGCTGCCTGTTTCACAATAAATTTCCATTCGGTTGTGGAAAAGATAAACAAAAGGCATGAAAAAGACAACAATCAGATCATCACCACCACCATCCAATATCAAAATCTAACATCTATAAAATTAAAACCATCTCACTAAATATATATATATATATATATATCACAATATCCATATATAATTACCGCATATAGCTTTATTTGAGCAAATTACACAAATAATGATCATTTTATTAATGTACAGAAATTTTCCTTTCCACTAATCATGTACACTTTTCACTTTCACCTATTTACACCCTTTTATCTTAATTAAACAAATACTTTATATCTTATATATATATATATATATATGTATATGTTACAGTAGTCAATGCTCCCATATTCTAAACTGAGAGCTTCTATATCCAAATTCCTTTCTTTCTATCCGTTGAGGCCAATTCAACAGATTGATATACTTTGTATATTAATTACTAAAGAATTTGTTAAAAAAAATGTAGGTTAAATAAATATTTTTAAAAGAAAAAGACCATTAATTTTTTACCTTGTTAGCAGAAGAAGTGAGAGAGATGGAAGCGGAAGAGGTTGAAGTAGTAGACAAGGCAGATAATCCCACATTGTAAACCATAGTTCCGTCAGGTTGAAACAGGCCATAGTTCCTTTCCGATGTGGGACCAGGTTTCATGTCTTCATTGAACAGAGCAAACAGATAAACTTCAAGCCTCGTATTAGGCCTCAAAGGAGTCCCTTCGTTACTCATCTGTCTCCTTAACAGATTCCTGGTGTAGATTGCTGCATTCTCGACCGTTGCTCCGACCTCATTCGTGTCGCCTTTCGATGGCCACCCCGTCTCCGAAACCTTAACTTCGATGCCGCCATATCCCATCCTCGCAATGGCGAAGACGACGGCATCCACCTGCGCATACAACATGTTGTCGTAATGCAGTTTTGTGTAGGGATCAACCATTCCCGCGTTGCGGTTGAAAAGGACGTAGTCTAACGGAATTTCGCTAGGGTTGTCCTTGTAAGCGAAATAGGTATATGCATTGATCCAGAAGGGCGATTTAGTGCTCGACAGGAACTGCAGCAGCTGAGACATGACGACAGAGATTTCGCTCTTGAAGCTACCAGATGACGGTGGGTAGGATTCTTGGAGTACGGCCAAGGAACTTGGAGTTGAGACCTTGATGTACGTGTCTAAACCTAATTGTGCCAATGCGCCGTGAATGCTGACCATGGCGGGGACGAGGTTGTTGATCAATGTCGTCGGGTCGTCGTTGGTGAAGACCTCGTTCCCCACCGCGATGCCGGTGATGGTCGTGGCGGGGAAGTAGGGTTTGATGTGGGTAGTGACCCATTGGAGAGCTTGTTGGGGGTCCATTAGCTGTGCTAGCATTTGGTTTTCCACCGTGACGATCAGCTCAATGTTGGAGTTGGCGAATGCGGTTAGTACTTCCGGGTTCGTGTCGTAGATTCGGGCTTTTGTTACCCTTTGAGCTCTCAACAATTCGAGGACTTTCTCCGGCGGCGGCAAGTTGTTTCCGACTTGCCCGTAATTTATTCCAAGAGACAAAACTCCTACAGTTGCAAAACCAAAGTGATGATCATGACACAATTAGTAACCGATAGATTAAATTACAAAATATGTTTAAAATATGTTTTCTATGATGTAAGATAAGATCATATAACAGAAGCTGATGAAAATCTGACGTTTTAAAATATTGTCAGAGTTCGGGAGAAGAAATGTGCGATGTCAAAAGAAAGTATACCTGAGAAATTGAGGGAATTAACCAGAAGGAGGAACAAGGCAATTTTGGAAAAAGCTATTGCCATCTTGAAAGAAGAAAAGTTGTGTAGAGAAACTTAATTTGAAGAAATTCCAAATGATGAGAGAGAAAGTGAGGAGAGATATAGGGGGTGGGTGTGATTGAATTCCTTTCTTTTCTTGTCTGAAAATATTTGTTGTGGGAAGCTATTAGAAGGGTTTAAGTCCTGCCTTGAATGAGGATGTTATCTTTGGCTCTTACCTCTTAACTGGTTTTTATGTTATTTATAATAAAATGACTTGTGGGGGATTTTTGGTTTTTTGGCTTTCCCATTAATTTCCTTCCATGGATTCTTTTGGACTGACTTGTCTATTTCCAACGCCAACTTTCCCCATGAGTTTCATGTAAGAAGACCAAAATGCCCCGACGGCTTTCTTCAAACAAAAGTAAAGGGTAATCCCACTAAGTTGGTTAAATATGAAGGGGAAGCAATTTGGGGATCCAAAAATTTGAGGTGGGGAAATTTTTTTTATTTTATTATATATATATATATATATATATTTTTTTGTGTTTCTATAGAATAATATATGATAAGGGTCTCAGCTTTAATTTGTTTACTAATAAACTAAATCTATGAGACATTTAAACTAATGACTAATATCTAAGAGATTCTATTAATTACCTTTCGAGAATATTGTATGCAATCCTAGCTGCTCATGCTCAAATAGAAAATGAGGACGAAATTATAGGTTGTTGACCCCGTTTTACCATCAGATTCCCCTACCACATTATTATGATTTTTTTTTATAATTTTTTTGGCTTGCAAATTAGTTTCTAAGACACGTAACTTGGTAAAATTGATATCACTAGATAGAACAACAAGATTAAACTCTTTTAGTGCGTGTTTCCTTCCCATTAAAAAGAGTTAAAGTGAATTTGAGTATTTATTTTCTTTCCTATTTAATCACGTACTTATTTAAAAAATGGATAAAATAAAAATTTAATAGGCCGTGCACAATATAATAAATAAGGGAATAAAATGTCAGTTTTTGTATCCCCTAATATTTTTTTTTATAAAAATAAATGAATGTCACATTTATTAATGTACTTTTAGTAAGTTTTCATGTCACAATAATTATTTGATTATATAAAATAAACTTTAAAAACTAAAGATTCTTTATCTTTACTTCATCAAATAGAAATGTAAATACTAAAAATATAATCAACGGTCCCATCATTTACTTTCCTTTTTAATTTCATTATATTTTCCGTTTTTTGTTTTTTGTTTTTTTTCATTTGAGAGTTAGTTTTACACAACGCGTCGTAGGATTTCAACAAAAGAAAAAGTGGTTCCCAATATTAAAACATTGTGAACTACTTTTGACTTGTTATTTCTTTATTATTTATTTTTTCCCTTTTTTTCCTGAAAAATGCGATGTACTACAAATTGAAATGTAATCCAAGCTTTTGGTTCATTTATTATTTGTTTTAAGAAATTAAAGAAGTACTGGTATGGAATCTTAACTGATCAGAAACTTGAGCATTGTTATCTATCAAGTGATAGTAATCCTATTTTTCTTTTGCTAATCACATATTTAATTCCTTATGACTCAAAAAACTAAAGTGATTTTCACTGTGGGTAATGATTATTATCTTTTCCCTCTTAATTTAGGATTTTCTTCTTTTCTTTTCTTGATTAAAAAATTAAGAAAGAGAATAGGTAATCATTAATATTACTTGGAGAATTCTATCAAATCAGGAATTAACAATTTTTTGGATTTTTTTAAATTTTATTATAATTTTGATCAGATATAACATTATGAAAATATTTATATAAATAAGAATTAAATCATAGTATCCTCAAGTATACAGTTTCAATCAACAACAGTACTTGCACACTTTTTTTTTTTGTAAAAACATTTCCTACATCTTGTTTCTTTTGTCTAGCTCTAGACTCTATCATTCTTCTATCAAACCAAAACATGGAAATCTATAATTAGTTCATAAAGTATATGGTACATTCCCCTATTATTTTATATTTTTTTTTCCAATTTCCACATTGGAATAAAAAAACAATAATTTCCAAAATAAATCAGGCAAAAAATAATAATAATGGGATTGTTTTTATAAAGCTAGTTTGTCATCCTTGACTAGCACATTGTACAACTTCTTCAAGCTGTGCATGAATAATTCACATAAGACGGAATAAAAGATATTGAAATCCATTTATGTGAATCATCATCAAATCAGCAAAGCAACATGTTGGGAAATCTTGTAGTTTGTTTTTTTGGTCAGAAACAGAGTGTACAGAAATCAAAACAATTAAATCAAACAAAACATTAAAAAAAAAAAAAAACCAATCATTCCTTTGAAACTTAATTATAAAGAAACAAATTAAGGTCGTTACTATATTTGAAAAAGGGCATAACGTATAAATTATTGTTAGATATGCACAATATCACAATTATTCAGTCTTTAGAATGAAGCAAAATAATCAACTAATTTTTTATTGAAAAATAATAGTAATTAGTAGTACTTTTATATCTAGAGAAATGTGTATAATAGTCTCTCTAGAACGGCTTGTGTGACCTCGTTTCAGGCCAGGAATGTAATTTTATTATTTCAAATTTCATGTACAAAACAATTTCCCAAGTCTAAACCAAAACATGCATTGAAGTCTTTTTTTTTTTTTTTTTTTATAAATAAATTATCAAGTATTTCTCTTAATTGTCATCTCGAATCTGGTTATTATCAATCAAAACTAGAAATAGAACTCGGAGGAAAACTGCTTCCATTGTAGTTTTTTAAATATCAAAAATTAGTTCCGGGATCTTTGAGTGTTTTCCTCATTCGGGATAACATCTTACATCCTACAAAATTTTTGTAGTATTTGAGGTACGTCCTTTTGAATCCAATCGAGATATATATTTATAGGCTTTCGTTACTTCCAAATCAACATATAAAATGCTCCGAAGTATGTACATGATATTTATTCAACAAAACACTAATGTAAAATAATTAAGTGATTCTAATATCAATGTTACATTGTATAGATTTCATGTCATGCTTCTCATCAATTTTATATTACATAACACAATTACAGTTTTTTTTTTTTTTTTTAACGTACAAAACAATTTCCCTAGCGCGCGTATACATGTCCTCGAAGAAGTGAAAAAAAAAAAAAAAAACAAAGAAAAAGGAGAGTTTAATTTAAAACTAGTACCACTTAATGACTATGAACGCGCGATAGGCTTATAGTTTTCTTTATCTGTTAGCGAAATTATTATAAACTTAACAGAGCATTCTAACTCAAAATCTTCTTATGTGTAAATATATGCAGTGACCAATTAGAATATTTTATGAAGAGACTAATAAATATATCATGAATTAATAAGGGATTATTATGACAAATTTTCACTTTTAAGGGGATTACTATGAAATTTTATTCAAAGTTATAGGTTATTTCATTAAAAAAAAAAAAAGTTAATTGGGGCTTTAGTTCACTAGTCCTTCATTGGCTCCGTCCATGAATATATTGGTTTTTTAATTACGGTCCTCCACCTTCTATAAGTTATATAAAAATTATCAGAAGTATAATACGATATTTATTTAACATAACACTTATATCTAAATTTTTTTTCCCTGATTATGTTGAAAGGATACCTGTAACAATAACGGATCACAAAATTTTAAACATAAATGTTATACTAAATTGTTTCTCTAACCGTTCAAATTCTTTTGACACCTTTATTATCAAAATTATTAGTTTAGTTGTTCGTATAAGACATGGTTTTAATACCTTCATTGTCAATATTGTTAGTTTAATTTTTCATATAAGACATAGTTTTCATATAAGTGTTGAATCGAAAGAAAATGTGCAAAATAGAATTGGTTTGTCCACTAGAAGCATTGAAGAACTTATTTATTCAAACATATTCTAAAAGTAGGAGCGGAACACTTTCAAGACCAATATATATATATATATATATATATATAAAATAATAAAGTAGAGCGGAAACAGATAAGATGATAACAAAAGTAATAGAAGCTGGTCAAAACAAAAGAAAAGAAACAAGGGGGCATATACTTCGTGAAGTTAAAAAAAAATCTGCTCACAAAAATGCCAATCGAAGAACTTTCATTAATCTAAGTGGGAAAAAAACAAAACAAAAGGCTTTAAAAAAGCGTTTTTATATAGGTACCTCTGAATTTATCACATAGTTATAGTTCTCTCTGAACTTTTAGTTTTAATAGTTTGTCATTGAACTTGAAATTTTGTAACAAAATACTTCCATAACATTGTTTTTTTTTTTTAATTGAATTTGATCTATTGACTCGTACATAAGTTATTAATGAATGATGGGAATAGTCATTCTTGTTTGTTTTAACCCAAATTTATTGGATTTTGGATGGCCTTTAATTCAGTTTTATCAAAATTGAAAATTATGTATTAACTTTTTTAAGTACATCTTTTGGTTAATATAGGATTTCTAGTTACAAGTTACGGTTTTATTCTTTGAGACTGGGATCCGACTACATATAGGGGATCTTTTTCTCTAGTTTCTTGATGGCCCTTGCTAGGGTTGTTTTTCTTCTTCCCTTTTTTCTTTTGTATTCCTTTTTTCATTAACATTTTTGTAATATATATCTTCTTTTTTAATAATATAATGGGGCAGGTAAGGGATGAGGATAGGAATACCAACCTAGTCGAGATTTCTTGGTACAACTATTGATATCTAGATATCACCACCATTTACAACAAAAACAATATATATGTTTTAATTAACATTGATTTAAAAAGGCCTCTTACGTGCTAAATTAATGAATCATGTGTAAGTCACAAATCAATTATCATTGAAAAATTAACACTATTATTCATGAAGGATTTTTTTGCCACACATTTGTAAGTTTCACAAGATAAATTAACAAAATTAAAAGTTCAGAGTGTAAATTATAAATGAGCTATATAAGTTCAGGGATACCGGTGTAAAAAAAAGCAAACAATAGAACAAAAGAACAAAAGGTGATTAAAGTGAAAATAATTGACCAACAATTAATAGTTTTTAATTATTGAAAAAGAAAGTGGCGGGAACTAATTAATTGCAAGTAGCTTAGGTGAGCTATTGCCTAGGAAGGCAAAAAAAAAAAAAAAAAAACAGGAAATATATTTTTAAAAGACTATGGAAAGGTTAATGAAATAAACAAGAATAATGTAAAAGAGACATAATAAGGCGCAGAAAAAGAAAGTAATTAAAAAATGGTACAAATTTTGGATGAGAAACTTCAAATTGGAGACAAATTACGTCATTTTTGGCCAAAGTGTGAGACCAAAGGATAAAGTTGGTCAGTGTTTTGGTACGTAAGTGGATAACGAATTGGAACCAATACGTGGGAATGATGAGACCCAATACACAAATATGTCCTTGTCATAAAGATGCATTTTGATCGATATTCTTCTTCTCTTTTCTTTCCTTTTTCCTTGTCGACGATGCAAAAACAAATAATAAAAATAATAAAAATAAAAAATAGCCACCAATATTTGAACTTGTTGTTTCTTTGGACCCACAATCAAATATACACATCCTTTTTCTACAGTCAAATAAAAGATTCTTCTTACTCTTTTATTATACCACATGCAGAAATAAAAAAACATAATGTTTAATTCTAACATAATTTTTATCAGATTTAAAATAAAAAAACATGCACTGTCAACTATAAATCAAACCCGACAGCTTTTTTTTTGTTTTTTTTTGTTTTTTTGTTTTGTTTTTTGTGAGCTCGGTAATCTTATACCGTGCAAGAACCTAGTAGTACTACAAGTTTCCATATGTTCTCATGTGTTGATGATAAGGAGTTTTTACTGAATTAAAAGGAGTTAGGCGTAAGTAGACTATTACACACACACACACATATAGATATATATGTCTCTCTCAGATGAGTTCGCACACACATGTAACAAGAACTTATCCGGCCGTGTTGAGGTTTCCTTTAGTTTCTTTCTTTTCTTTTCTTTACTTTTAGGTTTGCTTTAGGAACGTTCTAGTTTTTGACCAGTACATCCATACGTACATTGATATATTACATAATCATATCCGGTACTCATATGATAAACATAAATTTTTTATTCAGATGCATGTAATTACTATTGATTTATGTGTAATTTTATATATAACAAAACATTATTTAGAACTACTGTATTAATAAAAATTAATGTATTAATTAACATAATATTATACGTGATTGATCTTATGTTATACAATCGAGCCAACATGGCAGTGAGACATGTAAGAGACCTTGCCAATATGTATATATAATTGTATTTTCGGCAACATATTTGATTCATTATTTATTTCCATTTGATATTCACATCAACATAAACGTGTAGTAATTGAGACTATAGAATGGATAATGCGTAATCCATTTTTCTAATATATATATATATATATATATATCTTGACTTTTTAAAACAAAATAATCTAGACCGAAAAGAAATGTTCATGAAAAGTCGCAGCTTCCTTGGCTGCTCTCTGACTTGTGCCATTACATTCGTGTCTACACGCATCTCAATTTTTGCTCAAAGCAAACAGAAGAACTAAGGGCCCGTTTAGGGCTCCAATTCCAGATCGTATTTTATTATCTGGATTTTAAAATCTCAACTTTATATCAAATTTTTCTTCTCTTTCATTTCAAAAAACTCAAATTTTAAAAATTCATAACTTTCTCATTTTAAATCGAAATGAGATGATTTTTATGTCACAATACTCATATCGAGGAGACAAATAAGAGAAGATCTATTTTGTATATTTTTTCTAAACATATTTTAAATTTTTGTACTATTTTTTATATCACATAACTTTTTGAAAAGTTTCCTCCCCCGTCCCCCCTCCCCCTCCCAAATGCATATTTTTAAGTCAACCTTCAAAATATCATATCCAGATGTCCCTCCAAACAAGCCCTAAATTTGTTAAAGGAACATAAATCGAGGGAGAATGAATGTTATATTTTGAAATTCAGATAACAAAATGTTACAAATACTGTAATTCTGAGAAATTTTTGTAGTTTATTCATAATGTTAGGAAAGTAAGTATATGTGTTATTGTGAAATTCTTTCTTGTATTTTAGCAAAACATGACGTTCCACTATGTTTTAAAGAATTTCAGCATAACCCTGTTACTAATATGAAGTGTGTCTCAATCAAAATGATACCTCATATAGGATGTAATTTTAACCATTTTCCAACAATTTTAACCAAAACATGAGAAATTTTTTATGTGATCTGCGATCACAAATAGGAGGCCTTCAGTAATCCTAAAAGAACAAAAGATATAGACGGCCCTGTTTGGGACGACATCTCTAGATGGTAAAACGCCATCTGGATTCCAAAATCTCAACTTTTTATCAAACTTTCTCTTTCTTTCATTTTAGAAAAACTCAAACTTTAAAAGTCCATAATTTTCTCATTTCAAATAAAAAATGAGATAATTTTTAAATCAAAATATTCGTAATGATGAGACGAATAAGACAATATACATTTTACATACATATATTTTTTCTAAACAAATCTCAAATTTTTGCACTATTTTCTATATCACAATACTTTTCCAAAAGTTTTTTTTTTTTTTCTCCAAATACACATTTCAAATTCAACCTTCAAAACGTCATCTCCAGATGTCCCCAAAATGAGCCCCATAGTCAATAAATACAATGGAGGTTTTTTGTTGAATTAATTAAAAAGAGAAAGGTGGTATCCTAGTACCCAACTCAATGTCACTTAATTATCATAATTTATTAGAATCACAGGTGAAATAAAAAGGAGATCGGTTTATAATCTGCTCAGCTATCTACAAATGTCCATAAACACCAAACATACAATCACACTATTTCAAAAAAACCAAATATAGCTGCACATAATTGAATATCCGACAGTTAACGAGAGAACCAAGAAATCTTCCCTTACTACCCCCTCAACGGTGGTAAGACTTTTGGAATATGTTTACCAATCTGTAAATGAGTATAATGAGAAAGTTAATGTCATTAGAAAGTAAAGTAGTAGAAAGGAGGATCATTGAAACTATTTTTTAGTGTTTATTGAACTTAATAATGTTAATTAATGTATGTAGTTACTAAAATGTCTTACACAATTAAAAAAAAAAGTATTATAGGTTGTTGGGGGTGACAATTGGAATTGGAGTTTTGGAGGTTGGTTTGGAAATATGTGTTTGGAGAAAGTGTAAATTGGAAATAAACTCTGATACAGATAATAGTGTAAAAATTTTGTATGTGTATAGATAAAATATACAATATGGATCTTGTTTCGTTCTTCTCGTCATTCTATGCAAATTTAAAAAATATGTTATGGAATCTTAAGCTTTGAGTTGTTTTGAAAATGAAAAAGAGATATTTGAGAAATGTAGATTTGAGAGTTTTGGAGTAGTCAAAACTCCATCTGGAGTTGTTACCCGAAAAAGGGAGCTAATATATTGAAACTTATAGGAGTGTACAATACCACAAGAATACAAGGATTAACATTCCCCTTTTTTCATTCCCTATATTGTGTTGGGCACACTGAATTCTCAGTACTCATTTTTTAAGTAAATACATGATTAATTAGGAAAGAAAATGAATACTTAAATGCAAAGTAACCATGTCCTTGATGTTTGAAAAGTGCTTTAAATCATCAATGATATTGACTATCACATACTTAGATAAAAAGTGGGTCTCATAATACGAGACTCATGTTGTAAAACCTACCCTCTATATTGTGTGTGATGTTCAATATCATTGATACTTCCTAGCATTGTTCTTGATGTTTTTAGTATGATGGAAATTCCCAATTTAGTCATTTTGGTTGTTGTGGCTAGAATGGTAATTGGTATATGAATGGGTGAAATTAGCATATAAAAGTGTCCCGGGTACTTTTTGATGTGCAAGAGGGACAAGTTGCAACGAGTTTCTCTTTTTACCTCTTCTAACAAAACAGGGATCCCCAGGGCCAAGCATGCATGTCACTACTCACTGGTAAAACCGATAAAAAGATATCAAACAAAGATTACACAACTTAAAGGCCCTTTGATTTCATTAAAGTACTTCTTGTCATCATCAATCCTTTGGATATCAAAAAGATTATTAGAAAACCTATCATATTACGTTCTTTTATGCAAGGATTTTTCTTTTGTGAGAAAATAAACTTCTACTTCCGATTAGCATATAATTAAATACTACACATGCTCACCATGTCCTTTCAAAGTAGGCCTCCAACTTTTTGGTTATCAAAAGGAGACCGATAATGTCCGCATCATAGAGTCCATCAACACGTGATCTATTCAATACCTGTAACATTATTTAAATTCAATACAGATAAAAGTGAATGCTCCAACTAGGACATTATCAACAATCCTATAATTATTTGAAGGATTAAACTTATGATTAATGATTGAAAATTTGATATTTCCATCGATATTTTCGCGAACATTATCGTATTTTAGAAGTACCAATATGGTAATGGGGTGTAATATTTTTCCGGAGAATATCCACGAAATTTCCATGAATATCGATGATTTATGGAAATATAGATTTCCATGAAAATTATAGTATTAAATGACAAAATATCATGGATATTTCCGTCAAAGTATTGACAAAATATTCATAAATATCGGTTTTATTATTTTTTAATGTAGTAAAATTCATAATTTTTTTATTCACTCACAATTTTCTACAGAGATAGTTGGTAGAGATTGATAGAGAAATACATGATACGTCCAAAATTACATAGAAAAATACTCAAATATTATATCTTGGTATCTAATATGGTATTGCAAATGCCTTCGAATATCCTACAAGCTCCTTTTGATAGGGATATTTTCTTATCATGTATGAAATTATAAATGTGATGTACCTATACAAGTTCACATTCAATTGTTGTACTTAATTGGTGGACGCATGGTCGTCATTTCCTATACTATGACAACTTCTTAACATGAAAATTTATCATGTACATTCTATTTTAATTTAGAGTTCCATTTAATTTTATTAACTATTTTAGAGTTTTTTAAAGTTTTATTGAAAAATTCAGTGTTTTAAAATGAATTTTCATATTTGATATCAATTTTCACCGATATCAATATTTCCGTAAAATCTAAGTACCTATATTTTCACAATTGTCGAAATTTATATCCTTGTCTATGATTAATAAATAAGTTAATATTTTTCAATAAGTGTAAGAAAACATATTTTTAAAAGAATTTAATTATACAAAATGATTTTTAAACTTTTTAATTAAGAAATAAAATTTAAGAAATAAGTTATAAAGTCTTATTAAAACTCTCTAGAACAAGTTTTAAACTTTATTAGAAGAGTTCTTTTTTTTTTCCCCTTTTTTAGAAGTCACATTTTGTGACTTCAACTAAAAGTGTGAAGCTACGTTTACCCTACTCAACTTTTGAAATTCTGATTTTTAACCCAAATGTTTTTTAAATTCTAGTAATGTGTGCCCCATTTAATAATTGAAGTATATACCCTTATTTTACAAGAAGAATTATAACTAGTTGTACTCTCAATAATTAAAATATATAATTATGTTTTTATCCAACAAAATACTCTCTCTATTGCAAGAGTCCTTAAGACAAAAAGCTTTTTTTCTCTCTCACACTCTCTCTTCCCCTCTCTCTCTCAAATTTCTTGTATATTTAGGTTTCCTTTTATATGAGATTTCTGCCGCTGCCATCAACTAGGACTCGATTGGAGCACACTAGTCTGACATTATTGGTGTCCTGGTCCAACGAAGCCATGGGTGGCAAGGGTGATCAGTGGTTCAGTGATTTAGGCAAGGATAGAGTCGAAGGGTCCCAGTTAGTAGTTTCTCGACAAGAACTAGCCCGACGAACTTCCGCTGATTTAGTATCCAGGGAGGCCTTTGTAATCTGATGATCGATGTGGCGATCTTTTAACTTTAATTGAGCCCAATTGATTTCCTCTTAGGTACGGCACGCGGTAGACGATAGAGTGGTTGTTACATTTGGGATCAAAATTTGCGGTCGAAGTTATTTTATATCATTGTTTTTTTTTTTTTTATAATGAAAGAGGTAGTTCCCCCACTTACGGTTTGTTTTTGTATGTGTGTTTTGCTTGAATTATTCTCCGGTTGTATCTGTCTATTGGTTCCATTAGTTTTATGACTAAGCGGAGTCTATTGCAGCTTCTGTGCTTCGAGTTACTGTCTCCCCATCAATTGGAATATTCCCGTCACTGAGTCTCGGCTTATGTCCTCCTCACTAAACTTTATCATATTTTACTGATGAAATCGGTCCTAGTCGAGAGTTGTGTCTCTTGTACCTTGTTTCGTCTTCAATATTAGTGTTTGTATCCTATTTTAATCTAAATGATAATTTCCTTTTCAAAAAACAAAAAAACAAAAAAAACTCTCTCTGTTTATTTATAATTCCCTTTTCAAAAAAAAAAAAACAAAAAAACAAAAAAACAAAAAAAACTCTCTCTGTTTATTTATAATTCATGCTATAGAAAAACTCCTAACTTCGTCATATCACTGACTAAACGCTCTTTTTCTTTTTATAATTAAAATTCTTCTAAAACATCATCCAATTAAACTTTTATAAAACATTTTTTAGAGTCACGAAATAAAAAGTAGCTTTTGGGCTCCAAAAACTAGAAATATCTTTCAAGAAGCCATGCCAAACATGCCGTTTTAAGCTTAAAAACTTCTTTGTTAATATAATTAAAGTCATTTTTTTCTTATATAAAAATTTTTAGGTGCCATTGCAATATGATTTGTTGTTAATTTAGCTGGATATGAAATATAATAAGCAAATTTGATATATCTACATTTTATGCTTTTCATCACCGCCAGTACAATCACCAACGAGATTAATCTCATAAATATCGCCAAATTATGGATTTAACGTCTATTACCCCCCTAATAATTTGAAAGTCTTCATTTATCATTGAAAGTTTGTTATGCAGAGAAGGATAAAAGCAGTCTATAAGTCCCTTCTAAAATGTAACGAAAAAATACCAACGACAATAATTAGTCTATCATTTATTTTTTATGCTACAAAATGTGATGTAAAAGTTTGTAGATTTTTGTTTAATAATTTGCAATAGTTTTTTAAATTTGAAATCAATCTCATTTGTGCTCGGTATTTTATGTTCGTTAGGATCAATTTCATTAATGTCTCTAAACGTTAAGGTCTTTTTTTTTTTTTTTTTTTTTTTTCGGCCTTTCGAACTTTTGAAACCCCCACTTTACCTTTCAAATTTTGAACAAGTCTCACTTACTCTCCTTTTTTAGTATTTTTTGTTATAAATAGACACACAAAAAAAAAGGAGGTTAAATATATATGATCACAAGGTTTTTTTTTTTTGTTTCTTTAAATGGAATTCTAATAATAAGACCACATGACCGCACTTCTTTTTTTTTTCTTCGTTTTTAACTGACATTCTAAAAGAGAGACTTAAATAAGATTAGTTCATAATTTTAGAAACAAAGATGGGAGTTTTGAAAATTCAATAGACAAAGTAAAGATAACCCTAAAATTTGGGAGTACATAGAAGAATAATCCTGAAACTTATCACGACATAGTATATGTTTTGACTTTGTGTATTTAATATTAAGTATCACCATTCACTGAGAGGTAAAAGTTAACTTGCATTTGATGTATGAGTTTGAAATGGATTTTCTAAGTTGAAGTCGCTTGACTTTTCAAAAACTAATTATAATTTTTGTTAACTTTTTGAAAAAGATAAAAACTGATATAAAAACTTTATAGATTCAATAGAAAAACGGAAGCTTATTCTAGTGGTTCTCATTAATTAATTAAGGAAGAAGGAAAGCTATGAAGGTGAGTCTTAAGAATCCGCTAGTAATAAAGAACAAAAATGGCACCAATAACGTCCTATATATGTTAGCTGGTCAATAAAAAATATTGTTGCAATATCTTTTCTTTCCCTTTTTCTTTTTTCACCCGAAGGGGATTTGCTTGCATGCATATGTATGTGGAAGAAAAATCCAAACCCATTTTTCATAAAAGAACAAATATGCTTTTCAAAACATGCTTTTGCAAAGACATTTTGGTGTGTAAAAGGAAGCACTACTTAAAAATATATATATATATATATATATATATATGAATGTGCAATGCATGAGTCTTGTTTGACACAGCACATGCTTATGTAATTTGCTCAAACACATATATTCTTTCCTTAATTGAGTGAGTTGGAAAATATGTTGCTCTTGTAAACCGACCCCTACAAAGGGTAAACCAAGCTGGAATTTAATTTGCTATATACATTTTAGTCGTGAAAATTAGTCAAATTTTACATTTTTTTTATAAAAAAAAATTAAGAAAAAAGAAAATTAATATAAAGTGTGAGGGTAAATTTTAGATCATCCGAAAAACGACGATTCATAGAGAAGTTTTAAAATAACTGATTAAGATGACGACGTCTGAGGATTGGAACTAAGATAGACGAAGAGAGGGGCAGAACTGAAGCCATGCCAAGTCAGATTATAGAGCTGATGTATAGAAGAGAAGAAAAGAAAGACAATATTGTAAGGCTAAGATCACGAAAGAAAGATGAAACAGTCAAAATTAGCCGTCAAAATTAGAGAATTAATATTGTAACTGAATTTCCTGTCAAATGGGGCTATAAATAGGGATTAAGACATAAAATTTGTACCCTTTTGTTTAGAACTAAGAATTATAGAGAGATTCTAATCTTTAAATTTTCGGATCTGATTAAGCTTTTATATTATGTTGTTTGTTATTTGGTCGGGTTTCAACACAAACATAAAGTATGACGGATCAGGATGTTTGCTAGTTGTTGCTGTATTTGCACCAAAACTTATCATGATAAGATAAGCCAAGAGAGCAAAAAGCAGAAACTGTAGATGATAGAATTTGCAATAAATATCTGTTGATGGCGTAAGACCCTCCAGCAATATATATATATATATATATATATATATATATCAACTTTTATTGCTTTTTTGGGTGTTTGGGAATGGCCTCGTGTTTTGCTTTAATGTTTAGTTTGTTCTTTGTTTTGGTTATTTTGTCTCTTTGAGTTCATTCTTGGCCCGCCTGGGTTTGTTTTTTGTGTTGTTGCTATTCGAATCTTTTTAATTAATTGTAAATGTTTTGTTCTAATAAATTTTTGTTGATGCTAATAATTGTCCTCTCTTTCATTCAAAAAGGAAAATTACCTTTTTTTTTTTTTTTTTTTTTGAAGGAAACCTATTTTCATTGCGGATAAGACGTTAACTCAGTGTTGATTTTTCGTGAGGATATATCTTTTTTTTTTCATGTAATAATGTGGACACAATGAGTATTTATAGATTTATATATTATATATACACACTAATGAGAGAGCGCAACCAATATAAGGTAAAGTAAGTACTACATCGCAACCAGATTGACTTGTATCTACAACCTCCCAAATAAGAATCCTACTCGTGTTTTTTTTTCCTTTGTGGAAACAAAAAAAATATATGCTAAAATTAATAATAAAAATTCCCATGTTATTTTTTCCAGAAAATAATCTCAAAATAAGAAAGAATGACTTCAGTAACCCTCACGAGATTAGTACCTGATACTTTTCCATTCACTTTTAGATGGATTTTTGACAAAGGGGAGCATCTGAATAACATTATGTATAAAGTCGAAAGTGAGAGATTAATTGGAAATTGTGTGTGTGTATTTGGGGTTTATTTATTAAAAATATTTATTCTTTTTTTCTAAAAGGATGTCTTTTTTTAACAAATACTTGGGGAATCCATTAAAGTAATTAGAGATGGTCTTAAGGCAACAACTGAAAAATGAAAATAATAATAATAATAATAATAATAATAATAACTGAAATATCCATGAAAGTGGACTATGCATAAGTTGAAATTGATTGATAAACAAAGAACCCCTTAAGATCTTTACCAGTTGATAGTACATTTACACGACGATGATTATGAAAATCGAGTCAACAAACACTTAGGGCTCATATGAAATACCGATTGGAATTGGAGTTTTGGAGTTTTTTTATTATAAATGTGTGAATATTTAAAAATATGTGTTTAGTGTAAGTGTGAATTAAAAATAAAATTGTCATTTACATAGGGAATAGCATAAAAATTAAAAATATTTTGGAAAATATATGCAATATGGATTTTTGTCTCTCGTTATTGTGAACATTTTAGACATTATAATTATCTCATTTCGTCTTGAATTAAATAAGTTATGCACTTTAAGGTTCATGTTTTTTGAAAATGAAAAAAAAAAACGGAGAAAAAAGAATGTTAGATTTGAAATAAAATAGTAAAACAAACAATTTTAAAAAAAATAAAAAGATTTTAACTCAAATAATTACTCCAAACGGTCCTTGTCTTCTGTCAATATTGATCGATGATATGGTATTTTATTTATTGCTGGCCATTACAGGAAATTAGAGTGTTAATAGCTAATTCTTATCTAGTTGTGGCACATCACTTGTCAGAATGTACTGTTAGAATTGCTGAAAAAATGTGAGTTTAGAAAATTATGCTGGTCCATTAGAATAATTTCAACACGTAATTCATGCAACAAATATTAAAATATATAAATATAAAAAAAGTAAAATGGATTAGTCCCACATGCACATGCTCCTAACTTTTTCAGTAGTTGTCCCCAACCATCAATAGGAGTAATTTCTTTTTCATTTTTCTTATACTCGTCTTTTTCTTTCAGGAGATTCTACAATAAAGTGCTCTCATCTAAAATTAAATCAGTAAAATGTAAATTAGATAGTACACATTGTATCCAGTTTGATAGATACTATATAAGTTGCATAATGAAGATTAATGTCTCCGATATATATATATATATATATATATATATATCTCTTCTACGGAAGAAAACGAGAGTTAAAACTTTTTATCTTTTTGGCGTAGAGACATGAGGCAGGAAAGTAAATATTAAAGAATACAGGAATCTTCTTTGACAAGGAATACAGGAATCTTCTTTGACAAGGATTTTGTTTCTCTTTTCTCTTTGATATGCTTTCTCTTATTTATTTATTTACTTATTTGGTAAATGTACCTTCTATCTTATTGTACACTAAGGAAGTTGGACGCACATACCCCCATACCAATTAATAATGAGTTGGAAGAAAGAGTAAAATAACATATTTAAAAAGAGTAAAAAAATTATAGTATAAAATTTTAAACATAATAATAAATAACATAATCAAATTTTTGATCATATAATAACAAAATAAAAAATAAAAAAATCATCCCCCTTCCTCCTTTCTATCTCTCTCACGCCTTTTCTCTTTAACAAGAAACTCTGTACATAAATTTGTTATTAACAATTAACTGTAAATATGTTATTTTTAAAAAAATTCAAGAAAATCCAATGAATATTTATCAGAAAATACAAGGATTTATCCAAAAATATATGTCAAAATTATCATCTTTTAAAAAATTTACTATAAACTTCAAAAATACCAATAAAATATGTTATTTGTCATAATTTCTCTGATGAGTTTTACGTTTTTGTAAGGAAAATAGTTTGGCGTCTAGTCATGAAACAGAAATTCTCAAAATTTCATTCTTGAGCTTGTATAAATTGTGCATGCGAAAATTTAAGAATGAAATAATATTGGTTGTAGTTAGATTATTTATCGTTTCAAAAGAATATGGGTCTTGTGAGTCATTAGTAACCTTTCTTCTTTTTTTTTTTTTTTTTTTTTTTTTGAGGTTGGACTATTCAAACTTAAGACTTCAATTAATACTGCATGGTAGTTGATTACCAACAGGTATGGGTATCTGAATGGTTTACATCATGGGTTTGTTTTTTTCAGACAACTTTCTGGACTCAGTTGCTAGCATCAAAGGTCAAACGTTTGCTGTAGGGCTCGTCTGTGAGAGACAAAAATAGCCGTCTGATTTGTTTGTTTTATTTGATTACTCATGTTTATTCTAAAGCATTGTTATTTTTAGAATCTGAATGTATTATAGTTTGATATTCTCTCAATAAAAACTAGAATATGATTCTTACGGGGGTTTTAAAAACATGTACAAAAACATCATTAATTTTAGGAAAAATTTCACTTCCCCATCTCCCTGCGAACTTTAGGCCTTGTTATAAAATGCCCACAAATTTTAATTTATAACATTTTTTCTCCTTAAATTTTGAAACATTTACAGATTTTCTCTCTCAGTCGAATTTTGAAAGAAAATATTTAACTAAGTATTACTTTTAGTCACAAATTTTAATTGTAATTAAAACTTTTAACCATGAAATTTTTAGTAATGGGGAAAGTTTTTGGTTAAGGTCAGATGTATGATTGGTTACCCGACTATTATTTAAGCCATCATATTAAAAATAAAATAATAATAATAATAATAATAACAACTATTGTGGCTAAAAGTTCATTCTTTTGTAGTAAACCAACAGTCAAAATAATACTTTTAGAATTGTTTTCTAAATATTTTTTAGACAATGTTTATCCAATCCTAGCTAGTATAGGTCTAAACTCGTAGATTCCTCTCAACTCAACAAGGTCATTCATCTTTAATGTGATAACCAATCCGACATTCTCCTATGTACCGGATCGAAAACTAACCCTATATATCTTATAATTTTATGTGTCCCCATGTGTCAAAGAAGTGAAACACAAAAGAAAAGGAAAAGAGAAAGAAACAAGAGGGATATCCAAGTCTTCAAACATTTGAAACATGTATGAACAAGGCGTTGAAGAATGACATTAAATTATTAAAAAGACCTATCTGGCTAGTAAGTCAAATGTCAAATATGGATCCTCGTACGTTAAGGACATAAGTATATACGCGACAATTTTAATTACTGCCAAAAAAAAAAAGCCACAGGGATATTCGATATATATGGGTCCTATATATATATATATATATATATATATGTATATTGTATATATCAGTTGGAAAAATCAGAAGAAGAACAAAAAAAGCACTCTTTGAAGCCTTGAAATTGTCTCCGATTTGGAAACTTCAACTGATTAAATAACCTTCGGCCAGATGGATGGTTTTACCATTCTTAATTTATAAAGAAATTGACATGATCAGCAATATAAATAGGAAATATATACCCGACAGTTGTAACATTACATTTAAAATCTTGTAATTATTAATTAATTTATACATTTTAACTTAAAAAATTATAACAGCATTATCTATCATAGAAAAATGTTATATTAAAATCAACATATTGTTATAATAACATGAAAAAAAATTGTAAGTGTTTTTTTATAAATGTGACAGACATGAGACAACCTCTATAAATAAATATATATATATATATATATATATATATAAACCATTGACAACCTCATTATTTTTCTCTCCTTGATTTATTGATTTCTCTTGACATTTTCTTATCAGAACAATCAGTGATGCCGTGCTTGTTAGATAATGTCGTTTTCCCTAAGGTCAAACCATTTTATGTTTTTTTCAACACAAAAAAAAAAAAAACCATTTTACGTCTTTTTTTTTTTTTTTTGGGCCGAATGTCAAATCAATTATAATAAATCAAACGAGGGAGACATAATTTGAAGAGAACTTAAACACTACGTACGTTCTACAAAATTGTTACCAAAAGCTGAACAATTATGAGAATAGAAAGTTCGATAAACTGGAAGGAGTATTAGTTGAAGAAAATATTGCAGAAAATATAATATAAAGCGAAATCCGCCATCACTTAAAATTGACAACTTCCATTATATGTTTCCAAAACAAAAATTTCTATACCATTATGTTGAAAATGATTACCCAAAATAACAGTAATCTCATCTTTTATTAATTAGACTATTTGAGTAGAATTTGTTGAGTTTAATTCTCTTCTGCCAAATACAAAGGGAGACACAATATTATAACGAAATCAAAACTCCTTTTCGTAGTAGATGAATTGAAATAATCATACAAATATCATCTAAACTAACAAAAGTAGAAATCGTTAGCATATTTTTAGGAGGAAAATACCACAAAAGAATTTACATGCAACCTCTTTTAATCTGCCATGAAAATCCGAAAAAGGCACATGCAAATATAATCATAAAAAGAATGAAAGAAAACTCATCAAATTAGACACACATAAGTAGATTAGAGTTTCCAACGAGAACGTTGATATCATAAATGATATCTTTTACGACAAAATAATGGGATATTGAGCTTTAATGAAGAGAAAATAAAACAAAAATGAAAAAAAAAATTCCTAAAAAAGTACAGGTAATAGGTTAGTAAAAGAGAAGTCAAAATTTTGAGAGAAATAAAATGAAGCAAAGTTAGCTAAAAAGGGATTAAAATAAACAGAAAAGTCAACAAGAAAGAAAAAGTAAAATAAGACAGGGAAAAAAAAAAAAAAGAGCACAAAACGGTTTTTAGCCAAAAAAAAAAAAACAAAAACAAAAACAAATAGTAAGTATTTGATGAGCAATGAATAATAATTTTTTTGAACTTGAGAATGAGATATTCGAACTCAGTACATCATGGTGCAATTAGATATAATATTATTGTTAGATGAGTAATAATTTTTTTAAACTTAAGAATAAAGGATCCGAATTTAAAGTCACATAATGTAATCAGATATGGTATTATAATGTAATTAGATATGGTATTATATTGCAACTCAACCACGAGGATGAACGATAATTTGTACTTATAAGATTCAGATTTTTTTTTTTTTTAATTGGCAATTCTAGTTAGAGAAAACTATTTTGTCGGCAATTTTCTAAGGACGGAATGCGCGCATCGGTGTCTTCTCAACAGCCACTCAATGTGACCAACGAGTTATAACCACACCAACCATATCTCTTCATTTTGTAACGATCTTGAGTAAACTTTGAAAATACAAGACCATTTTCCCTATAGCACTTAATTAGTATCTTCTTCTAAATCATACCAATCGGTCTAATACAAAAACCTCAAACAACTAAAACTGATGTTAGCTGAGGGCTTATAATATATTACATATATATAAAGACACACACACACACATATATATATATATATATCGTAACATATAGATAGAAGAAGAAGAAGAACAAAAAAAGCACTCTTTGAAGCCTTGAAATTGTCTCCGATTTGGCAACTTCAACTGATTAAATAACCTTCGGTCAGATGGATGGTTTTACCATTCTTAATTTATAAAGAAATTGACATGATCAGCAATATAAATAGGAAATATATACCCGACAGTTGTAACATTACATTTAAAATCTTGTAATTATTAATTAATTTATACATTTTAACTTAAAAAATTATAAGAGCATTATCTATCATTGAAAAATGTTATATTAAAATCAACATATTGTTATAATAACATGAAAAAATTGTAAATGTTTTTTTTATAAATGTGACGGATATGAGACAACCTCTATATATATATATATATAAACCATTGACAACCTCGTTATTTTTCTCTCCTTGATTTATTGATTTCTCTTGACATTTTCTTATCAGAACAATCAGTGATGCCGTGCTTGTTAGATAATGTCGTTTTCCCTAAGGTCAAACCATTTTATGTTTTTTTCAACACAAAAAAAAAAAAAAAAAACCATTTTACGTCTCTTTTTTTTTTTTTTGGGCCGAATGTCAAATCAATTATAATAAATCAAACGAGGGAAACATAATTTGAAGAGAACTTTAACACTACGTACGTTCTACAAATTTGTTACCAAAAGCTGAACAATTATGAGAATAGAAAGTTCGATAAACTGGAAGGAGTATTAGTTGAAGAAAATATTGCAGAAAATATAATATAAAGCGAAATCCGCCATCACTTAAAATTGACAACTTCCATTATATGTTTCCAAAACAAAAATTTCTATACCATTATGTTGAAAATGATTACCCAAAATAACAGTAATCTCATCTTTTATTAATTAGACTATTTGAGTAGAATTTGTTGAGTTTAATTCTCTTCTGCCAAATACAAAGGGAGACACAATATTATAACGAAATCAAAACTCCTTTTCGTAGTAGATGAATTGAAATAATCATACAAATGTCATCTAAACTAACAAAAGTAGAAATCGTTAGCATATTTTTAGGAGGAAAATACCACAAAAGAATTTACATGCAACCTCTTTTAATCTGCCATGAAAATCCGAAAAAGGCACATGCAAATATAATCATAAAAAGAATGAAAGAAAACTCATCAAATTAGACACACATAAGTAGATTAGAGTTTCCAACGAGAACGTTGATATCATAAATGATATCTTTTACGACAAAATAATGGGATATTGAGCTTTAATGAAGAGAAAATAAAACAAAAATGAAAAAAAAAATCCTAAAAAAGTACAGGTAATAGGTTAGTAAAAGAGAAGTCAAAATTTTGAGAGAAATAAAATGAAGCAAAGTTAGCTAAAAAGGGATTAAAATAAACAGAAAAGTCAACAAGAAAGAAAAAGTAAAATAAGACAGGGAAAAAAAAAAAAAAGAGCACAAAACGGTTTTTAGCCAAAAAAAAACAAAAACAAAAACAAATAGTAAGTATTTGATGAGCAATGAATAATAATTTTTTTGAACTTGAGAATGAGATATTCGAACTCAGTACATCGTGGTATAATTAGATATAATATTATTGTTAGATAAGTAATAATTTTTTTAAACTTAAGAATAAAGGATCCGAATTTAAAGTCACATAATGTAATCAGATATGGTATTATAATGTAATTAGATATGGTATTATATTGCAACTCAACCACGAGGATGAACGATAATTTGTACTTATAAGATTCAGATTTTTTTTTTTTTTAATTGGCAATTCTAGTTAGAGAAAACTATTTTGTCGGCAATTTTCTACGGACGGAATGCGCGCATCGGTGTCTTCTCAACAGCCACTCAATGTGACCAACGAGTTATAACCACACCAACCATATCTCTTCATTTTGTAACGATCTTGAGTAAACTTTGAAAATACAAGACCATTTTCCCTATAGCACTTAATTAGTATCTTCTTCTAAATTATACCAATCGGTCTAATACAAAAACCTCAAACAACTAAAACTGATGTTAGCTGAGGGCTTATAATATATTACATATATATAAAGACACACACACACACACATATATATATATATATATCGTAACATATAGATAGAAGAAGAAGAAGAAGAATTAATAATCAAAATGCTTGAAAACCATCCTATGAGTGACAGTAGTACTACAAAAATACATGACTAGATCATCATCATCATGGTGAACAAAACGTTAATCATAATAAGTAAATAATGATATATATAAATATATATATATATATATATATATATGTATATACAAACACACACTAGAGGTCGTCGGAGAGCCAATATTGCAAGTCCTCCGATGTAGGCAACTCGAGCAACATTCTGTCCAAGTCATGGAAAGACATTCCTCGCGTTAACATAAACGGCGAGCCGTTTCCATCATTAATATTTACGTTAACATGGTTATTATTATTAGGACTAGTATTAATATTACAAACAACATGACCAATATTATCCGATCTGAGCTGTCTCTTATTATTCTCATATTGAGTACAAATAGCACTAGTAGTACTCTTCTTGGTTCCATTGAAGGAGCTATTCTCCACCCATGCAACGCATGAGTCCTTCCCCGTGAGGCTCTGAACCACCGATTTGAAGCTCGTCGGGTCCGTCTTCACGTACCTCGTATCGATCAGCACCACCTTCACCGATCCGCCGTTCGGGCCCGCCATTAATACAGATCTATTATCAGAAAAATTGATGACTATCTTTTCAAAGTATCCGCAAGCTCTTGGTGAATATATAGTTAGATAATGAATTTTGCTCCTGCGTGTATATGTATATATATATATGCGTGTGATTCGAAAATGTGAGCTTCCGAGTGAGTGTGGGTTATGTATATATAGATACAAGTATATATATATATATGTTGTGCTTGGTGAAGAAGAGAGAAGGAACGAACGAGGAATGAGAGAGGATAATATCGTGTGTACAAGTGGGATGGGTGAAAGGCTGTCTAGGAAGACCAATAATGTCTCTAACAAGTCCAAAGTCAAACGGCACGCAATCTAAGAATTGGTATAGTCTTGGCTCTCACGTGCCACGAAGGACAACTTTTCAAAAAAACAAAAACAAAACTTTTTTTGTCATATTTGTAATTGTTGCAATAATATCGATTCACAATGGCGGAGTCAAAAAAAAAAATATATATATATATATATATATATATTTTTTTTTTTTTCAGGAGAGGCGTGAATTAAATCAAAAGTCTAAACTGCAACACAATGTTAAAATCTTTGATCATCGTTGTCTATTTGAATCTCTGTTTTTTTTTTTTTTCTCCTTTCCTTACAGGAAATTAAATTCGAATTGAGTTGAAATTTTAAAGTTTAGAGTATAGAAAATTATGAAATTGTATAGTATTATAATTTATTTTGATTTATTAATTGAAGGTAAATTTTGAATATTAGTACTTTAAAATCAATATTTAGGTTGACATATGTAAATGTTAAAATTAAAAGAATTTAAAGGGAAAATAAGGGATAAAGTGGTAAAACGTTCGTTTGAAAAACTCTAGGAAATAATTATGAGAATTTTCAACAGTAAAAGGGTAAAAAAAAATTTGCAAAAATCCAGGGGGGCATATGCTGCCCTTCACCTTAATTCCCTCCACCCTTGTCGATCCAAAAGAGAGAAAGAAGTAAATTTCACTTTCAGTAAATAGGATATTCTTAAAATATTTAGAATAAATTACAGTAAATAACAAATTTACTATAAAATTAATCTACTACTACAAGTAAATTTTATATTTTTCTATAATTACTTAATAAATTTGCTAGTTACATCAAATATTTAAAAATCATACTATTTATTTCATTTAATTTCGTAAAAATAATGTTATTTACAACAATTTTCAGATCCAAAATAATATTGTAACACAATATGTATGGAATGTTATTATTATTGTTGTTGTTTTTATTTTTTGAGGGTAAAAAATGGTTGTTATATAGATAATTTGGTAGTATTCCAATTAGAAACTAAACTGAACAGGCATGACGAGTTTAAGGTTCGATATTTTAAAATTCTATTTTAAGATTCATGTTCGGCTAGTATATTGTGCAGTTTTTGGTTTAATTTTTTAGTCATTAGAAGTGCAACTTGGGTCTATTGTCTGAGTATATTTGAGTTAATTAATCATTTTCATTCTATTGATAAGCTCCAGATGTCTATGACAAGGAACGATATAACACCAATGTAATCTTTCGTTTCTGTTCATCCATGGTTTATTATGCCACGACCCTTAAACCTAGAAATTTTTTTTTAGATAAGTTACTAGCTAGTTCCTAAGAAAATTACAAAATTCTCCATTATCTAGGTCCAAAATTACTAACAACTCTTTTGAGTTGTTATGCTGTCCTTAATAAGATTAGGGAATAGTTGCTAAGAAAAAGAAATCAATATATATATATATATATATATATAACCTATGACGTGCTTAACTTTTCGTCCAATTTATGAGAATTCATTACTCAATTAATGTCAAAGTAGTGGACTTAAAACTTTTCGTTTACAATTGATATTTTTATAATTTATGAGAAGGCAAGGTTGAATATCGAATTCCACTTAAGCGTGGAGGAAGGTTCGTTTTCCTCCATATATGGGTTAAACTTGAAGACTTAATTCCCAAAATTTTTAAATATATACACACACACACACACCGTAGGTCAATGTCAATTTAAAATGAATAAGTTTTGAATAAAAAACTATTTATCTGAAAACAGTAACAAAGGTTATGTCTCTCATATTACAATGTTGTTTTTATTTTTGATATTGGTATTTGTATCTAATTTTAATGTGAATGATGATTTTCCTTTAAAATATATATATATATATATATATATTGGATTGTGGTCAGGAATATATATATAAATATATATATATATAACAAAGTGTACACACATGAGTATACATTGGATTGTGGTCAGGAATTTTTTGGTGTCACACGTAACGCTTTCTTCCGAAATTCAGGTAAGCTTACTCAAATTAGAGATAAAAATTTTAAATTAGAGTTGGTTGACTTTCAAAAACTAATTATAAATTGTGTTAACTTTTCAAAACAAGACAAAAATTGAGATATAAAAGTACAGTTTAATTGGATTTAAACTCAAATACCGCCTTAGTTCTTACAACGAGATAGAGTTTCCATTCCAAAAAGTACGCACGTGTGGTCACAAACCCAAAGTCAAACTAAACTATTACACGTGCGTTAGAATATTGTTACATGCTCTTAAAATATGTGTACATATATATATGCTTGCCATGCACGTCTTGAACTGCCTGTTACGTTACACACGGCTAATAATTGTGATGTCTTGCAAATTAGTCCATAATTAGTAAATAGATAATTTTCTTGCTCCACGGTCCATGTGGAATTCATGATGAAGATCATCACAGATGTTGCCATGCATTTTCCTCAGAATTAATTATTTTCTGAGTGAATCTGTATTATTAAGAATTAAGATTCATGCATGTTTTGTGTACGTCGTGCCTTAATGGTTAAGACAGATTATTTGTGAACTAAGGGTCTGTTTTGTGCATGAGTTTGAGTTGAAATTTTTAAGTTTTAATAGTAAATTTTTTTGAATTTTCAGAAAAGACAAAATACTTTTTAGGAAAAAGACAAAAACTTTTTGGGAAAAAGACAAAAAAAATTTTGAAATGGTAAATTTGAACTTACCAATCAAACAAAGCCTAAGAAACGTAATTATCAGTTGAATATTTGGACCTACGTATTCATTATGATCATATTATTTAAAAACAAAAAAAACAAATTTTTTAGTACTTTCAAAACTAAAACCAGTTTAACATACTTGGTGCACGCGGTATTAATTATTAGGGAGGATAAAAGATCAAACTCAGATATGAAATCTAAATGCAAGATCTTTGTTTTCGTAGGGTTAATTGAGTACGCGTGCCTTTACACACATTGTCTATTAATAAAAACATACACTTTATAAAATAGCTACATGCATAAATTAGCGATAATTTTATACCTAACTCTATTATAAAATATTGATGAGTTTAAATTCCATAATACACATTATGTTGGGATGACATTTTCACCCATGAGAGGTAGGAAATGGATATGGAGACGGGTATATATAGGTTAAGATTAAACTCCCCACGTGTGTAAAGAGCGGGAGTTGGGGAAGCTCCCCCATACCCGCACCCGCCCCGCTTATTATATCCACCTTTAAAATATATATTTATCTGTACATATATTATTTTGTATTAGGGCCCGTTTGGTTTACAGGTACAAGATCTAAGTTTTTAAGTTCTTTTTTATCTTTTTCTGAAAAATCAATAAAAATTATAATTAGTTTTTAAAAAGTCAACCAAATTCAATTTAAAAATTTCATCTCAAACTCGTGTTCCAAATGCATGCTTAATGTTTTAGTTTGCTATATGAAGCTAGTTTACAGATTTTTCGAGTTTGGAAATTTTTTTTTTTTTTTTTTATGATTTTATTGTGATTATGTTGATAAATTGTAAGAAAACTTTAATGAAATTTGTTTTGAAATTTTTTTTTAAATTCTTAATAAGTAAATAAGTAGTGTATAGATATAATATTTCTAGTGAGGATTACATGTCCCCACACCCGTATTAAATTAAACGGATACGGGAGCAGGATGGGCGGTAAAAATCATGGCGAATATAGGAGTGGAGAAGCATACACACTCTGCACTATTATCATCCCTACGTTACGTATATATACGGTTATATACGTCATTATAAGAATTATTCCACCAGAAAAATATTCAAAATTTTACATTTAAAAAATAAAATAAAATCAATATTGTAACCGGACATTATTTTCACCCTAATGAATGCAACCTAGCTTCTAGCTAGCGTAGAATAGAACATACTTGCAATCTAGCTATTAAATTATACGCACTGATAAACTACCTTCTTAGGCGTATCAATTGTTAAACCCAGTCAATGTGTTGACTTTTTTATGCCCATCGTTAGTTTGTGGTGCCACCTTTGAGGTGATCTATTATTGTAATATGTTAAAAATTTCCATTTTGGCTGCCCATTGAATTTATTTATTTATTTATTTCTTTTTTTCTCTTCGTTTGATGTGAAAGGGTAGGGAAGTTTCATAATTTGCAATAAACATTTTGGACTGGGTTTTTGTACTCGTATCTTGAACTTTTCATGCTTTGGTACTTTGGTCTCTAATGTTTTTGTTCTTGACAATTTACCCTTATTTATTTGGATCACATATCCAATTTTAAAAATTAAAATTTTTTTTATAAAAAGTATTTTTCTTAATATTTTTCATCATTCCCTCATTTTAAAAAATAAAATTATCTCATTTTTAAATTTATTTTATACAGTATTTTTTTCTAAAAAGAAAAGAAAATTTTTTTTTAAATCTTCTCATAATGCACAATTCTCAATATCATTTTTTCTCATTCCAAACATTTTTTATTTTCAAGAAGAAAATTTTTTATACATCCAAATACCATTTTATTCTCAAAATGAAAAACTTTCCCTCTGTTTGATAGACATATCCAATTTCAGAAATTGGAAAATTTTTACAAAAAAGTGTTTTTTCCAACTTTTTTCATCATTTTCTCATTTTAAAAAGAAAAGTTATCTCATTTTCAAACTTAGTTTGTACAGTATCCTTTTGAAAAAAGGAAATGAATCTTTTTAAAATCTTCTCATAATGCACAATTTTCAACACCATTTTTTCTCACTCCAAATAACTTTTAATTTTTAAGATGAAAATTTTTTACGCATCCAAACATTATCTTATTCTTAAAATGAAAAGACTTTTCATTTAAAATAAGAAAATTTTCCTTTTCAAAAATGGACACTCCATTCAAACAGAGCCAATTTCATTTAAAACAAAAAAATTTTCCTTTCCGAAATTTATATGTGATCGAAACGGAACCTTATAGTCATTGAATTTGTAAAAGAATAACTATATATTTAACTAAAATCATAATAGTGTATTTTCTAGGGAATTCCATGACTATTTCAGGGATTTAATTATTATATAAAAATAAAAATTATGTTATTCCATCTAAAATTTCACCCAATTCAATTGGAGTTGATTGCAACTATATATGTAAATTCAAGAACTATAACTAGTTGATCGTGCCAAGAAAAATTTTCAGGCAGGATAAGATTATGTTAAAGTACAAAATGTTCAAAGATTTTAGGTGCTAAATTCCCTTTGGATGTGGATTAATTCTTCTAATATAGCAATCAAAGTATTTTTTTTTTAATTTCAAATTTTAGATATAATTATAAAAATAACCGTTTAAGTTTAAACCATTTTATAAATAACTTAATTCAAACCCCCTTCGGATTTGGACCCACATTGGAAACAAAAATTAAAGGTTCTTTTGGCCAGAGAGCAAGACTTCAAAAGAGTCCCAATCAGCGAACTTAATACTTGTAACGTAGAAACGTACTAATTGAAAAAAGAAAAACACATCTTTCTTATTAAAGAAATAATTAATAGTATTAATTAACAGTTTCCCAGAATTTTCTTCTTTATTTCCCCCTAAAATGAACGGATCAAAGGGGGCGAATAATTGAAAATCCAAATGTCAAATATAGATTTAAGTGCTAAGAGCAAAGTGTAAGAGCAATTTAGGTAATTATTACTTTTGTACTCGAAAAAATAGGAATGACAGTTTTTATCTTTAGATGTCGTTTGGACTGGAGTAGAGATGAGTTGGAGCTGTCGTCTCGGTTAGCCTAGGCCGAAACTGTTTTAAATAGCTGGCTCCTCTTTCCTGGAAAGTGGCTTTAAGATCAAATGGGCCACAACATTAATTAGAAGAAGAGTTCGGCCCTCTCCCTCTACACCATATGCATACACAATTTTGGTGTTCTCCGCCCCCTCTCAATAACTAATAGATCGGTGATATTTTCATACCTTCGGTGTCACGGTATCATTGGTGAAATTATAAGGGATCCAATATAAGAATCTAAATATCACAAATCAGGATCATAACCCAATCTCAGTAAACAGAACGAGTAGCAAAGGTGTACTCTCATTATCATCACATGTGAGACGGACAATAATCGAATCTAAATTAGGAGAAAGAGACGCCTTAAGTTAACTTCTTTCAACCACTATAACAGCACCATCCACGCTATCAATTTTGGTGTTTGGACCACCTTGATCAGCCAAAAAAAAAAAAAAAAAAACAACAACAACAACCTATTACATCACGTGGTTTCAACTTCTTGTGTGCAGCTGGTAATAGTTTTTAAAGAACAAAAATAAAAATCAAGTAATATTTAAAAGTAAAAATCAAAGAAAACATGTGCCAAAGTTTTTTCTTCCAAACTCTTATTAAATTTCATGAGGTATTCAAGACTTTTTAGGTTCTAACTTTTCACTGTTTTATTAGTTCTGGAATTTGTTTGGAGTTGAATTGCTTACTCAAAAATTGTTTGGCTTACAAGTAGCCAATGAGTGAAAAGAGAGCAGTGCAACATAATCATCTTGAAACACCTTGTATTAAAAAGCATTTTCGTCTAAATTCGTTAGCTAGATTAATGATATGTTAAATTGAAAAATGTATTATGTATTTTCACTATATAAAATGTGAACTTGTATGTACTTAGAACATCTCCCCTGTACACGTGTGTACATATCTAATGGTATTCTTACGTAGATGTATCTTCGGCATCTCAAGAGCCATTTTAAATTGTACAAAAGTGTTTCGACCTTGTTTGACAATATCACAATACCATCAACATAATCTTTCACGCAGTCATAAATTATGTCATGAAAAAACAGTTGCCACGACATGTTGATACATTGATCTATAAATTTTTTATCCAAAAGGCATGTTAACAAAAAAAAAAAACAAAAAAAAAAAAAAAAAAACCAAAGCGATTTGAAAAATAGTCTTTTCCACATCATCTAGAACTACCCCAATATGGTTGTAGCCCCCCAAATTCACCCTTACAAGAAGAGAACATTTTATTCGAGAATGGCAAAGGAATTGTATTTTGTACGTGCCTTGTAAGGATTTTTTCTTTGGAAAAGGGATTTTTTTTTTTTTTTAAAATCTTCATGCTTCCTTAGAAACTTATTTTCTTTTCCTTTTCCTTTTCATAACTTAAGGATGCTCTCGTTAAACCATGAAAACAATGCTAACAATAAGTATGGTTTACTTGTGATTAAAGAAAACAGGAACCCTATAGTAAATATTAGAGAAAATTAGACCGTTCATCAGATTTCGTCCTATTTACTGTTATTTTTCTTTTAGATCATGTGATCTGTTCAGAAGAAAATGGGAGTACCTTCCCGAAACTCCTAAAAAGTACCTGGAGTAACCCCATCAAGATAGTTGTTTAAGTAACCTAGCAGGTGAGCTTTAGTAAACTGCCGGCACAAGTAGCAAGAGTAACTCGATGGGTTACTGTAGTAACCCATCTACATATGACTTATTAAAGAAAATTTTACCATTAATCAGATTTTGTCTTATTTTCTATCATTTTTCTTTCAGATCATGTGATGTTTTCAGAACAAAAATAGAGTACATTCGTGAAATTCCTAAAACTACTACTGGAGTAACCCCATAAAGACAAGTGTTAAAGTAACCGATCAGGTGAACACTAGTATACTGCTGGTGCAAATCACAAGAGTAACTCTTTGGCTTACTATCAGTAACTCACTAGCACTAATCAAATGAGTAACTTGGCTGGTTGAATAGTCACTTGGTTTAACTTGTCAAGTGACTACTAGAAGCAAAGTAACTCGTTAGTTGAAACTGCACAGTTAAGGTAACCTATCATGTGTTCGTATCATATTCGGTTACGAGTAGTAACCCCCCGGCTTAAAAAATAAGCAAAAGAAGAAAAAAAACACAGTTTGAAAACTAAAAAATTCCACCAAGCATGAGACATAGTATATCAGCAAGAGGACATGTCGAAACACCTTATCCAAGCTAGTCGCACCAACTATCTAGTTAGATATGAGCCTAAAAAACTAGCATGTGCCGAGTTTGTTGACGACAAAAGCGAGCGCTAGGTTACAATCTAGCTATAGCGACACATAACGGCAGCACAAGTCCATTCGTCAAGGCACTTTGAAGGTCGTAACAAATGCGCTCCTTGTGATAATGCGAGAACAGCCTAAGTTCACTGCTCGACGAGCCTCAAACCGATGCGAGAAGTTCTCACCACAATGCCACGAGCCCCTTACGAGGGAGGCATGGCCACACCAAAAAGCCCACGAGGTCTTACATTTTGCTTGCTCGTTGATATTCCATCTTCGGCATGTTGCCAACGCCACCAAAGTGAGAATGGGGGTGGGGGGGTGGCGGGGGAAAGGGGCATTGGGTGGGGGAAAGGAGAGAAAATGTGAAAATTAAAGAGAAGAAGATTATAAAATGAAAGAGTCTAATATCCGGCATGTCTTTATTCATATTGACAAGCATGATATTAATTTTAAAAAGTTTTCATACATTTTAAAATTTTAATTCAAAGGTTAAAATTGTGACATTAGCCTAAATTTCTGAAAACTTGAGGTATGTCACGAGTGAATTTCATCTTAGGATATCGGTCACCTTTATTGGAGTTCTTGATTTATAGCATACTAGAAGATATATGGATGTTTATCAAATCCGTAAATCCATTCAATTGTTTAGTCTAGTCTAATCCGGATTGAACTAAATTAAACTGCCAACAGTTTGGGATTTTCCTTCTGAATGTAACCTGTAAATCTGAAACCTTATATATAAACATTTAGATACATGTGTCCATTTTTGTTCCTAAAATATTCTTAATAAACAAGTATATTAGTTGAAATTTGAATATGTCTCTGTCCAATTTCTAGTCCTATATTCGGCCCACAACTTTTCTTTTTCCTTTTTAATTTTGAGTTTAATTAATGTTTGTTTTTTGTAATATTTGTTATGCTACAATTTAATTCATTATCGCAGAGTTGGATTTGATTGTGTTGCTATTTTATTGAACTATTTTATGTTTTATTATGGTTATTTTAGTTTTTAGAGTTTACGGATTGAAATCATGAATACATTCCGTGAAATCCAATATTTACATATTGGACTGAATTTGATTGGATTGGAATTCTCATGGATTAATAATGATTGAGATTCTCCTAATCTAAAGATCAAGAATTAGACTACGGATTAAACTTTAATCTGCATAATCTGATATGTGAACACCCCTATTTGAAGACAAGTCCTGTCAACAAAACATGCTTTTCTTTTTTAACATTCCTTGCTTGTCACCAGCGGGTAATCTACCACATAATCTTTAGTAATATACTAGATGTTGTTGGAACAATGTCACTCATCATCAGGCAGTAATCTACTAGATGATCACCAATAACCTATCAAAATACTTTGTCATTTCAACATAAAATTGCCAGCTGTCGCCGATACTGTCACCAGAGAATGATCTTCCAGATTATTATTGTATTCTACCAGATTATTTTTCCTTCTCAATATAGATCAATGGTTATATCCCACACCAGTCACCAGAAAATAATCTCGTATATTAACAACACTAGTTGGAGTGTAATCTGGTAGATTACCTACCAAATTAATTATCGAAATCCATATAAAACAAATAAAAAAAAAAGATTGCAACAAAAAAAAATTACATAAAAAAACGAGATAAAAAATTTACAAAGAAATCATTTAGAAATAAAAATCACAAAAATTATTAGATAGAGCATACCGCAAAATATTGCGATATCACAAACAAAAAACTCATAAAACCCCTAACCGCCATCGGCCATCACCACCACGAGTTGTCGAGTCCTCCACATGCCGCCTCTCAAGTTTCCATCGCCCACCCACACCATTGAGCACAAGACATTATGAAACACATATCCCATGGTTAACGTTGCTGAGGACCTTCTAAATCACCGCCACTCAACTGTTGTAACTCCCATGACACACCTTCTTCACACCACCATCTACTGCATGTTTACCTCATCATTAAAGTTGATAATTTTATCATTTTATAATATTAAAAATTATCAACTTTAATATTATAATAGATAAAATTATAAGGAGGTACTCAAAACATGACTTTTCACTTAATTTTCTCGTTAAGTTGTGATACATTTTAAGAAACCTTTCGGGCTTTTTGTTTGGGCCCCTCTTTAACTAAGATGACACGATGCTGAACAAGAGCACAATCCAGATGGATCATATCACATGAATATATCAAAATATATCCACAATTCGCCCAATCCAACAACCATTTTTTTTCCTAGAGGATTTTTGTAATGGATGAGGATTTTTTACTAGTAGTATCTACTTTTAATTGTGCCTTTGATTGGTAGGTTTAGGTTGAATTGAATTTGAGTTGTTTGACTTTTCAAAAACCAGTTAAAAAACTTATTGACGTTTTAGAAAAAGGCAAAAATGAGTTAAGGTTTTTATTTATTTATTTATTATTTGAAATAGTTTACCAAACATGTGTTTAATCTTCACATTAATTTTAAACATTCTAATTTATGATTGTTCATGCAAAAACTTTATAATACACGATAGTAACTGCTCTCAGTCATTAGATCAAACCATTGAAAACTTAACTTGCGTTTAGTTCGCTGGTTGGAGATAAAATTTTTAAGTTAGAGTTTGTTAATTTTTTAAAAACTAGTTATAAATTTTGTTAACTTTTCAAAAAAAGATAAAAACTGAGATGAAAAAATAAAATTTAGTTGGAGTTAAACTTAAATGCTAAACAAAATTTTAGCTTAACAATTAAAATAGCAGTTCATATTGATGGTATAAAAAGAAAATTCCCACTATAGAAATTTTTTTCTTTTAAATATGCTCTATTTAGAATATATATATATATATATGTATTCTTAAATTGTTTTTTAAGAGAATAAAAAATCAAGAAAATAAACTAAAATATCAAGAAAATTTTAGATCCCATACCTAAAAAAAATTGGCAAACTAAGAGTCCGTTTTTTGAGTAAAATACAAAGATTAGAACACATAATTCCCACGGGATAAATCGACCACAATCGACCACATGTAGGACCTTCAGGAGGACATTAGTAAAACCATAAGTGGATCATACTAAGTTATCACTTCCAGACAAACTCATAGTTCGTTTGGTTTATAGATTCAAACTCATAATTTATATAGTAAATTTAATATAGGAGAACATTTTTTTTTTTTTTTTGAAAAGTAGACTTAAATGTGATGCCAAATGGAACAAATTCTCACGCACTTTTAAAGTAGTACCAACGAAAATGTGTAATTGAGTACCAATGGGAGCATGGGGAAAAAATGTTTCTTGAAGATATTGAAAATGCCATCCTCCAAATCAATTAATCACGGATAGTAATAACAATAACATTCATATCCTTTAAAAGATTGGCTTCCAAATTCATCTTATGCATATAATATTAATTAAAAGACCATTTTTTTTTCTAAAATGATCAATTAATAGATTGACTGTAATGTAAATTATTAAATTTTATAATTAATCATTGATTGATTATTAGTCAATCAAATATGAAAAAATAACAAAGTTTATTTTGTTAAATAAAAAAAAAAGTTCAATCATCTATTAAATTAGGTGACTTAAAAAAAAATGCCATTCAACTTAATTTTCTTAAATTATGAATATTTTTTTTTTTTTTTTTGCTATTAGGACTTATAGACAAGTTTGTCATTTCACATTTTTTATTTAGTTTGTCATTTCACTTATAGAAAAGATAACTGAAGCGGCAAATTCGCAAAATCTTGAAAGTTTAAGGGGAACATATGTTACAAATTAAATATTGTGGGGCATTTTATTATAAAACCAAAAGTTGAGGGGAAAGCATGACATTTGTCCAAACAACTCTCTCTCTCTCTCTCTCTCACTCGCACAGACAGTCGCACATCAGCTTCCTTCTCAAATCCTCATTTTCCATATAGAATACCCTCTCTCTCTCTCTTCCTCTCTCTCTCTCTCTCTCTACAATGCTCTGTTGATCACACTTTCATGTCTCACCCCACCAAACGCTTGCCCAGCAGCCGCCCTAACTCCTCCTCCGCCGCCGCCAGCTCCTCCTCCTCCTCCTCCTCGTCGTTGTCCGCCGCCGCAATCGGACCTCCGATGAAGAAGTCCAAGTCTCAGGCCGTGGCCTGCTCTCTCGACCCCAACAAGAATGGCCTCCACCACCACCACCACCACCATAACCACGGCCAGGACGGCAACGACGTCGTTTTCGACCCCTCCGCCATGTCCCTCGACGAAGATCTCAAGCCCTCCGACGGCCCCTCCTTCGCCGCCAATTTGTCCCGCAAGAAGGCCACCCCTCCCCAGCCCTCCGGCAAGAAGTTCGTCATCAAGTTAAACAAAGGTGACCGCTTCTTTGATTCGATCCCTCTCAAAAAATTTTTTTTTGGCCTTTTTGGAATTCGATTGTGATGTCTGAATTTTCTTTCTTTCGATTCCATAGTTTAGGGTTCTTGTGGATTTTAGGGCCTTTGATATTAGGGATTTAGGGATTTTGTCTTAGCTTAGCTGCTTGGATTTTACATAGGTTTAATGTGTTCCAATAGGTATGGAAATGGGGATTCTTTTTAGCTACTTGGATCTCTGTGATTAGCCAAAGTTCTATTACTCAGGGAATTAAGATTTTTTCCCCCTTTTCCTAAAGCATGAAGCTTGTAGGATAGAGGATGACAGACTTGGATAACTCCGGGGGGCGGGCCCTCCTTCGCGAAGTGGATTGTCCATATATCTCACTCACAGTGGTGGGATTTACTCAAACCTGTGACAACCAGCATTCTCACCACCCTGCCAAATAACCGGTGATAGGGATTTCAGATACTATTCAGCTAATGTGGGTGGTGTTAGAATTGTGTTTTCATTTGAAATTTTCATTCTTTTGCCTTTTGGATTGAACGTGCTGTTATCTTTTCCTTGGGATTTCAAGGGCTTTTTTGTCACTTCCTCTAGCTTAAATTAGTTGACGAATACCGAAGGGAAACTTATTTACAGATCACTTTGGTCAGTAGTAGTTGATATTCGAAACTATGTTTGTGGTAATTTAGTTCAAAAGGGTGTGTTGGACTTCTTACACGTCATGTTAGATTGAGCTTAATAAGTTTTGTTATCTGTTTGTGGTTTTTTCTTACATGTCATGTTGGACTTCTTAATAAGTTTAGATTCAGCTTGTTATCTGTTGGTTTTTTCTTCTCCCCTACCCTTCTAATTCTTAGGTTCAAATTAGTAGTTTATAATGATGCTCAACAATATAGCTACTCAAATGATATTTAACTTCAACTTCCACCATTCAGCATACTATCATTGCCGAGGGTGTACTGTGTTATAGTGCCAACCCAAAGAGTCGCACATGGCTTCCTAGCATGTTTTGTTTTCTTGCTTATTTGAAACTTACATATACATAATAACCTCATTCTCTATCTTCTCATGGTCTTGTCTGTTACATCTGCAAAAGTTTTTACTCTTTCTAGATTATGATGTTTCTCATTCTAGTGCTCTAGCATCAGAATTCTAACTTTTCCTTTCTTTATACTTGGACTTGTGCGTGCACACGTGCACATAGATTTGTGAATGCATTTATGTACATTTGCTTGAATAAAGTACTTCATTTCGAGTGTGTGTTAGTTTAGGTGGTCAAGGGGATGCCGTGTTCGAATTTCAATTTTAGAATTACTTCCCTTGAATCTCAATTTTGAGGCTCATTAAGATTGTGTTGTGGTCTCATACCAATGATATTAAATGGATGGATGGATGGTTGAGTTTTAATTTAAGTAGTGAAGGAAGGGGATGTTATGTTCAAATTTCGATTGTAAAATTACTTCTCGTCAATCTCATATTTGAAGCTCATTTAGATTGTATGGTGGTCCCATATTGGGTTTTTATGTGAAGCGATTGAAAACTTGGATGCATTTCAAATGTAAAATAGTTTTACTTCTAAGGTTGAAAACTGAAATGCATGTTCTTCATTTCACAATTAGCTCTTTGATTGAAACGTATTTGTAGTTAGATATGGTTTGATTTGTTACAATACTCTGTCTTTTAAGTTATGGTGCCATGGTTATGTGTTACTTTTTCTTTGGTAACTTTATCATTCAAATTTCCAGTTTTACCGGCTCTGTTCTTAAGGCTGTCAAACATTTGTTGCCCTTAACAAAAATCAAGGGTGAAGCAAAAGATTTTTGACGTAGGAAGCTATTAATTAACCATCATGAAGTTTGGAATCTTAAAGAGTTTAACTGCACTATGCATTTGAAGGTTGGTTGATGTATTTTAGTTTTCTCTTTATGAAGCCAAAGACAAACCAAAATTGCCCCCTAATTTTGAAGAGGAAACATGGGCAAAGCTGAAGTCAGCTATTTGTGCTATATTCTTGAGACAACCTGATTCTTGTGATTTGGAGAAACTTTATCAGGTAAATTTTATTACACTTCTATCCTTGAATAAATTAGCTTTTAAATGCACCTCTCTGTTAACCAATTATGTTGTTCTCAGGCTGTTTCTGATATGTGCATGCACAAGATGGGGGCTAATCTTTACCAACGGATTGAAGGAGAATGTGAAAAGCATATTGCTGTAGCATTGCAAGCCTTAGTTGGCCAAAGTCCAGATTTGGTGGTTTTTTTGTCACTCGTTGAGAGATGCTGGCAAGATCTTTGTGACCAGATGTTAATGATTCGTGGAATAGCTTTATTTTTAGATAGAACATATGTGAAACAAACACCACATGTGCGTTCACTATGGGACATGGGCTTGCAACTTTTCTGCAGGCATCTTTCTTTGTCTCGGGAAGTAGAGCACAAAACTGTAACTGGTCTTTTGAGAATGATTGATCAAGAAAGGTAACGTGTGTTCTTCTACTCTTAGTTTATTTTGGTGTTTTGGATTTGTATGAACAGAATCCGCACTTCTATGTCGGTGTGGTGGTATCTTAATGCTGTCAAGGACACAATTTGAAAATTTCCATTCTTGGGCAAGTGTCCATGAACGAAGAAGCTATTTGATGATATGCATACTCAATCTAATAGTTACTAAAGGCCAGGTACTAATCTTCGGAGGAATGAGTGAAGGACCATTTAAAGAAAATTTTTAGGTTCTTTTACCCGTGATATTCATATTCAAGAACATCCTTTAACATCCCTTCTTAATGTTACAGTATCTCTTGGTTAAGTTTTTAAGAGTTTATAGTCTGTTCTGAGTAGTTAGGTCCTTCCTCCAAAAATTCTTTGACAAGGATAACAGGAGCAAACCTGTCATAATGTGCTTATATGTCATCTAATTTTACTGGGAATTGTTTTTTCAGGGCTTTAGTGTATCAGTGAGGTTATCAATGATTGATGTATTTGGAGATAGCTAGCCTTAGGTGAAGGTGGTTTGGGAAAAAAAATGCAATAGAACTTTATCTATTTATTTTTGTCTTTGTGTAGAACATTTACAAATCGATCTTGCACTTCTGATATTTGGGTGTGGTTTGGTGTCCGAGTTAAGGGTTCCATAATGCAGATTCTGGAAATGTTGCTTATTGTTTGGTGGTGCATTATCAATTTGATCAGCCATCTGCTAAATGGTGGTGTTTTTATTTATTTATTTATTTTCAACTTAAAGTCTCCAATTTATGTTTTTGGTTTTACAGATTAGGTGAAGCAGTAGACAGAGCTCTTCTTAACCATCTTCTGAAGATGTTTACTGCATTAGGAATTTACTCGGAAAGTTTTGAAAAGCCATTTCTTGAGTGCACTTCTGAATTTTATGCTGCCGAAGGCATGTTATACATGCAGCAATCAGATGTTCCAGATTACTTGAAGCATGTGGAGGTGAATATTTGATTTCATTGCTTTGTGTATGCAATACCTTTTTTATCTTTTCAATTGACGACTTATTCCAATTTTTTTGCTTCTACAAGTGTCCTAGAATGTTAATCAAAGTCCTTTTAGTTTTTGTTTAAACTCTTTATATTGCAATTTATGTTTATATTTGGAGATTTGCGGGTACTATGTTGCAGACAAGGTTACAAGAAGAGCATGAGAGATGCTTGATCTATCTGGATGCTAGTACAAGAAGGCCATTAATAGCAACTGCAGAAAAGCAGCTTCTCGAACGCCATATATCTGCTATTCTTGACAAGGTTTCTATTGGCCGTTAATTTTTTGATTCTTCCGTTTAAACTCTATCTCACTCTGTGTTTCGACTTATTCAAGGGATTTATGTTGCTGATGGATGGGAATCGTATTGAGGACCTTCAAAGGATGTACAATCTCTTTTCCAGAGTAAATGCTCTCGAATCATTAAGACAAGCCCTTAGCTCATACATCAGGAGGACAGGCCAGGGCATTATCATGGATGAAGAGAAGGATAAAGATATGGTTTCCTCCCTTTTAGAATTTAAGGCTTCTCTCGACACAATATGGGAAGAAAGCTTTTTCAAGAATGAAGCTTTTTGCAATACCATAAAGGATGCATTTGAGCATCTCATTAATTTGCGCCAGGTAACTTTCTATTTCTTTTCTTTTCCTTTTTTATTTTTTATTTTTTATTTTTTTATTTTTTATTTTTAAAGGAAACGAGAAAGTGACTTCTTTCTTGGCCTCCTGCATTCTTTGTCCGGTTATTTCCTGTTGCTTTCACTAATTTTAAAGTGGAAAAACAAAGAGGTAACGTGACATGTGTTTTAAAGGAAAAGGGTAAAGAAATGCCATATGAACCGATGAAGATGAGTGACATATGGGCTTGCGGCTTTTAAAAATATCATATGCTAAATTATGCTAAAAAGAATGATGCATTGCTTTTTTTTTTTTTTTCATTTCATATATCATATCGTCCAAGCATGGTGGTAATTTTGTCTTTGTGAGCTTTGTTACTTCGTATATCGCTTTAAAGACACTCAATCCTTAAATTGAAGCATTTTCTAACCATTATTATTTTTTAAATTGCTAGTACCTCCATTCCACATTACGTATCGGCAATGAAGTAGACCCTTTGGAAATGTTAATTAATTGGTGCCAACCTTTTTGGCATGCGCTCATTCTCCAACCCCTCCCTTTTCAACAACCTGCTCCCCAATCCATCTCATTGCTTCGTTTCATATTAGCACAATCTATTTATGTCGATTCTTAAGAGTAAATAATTGTCTTCTGTATAACAGAACCGCCCTGCTGAACTAATTGCAAAGTTTCTGGATGAGAAACTTCGTGCTGGGAATAAGGGTACCTCTGAAGAGGAATTGGAGGGCACACTTGATAAAGTCTTGGTTTTGTTCAGGTTTATACAGGTACATTTAGTTTATGTATACAAGAATCAAATAACTTCATTCCGTGGATTAACTGAAATATATTTTCCTCGCAGTTTTTGCTGTGGCTGTTTCTGTTATATATTATACCGGTTTTTTTTATTGTCGTCAAGATTATACTGAGAAAACAACTTGCTTTAATCCTTTTTTCAATCAAGGGCAAAGATGTATTTGAAGCTTTTTACAAGAAGGATCTTGCAAAAAGGCTACTTTTGGGGAAAAGTGCTTCAATTGATGCAGAGAAGTCTATGATATCTAAGGTTAATATTGGATAGTTTTGTTTATTTTCTAATATCTATTGTAACTATATATCAACCTAAATGTCGAGTTAACGAGATTTTATTACTCTTACAGCTGAAGACCGAGTGTGGCAGTCAATTCACAAACAAACTTGAAGGAATGTTTAAGGTGTGCTTGTTTCCCCATTTATTTTATGTCTAGGAATTGATGACTAATCGTGTTATTGGTCAAGATTTTGATCTGAAACAGCTGATTTATGTTTTTTTGTCTAGATGTACTTTTTAATATGTGAAAGATAACTGAGGCGATGATTTGTATTCAACTAATCAATGCCAGATTTATTAACTTTTTTAACTCATAGATTTTAATCTTGGAGGGGGACTTTTCCTTGACCTCAAACTTGGGTCTAAACAATCTGTAGTTCCATTTGGGCTTCTCCCATCTTTATAAGCGTGTCAAATGAGAACAAAGATCTCTTAGAAGCTTCTTTTATCTAGTGGGATTAAACCAGTTATTGTACAAGATTCGAGCTATGCTAGTTTTCAGGCTAACATGCCTTAACCTTGTTTCCGTGTACCATTTTAGGACATCGAGTTATCAAAAGAGATAAATGAGTCCTTCAAACAATCATCCCAGGCAAGGACAAAACTTCCATCGGGTATTGAGATGAGCGTTCATGTCCTAACTACGGGGTAGGTTGAACAAGATTCCTGGATTATATCTATTTGTATTCTGGTTACCTACGACAGTTTAATTGGTGATTTGGTTGCTTGCTTCAGGTACTGGCCAACGTACCCTCCCATGGATGTTAGACTCCCTCATGAACTGAATGTTTACCAGGTTGGATTTTCTACATTTTCGAAGCTCTTCATGATCAGTAGTTTAAATGTGCATGTGTTTTCATAGTTTTTTATTTTTTCTTTTGCTTGGTCAATAGGACATTTTCAAGGAGTTTTACTTGAGCAAGTACAGTGGAAGACGTTTAATGTGGCAAAATTCGTTAGGTCACTGCGTATTAAAAGCTGAGTTTCCTAAAGGCAAAAAGGAGCTTGCAGTTTCTCTTTTTCAGGTTGGTATAATTTGGGCTAATATCCTTTCCTTTTGTTTTCTCATATATTTAATCTCTCCTTTTGGTGGTGTTGTATCTGTTTTGTTCCAGACTGTTGTTCTGATGCTGTTTAATGACGCTGAGAAGCTGAGCTTTCAAGATATTAGAGACTCCACTGGCATTGAGGATAAGGAACTAAGAAGAACTTTACAGTCTCTTGCGTGTGGAAAAGTTAGAGTCCTGCAAAAGGTAGGTTCCTTTATGGCCATTGCACTCCAGGATATGTATATTATTATTAGGTACCGTATATCATAATTTATTTTATGACTCGATTGCCTTTGGACATGATTTTTACAGTTGCCAAAAGGGAGAGACGTGGAAGACAATGATGCATTTGTGTTCAACGAAGGGTTTAGTGCTCCACTTTACCGTATCAAGGTACAATCTTATGATGCTGTTATCAGAAGCTTACGTTTGCAGGAGAAAATATGGAATGTGGATGATTCATAAGTTCTAATCGAGTCGAGACCAGAGAATCTTTCGATAGGTTTAAATCTCTGTTGTAGCTAATAGGATGAAGCTTCAAGCTAACATTCCCTTCATGTGTATAGGTAAATGCAATCCAGATGAAGGAGACAGTAGAGGAGAACACGAGCACCACTGAAAGAGTATTCCAAGACCGTCAATATCAGGTTAACTTCCGATTATTATTTGTTTCTTGTTTTCCCTTCTGCAGTTTACGATTTTTGTTTTTGTCCAGCATCCCAAAAGTGGCTGTTCTTGTAGAACCTAATGGAGTTTACACATGAAAATTTTGGGTTTACTTTCTATTTTCAGGTTGATGCTGCTATAGTTCGGATAATGAAGACCAGAAAAGTTCTGAGTCACACTCTTCTGATTACTGAACTCTTCCAACAGGTAAATGACACTCTTTAGACATATTTTCCCACATGTATGCCGTGTCATAACACGTTGAGATGGCGCCATTCTCTAAGACCCTTTGGTCTAATGGGCATGGGGGAGCGGGGTGGGAAGGGCTTTGGGTAGGGGGTTGTGGGTTCACATAATTTGTCACCCGAGGTTCACATGTTCGAGGATCCAATTCATTTACTTGATCGGTCGGGCTTTGTTGAAGAAAATAAACTGATTGTGTTATCTCTGTGTTGAGCAGCTCAAGTTTCCGATAAAACCTGCCGATTTGAAGAAGAGAATCGAAAGCCTTATCGACAGGGAGTACCTAGAGCGGGACAAGAACAACCCCCAAATTTACAATTACTTGGCGTAATCCGTCTTTTTTGTTTCCTTCCTTTCCTTGTAAATGACTTGGGGGTATAGCTTCCGTCCTCAGAAAGGAGGTAAGATGTTCATTCCCTTGTCTGATTAATGTACAGTAACTTTTTAGTTCTCTCTTTTTTCATTTTTGTTGTGATCAACACTGATTGTAAATTATTTCGAGTCTGTTCTTTTACAATTTGTATTCTTATCATGGAGTTAAAGTCTCTGAATGGATTTTTATTTCTTGGAAATAGGATCTTGAAGGACAGCCCGAAAAAAAAAAAGAAAAAAAAAAAACTGGGGTGGGTATACTTTTGCATTTCAAGTTGTCTTTGTTTTCTCTCGTCAAGTCTGAACTTACTAGTCTGCTGTTATAGACGGTACTTTTGTTCTTATTGGGTTTTTATTTTTTATTTTTTATTATATATATATATATATAATTTTGGAAGGAAATTTGTTAATAAGAGATATCATGTATCAAGTATCATTTTTTTTTTTTTTATCTTCATTTACCCCAAAAAAAAAAAAAAGATATCATTTATCCTTTTTTTTTTTCCCTCACCCAAAAATAATGTCACTGCTTATTTTTCAGTGGGAAAAAAAGTGTCACTGTTTTCGTTTTATGGAGTGTATCCATTAAAAATATGTACATACGTGGTTGCTTCTCATGAGTCATGTCTCCCATTGGATACAATTTTCTTGAAGATATCCATCTTTTTACAAATACAAGTAGAACAAATTTTTTTCTTTTTCTTTATTTTGCATTGTATTTGCTAGTAGAGATTTTGAACTTTGCATCTTTTGATAGAGTTGGGGTGTGAAATTGTTTTTAAGCTATGCATCTTTTGATAGAGTTGGGGTGTGAAATTGTTGTTAAGCTATGCCTATCATTACAAATAGAACAAATTTCAAATCACTAGTCTGTGTTTTGTCTAGGGAGGACAAAAAGGAAATGAATTGGATAAGAGATTATAAATCCCAAAAAATATGTGACATGAATTTCTCTCAATATAAAAGGATTTCAGGAAATGAATTGAAAAATTGATTTCAAACACACCCCCCCACCCAACAAAAAAAAAGTTATTAAATCCTTTTCAATGAAAAAGGACTAGAGCAGAAATCCATACTAAAACACAACAAAAAGGGTCCTCATCTAAGTTAATTCATTAATTCTTATCTGCTTTTCACCTTAACAAAATCTTTATGTGAAGTGACAAAGATATTCCAATCGTTTCAACTTTTCCTTGAAATATCATAGTTGGAGGCGTCGCTTTAGGTTTACAAGAATTGCTCTATAAGGGCTCTGGTAACTAACAGCATCTCCAATGTAATGTTAAATTAGTATATCAATAGTGAATTTTAGTATTTGAATGAAAAAAGTGCTCTCTAATGAAGTGCAAGATAGATTTGTCGTAGTATACCAGTGTTCTGGAACTTCTAATTTCAATCGAAGCATATAGATCCGTAAATAGATTTGTATGTATAGTCACTTCAGTTATGCTCGTTGTTTCTCGAAAGTATCTCTTTTTTGGGAACATGGTCAACCGGTGGTAAATTTTATTACACGATTAACTAATATCAAATTTAAGTTTTAATTCTTATTTGTTTGGTGTCTTTACTTTTTAATGTAAAGATTATTCTTAAATTATCTAAATACTAAAAAATTCACTTTTACGAGTTCTTTTGTTCTTTTTTTTTTTTTTTGGGAGAAAAAGTGAGTTTTATTCACTAGCTTAAATATCAGAAAGTATAAACGACCTCAAAATTAGAAGAACAAACTCATAACAAAGCAAATCACCAAAGTTCTGAAAAACTAAATTCACCAAGAAGTGGGCTACACCATTCCCATGACGGGAGATGTAACAAGCTTTACCACTAACAGCATGAATAATAACCTCCTTGATACGAGCTATCACATTTGATTTTGGAACCCTTGACAAAGGTCGTTGGATAGCCCGAATGACATTCACTGCATCTGATTCTAGAATCCAATGCTCCAGACCGCAATTTTGAGCTAAAAGAATTCCTTCTCTAGTTGCTAAAGCTTATGCAATGTGAGGAGAGAAAGAACCCCAAATTGTTTTGCTCACTGCTGCTAAAACTGCCCCTTGGTCACAGCGGATGACTACTCCAATCCCTACAAAACCAACTTCCTTTTGCACACTAGCATCCACATTAATTTTCACCATCTCCGGAGGAGGGTATCCACAGAATTACATCTTTGGAAATCTCCTAGGATTCTACTACTATCTCCTTAGCCTCCAAACCCCTATTATTGAAAACAAACTCGTTTCTGTTTGCCCACATACTCCACACTACCATCACAAAATTTATAGCTCTTCCAACGCGCCAATCATGGACAATAATAAACACAGAGGGCTAAATGGCCCTCGGTTGAAGGAACAAATTCGACGCCAAATAGCTGTTAGACCCCATACTTCCAATGCAGCAGCACACCTCAAAAAAAAATATGGCATACATCCTCAACCTCCTCTCAACAACATAGGCAAGTCCGAGGGCAATTCACCCCTCTTTTTGCTAATAAGTCTCGGATGGGTAAGGCATTGTGATAAACACGCCAAATCAGGATTTTAACTTTGCTTGGAACATTAAGCTTCCACAAACGCTTTCACCACTTCCCTTCCACACCATTCTCAGCACAAGATTCTAAGATTTGACTATCCATAGCCACTTTGTAACCCGATCTAACCGTGTAGCAGCTGTTGTCTTCATAATGCCAAAGCATCATATCACGCCAAACTCTCACTCCCAAAGGAATGCTAAAAATGGCCTTCCTATCAACCTCCCAGAAGTAGCTCATCACTGCATCTCTATCCCAAGCCCCATTAGCAATTAGATCAGAGACAAGCAAATCATCCAAACCTGCTGGCAGCTTCGTTATAGGTTTAAAAGTGGTCGAACGGGGGATCCACGGATCATGGAAGACTCTGATATCCTCCCCATTACCAACTTTCCATCTAGTCCCTTGAAGAATCACTTCTCTACCCCAAAGGATACTTCTCCAAATATACGAAGGATTATGCCCAATATTCACAGCCAAAAAACTCGAACTCAAGCAAAATATTTTGCTTTGAGAACACGGGGCATAAGAGAATTGGGATAAGAAAGAATGCGCCATCCTTGCTTAGCAAGTAACGCCTTATTAAAAATTTCCATATCCCGAAATCCCATCCCTCTAGTTTTTGCACGACGTAAAATCTCCCAACGAACCCAATGAATCTTCTTCTCCTTATCATCACCACCCCATCAAAAATTAAGAGATAAGAGGTCGGAGCTCCTTACAAAGTGAGGACGGAATTTTGAAAACACTCATGGCATAGGTGGAGGTGCTTGGGCAACTGCCTTTATAAGAATCTCCCTACCCCGAATCGAGAACACCTTACTCTGCTACATTTGTAACTTCTTCCAAACTCGTTCCTTAATTCTATTAAACATCCTCCGTTTATTTCTCCCCACAAAATAGGGAAGACCCATGTAAGAAACATGGTTAATGTCATTGGATAGGCCAAGCAAATTGGAAATATTACCTCGACTACCCTCCCTCAAATTTGGACTAAAAAGAAATTACCGCATTTTGGAAATTGATGTTTTGATTTTTTGCCCCGAAGCACGCTCATACATCATCAGAATGTTCTTGATCACATCACAACTTGCTTCATTAGCTTTGCTAAAAATAATACTTTCATTGGCAAACAAAAGGTGATTAGCAATATCGTTATATCATTGGAACATAAAATAAGACAATGATAATGTTGTTTTTCACCTCTCTTTTATAACAAATATAACATTTACATTTACATAGACAAATGCATTAAAAGATAATTAAATAGCAAATTAGAAACCAAAACAAATGAATAAAATCACACCATTATAACCTCCAGTCCACAAGATAGAGATATTTTCTTACACAAAACAAACACTGACACATCAAAAAAAAAAAAAAAAAAAAAAGAAAAGACGGTATAGTTATAGCCCGCAAGAATCAACAAAAATCAAGCTGAAAATATAAAACGACAGACGATCAATCGTCGTTTACACAGAGACAGACGAGAAGAAAAGAAATCAGACGGCCTTGATTTCCTCAGGAGGAGGAGCAGCAGCATCGGGATCGGAGTGGAGGATATGGGCATGGGGGGGAGGTGGGTTCGGATTGAGAGGAGCTCGGACGTCGTTGACGTCGTCGTCGGGATCGTAATCGGGATTGAGAGAGCGATCAATGGCTTCACGACCTTTGTCGAGACAAGGTTTGCAGGCGAACTCGATGGTGATCCATCCCACTATCACTCCTGCTATCGCTATCACTGCGCTCGTTATCGCCCCCATTCTTCACTCTTCTTCTTCTTTTTCTTCTGGTTTTTGTTTTGTCTTTCAGTTCGGTCCTCGATTCGAGGGGGTCAATTGGGATCGGAGTTGTCAGTCTTAAGTTCCAATTGGCTCATTTTGGGTGTTCTTATTGGGCTTCACTGACCACCCCACCTGTTTTTTTTTTAAATATAAAATTACCTAAATATTTTTTTTTTCATCTACTAATCAACATGACACAAATTTATAATTCTTAATTAACATGACACAAATTCAAAATAACTTTAGTTTAATTTTATATTATATTAATCTAGTGTTAATTTTTTATATCATGTTGATACAATAATATTTAAATTTATGTCTTCAGGTGTTCCCCCTCGCCCCTTTCACGCAAATAATTGAAATAAATAATGTAGATTTTTGTGATTATAGGTATAAATTAGCGGAAATTTTACACATGAATGCATTGTGAAATAAAGAGTTCCAATCTCTTATTAAAAAAAAAAAAGAGAAGATTTTAAAATATTTGAACTAAATAACAAAGAGTTCTTTCTTCTTCTTCTTCTTCTCTTGTTTTTTTTAGTAAATTATTTATTCAATTTTTAATCACATAAAAGTTAAAACCAAAGACAATAGGGGTTTTTAAGAAAATTAGATTTTTTTAAAATACATTTTTTAATAAATGTCTCAAATTTTGTTAATTTAAATTATTATTTTTTAAATAGTTGATCGTGGAGATGCACCATTGATCTTTCAATGATAGACCATTATAAATTCAACCAAAAAAAAAAAAAAGTCATTTACCTTGCAAAAAAGAAAAAAAAAACTTCAGTTATTTATTTAAAGGAGAGCTCCAAAAACGTCCACCCACTTAATTTTTTTTTTGAATTAGGATTTTAATTTTATAAAAAGTTACCATATAGGTTTAGGATGACGTATGTTTCAAGAATTTGGAATAAGGCATACTCTCATCATTACAACGGGATGACTCGAATCTAAAACTTCTTTGTGAAAGAGTTAAAAAATACGCATCACTCACCTCGATCGTGTTAGTTATTCCATCTTTACTCTTGTTTTGTACAACTACTAAAATTTGACCAATTGTGGCTAGAACTTTTAAAGTACCACGGTATTTTCCATCAAAAGTTTTCTTTTCAATCCTACAATTCATATCAAAGTTGCGAGCCTAATGTTCCTCTTCGGCTGAATGCATACTTCAGTTATGTATTGAGTTGGCCAATACGTCTTTGATTCTTGGTTTGCATTTCAAACTTTGTGTTAGTACGGTTACACCTTCATAATCATTTCAGACCCTTAATTTATTCGATTATAGAGATCGTTTCTTTCTATCATCTGACGAATGGTGTTCAAGTAAGTTATTGTGCATGATGCAAAGGCAAACTAATCCAGACAGCTTTCTAAATTGTCAAATACAAGAAATAGAATCCAAGTTGATAATGGTTGTCCCAGTACCATCTAAAACATCGATCCAAGAAATAGATTGTCTGACAGCTGTGTGACAAGATCAAAATGCTAACAACTGTTCTAAATTCCAATGCTCAGATCTACCATATGAGCAATATCTGTAATCAGCACATGAACAAAGTGTAATCATCATATAGCCTAACTACACTCTCGGAATGCTAGGGCTCGGGTGAGACATCGGTCGTGTTCATCACCACACACAGAATGTCTAACTGGACTGTGTAAGACCCGCAAATGGGGCTTTTCTGGTGCCTCTTGAGCATTTTTCTAATGAGTGTTGAATCAACATCTCTTCTAGTTGTTTACAAAATTGAATAAAAAAAATATATATATTTCTTTTTCCTGAAATTGCAATAAAATAGGTGGCCAAATACAAGTTACAACTATGCTGCAACACCAGTAACAGAGCAATCAGGTAAGAAATTAAGAAATATAAGTATTTATATATAATCATTACATTCCCATTACAACCAAAACCCCTTTCACACAGATATTATCACTCTACAAAGCTAACTATTACGAGTAATTACAACTTTTTGAAGATCATATCACAACATGAAAGGAAAATCAAGCAACTAAGCAAACAGAACCTGAGAACTTGAAGGTGTCAAGTCGGAGAAACGGTCGGGAGCATCAATGACACGCCATTGAACACCAAAGCTCCACTTCTCGGAATTGTTTTTCTGGTTAAGCCTGGAGATATGACCCACCGCAATGTGAAGGTTCCGACCCACGACATAGATCCTGCAGTCGCAGGCGTTTACAGCAAACGGTTTGCATATCTGTTCTGGTAGTGGGGGTCCCTCTATGGGCTCCCAAGAATCAGTATCTGTGTCATATACCTTAAGTTTCATCCTCTCGAGCTCCGAGACCACAAACAAGTGGCCATAAACCACCACGCTTGAACCTGTCCAGCCCTCTTTCAGTCCAACAGCCATGCTTTCCCAATTGTCAGTTCTCGGGTCGTAAACCTGACCCCTTGGAGAGACATCGAAAGGCCACAACCAGCCTTCCGTGACAAAAAGCTTTCCGTTGAGAACTGCAGCATCGTATGAGGGCATATTTGCTCTCATGCTCGCAATGGGACGCCAGTTCCCTTTCACAGGATCCAAAACCTCAGCTAAGTCCAGCTCATAACGATCTGCACAGTTTCCTCCGGCCACATAAATCATTCCGTCGATAATCCCACTCGCAAAAAAAGACCTGGCAGTGATCATCCGATTCATCACAGTCCAACGGTTTTTCTGCATTTCATACTTGAGGACCAAGTCAAGTGGGCAATCTACATCAGACACCAGGCCCCCACAGACAAAGAGAGTCCCCTCATGAGGGATCGAAATGCATCGGAATCCATGGGGACAAACCTTGTCTTTACAAGGCATTGACGGGATGGTATGCCAAGAGAAATGAGTGAGGTCAAGAACCTGCCACTGAATCTTCCCGGTGCACTTATGGAAGGCAAAAACAAAGAGCCAAGGGTCTTTGAAGCGTAACTCTTTTCGCCGTGTGAAAAACCGCTCTTTACTCCCAAGAAGTAAATGCCATCTCTTGCAAACAGCTCTGCAAGCCACATGACTCTCAACTGGAAGCCGAAGGAGACAGTTTAGCGCAACGTCATCAGGAAGTCCCGGAATTAATGGTTCTCCCCTTAGAGACAATTCCAACTCTGATAAAGCATTCAACAGAGAAGATTGCATAACAGCTAACCTAAACTTGGGGGATAATGTCATTTGAGACTCCCCTAGTTTATGCACGGGCGCTTGTTCGGACGACAACTGAACCCGCTGCATCTCTCTCTCTCTCTCTAGAGTCAAATATCCAAAACCTCAAAAATTTTCACTGAGGAACCCCAAATAAGTTTCAAAACACAATCTCTTCTCTACAATATGTTCCCAGTGGTTTCAACTAAGGAAAACAACAGAACCAAATCTCAAAACCCAGCAAGCGAATTGATTCCAAATTCTCAATTTCTGATATTTTTTCTCAGAGGAATCCCAAATCCAAACACACCAAAGTAAAGCACCAATTCCTTCACCACAAAACCTTTACAACACACACTAACCATAAACAGTACATAAAAATTCCCATCTAGAGAATCTAAATTCAAGCACACAAATATTGACCTCTCTTTAGCTTAAACCACAGTTGTGTTGTATCAAAGATACCAAATTTCAGAATCCAAAACTCAACCCAAAATACACGAACACTTCAAAATCAGCTGAAGATTTTTTGGCTTTTTCTTCCTTCTTTTTCAGCTCCAACCTAAAAACCCACAAAAACCCAGTTCTTGAATTAGCTTATAAGCATTAATAGAAGACTAAACCCAGAACCCAATGAGCTTTTGCATTTAATATTAACTAGGAATCACCACCAACAACAAAGAAGAAACACGAACACAAAAGAGAATGAAAAACTGATTATAATGAAACTTACAAGCAAGAAAGTTTCTTCAAACAAAACTGTTGCTTTTGGTAATGAGGATTTTAGAGCTCTTTAGCTTTATTTTTTTTTCAAATTTTTTTTTGGGATTTTTTTTTTTTTTGAAGTACCAGCCATACGCATCAGACTATTCTTCCTTTCTTAAGCAAAAGATTATTCTATTTTGTGGCAAAGATGGTTCCTTGACTCAACATTACTACAAAACCACGCGCATGAATGAGCGAGAGTGTTCACGCGCCTGAATGGGCTAGTCGGCTACATCGATTTTGGTTGTCCACGTGCAAAGGAGGCGCGTGATCTGTACTTGCCGTGTGAGTGAGGGAGGGTGTAGCTATGTGTCAGGACTATGTACCTGGAAGATTGACAAGAAGAACCAGAAGATTAGCGGCTGTCTCTTGACAGCGCATGAGTTAAGTTACATTTTGTTTTATTTATTTATTTATTTATTTATTATTTTATTTTTTGAAAGGAGAATTCTAATTTAGATATTTTTATTTTTTTTAATGCCATTGTTGTTTCAATGAGTTTATATAATTTGCGTTTAATTTATCAGTTGGAAATGAAATTTTTAAGTTGAAATTAGTTGATTTTTTAAAAATTAATTATAATTTTTTTTAATTTTTCAGAAAAAAATAAAAACTGAGATGAAAAAGTACAATTTAATTGGAATTAAGTTGAAATGTCAAATGAAACAATATTTTTGAAATGTTTTAACCAAAAAATATATATATAGTAAAAAGAAAAATAAAAAAAAATTATAAATTGGTTATAAAGGCCACTAAAATTAAATAATAAAAAAAAGACAAAGAAATAACCTTGAACGACAACAACTAAAATAATAAAATCTGATTTTATTTCTACAATTTGAAATCCCTCCGTAATAAGTGATCATTTATCTTTTTAACAAATTATTAAGCTTCGTTAATTTATCCCAAGACCCTAAAGCATTGTTGGAATTAACAATCTTAATTTTGGAACCTCTTCAGTGTCAGTAATTCAGCCCAACTTAGAAAGCAAATTATTCCAACTTCTTTGTCAGCAAAATCAGAAAAGCTCCCCTCATTTGGACAAAAAATTTCCTTTTCGAAAAATAGACACTTGATACAAACATAGAGTTATTTTGATAAACGGTAACAGTCTATCTCGCACCTTATTTTTCTAACTTCACTGTCAAAAAACTCTTGTTTCCTCATTCGTTGACTAAACTATGATTTTTTTTTTTTCTTATTTTCCAATAATGATAATTTCTTTTCTTTTTAAGTGATATCCGCCTAAGAATGACGAGGTACTGCATTCATCTTATTAAGAGGAGTTGGCACAATTTGAGGGCCTGAAAATGAACTTTTTCATTTAGTTCGTTGGTTGGAGATAAAATATTTATGTTAGAGTTAGTCGACTTTTCGAAAACTATTTATAATTTTTATTAATTTTTCAAAAAAAAAAAAAAAAACAAAGACTGCAATGGAAATGGAAATATAAATTTTAAGTTAAAGATGGTACACCAAATGCACTATTAATTGAATACCTATATCATAATTTATCATTGGAATCGTAGTCGCCTGGGGAGCAATTATTTCTATTTCAAATGAAAGAAAAACAACATGTAACCATACGAGAAAGAATCGAAAGGTGACGATTGCAGAATTGAAATCAAGGCGATGACAGTTTGTACGCTGGCACCCAAAAAACGACCACAAAGAGGGAAAACTAATTAACTAGGTTTTGTGAAAACCCTAGGAGAAAAATTTCCCTTTGCCAACACATATGTGTATATGTTTCATGTTTATAAATATATATACACACACACATATATATATATATATAAGAATTATATTCGCCCTTTTAGTATATTATTTAAATTACATTAATACCCCTTAATTGAAAGATTTTACGTAGAGAGAGAATATTATATAAACTGTTTCAATCAAGGAAGTAATTTTGTAATTTTAGCAAATGATAGAAAAATATCAATGTAATTTTCCCTTTAAAAATGACAATATCAATGTAATTTTCCCAAGTTATAGTTTGATATTTTCTTTGAATTATTAAATATCTTGTCCAAATAAACGAGAAAACACCTTGTCAAATAAACTCACAAATACTTTTCTTTCTAAATTTTTTTTTTTTTTGGAAAGAATACTTTTCGTTCTCATTAAATTGCCATTATTTCTTTTTCCATCTTCTAATTTATTGATTCAATTTCGAAGTAGGAGTGCGCAAATGTAGTTGAGTGGAGTACTCAACGTTAACTTTAAGCCAAACAATAAAACTTGTTTAGTGCTAAATAGTGATTGCATTGACTAGTATGATTGCATTAACTAGTTTTATTCATGATAAGAAATGATACAAGGGGCATGCTGACCTTTAGCATTTAATTATATGTTATGTTTTTCTTTTACCCTTATAATATAATGACATAATTTTCGGTGTTTATTGCTTCCTTTTTTTTTTATGGTAGAATTTAGAGGCCATTTGAAACAACGTTTTCAGACAAAATTTTACAACTCAACTGCAAAACTTTTAAATTTACGTCTCACTTTTTTTTTCTTCCCTTTTCAAAAATTTCAAATTTTAAAAGTTCATAATTTAATTATTTCATGTCAAAATGAGATTATTTGTTTTTAATACATTACACAAAATTATGAGGGAAACAAAATAAGATCCATAAAGCATATTTTTTTCGAATACATTTCAAATTTATACATTATTTTCTATATCACAGTTCATTCCGATTCAAACTTCAACCAAATACACATTTCAATTCAAATGTACAAAACTTCAATTCCAACTGTTGTTCCAAATAGGCTCTTTGTGTTAAGCCTAACTGTTATTCACCAACACATGTAATTACAATAGAGTTCTAGCATCATTAAGCAGAGTTTAGCGTTTCACCTATGCGGAGAAGATTAAGTATTAAAAATCTAATAAATCATTGAAAAAGGTAGATATGTATACTTCTATTTTATCTTTAGAATCGATGCTAATCACAAGAACCTAGCTAGTTGAGTCGAAATTATGGTCTCATTTCAATTTCTTTTCAAAGGGTTCACTCACGATGCATTCTTTAATAAAATCCAATATTATTCCCTGAAGATAGATAGAATATCTAAACCTTATATCCCTTTTTATAACTCTAAAGCACTCCCACCATAACATTAAATTCATGTTGCTTTGGAGCTTTCTAGAATATGGATGGAAGCCTAGGCGTACGTTTCTAAACCTTATATCCGGTAATTAAAAACAAACATTAAAAAAATGTTTTTTCCTAGATTTATTCAAATTTAATGATTAGAAACACAACCCTCTTATTATGATTTTTTTTCACCCCGCACCCTATTATAGAATTCTCCTTCTCATCTTCTAAGAAAATATCGAAAAAAGAGTATACTATTAGAGGACTTTCAATAATTGAAATTTCGGTGCATGTTTTTAAATCTTAAATATAATCAAACTCATATATATATATATATATATATAAAGGTGCAAAACTAAAAGAATATGATACAGTTTGAACGGTTTAAAACAAAAGCCCTCCAAATTCCAAAAGGACATTTTTTATACCTAAAAAAAAGAAGAAAAAAAAAGTGACGTTGTTATAGGCCCCAAACATCTATTTTTGGAATAAAGGAAGGTTTGGAAATTAACATGATATGGATTAGAATATTTTAAAGAGGATGAGAAAGCAAGAAATAAAAAAGCAAATCCCCAGAAGAAGCTTACGAATACATTACCAAACCCCTTTCATTTTCAGCTCTGTTATTTTTACGCGTTTTGGTCTATTTTCCTTTGGTTTGGTGCTCGTTCACTTAATAAAATAAAAGAATTCCAAACCCATCTACTTCATTGACATTTGTCAATTTGCTTGGAGGCAAGTCATTTTCCATCGTCATTGGATTGGATATATTTCTTGTTAAGCTAACTATTATATCTGTTAGGTAATCATTAGGGGGAAAGAGTCGTATCTGTTAGGTGTTCTACTAAAGATCTATATATATGTGTGTCCCTCAATATATATATATATATATATATATATATTCATGTGTGTGTGTGTGTGTGGATTTGGTGATTGATAAACATCGAAAACAAATAGATTTTGTTATTAATTTTATTTTTAAACTTAAAATATAAGTACAATAATGTTTTAGTCATTAATTTTAATATTAAATATTATAGAACCAGTTCTCGAATTATCAAATTTTTAATGAATTGTGGAAATAAAAATCAATAGGTAGATCAAAATATCACAACTAAGTCGATATCCCTTTAGAACCATAATCACTTTCTCATTCTGCTAAAATTTATTGATAGAAAACATAATAATACAAGTTTGTTTACAAAGGGGTAATAAACAACTTAATAAAAGGAAACTGAATTAAAAAGCCTATTGCTTCTCGTAGAAAATCCAAAGAGCAGTCCCAAAGAATTGAGCCGTAACTCTTTTCTTGGAAATAGCCTTCAAATATGTCTCGTTAAACCTCTAGTCAAAATCCATTGAGGAAAAAAAAAAAAAAAAAACCATAGAGGAAAAATAGTATACATTTACTTATCAAAGTCTGCTAATTACATAATCTATAACATGACAAACCCGCCAAATCCAAAAGAATTTATAGGGAGTAATAATCTGGAGCATTAAACTACCAAGTATCCTTGTCAATGTGAACCGCTTTCGAAGCTATCTTATAATAGTTTCACTCCAAAACACCATTAAAAACTAGACTCTAATTACAGCATGAAGATCATTGTGCTTGAATTTAAGGTTGTTTTTGTTATTTAAATTTCAGAGCACTAGTCTTCTCAGAATTTGCATCTTTCAAAGTTGAAATTTGAAACGTTAAAATTACAAAATTAACCCTAATTAGGGTAATTATAGTACAATTTTTATTGGTGTTTTGGAGAAAAGGACTATTATAGGACAAATTGAAGTTCAAGGACTGGTTTTGGGACATTTTGAACTTTTAGAGACTACAATGAGATTTGACCTAGAGTTTAGGGACCAAAATCAAAATTAATCTTATTTTTCCTCGGATTCTTCGTGGGGTTAATGATTTAGAGGAATATGTGATGTTAGGGCTTTTAACCAATCCGTAAATCTATTCACTTCTTTCAATTAAATCTAATTTGCTGAATTGGATTGGAAAGGGAAAAGAACGGATTGATAAGCAATTAGAATTTTTCTAATCCATATATTACGTATTGGATTGTGAATGAACAATTTACTATTTCGTGAAATGTGAATCCAAACTATTTACATATATATTCCAATATATATACCAATACAATAATATATATATATATATATATATATAATATAATTCCAAACCAATCTAAGTCATTGACATTTGTTGATTTGCTTGGGGCGAGTCACTTTCCATTTTCTTTGGTGATTGGATATATTTCTTGTTAATTAGCTAACTATCATATCTGTTTGGTAATCAATAAGGGGAAAAAACTATATCTGTTTGGTGTTCTACTAAATATGGATTTTTCATATATATATATATATATAAGAACTTTTTTCGTGTGGCACTGTTGGATAGCCGGATGGAAAACCTCTCCATCTATATATATATATATATATATATATTTCTCTCTAGTGAGTTGTACCGCGCTCTTCCCCAGATTGTGTCGGTCTCCTGCGTGGATTGTACTGCTGGACAGCCATTCCGTCAGACAGGAAACAATTCCATATATATATATGGATTTGGTAATTGATAACATTGAAAACAAATAGGTTTTTTTTTTTAATTTCATTTTTTGTCTCAAAATATAGGTTAAATTCTTTTTTAGTCCTTAACTTTTAAAATGTTCTAAAACCAATTTTTGAATTATCATTTATCCTCTAATAGATTATCGCATGAAGATCAAGTACGTTTTAGTGAAGGTTATTTTTGTTATTTAAATGTTAGTGTGCAAGTGTTTTGAAAATTTATAACTTTTAAAATTGAAATCCGAAACATGAAAATGACAAAATTAATTAAAACTAAGGTAATTACAGTATGATTTTTAATAGCATTTTGGAGGAAATGACTATTGTAAGATAAATTAATAGTTTGAGGACGGGTTCTGGCCTATAATTCAAGAATTAAAAATTAAAATTAATCTTATTTTTCCTTGGATTCTTTTGTGGGGTAATGATTTGAAGGAATAGATGATGTTAGGGCTTTTAATTAACCAGTGAATCTGTTCAATCCGTTCAAGTAAATCTAACTCATTGAATTGGATTAAATTGAGAGATTGACAGATTGGTAAGGAATTAGGATATTCCTAATCAAAATGTTACATATTGGATTGTGAATTGAGATTTTCTTATCCTTGAAATTTACAAATCCAAACCATTCACATATATATATATATATATATATATATAAGTTTCATTTAAAGTAATATAGACGAGTGATAAACACTTTACTTCGAGTTTATAATTGATGTTTGTTTGTTGTAAGTGTAATGTTGCAATTTTGGTTTACTATCGAGACTTGAATTTGATTGTGTTATGATAATTGCACTTTATTAAACTATTTAATACTTTAGTGTGTTTATTTAAATTTTCAAATGCTATGTATTGAATCCACAAAATCCGATGTTTATGAATCGGATTGAAAGTCTAACAAATTAAGATTTTACAAATATGTAAGTTACGTATTGGACTATGAATTGAGGCCTATTCTATGTAATCCAATCCATGAACATCCCTAAGTGATGTTAGCCTTAGTAAACGTCGTCTTTGGGAAATTCAGATACACCTTTAATGGAATAATAATCATCATCTTATTAAAAAAAAAAAAAAGAAAAGAAAAGAAAAAAAAAAACGCCTCTATTCAGGTTAAATGTGAGTCTCTGATAGAGAGTTAGATCCATCTGATGGGTCCCACGAACCATATAAGTCCTGCACTTTGTTAGAAAACCTGACTCAACCTGTCTGGTTAAACATGTTTTACGTGAGTATATGTGTGTGAAGAATTCAAAATAGTGTAAGCCTAGGCGCTCCATATAAAGTCAGTTGAATAGTCCATCAGTGACACGTTGTGGGGGTAAAATTTTGAAGTTGTTATATATGGATGTAACAAACTCTCATCGGTTTTGGGTCTCCCATGGAATAGAGGTGAACAAAGTTAAAACGGCTTTACAATTACACAGAGGAGTTTCAACCAGATGGGCAGTTCATTTTTTGTCAATATCTCCAGAAATATTAATTGGCCATTTTCCTAATTTAACCCTCCCTGAACCAACTATTCTCTCAGAAAGAATCTTTTATTTTCATTCAATGCATTTCAATTTGAAAGTCAGTTTTTTTGGAGAGATGAATTTAGTAAACTCTTTGCATAAATAATAAATTTATTTAATAAATTGAAAATGACTATCCAGAGGGACTGAACAATGAATGAACGTCTCTCTGAAAAGTTTTGACACCAATTTGTCTTATTATAGCCAACTCATCAGTTGGGAAAATTTGGGTAACGCCAAAAAGTCCAAAAGCTGTTTCACAACACACACTTTTGGTGCTTTCACATCAGTGTTGAGAGAGATAAAGAGAGATTATTTTCCACTAATTCTAAGCCAGTTGTAATTAGGATGTCTGATTGGCTAATTTTCAAAACTGAACCTGGTTTTGAATTTTCCAAGAAAAATAGTAATCAATGTGATGTAGAGTTTTCTTGTTGATTGAAGCTGTTCTCCATTAATCGGTAGTTAAAAAATTCATATAAGCTTTATAACAACGTATTTATCTTAAGAAAAGGGCTTAATTAACATAGTCTCACTTTATTCTTAATAAGATTTAAAATATCAAACTATTGATATCCGAACTTATCAAATGTTTCGCTATTGGTTCCCATGTGATAGAAAAATATTTAAGAAAACGGCATAACGATGCACAAGTGAAGGATAATTTGGTAAAATAAATATTATTTAGTTGATTGAACTAGTAAATAGAATTGGATTTATATTATCCAAATAATCCAACAAATGAAACCTATAATTTTGAATCAGTTGAGTAACATATCAACCATCTAATAGTCACTTTACCATATTACTTTCTACCCACCACGTGAGCCTCATGTGCTTTACTCTGTTAGTTTTTCAATGTTTTTGACATAGAAGGACAAATAGTGAGACGTTTGATAAACTCAGATGCCAATAATGTGAAATTCTAAGTTCTAGATGGTAAAATGAGATGACATATACTTCTTGAAGACTAATACCGAAATTAACCCTAAGAAAAATGACACAACATCACAATTTGTAGTGAGATATCACTGTCATTTCTTATCAGAAGGCTTTGGCGTTTGGTCACACCATGATCAGATAACTAGGGATTGTAACTTCATAAGATAAGTTTTTATAATATAAAAAAATTCTTGACACAATTCTTATACTGTAAAGATAACTTAAGTCGCAAGAAAACAAAACCTTTCATATTCCTCTTGCTATCTTTATACAAATATTCGGAACACAATTCTTTATGTGTGTATTAGTGTGACAAGTCTCTCATCGAGCTTTTCCCGCCTCTAGATCAACCTGTAATCCCCAAAATTTCATTAACCTAAACTCGTAATTTCGTTTCCAACGATCTATCTGGGCAAATTTCGTAACACTATCAGAAACCTAGTTCTCTCCATAAAACGAACACGAAAAGCAAATTTTGAGTCAGATACTTCTGTTTTTGATCATAGATATATTGCACAATGCAGAAAACATGAAACATATAACTTCTGTAGATCACAAGGATTTCAATCAGTAGACGATTTCTCGATGCGAATGAAACATGCCTACTCAATTTGTGCTTCTCATCACATATACTCCATGTTTTTGGTGGATATCTGCTTCACTGCTATATAAACCTTCTGAACTTCAGACTTTAAACTTGCCAAGTAATTCAAAAATAGACATCTCAAGAGAATGTTACAATAAAACACATGTCGAACACAGGTTTAGAGCTAAAAAAACATTAAGCACCAATTCACGTTTCAGTACCAATTCATGTTTCGGTATAACCGTTAAAATGCATATGCACAGACATGACAGGTGACAAATCATTTATATGTTCAAGCACAGGATTTGAAATCTAAAACAAATAACAGGGCCTTTATCATTTGGAAACCTTGTAAAGCAAGTTAGCCCGTGCAAGTAAAAACTACTAATGGCACCACTTGGACTGATGATACACATAGGGATTAGTGGATATGAGATTTTATACGTAGCAGAGAGCAAGGGCTCAAAGGAATAATGGATATGATATTTTCTCAACCATTAAACCTGTAAAATTCCGGTTACAAAAATCGACATGTTTCAGAAGATCTCCATGCCCGGCAATAATGGCGGTAACTACATACAACAAGATGTTAAAACTGCTAGGATGTTGACCAACAAATATCAAGCGCATACAGGTACATACAACAAGTTATGTTTGCACAAAGTGAAAGAGAAAACCAAAACATAAACCAAAGATGGAAATACCTAGGCTCTGATACTGGGAGGTCTAACAAAATGTTCATGACTGGATGCGGTTACTACAGAATGAAAACCTCATTCTCGATTCTACAAGAGTTTTTATGGAACCCATTTCATTTGCTACTCTTCGGTGGAAGCTTTGTTTCCTCCAAATGTATCCTAAATTTTTCGCCTAATTCTTGTTCTGATGATTGATTGAACCTATGACGTAAAAGATATATCTTTGGTTGTATTTCAACTCTATCGAAGACGGGATTTTAAAGTGAAACAAAAACTTGTATCAACATCATAAAGAACGAATCAGTACCGTTTCCCAACATCCAAATCCATGATAACAAAACTGTACATCTAAATTTGGGGGTTAGAACACATAAAGCAGCACATTCATGTAACAAGCAGAAGAACCATATAGCCCCCAACTTGCCTTGCAGAATATGGTTAATTTTCATAGGAAAAAGTGGAACACCGTTTCCTGCTATCGGCGAAACATATCGTACTTATGCCTAACAAATTTCTCAAGGAAATCTTACTAGGCCAAGAAACAAAGGGATTATCACTGTTTAAAGATGGAGGGAAAATTCGTGGTGCAGAGACAAAAAGCAGATATCATTCCGATTTTGTTCCTCCTATGCAGTTAAAATAAGTATTTGGAAAATATGAAGGAAATAAATCTTTTCAGGTTTGTGTTGGTGCAAAGTCGCAAAGAAATGCCTCTTTCTGGCAAAAAATAATAATGATAATAACAAATGGAGACATAGAAGGACAGAGAAGCATTCATAAGCTGAAACATAACTTATTTTTTTTCCCTCATGTTTATGCAATACAGAGGATATATTTAAAATACATAATCGAAAAGTACAAGGGAAAAGAAGAACAGAAACACTGAAACATTAATTTAAGCATTCACTACTAGCTAAGCAACATCATTACTAAGAAAAAGATGCAAAAGCTATAGATGCAGAGATAGATCCACCAGATCAGTTTCAGGTTCTTCCATTGCAGCAACAGATATCTCCAAACCCGAAAAGGATTTCTCAACACCCTCGACGAGAAGAAGTTCATTCTTCACATGTTCCTCTGTTTCCATCGTCAGATTGCAGTCAATTTTGGGCCTTTTTGGTGCACTCAGCATATGAGGGGCTTCACCAACGCAGTGCCTTTTACCTCCCTCAAGAGCTAAGATGCAATTCTCGTTGTCTTGACCAAATCCTCCGAGCACTGACAAGTGATTAGGATAGGGAAAAAAGGGACCTACATCGGTGGGCTCTCTACGAGCAGGAAGTTGATTTGAGCCGAGAAGGGGATTGGGAATGAAACCAGCATATGCACCCTGGTTCGAATACTGAAAGTTTGGCAAGGCATTTCCAGAGAACTGCCCACCATCCATAAAAGATTGAGATTGATGAGTACTAAACTGAAAAACATTACCTTGACCCAAAAGGAATGGATGATTAGGAGTGATGACAGGGTAAGTAGGAGCAGGAGCTGTAGATGGAAAGGGATTGAAATGACAGTTTTCAGCACGACCACCACCAGACGAAAAGTTTGGAGATGCAGAAAACGGAGTTTGGGTAATTCCAACTCTATTCTCAGAGAATTGGCCCACATTCACCCAGCCATTGTTGTTTGGTTGGAACCTCTGCGGGAAAGTCACAGAAGGCGATGCCTTACTCAAAAGAGCACCCTGATTGTTCCCAAAACCTCCAGAGAGATGCTTGAACTGGGCTTTCATGTGAGGATTTGGAGTAGAAGCAATCATATTCAAAGAAATACCAGAACGACGACCAGGAACGTTCCAGCTCTTCCTCGAACGAGCAACCTGATGAGACCTCAGATGCCCCCCTAGAGCCCGGGAATCCTTGAATACTTTCTCGCAATAGAAGCATTGAGAGATACGACGATGCCTTACAACATTTTCACCATCAGAGTTGAAAACGATAGTCATTTCTCAAATGGAAAAACGATTTCTACTGGGGCTACTCTCAAGAAGTGACGGAAACTACCAAGTGAGAACAACCTAGTGATGATGAAGAATGCACTGTGCCTTACCTCTATTTATAACCATTTTACATAGATGTGCAGGTCATTGTTGTTTGACTAATTAATGTAAATGATAACTCTAATAAAAAATTAATTTTAGAAAAGAATTAACATAGAAGGTCATAAATGGAAGTTAAAAAGTTCCAATCAGAATTGCCATAAATGCTCAGAAAACGCATAAACGCATGGCGAACAATTGTCAGATTTCTTCCGTTCATACCATACTCGCTATTACAGAATTATGAAACAGCCTGTCAAATACTTGACGCATCCATTAGGGGTAATTTCGGAATAAGAAAGATTCCGGTAAGAAAATATAGTGAATGCTGGTGCACTGAAGTTAAAAATCTTTTCTCATCCTCATTATCCGTCAAGATATATACAAAATTCACTGCTCAATACTGGCATCCCTAAAAGAATAAAAGAGAAACTCAAGCCTTTGAAGTGGAGAGGAATGTAAGGAAAGTTACTTTACTCATTTTCCATTGATAATGTTTAATCATGTAACTTAAACCATCTAGGCTTAACCCGAGGGGCTAGTTGTGACATACATGTACACGCATAATGGTTTGCTTCTATACTGAAAGAGATACTAATAAGTCAGAAAAATAAATGTAATCTAATAAATAAATTACATCTTGCAATAGATTAAACAAGTAACAAATAGAGCTACAAATAGTCCATAGTGAATAGAATCCAAAAGTAATTTGAATGAGCCATAAACTACACATAAAAACTCTGAAGGCGTTATGTTTTTGTCGGTTTCGCTTTTTCTTTTTGTTTTTGTTTTAATGGAACTAAGTGACATTTGAGGACTATTGCATGTGTATCGGTTCACTTTGACACTTTTTTTTTTCAAAACAACAACAAATTACAAGAGAAAAGGTTCGGATAATAGAAATAATTTTCTCCTAAGGACCTTGTTGCGCTGTGAAAAGACCAGAAATGGCCTACTTCCAGTGCCTACATTTGCACATACGTGTACGGAAAAGGAAGACTACATTTCCTTCACAAAAAACACTTGTTATGTACATTGAGAGTAGTTTGAATTTCTATTAATTCTGTATATTGTGGATATCTTCTTTCCATTATTTCTCAAAAATAAAATACCTTAGTCCTAATTGCATTCACTTAATTGTTGTGTCAATGGCAACTTTCTGAAATATGTTATATAGTTGTGTGTTAGTATTTAACTTTCATGGTTTCAGATACAGATATCTTTAACCAAACACATTAATATAAGCTATTAGGGACGTATGGTGCCCAGATAAGATGACTAACAAGGTCTGTGGAAGACAAGCAAACTATTCCCATCGTCATAACATCTTTTTTGGACGAAAATTATAATCTAGGTATTTAATAGACAATGTTCCATGAAGGTCCACGTTCAGGATTGCTACTCCATGGTTGGTTTAACAGCCGCTGGCTCTTCCAACGAAAATCAATTATCTCGCATCTAAATCTTCCCATTGGTTAAAATAAAACCACAAATGTAACCACTAAGTCAATTTCTTATTCTAACATTGATCTATTACCAGGCACAAAATTAGAAGTACCACCATTCCTACATTAGTTCCGAGTTAAGTGTAATTATCGTACAAACAATACAAAGCTGATGACAAGTTTTCGACATCTAGACCAATAAACTCCTACGTCATCACACTGTATATGAACTATAGAACTCTAACCAAGTAACTAATTTCTTGAAAAAGAAAAAGGATTACTTAAGTATTAAACAGTCTTACCTTTGTAATCAGCAGGGTTTATCACTGGTTCCCTAGTAATTTGAAAAGTTCGCCGCATCTCCTCCACGCTTCAGCCTAAAGCCAAGCAAAAACAGAACAAATATAGAGTGTTATTCGCTTGCATCCAATAGGAAATATAGAAGTAGCAATCATAATAAAACTACAAATTACACTTCCCTAATCTAGCCTCGAATGTATTCGTGCCCCTGTGATAGAGAGAAACATAGAAATATAGTATAGCTAATATTTTGGATGAAAAGGCTCAAGGGAAACTATAGCTGAGGCATATGAATGTAACAAATTCTATAGTTAATGGGTTGGGATCGACAAGAATATGTTGCATATCTTTTAGGACGACTAGAGATTTTAAGTTTATGTCTATAGAGTACAACAAAAAAATAATTAAAAAAAAAAAATAGGTATGTCATATTGTAATTGGAACCAAAAAAAAAAAAACTTTTAATTTGTAATTGGAACCAAGAGAATTATAATTGTCTGATTGTCAAGAATTCCAAATGGAGAAAAAAAAAAAAATAGCGAGATTTCTAATTCATTAAATTTAGCAAAATTTAAAAAAAAAATTGAAATATGGACAAATTGTAACTACAAAACCCCCCAATTACAAAATTAAAACCAAACCATGTAAATAATCAAAACTCCATTAAAAAATAATAATACAAAAGTAGACAAACTTTAGCCAGATTTGAATCAAACCCCATGAATATATAAAAACATACAGAGATAATTAAACAGATAAATGAAGTTTGCATTTCATATTCGCTAAATTATATCAAATACAGAAAAAATGGCTCAAAAACTTGTTTTGTAATTCATGGTAAACGTAAATATACCCATGGGAAGAGCGAGCTCTGAGAATTCTCTCTCACGAGGGAGGGAGGGTGGGTTTTAGGTTTCGTCGTCGTCTTCAGCTTCGTTTTCTTGTCGTTTGCTGTCTCCTCCATCTTCCATCTTTGGCTGGTGGCTGGTGCTGCTCCTCTGTTCGTTCGTTCCCTTTGTGCCGTCTGGTCAAAAACCTCTGCCTTCTGTCGTTTGAATGAAATGAGATGGCCCATTTACTAGAATTGGGCGGGCCCAAAATGTTTTCAAAGAGCTATATGTCCATTGGGCTTTTACATGTTCCTCTTGTAGTAAATAGTATTTTTACGAATATAATTATAGTAAATATCATGGTTTTAAAATAGGGAAATTGTAGTAAATAGTATATTTTATAGGTATTTTTGAAATTTATAGTAGGTTTTTTAAAAGATAGTAAATTATAGCATATATTTTATGATAAATCCTTAAATTTTCGGGAAAATTCTTGTATTTTCTGTTAATCCTTGAATTTTTTTTAGAAAATAATAGATTTACGATTAATTTTTAATAACAAATTTATATGCATAGTTTCATGTTAGAGAAATAAATAGAGAGGAGTGAGAGAAGAAAGGAGGAGGGTTTTTTTGTTTTTTGAGAAAATTACTCAAATAACCATCTTTTTTTCTTCTAGTAACTAACATGACATAAATTCTCCTATCTTGACGAACATGACACAAATTTTAGTTTACTTTAGTTTAATTTTGTGTTATCTTGGTGTAATGGTTCTCAAATTTGTGTCATTTAGGTACTCCTCCCCTCCCTTCTTTTTTTAAATATTGTGTGCTCATAAATTTGATTATCTTATTTATTAATACGTTTAAAATTTTGTACTATTATTTACTTTTACTCTATTCAAAAATGCTATTTTATTCTTTTTCCCTTGTATTTGAAGTAAACAATAAATTTATTAAGTAAATAATATAGTTACAAGAAGTAAATAAATAATTTATCTAATAAATTAGTTATTTATCACTATTTATTTCAAATCGTTTTAAAACATGCTATTACTAAAATTATTTATGAAAAAATTTCTTATTTTTCATATATCCCTTTAATAATATCAATACACATTAATTAATTGATAAAATCATTTAGTTAATGTGATGTAATTTTTTTAATCGATATGATATTTTAATTGATATGTTATTGTATTAGCAGAGTGACATAAAAGAAACACAGAAAATAAAAGACAGAGGAATTGAATCCGTTAAATATAGTATAATATGATGTTAACATATAGCAAAATAATTAGAATGTTCTACACATAGCAAAATTCCGTATTATAATAATAGTTACCATATGATTTTATAGCAAAATCTTGAAAGTCATAATAACTACTATCGAATTTTGATGTCCTTTTTTTTTTTTTTTTTTAATTACTATATTTCAATTTCTCTTTTATGACATGTAGTGTAATTTCTTCAAGAGAAAATTAGGAATCTCCTTCTTAAGTCTATAGAAAGTGAGAGAAAGGAAAATGAAAAATATATATTCGACTTAGCTTCTTATAGAAAGGATTGTTGAAACAAACTCTTTCACTAAGAACCACTAAGAATAAGTTAATACATCTAAATTTTTGTATACACATATTTCAAGCTTCAGGGTATTGAATAAAGCGAAAATCATGAACCCTATATATTATTTAAATTCATAATTTTCTTGACTTTAACGTTTAAAAAATGGACTTCGTTCCGTAAGAAGAGAGATAGAAAGATATACACAAATACATAGAAAATATAAAAGAGAGAGAGAGAGACAAAGAGTTAAAAAAAAAAAGGGGGAAAAATAATAATTACGCGGCTAGTTTAGTTCAAAATTTTAACTTATTAAATGATATAATATATCCAGAAAAAAGTTTCTAGCTTTGCCAGCGGTCGATGCTATAGCAAACTGAACAGGAAAGCGGAGAAATGTGGCATAAAAGCAACAGTATCGAGATAGACGTTACACCGACAGGCAAAAGAGGACACGAACAAACAATGTAAAATACACGGCAGGCCATGCAAAAATATTGTAACACACAGGACAAGACAAACAAACAGACAAATAATAAACGATACAAATTAAAACGTACCATGCAACAAGTCAGAAAATAGAAACGGCATAGCACAACACAAGGCACGCATGCATCAATGAAACTGTACAATCACAAAGACACTTATTAACACGTACAGCAACCAAAAAAAAAGAAGCAAAAGCTTCAAAGCAGATAACTATCAACACATGACGATTTAAAGTTAAAGCCAACAAAAACCCCATGCAAAATCTCCACAAAAAAGGCCACGAGCAAAACATTCACCATCTGCCCCTCCTTAATGAGCAATCCATGACAAAGTGAAATGATAATCCCTTACACATCTCTCTCCCAATATATATATATATATATATATATATATAGAGAGAGAGAGAGAGAGAGAGAAGAGAAATAGTAAGTTAGACCATGGTTTTTTTTTTTTTGGCTTTTTTTTTTACATTGATGTATCCTAAATTTATCATAAAGTTGTAATTTACAACCTAAATTTTTAATTTTGACAATTTATACCCTAAACTTATAAATATGTAGCATTTTACACCCCTATTGATAATAATATTAATCTTTTGAAGAAAATTGATATGTAATTTGTACATAGATTATTAATTCATGATATAAATAATCATTTTTATCTATATTAATCCAAATTTATTGAAGTTAAGATCTTTAATTAAGTTTTATCAAAATATAAAAGTCCGAATTAACTTTCAAATATAAATTTGGGTTAATATTGATAAAAAAAAAAAAAAAAAAAAAGAAACTTCATGCTCTTAATTAACAATCTATATACAAGTTAAGTACCAATTTTCATTAAAAAAATCAACATTATTTATTAATGGAATGCAAATTACTACAGATTTGTAAATTTATGATGTAATTGCTAAAATTTAAAAATTTAAAGTGTAAATTATAACTCTATGACAAATTTATGGTGCATTAATACAAAAAGCCTTTTTTTTCTTTTTGTTTTTGGAATAGAGGCGGACGCATTCAAATTCCAAGCTCTTATTTGGCACATAATTTTGAAATGCTTATTTAAAAATGATTTCATTTCAAACGGTGAATATTTTTGAATTGATGTTTAGGAGAGAGAAAAAAATAGGTGTGATACAAATTTAAGTTGAATTGGGATCTTTTTAATGGAGACACGGATATGCAAGGGCAGAAGGAGGTGAGGCCCTACTGAAATTTTAAGAATTTCCTTTTTACCACCCTGGAACTTTTGGGAATCACTCTCTTGCCCCTTGTAGAATTTTTTAGACCAATTTCTCTTTTGTCCCTTCTAAATTTTGAAAATTTCTCTTATGTAATATCCTCCACTACTACAGAATGCGGATTCCACGACGGAGCTTCCACGACTGTTTTTTAAACGGTCGTGAAAAATTAGGCAAAAACACAGGGTGAAACACGGTTTCCGAAAACCGTCTTCCAACCGTCGTGGAAGCATGAATCTTCCACGACGGTTTCTAAAAAACCGTCGTGATAGGTACGAAGGAGGGAATTTTTCCAAAATTTTTGTTTTTTGAATTTCTCACCCTACCACGACGGTTTTTAGGAAAAACCATCGTGGTAGTGATCTACCAAGACAGTTTTTTTGAAAAACCGTCGTGGTAGTGATATAATTACCCCGAGCCTAATTATCTACATCAATCCAAAAGCAACAGATTTGTTAACTATGTTAATGGTGTTTATCAAACTCCATTTACAGTAAAACCTAAAACGTTAACTCTTCCAACTTTCAAGTGTCGTTGTTGTAAGAGAACCAAATTGCTAGCCCTAATTGGCCATATAGTCTCCAAAATCTCTCTCTCTCTCTTTTTTTTCCCCTCATTTAGTAAATAGCTAAGGCTAATTGATTAATTAAGTCATGTTTGGCGTGGCCTTATACAATATACGGAAATCTATAATCAGCTCCATATATATATGTTTGGTATGTGGTCAGATGTGAGTAATTGGGAAATTGAAAACGATCTTTTTCCTTTCTTAGACATGGTCAAGTGGTAAGGTGGTAAGGCGCTTATTCTCTCGATTAGAGGTTTTGGATTTAAGTTGTCACCATTGTGGTAGTTGGTTTATAGATGATCCATTTTAAAAGAGATACATATATTACATGGAGGGCTCTCATTTTCCTGATATTATCTAGATACGATATCTTCTATCTTTATAACTCTCTCTCTTAAAAAAATACACACACACTCCTAACGTTAAAATTGGGAGGACTAAGTTGGAGATTTCAAAAAAAAAAAAAAACAAAAAAACAAAAAAATAAAAAAGAAGGATAAATTACCAAAAAAATAAAAAATAAAAAAACTCAACTATGAGGTATAATTACATACTTTTTCTAAACAATTATGCATTTGGTGGGCGAACCGTAAATGGACCAGGCCTGGGCCAAGTTCTCCTTACACGAGACATGGAAAGGGTGAGCCTCATAGGCTTAGAAGCTCATCCTAGCTATATACCTTTTTATGAGTGCAGGGCCTAACTTGATAACCCAAGTTTGCTTTTAAACAAATTGTGACGGGTCATTCACAACTAGGTGATAGTCATAATGGACTTGACACCTCTAGTTTTAACGATAATTAAGATGTGAGTTCGAATTCTTACATTTTAAATTCAAAATAGAAAAAGAAAAAAAAAAATAGTAAAAGATCATTAAAGGCCATTAACTTCAAGTACTAGCTTGCTTCATCTTAACAAGTTTGGTAAACATTTTATAAAGTTTGGTTGGGAAAGTGGATGGAGGGAGGGAAATGAAAAGTGGAGAGAATGAAGAAGGTGGAGGCTAGAGAGATGTTGGAAGAGGGGGAAAAAAAAAAGTAGGTTGTTTGGTAAGAAAAAATTAGGGTTAAGGAAGATAACAGTACAAGTGACATCCGTTACCAAATTTAATCAATCCACAAAGACATAATTTTAGGGTTATTTACAAGAATGCCATAAATTTGACACCTTCTAATATTTATGCCTACTATTACATTAAATTTGATAATTTTTTCATTTCATAACATTAAAATTATCAACTAGAATGCCATAAATTTGACACCTTCTAATATTTATGCCTACTATTACATTAAATTTGATAATTTTTTCATTTCATAACATTAAAATTATCAACTTTAATATAAGCGTGGGCAAAATTATAAGGAGGTACTCAAAACATGATTCTCCGCCTAATTTTCTCTAAATTTATTTTGGGAAAGAAAAATTGTCACCCTTAAAACGAGAGGTATTTATTTATTCCGTTCATTCTCAAACAATACTGCACTTAACTAGGTAAAATAATATATATATATATATATATATATAGATATTTTATTTTGAATGTGGAGGTAACTTTCAGTAACTAATACCAGTCATGTTGGCACTTACAGAACTAGCAATACAACTTGGAAAATCTTCAAGCTAGAAACAATCTCCAACAAGAGAAAAATACCAACTGCATATTTGAGGAATCACATTCAGTCTCCTGAATTTTCAAACCACTTTCTTTAGCAAAAATTGATTAATCCCTTACACAAAGCAATACATTCTGCAGCAAAAGGGTTGAATTTTCTAGATACATGTTTGATAACCACCATTTTCACTCCCTCTTATTATTTTAAACAACAAAAAGAAAACCACTTTCTTATCTGTCATTCTTATTTTCTTTCTCTCTCTTTTTATGCCTCCTCCCCTAATAGTGTCTATTTAGAAAATAGATTTAAAATGAAAAAAATTCAATTCGAATCAATAATCTAAACTGGATTGGTATTTAAGAAAAAAAATTATGATACGGATTTTAAAGGGATAAAAAAAAATATATGTATATATACATTTGCATAAAAAAAAAAATACAATCCAAACTTTTGCTCTAAATACGGGCATAGTATCAATTAAGCACAACTCAAAGACGACATGACCTGTACATTTGACATCAATGCGGTATATATAATGTAGTATGGCTTAAATTTTATTTTATTTTTTTGTTTTTTTGATTGACATGATTCTATGATTGGACTTGTTTGGCACCGGCCACTCTATGGAAAGTTCTATAGTTTGTTTTGACTTTGAATTTGGAATAAGAAGACGCTTCTAAGCTCTCACATCTATAACTATATTATAAAAGAGAGTTTTATTTTAATATTATTTAAAAATTTGGTCTCTCTATTTTGTCTTTTATGCACTTTTTTCATTCTCTTTCTTTACTTTTTTCTTTTTTTTTTCTTTTTTTTTTTTAGAGTTGCTTACCTAGTTTTTTGTTTTATTTTTTGTTTTTATTTTTTCTCCCCAAAAATTTTACATATTTATAGTTGGCTCAATTAAAATACTTAAATTTTTTTTTTCAATTTGTCCCTATATAAAATAACTTTTTTCAAATATGTCTCAACAAATTTTTTTCTTACAATTCTTCAAATTGTTATTGGTTACTTGATTTGTTAAACTCTTTAGGAGACAATAAATAAATTAAGAAAAACTATTGATTTCTTCAAAATTTTAACATCTACTAATTCTTTTAAAAAAATTAACATTTATGTATTTAAAAAAAAATCAACACATTAAATCCAAAACGTGCCTAAAAACTAATATATATATATATATATATGTATGTTTGTATGTATGTGTATATATATGCGCATAGGGGCTTTGACTTCCTCCCCAAGTGGTGGCTATAAATTAGCCTTAGCAAGCTACAGTCGTACTCTTCATGGGCCACCATCACCCTGGCCTTCATCATGACAGCCCTTATAGTCTAATGGGTTTCTCTTTCAGAATTCCATATCTTAGAACTGAAGCAAAAAAAAAAAAAAAAGTCCACTCCATAATTTTCACCTCGTGTTCTCCATTCATTATCCCCTAGATCTTCTTCTTTCTTCTTTTTGGTTTTTTAATTTACTTTTTAAACTTTGAATGGGATATTCCAATTGAACTTTAAAGTGGACGTGAAATTATGATCAATTTCACAATCGATAGAAATTGTGGTTAGATAAATGAATTATATGAGCAGTTTTATTCGTGTCACTATGGAAAATTTTAATGTGCATCCATGTAGTTATAGATTGTGAAAAAGTACCGTTTCTACAGTATACGAACACTCATATTTCTTACTACAAAAGCGCCTTAGCCGCCTCCATGTGTGATATTTGAATTCTAGATTATTATTTGCTCTATTAACTCAGTTAGTTGATCTCGCAAAAAATTCACAAATTAATAGGACGTGGGCAACAATTTTTTCTAATTATTTAGTACAATTATTTTCTGTTAATGATTAAGCATAAAATAGTTAATTATTACATTCTAGCTTTCATCATTAATGTTGTTAACACGAGAAATTATAAGACAACACAAACATGGTATAATGATGGACAGAAAAAGACAGACAAGACGTGTCAACAAACATATAGAAATCATGAAACATCAAAATTTGTCAACTTTTCTTTCCCCTCTAAACTTTCATTATTGGTTGTAATAAAGCAACATTGGTATAATTTTAGGTTATCTTTGATTCATGTCAATCTCTTCAACATTATTGATTCTGACAATGCCAAAACTGATAATTTTTCTGTCCAACTATACTATACATATATATATATATATATATATTTATACGTGTGTTCGCTGTATATGAGGGAAAAATGGACGTGGAATATTACTAGTAATGTATTAAAGGAAAAAAAAAAAAGTCGTCTGCAAGTGGTGTGAGTGGAGGGGATTAGACAAGTTCCACATTGTCGTGTGACAACACGTACGTAATGTAGTGCTTTCTAACACTGTTGGTTCAGTTGGTCTCTTTCCATTTCATATATATATATATATATATGTATAAATATATTGGAATACTTTCTTGTACAGCGGAACAGTCATCCGACAATATAATCTGTACAAAAAATTGATATAATTCAGAGAAGAACCCGATATGACTCGTTAAAAAGAGAAAAAGAGAGAGTTAAAGAAAAATAAGAATAACTTTTCTGTCCGACAATTTGATAGTGTCCTGTGAAAGTGTTTTCGTAAATATCTATATGGTGGGCCAGTATAAGTACAGATAGTTACGGTTATTAACTGTTTGCGAGCAACTTGCAGAGTTGTTTCAGAATGATGGCGTCCAATAAGAACAGCACCAAGCACGATACATATAATTTGTACCAACTTGTTGAAGTACTCTTTGTGGTGCTTTGTGGTGATCATGACTACCTGAGCACCAATATTATTATTAATATTGATGAGCTCATGTGTAAGTACAATACTGTACTGATCTCTTTTGAGATTATGATCAATTTGATCAAATAATGGTGAACTGCATGCCCATGTAGTACTGCAGCTTTTATTTAAGACCACCACATGCTGACTTTCAGCATAAAGATTCTAACTTTATAAGTTTTTTTTTTGGTTTAATATATTAACGAAATAATAGATTGCATGAGGAATCAAATAAAACATTCATAAGCTACCACTACATGTTAAAAAAAAAAATGAAAGGAATAGATATTATAAAATGAAAAATATTATAGAGTATTTTATTTTGTTTGGCATTTCAATTTAATTCTTATTAAACTGTAATTTCTCATCTCTGTTTTTATCTTTTTTTTAAAATGTTAACAAAAATTATAAATAGTTTTTTGAAAAATCAATCAACTCCAACTTAAAAATTTTATCTCCAACTGACGAACCAAACGTAAGCTAAAACTATACCACTATACAATAAACTAGTTATATCTGTAGAAAACCAAGAACTAATTTGATAACAAGAGAAAGTTAGGAGTTCTAATTCCAATTAATAAATCAAAATGATACATCAAGATAGGTTTATATAGGCTAACTTGAAAAATATATAAAAAAGACTAATCTACTCTTAACTGCTGAAAAGAAGAAAACCTAATAATAATAGCAAACAAGTAACAAATAAATATAAAACTATATAATCTAACATCCCCCTCAAACTCACGATGTACTGCAAGTAGTATTGAGAGTTTTCCAAATAAGAAATGGAAACATGAAGCGGAAAGCGCCTTGGTAAACATGTCAGCAATCTGTATGGAAGAAGAAATGAAAGGCAATGTGATGATGCCAAGTTGATAGTGATGTCGAGTGACATAACAATCAATCTCAATATGTTGGTTCCACTCATGGAACACTGAATTGCATGTAATCTGAATAACACTTTAGCTATCATAATATAAGAGAGTAGGTTGATGAAGAAAAACACCCATATCTGCAAGCAACCAACATAACCAAACTATCTCACAAGTAGTAGAAGCCATGACACGATATTCTACTTCAACGAAGGATCAAGAAATAACATTTTTCTTTTTACTTTTCCAAGAAATAAGAGAGTCACCCAAAAAGATACAGAAACCAGTGGTGGATTTGCGATCTGTTGGATTACTAGCCCAATCAGCATCAGAGTAATCACATAGCTCTAAGGACGAAGTAAATGGAAGTAAAATACTCTAAAACTGAGTGCCCCAAAAATATCTCAAAATGTGAAGAACTGCAGCCCAATGAACTGTAGTAGGTGCAGTGAAAAACTGGCTAATTGTATGAACTGCATGTGCAATATTTGATCGAGTGATAGTGAGATAAATCAAGCTGTCAATAATAGTGCGGTATAAACTAGGATTCGGCAAAGGAGGACCATCAGAAGGAGAGCACCGTGTATTAGTCTCAAGAGGTGTATTAACAATCTTATTATCAGTGAGACGTGCACACTCAAATTTATCAGTTATATACTTTGATTGGGAGATAAGATAACCTTTCGGAGAGGAGGCAACCTCAATATCATGAAAATAATGTAGTGAGCCCAGATCTTTCATGGCAAAACAACGAGCTAACTTAATCTTCAGTGCTGCAATCCTGTCAACATCATCACTAGTAATAATCTGAAGAGAAAAAATAGAAAGAGAATGATTATTTCTTATTATTCGAGTATTTGGCATACATGTCTATATATACTATTCTAGGAAGAAAAAGAATGGGAAACTACCCAAATTAGCCTACGATACAAATCCCATGATTAAAGGGAAAGAAATAATTTCCTATCTAAATATATACAATCTGATTTGTTTCCTAAAATTAGGCTATGACAGCTGTACAATTCAACACTCCCCCTCAAGCTGGAGAATATATATCTTCCATTCCCAGCTTAGAAATAACTCCATGAAACGTTACACTACTGAGTCCTTTAGTCAAAACATCTGCTAGCTGACTCCCAGAGGGCACATAAGACATGCAAATCAGGCCTTCTTCCAGTTTTTCCTTGATGAAGTGTCTGTCAACCTCGATATGTTTTGTCCTGTCGTGTTGTACTGGATTGTGAGCAATGTTTATTGCTGACTTGTTGTCACAATACAGCTTCATAGGGCCTACCCATTTGATTCTCAGGTCATCTAGGATAATCTTCGGCCACAATAATTCACACACTCCTTGGGCCATTGCTCTAAACTCAGATTCAGCGCTAGACCTTGCTACCACGTTCTGCTTTTTACTTCTCCACGTTACTAAGTTTCCACCAAGAAATGTGCAATAACCAGATGTTGATCTCCTGTCTAATGATGAACCTGCATAGTCTGCATCTGTGTAGGCTTCCAATGTGAGTTCATTGTCCCTCCTGAAGAGAACTCCTTTTCCGGGACTACCTTTCAAGTAGTGTAACACCCGATGGACAGCTTGTAGGTGTGATTCTCTTGGATCATGCATGAACTGACTAATCACACTTACCGAGTATGCGATGTCTGGTCGAGTATGAGCCAGGTAGATGAGTTTTCCAACCAATCTCTGATACATCTCCTTATCAACAGCCGGTTCTTCCTTCACATCTCCTAACTTCTGATTCGGTTCCATAGGTGTAGCTACTGGTTTATAGCCAAGCTTCCCTGTTTCCTTCAAGAGATCTGTCACGTACTTCTGTTGTGAGATAAAAATTCCCTGTCTTGAGTATGAAACTTCAATACCAAGGAAATACTTTAGTCTTCCAAGCTCCTTTATCTCAAACTTCTTCATTAAACACTGTTTTAGATCCTGTTTCTCCTTTTCATCATTTCCTGTGACAATAATATCATCAACGTATACTAGGAGGGCTGTCACTCCCCCTGTGGCCGAATACTTGATGAAGAGAGTATGATCTCCTTGACTCTGTTTGTAACCTGTTGCTTTCACCACTTTAGCAAATCTCCCAAACCAGGCTCTAGGTGATTGTTTCAATCCGTATAGAGCCTTCTTCAGTCGACACACCTTGTTAGCTGTCTCCTTTCCTTCAAATCCTTGTGGGATGCACATATAAATTTATTCTTCCAAATCACCATGCAAGAAAGCATTCTTAACATCAAATTGTTGAAGCTGCCAATTGAAATGAGCTGCCAGAGATAGCAAAATCCTCACGGTGTTAATTTTTGCCACAGGGGCAAATGTCTCCTGATAATCAACTCCATAAGTCTGAGTATAACTCTTAGCAACTAACCTTGCTTTATACCTCTCAAGAGAGCCATCAGCCCTGTATTTCAAAGCAAAGACCCATTTGCACCCCACCAGATTCTTTCCTTTTGGTTTATCCACAATCTCCCATGTTTTGTTTTTTTCCAATGCATCCATTTCCTCTCTCATAGCATTCCTCCACTCCTTTTTAGACAATGCCTCAGATAAAGTGTTTGGAACAGAAATAGTGTGTAAACTCACAATAAAGTTCCTATAAAGTGGTGAAAAACGCTTAAGGGACACATAGTGAGACAAAGGATATAAAGGATGTTTTGTGCACTGTCTGGTACCTTTTCTAACAGCAATAGGAAGGTCAAGATCCTTTTTTGGTGTTTCAAAAGATTGTTCATGCAAATAAGAGTCAGAACTTACCATGTCTTCATTAGCAGGACCCGAGTTGTCAGTTTGAACTTGTGTTAGGTCTGGAACAGCTGGTTTTCTTGAATACACCAGAGGAAATCTCATAGAATCATAAATACGGACAGACGCGGGAGTATGGACTGGTATGGGAGAAGACAAAGGTTCAATTTCTGTTTCTGGGGCTGACACAGGTTCGGCTGACACAGTTTCTGGGGCTGACACAGGTTCGGCTTCTGGGGTACATACTCAGTGGAGGGCAGATCAAGAGACCCAAAGGAACCACGATTACTATCACAGTCTTTGGCTTCTGTAAATGAGATCTCCCCCTGAAGATAAGACTGTGAGAAGAATGGTTTATTTTCAGCAAAGGTGACATCGGCTGACAGATAAAATTTCCTAGAGGGAGGATGATAGCATTTGTACCCTTTTTGTGTAGACGAGTAGCCAAGAAACACACATTAATTGCTTGGGGATCTAACTTTCCTCTATTGTGACTATGAACATGGACAAAGGAAGTACAACCAAAGACTCGAGGTATGAGACCATTTGAAGTTCTAACATGTGGATAGAATTTTGCAAGATTTTCCATGGGAGTTGTGTAATCTAATGTTCGTGAGGGTAATCTATTGATCATGTATGTAGCAGTAAGGACAGCCTCCCCCCAATAAGATTTAGGAACATTCCCTTGGAATAACAATGCCCGAGTATTATTAAGTAAATGGCCATTTTTCCTCTCGGCAACCCCATTTTGTTATGGTGTGCTTATACATGATGATTCATGAATAATGCCTTCTTTTTGGAAGTAGGGTGTTAAGATTTGGTTGAAGTAATCTCTTGCATTATCAGACCTAAAGCCTTTAATTTTTACCCCAAACTGGTTTTGAATCATGGAATGAAAATTAGGGACAACACGACTGACATCAGATTTGTGTTTGAGCAAGAATATCCATGTAACCCTAGTACAGTCATCAATTAGAGAAACAAACCATTTAGACCCCGAAATGTTTGGAATTGTGGATGGTCCCCTAATGTCACTGTGAATCAATTCAAAAGGTTGCGAACTTCTTTTATTACTAATAGGAAAGGATACATGAGTGTGTTTTGCAAGCTCACAAACATCACAATGAAAATCTGTAATATTCAATCCTTTAAACAAAGAGGGAAACATGACATTCAAGACTCTAAACGATGGATGACCAAGACGAAAATGATGAAGCCAAATGGCTTCTTTATTTGAAGAACTGAGAAAAGACAATGAAAAATTATTCATGACTCTTTTTGATGTACTCGATGTTTCAAGATAGTAGAGCCCGTTCCTTTCCTTAGCAAGTCCAATCTTCCTCCCCGAATCCTGATCCTGAAAAACACAATAAGTGGGATGGAAAATTGCATAGCATCTTAGGTCTTTTGTGAGTTTTTTAATTGAAACAAGATTTGCTGACAATTTTGGGACATGAAGAACATCTTTAAGAACAAGAGTTGGTGCTATTTGGATATCTCCTAATCCTGCAACTGTAGCCAGGGAACCATTTGCAACAATAATTTTTCTACTACTAGGACACGGAGTGTAAGAACTAATATATTGTGAGTTGTGAGTCATATGATCTGTTGCTGCTGAATCAACTATCTAGGAGTTGGTCAAACACTTATCTGAGACATGTAATCTAAAAGGGAATGATGACTTACCTGAGAGTGCCAATGAACATGCACTAGAAGGTTTATCAAGGGAACCAATCAAGCCCCTTAGTTTTTCGACCTTTTCACTGTTGAGTCCTCCTTTTTCTTGTCCCTCACTTTGGTTGGTTTGTTCTGTCATGTGTGCCTGAGACTGAAATCGTTGTTGACCTCCACGGTTTCCCCATTCTCGGCTTGGCAGTTTACCATGCAATTTCCAACAATTCTCCTTTGTATGCCTCGGCTTTTTACAGTAGTTGCACCAAAAGTTGTCCTTGCTATCTGACCGCTGATGGTTCCTGTTGTCTCTCTCCGAGAGCTTTGACAGGTATGCTCTCCCTCTGTCTTGCACCTCGGGCTGTTCAGATTTAGTCACCAAGGCTGAACCATTGGAGACTTGAGGCTCAAGCATTACACTCTTTCGACTTTCCTCTGCCCTTATTAGAGAAATTGTCTCCTCCAATGAAGGTATCTCCTCCCTGCCAAGTATTTGAACCCTAACCTGATCAAATTCAGGATTGAGCCCAGCCAAGAAATCATATACTCGGTCTTTCTCAATAAAGTTCTTCAAGATGGCAGCATCCTCTGAGCACTTCATCTCAAATACCCGGAAGTGGTCGAGTTCTTGCCATAAATTCTTCAATGAATTTGCATATTCTGTCACAGTTTTGTCTCCCTGTTTGGAAGCACCTGTCTTCACCTTTATCTCATAAACTTGGGCTGCATCACAAGCTTTCAAATAGGTCCGTCGAATGGAGTCTTAAATCTCCTTTGCAGTTGTCAGAAACATACAAGTATCACTGATTGCAGGATCCATCGAGTCCCATAACCATGACATGACCATAGAATCTGCTTCATCCCACGCTTCAAAAAATGGGTCTCCCTTTTTCGGTCCTGTTCCAAGAAGATGACTCAGTCTCCCTTTACCCTTCAGGTAAGTCTTCACAAATTGAGACCACTTGAGATAATTTTTCTCAGTCAGCCTGTAGGTAGCCCGAACATTCTGCAGATCTCCAGTCATTGGGTTTGAATTAACTTCTTCTGATTGGACAGAGGCATTAGTGGTTTCGGAGGACATTATGGTCAGAGAAAGAACAGAAAAACAGAGGAGAAGACGAGGAACAAAACAGAAACGAAGACGCCAGAAAAACAGTAGATAAATTTCAAGACAAACACAGCAATGAAGGCTGCACAAAGAAACCCAGAAAAGAGCCTAAAGCTCTGATACCATGAAGAGAAAAAATAGAAAGAGAATGATTATTTCTTATTATTCGAGTATTTGGCATACATATCTATATATACTATTCTAGGAAGAAAAAGAATGGGAAACTACCCAAATTAACCTACGATACAAATCCCATGATTAAAGGGAAAGAAATAATTTCCTATCTAAATATATACAATCTGATTTGTTTCCTAAAATTAGGCTATGACAGCTGTACAATTCAACATAATCATATCATCAACATATAAAGATAATAGAATACGATCCGCACCAGTACATATAACAAACAAAGCTGAATCATGAACACTAGAGTGAAAGCCAAGCAAAGTAATCACCATAAAGAACTTCTCAAACTAGGCTCGGGGTGCTTGTTTGAGACCATAAAGTGCTTTTCTGAGCCGACATATTTCACCAGGTTGATGAGAAATACCAGGAGGAGGTACCATATAAACTTTCATGAAGATCATCATTCAGAAAAGCATTTTTAATATCGATCTGAGATATGTGCCATTGACGAACAGAAGCAATTATAATGAGAGTGCGAACAGTAGTCATTTTTGTAACTGAGCCGAAAGTCTCCTCATAATTCATACCATACTTTTGAGAGTAATCTTTAACAACAAGTCGAGTTTTGTATATTTTAATAGAACCATTAGACTTGATTTTGATTTTATAAACACAATGAGAACCAATTGCTCATTTACCTAGTGGTAAAGGCACCAAATCGCTTGTATGTGTCTGATGCAAAGTAGTAAGTTTCTCAGCCATAGCATCCTGTCAAAGTGAATCACAAACAGCCTCTCTATATAGGACAATGGCTCAGAAAGACGATGAATAGAAGCTAAAAAAGAAGTGAAAGAGCTAGAATAACATGAGTAAGCAAAATCTGGTAGCTTAATAGACTTACGAGAACGCGTAGAGTGACGAATAAGAGGAGGAAGAGGAGGAGGAGCCGCAGTCTTAGAAGGTGATTGGGCAGCCGTAGGAGTAAAGGGAGCAATAGTAGTATCAAGAGCCAGAGTACCAGAATTTACTGAGCTATCAGTGGGACCTCTATAAGAAACATTATCTGAAACTAGAAAAGATACTTGTGAAATAGTTTGTAGGACTGTGTCAGTGTCAAGAGTGAAAAAAATAATATATTTGAGATCAAACTTGGTCGTATTATGAGAACTAGTAGGAATAAAAAAGAATGAGAAATGTTAAAGAAACACAACATGACGAAAGACATATAATTTTTTACTAACTGGATCAAAAACACGATATCCTTTTTGACCTGCACCATAACCCAAAAAGACACACATAATAGACCGCAATGACAATTTATTACGCTCGCCATGAGGACGAAGGGCAAAACAGGTGGAACCAAAAACATGTAAGGAAAAATAATCAGGAGCATATCTGTATAACTTTTCAAGCGGTGAAAGACCTGAATTGTGGGAAGTTGGAATCCTATTAATCAAATGAGCAGTAATAAAAATTGCTTCTCGTCAAAATTCACTAGAAATACTGGTAGACAACAAAAGAGAACGTCTAGTTTCAACAAGATGCCTGTGTTTTCTTTCGGCAACACCATTTTGTTCTGGAGTATCTGTACAAGAAGTATGGTAAACTGTTCTATCGGAAGCAAGTAAATTAGAAAAATCATTATAAGTATATTATCCTCTCAAATTACAACGAAAACACCTTATGATAGCCAAATGTTGAGTTTTACAAGAGCTCAAAAAGTATTGAAAATAGTAAGAAATTCATAACGACGCTTCATAAGATAAATCCAACATTATTGAGTGCAGTCATCAATAAACGAAATATAATATCGCGACCCCTCCTTTGTGAGTAAAGGAGAAGGTCCCCACATATTAGAATGAATGAGATCAAATGGTACAAGAGAAAAAGAAAGACTTTTACAAAATGATAAAATAGAAAATTTTGTCAATTTGCAAATACTACAATCAGAAATTTCAATTAATATATTTAATATAAAACTTATACCCATTATTTTTCGATTTTTTCTTTACCTTTTCTACTTATTAGGTCCTAGGTGATGTGTCGTTGGACACAACCACGATAAATATGGTGTAGCGATCCCCATCATCTACCGATGCAACTTACTGATAGGTCTTAACTCGGCACCTTCCTATTTAGCACCTAGTGACTCAATACAATGTGGAACTTATCCAGGCACATACTTCCTAATTACCTTTCATATTAGACAGCTCTAATCTTGTTATTTCGTAAAACAATGAAGAAAAGTTCATAACATATAAAAACGAAACTGACGTTATAAAAACCTCATTGACACAAAGTATTTAAAAAAAAAAAAAAAAATCAATTTTAGCTATCTCATATATTCCACCATAAAATCATATTTAGTTTAAACAAATATATTGCAGGTGAGAGATGGACTTACTCGACTCAAAGAATTTACTAACACATCTAGATGACACAATGCTTTGGAACCTCGATATGCTTGTCCCTTCCCTTCGTAGAATTCATGCCATAATAATACATTATCAATACTCTTTAACATTAGAAAATTTTAGGAATTACAAAAGCCTCAAATTTTCTGTCATCAAGAAAACCTAGTTCATGATACGAACAATTAATGGGCTTTATGAAGCACTATTAACCTGATTTGAGACTGCAACAGATTTAGAAACAGTAGCAGCTCTACCAAGTGATTTATAACTAGATGTCCCCTGTTGAAGGCTCTAGCGAGATGCCATTTTTGTATTCTCAGGAATAATTGAGCGTTTAGGCGGTCCAGACAAAGAAGGTTCTATCGAAACCCTACCAGAGTTAGTGGACTTCTGAGAAGCCGAAACTGTTATTTTAGGATCATAAACTTTCTTCACAGTTGGCGCCGTCCTTCACATATAGCTTTGTCATTTTTTTCCTTTTCAATATTAAATTAGATATTTCCATTTGAGGTAGGAATTTGCAATTAAAAAAAAAAAAAGTTGAAACGCATATATATGTAGGATATGCTTCAATTCCCATTCTTTCTTGGACGCAATATTTTCCTGACTACAATTTGTCAAGCTTTTTTTTTTTTTTTTTTTTTTTTTAATTTATAAATTTTATGTCACATCCTTGTTTATCGTGCATTTTCAAGTGCAATAAATTTACTAACAAGAAGGGCTACAGAACTAAAACATAGATTGACGTTTAGAGACTATAATCTTAGCTTTCAAGTATGAGGAAGCAACGTCTTTTTGCTAGTGTATATATAACTTGCTTGCGTGGAGTAATTTACTTTCAATTAGTTCTGGCACTATTATTTTCTTGACAAATACCTAATTTACTTCATTAAAAAAGGCACGCGATCAGGCAAATGTTGGTGGATTTTCAGCCACATTATTAGTTTCCTCTACGGTTAATATTATTTACTTTTAGTTAATTTGTTTATTGTCATCACTTTGTTTTGAAACATTTTAATTTTTTGGTAATCCACGTTGGAAAAATTGATCCTCAGATCATGTTTTCTGTTAGCTATGTTAAATAAAATTAACCTTTATATATATATATATATATATATATATATATCTATATATTTATATCTACGTGTGAAAAACGAGAGGAAACTACAAACATCAAGCGTAATACATCTTAACTATTTTAAATAAATTAACCTTAAATATTCATCTTTATAGTTATGTATTAACGACTAGACCATATATTTGAGTGATATTATCCAGATGGTAGTGAAGAGTTTGTCAAAAATGTATAGTCTGATTAATTCGGTATGCTCCCAAAATCGCTTTTCTTTATTTGGCTTGAAGAAATAAATGAAAAGCTTACCAAACATTGAAAATAACATTTCAAATCCTCATCAGTGAATAAAAAGAGAAGAGGGTTCTTTTAAATAACATTCCAAACATTTTAAAGAGAAGTGGGTTCTTTTAAATTGTCTAGATTCAGAGGATCTACACAAGATTCAAGTATTAATTTGTTGTGGCCCTGTCAATTTATTAATTACATTACCAATATAGTTAATCTGAAACAAAATAGGGAACATAGTACTAATTTTTTTTTTCATTTTTAATGGGAAGCATATGTCATAACATATTTTCTTTTATAAATAAGAAATAAAAATTATAAAGATAGGATCTAACATTAACAACTCCCATCCAAAGTTCTCTCCAATTCCCGCATCCACATAAATGTGCGTATCACAATTCATACCTTTATAAATATATAAATAATATTATAGCTAGTTTCCCCTAATTCTAATCTTAATTTTTTTAATGTTAATAATCTACGTTTCACATGAGTTGTTATTGTCTTATATTTAATATTAAAAAATTATATAGTTACAGACATAACCTAGCGGTAATATTACATCTGACTTCACCTAGAGATGTAGAGCTCGAATTCCCCCACTCCCAAGTTCAAAAAAAAATCAAAAATAAACAATTTCATATCAATTAATGAGAAACTGAATGCAAAAAATTAGAATTAAATAAATTAGAATATTCTTGACACTATGTGTGAATATATAAAGAGGATATTTGACCGGGTAGAAATATGTCTTGCATGATCAATTTAAATTGAAAAGTAAATCAATTAGGCTAAGATCTCTGTTTCTAAATCTAAGATGCCATTGGTCTGGTTCATGAATGCACTAGGACGGACCAAAAATATATATATATATATATATATATATATAGAGGAATCAAACGAAAATATAATTAAAGTAAAAGGGATCATATCGACATTGGAAGACTAGCCAAACCAAGAAGCTTCGTTTAATATATACTAACGCAAAGACCTTGGAGATTATTTCAACGAGTTGGAAAAGTGCAACGTATGTTTGTTAAGGAATAACGTGAAGAATTACCCCTCTTTTTGTTTTTGTTTTTGTTTGTTTGTTTGTTTGTTTGTTTGTTTTTTTTTTTTTTTGCGTGATTTGCTAGAACACAACTACGTACTAAATTTAGAGAGAGATCCACCACATGATGTATGTATGTGTGTGTATATATGTTGTATATATCAACGGAACTTTTGTAATGTACTCAAAGAAAAACTTTAGTTAGGTCTATTTATTTACTTATTTATTTCTGTGTGATATATGCAATGGCCGGCCACCAAAAGCATTATTTGAGAGTTTTCTAGCGAAGTACTCAATTTCACAACCTATAATGTGAAAGCTTCTTTACTTTGGTATCAAATTATATGTCCAACCAAACACAGTATATATTGTTTCACACGTACACATACATTCAAATATAGAATCTACATATTACACATATTATATAAGGTCATACCATGTGTGATGTGCCTCCAAAAACATTCCTGTTAATGTCATCTGTCTCTCTCTCTCTAAATCCAATGTATATAAAGGAAACTTTTTGACTAAGGAAGTGGACTAATGTTTTTTACTTTACTTGGTTATAAATCTTCCAAAGTTTAAAAGAGCAGTTCATATATACCTAATTTCTGCGTTTTTTCTTTTTAATCAAAAGATCTTGTTGATTCTCTATAAATAATTTGACCTTCTTTTTCGTCTGAGTGCATGCACGCATAAATATTATCTATTTATAGAAAGATAAATAAATTATTAAAAAAAAAAAGAATTAAAAAGACCCTACAAGGAGAAGAAATAAATTATCAAGACACAAATCCCCTTGAAGTTAGAGAGAGAGTGTGTCTATACATATATACATATTTATATATATTACTTTTACTTTTTCAAAGATATGGAAAACATGATTATCTCTAAGACACTACCAATTTACTTAATTGGGTCCTAGGGTTAGGTGAGTCTAGAGGCAGTTGGTCGTTTATTCTGGTCAGCCGATCAGTTAGGGAATCTCCTAAATTAGTTTTACATACATATGCATGATATATATATATATATATATATATATATATATCCATTTTTCCTCGCTTGTACCCAATTTTATGTAGATAAATACAATATTATATAGAAAAAGAAGAGAGGACGACCACATGATTTGCATCCCAATACCCATACAGTAAGATTACTTACATATCATATATAGAGATATATATATATATATATATATATAAATATTTATATATACATATTTTTGAAAATATATGATATAAGTTTTATGATGTCGTCAAATTAAAATTAAAAAAAAATTAATGGAAGTTTGAAAAAGGAGTCTTAATTAACTGAACATTTGTCTCCACATACCTAAAATTCGGATTTGCTTAATCTTACCTGCCGAGCTAAATATCAAGAAAATAAGAGATGGGAAGTGGGAACCTCTCTTTGTTATATTAGATAAACATTGTAGGTACGCGCTCGCATATACATATATATATATATATATATATATATAAACATATATATATGCACATAGACACACCTAATCTACACCTATATTGTATAGAATTTTTATACAAAATTATTTGAAATATTATTTTTGCTCTCTGTGGTACAGGTAACAATTGCATTAATTTCTAGTAAATGAATAATGAGTGATAATCCTCAAACACGCACACAAGCTTACATAAACATTGACGAAGACATGTCATGTACCATACACATATCTTTACATATTAGCGCTAAAAAGGATATAGTATAGTAACTAATTGAATAAAATTATCCCAAAAAAAGTAATTAAAAAAAATTAATGCGTGAAGAATACATGATTTTAATCAAATTCCCTCAACCAAAAAAGGAAAAGAAAAGAAAATTTCGAGAAGATGATTTTCTTGGGAAAAGTTTAGTTTGCCCACACACATGTGCCACCATGTGTACCCGCAGGTTTATGGGATCATTGAACACTTTGATTAATTAAGCTCTCTCTCTCTCTCTCTCTCTCTCTCTCTCTTGTTTTTTTGTTTGTTTGATTGTTTGTTTGTTTGTGAAGCTCATTATGTTTCCTTTACAAAAACTATTAGCTAGAGGCTAATAACATCCACACATGGGTTGCATCTCTTTTGGTAACCTCTAAATCTTTTGTGTAGGTTTGGGTTGTCTCTAATAATATTAATTTCTTAAGTAAAAGTTCTCTCAATGTGAATCTAATCGTATTTATCAACTTGTTTGTATTGCCGTTTCTTCCACACAACCGTATCTAGTGTGTGTATGTATATATGTGTATATATATATATATCTATATATATTACTGAAATCTATTTTTCAGGTTTATTTAATTTGGTAAGTCATATTGTTTTATATATATTCAGAAAGTACTAAATTCTATATAACCACATTTCGGAATTAGATAACAAAAAATAATAATAATAATAATAATAATAATAAAAGGAGCTAGCCTTTATCATGTTGCTTTAACTTGTCATCACTAATAAATTCGTATGGAGATATCATCAATTGGAATCATTAATTAGCCAACAATATCTAGAGAAATTGCAATTTAGGAAAATATTCTTGATACTTACATATATAATGAAAATGTGGTGATCTTGAGCTTACTATTATTCCATTGATTCGGGACCACCAACAACTATATTGAGAGGTTGAAAATAATTAAATTAATGATCGTATCTTATTTGCTGTCAATAAGGAGATTTCTAATTTTCGTCAAATTCTAATTAAATGTCCATAACTTAAATAATTAAAACATAAAATTGAAAAAGACGGAAATGAAAATCTAGGAACGCACATGTTTCTTGCCTAGCTATGAACAGTATAATTACTTACACATATTTCTTATGGTAAATTATAACATTCTTAAGATCGACATAACTTCATTATTATTCTTTTTTTTTTAATAATTAGATTGACATAACTTTGCAGCAAATATATATGTATATATATATATATATATATATATTTATATGTATACACACACACACACACACACATACATGAGGCAATGTGACCCAGGATCATGATATATACATGCACGCATATTTTAGAGATATTCGAAGGTTTGAACAAGGCTTTCTCTCTATATATAAGAGAAGTGGATCTTATGGTTTTTTAAACTATCTATTTTCCAGGGTTAACTAACGAGTTAATCCCTAAACTATAAACATGATATCATTTTGATCCCCAATTTTTTTTTTTTTTTAAATTCCTTGAACTTTGAGTTTTTGGTCATTTTAGTCCTTGACACTAAAACTAAGCCAAGCATTTAAAACTTTAACGTAGGTAATTATGTGTATATCTCGTAGTAAACTTGAAATTTCATTAAACATCCTTTTTTGTTGTTAGTTAAAACCCTTGAACACTAGAACATTTTACCATTAATGTAACTAGTTCATTTATTATACGATAGAAATGTGATTTTCTCTGATATATAAATTTGTTGTCAATTGTAGTTCAAAGAACTAAAACTGCCAAAACAATCAAAATTCAGGAAGTTTTTCCCAAGGAAAAAAAAAAAAAAAAAAAAGGGGAATTTAGGGACGATAGTACTCATAGTTCAAGACTGACAATGCCAACTATACATTTTCAATTTTTTAATTAGGTTTTTCTTTTTATTTTCAATTGAGTTTTGACAATATGACTTGTTTTTTTTTTAATTAAAATTTAGTTTTTTTAAAGAAGTAATATTAGTATGAGAGATGAATTCTATAGAATACACCAACTTAGTTGAGATGGTCTAAAAAATTCCGATATGCTAAGTTTCCTCTCATTATTCAAATATATATATATATATATATATATATATAGAGATGTCTTTCCACCCTTTATAAATTTAATTGCCTTATTTCGAAAGTTTTGCCCCCTTTCCTTTCTACTAATTGCACTGAAAAATGACTATAGTAGCTAGAAACTATAAATTAGCAAGCCAACTATACCATACGGTCTTATATATATATATATATACACACACACACACACACACACACACATATAGAATTTTATAAGGCCATATGCCACTCGAGAAGTAAAAATGTGACTTAAACTGCTTATTGTACATAATTGCATCATGACTTGCATTCTTCCGGAGATATTTTCCATGTTCTCACTGTGGAATCCATGTGCCAATATAAGTGGGGATATAATTAACTGCTACAATAATCAAATTCGAATTATTCAATATTAAAATGGCCACACAATCACTTACTTTGTTTAAGCAATTTGTTATATATATGTGTGTGTGTGTGTGTTTGTCTTTATCTTTCGTGTAGAAATTTTTTTATCTTTATTATTTTCTTCTTTTGTTATCATTTATAATTAAATTATGAAGTTTATATTATTTATATTTTTTTTATAAACTAAATTGAAGAGTTTAAAATAAAAGGAATTTTCATATGTGTTATCATCTAGTTAAAATGTACTAGTTATTATTATTATTTTTTTTCAGTTAGTTTCTCTTTGTTATTAAAATTAAGATATTGATGCAAGTTTTTCCCTTCTGAATCAGACATAAATATGTATACAAATGTTGGGATATGCCATATTTGGCATCTCATATATATGTGCACTCAATGATATATAAGGCCCTCTTTTTTATTATTTAATTTAACTTGAATTTACTAGCTATTACTAACCATGTGATTTGTCCAACCTTAAGTGGATCACGAGCTTAAATATAACTTATCCCAAGCTTTCAATCCTTCTGAATAATCCACTCATTTTTTTAATAGAAAAAGTATGCACCCTAAAATCAATCAAAGAATGAAGCACTGATAATTCTTTGGCATTAACAAACATATGCCTATAAAAATGAGTGAGAAATAAAATTACAAGAAGGAAATTAGCGTATACAAGTACAAAAACGTAGAGTAGGTGAGTGTGGATGTGAAGCCAACTTTGTATGAATTTATCTGATATGGGAGATGATCAATAATGAGATGATCGACAAGAATTAATTAGAGCCTTTAGCGACGAAAGTTTCAGCGATAACGTATTTATAGCTTTCTTATGCTATCGTTATAGTTACCTTCGACGACTATTAATGAAACATTGTTCAACAATGAGTACATATGTCATTGTTGGATGATCTTAGAAGTGTACATGTTTTTCTTTTCTTTTATTTTAAATATCGTCGTTGAAATTAAGGTGTGAACACAACATTTTTTTGCGCCAAATTGGCTAAAAGCGTAATGCATGCCGGCAAATATATCAGACACGATTTTTTCAGGATGGAGTTGTTATGTAATTTTTGAGTAAACGATAAGTCGTTGCTTATACGTTTGATGTATTTAAGGGCAGATCCGAGCCATCCCTTAGTTTTCCTCTACACAACTCTCCTCTACTCTCTCCCAGCCGAAATCTCCTCCGTTTGCCACCCTACCTGCACCGTCGCGCCCTTCCCAAATTGACATGTCTCAATTTGGTAAACGGGCTAGCTAAGCTTGCGAGGGATGACAACTCAAAAATTGAAGTTAATATTCATTAGCCGACACACACACACACATCTCTTGCAAGTGAACAACTTCCGATGCATGTTAAAAGAATATCCCAAAAGCCAACCTACTACATTTGCCACCATAAATACTAAAATTAAATTATGCATAGTATATATTGGCATATCAATGGAATAATATCATGTATATTCCAATTATATGGACATATATTCTGGCTTTGATGCTATGAAAAGAAAATTCCATGCAATGAAATATACTTTTACAAAATTGGCATTAATATAATTTATAACTCCATATGTACGCATATATTTGTATATATATTTATATGTGAGTATAATCTAAAGGTTTGTTTGGATTACAAATCGGAGAATATTGCATGCATGTGCTGCGACATATATATATATATATATATATTAATTTCATATATAATCCCACACTCTCGAAGAAAGAACTTTATATTTGAGCCAAAGAGATTTTACATTATATATGATTTAAGGAATTTGACAGCTCATGTCATATGGTTTTATAATTTATATATATGATAATATTCCATTGATATTAATTTGTATAGCTAACTAGCTAGCTAGAGGGCCACCGTTTGGAGTCACTAGCACATGGCTAGCTAACTTGTAGCAAGTCACATTATTAACTTTTTGTGCACAGAACATCTATTATATATGTGCTTCATATCCATCCAACTTAATTTTCATGGTCTAATTCTACAACCCTATATATATTTATATATATATATATATATATTATATAGTTACATATATATGATAGCAACATCACTTTGAAGATTGAAGTACACTACACACTTTTATTTAATTATTGCAAAATTTTTTTAAATGCTAGGTATATATATGGGTCTTTATTTATATATATAGCATGGAAATTTCACATAAAAGGATAAATATGTAACTAGTTGGATATGTAGAATTTGTAAATTTGTTGCTATAATTGGTTGTCATGTTAGACAAACGAGATACAAGTCCAGAAATCCTTCCAACATTTTCGGTTTGTATTGTAAAGAGATTTTATAATTACATTGTTTATTCATTTTCTTTTTTTCCTTTTTTTTTTCCCCCCTCCTTTCCTCGTTATGGTGCGCAAAAGAGTAGTGGCCGATCGAGGAAGTTGGGCATGTTAATGGTCATGAGTTACTTATATTATCACCAAAGTATATTAAAATTACGAAATTAAGCACAAAAAGCCATTTAGCAAAGGACACATGTATTTCTCATTACATCAGTAAAAGGAATGTGAGAATATATTTTAAAGCGAATAGGGAGCAAGGCTAAAATCATTACAAAAATAAAAAGCACTTGTCTGTCTATGTTTGACAATATCTATTAATTCCCATGAAAAATTATAAATTGGAAGTTAAGCATATATATATATATATATATATATATAAACACTCGGTGTTGTTGTGGAGTCATCCATGACACTAGAATGTCAAAATAATTATAAATTAATTTAGAGATTAATTTATAAGATTATTTGAATTGAAAAGGGTGTAAAAGGGGCCCATATATACGCCCATATGTTGGACTCTCATTGGCCGAAGATAGCTAGGCAGACAGTTTGATTTGTTTAAGACATATATGATCTTCATTTAAGAGATTTGCTAACAAAAGATGACAACATAAAAAACAGATATTATTGTCGAAATGCTGCTTTTATATATCTTTCGCAACACTCAATTCTCACTTGCAATGAACCGAGTACACAACAAAGATATTTCTAAATTGGAGCTTTTAATATATATATATATGAATCGCTTTTGGATGCTTTTCTTTTTCTTTCTTTCGTTCTTTATTTTTATTTTTATTTATTTTTGGGGTTAGCCTCCAAGGGTACTTTTCAACAAAAAAATATCGCCTTTCTCTTGCTTCCCTCTTAATAATTAGAAGCTTTGAAGATTTCACGGGAAACTCATGAACAAAAAAAATAATGAAATCTTCTTGGGGTACAAACGGCAAGGTCTAATCGGTTTTTGATTTCCAATCCATTTTCTGTCATATCTTTCACTCCTTTGCTGAAAAATGAGTAAGATACCAACATGAATTCCTAATTATCAACGTTCCATTAATTTCAACTGCCGTGGTTCAATTTTTATTTTTTATTTAATGAATTTGAGTATGAAGGTGCCAACTCATTTAGAATGTTCGTAGATTTCTGATATATAGACTAGTTATTCCTTCTGTTATTAAACACTTGAACCAACTGAAAAAATCACTAAAATATGTATATATATTTAATGAAATGAAACTTATAACTCTTATTTATTAAAAAAGTAAAATTAAAAAACAACTTTAGATTTTGAATTTGAGAGAACTCATATCTAAATTCCTCTTCTTTCACTTATATATATATATATATATAATGGCGAGTTGAGAAATCATTAGAATTCGATATGATTCCCTGGTTTAATTTTGATATTCTCCAATGGTGGACATTAATAATCCCAATTGGAAAGGTGAATACATATATTTATGAAAGAGATCGATATATAATATATGCAAATATAGCACCATAAATATATATCCATCACTTTCAACCTTCTTTGTCTTTGGGGTGGGCCTTGACAATGCCTCCAAAGCCATTGATTAAGGACCGGAACCGAAAACCAAACAGGATAATAGTCACTAGAATTCAAAAGGACACACTCCATTATCCTCCCCATTTCCACAAGGGGAGCCCCTTAATGCCATCATCTTTCAATTCTCACATAGTGAATGCAACAAATAAATTCAAAATTCCTCTTTATTCTTTTGTCTATATCACTTGATGGGGGACCTCCTACGAAGACACTCTATTGCGAGTTTTTTTTTTTTTTTTTTATAATATCTTTTTGTACTCATCAATTATGTTTTTATTTGATTGTTTTTCACTTGGATTATATATATACATATATATATATATATATGTTTGTTTCAATGCAATTTATAGACTCAGATGTTACTCCGATAGACGGTCAATTTTATTTTATTCATTTTTAAATGATAAGAAGTAACAACTAGCGTTACATTTCCAACTAAATATTGACACCCCTTGACTTCCCTTGCCAAGTTCCTAACTCTTTTTGTTTTCTTTTTTTCTTTTTTTTTTTTTAAAGAAAGGAAAAAAAAAAACAATATTTTACACATATATACTAATACGTATGCATATAATACATATAAGCTCACTATTAGTTGATAATAAAACAAATGACTGCTTCATACTAATGGAATGATTGTTATAAATAGATGTATGTTGGAGAATTTAATTAGTAAATTCACTGAGTAATTATTAGTACCGGTGCAATTTAAGTGTGCGCATATATAATATGTTACATATGTGTATGTATATATATATATATATATATATATAATTTTAATTGAGAACTACGGATTGAGCGCTCATGTTTGTAGCTGGTAACTAATTGGCGATTGTGATGATCGTGTTGTTCGTTGTTGCTCAATATGATGACCAAGATTGTTATAGGTAAAGGTAATTCTGACTAGATGTGGGGATATATATAGTAGATACAAAGGGACATTTATTGACATGATTGGAACAAACAAATATCACTTTACGGACAAAGAAAAGCTACTAATTATTATTTTAGTTAATTAGTCAAGCTTAAACCAATCATTTTAAACAAAATTAGGTAATGGGTCGAATGCGGTAGTGGCATATACGGGGGGGTCCATATGTATATGTATATGCATATGCATATGTAATTGAGGATTTACATAGAGAAGGTCGTATAGACCGTATGAGAGAGAAAGAGAGAGATCTAGAGAGAGAGAGAGAGAGAGAGAGAGAGAGAGAGATTTATGGTATGTGTGTAGGTGGTGGTGGTGGTGGTGGTGGTGAGCGTGTGGGGTTAGATGATGTGACCAAGATTTCGTGGTTGAAAGAAAATAGTAAAAAAAGGGGGGCCACGTGGGAGGGGGGTGGGGGGTGGGGGGGGGGTGGCAGTCCCCGTGGAATATATGAGAAGCCCCATATCGAAATTTGAAAGAGGGAGGAACGCGGAGAGAGTGTGATGCATGGGATTAACAATCATAATAATAACCCGGCCACCAATTAGAGTGAGCCCTCTCTCTTTCTCTCTCTCTCATTGGTCCTTTGATCTAGGACTCCCTTCTTTCCTAGCTCAGCCCCATGATTCATTCCCCTAACCTCATGAGTCTTTTTTTTTCTTTTCTTTTTTAGATATACTACCTATAATATTATAGGTTTGCTTTTCTCGTAGGGTAGAGGATATCGTACCCATATAATTTTAGGGGAGTAGAGTCGCTCCTATATAATATGTAAACATCTTTCAAATTGGATTATCTATATATCTTAATTACTGTGACGCTGACAATTTAAACTCAAGATATCTAGTCAAGGGAGGAAATGCCTCATCATCCTGTCTAATTATTCGGTGGCTGTTTATCTTGTTTAGAGTATAAAAACTAAACATATAGAGCTCGTTAGCGTAAGACAATACCGTTATAAATAGTCTATAAGTTTGTCTTATCAAAATGGAGAAAATGATAAATGAACCCATTATTCTTTATTTCTCGCAGACACAACTTATTAACATTTAACATCAGAATCATTTTTAGCAAAGAAAAAAAAACTTGTTCATAATAGCATAAACTTTAATATCTGAGCTCCTTAAAATCTCTCTAGTCTCTAATCATATATTGCAAAAAGTAGGGGGAGAATTATGAGAGGGAAATAGAAAATTTTGTATAATATGTTATGTTAAGGTTTTTTTTTTTTTTTTTTTTTTTAAAATTAAATTTAAGAGGCCTCCTCAATTTTGTATTATGTCAATAATCCCACAAGTGCCCTTTCCACAAATCCACCACGTGGTCTACTCTTAGGTGTCTGAGGTGGACCTCCTTTCCCAAACAAACACTTCTTTTTCACCTCCCTTCCCGCCCCAACTCTATTTATACCCCATTTTCTCTCCCTCTCTCTCCAAAACTCTCTCTCTCTCTCTCTCTCTCTCTCTACATCTCTTTCTCTCTCCTCCAAGGAGTTAAACCCCAAAAAAAAAAAAAAAAAAAAGTCTCCCTTTTCTTTTTCGTCGGCAACATAGAAAATAAAACATCGAAGGGTGAAACACTCTCCACAACCATGGCTTCTCCTCCAGTGGCACCCAACTCTAGTAGTTGGGTAGAGCTCAAAAAAACGACACACACTCTCTCCTCCTCATCGTCGTCGTTTCTAGTGGACATGGGCTTGGGCTTGAGCTTCTCTTCTACCCTTTCCGTCAAGAAAAAGCCCAATACCTACCCTCGCTGTGCTCTTCACTCTCCTTCGGTGCTCCATTTCCCAAAACAACCCTACAATCAGCCGGTAATTACGAAAGAGCCCAAGAAGAGTCACCACCAGCAGCAGCAACCGCCACAGTGGAACTTCCTACAGAGAGCAGCGGCGATGGCTCTCGACGTGGCTGAAGGCGCGTTGATCTCACTAGAGCGCCAGACGCCGCTCCCAAAAACCGCCGACCCACGTATCCAAATCTCCGGAAACTTCGCTCCCGTGCCGGAGCAGCCCGTCCACCAAGACTTACCGGTCACCGGCACAATCCCGGACTGCATTAACGGCGTCTACCTCCGAAACGGTGCGAACCCACTCTTCGAGCCGGTAGCCGGTCACCACTTCTTCGACGGCGACGGGATGGTCCACGCCGTTAAGATTGAGTCCGGTTCGGCCAGCTACGCCTGCCGGTTCACGGAAACCCAGCGGCTGGTCCAGGAGCGAGAGCTGGGCCGGCCGGTTTTCCCCAAAGCGATCGGCGAGCTCCACGGACATTCCGGTATTGGCCGTCTCCTTCTCTTCTACGCCCGAGGGCTTTTCGGTCTTCTCGACCACAGCCACGGCACCGGCGTCGCCAACGCCGGTCTGGTCTACTTCAACGGCCGCTTGCTCGCCATGTCGGAGGACGACCTTCCGTACCATGTACGGATCACGAATTCCGGAGACCTGGAAACGGTTGGCCGTTACGATTTCGTCGAACAGCTTAAATCCACCATGATTGCTCACCCGAAGGTCGACCCTGTTTCCGGCGAGATGTTTGCTCTCAGCTACGACGTCGTTTCGAAGCCGTATCTCAAGTACTTCAAATTCTCCGCCAATGGGGAGAAATCCCCCGACGTGGAGATTCCGTTGAAAGTTCCGACGATGATGCACGACTTCGCGATTACCCAGAACTTTGTTGTAATTCCCGACCAGCAAGTGGTGTTCAAGCTGGAGGAGATGGTGAGAGGTGGTTCTCCGGTGATTTACGACAAGAAGAAGAAGTCGCGGTTCGGGATTTTGCAGAAGAATTCCCTGGACGCGTCGGATATTCTGTGGGTGGAGTCGCCGGAGACGTTTTGCTTTCATCTGTGGAATGCGTGGGAGGAGCCGGAGACGGAGGAGGTAGTGGTGATCGGGTCGTGCATGACGCCAGCGGACTCGATCTTCAACGAGTGCGACGAGAGTCTGAAGAGCGTTTTGTCCGAAATTAGGCTTAATTTGAGGACTGGACAGTCCACGCGCCGCCCCATAATCTCGGAGGAGTCGGAGCAGGTCAACTTGGAGGCCGGGATGGTGAACCGGAACCGCCTCGGGCGGAAAACCCGGTTCGCCTATCTCGCCATTGCCGAACCGTGGCCGAAGGTCTCCGGGTTCGCCAAGGTCAATCTTCTCACCGGAGAGGTGAAGAAATACTTCTACGGTGATCGGAGATACGGCGGCGAGCCGTTCTTCCTCCCAAAAGACCGCAATGATTCAGAGACTAGCGAAGACGACGGATACATCATGGCCTTCGTTCACGACGAGAGGACCGGGAAATCGGAGATGCAGATCGTAAACGCCGTGAATTTGGAGATGGAAGCCGCCGTCAAGCTCCCTTCTAGGGTGCCGTACGGCTTTCATGGGACTTTTGTCGACTCGAAAGATTTGGCTTTTCAGGCATAAGAATAATACTTGGTTAAATACATATATATATATATATTAATTATAGGAGAATATTTACCAGAGGGATATTGGTAGAGGGGTCCCCGGGTTCTCCTAAGAAGATTTTGAAAAACCCTAACAATCATATTTTGTTTTTGTTAGGTTTTTTTATGATCTTATTTTTACTGTAATATGTGTACTACAAGACCAGCTTGTAGCTTTTGGACAGTAGGTAGATGTTAAGCTCAGCTGGTTTCTGTTTATTCTCTCAGTGTTAATTTTATTCTTTTACTCATCTATCATATCACATATAAATTTATATACACAGTTATTTTTACGAAATTTATAACTCTCATTTATTTAAAACAAAAAAACAAAAATATTCATATATGTTTCCTCATTTCTCATCTGTTAAGCTTGTCCTAACGGGTACTCATATTTTGGTGTCTTTTAGCTAAAGTTGTGTAAATTACTGGTTATATGTAAGATATGTTTGATATATATACAGTTTTAATGTTTATGTATATATATTAATAAGTAGGCAGGTTTTTGTATCCTAGTTCTTAAATGAATGTATATTCTCATCAAAGGGTGAAATATGTTATACGTAATGTGTATCTTTGTGTGTATAAATTCAGTCAAGTAAATGGGTTCTAATTTTGGTAAATCGTGCTTAAAATCAGGTTGACCATTGAAATAAGTATTGGTAGTGAAGAATTTGAATTTGAGAGAAGATGTATCTATATATGAAGTAGTCGAATCCATTTTTGTGGAATAATGTATGAAGAGAAAAAGAACACGAGTGTATATATATATATATATATATACCTATAATTGCGTAAAAATCATGTCAGCCTCACATTGTAGCCTAATAATGTCAAATATATTTGGAGAAGATGATCAAACCACCACTCTTTCACCTAATTTTTAAACGCGCAATAATTCATATGTAACTTTTAGGACTTATTTTTTATATACGTAATTATAGGTGCGGCAGCCGGACGTCCGGCGCGTGACAAGTTCGAGAGAGAGAGAGAGAGAGAGAGAGAGTGGGAGAGGGAGAGAGAGAGGGGCCAAGCTGTAGGCGGCTTCGTTGGCGGCGAGGCCAAGCCGGAAGCTTCTCGATAGCTCGTGGTGATCGTCGGCGGCAAAAAAACTTCACGTTCCCTTGCTGCTGCTGCTGCTCGTCTTTGGGGTCTGGCTTCTGGACGGGGCGGCGGCAAAAAGCCAATCCGAAGGAGCTTGAGGATTTGGCCGGAACTAATGGCGAAGATGCAACGCCGCCATCGTTGACGACTCTTGCAGTCGCCGGAACTCAATGGTCTGGTGGTGACAGTTGGTGGCAATAAGAAACTTCTTCTTCCCTTTCAAGATGTTGTTGCAGATCGCCATTGCCTCCGCGACCGACTGCCTTCGTCGAACAGCGAGGAGATGGACATCGGCAGGCCGGTGAGAGCGACGGTTGATGACCCAAAACGACTTTGCAACGCCAGGCTAGTGAGAGCGACGGTTGATGACCCAAAACGACTTGCAACACCAGGCCAGTGAGAGCGACGGTTAATGACCCAAAACGACTTGCCGTTCGTATCAGGCAAAAGTAGGATGTGGGACACGAGATCTCTCCTATATAATTATTTTCCTATCGATAATTAAATCTGTTCAAAATCACGTTCCAATTAAAAATCAAATAAAATTAACAGAATTTTATATTTTGACGGTTAGCAACAGAACTTTACTAGTAAGTTATTTTTTACATACTCGTACCATAAGTTATTTTGAGTTGATGATCAACTCAGCGGCCGTTAGGCAGTGTTGGGGCTTGCAACTATTCATGACAGTATGATCAATAGTCAACAAACTGAAAATATATACATTTACATACACATATACATATAATCTATATATCGGTGTCATAATCGAATAACATATACACATATATGTTGTAATTAAATCTAATTGTGTACATATATGTTATAATTTTTTTTTTTTTTTTTTTGCTGAAAACATATATGTTATAATTGAATGCCAGTAATTATTCCGTCCTGCTATTTAAATGAAAAAACAGTAATTAACTATAAATGCCTTTCGAAAAGAGGGGGGAAAGAAACTAGTGAGTCGACACTCCTAATGGACCACTCACAAGTTATTATACCATAGAAATTAATACTTTTTTAGATCAATAAATGCATCGGTCCCCACTTTATATATGGATAACCTTTCATTGAATAGATATTTAGTATAACAATCAATGATTCCACATCTGATGTCACAGATTTTCTGTTTTATTAGTTGTCCACTTAATAGTATCATATCATATTATCTGAATTTAAGAATTTAACAATATAAAAAATGTTAACTATGAAAGATTCTTAAATAAATTGATAAATTGTCAAAATATTCTTGAATGGACAACATTTGAGACAGGAAAATTGAACAATAAATCTGGACCTAATGAATAATTAATATATATTACAGTTATGATAAAATTAATTAAAGACATTTTCTTTACATTAAATAGTAATGCGTTTTTACAAATATAGCTCATTGAAATTCTTCACAAGTCTAAATATATATATATATGTATACACTCCACTATATATAATTAAAGAATATATTTAAAATTCTTTTTTAAAATAAAAAAAGAGTAAAGTTAAACAATAATCATCTCACTTAGAAAGAAAGAAACAAAAAAACAAAAAAACAAAAACAAAAACAAATACAGCAAAGGCGGAAAGCAACATGATCTTCATAGACTCTCCACAGTTTAATATTAAAAGGGCGATCAATCTTGAGTTACGAGAATTGTACCAGTTTAATCTCTTAACTTTAAATTTTGACAAATTATTTCTTAAACTTTGATTTTTTAACCGTATTCCTTGTCACTTAAATTAACAAAAAAAATATATATATATTTAGAAATTAATGGAGACTATCATATGTCTACCACACAATAATTGGAAATTATTTTACATTAACAGTTACACAAAAGGGTAAATTGCACATTTAGCCTCTAAACTTTTAATATTATATAACTTTAGTTCTTGAACTTTTTTTCATAGCTAGAATCCCCTAAACTTTTAAAATATTGCTACGATAGTCCTTTTTATCAATTTTTGGATAGAATCTATTAGTAATTTGATCAAACAATTGTTCTAACTAGGATTCCGTCAAAAAATTAATGAAAATAACTACTGTAATAACGTTTTTAATAGTTGATGATCATTTCAGCTATGAAAAAAGAACAGGAAATGCCCCTCTGTTATTAAAATGTTGCTACAATAGTCATTTTTATCAATTTTTAAATGAAATCCGTTACTAATTTGGTCAAAAAATAATGCTAACAAACGAATTATATTCAAAAATTAACAAAAATGATTATTGTATTAATATTTTAAATGTTTGGAGGCATGACCAACTATGAAAAAAAATTCAAGAACCAAAATTACATAAAGTTAAAAATTAAGGGACCAACCTAACAATTTATTTTATATGAAATATTGAAAATAAAACATCTTGCATTAATAAATTTAACTGTTTCTGTATATAATTCTACGTTAAAGACCAAAAAAAAAAAAAAAAAAAAAAAAAAAAAAAAAAAATCGAGGAAGAAAATTATTAAAAATAAAAGTTACTACTATGCTCATAATTCAGTAACTACTATAGATGCATACAAAAAAAAAATGATGATGGTGCATTTGGATCATAAATTTGATAAGTAACTTCAATTTCTGTCTAATAAAATATTATAAAAAAGATTTAAATTATGAGTTTAAATCTACGATTCAAATCGAACTAACAGTCTCAATAAACGCGTAATTCAAGTCGCACTGAGTTGACGATAAGTAGAGAGCGAGTTGAGCAAGCAAGTCAGAAACTGAAATGGAAATGGGCACGAGACACAAAATACCAAACAACGGTCGGTTGCAGACTTTTAATATGAAGAGGCTGTCGTGTCCCCCCGACCATTTGCAACACGGTCAAACCCATTTCAGCCACTGCTTCCATTGGACCCCACCCTTTTCACGCCTCCATATACACACACATATATATAGGTGTATATATACATAGCTGCTAAAAATTTGTTTGGCCATGTGTTTAACGATTCCAACCTTTTTTATATTTATAATAATAATAAAAAACAATTTATGAGAGAATAAGGGGGGAAAAAAAAAAAAAAACTTGTAACCATTAATCATCAAATCAAATCAAAATGATATTGTATGATACTTTAATAAAATTTGGATGGTTAAAACCTGCATCCCACTGATAATTCTTTTTTTTTTTTTTTTTTTTTCATTTCTTATCATGAATAATTCTCACAATTTTCCACCTTTAATTTCTTTTGTTTTCACTTAACCTTGAATAATTCATTGGCGCATAATATTATTTTATTTGCATGACCCCTTCAACTCCAATTTAATATAGTGATCATTTGGTTACTTAAATTATTGAACACAATTCCATTTAAATAGTAGATTATTTTACTATTTATTTTTTTATCTTTTTTTTATATTTATTTTTATTAATCACATCACTAATTCTCTCTCTTTTATCAATACATATTAAAAATAATTATTTAAATATAAACAATCCAAACATATATTTTATTTAAACATACTGGATAAATGAGACATCCAAATGCAATTAAAAACACATCCATTTTATTATAATACAATATCAAATTGAATGGGACATCCAAACATAGCATAATTCTTTGATTCTTTTTTCTCTTTAATTTGTTGTCAATTGAGAGCAGTAATTTGGACACACCGTTTCAACGAATGAAAATCATGTGAAACAAAGAAAAGTTCAAAGTCCAATTTTTCCTTATTTTCGAAACAAAAAAAAATGAATATTCCTTAATTTGCCGGAGGAGTAATATTGGCCATAACTTTATAGAAAGGTGCAGTTTTTGTAGTATTTGGGCAGCGACAACTAACAGCAAAGTGGGGGCGGGGGAGCATAAATATATATATATATGTGTGTGTGTGTGTGTGTGTGTGTAAAAAGTCACACTTAACTTTAACGCAGGCTTTGCCAAAAGGTCAAGTCTACTCTCCAAAAAGATGATCAGTTTGGAAATGGACCCCTCACATACAGACACAGCGCACACACATTAATTTTTTAGTGACTATAAAATATATATATATATATATATATATCATATTTTCAATTTTGTACATATTACATTTTAAGGTAATTGAACTAAAATATTATTTTATTTGTCCTAAAAATATTGTATCTTTGAATTTCAATTTTATAAATTATACATATACACTCTCCTTGATGATACAGTTCTAATAAATTCCAACTTCTAGTTATTTATTTACTTTTTCTCTTCTCCCTTTTTTTTTTTTTTTTTCCCTCCTTCTTGCTTGAAATACATACAAATTCAATTACAATCAATTCCCATCGAAGTTCATCAAAATATACAATACTTTGCTTATAAGCAAAAAAGTTCATCAACTGTTTTCTTCAATTTTTTTTCTTAATTAAAAGATACTTTTTAAACTCTTAAAAATAACTTAATCGCTTACAAATCACCATCGTTAAACTTACAACACAGAACAAGCCCACGTGATCATGAGCTTGGAGGCAACTATTTACTCTTTCCTATTTATGTTGGTGTAAGTTGAGTTAGATTTTTTTTTTTTTTTTTTTTAAATTTAAAAAATAATATTAGTGGTGTCTTCGTACTCTTTTTTAATATTAATATATGAGTCTATAATAAAAATCACATGTGTGAGAGATAAAAATCATAGTCATGAACCTACATTATCATCTAATGAGTAGAGACTTTATAATTTTGTCTAAGTATATAATCTATATCTTCACGAGAAAGGATATCTCCTCAGAAAACAGATCACAGTGAATATAGGTACGAGTGACTTTTACCAAAACACAGGTTGTCAAAGGTAGACTGATTGATCAAACTTTATATATATAACTTGAACTTATTATCTGATAAAAAGGAAGGGCTCATAATACAAGGCTTTTTCTGTCAAATAGATGATGAAAAAGAGAAAATCACAGCCTAATATATATTCGATGTATATATATATATACAGTCAGTACGTGTGTAGACCATTTGAAAAGACAAAACAAACAGGACACTGTGAAAAGCAGTGCATGTGATCGATCATTTTTGTTGCTTTTGGAATTCCCACGTTGTTTTGTTCAGGGTCTTGAAAGTGAAGGGTCTTTTGAGTGATAAAGGAAAGGACTCTTTTTACAGTACTATTAAACTTTTTAGGCTTTTGCTAGTAGTGTGAAAGGATACAAGCATTGTAAAGCCTACCAATTCTTCACTGTTCAAGTGATCCTATCATTGTACGTACTCGAAACGAAAAGTCGTCAATTAAGCCTATTCCACCGTCCTTTCACGCCACTTTACGGTTTACTTTTTTTTTTTTTTTTTTTAATCAGCGAAAATATTTTATGACCAGTTTAGATTATAAATTACATTCAAATAGTCATTTAAATTGAATATTTATATTTAAATATGAAATTTGAATTGTATATTTAAAATTAAATATGTGTCTTGATAGTCTTTGTTAAATGTAATATTTGAATACGAATTTATAAAAAATGAAAATTGATTAAGATTTGAATTAAATTATTGTAAAATAGTAAAACATTTAAATGAACTCACTTCAACAGGTGGCCAACTAAATACCTATCGTATTTGAGTACAATAACAATTATTACAATTGTTCATCCAAACAAGCCATTAGTAAAAAGAAAACATCAGATATAATAGACTTTGTTAGGGGGAGGAGAATCATCTAATTAATCATACAAGTTTGTCATCTATAATTTCTAATTTGAGCAAAAATAATAATAATAAAAAAACTCTGCACGCATTCAATATTAAAAAGATCAACACAGGAGTGGGCACAATTCTTAATTTAATTGCGCGGATTCCAAAACAAAACAAAAATTTTAAGGAAATTATAAGTGTAGTAGCATATTCATTTATATACAATATTATCTTTCAAACATTAACGTAACGGTTTATAACTGCCCCCAACTGTGGCCCTTTTACTATCATTTTTAAACTTTAATATAGTACAATATTTCCTACACTATCGGTTAAAAATACTTTATGTAAACTAGTTTATAATAAAAAGGTTTTATATTAGTTTTCATATAAGTAATACATAAGTTTCACACTGCATATATATTGGTATGGTTTAAACTCGAATTGATAATCAACAGAATCAAAGAGTACACACTTCGAACATGTAGAGACTAAAGTGTGCGTGTGTGTGTGTATATATTTATATATTGCTGCCAATATATATATTAATGCGAGGTGAAATATTATTCCAACTTATATCATGCCTAATTCGTCAGCTTTTGCGCAGAAAGTTCCACCGACCTTGCATAGTGGAAGTACTACAATAATAATTTCCCACATTGAATACACAAAACGATAAACTATTTGCAAACTCTCTCTCTCTCTCTCTCTCTCTCTCTCTCTCCCTCCCTCTCCAGAAAACTAATGAATTAATATGGGAGACACGAGCAGCAGTCATGATAATTAATACAGTTTTTGAACGAAGATGTTTTGTATTGGAGTACTGTTGGTTTTTTTTTTTTTTTTTTTTTTTTTTTTTTTTTTTTAAAGCCTTGAAAATGGATGATTGATATTAGCATATTTCTCTTTGATGTTACCAAAATACTAGTCTTCGACGCTGATTGTAACATTGTTTGTTAGAAATTATAATGGAAGGTTCTATCTCTTGATAATGAATAAGTTACCTCAGTTCCATTAAGTGTGCTAATGATCAGGATAAGTGAAGACATTACTTTATACGTTAACATGTGATTTCATACATTCTAAATTGAGAATTAAATTAGGAGAAACATGCTTTTAAAAATCTTCAAAAGAAACCACTTAACACTTAAATTCGAAATTCGATAAATTTAGAAAATATTTATACAAAACAACCTTATTAATTATGACAAAAAAATTTTTTTACTGCGATTTGGATAAGGTTGTTTAGCTCTTACACATATATTTCTGTTCTCAGCCAGCTCGTGTCAAAAAATTAATATTTTTGTCACTTTTTTTTTTCCCATTAAATTTGGTACTGTGATCCTTGATACTAGTGTCACAGTATATTTACATTTAGCACCAAAAAAAAATATATATATATATATATATATATACACACACACACACACACAAATTTGGATGTAGTATTATTGTGGAAAATTCTGAAAAATAGAGCAGGAGATTTCAAGCCGTTGTTTTTCATAAGTGAAATGGATAGATGAAACAATATATATGTAGTGAAAATATTAAGAAGCGTGAAAAGTGAAAATAGAAATTAATCAGAACAAAATTAAACGATATTGGCTGCTTACAAATTCCTTTTGCTGGCTTTTGATAGAGCTTTAAGTTTCGAGACAAATATACAATAACAATTGGTTCTTCATCAGTACTAACATCAACACCAAATTATAAGTTACCACGTAGTACTACTTTCAATCGCACACATGAGCTTGTCGACAAAGATAACCAGCAGTTATATATATATATATATATATATATGTATGTATGTATGTATGTATGTATGTACATCCACACGTCGTTGTTTAGTAAAACGTTACATACAAGTCTATTTTGGTTGAAACGTATTGTCGCTCTCATTACACCGTGACAATTGAATTCTCTTTGAAAAATAGACGATTTTTACAGTTTGATATGATAGATCGTTCGATTTATAAATTCAAAATGATCAATTTTATGAAATGATCAATTTTATGTACTTCAAATATATACGTGTATATGTATATATATTTTTGATAAATTCTGACGTTTAGAAATGTAGATTGTCGATAGAATACTCTATTATAAAAGAATCTTGGAAAATATTAAATCTTGTTAAAATTGGCTTTTGTCTTTTAGTTTCGTGAAAAATATGTTCAAATATTCTGCGTACCGTCTTCCAGAATTTTCCAGTCATTTCCAATGACCTGTATTCCACGCATGCTAAATATTAACTACTTTCCTTTGTAAGTTTCTTTGGTTCTTGGGGGTTTGGCAAGCTACACCAAATTAGCGTGTTTTATGTGGTAAGAATCATAATGCCCCATACAAAATAATAATAAAGAAACTTTTATGGTAGGATTTTTTAATTGTAATTATGAATGTACAATTTCGTTATATAAATCAGATCGTTAAACAATTAGTCCAATGATTAACATAATAATTCCTGCAACAACATAAATTAAAATTTCTTATCGTAAAATTTCCTAAATAAAATATGAGTTTGGGAGATTACCAGAACAAGATGCACACAATGTTTATTTGTATGGGAAAAAAAAAAAAAAAAAAAAAAAAAGGATTACCGAAACATTTTTAACTCTTCTAAAAGTTCGAGTATCACACGTGGATCACATATCAAATTCACGTGACACTCTGGACTGAGAACCTGAAATCCCAGTAAATAATTTACCTTAAAGAATGAGCTGCAATATATTTCACTCAAGGAACTGGTCAAAGAAAACCCTAGCTAGTATCCTATTGGAATTTAATCAAATTATAGTAAGCTAAATAAAAGAAATTTAAGAAAAGAAAAAGAACAGTCAGTAAGAAATTTCTGTCAATATATATAGGAAGATACTTCCGTCTCACATACCTCACTCATAATGTATATGTGTTATATTGTATGAATAGGTTATTCAGAAGTAACATTTTTCAGTAATATTTGTCTGTTATATCAATATATGAATTGTGTATATGTGACAAGATTAAATAAGAGTCACATGTAAATCAATTAATTATAACAAGTTTATAAATAAAAAAAATAAGTATCACATTGATATGCAGTATCGAATACGAGACATTATATATATATATATATATATATATATAGTAGTGTTGTATCTTAGGGCGCCAACGGTTGTAGTAAGGTAGTGGGGGTTGGAAGAGAGAAAAGGCCGAGATCTCAGAGGATTGGGGAATCTGCCTACAAGTGCGTGAAATTTGCAGCCACATGTCTCCGCTTCTCATCCCCCCATTTCTAACTATTCAACATGATCTCATCCTCACCCAATTTTATTAGTGGAGACCACTCGTTTACACATATAGCTATATATATATATTATATATATTTTTATATAATATGTTATGTAGACATATATGTTCTCTATGTTGGAGCCCAAGAAAGTGGAGATATAAAGAATAGGAAATTATGTGTGTGTGTGTGTGTGTGTGTGTGTGTGTGAATACAGATATTATATATATGTGTATAGGGTCTTCCCTAAAATCTGTGTGGACCATGACGAGCTGCATGATGTCTACTTCTATTATACGATTCACATAAACCAATATTTCTGATCCCGTGGACTGTAGAGTATCCCAATAATATATATGTACATGTATAGTATTTATACATATATATATGTATAATATTGAGTTAACCGTGTTAATATGATAAAAAAATATATATATGAATTTTCATGTCCATTCATTAATATTAAAACACAATTTTAAAATATTATATAAATTAAAAATTTATATCACAAGAGCTAAAAAATCTAATTAATTTATTAAAGTGTCATGATATTTTTAAAATGACACGAAAAAAAGAAGAATAAGCTAAATCCTATATATAAATATATCTATATATATATAGCCTTCGATTTTTCTATTTAGGTATAAATGCTCTTCACCATCAATAATTCTTGGAGAACATCTCATATATAGAGAGTATTTATATGTGGCAATGCCAGGTTTTCCCACGATGTCACTTGTATATATACACGCACACACACACACACACACACACACACACACACACAATATTTTATTTTAACAAATTAAAAGACATAATCTCTCTTTCTTATGTAATGTTCACGCTTACCGGATTCTCTCTCCTCTCCTCATAGTCTTTTTAAGTTGGTCTCCTAGTGAAGCATCATTTAGTTATATCGTTGGTTTTATTAATTAATTCGCTAATAGTTTCCTTTATAATATTACATTTAATTTCTTCATGAACTATACACATACATAAATATACACACAGTGAATTTTCTAGCTTGAGACTCCTAGTGATGAGAGGGAACTTGGGGAGTGGCCACTACTAGTACTTCTTCCATTTTCATTGGATAAAAAGATTATAACTTTTTAATTTTGTGTTCCAAGGATAAGCAAAGATAAACATATAGAAATTAAACAAAACCTTAATCACCACTTGTATATATATATGTATGTGTGTGTGTGTAAGCTAGCCGCTATATTCTCTACTATTAAGTAGTGGGCATTGAATCATCAAGGGGATTAAAATTAATTACTCAAAAAAGAATACCAAAGTGTATTGTCATTGCTTTTGGTCGGTCAAATACAAATTAATACTTATTTTTCCCCCTCCACCAAACGTTGACGGTCCAATTTAATATTTACTAACTCGCTATTTATGTAGTACATTGCTGACAACATGATTAGTGTTAAGCGGTATATATGTTGTAAACAAGTACTAACCGGTCTAAAAGGATGAAATGAATTAAGAAAGAGATTACACGTTCAACAAATTTTGAGAACAGTTAATAATGTATAAACAAACCCATTTTGAATGTTATTCAACGAGTGTTGACCTAATTGGTATATATGTTTGAACTCTTTGATGTTAATTGTTCGCTCTCTTTTATCTTTTAAAAAGTAATATGTTATTTTGTTATTTTTGCTATTAATACATAACGGGAACAATCTAGTGTGTTCTGAGTTTGATCACTAAAGAGCAGGTCAAAAGAAATACTTTAGTAAGCGCTAACATCAATTTCATTATTGTAATCTAAAAAGTTCAAAGCGCTTTCTTTATTTAATCAATTCTATAATAGCTAATTAAAATAGAACTAAAATGATTATGGTGTTATAGTGCTATATATATATATATATGTATGTGTATGCATTATAAAAGAATTTGAGTACGCATTGCCGTTTTGAACGACCAATTAAATTTGGAATAAGATAAAGTATATGTAAATGATCATCAGAACCACATTCCCACGACGAGGTATTAAATAATAAACTTTCCAAACCCGGAGGGTGAAGAACAGATAATGACTAGAAGTTCCTAAGAAAGGTGTAATCCGAGTAACATAGGAGTAGAATAATATGTAATATTATATTTTATATATTTGTACACATTACATCTAAAAGAATTTAAAAAAAAAATTTGTGGAAAGATAACTTATAAATAGAGTCAAGTGCAGGGTGCGAGAGATACGCTGTCATTTATTTTATATTATGTTATATGTTTTAATTTTCCAATTAATTATATATTCTTTTTGGTGGGCAATAGGGCTCTCCAGCATTCAATATATATATACCAGAATGGAAACAAAACCAAACAGGTAATGCTTATCGGTTTAGGCTCCCTATTAGCGTCGAATAAATTTAGTTTTAGTAAATGGAGAGATAGAGAAATTGTTTTAAAGAATTAAAAATATTTGGAGACATCAACGGTGCTAAAACACCACTATTAATATATGAGTTTCATTTGTGGGCTTCATATTATGGGATCAACTTTCTATTACTGAATGGCATTCAACGTGATCAGTGCCCCTTAGTGTTGTTCATTAGCACATTTCAATTAGGTTCATTCATCATCAAATCGGCCAGTTTCATTTAGTAATAAAAAATAAACAAATTAAGTAATTGAAAATCCAGCCACAAAGGCTAACAAAAGAAAAGAAAAGAAAAGAACCTCATTAAAAAGGCAAACAAAGACAACACAATGAAAAACTAATACTCTCTTAATTATGTAAGAAAAAAAAAGGCCTAATTATCAAAATTATGCAACTTGAAACCTTTTCCATTTCGAACACGAAAAACATATATATATACAGACATTGAGTAATTAACATCATTAGCTTTCAATAACAAACATTTTTGCATTTGAAATAAACATATATAATCAATTAAGAATCACAACCCTTCAGTTGGCGACGTGGACTTCCCATCACCAAGCTATAAATGTAACCATTTTCAATATTTATATGCCCATCAAACAAAATAGATTCAATTTTCCTACGCTGCGAAGTCTTCTTTGCCTTGCTATATATAGCTAGCAATTTATTACGTGCTTATATACACGTGAGAAAACTAGCTGCCTGAAAAGTGCACCAAATTTAACATTACTCTATAAAAGTTGGCCCAGCAGATATTCTTGAAATAAGGCTTAATTCTAATAAGCTTGTAGCTATTCTCCTTTAACAGCTAGCAATCCCAATATATATGAGATGTAATGTTCATTAATCTGACAATGGCGGCCATTTAAAAGACTAGAAGACAAACTTCCCATTCCAAGGAGAGAATAAGGTGTGAAAACAAATGGGATTTTCCTTGTCAAAGATTTCACCTCTAGAAATTAGACTATAATATACGCACGCACGAACTACAATATATTCTGAGTAAAGTTCAACTCTCTATCCAGTATGTCAACACATTTTATATATATATATATATATATATATAATGTTTCAAGTTCAACATATTAGAATTTTATAACTACTAGAGTTAATTCATTTGTAACTTTTTATTTAAAATATTATCACAGTATCACTAAAAAATGTTTCATTAAAATCAACCGTTATAACAAAAATGTTACAAATTTTAACCTAAAACAACCCCTATATAGATGTAAATGGTTGTGATTGGAACCAGTGCGATCCAATTATTTCAATTAGATCGGTATTTTTCTACTACCCTCATTATTTACGCATGCTATATACTAATTATTAAAATAAAAACAAAAAGATTACAGTAATGTCAAGAAATAAGAGGGGGAAACCAAAAACACCCATAAGACGATAAAATATATGTACACATACACAAGTTAGGAATAACAATCAGAGGTCAAACTTGTCCACTTATGGATATATTAAATTCCTTTATTTGAAGGTCCTTGTAGTTGATTTTCCTCATAAGATGTGTATTTGCTTGCTTTTGTGAATATCAAAAAAAATTGATAGTCACTATGGTGAGTCCCACATCGGCAGGGAGTGAGTACTTTAAGTGGCTTATAATAAATATCATGAGTTATCTTTCAGTTAGCAATTACTTGAAAATTGTAACTTAATAGGATCCATTTATGGGTCCAATTAAATTCCCCATCCTGAAACTCCTTGTAGTAGATATGTCTTGTTAGTTGTATATGTTTACTTGCTTGTGTGAATGCCAAAATAACATCAGATGTTAAACTCATAAAATTGAGTCAAAGCTCTCATTTTAAATATAAGTTTCAAATATATCTCGTTATAAATTTTCTAATCAAAACTCAATAAGTAAAAAACAACAACAACTAACGTTTGTCGGCCTAAGATCATGTCAACAGAAAATTAATACATGTAAATTAAGTGTCAATTTAAAATTAGTAGGTTTCGAATAGAAATGCTGTTATATCAGCATATATATCCTCGTCGATCTTTTTCGAGAGCCTTCTATAGTCCTGTAGTTGTGCACACACACTACAAGAAAATCGATTTTTAACGGCGACAAAAGTGGTCGTTAAAAATTAGAAAGTCGTCGTTGAAAGTTATTAACGACAAAAAATCATATTGTCGATAGTTGTCGCTGTATATATGTGTCATTGATTGTTTCAACGACAACTTTCTTACATTGTCACTGAAAGTGTTATTTTACGATAAGTAATTGTCGTTGATTAAGCACAATTTGTATCGTTGATTACTTTTAGACGACAACGGTATTTTGTCGCTAAACGAATACAACGATAAGGTAGTCGTCATTGAAAGTACATAGTTTAGCGACAATGTACTTATTTCGACAACCTACTTGTTATCGCTAAATTCTTTTTTTTTTTTTTAAACCGGCAAATATATTTTTAACGACTTATTATTATCGTTGAATGTCTTATCACTATAGGAAAAATTATTTTTTGCGACCAAAATATTAGTGGCGATTTTGTTTATTTTGGTTGCAGAAAGTTTTTTTTTGCGACCAAAATCCTAGTAGTAGAAACTTATTTCATTACAAACCTGTTAGAACCTTTAATGACTAAATATTTGATTGGTAATTGTGCAATGCCTTTTCATTAAAAATAATAAAAAATAAATAAACTTAAGTAGAACAATTTATATTATTTGATGTAACTACTATCAGTAATATTATAGGGAACTAAACTAATACACAAATTTCATATATGCTTTGTTTGTAAAGTATTTAACAAAAATATCTAAAATAGCTTAAATTTAATCATCACCAACTTGTACATAGGCTCATTTGGTCTAATTTTTTCCTTTTCCAATGTCGCTCAAGTTCTACTATTGTGGGAAGTTTCTGAATCAGATGCATGCCCATCAATTTCTGTCCAATCATCATTCATAGGAATTTGAAAAAATCTGTAAGAGTAGCGTAACATTTCTTGTTAGATTATTATCACTAACATTACTTCAAAGAAAAAAGAATCACTAACAATTTGCAAAGAAGATTTTATTAGTTAACAAAAATAACAAAATCTATAGGCAGAGACCAGAGAGAGAGAAAGAGAGAGGGAGGCAGAAGAAATCCTCGGCTTACTTTTCCTTTCTCCGATCTCTCACTCGGACGGTATCCTCCTCTGTTGACAACCTTCAGTCCACTCGCTTCCCTCCAGCAGCTGAGAAACATGGAGAGTTTTGAATGCTCTGTTCTTGAAAACAAAACAAAAGAATCAACTTTCAAAACTAAAAAAAGAGAAAAAAGTTAAAACAGATGGAAATTCCTGCATCATTAAAAGTTAAAACATAATATGCTTCAGAAAATTGCCAGTTGATCATCAATCAAAATCTGTTGTAAACCACTATTTTATGTACCCTCAAAGAAGCAAAAACTGTAGCAATGCGAGTAGCCATCACATTCAGACATGCAACACCTTTGCGTGTATCCTCCTCATCCCCAAACTGTACCTCTAAGGCCCTCTCATTGTTGGTAATAAAACCCTGCACAAGAAAGAGAGAGCTAAGGAACAAAGATTAAAAAATGAAAACACATCAGCATCAATAGGGAAAAGAAACAGTACCCAGTGAATGCAATCAGCAATATGTATAAGAACTTGACATTCCAAATCCAACCCCTGTCCCCCTTTGAAATTTCTGAATGCGTTCCAATTCAAAAATAACTAATCGTTTGCAACAAGTAACTATGGTAACAGAGACATTAAAAGGATATCTCTACTGCCTTGATTTTTATTTATTTTAAGTTCCAGGGAAATTTTGAGTTTATTTCTTCAACAGATAAACACAGACAAGGCAACGTGCACAGAGGAGAATATGTTTAAAATGATTATTCAAATTATAGATAGCGATTTCAACAGTGGACCGAGTGCGACATCACATACCTGGCTATCTATGGCAAAAAAACTCCAAATTCATCTGCACATTTTTACCCAAAATAAGAATTGAAGAAGTTCTTAAGAAATACAAAACAGGGAGAATTTGCTAGTTTATGAAATTCATCACAGTTTCACCCAAATAATGATTTTAACTTTCTTCCAAATAAGAGCAACATTTACCTTTATCAATGCACCTATGCGAGGCAATACTGTTCCATCCTTCTTAATGTGAGCAATCAATTCTTTCGAAATAGGTAAACTGAAAAAAACAAATACCCTTCACAGAATGCTCTGTTCTTGAATACAAAACAAAAGAACCAACTTTCAAAACTAAAAAAATAGAAAAAAAAATCAAAAAAATAAAAAAGAAACTTGAGGAGCAGCTAACACAGCCGGGTGGTGGTAGAGCGAGTGCTGCATCATGTCCTGTTGTTTGAGCCTCTGGTGCTGCATCTTCGGCACAACGATGAAGGCAATTCCAGTTCTGGAAAAAAACAAAATTGAAAAAAACAAAAAATAAATCAAAGAAATTTAAGAACAGATAAGAAAAGGAGCAAAAAACAAAAAACAAAAAACAAAAACAAAAAAAAAGAAAAAAGAAACCCCTTGTATCAGAGATCGTGAGATGTGAACGAAAAACAAGAGATATGGGTTTGAGGACTTGAATCTCTTCAAAGTTCAAACCAACGGAAGTTATCTTTTGCTGGAGGTTTTTTATTTTATATTTTTTAAATAGGTCTTTTGTGGCAGGTTTGGCGCACTTTTTTTCAAATATTTCATCCTTTTGGAGGTAAAAATAAGCGCTAACATCACTAATTTGAATATGTTTATGTCATTCTCTCTCAACAAGGAAACGATGAAGGAAAAACAGAGACAAGAAAATCTTCACCTAAACGTTTCAAACCTTGCATCTAAAAGGGACACAGAAAAAATTTAGTAAAACTCCAACCATAGGGAGTTTTTTTTTTTTTTTAATAATTTATTTATAATTTTTTTTCCCTTCTTCTTGAAGAACGATGGGAAGGTTTTTCTTAGGAAAGTGGGAAGTTTTTTCTTTTTTTTCTGATTTACTTCTTCTTCTTTTTCTTTTTTCTTTTTTTCTTATTTATTTTTTTTTGTTGAAGAGAATGTTATTGAATTTTTTTTCCTGATTACGACTTATTTTTTTGTAAGGAATTACTTCCATATTTTAAAGTAATTTTCAAATTTAACGAAAGTTAAATTCCTTCAAATTTCAATTACGTTTCCTATTTATGTTGCCATTTTTTATTTGAGTAAACGTTGCCAAATTTTTAAGCATTTTATAAAGGAATTTATTCCCAAAAAAAAAAAAAAAGTGAAACAAGATATACATATAACTTTTTGGTGACAAGTAAGCCAAAAAAAATTTATTAGAGATCCACATATAAGTTTTTTTTTATTTAAATTTAAAAATGCAACTACATTGCTCATTTGTGTTGTCATTTTTTCATATTTCAATTTTTTAATCGAAATGAAAAACTTTCCATTTAAACACTAAAGTAAAAATAAATAGTAGGATATCCATATAAAAAAGGGCAATAGATGTGTTTATATTGATATTATTTTGCAACATAGATGACTCTTTTGAGTTTTTTTTTTTTTTGGCCAAAAATAGTTAAAAGCAAAAATATACAATTTTTTTTTTTTAATTTAAAGCTTTCAATGATAAAAATTATACTACTTTATAAAATTTAGACTTTTAATGATGACAACGACCTTTGTCGTTAAATGTAATTGGACAACTCTTTTACTGACAATTTTTAACGGCAACTAATGTATCATCACTAAAAGTTGATAATTTATGACAAAAATTGGAAAATTAATGACAAAATTGATTATCGTTAAAAATCACTAATACATTAGATTTTCAATGACAACGATCTTTGTCGTTAAATGCGATTGGACAAAACTTTTATTGACAACTTTTAACGACGACAATTGCATCGTCATTAAAAATTCATAATTTACGACAAAAAGTGTTTAATTAACTGCAAAGTTAGTCATCATTAAAAATCACTAATTCTGAACATATTCAACGACGACATATGATTGTCACTAATTTATATAAGTTGTCGTTAAAAGTTTACCCGCCAATATGAGGGTGCCAAAGCTTGTTGGCGCCAAAAATCTCAAATTTTTAGCGACAATGTGAAGAAAAGTGTCGTCAATAAAGGCTTTTTAACGACAATATGATTGTCGTTGATGCTTGTATTGCATCCTGTCGTTAATAGCGTAATTTCAACGACCACCTGTCGTTAAATGTCACTTTCAACGACGAAATTTTAGTCGTCACTAAAATTATTGTCGTTGATTCTCACTTTTCTTGTAGTGACATATATACACGACACGTATGTGTTATAAGTGTAATGTTAACATGCACTACCACGTAAGAGCTAGCTTTGTCGTCAAACCCATAATTATATATATATATATATATATATGATCCTCCCACCTCATCATATATACATGCATTTTCAACTTTCAATTTTTCGTTTTGGAAATACCTTTTTTTTTCTATTTATTTAAGAAACATTTTATAAATACTTGTAAAACACATATTATGAGCAAAGAAAGAAACTCCCAAGGGCTTGGAAAATATTGGAAAAAAGACAAGTACATATACGTGCAAGCTGTATGGAAAGTAAACTGTGGTACCGGACGTGTTTACTCCACATTAAGCCACGTTGCGTTATATACAGATCTTCTGTCTGATATTTTTTTTTTTTTTTTGAGAAATTTTGTCTGAGATATTTGAAGTTTCTTTAACCTTCCGAATTTCAGGCGGGGGGCAGAGTGTATATATAGATTTTCTCACAATAAAAAGACGACTTGACGTTTACACATATACTTTGTTCCATGAACACTTACTCCGAGGACTAAATTCCTTGAACCGACATAGGAAGCGATATATATATATATATATATATATATAGATATACGGTTTCTATACACACACACACACATAAGAAAGTTCTACATATACGTTCCTGATTTCGTAATATATATATATATATATATACGGTTTCTATACACACACACACACATATAAGAAAGTTATACATATACGTTCCTGATTTCGTACGACCAAGCACTGCCACGTGTGGATTCAGACCGGATTCTCCTGAACTTCAATCCTGCTCTATACCTACCTACATTAAATACATCATATATATGTATATGTCACTTAAGTATATGTGTATGTGACTCTCAAGATCTTTCGGGCTAATATAGTAGGGGGCAATCTAAATAAGATGTTTTAATATATCTTTATATCAGTTACGTTTTTTTTAACTTAATTGAATTGTCCCGAATAATCTTGATGCTAGTTACTCGCTCTCCTCATAATTTGGAAAAAAAAAAAAAAAAACTCGCTAAAGTATACATGTAATTTTCTCATGAATGGCACTTTTGGGATGGTTATACATGAGCATATATATATGTATATATACATATACATATATATATATATATGCACATTACACGCGAGTGCGTACGTACATAATTAGTATTGAATGTCTCCTTGCATATTGGACATTATTACACATATACAAATATTATATATAGTGCATTATTATATGCGGGACAGTTTGAACAAACTTTCATGAAAAAAGGGTCTACGAGAAAATAAAATTTATGAGTTTTAATATATAATACATATATCAAATTGTAATAGCAGATAATATTAAGCTATAGTTATGAAATGTTATATTCAATTTTGTGCATCCCTAATGGATAAGATAGCTTAAGCTATATATACACACACATATATATATATATATATACATCACTTCTCATCTGAGGTCATGTTTCCTACGTACGCATATTTATTGTATCTACCATCAAATTGACTACATTCATCCAATCTTCAAATGCTGCGACATTTATAAATATAATTACATATTTAAATATAAACATATAAACTCTTAAGACCAGCTCATGGTAAACGAAGAATACGAGAGGAAGAGACCTAGATATCTACAGCTACAGCTAGTGTGACATCTAGCAGCTTCGGGAGAGAGAGAGAGAGAAGCTAGCTAGTTAGTAAAATTTGCCTCTTCAGCTAGGGTTAGTGTCAAGCTAAAACAATTATTAAAAAAAAAATCTTCAGAAGTCAAGAATTGTCTCTGCAATATTAGGGGCGTCCCTTCCCGATCCTTGTGTCCTGCGTTACATCATCGTCTTCATTAAATATTTTCTTTTCAAATCCGAAACGCTTTTTTGCATGGTTGTGATCTCCTGAAATTATTGCAAGCTTTGACAAATCAGCTACTGAACTGAAAATTTTTAATTGATCTTTTCCAAGTTTAAAATCCATTACAATTAACCCGCCGACCTTAATTGAAACAAAGGTTAAACTTTTTACTTACTTGAATTAAATCTCATATGAATAAGACCCCTTTCTTTGATCATGATGAATCCAAAGGTAACCAACTCTACAAGGATTTGTACAGGTCGACTCCCTTTTTCACAGGTACTTTCTTGCTTTTGAAGCTAAGAATTTCCCCTCGTAATATTTTTGAGCTTTTCATTTCCAAACCTTGTGCTGGTGAAGCTGTCACATTACGTTGGGCATGTGCATATAGATGGCAAAAATTTCGGGCTCTAAGCTGTCACATTTTTATTTCTTTACAATGATTTTGATCATATTTAATGTTCATTAACATATATCGTCCCAAAGATTAAAAAATTGTCGAAAACGAACATTCATCACAAATTCCTAATTATAATGTGATTCTATGAACTTGGTGTTCTTACAGATGCGGTCACATGTGCTCGTGCCTAAAGTGTGCACGTGAGCTTCAATGCAGTAGCGGGAAATGTCCAATATGTCGTGCACCAATTGAGGATGTAGTAAGTAAGGGTGGACCTAGGAATTTTTTTTCAGTGGGGACGTACACTAAATTTTTTTTTTAAGATAAAACACCACAATGATAATTTTTTATTTTAGTGGGTTTATATGAGTATTTTTGATTTTAATAGAGACAAAATAGTAAAAATATAGACTTTTTTATCAGAATTAATATTAGTGGGGGTTATGTGAAATTTTTTTTTTATTTTTAGTGGAGACAAAATAGAAACTGTATGAGAATATTTTATTTTCAGTGGGGACAAATTGCAAAAATTAAAAAAAATTTTGGGCAAAATTAAAAAACAAAAAATTTGAGTGGCGGCCACAGCCCCCACTCACACCCCCCTTCCCTCCGCCCCTGGTCGTAAGGGCATATTTGGAATTGGATTCATAAGACTAACTTGGCTGGCGAACGAGTTCTTGCTCCAGAGGATCGTCTCTTCTCTTCTCTTCTCTTCTCTTCTCTTCTCTTCTCTTCTCTCCTTATTTTTAAGATGCAACAACTTTAGTTATGACGCACTAATTTTGCCTTTTTTTTTAATTAATAAATTTAGTATCTGAATTTGTGAAAGGTAATCCGGGCCAAAATAACCATATGGTTTTCTCTTTTCTCACATACATTATGCGGTGTGTGTGTGTGTGTGTGTTTTTTTTTTTTTTTTTTTTTTTTCCGGTGGAGAAGAAATCGCACTAATTAACAAGCACTTTTGATATAATGCTAATATGTTTATTTGTTTCTTGTAAGCAAGCATTATACACTGCTTGCAAGAAGACGAAATTCCAATTTTTTTTTTAATGTATATTTGAGTATGAAAATTGATACTTAATTATCTTTTTTTTTTTTAATCTTTTTGGTAAAATACTTTATCATCTTCTTAATTTGTGCTTAGCTCAGAAGTGCTAAGTATATCAAACTATCATATTAAATTTCTCAAACAAACACACGTAATAAAAAAGCCATTTTTTCCAAACAGAATGCCACCACTCTATATCCCAGTTCACATTGTTTTGCACCTACTATTTACAACATCGTTATCTGACTTGCAGCCTCAAAATTTTATAGGATTAATTACAAAGTTCTTTATGAATATAGCACTTGCAATATTTTGTCCGTCGTATTTCAAAAAGATAATGTTTGTTCTCCCGATCTATGAATCGTTAATAAAGGTCCTTCCATTTAAATTTTTAATGGAAAACTTGCTCAGGTAGTGAGTTCAATTTAATGATTTTTTCCCGTCCAATATAGTAAGTTATTTCTTATTTCCTGTTTGTTATTCTCGGCAAACTATTTACGTACGACCTTAAAACCAGGGTGAGCTTGCTTTATTTAGATAAACTAGCCGCAAGCATGTGCCATGGCATGCACATTTATAACAATTGGTAAATTGAATAAACTATTAATTATGAGGTATTACAAGAAAATAGTAGTTGAGTGAGTTGTAGGGGAAAAAAAATTAGGTAGAGATATATTTTAGAAAAATAATTTCAATATGACAAAAACAAAAGGAAAAAAAATGAAAGAAAGAAAAAAAAAACTACCAGGTGGTAAATGGAGGAGTGCAGACGAGAAGATGAAAAAAAGAAAAAAAGAAAAGGTTGTCATCACAATAAAAAAATAAAACAGTACTTTAGTAGTAACTAGTTTAGAAACATATACAACATACTTAGGTATATTTGAAAAAATTTATCTAAATAAAAAAAATAGAAAAGTAAAAAATAGACCAAAAAAAGAATTAAAAAAATCATCAAAGTACCTGAAAATAAAATTTAAAAAAAAAAAGAAAGCATGAAAAAAAGATAAAATGATCAAAATATTAAAAATAAACCAATGCAAAAAAGGAATAAAATGAAAAAAAAAAAATTTAGGCCAAAAGAACAAAAAGAAAATTGAAAGACTAAAAACTCCACCCCTCCTTTCCGTATGTGTGTCAGTGGAAAAAAAAAAAAAAAAAAGTACTTTCTCTCTCTCTCCCCCTCCCCCTCCATCTATTCCGTGTGTCAAGTGGAACAAAATAAAGCGCGCGTTTTGAACGAAAGTTAACGATAGCTCATTTTGAGCATTCTTCTATATATATATATATATATATATATCTATATATATATATACAGATAAACTTAAAGGACTATTTAGCATTTTAACTTAACTTTAATTAAACTGTATTTTTTCATTTCATTTTTTATCTTCTTTTGAAAATTAAATAAAAATTATAACTAATTTTTGAAAAGTCAACCAATTCTAACTTAAATATTTCATCTCCAATCGATAAACCAAACGCAAGCTAAGTTACATAACTATAAGCCAACGTCCCTTAGGTGGGTTGGTAGGGGTTCGTTCTCCTCACTGAATACTTGGGTTTGAGTCGTAACCACCGTATTGGGTGGAATATATGGGCAATCCACTTCATGACGAATCCATATATCACGTAAAGGACATCCACCTCATCGGAGTTATATGGGCATTCCAACCTTTACCCATATAACTTTTTTTTAACCAAAAAAAAAAAAAGTTACATAACTATAGTTAAAAAAAAAAAAAGCATTATTGATAATTTCAATAGGCTTTGGGTTAGTTTGGAGTTGTTGTGCTTTTAATAGATTTTCTACTTTTACTTCTAGTAAAAAGAAAGTAGAAGCTAAAAGTAAAAGTTAGAAATTTTAGTTTCTCTAAATAACTAATAAAATGTATTGATATTTGTGTAAATGACTTTTGGGAACTTTCATCAAACATAATATTTACATCGTAGTTTATGCAAAAGGACTTTCCAAGATTTAAGGCTTCAAAAGTATCACCAAACTAACCCTTCATGGCTTGAGCTACAACAAGAAGAAAAAAAAAAAAGGTTAAGGAGAAAGGAGAAAGGAGAAAGACAGATAGAGAAAGGAATAGAACAAAGTAAATAAAATAAATTAATGAGTATGAAAAGATATTTAAAATGGTGACTAAGAGACAAAATTTAGTGGTAATTTCATAATTAATTTCATTAAAATGTATAAAATTTAAATCCCGATATCTCTCGTTTCGAGAGAGAGAGAGAGAGAGAGAGGGAAGAAAAGGGATGTATAGAGAGTTAAAAGAAGTGTATACATAAATAAAACAATCTAAAATAATAACGTTCCAAACCATTCCGCATTTGTGTTACTTTACTAACGGTAGTGCAATTACGAGGAAATTAAGACACAGCATGGGCTCTCTTTGCTTTAACGTTGGCATGCTGAAGATGATACGTTGCTAATTAATCTTGTAAAAGCAACCTTGTCGCCATTAATTAAGCTGTGCTTGCGGACGCTGTTAATTGAAGAAACGATGAGGCAAGAGTGTCAACGAAAAAAAAAAAAAAAAATCCACCTGCTCAATCAACACCAGAAAAAAAAAAAAAATCAAAATCCAAACCAGAAAAATCAAAATCAAGATTCCACCTCCATCAGAATCCCAGCCCTGGCCATCCTTTCGCGAGCCCAGCCCCTCGTCTTTTTGAGATGACCATTGGAAGTCCCACCCCCGTCGCGAACTCAGCGGCTCGCGAATAGCACGAGCTCAACGGATCCGATGCAGCCAGGTCAATCTGATCACCCCCCGGCCGCGGATCCACCGTCGATGAGCCCACCCTCCACGAGCTCGATGGATCCGGTGCAGCTCGGCCGATCTGATCACCCCCCGGCCGCGATCCCGCCGTCGATGAGCCCACCCTCCACCGTTTTCAATGATATAATATTTTATTGACATTGGTGAAAAAAAAATTTTTTTTACACAGGCTATCACAAAAAAAAAAAAAAAAGTAAATACATATTCATAAAATTATTTTTATAGGAACAAACTTGATTAACAAAGTAAATCAATTTAAAAAAAAAATTTTATAAAAACAAATAAAAAACAAGAGAATAAAAAAGACAAATTTAGAAAAAAGTTAAAAGAAAAGGAAAAAAAAAAAAAGACATTATCACAAAATGACAAAATAGTTTGATCAAGTCTTTAAATAGTGTTTTCAAGTAACTCATTTTTTTAATATAGTAATAAATAGATAATATATTATAGATTATAGATTATATTGGATTATATGTGTTTGTAGAGATTGTTCAAGAATCAAGGTGGATGGAGTGAGCAAGAGTTGTCAAACCGAATGCTACACTTTGAAAATAGTAGAGGTGTGATTACAAATATAGTCTAACGATTGATAATATCATACATGATTTTACTTAAAATATATATATATAGTTTGAGTCCTCTTACATCTAATTGGTTGTTTGGCTCTTAGATTTGGTTTAAAAAGTCAGGCCATTTCAGTTTTTGTCCCTTTTTTTTTTTTCTTAAAAAGTCAATAAAAATTATAATTAGTTTTTTTAAAAAGTCAATCAAGTTTAATTTAAAAATTTTATTTTAAATTGATGCACCAAACATAAGTATAATAATGATGATGATGATGATGATGATGATGATGATAGTGGAGGCGTAAAAATTTTTTTACACTATTAAAAAACAGACATGGATGTTTTGGAGTTCATCATCAGTTACTGTTGACTGCGAAACTTAAGACAAAATTACGTTAAAAAGTCAAACATATATAATAAATGATAGGGAAGCTGGAAGTCACAGGCACTATCAAAAAGAAAAACCAAGTGTCTTTTTCATGACTTGGAAGACTCAGACCAAGCCAACGTCCGCCTAGGGGTGAAAGTTTGATATGTGGTTTTGGACAAGTTGTTTGTGACAGAAATGCATGAAACTACAAATGTTAACTTATTTATTAAATATTAAAAAAAAATATATATATATCAACTAGATATATTGTCACACCAAAACATATATGTAGCACCTATTGTGGATAATTAACAGTTTCAGTCGGATTTGGGTAAAGGAAATAATGCTATCTGATCTGACATATATATATATCAATCAACAAGTAAAAGCAATGACATCTTGGCAAGATTGAAAAGTAGCAATATTTAACGACCTAAGAGAACTGATGAATAAGTTATGGTTGGCTCGGTACTAGTCGATGAGGGAAACATAATTGCAGCAGAGTCATCATGATGAGGTGCCTGATAATTGGGAACAGGCATGTTCTTTGGAAGATCCGGTAATGGAGATTCGAAACTGAGAACTTGTATGACTTCCTTTATGGACGGTCTTAGATTAGGATCAGGATGAACGCACCACAATCCAACGGTCAGCAAACTCTCCATCTGTTTCAGGTGAAACTCCATACCTAATCTCTCATCAACCACATCAAGAAGCCTTTCACCTCCAAAAAGTCCCCAAACCCAACCAACAAGAGAAACTCTATCCGCTTCTTCCTCAGAGCGGTGTTGTATGGATTTTCTCCCACACGCTATTTCTAGCGCCACCACTCCAAAACTGTACACGTCAGAGGCCTTGCTCGCCTTGCTGGTGCTTATGTACTCCGGTGCCATGTAGCCCAAAGTTCCTGCCAACCCCGTTGTGCGGTGACTGGCGGCTTCGTCCACTAGCCTTGCCAAGCCGAAATCGCCGAGCTTGGCATTGAAATTTGAATCCAACATTATGTTGCTGCATTTGATATCCCTGTGCAGGACACACTGTTCTGATTCCTCGTGCAAATATAGAAGCGCCGAGGCTAGACCGAGTAGTATTTTGTGCCTCACTTCCCACGAAAGAACAATATTGTTCCTTTTTCGTCCAAACAAGTGAGAATCAAGGCTACCATTCGGGAGGAAGTCGTAAATAAGAAGAAACTCGTTATTCTCATGACACCAACCAATTAGCCGCACTAAATTTTTATGTCTGAGTCTACTAATTATTTTAACCTCCGAAATGTACTCTCTTCTTCCTTGTTTGGACCGCTTAGAAACTCTTTTAACTGCCACAGTTAGATTCAAGTTCCTCATGTGGCCTTTGTAAACCTCCCCAAATCCTCCTCCTCCAAGTTTGCCTTGTTCGGAAAAATTGTTTGTTGCACGAACCAATTCTTTATAACAGAACTTCTTAGGCCCTGCATCATGCTCAAACTCACGGTCCATTGAAACATGGAATTCTGTCTCAGCTGTCTCTCTATTTCTCTCCCTTCTGTAACGAAAGGCGCAAAAGAAAGCAGCACCGAGAAGTACTAGTAAAGACCCACCAATTACGTAAGCCACAACGAGAACTCTATCCTCTCCACCGCCTTCTTTCCGCGGATCTTGCGCGACTAATGAGAAGTTATTCGTCGAGTTAAACTCCCACGAAAGGATGTGATGCGTCGATGTGTCGTAACCAGTTGATGCTGAGAAACCAAAATGTACTCCTTCAGGTAGAACTTGCGACAGATCGAGTTGATGAGAAAGCTCGTAAGTTTCATGATCACGGTAAGAAACCGTAACAAAGAGGGTTTTGGTCTGAGAAGTATACCAAATCCTCGCAAAACCTCTCGAGCCAGAAGTCCAGTTACTTGTTAACGTCACATTCTTCACCGAATGTATTGAGTTTATGTTGATACCGATGTGGCTCGAGCTTGTATCGAAATCGTTCTTGTGGATGTCGAACTCCACAGCAACAAGGCCCTTCACCGTCGTATTTCCGAACTCGCAATGGGAAATGAGCGCTAAGCAGCCTCCAAAAGAATTTGGTGGTACGTAAGGACCGTTTCCCGTTAGAAAGAAGGCAAACCCATCTCCGCGATGAGGAGGATTGTCTCTGATTGTCATGCTGAAAGAGAATGTTGTGTCAAAGTCCGCCGTTGTATTGCCAGTTCTTGGGTTCCAATTCCTAACAAGCATTTCTTCTGCGAATACCACCCTTCCAACGCTATCGGTTTTTTCTGAGTTGAGAGTGAGACCAACTCCATCTCGATTGGCGACGGCATCACCGTAGAACGCAACAGCAGGCCAGTTTCTGAAGTCCGTCCGGTTAAAGGATAAGGCATCTACATGGACAAGTAATTGAGGAAGAATTATCATAAGGAGCCGTGAAGAAGTTTTCATATTATAAATGTAGTAGTTATGCAATATGGGAGTTGTAAGCATTAACATACTGTTGATGTTCATGTGATCCATATATTTTATGAGAAAGGAAGAGCAATTTTTGAGTGGATTTCGTTCAAGCTGGAGGACTTGTACGTTATTTATTTCTTAATTTCGAATAAATTACATAGGAAAGACGTAGTCGTACGTTTTCCGCTTGAAATTAGAAGTCAAATATTATTAATATGTTCGAATATTGTCTTTTTCTCCTATTGGAAAATTATTTGTTACGCTCCATCCAATATCCATGTTGTGCCGACCAGACAAATTCGGACAAATTATTTGTTACGCTCTATCCATGTTGTGCCGGCCGAGTTATATCCATGTTGTGCCGGCCAGACAAACTCGGACAAATTATTTGTTACCCTCTATCCAATATTCATGTTGTGCCGGTCAGACAAACTCCGACGTCCATTTAATTTATATTAATTTTATTTTTCAACACAATCAATGTATTCTTAACATGTATAGTCAACTTTACGTGGTCCGCATTTCACCTCGCGGCGGTTGACCCAAAATCATAGTCTTTCACCGCATTATCGTGACAACAGGTAATCGATTGATCAATATCTCACCATATGCATCCGTGATGAGCGTACAAGAACACTCCTTTATTCATATCATCCAACAAATAATTTAAATTTCCAAAAAAAAAAAAAAACAATAATAATAATAATAATAATCTCAATTTCAATTAGATATTTCCATTATTTTCAAATTATTTTATTTTCGTAATCTATTTATTATAGGGATGTAGAGGTAAATAGTATTTTTTTTTAAAGAAGTTTTTTTTTTTTTTAACAAATAGTCCAAGTTTTTAAAAATTAATTAAAATACCTTTTTTCTTAAAATGATCAATCAATTTTTTAAATAGTCAATCACTGATTGATTTTTAAAAATTAGTTAAAAAACATTGTTTCTTAAAATGGTCAATCAATTTTATAAATAGTCAATCACTGATTGACTATAATAAATAATCAATTTTCATAATCAATCACTGATTGACCATAAACGAAATCACTAATTTTTCGGTCAGTGATTAACTATTGGTAAATCATTGATTTACTATTAAAATATTTTAAAAAATAAAAAATACCATCTTTATCTCTCTTCCCTCGACAACCTAACCTCCCTTCTCTCTCTCTCTCCTCCTTCTCTCTCTCCTTTTGACGATCGGATCTCAAACTTTGCGAAATCATCAGTGAGTGCCAATGCGGCCACCATCACGGCCTCCCCACCGAAGAAGCTTCACCAGTCGTCAATCGTTGTCGCTCGAAGAAGCTTTTACCTCTCATTGTTCTCCACACCTCTCAACGCCATCAATCTCAAACCGCCAATCATGGAGGGGAGAGAAAGAGCCAACGTCGGAGTTGATCTCCTCCACGCTTGCTTGAAGCAACGCCTGAAATAAATCACCAGCGGAGTCATTCGCGTTGCCAACAGAGTTGCAGTGCCAGCCTCCTCTAGCATCGGCGTCAGATTTCACAGAGAGAAAAGACAGAGAAAGAGGCAAAGAGAGGGGGATCTAAAGATTGATTGACCAAAATATGCTTGTTAGGTCATTTAACTAAATAAATGAAAGTTGGGCTATCTACTAGATTAGTTGATTACTACGGGCCACCCAGCCTAATTACTCTTCATTTTATGGTGGTTACTAATTTTAGTCTTTATTTTCTCTTTTTACCTATTCTATTTTTTTTTTTTCCTTTTCCTTTTCTTTTTCTTTCCTTTCTTAGGGGATGTTTGGGGGCACATCTCTAAAACCATCTCTAAATATTTTTATTTGTCATTTTCTTCAATTCAAAACTACTTTTTGCTTCATATTTCTATATGTATACAATAAACTCAAACTTTAAAGTCTATAACTTTATTATTTCAAATCCAAATGAGATGATTTTTTTTTCAAATTACATAAAATTCCGAGAAAAACAAAATAAGATCCTTATTGATATTTTTCTCCGAACATAATTCAAGTTTTTACACTTTTTAACTCCAAACAATTCATTTTCACTAAATGTATATTTTCAAAATTCAACTTATCTCCGATCTCTTAAACACAATCTCCAAACGTCTCCACAAATGGGCCCCTTAATTTCTTTCTTCTGTTTCTCTTCCCCAGTCTGCAGCAGCTCCGCCACGAGTTCCAGCTAGTCCCCCAACTGGGCCCTCGTTTGCAGCTCATCCACGCACCGAGGCCTATGTTAAATATACAAAGTTAAGCAAGCAAAGCACGTGGGACATTTTTTCCCTTTATTTTGGCTGTGTTTAGAGTGTTTTTCTTGTATTTTCTTTTTTCTTTCATTTTTCATCACATATTTTCATTTTAAAATTTTGTGAGATGAATTGAAAATTAGGCTAGATATCTTGGTAAGATTAGTGATCAATTCATATGTCAAGCGATCCAATTTGAGTTTGATTTTCATTTTTTTATTTATTTATAAAGATTATATGTTTTGATGTGTTGAATCTCTTCATCTCTTTTGCCTATTTCGGTCAAAGTAGTTTGCTCCAATTGTTTATATATATTCAATCATATTTTGTTTATATAATGTTGTCTCATATCAATTTTGACAAGATTTATTTTGTGAATTATCTTTTACTGTAATTTATTAAAAAAAAGATTAATTTTACGAATATTCTCTGAATTATGGATCTTATTTCATTTTACCCCCTAAATTATTAAAATCATTCATTATACCCCCAATACATATAAAATCATTCAATTTACCTGTGTCTATATCTGTGTATCAATTTAATGGTTTTGATGACTTGACTAGTAACTAAATGTGAGTGAAAGATAGTTTATAATAAAATTTAAATTATCAAAATTTATTAATTTAAAATAAATGATTATAGTAATATAAAATTAAATCAAAATTAATTCCTTCAGAAAAATAAAATAAAATCCATCTCCTGTGCTCACCGTCTCCTTCCCTCTCTTCTCTCCCCTTCCACCGTTGCCCACCCCACCACCGAGAGTCACCATGAACCAGTCCATCTTTTTATTTTTTATTTTTGTTCAAATGGTATAAAAGTCAGAGCAACAATCCTCCCATCTTCGTCTTCCTCTCTCTCTCTCTCCGCCATCAACATGGTCGCCGACGGGAGCCTGACCCATCTGGAGCTCGTTGCCATCCTTTGGTTCCTGAGCCTGAAACCTTCCGGCGAGGAATAATCCAAAAATGTTTTTTGAGATTTTTTGAGAATGGGTATGAGTTAATTGAAGATTGCAAATTGAAAAAAACTGATACAAGTTTCAACGAAATTTTTTTTCTTTTGTGTTCAATTTAAAATGAAAATTGGGGAATAGGCAATTAAAGAGGTTCAATTCAATTCCATGAGATTCGTGTGCTAGGAAAAAGAGGAAGAGGACGAAAGAGTTTTGTTTTTAAATTTTAATATTTTTTTCAAGATTTTATGATTTTATATCAATATTCTTTTAATAGTTATGATTTTATTTTAAAATAACATTTATTAATCTTTAACATCATGCCATGTCGTGAATACGGTTAAAAAAGTAAACAGAAGTTAATAGAATGGATAAATTGAATGGTTTCATATATATTATGAGGTATAATGAATGGTTTTGATAATTTAGGAGGGCAAAATAAAATAAGGTTCATTATTTAAGGGATATTCATAAAATTAATTTTTTTTAAAAAGTATTTTTATTGATTTTGGATAACTTGTAATGATATATCTTTTTGGTTCAACAAAAAAATTAATCAACTCAAACACATTTGTCTATTTTTAATGAGTTTAAGTTTCATATTTTTTTTAAGCTATTCATTTGGGATGTAAAACATACAATTGAGTAATATGTTGAAAATTATATTCAATTTAGAGAACGAAGCATGTGAAATATTCACGACGTCTTGCCTCATTTATTATTAAGTAGGTATAACCGAACCTCATTAAATTACATGTGTTATTTATTTATCTTATGATTATGATTATCAAATTGAATTGATAATTTAATTAAATTTAGTAAATCGATTAATTAACATGTAAATAGAAATAATTCTGCCAGCAAATGTCCTCACGATTAGGATTTATATGCTTTTTAACACCTGAATAATCCATTTAAGTAGATAACATTAACTCTTCATAAAGAAGCTATGAATTCTACATCTATGAATCACGTTCCATAATTTATAAATCATACCCCTCAACATACAGGAATGCTAACCTGCAGCTATTATGGTTTCACCCTTAGTATATCAAGGATACAAGTTATAAATATTAAGATATGAAAGGATTAAGATGGATTACATAACATGATTATTAAAGGAAATATTTACACAAAATGGTCATTTTAACCCCTCCTTTTAAAGAATGTCTAAAAGTCAACTTATTTACAAATTTGAACGAAACTTGAGTTTCACTATTTTTTTCATGCCACAAGTGCCCCTCTGTTTTGCAGATTTTCCTTTTTTTCTTAAAAAAAAAAAAAAAAAAAAGTTTGAAACCGCATCATTTATTTCACTTTTTCTGACTATTTAATATGTTAAATGTTGTTTTTCCTTTAAGGGATGAAACTTAATTCCTTACTTGATGGATTTCATTTTTTTTAATTTGAATACAGATTTGAAGTATGCGGTTATTTTTAATTTGAAACCACGTTCTTTTTTTCTTTTTTTCTTTTTCTTTTTTCCGTTCATCTGGGTTTATGATCATTCTCCTAAATATTGTTTCTTATTGGTGATTAACTGATTATCGATCGAGTTTTACATGGAGTCTAAAATTCCAGCAGAAAAAGACCAAAAAAAAAAAAAAAGAAAACTACGGTCACATGCGAGTCATCACATGTAACAAATTAATTATTTGATTTAAATTAGGATTAGACTTAGTTGTTAGGATATATTTTACCTTTAGTATTTGATTTGACGATTGATTTATGTTTGTCTTTTAATATTATTTTTATATTTTAGAATTAAGTTAAGTTTATCTTTTTGTTAATTTAGATATCTGTAAACGCTTATTAAAAATTTGGATATCTATAAACAGCTCAATCATTGTAATTTATTACAGGAGTTGATTGATTAATGAATTGCATTTTTTATTTTGTAGTTGCAATGATGTGAAACCCTAGCTTTCTTTTTTTCTTTATGATTTTCTTTTATCTATTGGGTATTTCACATGCTAATCATCTCTAATATCAGTTATTCTCGTCATTTTATGAATTAAAAATAAGGTAATTGACCACTTCTAGAATGTTTAAGCTTTTGTGGTTTCTCCATTAAGCGTTATTATTAGGGTTTTTTTTTTTTTTTTTTTGGTCAAATGTAACTGACATGAGATGGTAATTAACATCAAAGCAAACTATGATATTCCAACTAGGTGCGCTGCTAATTCACTTTCAAACCCTTCAAGCGAAATTATTGTTCTTTTCCTATAGGCTGTTTTGGCCAAATTATTATTCTTCCTTTTCATAGCATTAAGTAATTATGTTTAGTCAATAAATTTGAACATAGGGTTTGTCGTGGGATAAAGTTGTAATCCTAGACTAATAGTGGGAGATTTGGCGTAGGATTGGTGTGGGATGCATAAACCTACTTAGAATTAATTAACCATCATGATGCAAGTTGTCAATTCTCTTCAACTAATTGAAAAAAATAGTTAATGATGAAATATTTCTCTTTCTTGTTTAATGAAGGATGTATAGTCACTTAAAAAAAATATTTAGTCACAACATCTTCTTATTAGACTTTTAGTCACAACAATTTTGTGTAACTAAATGTCATTTTTAGACACAACTTTTGTGACTGATATGCGTTTGATCGTAAATTTTCATTTTGATAAGTTTTTAGTCATAACGTTTTAAGTAGTCGCATAAACTTTTTGGTGTGATAAACTTTTTCCTATAATTAAAAACCTCGTAGTTCAAACTTTAGTAATACAAAAAAATCATGACTGAATGCATATTAGTCATAAGATTGCATTTAAAAATAACCTTTATAGTTGGAGTACAAAAATGATAAATTTATGACTTGAAGTATCATAATTAAGAAAATATTATGACTAAAAGTTTATTATTGTATAGTGAGTATTTCTCATGATTATTCATATTTAAGAGAAATAAGACCATGATTGCCATGGAACTGCCCAAAAAGATCGATTCACATTGCTCTGAGACCAAGTCCCTTTTTTTTTTTTCTTTTTTCTTTCTTTTTTTTTTTTTTAGCTGGATAACCAATAGGTCCCTTTTTTATTTTTTATTTTTTTAGATGTTAAATGGGTACCAATCTAATCGGGATGTCTTGATTCACCTATTGATTTCTATCATGAAAAAAATAAAAAATAAAAAAACACAACAGGTCCATTTACTTCCCCTTGTCACTGTCTGGGCCAGTCTGATAAATATGCATTTACACACACACACACACACACACACACACACACACAAGGGAACAATGTTATTGGATGTAAGACGAGGCCAGAGAAGCAAAGCCATGGTTTCCCATGAAGCATGTTCTATATATATATATATATATATATATATATAAAGAGCTTTTCTCAAGAGGGCTGATGTGTCTAACAGCAATTGGCTGCCAGGATCCACATCAAACCCAATGAAAGACGACACACAACTACTGTATACAATGCAGTGCTTGTAACATTTTGTGCCCTCAAAAACACATGAATTCCGAACTTTCACAACCATCCAAATTATCACCTCGTATACCAATGAGGCAGGGAGTGATAAACAATTAATATTCATTTTTCTCTGAAAACTCAAAATATATATATATATGTTCCCCTGTGTACAGAATATAAAAAATATATATATATTTTTTAATTTATTAAGAAAAAAGAAAAGTGTCACAATAAACTAGAATCATAAAAAGCCTAAAAAATAGAGATCATGAGTGATAAGTAATTTAGCAAGAAAGACAAGACAATAATGGATGATATATAAATCTATCTGAGCTGGATAACACGCAATGCGTATCAAAAGAATGGTAGCCCGCCAACAGAAAATACAGGCAGATTCCAAAATAAAAGGCAGAAGGTGGAACACGTTTAGTGCAACATATATACATAAACTTCTATTCCTCTATATATACACATATATATATATATATATGTATATATATTATATGTGTAATTATATATATATATACACGAGATCAGTACAATATTTAGAATTGGAATATCTTTTCACATGGGTAGAGTGTGAATTTAATGATGCAGATTTTAGAGGGCGTCTAAGCGGCCACATTGGTCTGAGAAAGTAGATACTCATAGGCCATACTTGACCCCAAAAAAAAAAAAAGGCAAAAAAAAAAAAATCAAAAACAGAAATTACTTACCAATCTATAGATATATAATGTTAATGCACATGGTTCACTCTCATCACTTTTTTTTATTTTTATTTTTTTATTATTTTTTTTAATTCCTTGATCCAGAAGTAGACAGGGCAAGGAGGAAAGGGATCACACTCTTGGCTGTTTTAGCAGACAAACCCAGCATTAATGCCCAATATAATTTTTTTTTTATTTATTTTCAAGTCATTGTCATGTGCATATAATTAAGTTGTGTGAGGAACATGTTTAAGCATGTTTTAAAGGGTAGATAAACGGGTTTTGTTCCATTATTTACAATTGGACCAATATCTCTTTCATGAGGTCGACATGTTTAAGTGACATCAATTCGATAAGAGCAACAATCATTATTACCTGAATTACCAAAAAAAAAAAAAAAAAAAGAATGAAGAAGAAAAAAAAAAAATCATTTATACGACAACTTTGATGCTATAGCTAGACTAGAATATTTGTATCATATTACTACCAATGACTGGGATTAGACAGAAAACACGCCATATGCATGAAGATCCCTGTTTATAAATATTGTTTCTTGAATTTGATACGTAAAAATTAACAAAACCTAGTTTTTACTCGTACCATTTCTTATTGTGACAAAAATAAGAAGGAAAAAATGTATATATTTATTTAATTATATACTCATGTCTTCCTTTACACTATTTGTAAACCTTAAGAAAAAATTCAACTCCGAATTTGTTAAAGACTTCGGTTCTTATACTTTTGGGATCATCATTAAACATTCCAAAGTCCCCAAATAGGAGTACAACTTTATACAAGGTGATCCTATTTCCCTTTATTCTACCCTCAACTTCGGCTTAACCAGGTAAATTAGATTAAGCATGTGTTTGGAACACGTGTTTGGGAGGTAATTTTTAGGTTGAAGTTGATTGACTTTTTAAAAACTAGTTATAATTTTTATTGACTTTTCAGAAAAAGACGAAAACTAATATGAAAACCTTAGGTTTACACCTAACAACCAAACAAACCATTAAACAAGGGCTAATTACTTTGGTGCTCTTGTAATAATAAGGTTATAAGCGTAGAGGGGTAGTGTACCCGGATAACCTTAAGAAAGGGGTTCATCATGGATGCTAAACTTAACATGTAAGGGGTAGTGTTCCCAGATAACCTTGAGAAAGAGGTTTATCATGGACGCTAAACTTTAAGTTTATGATGGCTAACCTTTAAGTTAATCTATAATATGTTACCTTTTAAGATGAGAAACTACCTATATGTAAATTTTACATACAGAATCTTAGGTCTGTGACAACAGTTACTGTCATGGGTGGTTGCACTCATAACCTAATAGTAATTCCACACATGACTTTATCATAGGATGCAGATTTCGAATCCCCTCCAGAAAAAAAAAAAAAAAAAAAAAAACAGCTACTATGCGGCTCACTCTAGACCAACATGTGCTGAAAAGAAAATTATATAAATATATATATATATATATATATGTATATGAATGTATAGCAGAACATGAGATCCACAACCTGGATTGCAATATCAGTACACCTAATTTGGACAGAAGAAGATAAAGATTATTGATTGAGAACTTCTATTTATTTATTTTTCGTCAAATCCACAAATAAGATTTTATTCCACATGCAGTTTTCCACAAACCTACTAATACGTATCTCTCTCTCTCTCTCTCTCTCTCTTTTCTTCTTTTTGAAAATCATAAACATCATATCTGAAAGGAACCGATCAGCTGCCATGGAAGCAAAAAACATTAATAACCACTAATTTGGAAGAGTCCTTTCCATGAAGCAGCATTTAATAATCTCATGAACTACTTATTAACGAATTTAAAATCCATGTTTGATTTCTTGATCTGATATATATATATCAAAGCAATAATAGCACCAACCAACTATATGAGCCTCCTTATAGTTATGAAGAAACCAGACTTTCAATACAAAACTTGCTCGACTAGGACATGCAACAATTACAAATATATAGATTTAGACACACATGAAACGTTTGCTACAATATAATGCCATTTCCAAAATATATTTTGTTTTACTTTATTTAAAAATAAAACCGGAAGAGGCGGTTTCAAATGCTGACAAGAAGGTTATGGTGGACCCTATCCCTCGAACGAGGAAATGCATGCCTTAGCTCCACATAATGTACTAGCGATCTTAATATATATATATATATATATATATATATATATATATAATAGCTGGAGTCTGGAGAATGTAGAGTGGAGAGTGATAGTTTTGCCAGTATTTCAGGACAAAGAATCAGATTTTGTTAAGATATGTCTGCTAGATATACATATATATATATATATATATATATATAGCTTGCCTCTTGTAATAAACTATGAATATCAAGCGCGATTTGGTTCTTTTGGATATTTTTTGCAAATTGATATAGCACGGTCCAATAGTTGGTAGTGTATTGGAGAAGAATATATCACGGCCATGTCTTACCTAATTCACATTCATATACACGTCCAAACAACTTAATTATTTGAATATAGGAGATTATATATATATATATATTATCTAAAGCATGTTGTTAATATTTCACTTACGCATACAACGTTGAAACTCTTTAACGTCGGTCAACCAAGCAACCGACGTTAAATGGGGGACGAGAATTCTTGCATTTTGTAGTAGATGATTAAAGTACAGTTTGCTTCCAAAATATATTTTATTCAAGTATAATTTCCATCCAAAATGTATTTGATTATGGCTTTTATCTATAAATAAAAGCTCATGTGATCGGAACGTGTTCAATTTCTATATATTTTTTTTACCAAATATTGACAGAGAGACCGTTGGCATAATAGTATAAAAGTTTAGGAGTATGATGTATAAAATAAAAAATTCGGGACCAACATAATACATGATGTATAATTCAGGGGATATTAATGAAATTTAACCCTAAAAAAATTGGATCAAACGTTTGAGTCCACAATTTAGGGTTCGTTTGGTTCGTCAGTTTGAGTTGAGATTTTTAAGTTGAAATAGTAAATTTTGTTGACTTTTCAGAAAAGACAAAAAATTTTTTGGGAAAAAGACAAAGACTTTTGAAGAAAAAGACAAAAAAACTTTTTGAGATGGTAAGTTCAAACTTACCATCCAAACACACTCTTAATTTTTTCTTTACAGTGTTTCTTGTCACAAAAAATTAAAATTTTTTATTCAAATTCACTGATCAAACGTCCAAATTAACTGAACGGGCCATTTGACTAATCGTATAACACACAAAGTGCAACTTATTGGGGGTGAAGGGTAAAGCACTGGGGTATTGAAGTTTATGGGAACTGGAAATGAATAGTGTTGTTGGCTAAACTTGAGCCTTACTAAAACAAACCAACAAGAAGAGAAAAAAACCACAAGCATTTCAGTACGAAAGGCATGCTATCTTGTAGAGGAGATATGCTATTCCAGTAGTTTTTTTTTTTTTTTTTTTTTTTTTGGAAAATATGCTATCCTAGTTTTAAAGTCCTTTCAAAGCAAAAAATAAAAATAAAAATATTTAAATAATAAAATAATAAAAAATATCATAATTTGAATTGGAGGGAAACATTATTTCATAGTCTTTAATATTTTTGTAATTCAAGGGCAAGCTTTGTAAGTCACAGCCATTTAGAACCTATCCTAACTATGAACATTTTGTTTTGGTGAGTTTGTAGTTCAATGTCCCATATGGGCTAGCAAGTAAAGAGTGCAGACCCCAAAGCTATAAAAGGAACTTCCGAGAATGAAATAAGCATATTTGTCGTTCTTGGATATTATATGCTACTTTCAGTTATTGAAAGAAAAAAGAGAAATTATATTTGCATTTATAAAATGTAGAATTAATTTTATGCATGAATAGTTTGTATCTTGTAAAAAGAAAAAAGGGTTGATCTTTTACCTAATTAAACAATCATAGAACTTTTGAAAAATAAAAATGTTAAAAATGAGTGTATTTTTTAAGCAAATTAATAAAAGCTGATATAGTTAGTAGAATTAACTTGATTAATCCAAATTTTTCTATTATAAATTCTAGTTAATATAAAGTTAACCTGACCTAATATATTTACAATATGCAAACTTCCCCCTCAATCCCCTCATGGGGTATTATTAGTTATTTCTCTTACATATTCTACGTTTTTTTTTTTTTTTTGGTTCCGACAAATTATACTTGCTTCCCTTGAACTTTAGGTCTTGTCACAAACTGTCTCTCGAACTTCAATTTGTAACATCTTTTTTTTCCTAAATTTTGGAAGAGTTTCTGAACTTTTCCACTCACTTAAATTTTTGACAAAAAAATACACATAACACTTATTGGAAGCATGAGTTGAATGTATTACAATTTTGTTAAAGACTATATTACTATTTATTTTTTATGTGAGTGAGGATCCATAAGTATTAGGTTGGTCCCTAAACTTTTAGGTTTATGCAATTTTGGTTCATGATCTTTTTATCAAGCTGGAATGTCTGTAAACTATTAAAATATTGTTATAATACTCATTTCGGTTAATTTTTGGACGGAATCCGTTAGTTAGCATCACTTTTTTATCAAATTACTGACGGATTTCGTCCAACAATTAACAGAAAAGACTACTGTAGCAATATTTAAATAATTTAGGGACATTATAGCTATGAAGAAAAGACCCTAAACTATTAAAAACGTCATTACAATAATCATTTCCGTTAAGTTTTGGACAGAATCCGTTAGTTAGCATTGCTTTTGACCAAATGTTTGATGAAATCCATCCAAAAATTAACGGAAAGTATTATTATATCAATATTTTAATTATTTCGAGGTATTTCAGCTAAAACAAAAAAACAAAAAAAACAAAAAAAATCAGGATCAAAGTTGCATAAATTTAAAACTTTAGGAACTAAATTAGCAATTTACCTTTTTTATTATTATCTTTATCAACAGTTGTTCGAGAATAAAATAGAAGCGGCAAAACATTTCACGTTGTCGTATTTAAACTACAAGTTTTCTGTCGTTTGCCTTGAACCTCTTTATATGTAGATTTCTTTTCTTCTCCTGCTAAAGAATGTCGCTATTTTTCAAAATTTTCAGTCCTACGAATGTGAAACTACGTCCAATATTTTCAATTGTTAAAGCAATAAAGAGTCGTGGCATTGTCTGCGCATGCTGGCAAAGGCAAGCAAACGACATGTTTTTCCCTGAATTTGCTGTCGTTTATTTTGAGATGCAAATTCGTCTACCATGTAAAATTTTGATGTCGTTTAGGATTTTGAATTTTAAACAACACATAGTAGTTGTAACATTTTACTCCAGTAAAAAAGATAAATAAATAAATTTTGACTTATTTGGCATTAAGGTTTGAAAAGGAACTTCTCAAATTTTCCAATTCAAATTAAATTTTTCACTTTTTCGAAAATCCGCACCATTCCTTTTTCTCCCTTCCAAACCTTAGTGTGCCAAACAAGGACGACACCGACACGTATGTAAAATGCGATATTCTTTGGATCCAATTCTGGAATATGTATCTATAGCACAATTAGTAGCTGGACATGAGTTTTCAGCTTGAAATGAAAAGACTTTGGTCAAGAAGGCAAAAAGAATTTACTAAAAAAAAAAAAAAAAAATTCAGATTTTGATCTCAAATGTCAGCCTATTCATTACACGGGTACATCTAATTTAATTTGCCTCCTGAACAGAAAATAACGAAGAAAGTTGTGGTCCATTGGGACTGAACCAAAAAGAAATACAAAACAACCTCGGAAACCACGACTAGTTGCTAGTTCCCATCACGCCACAAAATCGCTAACGAAACCTGAAATCGAAACAACAAAACAAAGATTTCAAAAGTAAAGCTCGAAATTTGCTTAGGGAATACTAAGATAGCGACATTGTGAAGAAGCCTTTTGGCTGCTTCAGCTACTGACAGAGCTGCTCAACGGCGGTCACAATCTGGGCAGGCTGAACCACAGTCCATTCTTCCAATGTCCCGGCATACGGGGTTGGCACATCCTGCGAAGACAGACAAACAATTGGGGCGTCCAAATAATCATGGAAGTTTTCGTTGATTGCAGATGTCAAACTGGCACCAATTCCACCAGTTCTCATGCACTCCTCCACGATCAGCACGCGGTGCGTCTTCTTCACTGAGTTCCCGATTGTGTAAAGATCAAACGGCTTCAGTGACCTGATGTCAATCACTTCAGGGTCATAACCCTTGTTCACTAGAGTTTTAGCAGCCTGCATCACGTGATACCTCATCCGGGAATATGTCAATATGGTGACATGTTCTCCAGGCCTCACCATCTCGGCTTCCTCAAGATTACAGATATATTCTTCATCTGGGATTCTCTCCTTGAGGTTGTAAAGCAACACATGCTCAAAGAGTATCACAGGGTTCTCACTTCGGATGGCAGCTTTCATCAAGCCCTTGGCGTTGTAAGGAGTTGAGCAGGCAACCATCTGAATTCCGGGAATGGATTGAAAATAAGACTCCAAACGTTGTGAGTGCTCAGCACCAAGCTGCCGACCCACTCCACCAGGTCCACGGATGACTATTGGTATCTTAAACTGACCGCCAGACGTGTAGTGAAGCATACCACAGTTGTTAGAGATCTGGTTAAAGGCCAGAAGGAGAAATCCCATGTTCATACCCTCAACAATTGGCCGCAGACCGGTCATGGCAGCTCCAATGCCCATACCTGTAAAGGAGTTCTCAGCAATAGGGGTGTCAAGAACCCTGAGATCACCAAACTTCTCAGCCAAGTCTTTGGTGACCTTGTATGAGCCTCCGTAGTGGCCGACATCTTCACCCATAACACATACGGTGGGATCCCTGTCCATTTCCTCTTCCAAGCCTTCTCTTAAGGCTTCAAAAAGTAAAAGTTCATGCCTGAAATAGCAAACGTATCTACTTAGGTTCCACTTCAACTTGTACTGGATAGAAAACACTTATGAACCATGTCAATACATGCGGCAAAAAAAAGTAAATGCGGAGACATCATGGATTGAGTAAGATAGAATAAGCGTCATTTGATCTGTCTATAATTAGAGACTTGGTGAAGAAATTTACTTGAATCTTAAAACAACACTACCTAAGTAACAACCTGCCACTTTCCTATCTCAGTTGCATTTAATCAAATCTCATAACAACATTATTATGTAAAGGAGAATTTGTGTAGGACACAATCTTGAATCATCAAATCCTATTAGAATTATATAAGACTAAAGTAAAGTATGACAATCCAATAGAACTTGATGAAATGTGAAGGTTACTAACCATGTCTGTTGATTCCCCATTATAATATCTTCCTTAATTATGAATTAGAATTACATTTTCCCTACCTTAGTGGCTTTTAATCAAATCTCATAACAACAATTATTTATGTTTAAGAGATAATCGGATGAAGAAAGTATAACAATTCAGTGTAACTTGATCAGCGTCCGACGGTTATAAACTGTGTCCTAACAAATGTTCATTCTCTACCACAAAATGTAACTAGAGAGACATCATGCACTGGATGGTTAAGATTGAAAAAAAATAAAAGAATCATTTGATTTGTCTAAGATTAGGGACATGGTGAAGAATTTGACTTGAATATTATGCATCTTGGTGGTGAAGAAAAAATCACTTACATAAAACAGATGCTACGTTGGATAACAGAAACCAAAGAGGAAAATAGGCACAGCACCCGTAAGATATAATTATATGATTCGGATTATGATTTGCAACTAACAAACCAAAGTCTATAAGCAAAATCAAGTCCAATAAATCTAAATTTTGGGAACTCAACCAAGCAAGATTGCTACGATCAGCAATGATTTAGATACAATATGCAATAATAGTTAAATATCAGAAGATAACATTCTATATTGCCGTTAAACAAATATAAAACGGCCAACCATGGATCTCAAGCGGTAAATATGAAATGAACTAGAGAAAAGGTGAGAAAAGAAACGAGAACATAAATGGGTTTTTCATTGTATATTGAAAAGCAAAAACAAGTTAGTCCATTATAAAACTGGTTAACCACCCTTTACCCAACAGGAACCTACTTTTCACCCACCACTATAGAAATCTTAAAACAACACTATCTAGAAACAACCTACCGATGAAAAAAATACCTAGAAACAACCTATGTACAAGAGAATTCTGTAATGAGGAATGAAAAAAATACCCGATTATCGGATTAGGAAGAGCATGACAATTCAAACATAACTTGATCATCATCCGAATCCGATAATTAAATTTGTGTCCCACCACAAAATTCTCCTAGTTTATCTTCTTTAGTTATGAAACAGAATTACACTTCCAAAAGCAATACACAAGAAAATAACAGAACTATCAAATCTATCATTGCATTCTTGAGTAACACAACAGAGAAAGAAATCATTCATACCCGGGTTTCGACCCCGTAGAAGATGCAGAGCTGTCGGCCTTGGTCTGCCCAAATAGCAAAATCCAGAATTAAAAAAAAAAAAAAAACACACACACACACACACACACAACCAATAACAGAAAAATTGAAAATTTAACCCTAAAACTGAACAGAAACAAGAAAATGAAAGGAACGAAAGCTGGTATTTAACTGCAACGGCGTTCATAACAAGGTGATCAGCCCGGCGAGGTCGCGGGTTCGGCTTCATCTCGGATCTGACACAGACGAAGTTCGCTTTCCTCTCTGAATCTAATCAAACAATCAAAAACCCAAAAAACAAAAAACAAAAACAAAAACAAAAAAGGAAAATCCGGAAAATGCTGAATAAAAAAAGAGATGAAATTGGGAAAAACCTGAGAGAGATCTACGAGATGGGACGAGGAACTTGGTGGAAGAGTCGAAGGAGTTGTTGGACGGCAAGGCCGTCGCTGTTCCGAGGCTCTGAAACACGGTCGCCATTTTCGATCTTGGAATTGCTCAAACGCAGCAACTCAACGAAGAGAAAATGGAGCTTGAGAGGAGGAGAAATATACCGAGTTTGTTTGTGTGTGTGTGTGTGTGTGTGTGTATAATATGTATATAAGAGAAGAAAATTGAAGGGAAAGAAAGTTGGGCGGAGAATCTAAGGAAGAAAAATGGTAGTTTTTTTTTTTTTTTTTTTTTTTTTTGGGTATCTTGTTTCAGGTGTGAAGTTTTTACGTTCGTTGGGCGATTTAATTGAAGGAGCGAAATGGAATGCATTTTCTGCCACATATCACCAACAAGCCTTTTGCATTGTTTCCGTCGCCTCTCTCTCTCTCTCCCCCCTCTTTTCTCTCTCTACTTTTTTTTTTTTTTTAATTTTGGATCAGGAAAAAATGGTTTTGTTCAGGTATGAGCGGATGTTGAACGAGAACGACGGGGTTTTGCCACGTGTGTTTTCGGGGGGTGATTGAGTAATTTCAAGTGGAGGTGAAATTACTGTTTGGTCTGAGGAAGATACGTGGTGGGTTGCTATTGGTGGAGATAGGGTGTTAAGGTGGAGTTGTGTCGTCTGTGGGAATGGCGTCGTTGGGTAGCCTACCTGGACCAACCCTAAACAAGCAGCTCGTTAATGTCCTAACCGTCTTAGTGGGCAGAGATCGGCTGAGGTGGACTCATACTTGCATCTAATTGGTCAATGCTTGAATATCCAACAATATGCAATTTTTTTTTTTTTTAAATTGATTTCAGTAGATGTATTATGTAAAAGATGTTGTGATATCCACCAATATTTATTTCTCTTAAAAGAAAATTAATGAAAATATTGAGAATCAAATAAGGGAACAAGAGAATACCAAGAGGGAAATTTTTTATGTGCCAAGAGTAAGAGAACGAGAGAATACCTAGGTTGTAAGAAAAAAGAAGAGTTTATCCAAAATGTTAAGTTAGGGCACATTAAACAAAATTAAATAGAAGATTAACAAAACTAATTAAATATGTGAGCTAAATGTAAAAAATTCTTAAAAGTTTGAGTGGAGACACGTATTCTTACTTGTCCTCTTGTAGATTCGTTTCAACCCCAACTCATGAGGTCAATGGAGCCCATTTCATGAGAGAGTACAGAGTTGGATTTTGGAGTACCTCTCCGCCTCATCGTTAGAGTTCTTTATATCTAGAGTAAAATTGATTTCTCTTAATAACCATAACCATAATTCTAAAAATGAATTTCACAAGCTTGTTTTAAAGAAAATGGGTGGAAAACTGTTTAGGTGCAAAGAAAATGGATCAAAAGGAAACTATTGTCATTAAGGTTTTATTTATCCCCATTATGAAATTTGTTAACGGGTTTTATTAGCAAATTATCTCTAAAATACGACTCGAATTCAATAAGTAACATCTTATTGAATGCCAGAACAAAAAGTGGAATCTAATTTCAGTCTAGAGTTTTATTTATAGTCAAAATCATGTCTATTTATGAAAAGGTTGTTACAACAGATACAACTTTTGATCAAAATGTTAATGTAATACCCTAAAAATTCATAAACTTGATTTCATGAATTATTATAATGGATTTCTTTTATTAATATACTTTTAATAAATTATTTTAATGAATATCAAAATTCAAGATCATGAATGATTTTACATATATCATCCATATGATGATGTCGATACTCTAATAATGTTGAACTTCTCTTCTAAAATGAGAAATTATAGACACATAAAAAATGGATCGAACGACATATGAATTTATACGAAAAATTTATTATGCGTATTAGAAGGATAATTGTTAATTTTTGGAAAGGAACCTCAATTATTATTAGTATATCACTTTGATGACCTTAGTATTTATTTTGGTCATAGCAATATTTAAGTATTGAGAATATAATTGGGAAAATTAACGTATCACAGATAAGAGATGAATGATTAAGATTAATTAGGAGTAAATCTAAGTGGAGGATTGATCAAGAATTGTGATTAAATTTAAAATCAATGGTGTAGATTTTATGTGAAGGGATTCTAGATAAATCAATGGCTAATTTTTGGATATTAAGTGACCAATGAGAGCTTATGTCAAGGATTGGTGTAGTGGAAAATCTAATGGTTGACACAAAGATGACAACACTTGATCAACGGTTGGAAATATTGGGAAAAAAAAAAAAAGAAAAGAGAAAGAGAGAGAAAGAGAGAGAGAGAGAGCTAGAGAGAATCGATTTGGTGGTCAAAGAAAAGGTAGAAGGAGATTTGAATCAAGATAAAAAGGGAATGTGTGCATGCATACAAGATAAAGTAAGAGCTTGTGTGAGTTGTTTTGGCAATATGACCCAAACAAAGTACAAGTGAAAGTGACTACTTGTCTTATATGTTGTAGAATAAAATTTTCACATAAACCCCTTCCTTAAGTGGCGAAAATGCAAGGTGGGAATCATCCAATATTTTTCACTTTTACCCCTCAAAACACAACTCTTCTTAAAACATACACTGGCTGAACATAAGCCCCTAGCATCTCACTTTATTCATACAAAGTTTAAGCTAAAAAACTTAGCCTTTTCTAGCCTCCACCGAGTCCCAAAACCCACCAACACTATCCCTTATCTCCAAAACTACTCTAACACCCTCCTCCCTCCATTTTCAAGCTCCAAGCAACCCCATTACTAAGTTCGAAGAAATGTGAAGCGGAAATAGAGGACATATTACTAGAGGTAATCTAGTGGTTCTCTTTTATGTTTTGGTCAGTTTTAGAGAAATAAAGCATGTTATATAGTTAGAATCTTAATATTAGACTCCTTCTTACCTAGAAAAATGTTTTGGGAAGAACTTTGGAGGTTTGAGGTCTTAGAGGATCCACAGAGCATTTCAGTAAGATTTACGAATTTTGTTAGAGCTTGTGGTTGTTGTGATAATATGGCATGAGTTAAAAACTTTAATATGAAAATTAAATTATATTATAAGATTTTACATAGGATAAGCTTTATTTTAGGCATTAGAATCACTTGATTTGCTTATGTATGTCTAAATTTATGTACATTTGAAATTGTGACACAAAACTAGAAAGTAAAGGAACCCTGGGGTACAATCTAGCTATGGGTTTTATGAAATCCTAACCCCTTAAGCTCAAAAGTTTAGATTATAAGTTACATATCTAAAAACTAGATACTTTAAGCTTTCTAACAAGATATCGTACACCTCAAATGGATAAATATGTAATTTTTGGTGAATTTTACAAGTTAAGACTACGAACTGAGAGGTATTGCTAGAATCCTGTACCAGCCACAAATTTTGTATGTTTTAGGTTAGTAAACCATAATTTTATATATATATATATATATATATATATATTTTTGCATAAATTAGACATTATAAGCTTTTTAATAACATATATTTTGCTTTATTTGGACTTGTAAGTGAATTGTTATGAGTTTTCTTAATTTAACCACAAATCTGAGTATATAATATATACGTGAAACTAACGGTTAAAAAATCTCATTATACAGCATATAAATCTCTAGAACTTAAGAAAACAACTTTATAATTGTAAAGTAGACATCTTAAATTTTGAAATGAGCTATCATACGTTTATAACGGATAAGTACATAATCTTTAATAAATCACACAAGAATAAATATTTATGACATAATGATAGATACATAGTGATATGTAAAATTTACATATTGTCACAATTAATAAGAATGAGACTAACGAAAATTAGGATTAAGTGTCGTACTAACCTCCAATTAGTAAAAGGATATGTAAGAACAAAAGTTATAAGTTATGACCTTAGAGGTTGTTGGAGGGTCACTCCCCCAACACCCCATTAGTTGCGCACATATGATAACGACATTAGAGCCCTTAAGTAGACAAGATACATATATATATATATATTAAAACATAATTGAACACACATAGATCACATGTATTTTTGAACATTCATGTTGTGACATGTGATGATATAATCTATGAAAATATTTTGTGATATATAGTTAACGGTCCGAAAAGTCGGGTCGTTACAGTTAAGTATGATTGTTGGATAATAACTGATCAAATCAACAGTTCAGATTAAATTTGAAAAATGTAAACAAATAAAAAGGAAAGCTCCTTAGCTCCTTGTGACGATGCATTCGTGCAAAGTGCATCCTAAACACTCATGTCATGCACACGCTTGCGGTGCATGGTAGAGGCATAGTGTCTCTGACACACTAATAATACTTCATATCACTTATTTCTATTTAAAACTATTTGGCTTATTTGTATTTTTTCAATGTGAGACTTTTAGTTTTTCAACTTTCAAAAGATATTACAATATCTTTAACAGCTTATTGTGTTGGAATATTTTTATATAGACATCCATAATCATGAAATTTACTCTAATATATAAACCATGATAATTATGAATGGATTGGTATATATGATGTAATTCATAGCTGACAAGAAATAAAGATCACACAACATTTTTTTTTTTTTTGGCTAAATAAAGGGATTTGCAGGTGGAATTCCTTCACTTCCCCTTCTTTGAAACACCCCAAAGCAAAATAGGTGACTCAAACCTTAGACTACTTCTTAATGAGAGTCTAAGAGTGAGCTCACAACCACTATGTCTACCCTTTGAACGGCAGACCACACATCAATTTAATGCAATAAACATGATGTGTTTGGTAAAAATACATAAAGCAAATTTGCTGCATTTGGCAGAAAACGAATGACAAAACCAATCCTATTTGATGTTTAATTTGCCAAATTGTCTATAAGGAAAACGCATGTGACAAGCACATTACCGTTTTTCACCCATTATGATACATTGCAAGGGTGAGTAAAATAACCGCAAAAATTGCCTAAACCACATCATTCCACACGATGTGATGTGGTTTTATTACGCCGGACAGAGAAAGATTTTATGAGAGAGAAACTGAAATTCTCATTACCTCTTTGAGATACAACCTCCTGCTATATATATATTGCAGGTCAAAGAATGCAAAAAACAAGTCAAAGAATGCATAAATAAATTACAGCTCATCACAGCTCATGACAGCTCATTACAGCTCAGCAAGCAACAGACATAGCTAACTAATCTAACAAATCAAGCAAACTAACTGTAAAACTCCCCCTCAAGATGGACTGTGAATATCCTTCACGGCCATCTTGGATAAGAGTGGAAATAAAGAAGTAGAAGGTAAAGGCTTGGTGAAGACATCCGCAAGCTGATGTTGAGAACGAATAGGCATGAGCTTGATAAACCCATCAGTAACCTTATCACGAACAAAGTGGCAGTCAATCTCAATGTGCTTAGTCCGTTCATGAAAGGTTGGATTAGAGGCAATATGGACTGCAGCTTGGTTATCACAGAATAGAAGAGCTGGAGAAGAAATCGTGACACCAAAATCCATCAATAATTGTCGAAGCCAGACCAATTCACAAGTAGTGGCAGCCATAGCTCGATATTCTGCCTCAGCAGATGAACGAGAAATGGTGGTTTGTTTCTTAGCTTTCCAAGACACCAAGGAATCTCCTAAGAATACACAAAAACCGGTTACAGATTTTCTAGAAACCACACAAGATCCCCAATCAGCATCAGAAAATGCCTTGAGATGTAAGGATGAAGACGAAGAAAAAAATAAACCTTGACCAGGACTTCTCTTGAGATATCTAAGAAGATGATGGGCAGCTTGGAGATGAGGCACCCGAGGATGAGCAAGGAACTGACTTAATTTGTGGACAGCAAAAGTAATATCTGGTCGAGAAAGAGTGAGATACAAAAGGCGACCAATGAGACGTCTATATTGAGATGTATTTGTGAGAATATCACCATCAGTTGCAGTAAGTTGCATCTTGGGGTCCATTGGAACAATGGCAGGCTTGCAAGCAAGGAAACCTGTGTCCTCTAGTAACTGCAATGTATAATGACGTTGAGAAAGGACAATGCCTTTGGTAGATCTAGCAATTTCCAGACCAAGAAAGTACTTCAAAGTGCCCAAATCTTTGAGTTTAAACTGGCTGTGAAGAAAGGATTTCATATGGGTGATGACTTGAGGAGAAGGACTTGTGATGATAATATCATCCACATAGACTAGTAATGCGACAAATGAAGAGCCCGAGCCTTTTGTAAACAGAGAATAATCAGATTTAGATTGGCGGAAACCAAACTGAAGGAGAGAATAAGAAAACTTTGAGTACCATTGTCTCGAGGCTTGCTTGAGTCCATAAATGGACTTATGCAATTTGCATACTAACTTCCCTCCATGTCCACGATGCTCCCCCTTACTACCATATCCAAGAGGAAGATCCATATAAACTTCTTCAAATAAATCCCCATTAAGAAAGGCATTGTTCACATCTAATTGAGCCAAATGCCAGTTTTGACTTGCTGCAAGAGCTAACAATACTTTTACAGTAACCAGCTTTGCAACAGGAGAAAATGTCTCAACAAAATCTACCCCTTCTTGCTGAGTGTAGCCCTTAGCAACTAATCGAGCTTTATGACGTTCAATAGAGCCATTTGAGTTGTACTTGATCTTGTATATCCATTTACAACCAATGGAATGTTTCCCTGGTGGTAAAGGAACAATAGACCAAGTGTTATTGAATTCCATAGCATCCAACTCATCCTTCATAGCTGTACGCCAGTGAGGAAATCTAATAGCTTGATGATAGAATTGTGGCTCAAATTGAGAAGATACATTCAAGACAAGATGTTTGTAAGAAGGAGAAAGGGAATCATAAGAAACAAACTTTGATAGAGGATGAGAAGTCTTGCATATAGGAAGAGCAAAATTATCCTCAGGAGAGAACAAGGCACAGTGAAAATCCCTTAGGTATGAAGGTGGTTTAGTTGTCCTTGAAGACCTTCGAAGAGAAACAGTGACTGGTGGAGATGGAGAGGTTGTTGTGGAAATGGTTTGGCAATCAGAAAAAGAGGAAGCTTGAGGAAATTGACTAGGAACAGGTACCTCAAGAAAAGGAGCTGGTAAGACTAGATTAGGGAATGAATCAACTAAAGTATCTTCAGTAGTAACCGAATGAAAAGGAAAAACTTCCTCATGGAACACAACATCTCTGGAGACAAAAATCTGCTTGGTCTGAATGTCAAACAACTTGTATGCCTTCATACCAGTGGGGTATCCAAGAAAAACAACTTGTAGCAATAATAATAAAGGATTGTTGAACTCACAATCAATAGTTTACGTTAATAAAGTCTCTGCACATATTTGGCATAATAGACTTGGCCATTTATCTGATAAGAGATTAGATGTTTTGAAGAATCAGCTGAATTGTGACATTTCAAAGTCTCATGATGATACTCCTTGTTATATCTGCCCTTTGGCTAAACAGAGAAGGTTGCCTTTTGTTTCACACAATAACATGTCTCAGTCTCCATTTGATTTGATTCACTGTGATATTTGGGGGCCATACAATGTGACTGCTCATTTTGGTCATCGGTATTTTCTTACCTTAGTGGATGATTGTACTCGATTTACTTGGGTGTTCTTGCTTAAGCAAACTAACTGTAAAAGGTTTTTATGTCTTTGTGGTTTAGCTTGCGATTAAACGAGCGATGTGGTTTGCAGTTTGAATTTTCTCAAAACCATAATAACCAAATTGCACACATATTTTTCAGTAATTTAATTTTAAATATTTTGAATTTTTTTTTAATAAAAGTTTAGATATGTCGAATTTATTTTTAGTGATTATTTGTAACAACTTGTTTTATCCTTTATGGTACATATAATATGTTCGTATACGGAAAAGTCAAAATCCCTAGAAAAAAGGTTGGATTGATGATTTTTGCTTAATAAATGAACCAAATTATTTGAGTTGTTAGAATTGGTTTAGACCGCAAATGTAAAACACAACATTAAATTGAAGTGGTTTGGTGTGGTTCTTTAGTTAAATTTTTTTTTTACTGTAGTTAAAAAAATTCATTTAACCGATCAAAATTACACCGCGCTGAACCCTAATTTTAATGTAACATACATAATGTGATGATGAATTCTTGGACATCTACACCACACTTTTTTTTTTAACAAAAAAATAATAATAATAAGATAAAATAAAATAAAAAGTCGAGGACAATTTTGAGACAAAACCTATAATCTTGTTTCGTTCCTTGTTTTTGCTTTTGTTTTTTTGTTGTTTTTTTTTTTTTTTCCCTCGAATAACAGAAATACATAAACAAATGATAGAAAAATTAATAAAAGGCCATCGGAAAGCGTGACAGCAAGAGCTTAGCAAATGAGCGGCCATGGAAGCACTCGATCTGTTGTGCTCAATCCTCTCCACCTTCCTCACCTCCCTCTTCCTCTCTCTCCTCCTCCCTTTCCGCATCCTCCTCCTCCCCCGCCGCCGATGGCTTTCTCCGACCACCACCGCCGCCGCAGATTCCGTCTCCCTCTACGAAGGCACGGTCTGGCACGAGCGCCGGCGACCGGTCCACCACGCCTTCCGCTACTCCGTTAGGTACGCGCTCATCGACCTCGACGGCGCGTGCACTCCACTCCCCAACCATCTCTCCGCCGACGAGGCTCGCCGCGTCGCCGCCACCACCGGACCCGTGTAATCGTATCTATTCTCTTATCTCTCCTTTTATACTGTTTTTGTTTTTTACTTTTTAGTCTTCGAATTTCTTTTTGTGAATATAAGAATCTTTTCCCAATTTTGTTGATAATTTTTATTTGTTTCGAACAGTTTGCTTTTGACAATACCTGAAAGTGTTGGATACGAGCAAAATCCATTGAGTTTGTATTATTGCTATGATTTAGAAGACTCTTCTAAGCATTTGAACAAGTGTATTGCTGAGGTATGTTTTGTTCTTACTATTTTTGCTCCCTTAATTTATATAGCTTTTTTTTTTTTTTTTTTTTTTCCAGTATTTATTTTAGAATCTGAAATGAGAGCTACAATATGTTTGCGTGAATTTTACATGGTTAGGTTTTAGTAGGAAATGTATATGGAATAAGTGTTCGAGTTGTATTACCGGTCAATTCTACTCGCACCTTGCATTGCATTTTCAGGCATTGAATGATGGTCGAAACAAGCTGGACCGTTAGTTGTTTTGTTGTTGGATCCCATTTGACAAAAGCAACTCGAGTTTCAATAGTCCAGATCGATTTTTTTCCCATTGTCTGTCGCCTGACAAGTTGCTGTCATGGTCCGACAAGAAAAAGACTAGTGGTACAAGAATTTTGTCGTAAGTTTGATGATCGAAAGGTATTTTTAGTTCGGCAGCTAGGAGTGACTCAACTATAACTTTGTCATTTGAGCTCAGCTGCACTGTTTTAGTATATGTTTTATATATCTCTCTCTCTCAAAAATCTTTTGCAAATTTGCAGAAATTTAGAGCATGAGAGCAGCTTATCTCTGGTAGAAGATTCATAAATTGAACGTTTGATATTCGTCACTAGCAAAGTTATAGATTGATTATGGATATACCTCTGCATAATGCTAGAAACGACATTTGTTGGTTTGATTTCATTAGCTGTCAATAAGGAGTTGCCTAAAGTTGTGAGGTTATTTGCTGATAGTCCGGGTGATTTTGATTTCAGGTAACCAATACTCCATGGGGTGAAAGAGTGCTATTTGTTTTCGATCCCAAGTCCGATTTAGTAGCAAAACCATTACACGTCAGTCCTTTTATGGTATGTTTAAGTCGATACTTTGCACTGTATGTGCAAGATGTTTTCTTGTTCAGATTCCATATTTGCGTTTGAGCTTTGATTTGATTATAAAATGTAAGCAGTGAAATTCTTTTTTCTGATTCGTGCAATTTATGCACTGCAACAACTAGCTATATTTCTTGTGCTGAGTTGCATCTATGATCTAACAAATGGTGGGGGTGGAAAAGGACCTTTTCATGATGCTTATGGCGGTCTGTGAGAATTTAAGTGTTTGTGTAGACATGCAAACTGGAGGGCCCTGTTTGAGTAATGACAATTGTTGCAGGATATGCTTGGTAATTGGAGTATCAAAGCAAATGCTCCAGGCGATATTCTATTCGTGGCAATTTCAGTTCAGCACCCAACACTCGGTGACTATTTCACCGCTACTCTGAGAGCCAAAAGAGTTTCCTCATCATCAGTGTCCGATCATTCACTATTCTTCTGGTTGATGCCACATAAAGTTGCATTGTGGATATACTGGCATGTAAGTATCGCTTCAAAATTCCATGTTTTCATCTTTGACTGCACAAAAGATAGATTATTCTGTTAGCAAAATGTTGAGTTGACTAACTTCTAGTTATATCAAGCGGGTAAACACTCGATCGAATTAGGGCCACGAATAGTATTTTACAAGCCCAATTCTTTAGATGAGTTCTTATGGGTTGCCAGTGAATCGGCTATTCATTTTGTTTACCTATTTTGTGTCTAGGCCCTTAAGCTATGGTGGAAAAATGTATCATTTATCCAACATCCAAGGTATACCCATCCTGAATACAGGGAGGAAGCGATGATACGCGATCAAAAACTTCGATGTTGTCCGATTACCAGAGCAGACAAAGGTGAGCACATGAGCGTAGAAGCGATGCAAGAACACATGGCTGACACTAATTCCGGGGCTCGTTTTTTCAAATGGAGAGATGCCAAGTGGCCTTGGTGTTAAATACCAAGCTTATGATCTTGTCATTTATGTGAAGGTGAGTAGAATCCTATCCTATTCCTTCTATTTCTGTATCATTTACACCTGGCTATTTTGTGCCGGTCTTGAAATTGTAGTGGAAAACAATCATTCTGAAGGTTTCCGGATTAAAGTGTCACCTCAGCCTGCATTTTCTTGATTAAATAGTTGCCCCTTGGCCCTCGGCCCTCCCCCCTCCCCCCATTTTTCTACTAACAGCGATGGAATTCCGATAAGGTTTGCATCGGCACTTTTGACTGCGATTGTCTTTACAAAGACGATTTTTGTTTGCAAACAATCGGCTTAAACCAACATTTTTCTGGAATTTTGGGCTAAAGCAGATCTTAGGACAATGTAATGCCTTTCAAAAAGAGCATTTCTATTCGACACGACCAAAACCATACGGAGCTGTAGAGCATTTTTAAATCCGAGTGGTGTTAAACACGATTAGATTACGTTGAAGAACATTAGTTTTCACTTTGATGATACCAAAAGTAGATGGATAGCTGAAGATGAAAAGTATTGAGAGTGGTTTTTTGTTTCTTTACGCGAATATTTCTTTTTTCGGCTATTAAATTTAGACTAGTTGCAACTAAAAAGTATGATAAAATAGCTTCTTATTTTCCATTTATGGTTCTTTAATTCCTTAAAGGTTTGAACCCTTGGTGGCCACGAATGTTTTCCCGAAGAAAAATTTTTATTTTTTAAAACCTCAGCTTAAACCAAGGTTTTGCTGGGAATTTTGGCTAAAACATTCATGTTGGTGATCAATGAAGCTTAATAAAAAGCAGCAGAGATGTCAACTGGTCAGTCCGGCTCATTTATTTTGAGCCATTTAGTAATTCATGATGTGTGTCCGTGTTAATTCATTGAATAAACATATCGTGTTGTACTGTGTTCATTTTTAATCTATAACGTCAAGTCCGCTTTACGATCCATTTATAAATGTGCTCGTGTCTCAATCGTGTCCAACAACAAAAATTTCAAACCAAGAAGAAAAATAAGATTTGAATACAATAGAAAACATTGATTTTTAACACAAACAAATCATTTTATTATTAACAAAAAAATACAATATTGAAAACCTTATTAAGTAAAAACTCAAAAGAGATGAAATCTTCATTAGAAAATGAAAAAAAAAAAAAAAAAAAAACTCACTAAAAGTCTTGCATGAAAATTATTTTAAAAAATTCACAAAAAAGAGTAATATTGTCATGTTATTTTTGTGTCCTTTATCGTGCTCATGCATTTAACATGCTTCGTGTTTAAAAATCGTATCAACCACGGCCCACTTAACTAAACATGCAGGATTGAACTCATTTAATAATCATGTCATGTCGTGCCGTACTTACTTTTTAACGTGTCGTGTCCGTTCTGACCCACTAGGTTCGGTCCATTTTCATATATCTAAGTAACAATTATGATATTGTCTAAAGTAATGCCTTTGAATTATTTGGTCAGTGGTAACCCAGAAATAAGTAAATAAATAAATAAATAGGAGAAAATGATTTTCAAGACTAGTGTCATCTTTTTTCACATAAAGACGTGGCTTTCAATCAGTCAAAAAGAGCACTTCTATTCAGGTACCGTCAATAGTTAAGAATTAGATTCGCCTTCCAACTTTAGTTTTAAATTTTATCTTTATCTTATCCCAATCTCACATTCCCTCTTCTTCCTCCATGTAATGATCAACTATTTATATATTTTTTAATTATCTAGAGTTCACCATTTTTTTTTTTTTTTTTTTGGTTTTAACTGGTGCTAGGAATTTCATGTTTCTGTTGACTTCTTATCTAGCAATTCTAAAGAAAATATATATATATATATATATATATACACACACACATAAATATAGAGGAGGAGGACCATAGGCGGAGAATAAAGAAACTAATTGACCTGTCATGATAATTCATGCATCACAAAATGTATTAGTTACAAGCAGATACATTCATGCATCAAAAAACCACTCTCATGTACTTTTGACCACTCTAGTTATCTATCTATATGTTAGGCATCATCAAATTGCAAACTAATGTTGTTCGATGTAAACATGTAACACCTTTTGTATTGAAAAACTCGTACCAATATCTTTTCAGTTTTTTTGTTGGAAGCTCACACTAGCCTAGCCACCAACAGATGAATAGTTGATCAACCAAAATTTGTCATTACATGGTACTAGCTAGACTTTTCTGATTGGCAAATGGTATTTGATTTTTAGATGCTGACAAAAATTAAAAACGAAAGAAAGAAATTACTAAATCTTGCTTTGATTTATAAGAAAAATTTATAGACTTTCAGTAGGTAATGTTGTTTTTTCAATCATAATATCAATTTTTTATGAGCTTATCGATAAATGGAAGCAGTTTTGCATGTTATATTGTGAATTTGTGAATTTTTAACGTCAACACTTATAAAATGAAACTGTTACAGCTAAAACAACATTTATCTATGGATATGGTAAAAATACAATTTCTACTATAAATTTTGTCAACTGATTTTATTTCCACCACCAAAAACAAAAGAAAAACATGTTTTTGTTGTTTCTTGCAAGGTCTTATCGTTCAGGTAACTAAATGATTAAAAACTATAGGTCTTAAATGGGAATTTGAGATGGTTATTCTAAATCTAATATAGGTGTATGGAGAGTTCACGACTCCACCCATGTTTGAGTTGTGAAGATTCTAATCAAGCTCATTTCAACTTTCCTGAATAAAAATGGAGATCGGTGATTTTTTCATGCTCATGTCCACAATTTATTTGAAATTTTAGTGAAACTACATGTGAAACAGTATTAGAACATGATTCATTCTTTTATTATAGTTTTGATTTAGAATTATCTAGTTAGTCCACAACAAGTTTATAATTTTTATAAGATATGACATTTTAACTTAAAGTAAGTGTGTGAGAATTCGAACTCTTATGCTAATTGTAAGGAATGTAGCTAGTGATTTTGTAATATTTTTAACATTAAAAGATTCAAAGCATTTTTTTCATGACACTAGTAGCAATCTTAAAGCAACAGAGGGTACTCTTTGTTATGCATATTGTAACAAGTGATAATCGAATATGACAATTTAGTTAGTGTATTCAGAAAGATTTTATTTTATGGTTTTTGACACTGGAAATATAACGCGACCCTTTTAAATATTAAAAATCCGTAAGGACAATAGTAATTTCATAAGCAATATTGAAATTCTTGTTCTTTGTGTGTTCTTATTTTAGTTTATAATTTCTATACTTGCTGTAATAATAATACTATTAGTTTATTATACATAACATCCTTGTAATTTTCTACCCAATTATATATGTAATCACATATTCATGATATCCACCCACTTAACTCAAGTGAGGTGACAGAATACCATCCAAGTTAAAACTAAACATGTATCGTATTAAAATTAATATAAATTGAAAAGTTGAGCCAGCGAGTGCTTTGCACGTGGCAACCAATGCAGCCACATGCACAAATGCACGAGAATTAGCAAACACAAGTCACACAAAATAATAATAATAATAATAATAATAATAATAATAAATAAAAAGAGTCCCCACAAGAGTTTGGCCAACGAACGACAACAAAAAATAGACATGTGAAAGGTGAACTGTACCAAACGTTGTGGTCCAAACCAAGCCAAAAAACTTGTTTGCATCATGTGAAAATTTATTAATAGCTTTTAATTATTTTCCTGGATATTTTGCATGTGACGATGTGATATGAATAGAGTATAAAAAAGGGCAAGCAAAATCGAAGAAAGGGGCCATGTCGATCTGCTGGTAGTTATCTGAATCTCGATCAATCAACTCATCATTTGCGCCGCGGGACTAACGTGGGAGAGATTAAGGAATCCTTCTTACTAATTTAGCTTTAAAAGATATATATATATATATATATATATTTTGTTCTTTTAATTTCTTCCACATGTTTTGTCTTTTTTTTTTTAAATGATTAGTCTTCATATATGTATGTATATATATATATATATGTATGCATGTATCTTCGATATGCATATATATATATATGTGTGTGTATATGCACTAAAATGATAAATGTGTTAGTCCTGAAAATATTGTGGATTGGCGCTCAGATTTTGGAATCTGGGTTTAAGATATAGTTGGAACTTGGAAGGTCTAAGATTTTATCACCTAACTACTTACCAAAAAAAAAAACAAAAAACAAAAAAAACAAAATGATTATATCACCTAACTGCTTAAAAAAAAAAAAAAAAAGATTATACCACCTAACCAAGATTTGGACAAGGGACCAGTTCATGTGTATTAGATTATAATATATACCAATTACGAAATGTAAATTTAAATTTTCTTTTCATTGTTTTTTTGGTACATGAACTTCTCATCTTTGATTTTTTGGGGTAAATATCATAACGAATAATTCTACCATTATTGCCATTCCGTTCAACTAGCATATGACAAATGCTTATAAAATGGTACTACTAACTGCCTTTTACCCTTTTTTCTCTAATAAAAAATTTTGCTTTATGAATTATTATCTATGCTTTAAAATTTTTTTTAAACAAAGAATGTAAGGTACTAATTCATAGTTACTAGTTCCTTAATTAAATATATATAGAGTCCATTTATAATTTTTTTGTCATTAGTGAATCTTTTTTTTTTCCTAGTTCATGGGTGAATCACGTTAAACTTTTGTATTTTATTATCTTTTTTCTTCTTTAATTGTTTAATTTACTATGGTATTAGAACGGTTATATTCAAGTTCTCAATCGATCATAACTTACTCCTCTACTTTCTTCCTTACGTATAAATATTGTAACAAAGCGATTATACTTAAACGATTCCCTGATCTTCCCTATAGTCCTGCTTTGTTTCTTTATTAACGTTATTGTTGTTCCCCTTGCAATGGCTTCTTTTGCGCTCCCTCTTGACAATTGTTGTCCCTACATAATTATGCCCTCACTTGACGCATGCATGCTATCCGAGTTCCCTTGCACCTCTTTTGATAATACATCGCCATCACTGCATTTTTTTTTTTTTTGTGGTCTTTCTTGATCGTCGTTCTTTTTCCTTACACATCCTCTCTTGATGTTTTCCGCTAATGAATCTTCTTCTCTTTGATTTTAATGCATGAACGAAATCATGTTAAACTTTTGTTTTCTATTCTCTCTTTTGTAACAACATGAATGTAAACTCAATCTTTGCGTGATTATGTAGTAGTTGATAGCAAAAGAATCCAATTAATTTCAGCTTAATAATGTAACTCCGTATACTCCTTTACAATTTGGGTAGAATATATTAAGAAAGAGTATTAGGGACACCAATTTTAATACTAATTTTTGAGTACTAATTCATATGACACTGAGTTGTCATCTTTTTATTAATAAATATAATCAATTGATGTGTCAATCTTTTAAATGTATTCTAACAAAATAATAACATCAAAATAAAACCATATACCTCGATAGGAGCTCCTCCAATGTTTTCTTTGAGAATGCCCAGTGCTTCAATAGTGGACACAGGTATGAGTTTCATTCTATGTCCGCGGCTATTTTTTTTTTTATTGAAATTTTAAAAAATACATATAAATAGTCGTGAATAGGTGTATAAAGGTATAATGTTATTCTCGGGATAAGTTTTCAATTTGAAATTTGAGAGATTTTCTTTATAAAAAATGGTTTTAAAAAAAAAAGAGTAACATATATGAACGTGTCCATGTAAAGATTTTTAAATCCTTTTTAATTGAGTGTAAATATTATTAAAAACTTAATTCCGCTTCTAATTAATTAAAACATCTGCACCACGTCCGCACTCAATTAAGAGGTCAACGATAACATAATTTTAACTGATCTACTTTTTTATTTTTTATTAGTGAAAATTCTTTTTGATTTAGCCATTATGAGATTTTATTCATTTTAATGAAATATACATGAGCCTTTTAATTACACTCAGTTATGTGGTAGGCATTCTTTATATGTGTATTTAATTACACTCGGCCACCTTTTTTTTTTTTTAATCAAAAAAACACAGCACATATATTTTAATATCTACTTTGTTATGATATTCAAAATAGACAGTAGGCATTCTCTATATTTAAATGCACAACATATATATAATGGTGGATGCACACAATTCAAAAAGCTAATATATATATATATATATCTCTTATAATTAACGTGATATTTTAGCTAATAAGTTACGGTCATGTGCGTTGACTAATACATACTGGAATACAGATAAAATCATGAGAAAGGGAAATAATTTGATAAGAAATTAAGAAAAGAAAACCAACTGTAATCAATTCACGTGTTGTTTACTTACTCAATAAAAAAAATTGGAATTTAGTTATTACCTAAATTAAATAAATAAACACAGGAAACATAGGAAAGAAACACACTCGCCACACCAGATATCCTTTCATAATATTGTAAGGAATGACATCTCAATAGAGTATGTAGTGCGAATAATTCCTATTTCTAACCACTTTTTTTTCTGATGTTTTTCTTTTAATTTAATTTAAAATTATTTTCACGATCTCTGAATTATATATTAATTGTCTTATATTGATTCATTTTAATGTTATAAAATCTCATTATTTTGAATTTTTCTACTGTTACGCTCACGCCCTATACCATGGTATTATGTAAAAACAAAAACAAAAAAACAAAAAAACTGTAATTAAATATGTGAAATTTAATTAAGGTTAAGGTCATAGTTAAACAATTTTGGGAGGGAATCTTTACATCTAAAATATCTATATCTTTGTTAAAAGTGAAATTTACTTCCAAAATGTTTGATAGAGGTATAACTTCTTTTCATAAAATATATAATTATAACTTTATTTATAAATTAATCATATATGATCAGAATGTATTTAATTTTTATTTATATATTTTTTTATAAAATATTAAACAAAAAAATCATTAAAATAATAATAAAAAACTTCATGAGAATGTGATATATAAAATTAAAAGTTAAAGAATCAATATAAAACATGATATATATTTCTGGTGTCATTAGTTTAGATAACTCCTTTTCAAGGGGTTGAATAAATAAAAAAAGAAAGTGATTTTTATTCAAGTTGACAAGTACACTGTAAATAACGACAAGATAAAAGATAAGACCACATGTACTAAACTGTAGAAACTGTATACTGGGATTATAAATGCAGGTAGTACTGAAAAGGGCACAAAAACACGTGCTGGACTTTTGGGGCACCACACTAGCAAGCTAGCTAGTTTTCAAACACAATGCAATCAAATTTATTGCCGAATGGACACACCTGTCCCCGTCACCAAGCAATTTAGTGGCAGACAACAGGCGATATATATATATATATATATATATGTATTAAATACATTATCACCGCGCGGAAAAATTCTTCATTTATCTCTATATTTATCTCTTCCTAATTAGTTGTATCGTTAACTTTTTTTAAATTATATCGATCTCTTATGCGTGTTAGACACTAATAATATGCAAAAGATTTTTCCTCTATAAATATACTTCAAAATTATTCATATGTTATTAAATAATTCTAGAGAATATTTTCGTTATTTTAAAGGTTATATGCATATACAAATACATACTTTATACACATTTTTTTATTTATACAAACAAACATTAAAATAATTCATCAACATCAGAGTCCTATATATAAAAATAGTCAATTGCCAAAGAGAAAACGAAAAGAAAAACTCTCGCTTGCTTTAGAATGTTTTTCACTCCCCTTCCTTTTTCAAGGATTTTTTATTTTTATTTTTTCGTTATCAAACTTTAAAGGATTGACAAACCATAATCTGTTGGTCCAAATTTTTGAGTTGGAATAACAGTAATAACTATGATTTTTTTTTTTTTTTTAAGGATCCAAAAGAGAATTAAGTGAATTATGGATTTATGATACCCAAATATTTTCTTTTGAGAAAAATGACTCGAAAACTGTCTGTACTAAAATAAAAATCAGAATGAATATGTAAATTTGATGTTGTGAAATCTAATTTTAATATGGCGTTGAGCATTACCAGTGCCTCTAACATTGTTATTTTCCTTTGGAATTGGATTGCTTTTCTTTTCGTTTAATGCCTTTTCACAAAGGACCCCAAGTCGCACTAATGGCTATGGTCACATATACTAATGTACAAACATTTTACAAACATCTTAGTAACTTCACATGGCCATGGCTATATGATCCATAATCACATAAAGGAGGAATATATTCTATACGTCATATGTTAGGCCAAAATTTGCAATATTTTGATTTGGAAATTTGCAGGTGGTTGGTTATGCGTTTTCTAACCTCAGACCAAGTCTAAAATCACATTTCTCAAATTTTGCACGAGGAACGCCACAAAAGTTCCGTCATTGCACACGTTAACAACTAGTAATGTATGATTTGATGTTACATATAAATAAAACACATCATCATGATCATATATATATATATATGTGCGGTATTTAATAAAACATGTTATATTTGAGTGAACCTGTTATATCATATTCTCTTTTCATCAAAATCTGACAATCTTTCCTTTCAGAGAGGAAATCCACAAATCTAGAGGATCTCATTCTCCGTTAGAATTTCTGCCCTTTTTTTTTTTCTTTCTTTTTTCTTTTATTCTCTATGGTTTCCATCGTTTTTTTTTTTTTTTTTAAGTTGGTTACGTTGTCTTTTTTTTTTTCTCTTTTTTTTTTTTTAGAATTCATAACTGTTTTTTTTTTAAAATCATATGGGTAAATTATTAGGTTGGTACTTGAATTTTTAACTTTGTACAACTTTGACCCCTGAGCTTTTTTTCATAATTGAAATATCCTTAAACTATTAAATTATCACTACAATAGTCTTTTACGATAATTTTTGGACATAATTTATTAGTTAGCATAACTTTTTGACCAAATTACTAACGGATTCCATCTAAAATTTAACAAAATAACTATTATAGCAATAATGTAATAGTTTAAGGACATTCCTTGTTCTTTTTTTTTTTTTTTTTTTTCCAATAGCTGAAATGATCATAAACTATTAAAAACATTGCTACAGTAGTTCTTTATAATAATTTTTGGATGGAACATATCATTAACACCAATTTTTGATCAAATTACTAACAAATTTCCCCCAAAAAGTAACGAAAATTAGGACAATTGTAGTAACAATTTAATAATTTATGGGTATTCCAGCTACTAAAAAAAATTCATGGATCAAAGTTACACAAAATTAGAAGTTTAGGAACTAAATGAGTAATTTACCCTAATCATATTGGTATTTTCTCAAGATCTATAATAGTAATATCTAATTTTCGTTGAATGAAACATCATCTTTATTCCAAAAAAAAAAAAGGGCACCTTAGAGGAATGAACCTCTCTCAACGTAAGATAATATAAGAGTAGTTCTCTTTGAACTTTATTTCATATCTTGTATATCCTTTTATTAGCAAATTACTAAAAATAACAGTTAAATAATAACGTGGCATCATCAATATATATATATATATGTATCTCATATATATGTAATTAAGCATTCATTTCAAACGTCAAGAGCCCGTTTGGAGGTTTCGTCTCCGGACGGAATTTTGTAGTGTTAACTTTAAAACTCTCAAATTAATAACTCATTTTTTCTCTCTTATGTTTTAAAAAACTCAAAATTTAAAAATTCATAACTTTCTTATTTCAAATTGAAATGAGATAATTTTTATGTCAAAATGATCACAATAACAAGATGAATGAAATAATATCCATTTTGTGTATATATTTTCCAGAATACATCTTAAGATTTTACATTATTTATTATATTATAGTTTATTTTCAATTCATATTTTAACTAAATACATATTTCCAGACCAATCTCTAAAATTTTGTCTCTAAAAGTTATATGTATACATTTATGTATCCATATATATATATATATGTGTGTGTATATATAATGCGATTGTATATATGTATATAATAAAGTAAACCATGTTTTGGGGCATGCAATAAGAAAGACGATATGAAACGGCGTCCGATGTTTGGTAGCGTGTACGTGCCTTGATGATTGAATTAAGGCGCTAACTCCGGCCTTGTCCTTTTTAATTTTTTTTTCCTTTTGTTTTTTTTCTGATGATGAATTATTCTACAAATTAACTGTCATTCTTCCTTTTTCTTGTTTTGTTTTATATCATTGGCATGTTTTAAAGATGTGGCGGAGACGTCACAATAATTTTTATTTTTTTGAAAGGGACGTCACAATAATTTATGGTTTGCAATAGCCTACATTTCGAATTATTATAAATGAAATTGCTTTTGAAGGTGAAAATAGTTTAAATGATGAAAGAATGCAAACCAATTAAAACATATAGTTATCTGAATACAGAAAAATATGATAATGATAGCAGGATAGCTGTACTGGTTTTACTAGTAAACCCGTGAATGAAATGCATATGAGAATACAAGATATATCGGGCTATATAAGTAGAAAACACCATAAAGATACACCAAATTTGTCTAGCTTACAAATGGCTCTAAACAAATTCTTAACAATAATTGATTGAATATTTTGACCAGTTGATAACGAGAGATCAATAATACCAAGACCACAAAGAAAAACTGCAAAATAGTTTATGCTCGCGGATGAAGGACCCAACCAAACCCCAACGTAAACTGTGGAATAACCATTGTTATTACAAAAGAAAAATAGAAAAATTTGCAAATTCAAACATTAAAGCACCAAGGAGAGCAACCGCTTAACATCATTGGGAAAAAAAGGCAGAAAAGACAAGCAGTTGGCAAACACATGCCATCGATGGAGGTGATGGCTGATATGCGCACCACCCGATGACTCACCTCCTCTAGTAGATCAAAACCTCCATAAATCAGGTTGAGACAATGATCGACGCGCCCAAAAATGCTTTAGGACCGTCGACAACCCAACCCCTTCCATAGCTCTTTGATCTAGTAGTCCGTCTTCATTAAGTTGTGAAGTGCACCTAATTAATTCCTTATGAAAAAAAATATGCAAAGACAACATGCGGTTTCCCTTAAGCAAAGACCCTCGAAAGGTCTACAGTATTTGCATATTGTTTCATTAAGTGTATTTTGAGGATCTCATATGGAATTTGGGTTGCTCTTGTTTTTGTTTCTAAATACGGTGCCCGGTCATTGGGGTTTAATATGAGAGGTTAGAGAAAAATGGAAAGAGTGTGAGGGTGTGACTTAATATTGAAAACTTCTTGGTTATCATAATGAATTAGCTGAAAAATAATGTAGTCTTACATTGATGCGAATCTATATAAAAATTTACATGTTTTGTGATTGTTTATTTACTTTACAATTTTGATGCTCTCGGAGAAATAGAATTAGCGCGCTAATTTTTAACAGTCTCCTTCATATTATAGAAAATTAAATAATAAAATAATAAAAGTAAAAAAAAAAAAAAAAGAAGAGAGGAATACAAAGATATTTAATGTTGACGTGCTTACGTCCACAAATTAAGAACAATGAATTTATTAGTGAAGAATACTATGAATAGACTCCCATATAAATACAAATGACAAGTATACAGAATGGGGTAAGTTACCTAATACTTACAAATCTACTGAAAGAGGAGACTATTTTAAATTACAATATTATAAATAAATCAAAACTTCCTAATAAGGATAATAACATACAAAATAATAACTTTTCCCAATACTAATACTATCTTTCCTAATACAGATTACATGAACCCTATTCTTAAATTCAGTATTAGATTACAAACTTAAGTAGACAGAGTGCATCGTCAAGCCTCCAGCCAAAAACACTCTTCTTTTATCTCTCTCACCCACTCTCTTTTTCTAGGGGGCTTGTTTTTCGTTTTAGTGCCAAATTTTAAACATTATAAGTAATGTTTCAAAATATAATCTTCTGATCTTTAGTAAGAATATTAATTTTATTGTAACTGTGGTTTTGGTTCTGATAAATAGCACATTACTTCATTTACATATACATAGAATAAAAAATCTAACACTACCTCTAATTCATTGTACTATTCCATTTGAATTTGGGGAAGTATATTAATTTTTATTCCTTAATCCAATCGGTTCCAAAAAAAAAAAAAAAAAAAAAAACCCTTACTATACAACTCTATAAAGGTATCAGATCCTCGTTATATATCCTTGTTAAAAAAAAAAAAAAAAGAAGAAGAAGAAGAAAAAAAAAAAAAAACCCCTACTATACAACTCTACAAGGGTATCAGATTCTTGTTATAAAAAAAAATAAAAAAAAAAAAAGGAAGAAGAAGTTCGTAACTCATGGGGTGTTTGATGTTTGAGTTGGGTTTGAGTTAAATTGAAAATTTTAAGTTTAAATAGTAATTTTTGTTGACTTTTTAGAAAAGATAAAAAAAAATTTCAGAAAAAATAAAAAACTTTTTTAAAAACAATAAAAATTTAGCTTAAACCTTAAGTTTAAACTTGAGCTTTCCTTTGGCTAGGAATTAAACACAAAACCCATGTACTAAAAAGTAAGTAAAATAGTCACGGAAGCTGTAACTGATATTTATCATAATTAAACACGTGTATTTGGTATGACCAGATTCAATCCTTGAAAAAAATAGTATTATTTTGCCTTAGTACTACTTTATGTAAATATTTTTTGCACAAGAGCTGTTGATTTTGACCATATGGAAAAAGTATTATAAAGCCATTAAATTTGAAGAGAATATTCTCGAAAAAGAGAGGAAAAAAAAAAGAATATACATATTTTTATAGTCAACGTCAGCTAAGTGTAGTCATGCACAATAACAACTCAGAATAATATATAATGCGTCTGCGGGTTCAAAGTACATACTAAGGCCGACACATGTTGCCTATTCTAGTAATTTTATTCCAATTTTGTATTTTGTTACTTTCCCTTTGGCCAATTTAATGTAAAAAACCAAAAAAAAACAAAAAAACAAAAAATCAATATATTAAGGCACGAAAACTTATTAGAACTAGTAGATTGGGTGCCGACTTATGCACGTGTTTTTTTAAATATTTCATCAAAAAGCAGTAGAAAACGCAATATATGTGGGCAAAAATATTAAAAAATAAAAAATAAAAAAAGAAAGAGAACATCACAGCAGAAGAAGACTATAGTTGGCGGTTTTGTTGGACGTGGGGTCTACTAGTATAGTTTTTTAAAAAAGTTAAAAAAAAAACATTATTTAAATCGTGTTGCACGTGATAAAATTATAAAATAAAAATAAAAAAAAAAAAAACTTTGGTTGTAAACAGAGTTGGGTTATTGTGTGCTGTACGTGTTTGGCAAGTCGTTTAAACAAGTTTTTTGTGGGACCCCCCCATTACAGCACAAAATACAACTTGTTCTGTGTCTCTCTTTCTTTCCTCTCTCTCTCTCCTCTTTATATCAATGTATAAAAGCAAATGTGTTATGCCAACAAGCTCTTCATATCTCTCTTGGTTATTTGTCACACACAAAAAAAAAAAAAAAAAAGGAACTCTCTCAAGAAGAAGAAGAAGAAGAAGAAGAAGGAAGTACTATAACAATTGAAAATTCAGACAGTATGAGGAGGAACTGCAACTTGGAACTCCGCCTTCTACCGGCTTATCTTTCGCCTTCCGACACCAATTCCGACGACCGGAGGACCGAAAAGACTACTAATGAAAGTCCTGAAACACCCGATGATCATGCTCAACCTCTTACCATCTTCTACAATGGTCAGATTTGCGTCTGTGATGTCACTGAGTTTCAGGTAATTTTAATTTGCATACTATAATTTTTCTTCATCTCAATTTACCCTTCCAAAAAAAAAAAAAAAAAAAAAAGGAAAGGAAGGAAGAAAAAGGTTTTCTAGGTAAGTTCTTTTTAAAATTTATGAGGTTAATCTCTTAATTTTAACATCACAATATATACCTTAATTTATGTTTAATTTATTTATCAATTATAACTATTTTATAACTACGCTATTCCCTCAATTATTAGGGTCAATAATTGTTAATTTTGCAGTTAGTTTCAAAATTTAATGAGATTGGCAAAATTGGGCAATTAAATTGAAAATGTATGCTCATTTTGGTGCAGGCTAGAGCCATAATTATGCTTGCAAGCAGAGAAAAGGAGGAAAGAGTAAAGACGCCGACGGCAGGGTCGGGGCAGTGTTCGCCGAGCGTGCAATCATCGGCGTATAGCCCAACCGCCGCTCTTTCGATGAAGAGGTCGCTCCAAAGGTTTCTACAGACGAGAAAGCACCGCGCTCAGGCGATGTCTCCGTACTACCGTTGATTAGTTTTGGAAACTTTTTTCTTTAATTACTTTGTCTTTTAATCTTTTTTTGTTTGAGGAAAAATATTGGTCTCTGTTAACATTTTCTAGGTAGCAATATTTCTTGATACATACAACTCTAAATCGGCTTGTAAAGTATATGAAGCATAATTTCATGGTTTAGATTTCTACATTTGCTGCTGATCAATTTTGCCTCGAGTACTTCATTTATTACAATTTTTTATTCTAATTTTCAAAAAATATTATTATTGATTTTGGAGTTATTTATTTATTTATTTTTAAGATGGGAGATACCCGCTGTTAAATAATAATAGGAATTTATAGCTATTTTGTAAGAATTTTTTTAATAAATAACCGAAGTTTTTAAAAATTAGTTAAAATGTCATTTTTCCTAAAATGATTAATCAATTTTTTTAAATAGTCAATCAGTGATTGACCACGTAATAGTCAATTAGTGATTGACTTAGAGTCAATCAGTGACTGATTAACCATAATGTAAATTACTAAATTTTATAGTCAATCACCAATTTCCATAGTCAATCACCTATTAACTAAATCTGAAAAATGATAAATGTCCATTTTTCTTTAAGTAATTGGCCTAAATAATCTATGAATTCTTTAAAAGGTGACGGTTTGGTCTCCGTTTTATTTTTTATTTTTTTTGCCGAGATGATCCTGAACTCTTAAAATATTGGTCATTTTAGTTATTTCCGTCCAATTTCGTTAATTTCTAACAGAATAAGAGGGTATTTTAGTAATTTATTAATAATTAATTAAAAAAATTTATATCTCTCTCTTCTCGAATCAAAAGCAAGGCCAAGATCAAAACCGGGGGCAGGTCAAGCTCCTCTCCTTCTCCATCTCCCTCTCCCTCTCCCTCCCTTTCTCTCCATTTTCTCAAATCCGTGGATTGGGGGCGAGTGGCTTTGGATTTGGTAAGGGGGTTTCGGGGGTCGGGGGTCCTAACTCGGCGACAAGGGAGGCCGGCGGCGCTAGGTTTGGTTCGGGGAGTAGGTCTGGGTTTGGTTGGGTTGGGGAGGCTGCGTTTGGTTTGGAGTTTGGTTCGGTTGGGGGGCTGGGTCGGGGTATGGTCCCTCGGAGGGGGGGGGGGGGGGGTGGCACTGGGTTTGGGTCTAGGTTTGGTTCGATTGGGGGGGCCAGATCGGTTTGGTCGTGGGGGAAGGGAGGGGGCCTAGATCGTATCGGGGTTTTTGGGGTAGGGTTGGGGGAGCTCGTCATCAGAGTTGGTGGCGCCTGGGTTGTCGAAGTTTGGGGGGGGGGGGTCGGGAAGCGCAACGGTGTCAGCGTGGGGGGGAGTGGGGGGCGACAGCAGCACAACCCAGATTTGGGTTCGTGCCCGGGGGGGGGGGGGGAGTTGTGAGAGGGAGGGGGCGAGAGGGCGAGAGGGAGAGAGAGTGGGGGAGGGGCATTTTGGTATTTTTACTACAAAAATTGATCATTTCAGCAAGATTATGTTAGAAATTTAACGGAATTGGACGGAAATGACTAAAATGGCTAACATTTAAAAAGTTTATGTTCATCTCAGTTAAAATAAAATAAAATATGGACAAAACTATCACCGTTTAAAGAATTCAGAAACAATCTGGGCCATTACTCTTTTTCTATATAATATAAAGTTGGACCATCTATTAGGTGATTAAAAATGGTCACCCAGTCTAATTTTCCATAACAATAGGTAAAGTGTGATAAAACAATGATCAGATGGCAATTTTGCTGTTGGTTACGTTTTCAGGCATATAACAATATTTTAACACTGCATTTATACATGTGTTGACGGTAGAAATTCGATAATAGGAAGCTCCCCTCGATTTTTGAAATTCCTTTTTGACCTCTGGATTATAAAATATTTTTACAATTTCATCCTTCATTTGCGCCCCCCACCCCCGACCACTTTTAATTACTATATTTGCAAAAATTTTTAAAATCCTTTTAATTTTATTCTAAGTTTTTATTTGTAAGTACTCGTATTTAAAATTTTGATATATTGAATAAATCAAAAATTAACAATACGACTAAATAAGTTTACAATATTTTGAACCGTAAAATTTTAAGTTAATGAAATTTTAATTCAAGCTTAGTTCATTTAGAAAAAAAAAAAAAAATCAAAGATATAAATAGATAAACAATGATAAAAAATATTGGTTTAATACTCGCTTTTCTTTAAAAAAAAAAAAAAAAAACATGATCCCGTCCAGTACTCTAGTGTCTATGTCATCTCAACAATGCACAAGCCTAACATCTCTCTCCAGAAAATAGTTTGTATTTAGATCCGTAACATTTTTTCTATGATAAATACAATATACACACGCTTTTTTAGTGAAAACTATTTATATACACGCATATCATTTCAAATTTAAGTGGGGATCAAGTAAGGTATGATGCCATAGGTTTCAAAAATTTCCACCAAGTTTGTGTCATCATGTGTTGTTCTTTGATGTTATCCAGATTCTAGATATAGTTTTCCCTTTTTTTGGGTATTATGTTTCTCCAATTTTAGCATAAGTGAGAGAAAGGCGACTAACTTTAACAATTATATAATCTCATACTAAAACTACATAATTGTACGTTTGACATATACATAGATGAGCTGCGCTATCTGGCACTCTTACAAAACGACATTTGTAACTTATTTTGTGAAATATTGTAACAGTTACTTTCAATATAATATTTTTTTTATTGACATTTATGTTTTATACCAATATTTAAATAGACTATGTTACAAGATTCTAAATAAAAAGTTACATGTAAATCAACTAGTTGTTATAAGTTTCTAAATAAAAAATTACAATTACTGGATGTATCTGCCCACTAGATAGAAGATCTTTCTTCTATATAGAAGATCCCACATGTTACAATGTATTGCACATTTTTCATATCACTGGCGTAGAAGTTGGGATACTCATCACAATAGATTAAAAATCGTTGAAAATGTTGCTAAAGGAAAGCAACCATTTATAGTTGATATGACTCCTGGTCCATTGAGGACCCAAGCACTTGTCAATTTATTTTTTCCGTACGAAAAAAATGGGAAAAATTATTCGCATATCTTGAGAAAATCTTTACCGTTAGAATTAGGTATTATTTTAGGTTAAAACATAAAGATAATTTTGAAGTTACATCTAATAGGTCCATCAAGTATCAACTAAAAAATTGTAATATCTACTTTGGTACAATAATATTAATTAAGGATATTGCCAAATGTTAGCGTAAAAGTTAGAATATGCTAATTTCTTTATAATAAGCATTCATATACTTATATGTTGAAAAGTTTGTATTTATCTCTCTCAAGAAAATAGTTTGTGTTTAGATCCGGAGTAAATTTTTTCTATGATATATATATATAATATACACACGTTTTTCTTTAGCAAAAACTATTTATATACACGCAATCATTTCAAATTTAAGTGGTGAAGTGACGAATAATGCCATAGTTTTCAAAATTTTCCAAGTTTTTTGTCATCAAAATATTTATTAAGTTACTACACGACTTTCTAAATATTTATCAGTTAAAAAAAAGAAAACTATCAGTTATATATTTTTCTAGAATTTGGAGTTCTTATATTTTGAACTTAACCCTTTTTTTTTTTTTTAATCTCTGTTACAAATCATCATTCATTATCATATTTTTGACGTCAAAATTCATCAACCTCGGAGTAACCAAATTTCTAAACTTAGATCCAACTAAGACAGATCAAACAACTGCAAACAAGTAAAATGGAAATTCAATGAAAATCTCAGTAACCATATATAATAGGACATTGTAGGTAATGCTGAGCGGAAAGACTATAAATTTTCATGTTATATAAATATATATATATATATATATATATTTGACTGGATTCTCATTTTACTTGTTCGTGTTTATTTGATATTTTTTAATCGGATCATAATCTAGAAATTCGATTCCTGATCCGAAGTTGATGTCAACCATCAAATTGAGCATTAATCACAAATTAACCTGTAGATCATTTTCATTGGAGAGGCAAAGACTTTTATCTATTTAGATCCCATCTGCCCCACACGTTTTTCTTCTTCTTCTTCTTGTTCTTTTTTCTTTCTTTTTATTTTATTTTATTTTATTTGTTTTATTTTTCTTTTGGCTCCAAAATGTTCTACACGAGCTAAGCGAAATTCGAAATGTGTAGGAAAATTCGAGGAAAGCCACAAGAGGAAAAGGGCGCCTCACTAATTGAAAATGAAACTAATGTCAAATTGCCAATTTAATTGGTAAAACTTCACTCATAAAGGAAAGGAAATTTATTTAACCCCTTTGGGCCACCTTTGTAATTATCCCACTTCTCTTTAGATCTGGAAAAATTTAGGAAGGCTCCCTCTATTGTCTAGGTCTTCCTATTTTGCAATATAAGTAAAAATTGTTTTATAATTGGTGGATTAATTTTTTAACGGTATGAGTTTACATGTATTTACGTTTAAATTTGTAATTCGTAACACGAAATCACCCTAATTATAAATCAGGTCGTTAAAAAATTACGGTAAAATTTTCATCCAAGAAAGTAGACCAGAAATGACCTTTGATATTTTTAAGGTAACGAGGATAGAAATACGCAGAAAAATAACTGGAAATTCATGTACGACATGTATGATGGATATCTGAGTCGTGCGTTTGAAGCATGTAATTACATGTAAATTTGTTTGTGACGTTAGCAAACCACTACACCCACCCATAAATATGACAATCAAAATTAAGTGAAAGTCACGACACCAAAAAAAAAAAAAAAAAACATGTTTAGAAATTGTTCGAAATATAGCTTTTTTTTTTTCCTATCTTTTTTGTCTTACCTTATTTATTTCTATTGGTTGTAATTTTGGTACTTCCTTCTAGAACCGTCAATTTCCTAATGCTTTATATCACGTGTTGGTAATGTGACTGATCGGTGAGGGGGATTTTATTTAATTGGTTTAATAATATACGCGGCTTTTCTGACGAACATACATGATTAAAACTGTTAAAAATTTGACGTTTCAGTGACAGAAATACAAAAATTACAGCTAATAAAAAGATCGAAAGAAGAAGGGAGGGGGAACATTTGTTTCATTTTAAGTTGTAGGGGATATAATGTAAAATGAAACAACTATTGTTTAGTGGTCAAATTTGAACTTAATCCTATTTTAACTTTAGGCCAAACAAGGGTTGGGATGTGAAATTATTTTGAGCTATCCGTATATTTTAAGTGTAAGAGATTTGAGAAAGGTGAATTTTTGGTCCCACATATAGACTTTCCCAAGCAAAAAAGACAAGAAAAAATTGTCAATTTCGTAGGCTCGTATTTAGAAGTACTGCCATTGTAAAAAAAAAAAAATGAAAAATAAAAACTCAAGACAGAACTTCTAATAGTGTGAATTCGTTTTAGTAATTTAGACCATTAAGATAGATATTGTAAAATCAAATTAGTTCTAACTAACATTTTATTTATAGAAATAACGTGAATTCTTAATTACGTGAATGTCAATCCTATTATGCAGTTTATAAAAAAAAATAACACGTTTTAAGTATTGATACATGCACTTTGTACATAATTAGACCCCCGTGATATTACTGATGCCACTAATTAGTGACTTTGACAAAAAGTGCAGAATACTGATTGGATGATCACTATTATTCCATAATTTCTCCTTTATTTTTTCACCTCTTTTTTTTTTGTATAATTAGCTTTTCCCTGTTTTTAGACTTCTATAGTACGCTATTTTATTGCTTACTATCAAAGTTTTTTTATTTTTTATTTTTTATTTTTTGGCTTTACTGCTCAAGTCTTCGCCAAAGCGTTATCGTTACTCTTCCCAACGGCGTTTGTGCATATCACAAAACCTAAAAATAAATATAAAAAAAGGGTAGAAATTGAATGTTTTCCTAACCATAAGTACTGTTAATTTTATGAAGTAGCTTTCTAACGATTTGATTTATAAGTATCTACGTTAAAAGTTAATTATAATGTGACAAGTAAAATTATTTTCAGTCATATATCATACTGTTAAAAAGTTGATTCAATAACTACAATTATAGTATTTAATTGGTAAAGGTTTTATTATTTTTTCTCAAAAAACAGTGATATTTATAATTTTTTGTTGAACACGGATTTAAGATAAAATTTTTAGGTTGAAATTTATTGACTTTTCAAAAACTAGTTATAACTTTTGTTGACTTTTCAAAAAAAAAAAAAAACTGAGATGAAAAACTTAGATTTAAACCTACAATTCAAACACATGCTTATGTAACAACAGTTACAATTAATTAACTCAATTAGACTTTATTTGACATTTAAGATTAACTCCAACTAAACTGTATTTTTTCACCTTAATTTTTGTTTTTTTATGAAAATCAACAAAATTTATAACTAATTTTTAAAAAATCAATAAACTTTAATTTAAAATTTTCAACTTTAACCAATGAAATAAATACAAGCTTAGCTTAGATACTATAAAGTGCGGCATCATGATCATACATAAGTACCTATTTTCTTTCGGAAGTTAAAAAATTATTTACTAGTACTTGTCATGAAATTGGAAAATATTCTCTAAAATAACACCGTCTTTTCGAAAACCAGTTTTTTTTTTTTTAATTTGGATTAAGGGATTCAAACGTAATTATCACTAGACTCTTCCAAATTGAATTAATATAAGTTAATGGAGATAATTGAAATCTAGTTTTTTTATTTTATTTACTTATTTATTATTATTATTATTATTATTATTATTTTACAAATGGTATGTTTATTATTGAAAAATAAGAGAAAACAAAGATAGGTTGTTGTTTATTAAAGTTTTCAAATGACTCGTTTAGACCCAAAACAAAACCAGTAGTCCATGTTTTATCTGCAATTACAGCTAAATCACATCAACATCCTCTCAACTTTATTTATTTATTTATTTTATTGACTAAAAGATTTAGTGATGATTCCGTCATTTTTCATTTTTAAGATTTTATACAAACAGAGATAACTCTTCTGGATTGACATAGGATTCGAATATCCGACCTCCCATTTGATGAGATCCTTACAGTTGAATCCCACATCAACCCATCTACCCATGCGTGGGCTCTCAACTTTTATTTTTATTTCTTTGTTTTGTGTTTCTCAATGAAGTGTTTGAAAACTTTGGCAAACAATAAAATTATCTTGGTTTGTGATTGTTTTAAGGAGAATTTGGTATTTTGCCAAAAAAAAAAAATTTCCATATACACTTATTTAGAAGTTTTTAAAACACTTATAAATATACCAGTGATGCAGAGTTATTAAAAAAAAAAAAGTAAAAACAAAAAACTGATTTTAGTAATTTTCTGTGTGAAATTTGAACTTTAAATAATACTATACTGCGAGTGACATGACCTCTTCTTCACCACATGGTACATATCAAATTTCAAAATCTCAATAGTAGGAAAATGATTTGTATGGTCAACAAGATGACACCACTCTGCTGATAAAAAAAAAAAGAAAAAAAAAGAAAAAAAAAAGATGACACCACTCCTGCTTTAATCTTTTCTTAGGAGGGCAAAAAAAAAAAAAAAAAAAAGAGCGGGTACCATATATCTAACTATATTAAAAGAGTAGAAAAACTCTTACTGTTCATTTTTTGTAGTAAAAAACGCTCCGTTTTGGGTATTGTTTTTGTTTTTGGCTGCTGTGCAGCTGACACGGGGAGGAGAGGGAAGGGGAGAGAGAGAGAGAGAGAGAGAGACTTGGGTTGGCTGCCGTGCAGCTGACACGGGGAGGAGAGGGAAGGGGAGAGAGAGAGAGACTTGGGTTTTGAAATTTTTAAGGTTTTTTTTGACTGCTGTGCAGCTGACATACGGGGAAGGGGGGAGAGAGAGAGAGAGTGAGTGAGTGTGGGGGGAGTTGTTGGGGTTTGGGTCTTTTTAGAGAGAGAAAAAGAGAGAGAGAGAGAGAGAGAGAGAGGTGAGTGGCTTGCTGTGCAGCTGACATACGGGGAAAAAGGGAGGGGGGGAGGAGAGAGAGAGTTAGTGAGTTTGGAGGGAGTTGTTGGGATTTGGGTCTTTTTAGAGAGAGAGAGAGAGAGAGAGGGGTGAGTGTGATGAGGGATTTTTTTTAGATATTTTTTTTTTCTTTTGCTCGAGGGGAAGGAAGGAGAGAGAGAGAGAGAGATAAAACTAAAGAGAAAACAAATTTCAAATAGTAAAAATTAAATGTTAAAATCAGTATATCGATTTGACTAAATCTCACTCATCAACACAAAGGAGTATATCCACTGTTGCTTAAAATAACATCTACTATAACTTATCATATGAAAACTCAGATTTAAAAATGTATTAGTATTTTATCTATATTTATTTTTATTATAAAACTTTAAATAATTAGATATAAATATTATCATTAGTATATTATTTTATAGTTAAAAATATTTATAAAAATAAATTATTTTATTTTTTTAACTTTGTTTACAGATGTATATATATATGTGACTTTATATATAAATTAAAATGTGTGTAAAATATTTATATTGGCTCTTTTTTTTTTTACCTTTTACTTCATTATCATATTTTCAAAATGTTTTTAATTTTCTTTTTCCAATCATTTTTTTTTGTTATTGCAATGTTTTATTTTGTATAGCCAACAATGGGATTAAAATCTTTTTTGAGATAATAAAATGCAACTCTATATGTTTTGAAAAAAATAAAAATAAATAAGTTGTATTATTATCTTATTTATTAAAATGCTTGATTTTGTTATTATTGTGTATTTTATGATTGCATTATGAAATTTAACTCTTCAATTTTGTTTATTAATATGTATTTTTTTATAATCTCTAAAGAATATTTCTTCATATTAAACGTTATGAAAATTTTCATCACGACTCAACATGTGCAACGTACTTTCCCAAACTAGTAATGATTTACATGACAGAATCCTATCGATAATGTATTTGTTTAGCTTTTATGATAAAAATGTCTAATTAATTATTTATACATAAAAAAATTTATTCCATATTCTTTTTTTTTTTGGGAGATTTTTACGTCAGATAGTGTCCTTTTTTACTATGGTAAGTAGGAACTGAGTTCTTTTTCATAGAGAAAAAAAAAAATTTTCCCTTTGTATTAATTTGTTCATATATCTAAAATTACCAAGTATGGATTTCCAATTTTTACCTTCTCTGAATATTGGCAACTTTTTATATATAGATATATGGAGGGGTTACGGTAAAGATCATTCTATCATACGCTATTTATTACGTAACTCGTGTTATATTATAACAACAAGTAATGACGGATCTAGAAATTTTCTTAACGTGGACGCATAAGAGAATTCAATTTTATATTTAAAAAAAACAACAACTTATATGTTTTTCTCAGTACAAATACATAAGAGGATATAATTTTTTATGTTTAAAAAACTATAAGTTTATATGAATAAAGAGTTTAATAATTTTTATTTAATTTTTATCAACATATTATAATTTTTAGGCACAACTCGTATATTTTGGAAGCATTCCAAAATTTGTTCTTAAACTTTATCTCAAATGTCAAACTTATGATAAAAAAAAAAAAAGGAGAGTTTTTAGCCTAGAATATATTATAAAATATTTTCATTTTTTACTAAAATTAAGTTTCACTTTTATTTATTTCACACCAATATTTTTTTCAGATGAATACTCTTTCCAATAAATAAAAAAGTATACACTTCAATATTCTAGATGTTGATAATTATAAAGTTAATGTCATTAAAAATTAAGAAATAAAAAAAAAGAAAAAAAGAGAAAAAACAGAATGTAAATAAACAAATTGGGAGAATCAATAACAACCCAATGTTGGTTATGGTACTAGAACATAAAAAATAATTGGCCCGGTTGGCATTGTTTTTGAAAGGTGCTTTTAGATTATTAAATAATTTACAACAAGTTGGGGGTGTTTGGTAAATCCTACTTTTATCCAGTAGATTCTAAAAACTACTGCATTGTAGTAGAATTTGAGAAGCACGTCAAGAGTTACTTCTACACAGCTGCTTCTGCTGTCACTCTACAAATTTACTTAAATATCCTGAACTATAAATAATAATTCCAATCCATCCAATTTATTAATCTCCATACCAAATAATAAAACTTATTATTTAAAACATATATATTATTTTCCTCTTAAAAATAATTACAAATTGTAAAGTATACCTTTATTTTATTAGTATTTTTTGTTAAAAAACATTTATTATAAATTATACTTAATTTTACATTGATATACAATTTATTGTCTTAAATAAATATAATTTTACTTACTTTTTATACTTAATTTTACATTGATGTATAATTTATTGTCTTGAATAAATATAATTTTACTTACTCATTATCACAAAATAAAATTTGTATATTCTATAAATTGGTGTAAAGTTTTAAAACGTTAGACATTAAATATGTATACTAGAGTATTTATTAGATTAAAATATAGTATGTCATCTTTAGTCATTATACGTCTGCATAATAATTTTGTTTATAGTTTATCAAACACCTATAACTCTGCTTCTGGTATTCACAACAATTTTGGAAAAAAATTTACCAAATGCCTACTTGCTTATAGCCACAGTAATTTTGGACTTACAGCACAGTTACAATAAAAAATTTTCACAGCATAGTAATGCCAAACTGGCCCAATATAAGTTTAGTTATGGTATTAAAACATGAAATATAATTTAAATATTAAATTTGGGCATATTAAAAAAAAAAAAAACTTTTGAGTAGAAACACATTAAAACTATAAAGAGAAATATTGGGATCTTTTTGAAATTTAAAAAACTTGAGGAAGGGCATGTGCCCCTTCTGGCCCCCTCTTGAAACTGTACCTGACAATAAGGTGATTCAAATATAATTTTTTTTGATTCATATTTGTTATTTTTATATCAATGTCTGAATAATATCATGTGATAAATATATTAAGTATTTATATATTAATCAGTCAGTTATTATAAGTTATTAAATAAAAAGTTATAAATATCGTATGATATATCATATAGCACGTATAAAAGGCTTTTTAATAATATATATATTTATGAGTTAAATTCTTTCTTTCAGAAGAATGTAAACAAATTTGGGCGCGGAAATCGTGGCATATGAATCAGAATGATTTCGACGTGGTTTCATGGAAACTTGTTAATGATGTACAACTTTTACTGTTTAAAACACGAAGATTTATATATGTGTGTGTGTAAACTGCAGTTCATGAACAAAGCCACCTAGCGTCCTAGCGGCGCTAATTAATTATTAGCTGTGTTTTAACGTTCAAATTAGCCCACTTTCTACTGATGCATGTGCTTTGAAAATGCTTGGAAAATACGTTCTGGGGCACAAATTTGAAGATCATCATCAAAGATGTATTTATATATATAATTCAATTTGGTAAGGTCTAAGGAGGAAATTTCGTCAGAAACTTCCTGGGAATCGAGTTTTATTTTATTAATTTTTAATTTAATTTAATTAATTATTTATTTTTGTGGCGACCAGCGACTTGGGAGTGTGAACATATCTATTCGTCTGATTAGCTTTTCAGCGAGTAACATAAAAATTGAATCTTCCCAGGAAAAAAAACAAATGTCGGCATAAATATTCTAAATAATGACAATATATTGACAAATTATTAAATAGTTTTTTTGCTAAATTATTGAATAGTTGATGTATATGTTTAGAGGATATGTTGGGTAGATATTCAAGTTTTGAAGATTTCATTGATAACGTTAATTGCTTATTCAAGTAATCAAGTAAAATATATGATATTTTAGTTGTGGGGGTTTGTATGTTTTATCACAAGAGCTTTATTTGAAGTTGATTTTCGAATTTATCTTGTCGGAAAACTTGAATTTTGTGTTTATCTGCATATGCTTAAATTTGTGAGGAGTGACGAATTTGATTAGTTGATTCCCAATCGAATGTGAACTAGGTTTCTGAGTTTCTGGTTTAATATTTCAAATTATATTAATTATGTTGATTATTCAACTTCTTGAGTTAGTCCGTTTAGAGCACATACTTCAATTGAAGTTTTCCACATGTTTTTGTTTTTTTTTGTTTTAAATCTTTTTCTTAAATCGGTTTTACTATTCACATATCAAAATCTCTCTTAAAACTCAAATTTTAAAAGTCTATAACATTTTAATATCAAGTTGAAATTAGTTGAATTTTTTTTATAAAGTATATAAAATGATAAGAGAAATGAAACAATATTCATATTATTATTTTTTTCCAAACACATTTTATGTTTTTATATTTTTTAATTATTACGGATCATTTTTTATCTAATTAAAAAAAAATCTCATTTCGACTTGAAATAAGAAAGTTATGGACTTTTAAATTATTCAACTAATAAATTTGTTATTTATTTCTCTTTACTCTAATTATTTGAAAGACCTCTATTTACTTTAATTATTTTACGAAAGCTGCTATTTATTTTTTTCATCCTTGAACTAATTGTTAAGCTAACCCTTTCAAATATCAATTATTTTCACCATTTTTGTTTAGTATTTTATCTGATAAAATTAGGTTATTATTGTGTTTGTTGGTGGCTTGGTGCCGATGTTATGAACTTTTGGGTACTTTTTTAGTCTAAAATGGAACTACAAATTCAAATAAGGTATTTAAGAGAGAAAAATACGAACGTTATTTGAATTCTGAAAAAGAAAATCTTATTTGATAATTCAATTCAAAACTGTATTATACATTAAATATTAGAGAAGAGAACATTGGGAAAGATAAGGGGTGGAGAAAAACTACTAACTAGTCAAGAACATGTCCAGAGATGTCTTATCATAAAAATAAAATAAAATAAAAATAAATACAAAAAAAGAAAAGAAAACGATGTCAAAAGAATTGAGTGGGAAGAGAATTTTTTCCGCATAGCGTTAATGGCGCAAGGATAAAGTTAGTAAAGTTCAACTATTTGGATTTCAGCATGTTTTACACATGAAGAATACGAAAATAAAGTATTTCAAGGTCATATTTTGATGCCACATTCAATTCTTTCGTCACTGGTAAGGTCAAGCTCTACAAAATATCTTTATAAAAAATCACGATGAAAAGGTCAAAAAGAAACTTTCTATCCAAAGGAGAAATAAAAATTAAAAAAAAAATAAAAGAAGTAGAAAATTGTAATTTTCTTCCCCCACCAAAAAAAAAAAAAAAAAAAAAAAAAAAAAAAAAAAACTTTCTATCTAACCTCCATTTGATAAAGGTGACGTCGATTGAGTCTACTTTTTCGTTTAGAGAAAAACGATGACAATATACATATAAATATATATATATATGATCAATCTCAAATCCGAATTGCTTATATTCAGGTGATAACTGACGGATGCTCGTGGGTCGTCCGATTGGAGATCAAGGGTGAGATGCCTTGTGTCGAATGATTGAGGGCAAGCTATAAAGATGTACTGATATATTCTACACAATTAACTATAAAGGCACAATACATGTAGTAAGAATATTTTATAAATTAAAAAAAAAAAAAGTTAAACAAAGGGGGTAAAAAAGACGAAAGGATAAAAGAAAATAGAAGTTGAAGAAAGTGAAAAGGGTTCTGGCCTCTGAGTTTCCTTTTCTCTCAGTTTTTTCTCTAGAAAAGGAGTCGGTTCTGGAAAGAACACAAGCAGTGTGGGTTTTTTTTTTTTTCCGATTATTGTCTAGTTTAACAAGGGGAAAACAAAAGGATGTGGAAATTTTTGTTTTGTTTTGTTCGGTTTTCCTATTGTAGAGGAGTTGGGTGTCATATAGGGGAATGGACTGAATAGTGCCTATCTTGATTAAACTTTGCTTCATATTCCCTTTAATATTCGGTTACAATTCTACCATCTTTTACAGACATTAAAACTTTCTCACTCAACATATTATATTTTGCCACGTCATATATGCTAATGCAATTTCAAACACTCACATTATTATATAGCTACAATTCACATTTATTTTCACACTTATTTACAGTTCTACAATCATTTCACCACATTCATGACCGAGTTTATATAAAAATACATCCTCATATTTTTTATTTAAGTTGAAATTACCTTTATGCCCTCATTTTGGTTAAACAATATATTAAACTTCTAACTACACAGTATACAACTATAGTTTACACAGTAAATATACTCGAAAATTATCTGAATTCACGAACACAGTCCACTCTTATCTTCACATTTGTCAAACGTTCATCACTGGTAGACCTCCACCTCGTCACCTCTTCCCGTGTGCAACCGGATTTTTGTGTGTGTGTGTGTCTATATTTATAGAAGTTGGCTAATAAAAACTACTACAGTTTTGGGTTAATCCTAGGCATAATCTCTACTAACACAATGAGAAGCCCCATATGAAATTGAAATATTTTAAGGGCAACTGTATCACAAATCACCTTAATTATCATATTTGTTTATGACACGTTTAGATCATATATTACATTTGAAAATTTCTTCAAATTAAATGTTTCTATTTAAATACAATATTTAAATTATACATTCAAATTAAATGAGTGTTTGAATAATTTTTATTACAAATAGTATTTAAATAGTGTAAAAAAAAGTAACAGATAAACAAAACAAAACAAAATAAAATAAACGTGATACATTTTTTTAAAAGTGTTATTGGGATTAATATGTTTGAAACTAATATTAATGGATTTTTTAAAGATTGATTATTGTGTTTTTATTTTTATTTTTTAACTAAAAAATATAAGGAATGAGAATCCGACTAATCTAACGGAATCTGATCGCGCATCATGTCTTCAAAAGTTAACCTATGATAAAAGGCAAGTGTTTACTCCAACGGAAATAATCATTAGAAAATGTACCTAAAATGATTCGACCATCCACCGAGATCCCAAGATCTCCAAGCACTTGTACTACGCCTAGGATCTACCAACACTTATGAGATACTAACAGGTTCGTTTATTTATTAATGTTAGAACTCTTCTTTCTCAAAGAAGATGTCGTTTTCCTTAAAAGAAAAAAAGATGTCGTTTTCTATTTTCTTATACTTTTTGGCTAAACTTTATTCTTGTATAGATTGAAAGCTCTTAGGAAGGATTATTTTCGTCCATGTGTCTTGAATTTTAGAGTTATTCTCATTTTTATCTATTGAATTTTAAAAGTTCCTACTTTATCTTTATAAATATTTAATTAAACCACCTTATCCATTCTATTAGAATTTCAAATTAAAACAAATCGGAAAAAATAAGGGAATTAGTCTTACTAAGCCCATCCTATTTTCTACTAAAATACACGGGAAAAAAAAAAATCATTTGACCATACTTAAGTCACTTTTTCTGTTTGTTTTGAACTGAAATTCTGATAAAAGAGTAAAGTAGAATTAAATTCAAAGTTCTTGTGGCAAATTGAGAGTTTTTAAAGTTCATGGGGCAAAATATAAGTGACCTTAAAGTTCATAGGACTAGATGCAAATAATCCAAATAGGAATATAATGTGATTGCACAACTTCTCAGCGTGTTTTTCTTTCTTTCTTTTTTTTCTTTTTTTTTATTAAAAGAGGGGATTGTTTTCAAACTAAACAAGACATACGAACACCAATTTCAATATGTATGGTCCTGTAATACGCAAAACAAAACTCTGATTTAAGATCGGTTCTATGAATAAAATCCAATGAAACTCAAAGAGAAATACGTGCAACGAGACCTGACAATAAGAAAGTATTCTAACACACCAATAATCAAGTACACATGATAAGGCTCTTTATGAAAAATCCTCTATAATTGATGGAATCTTCTTATCGATCAAGAGCCAGTATCCTGTTGCACTGAAGCTACCACCAACTACACATAGACACAAATTTAGAGGAACTAAAACACCATTAAGACACAGATCTAGTAGACCACAAAACAAACTCAGAAGGTGGGAAAGCCATCTATGTTATTAGTGACCTAAAAAAACAAACACCACAACAAAATTCACAGTCTACTTGGTGAGAACATCACCATTATCAAATACAGACAGTAACCTTAAAAAACAATTATAGTTCCATTAGTTGAGGAGAAACCCCAATAGCTAGATCTAGCTACACAATTATAAAATCTAGATTAGATAGAGCACCAAAATGAGAGCATACACCGATGAGCACATCACCTATCCTTCTTGCATCGCCGATCACTCAACCAAGCCGCGATCTTGTCTCCAACTCTACCTCGACGAGGGGATCAAAACCCTAGGATAGCCAAGGTCTCCTCACTAAACACTAGCTTCTGTCGCCACATCCCCAATCTAGCCTAGACTCCAACCCCATCTCTAGGGTAGAGAGACCATGAGGCAGCTGGGAGCCGTTGCTGGATTCCGACCCTAAGGGTGAAGGACCACAAAACCCTAGTTGATCTCCTGTTAATCTGTATATTCAATTTTTTTTTTATTTTTGGGTTTTAGAAAATGAATAGGTGTACTATACAATTGGATTTACTTGATTGGAGTCTTGTAATTGTTTGTTTTTACTATTAATGTAGTGACTTTCTATCTTTTTTTTTTTTTTTTTTATCAATCACACCAATAAAATTTCTCTCCTTCAAGAGGAGAATTCAATTATAAGAAAAAGTTGGTAAGTGTAAGATGTTAAAAATAAAAAAATAAAAATAAAAATAAAAAATCACCCAACAAGCTTAGATAAGAGAAAATCATGTTTGTTGTAAAGCACTTGGGAAAGAATATACAGAAGAAAGAGAAAAGCTAGCAGAAGTAGCCATTTATAGAACATAGTGCACTCTCAATACAGAAGTTTACTTTCTTCAATATGATTTTGAAGCAAGGATTAGAAACATAAGTATATCATTCTGCTGATCTCAACCTGCTTGGACAGCTTGACATCCTACAATCTTGGAGCGACACGAGGACGGTCCCATTCGGTGACAATGTGGTCGCGAGTAATCTCCTTGAGCGAGCGGCAGCCACTTAGCGCCATCGTTAGCTCGAACTCCTCACGGAGCATTTGAAGAACTTTCCTCACTCCAGCCTCTCCTTCAGCAGCCAATGAGAACACCACTGGTCTTCCAATCTGACATAATTAGGACATAAAAGGATAACAAATTAGCAAGTTAGTACTTATATTAAAACCTCTATGACAATGTTTTGTGAAAAGAATGCACAAACTAAAGTAAAAGTTTAAAATTCTTTACTCACAAAGATGCCAGATGCTCCGAGAGCTAATGCTTTAAAGACATCGGTTCCTCGCCGAACGCCACCATCCAGAAAAACGGGAACTCTGCCTTGTGCAGCTTTGACCACCTGAAAGATCACCTCAATAGCAAAAACATTAGAAGCTACATATACATAAGAGGCTCAAAAGAAATTAGTATGCCAACCAAATCTGATGTTACCTCTTCCAAAGCTGAAATTGTTGCAGGGACGTAGTCAAGTTGGCGAGCGCCGTGGTTAGAGACGATAATTCCTGCCGCTCCAGCTTGAATGGCTATCCTTGCTGCGTTGTTGCAACAAGATTTTTGAAGAAATTTGTTATGAGATTGTTGGAAATTTTCAAATAAATCAAAACAACCAGAAAGATGAAGGAAAAAAACAGGGCGGCTCGTATGTATTTTCTTACTGTCTTCGGCAGTAATGACACCCTTCACAAGAATAGGCAGGTTGGTAATTGTCTGAAGCCACTGCACATCCTGTTAATTGAGGCAAGAGGCTTAGGATTTGTTTAAGTTTTTTATGCTTTTGAAAGATGTTATAGTTTTACTTATAGCGAAAAGAGAAGTAGAAAACAAAAGTTAAAAATCCTAGATTCTCGAAGTTAACATAAAAGTGCATTGGTGTTTGTGTAAAGTACTTTTGGATACTTTTATCAGACACACTGCTTTCATCGTACTATGTTTTAATGACTTTCGAGACCTCCAAAAGTAATACCAAATTGGTCCTTAATACAACAGCTTCAGATTCTCGTCCGAAAAAGTACTTCACAGAAACAAATGCCTTACCTTCCAGCTGAGAGTCCTGTCAATTTGTCCAGCAACGTAGGATGCCAATCCAGAGTCATCGGCCTGTGACATTCATGAGAAAATAAATCAAACCTCGGATTAAAAAATATATAGGATGTTATTATTGCCAATGCAGTGTAAAATGTACAAGGTTACTCACCTCGTCCATTTTTCCAAGATCCAAACCTTCAAAGTTTTTCAATGTCAAAAAAGGTGGCAGAGTGAATCTGCAGAAGAACCGCAAACACTTTTGAGCTCCTCATCATATCGTGGAACTCGCAATTCGTTAATAAATAAGCAAGCTAGTACCTGTTCTTGATGTCGGCTTCCCTGCGACCAAGCCTTGGAGTGTCGACAGTTAGGGCAATTGCCTTGAAACCAGCTCTCTCGGCTCTTCTCACAAGTTGTGCAACCACATTCCTGTCCTTGTACACCTGACCAACAACAAGAGAGAGTTGATAAAAAAACAAAAAAAACAAAAAAAACAAAAAGAAGCAAAAATTGTACAAGTTCCTTGTGTTTGACATCATTATAAAGGTTCTGAACGCGATGTTAATTCCAAATTCATGAACTCAAACACGTAATTTTCGAGAGAATAATTACATTGATTCAGTAATACATCTCTTAGAAGAGTTCGATTTCACTACAGTAATATATAAAACAAGCAGAATTCTCAAGCAAAAAAAAACAGAAAAATGTTTCGAAACATACATAGAGTTGAAAGAACCGAATCCCGGGTCCAGTTGAAGCAACCTCTTCGACGCTGGAAGTAGCCCACGAAGATAGAGTCTAAAATAACGAATATTACAGAAATTGAATGAACTAGACATTCAAATACTAATTCAATCATCACAAGAAACAAACATTAGCAAAAAGAACTAACCATAATTGTGCCGGCTGCTGATGCCGCTCGTGCTGTTGCATACTCGCCTGCATAGGAGCATCACATTCTAGTATAAGCCATGGATGAAAAGATTGAATGTCTAAGCAGGTGTTCTTCAAAAGAAATGAACAAATTGATGAACGACGGAGATAAGAACATCCGGGTTTCTACCCTCGGGGTGAGCCATCTTCTGCATGGCAGTAGGAGCAATCATGATTGGCATTGAGATTTTGAAGCCCAGGACAGTTGTGCTTATGTCTATCTTGCTCACATCGATCAGAATGCGAGGTCGGAACCTGTTTAGATGATAAGAGAAAACTTATATGTTGACAAAAGAGAAGCCTAAAACACACTTCAGAGTGTACAAAACAGAACATATTTTTTAATCAGCTACAGAAGGAAAAGGGAAAAAGTGCATACAAAATTCTTGAAAATGCATTTCGGTTTTCTTGGAGAGTCCACTGGTCCTCGGCACCAGAGGCATAGTAGTCATAAACCATCTTGGGCAATTTCTGCTTTGCAATTGCCTCATACTCGCTCACGTTAGTTATTTCCATCTTCACAACTTCTTTATTCTATTATCTGGATTTTCTGCATAGTGAAAAAGCAAAACACGAGTTTATGTCAGATTGTCAAAGCATTTAAAAAGCAAAAAACATGCGAAATTCACCACTATCTTGCAATAAGCATAGAGTCACTTGCACATACAAATAATTAAGAAAAGATTTTGTTGATCATAAAATAACTTGATCAAGTCTTATTCAATACGATGATAAAGCATACTTGTGTCGGACGTGTGAAGCTTAATAATCGCCCCAACACAGAAGCATAAGGTGCGTGATTTCCCTTGTAAGTTTCTTTTTCATCATACTGAAAACATACAGCGGTTGAAAGTGAATGTAACTCTCATGTACTGTACGTTTTGTACGTGTGCTTGCTTGCCGTATTATTGCTCTCGTATGTAAAGGATTAGTAATATGTAACAAATTGCCTCATTTACTTGCTTTTTAGAGCCATTCAATTCAAGAACGAGAGAGAGAGAGAGAGTAGAAAATTCTCGAAGGCGACTAAAGTTTACAAATAAGCAGAGAAAAGACACAGGAGTCTCAATTAAACTATTAAAAACTCTATAAAGAAGCTCATCAACAAGAGATTTTAGATTCTATGATTAAATCACTATACATCTTAAGCTTAAATCTATCAGGTGAGCGCGGTTAAGAACATTAAAAAAAATCCAGATTATGGTAAGTCAGAACACTGAAAAAAAAAAAAAAAAAAAACCATTTTCAGTACCTGAGTCATGCATGTAATGGTGATAAAAATCATGTCAAAACAAAGTCATGAATGGACATAAACATAAAAGAGTGAAAACCCAATTGCAAAACTGTTGAAGCTGAATCAATGGTGAAGCAAAGTGCAGACCTTGTGGCTCTCTCACTGTGGAGGAGAGAGAATGAGGAGCTAGAGAGAGAGAGAGAGAGAATGAAGTCTCTCAACAAGTATGAAAGATAAAAACAAACAACAGTGAAAAGAGGGGGAAGGATTGAGAAGAAATATGGAAGTAAAGGACAAAAAGGTGAAGGAGATAGGGAGTCTCGTAAGTGGATTGGTTTTTCAAGGTGAGCATTTGAGACCATATCTGTTTCCTGGAAAATTATTTTTTGTGGAGATCATTTTGTTGATATTCCCTTCCCTTATTTGGCTGCCAAAAATAATTTATGAAATTTTAAGAGACAAAAGGGCAAAAAAAAAAATATATATATATATATATATATATATATAGAAAACTAGTATTTATATATGACCACAAATTGGTCTTGATGTGGCATTTTTTTTCTTTATTTTCTTGGCTGAAGTACATGCGGCTTTGTTTTTTGTAGTCTATTGTTGATAAAATATTGATACATACCAGATTGAAAAGATAAGCTTAAATCTGCGATATTTATACCCAAAAAAAAAATTATGTATATATAAGGGAATAATGAAAATAACATATTAAGGACTTAGTAGCACAAGTTTTTGTACTTAACAAGAGAGGAAATTTTTTGGGTATTACGTTCTTTATAAGTATTGTGCATTTTTAAAACATCAAATCAATTTATAGGGCTTTTCTGGTATAATTTTCTAGAAGTTGTTTTAAGACGAATAATTTTTTGGACGAGTTGAAAATCACATAATATAACTTTAAAAAGTTACTTTGTTCCCTTCCAAAAAAGGAAAAAAAAAAAAAAACTGAACTTCAACAAAATCTTAGAAACTTGTTTTAAACATCTTTATGGCTTATTAGTAAATCTATTTTTTTTTTCCCATTAAACTCTTAAAAGAGGATGTTTCTTTTTGTCATTCTTAATGAGAATACCCTTTAATTTTCCTTTTTAAAATGTTGCTTTCATATGCCAACGTACCAATACTAACACTTACAAAAAAAAAAAAAAAAAAAAAAAAAAAAAAAAAACGTGCCACTACTAATTTTAAGCCCTAATTCTTAAATTACAAAAAAAAAAAAAAAAAAAAAAGAGTTGAATTAGCTGCATACTTGAATATTAGATAGGAAATAGCATGGTGGCTATAGACATAATCCAACGTTAATTTTATATTGGATTTCTTCATGAGATGTTGAGTTTAAATTGAATATATTCGAGTTCCAAATTTAAAAAAAAAAAAAAAGTTAAGATAAGAAGTAACCCATAGGTTTACTAAAATTGAGAAACGCACCCAAGAAAAATCGAGAAAATGATATTTGACTAGGTGAATCAGACAATCAGATAGCGAGGAGTGAGAGAGAGTTGACTAATAGTTTACATACTCATCATAGAAGAAAAATCTTATCAGAATCCAGGTATCCAAAACTATAGGCAAAACTCTCACAATTTAGAACAACCAACTTTTGTTTTTGTTTTTGTTTTGTTTTTTTGTTTTGTTTTATTTTTATTTACCTTAATAAAAAAGTATATAAGAGAAATTATCCCAAAAAATAGGTGATGGTAACCAAATAATGCATAGGACATTGTGCCCTCATATAGTTTTGTTGTAACGCCCATCACTTTCTAAATCATTTTTTTTTTCCCTTTTTTCAAACAATAAATAAGATGTATAACCCCTCCCAAAAAAAAAAAAAAAAAAAAAAAAAAAAAAAAACGTGGAACCCTCAAAACCACTTTTGGGAGAGTCTCTGAACACCACCACCAGCCTTAGTTGTGTGCTCATTTATTGGTTCTGCTTGTCATACTTTGTTGTGAGTGGATCATATAACGGTTAGCCGCTGTGTGATTCCAACCTCACGAATTTCGATACAAATAATTTTAATTCCAACCTTAATGCAAATATAGTCACTTAACGATTGATTATTTGGTGAACTGATTGATCATCAATGGTCAATCACTTACTGACCAATTATTGATTGAATAATGTTTAACTAGTCAATAAGTAATTTATCAGTTTATCACTAAGGGATTTAATAGTCAATCACTGATAGACTATTCTCAAATGCATCAATTATTTTAACAATCATTGACCATTTTACCGACAAAAGAGCTTCGACCTTTTAAAAAAAAAAAAAGTTAAAATGAACCTCCTCACTTAATTTATCTTGTAAGTTCATGTTTTTCTAATTGATTGCCCCTTATCAATGAATCCAAGTAGTCATAGTAACACACTTTAAATGGGATGTGAAAAATTCAGTCTAAACAAGTTTGGATTTTAAATTAGTTAAATTTTAACCTATCATGAGTTATGAAATGGGAGCAATTTCAGACGACTCATTCTATTATTAATTTATTACTCATCCCTTTAATAATGTCTTATTTTTATATTAGATATATTTTAAATATTGTATTATAATTTAACTATTACTTGAGTATGGAAATATATTATGAAAAATTAAATATGAAGCATCATAACAAGCCGGTAGACTTGAACTTTGTTCCAACATGGCCCGATCAATTTGATTAGACTATTTTCATTGGTTAACTTTTTGACAACATGAAAAAACCATTATTTAACTCTTTGACAACATGAAAAAAATACTATAATATTTCTTAATTTAAACTCTTATATAATCTAAATAAATAGTTTATTTTTCTTTTTTCTTTTAACTTAAAAGTCTTACATAATATAAATTGAATACTATAATTTCTTTCGAACATAAAGTCTTATATAAGGATGTTATTTATTTAATCAAATTATAAAATAAAAATAATTAATCGGACAAATAAAGTATCAGCGAGTACCCTAAATCCGTAAAGGAAGAAACATGTTCAATCCCCTTCAATCTAAATGGATTAACGACATAATGCTGAGAATTGTTTTTCTTCGCAGGACGTGTTAATGAGAAGACCAACCCGTTCGCAGGACGTTAAGACGTGTTAATGAGAAGACCAACCTGTTCGCAGGACGTGTTAACGAGAAGACCAACCCGCTCCAAACCTGTCCCACTACCGTCCATCTTGTTATACAATGTATCCAAACAAGAGTGCTCAAATTCAAAACGTTTTCATTTACTTGGAAATTATGTTCCCTTTTGTTCCACTCTAAACTTCTAAGTGGAACATTGAAACTTGTAATCCGAGTAGACGATGATGTACACAAATCAAAACTTAGAACAACCTTATTGAAAGAAAGAATTGCACTGAAAAAATAGCCATTTATAGAATATGGTAAAAACTCTCAATACAGAAGTTTATTATTAAGTTCTTCGATATGTTTTTGAAGCAAGAATTAGAGACGTGTATCTTCCCAGCTGATCCCAGGCTCTTGAAAACTTCTCTCTTCCCAATGCAGAACTAGGAAGGATTAACATTTTACAATCTGGGAGCAGGGGCAATTCGAGGGCGGTCCCATTCGGTGACAATGTGGTTGCGAGTGATCTCCTTAAGCGAGCGGCAGCCACTAAGTGCCATGGTTAGCTCGAACTCCTCTCGAAGCATTTGAAGCACTTTCCTCACTCCAGCCTCTCCTTCAGCAGCCAGTGAGAACACCACTGGTCTTCCGATCTGACATAACGACACGGGGATAGTTAATGAGCATGTCGAGAAAAACAATATAATCAACTTTTTCTTCTAATTCACAAATTCCAGAATCCGCTGCACCAAGGAGCTCGAGAACAAGTTATTATAAGGGTTATAGATAACGTTTTCTATAATGGTCATGTTTCACTTTCTGTACTTTTCAGCAAAAATGAAAGCAAATGAAATAAAAAGTTGACATTCGCTACTTACAAATATGCCAGATGCTCCAAGAGCCAATGCCTTAAAGACATCTGTTCCTCGCCGGACACCACCATCCAGGAAAACCGGAACTCGGCCTTGTGCAGCTTTAACCACCTAAAAAGTCACCTCAATAGGAAAACATATTAGAAAAATTCCAATAAGATGCTGATAAGAAGTTTCTTATAAGATCAGGAAGAAATATTTGCAGCATATCTTTTACAAGAACTGAGTTATGCAACACTGGCAAACAATTCCTTAAAATGGCTAGAAGTGAACAATTTAGCATGGGAATCAAATCTGATGTACCTCTTCCAAAGCCATAATAGTTGCGGGGACGTAGTCAAGTTGGCGAGCACCGTGGTTGGAGACAATAATACCTGCAGCGCCAGCTTGTATGGCTAGCCTTGCTGCATTGTTGCAGCAAACATTTTGAACAAATATCTTGTGAGATTGTTGGAAATTTCAAACAGATCATGACAGTAAGATAGAGATGATGGCAAGAAAGACGGCTGGAATATAATATGCTTACTGTCTTCAGCAGTAATGACACCCTTCACAAGAATTGGAAGGCTGGTGATTGTCTGAAGCCACTTCACATCCTGTATATGTATCCGAACCAATAGAATTAGTGTTCCTACTTCAGATTCTCATTCGAGAAGTACTTTACAGAAACAAATGCCTTACCTTCCAGCTGAGAGTCCTGTCAACTTGTCCAGCAACATATGATGCCAGTCCAGAGTCATCGGCCTGCAACATTCATGAGAAAATATATCAAATGTCAGATTACAGATTACAAATGATGTTCTTATTATTGCGGAGAAAAGTTATATAGCTACTCGCCTTATCCATTTTTCCAAGATCCAAACCTTCAAAGTTTTTCAATGTCAAAAATGGTGGCAGAGTGAATCTGCAGGAGAACCACAAACACTTTTGAGATTCTCATTACATCATCAAACTCGTAATTTGTATATAAATAAACAATCTAATACCTGTTCTTGATATCGGCTTCCCTGCGGCCGAGCCTTGGAGTGTCAACAGTCAGGGCAATTGCCTTGAAACCAGCCCTCTCAGCTCTTCTCACAAGCTGCGCAACCACATTCCGGTCCTTGTACACCTGACCAACAAGAGGACAAGGTGGATAACACAAAACTCTTTCAAATCTTAACAAACATTTGAGTAGGCATTTGATTTCAAATCTAGAACTAGCAGGCTGTTCCTTGAAATATTTAGCGAGAATAGCCACAAGGCCACCCCATTGTATGTCCAAGCAAAAACTTTTTCAAACTTACATAGAGTTGAAAAAACCGAATCCCAGGTCCAGTTGAAGCAACCTCTTCAACACTGGAAGTAGCCCATGAGGATAGAGTCTAAAACCATCAATATTGCAGGAATTAAACGAGTCGGACATGTAAATATTAATTCAATCCTCACAAGAAATAAACATCGGTGAGGGATCAAACCATAATTGTGCCAGCCGCTGATGCTGCTCTTGCCGTTGCATACTCCCCTGCACAAACATCATATATAGCATTAGCCATAAGTATCCTTGTTTCTTTTCTTGTGTCATAAAACGAAGCATGTTTCAACCGGGACTTGCATAAACTTTCCCACGGAATCCATGCTAACTGTTTTTACCATTCAAATTACTATTTACAATTTTGGGAATCAAGCACCTGTTTCATGGCGTGATATATAATATAATATACAAGAGCAACTAAAAAATGTTCTGTAAAAACAAACATAGAAAAGATCATCCGGGCTTATACCATCAGGGTGAGCCATCTTCTGCATAGCAGTAGGAGCAATCATGATTGGCATGGAAATCTTGAAGCCCAGAACGGTTGTGGTCATGTCTATCCTGCTCACATCGATCAGAATGCGAGGTCGAAACCTGTTTAAATTCAACGGAAAAGTGAATGCTAAACACACTTGAGACTAACCAAAACAGACCCAGATAACAATCTGCTTTCATTTTCCAGGAAAGACTTTTTTTTTTAATTATTATTATTTTTATATTGGGAAGTAGTTTTGATTTTGTCAAATGGGAAAATCAAATGACTAGAGAAAAAGGCATACAGAATCCTTGCAAAGGCATTTCGGTTTTCTTGGAGGGTCCACTGGTCCTCAGCACCAGAGGCATAGTAGTCATAAACCATCTTGGGCAATTTCTGCTTTGCAATTGCCTCATACTCGTTCACGTTAGTTATTTCCATCTTCACAACTTCTGTATCCTATTCCCAGAAAATTCTGCTCATTAAACCCAAAAAAAAAAACAAAAAACAAAAAAAAAATCAATTTAAAGTCGAATTCTTTTAGCAAATCAAAAGATGTAATTCTTTAACACTTAAAAACAATGATACCAGAAAGAGTACAACATAAATTAAATACTGAAGTCTTGAAAGCGACTAAAGTTTACAAATTTTACAAAAATATTCCAGCGACAAACACATAAAACTTGGACCAACAATAAACAGAACAGTAACCAGCTTTTATCTGTTCCTAGGAATTGCCGCTCAAAATCCAGCTTTTACCACACTCTACACCAAGATAATCATTTTCATTTTATTTGACATGCAATTCCTTCTTGTAACTGCAGATTATGTGAGCCTCACTGAACTAAAAATTTCAAAAACTCAACCCTTTTGTTACAATCAAATAATAAAGATTGAAAACATTCCAGACTGGTAAATCTGAAAAATCTACTACAGCTATATAAAAAAAACTTAAAAAAAAAAAAAAAAGAGATACCAAGTAAAGAAAAGAAAAAACCATATTAAACCCATGTCAATATGGGAAAGACTGAGTCAGATACTGTATCAAACATGTAATTGTCATGAAAACCCAGGTGGGAATTTTGGTCAAAAAAAATGGAAGTAAACATAAATATAGTGAAAACCCAAGTGAAGAATTGAATCAAATACCAGACCTTTGTGTCTCTCCCACTGTAAAGGACAACGAATGAGGAGATGGCTATGGAAGAGGAGAAAGAAGGTGGTGGATAATAGAAAAGAGAGAGAGAAAATGAAGTCTCAAGTATTCCGAGACTCTCTCAACTTTTAACGACGTGATATAGACAAACAGAAAACAGAGAAAAGAAGAGAGTTTTTCCTCAAAGGAAAATATTGAAAGGGTCTTTAAGGAAAGGACAAAAATTGTATGCGTCAGATAAGAGAGAGAGAGAGAGAGATAGAGGAGAGAGAGTGGATTGGTTTTTCAAGGTGTGCATTTTTGCTGGATTTTCAAGGTGAGCATTGAAAACCAAATCCCTTGAAAAATAGTTTGAGATTTTCTTTTCCCCCCTTTTATATGTGGAGAGTATTCTTTTTGGTTGATCATCTCATTCTCTTATAAAAGAGGCCAAAAAAAAATGGCATTATGGATGACCACAAGTTGCTCTTGATTTGGCATTTTTTGTTTTGTTTTTTTTTTTTTTTGATGAATTTTTTTTTTGTTGGAATTTTTTTGGATGAATTTAAATGTGGCTTGCTTATGGCAGTTCATGATTGATCATAGGCTTCTGTTATTCTAACTTCAATATTGCATATGCAACAAAAACTTACAATATGAACTATATTTTATTTTAATACACTATATTGTTTTAATCTTGTGATTAATTTTAAATGGTTTAATATATTAATATATATGTTACAAAATTTACAACACCACACATATAATCGTTTATAGTCATATATCAAATCAATTGAACCAATTTCCGACCATAAATTTTGCTTAATTGTTTTAGTAATTTAATAAAATACATTATAAACAAAATTAAAGACTTTTCGTCCCCATGACAACAGTAAAAACCTTAATAAATGTCCCTGAGGTAAAGACTTCCTCTTCTAACTCAAAAAGAAATGTTCATGTGACATTTTTTTTGTTTCAATTCATCAACCTAGGAATTTTTTTTATTTAACTTTCCAACATGGTAATTTTCTATTACGCTATTGAAATTTTTTTCACATCCGACTCTATCAAAAACAGAATCATCATCCTCAATTTTAAAAAAATTAAAATGAAAAATTACGTACTTAAAAAATTTATAATTTTGTTATATGTAACGCCCTCTTCTACCGTGTAATGCATTAACTGTATCCTCGTGATATGATAAATATAGGGATTTCTTTTAATTTTCCTCGTATTTCTTTTAATCAATTGTTATAGGGATTGCTGTTGGAGAGTGTAGTACACCGTACAGGCTGGTGGTTATCTATTTGATGATTGGGACGTGTGTACCACGTGCTTCATTGAGAGTGGTAATCATAGTAGGGAGAATCCAACAGCACAAACTCCAATGTTTATTCTAAGAATAAAATAAATATTAAAATTCACAATTTTCGACGAAGATAAATTTGAAAGAGTCCCAATTTTTTGCTAGAAAAAGTGAGTTCCAATTCAAGGGCTCATCACATCAAAACCTTCACAAGGAAAGAAAATGGTAGTGAAAAGAAAATTGTAAGAAAGAAAGAATTCTTTTAATTGTTTGGTACGAGGATATATAAAGAAAATAATTTTATAATTTTATCTTTTTTATTTGGTATGATAAGATTATTATTATGATAATTATTATTTTATTATGTTATTATTAATCATATTTTTATTGGAATTTTGATAGATAAAAGAGATAATTATGTAATTTTAAGTGTCAAATTTTGTTCTCAATCTCTCACAAAATCCTTCTATATTTAGGAAAATCAGTTTTGGTGGGACTCACCTTCCAATTCTTCTATCCACTTTTCTTTTCCATCCAGATTTCTATCCTACCAAACACTCTAAATTACTAATTTTCATCATCAAATCCATCGTATATTTTTTTTCCTTCCACTATTCACTCATGCCAAAAGCAGCATTAGGCTTGAGCTTATCAAATTTGGTTATCTCCAATCATTTGTTTGTATTCCAAGTCAAAAACATTATATTCAATTCAATCCTGCTGGCTTTTACAAGCAACAATCACCTCTTTTGTAATTTTCTAACTCAAGAATTTTTATGCTAAGATTATGAAATAATATTTGATTATAGAGTACAATTCTGAATGGTAAAGTTATTATCAAATTTTGTGACGAAATTTCTACGTGAGGAGTGTGTTTTTTTTTTTTTGCCATTTCCAATGGTGAAGGCTTTCTTATTAGTTACTATTTTTAAGAATCAAATTAATGAACGTTTTATGTTTAAAATAAATATCATATGATATAAAAATATCCCCACTCATAATTCATGCCGCCTAAATATTTATTCAGCAATTAAAAGTGTCTTTATTATTGACATTGAGAAATTTTCAATTTAATTATAATAATTTTTAATCATAGATAATACTATCAATAAAATATTTTTTCATAACTTAATTCTTATCATTTTTTTTTTCAAATATAGAGGTCATTTTTTTATCCGATATCTTATCAATAAAATATTTTTTAAGTACCCTTATGAGGAAAAGAGTTCAATCTTGAACTCTTCATTGACGTTTACAGCAGTTGGCGTGTACAAATTTACTTTTTCAATGGTGGTACTCTTTTGTGTTGAAACGATAAGAATGTTATTCTAAGATTTAACTTTTTAATCTTCTTTGTACCTTATACTTCAATTAGCATTTCTATAAATTTATCCAAAAGAAAAAAAAAAAAAAAAAAACCATTTTCTATAAGGATGTCAAAAATTCAGCGCGTCCTTGCTTGTCTAATGTATTTAGTAGAGAATGTGTTATTAGCACTTCCTACTAAATATGTTTGCTCTCAAGTTCATATACATATATATATATATATATATATACATGAGTTTTTTTTTATAGTTATATATACACGTGTTTTTTAAATATACATAAAAGAGTGATACAAGTTCTTTTTTAGTTAACAATTGCCTAGAAGTTGTAATTTAATGGAATCAACTACAAATTTTCTCTTGAAGTCCTTGTGATCGATCTATCACAAGTGAAAAAAACTGTTTCTTACTCTTTAGTGTATATATATGTATATGCATGTGTTTATTCATTAGAAAGAAATCCAACTAAATTTGTTGACTATTAAAAAAAAGAAAAAGAAAAAGAAAAACTTCCTACTAAATATGTTTGTTTGTTAAGTTTTCACGCAAAAGTCAAGGAATCTTATCAATGTATCATGGTATCATGCAAAAGTCATCTACAAGTTATTTGGAAGAAGCACATGCCTATGATTTTGTTAAATTAACTTGAATTTTAAGTTATTGAAAATGAATAAAGAAGTTGTATAATCTAATAATAAAATTCACATTTTATCTTATTATAACGTATATAGTTGAAATTCTGCATTTCAAGTTTAAGCATATGTTTAGTTCTTCATCTCTAAAGTAAAAATTTCAACTCAACTTTTTATCTTTTTCTAAAAGACCAAAGTTTTAACTAATTTTTAAAAAATTAATCGACCCTAGTTTAAAATTTTCAATTCCAAATTGAGATAATGGCAATGCACTTGCAAGTAGCTACCTAAACCATAAATCAAACCAAGTCCAATAGCAATTAATAATTTTCTGACAGTGATATAAATTTTAATATGCATTCTGTGAAGGATATTAAAACACAAAAAAAAGCGTTTGATAAGATGTTGCCAACAAAAAAGGCGTATAATGAAGACACTAATTAGACATTATTTTAGCCAATAGAAGACAATACTTGTGAGATCCCTTGTCTACTAATTTATTATTTAGAATATTTGTCTTATTGAAATGGGATACAAAATTAGGTATAGATTAATTTATACCATAATATGTACTATGTTTGGATCCAATTACGTTAAATTCATGTACTGTGACGCTACTTTTTTTTTTTTTTTTTTTAATTTGAAGTGGGGGCTTACTCCTTTATGATATATCTTTATAATAGAATCATGTGTCATTTTCAAAAAAAAAAAAAAAAAAAAAAAAAAAAAAACAGATGTAAAATTATTGTTAGACTATCTCAACAAACTACCACTTTTGTTGGGACTTTGAGATATTGCTCTTGTGAATTGTGGTTCATTTCTTGAAAGTAATTGGGTTGAGGCAGTTTGGGCTTTCATTTCGGCCCACCATGAGGCCTCAGAATGACGAAAATTGGACCCAAAGATTATTTTAAAAAAGGTTTATTTACATATATGTCTAAATTGGAGAGATTAATTTAAAATATATCTATTTTTCTTTTTATTTACATAAACATATAAAAAAAATAATTATAAAGATAATTTTACCCTTCATAAAAAATGGAGAATTAACAAATAAAGAAATTACAAAAAAGAAAAAAAAAAGAAATCTAAGATGTTTACCAAATAAGGCTAAAGTTGATTTAATGAAATATATAAAAAGAATTGATAGAAAAGAAAAATTTTAATTTTTTTTTGATTTATTGTAAAGAAGGTGTAAATATTCATCATGAACCAAAAAAGAAAATATTTTCTCAAAATCAGATTTCATATTAATGAGAATAAGCTAAACAAAGAAAAAAGAAAAATCTCAAAAAAAAAAAAAGTTTATATAATGAATCTGTCTTTATCATAAAAATATGTTCGATTTCATTTCTATTAATTTATATATATAATAGTATTTTTTTCATAAAAAATTTGATTCAATTTATTGTGTTATTCTTCAATTTGTTTGTTTAAGACATAAATGACAACAATTTGATTTATAGTATATTACATAAACAAATAGGTTTTTTCATAAAAAAATTCATTGGTTTTTTATATGAAAAGTATGAATATTCATCAATCTTTATTGTTTATATTTTGTGTTGTGTTTATTATTTAGTATGAATCATCATCTTTATAGTAAATATTTTATATATGTTATAATTACTTTGATGTTTATAACTAATTTTGGTTTATTAAAGGTAATTTACATTTATCAACAAAAAATACTCATCATTAAAATCAAAAAACAAAAAAAGGAAAATAAAAAAAATATGTATGAAAGTAAAATGATGTCAATTATAGTAAAATGTCAAAATAGGAACTACATACATTTATTTCTTAAAAAATAGACATATATATAATACTGTTAAAAAATGGACATATTTTAAAACGAGACTCTAAAAATGGACATTTTGTGTAATTATTTCTTTTAAAAAACCTTAGGGGTGAAAGAGATAAACATAATGTTTATAGAAGTTAAAAGAAGTAAATAGCATATTTACGAGTGAATATGTTTTTTTTATTAGGAGTAAATTAATTTTTTTTATCGAGTAAATGAGTTTATTTACTAATAAATATACTATTAAAATTTAACAGTTGCATAATATATGTTATTTACCTCTTTTTATTTCCGTAGATATGATGTTTGGCTATTTTTACTTGCGTAAATCTGCTATTTACTATGTATTCCGAAAACCTTAACTAACCAGTGTCTAGTGCTTGGTTGGATTGGCACAATTTGGAATGGGTTGTCAGGTTGGCCTGGGTTATCTGGTTGGGTTTTCATTTTATAAATTGTCTCAATATACTTTGGGGAAAATTAAATAAATAGCATTTTTACAGTACATAATTTATGTAAATAGTTGATTTTAAAAATATTTACGGTAAATAGCAAATTTATTATGTAAATGATTAATTTGCTTGCAGTAAATTTATTATTTACATAGTAAATTTGTCATTTACTGCTATTTAGTTTAAATATTCAAAATAATGTTATTTAATTTCTGTAATTAGTTTCGTCAAAATGCTATATACTACAAATTCTGTTTACCTTTATTGAATGGCCTGAAAGCCGCAACTCTATTGGGACACAAATAATCAAACTTAAAACTATTTTTATAGGCACAAAACTGAAAAAATTTACTACAAGCAAATTAATCATTTACATAATAAATTTACTATTTAAGGCGGCCAACGTAAAAGTAAGTTGTGAAGTTGGAATAACAGGAAATGCAGGAATGACTCATGGGAGGGATTAAGGTGCCGCAAAGAAACTTCAGAGTGAAAAAATTCAAGTTGGATTGCGATCATCAAAATTCGAGCACTAAACCCATTTTACCTACAAACTTCGATTGAAATGGAGAAATTTTGTAGGTCGAGTGTAAAATTATTTATGCTCGGGTCATTAAATTCAAGGTGGGTTCAGTTTGAGGCGACCGGGTTCATTGGTTCAATAGATTGGATGGATTAGTGCACATACCTAGCAGAAAGGAAATTATTTTTAAAGAGGAATTTATACAAAGGTCATACTATTCTTAAATTGATTTTTGAGAGAGAAAAAAAAAAAAAAAAAAACTTTTGTAGAAAATAACACACTTGTGAATTTGGAGTACCAAAACTACCTCAGAGAATATCATGCCAAATTACTGGGGGTAGCCAACTAGCGATCTTTGTACTAGTTGTAGTCTACCGTTCTACCGATGGAAACCTACTGTGATACTATGGGTAGTCCGCTGGCCTAGAGAAAGTACCATCCTGTATTACTGAAACTTCAAGAAAATATTGTGCTACTAACAATAGTCTACCACACTACCCGTGGCATTCCATGGTGCTATCAACGGTAGGTTGCTGTGCTACTGCGGCGGTATTACCAGCTTGATCGGAAAATAGTCATTGTACATATCACCATTTTGTCTGGCTCAATCTTCTTAGTTCTTTTCAATATATATAATAGTTGACAAGCATGCATTGCACGTGTTTGCAATAAACAAACAAAGTAAAATGTATATATTCACGTGACATTAACGTGACCATATCATGTTAGGGAAAGGAGACGAATTGAAGTATAGTATAGATGTATATTCAAAAGCTATATCTTTCTGTCAAGCTTCATTACAAGTCCATTGATATATAGGATACAAGGTGAAGTGTAGTACTACTCGAGCAATCCAAAAAGAAAAAAGTAGTTTCTACCGTAAGAATTGTCGTTTTTCATTAGTAAAGATAAAAATTATAATTTTAGTTGCTGGATTAATTTTTAAACAATTTGATCTATAATTGTCCATATTTAAAATTTTTTGCGCAAGCACAAAATTACTATCATTTATAAATTAGACCATTAAAAAATTAATTTGATGATTTAAATTACAATTCCACGAAAATCTTGTTAGGATTAGGTGTTTTTAAAAGTTATTAAATGTACTTTTCTTTTCAATATTAAGCATTATTCATAAATAAAGTTTGTGCAATTTTATATCTAAAATTATATATAATTAAAAATAGAGTAGTACTACGGATGCCAACTCTAATCTCAATTTTTTAAATACCAACTCATGTGTCATATTTTCATTGGTAAATACAATTAATTAATATAGAAATGCTTTAAGCACTTATTAAAAAAAAACGACAACTCATATGCCACATAGGTTAGTACTCAAAAGTTGTGATTAGACTTAGTGTTTCTAGCATTTTTCTTAAAAATATTACCCTTAACTTGACCGAGATTGTTTTTTAAAATCTTTTTTCTCAACAAATTAAATATACATGAATTTTTTTTTAATATTTTAAAAAATGAAATTCAAGATTCTTTTAAAGAGGTCTTATGTCTTGTTTTTTTTTTTTTTTTGTGGTCCAAAAATATCTTTTATTAACTATTCATGAGTAAAGAAAGATAAATTAAGAAATAATTAAAGCTGATAAATATAATTCCCTAATTAACCCAATAAAAGAACTGCCTATCAAAGTGTTAAATTACAATTGGAGAATTCATCCAAAAAAAAAAAAATTACAATTCGAGAAAATTGCACTACGTAATTAAAAAGATGACACATGGCCTAACCCAACAATAGGGACGCGCGTGACACTCTTTGGGCACACAGGAATTGGACGAATTTTAACAGCTTGACGAAATGAGATTTTACCCTTATTATTATTTTTTTTTTCAGTTAAATCCTAATGCTTAAAAAATAGCTTATGAATCTCTACTAAGGTAAGATATTTCGAACCTTCATCAAGATATTTCATGCATTAAGGTAGCCATCAGTCAAGAAAGATTGGAGGGAGAACCTATCTCCAAAAATATTCACTGGTTCGCACAACGAGTTGATTCTCATAGAGAATAATAACTTGGAAGATCGAAATATCGATATGCTTTTCTATAACAAGGACATTTGTAGTAAATTGAAGACTAAAGAATCAATAAATTATTACTGACAGTATTAATATTTACGCTGAATTAGTAATCCACATAGCAAAATTAGTATTTTGGTAGTTTTAGAAAAACTTTAAATCTTTTCCACTATGTTCTACGTTATTTAATTATTTTCTAAACCAATAACAAGTCTAAAAGCCAAACGAAAAAGCCTCTAGATTTCAATGCCAATAACATTTAAAAAAAATAAAATAAAACCTCACCATTGATATATATATATATATATATATATATATCTGTATATATGTGCTGGTAAATTTTTTTCCCCCTCTATCGACCAAAAAACGACAAATTAAAACTGGCTAATTTCCAGTCCTCAAACACATTAATAGAGACAACCAATACTCACAGTTTATTCCACGAATTGAATTACCGTACGTTACAAGCCTACCATCTAATGTAATAACGGTCTCTATCACAAGTATGTCACTATATTTTACCATTTATGGTATATATATCAATTTCTCTAGTGTAATTTATGACATCACTGAAATTCTTAAACTTTGTAAGTATATCGTTGTATTTTACAGTTTCAGCGTTTAAATTAGCAAATATATTTTGATATTGGAGTCGAATTTCTTGTTCAGACGTAGTAGATTAATTAAAAAAAGAAAAATAATGACTTTTAGAAAACTCTCAGCAGGTTGGCAAAGTTTCACTCTCACCCATTAGAAATATGAAGTGACATTATAAGCTTTTAGAATGTAACAAATATTAGCATCCTTGTGACACTTTGACTATATATATACGCACACACTAATGCAAATTCTATGCATTTTCTGAACTCTTAAGAGAACCACTAGAAGCCACTTTTTTTTTAATTATTTGTTGTAATATGAGAGAAAAAAATGATTTGAATTTAAAACCACAATATAGAAAAAGCGAATAAATGATTAAAATCAAACGAAACGCACAAACGGCACTAAAGTCACTATTTTAACTAGTGTTTAAATCATTCGTACATGACAAACGTACATATAAACAAACACAATAATGAAATTACAAGTCCAATTGACTACTTGTATATATATTCTAATATAAAAAAGATTATGGAAAAAAATACATTATCAGTGGGATTTATTTTTTGTTCTTAAATCTGTACATAAAACTATTTATTTTAGACATATATTTATTTTGATATGATTTTAATCAGGTTTATTTGTTAGAATCGTGTATTATAATTTGAGACCCTACATTTAAATGAGTTAAAAAAAAAATATACTACTTGCAATGACAAGACACTTATAACCTTTTTGTCTTTTGTTGGAGAAGTGACCATTGATGTACTATTATCTCAAATTCCACCATTTGTAATAAAAATATTGACACTTATCAATAAAATGAAAATGATATGATTTAGTTTTATTTTAATGATGAGCTTAGTTTCACTTCAATTACTGTAATTAAGCAATTGATCATCGTGGGAAGAAAATAAGTAAAGACAACTAATCGTTGCACGCCCTTATGGGTGGTCTTGCAAGTTTTTTTTTTTTTTTTTTTTTTTTTTAAATTTTTTAAGAGCAATGTAGGATTTGACATTCTACAATAGAGAATACCATAACAAAATTTTAGATCATATAACAATCAAATCACGAATTCCTATGATAGGACCTCGACTTATAGATAAAAATTATAATTTTAACTATTGAATTAATTTTTAAATGGTTTAATTTATGACTGAAATAATAAAAAATAAAACATCCTATGGTAGAAGCTCCCAAAACCTCCTTTTTTAAAATTTTTTAAATTTTTAAGTTTCTTATTTACCCTATAGAAAGGCAAGTGGTGAAATGTGATGTTTGTTGGGGAAGAGAATAGAAGAGGGGGATTGTGTAATTGGCCAAGCTCAGTAGCCAGGGACTGCAAATGCTGATACCACTGCAGATGTTTTTCAGCTCACAGAGACTGTGAGAGTACTGCTTTTCCAGTAAAGGCAGACACGAGAAACAGATTGACATTTGAAAAACACATACATATTCACAAACCACCATTAATTATTACCTACTGTTGCAAGGCATTTAAAGGGATTTTTTTTTTTTTTTTTTTTTTGAAGTTTTCTTTTCTAAAATGCTAAGAAGATGAGACAAGGCCTGTTATGATTCTCTATATCTGTGTGTGTGGCTCAATCAATACTAGAATCTTTCAGCTGCAAATATAACATGATCTGATCTGATGTGATCTGATCTTCCCACGTATTAGACCCTTCACTGCTATGTATCTATGTGTGTGTGTATATATATAATCTTTCTTCTCTCTTACCGTCAAAAGCCTGCCTTGGACAAACTTCACTCATTGTCATTGATTAGACGTGAGAGTTTTCTCATCTCAGCTTTTTTTCATCCTCAGATTTGCGTGGACTCTTTTCTAGGAATTTTTATTTTATTTAGTTTTTCTAGGACAGTCATGTTCGTTTCTAACCATTGGATATCATAGCATGATGGTCGATTACCTATATTCTTCTTTTGAAATTTCATACGGTCGCTTCATCTTTTTGAAATATATGTGTTCTTATTTACGTGAATATTATAAAAAAATTAACATGATGGTAAAAAATATCTTATTTGAGACATTTGTGCTTATGAGATTATAAGTTCAAGTCTTTATATGGCATAGACTATACTTCTCAGCGGTCTTTTGAAGCCCATGACCTATTAATTGGTGAAGGCTCGGGATCATGATTCTTTATTATTCTATCAATGGTCCTAGTAGTTAATATATCAAAATCACATTAATATTAAAATAAAAACATACAAGTTTTGTAAGTTCTAATTTAGGTGATTTGAAAAAAAAAAAAAGGAGGGGGGGGGGGGGGGGTGGGTGGGTGTTAGAGTTGAAAGCCTAAAAAAAATAAATATTTTTGCTTTGTTCTGAATTGGTATTTTGATGTGCAATTAAATTATCATTTTTAAAATAGACAAAATTTAAAATGGTATAAAACATAATAAAACTTTAATGTCCATGGCATGTTGAAAACTAAAGAGGATTTGTTCATCTCTTCGTTCCAAATGCATTGAAAAAAGAATCGTTTTAATTTGAGATGGAACGAAAAAATAACAACATTTTAAAACTTGAATTAGAAAAGAGAAACTTTTGAGACAAGAAATGTTAATCTATAAAACAAGTCTGAAATGATTAATATTCGGGAAGTAAATTATGAAATCGACCCAATTTTCATTTACAGAATGAGTTTTAACCCTACATCTTTGATATCAAATACAGTTTTAAAACATGGTTTCATTATGAAATGATCCAATGAGTATAAACCTACAAAATAAACAAGAAGCTTATGTCTTACTATAAAATTACGAAAAAAAAAAACCTTTAGATTTGTAATTATGAGTTTATAACTTCATAATTTTAAAGTTTGACTTTATAATCCTATAGTAAGTAGCGCGCATATAAACCTTAGATTTGCTACTATATATATGAGGGCTGTTTGTATCCGGCAATGCTAGACTCCCTCTCTCGGGTTGTACCGCATCTGTCAGGTCACCTGGGTTGTGTCGCTCTCTTTCGTGGGTTTTATCGCCAGATCGAACGATCACTGGATAAATTAGTTTACCTATATATATAATATATATATACACACACAAAACTCAAAACTTGGTAAAAATCGAACATCCCTTGTAAAAATAGTACAGTTGGTTGGGTATTTTTTTTACCTTACCGAAAAATTCTCAACCTCGTAAGTTGTAAGTTCTAACTTCTAAGTGAAACCCACTGTTAAAAAAATGTTCTTTGAGTTTTTACCCTTTTGATTTCCAATCCAATTGCATACTCCCTGGTAAAACATTGCATGAACAGTTTCCACTTTTCACTTTCCACTTTCCAGGCTGCAGAGTGCCTTTAATTCACCAGTATCGATATCATTTACGTTGCTCAGGAAAAAAAAAAAAAAACAAAAACAAAAAGAAAGAAAGATAAAAGATAAAAGAAAAAGATCCTTCCAAGAGAGAGAGAGAGAGAGAGAGAGAGAGAAGAGATACGGTTATATAATGCTTTCTGTTAAATACTTGTTAGTAGTAATTGTTTGGTAGAATGAGAGAAAAATGCGATTGAAATTAAATATAAAAGTAATGTAAAATAAGGATGGAAGGAATTTTTTTTTTTTTTTACCTTCATTTGTTTGGTAGAGGAATAATTTTTTTTTTGTGTAAAAAATAAATAAAATAATCTATTATAACCGAAAAAGGGTAAAAGGAAAAAGAAAAAAAAGAAAGTAGAGAGGTGAAAATGTGATTGTTCAAGTAAAATGAACAGTATACTTTCTTTTTCATTATCTGTCTATATTTGAGAAGATAAGAAAATGAGGTGGCCTTACAACTTAAAAATCTCGTCTTTTTAAAAAAAAATATATATACTATTCTTTCATTTCTGCCAACGATCATAAAAGTTTTTCTCTCGCATTTTCTCTCCATCTTTTTCTTTACTCCCAATAGTCCATCATACAAAATGAATCATTAGTTCACCTTCGAAACTGCTGGCTCATGACAATGTGTGATTAGAGAATAAATAGATTTAGGGTGTGTTTGGTAAATAAGTTTAACTCTAACTAAACTGTACTTTTTCATATCAATTTTTATCTTTTTCTGAAAAGTCAATAAAATTTATAACTAATTTTTAAAAAGTCAACCAACTCAAATTTAAAAATTTCAACTCAAACCGTTTTACCAAACGTAACATTAGATTGAACTGGACAGTATAAAGACAATAAATAGATTGAACTACAATATAGTTTAACATTTTTTAAATGTTAGATGTTGAATGATTAAAAAATATGAAAAGAATTTTGACTAGTCAAACAAAATTTGATATTGAGATATGTTAGTTATACAATGTTTCTTATGTAAAATTTATGTATTATATATACTTTTTAATATTTGTGCTATCTTAAAATTCTTTCAAATTTATTCTAAATTTTCATTTATCTTGATAATATCTCTTAAATTTTTATAAAATTGGAGTAATGATATTTTTATTGATATATGTGTTTTTATCTTTGGATGTAATATTAGTTTATACATACAATTTTTCACCTTTACGGTGTCATCTATTTTAGTGTTTTTCGTCCTTACCTCCCATGCTATCACGTAGCGGATCATTTAAGTAAAATAATAATTTTTAAAAATTAAAAAAATTAATTAATTTTTTATTTTATTTTATTTTATTTATCTATTTTGTGTGTATCCTAAATCCATAACATGATAATTTCAAATAAAAAATTAATTTATTTTAATATTTTGTTTTATTTTATTTTATTTATCTATTTTATAAACGCATAGATTTCAAGTAGTTTCGTTAAAAAGGAAGGTACCAATTTTGAGAGGGCTTGTTCTGCTCTCTTAACGAACGATTTTATTTCTTTATTTTGTAACAAAATAATAATATAGAAAAAAGCTGTACGATCTCTAAACTAAACTAACTTCTTTTCCTTCTAGAAAGTCTTTTAAACTAACTTTATTTCAATGTAAATATTACGGACAGTACAGACACGATTTGAAAACAAAAAATTACGGACATGACCAAAATGCCCATGTAGTGTTTGATCTAAGAACTCATCTGGAGGTAAGTTAATCAAAAATTTCTTATGTTTTGTTTTGCTCAAAAAAAAAAAAAAAAAAAAAAAAAAATCTTCAATGAATTGGGTATGGATGAAAAACAAGAAACAATTCCCTTAAATTATTTTTTACATACATGACATAGAGAAGAAAATTGAGTAAAAATACAACAAACACAAAATGATTAAAAGATTTGGCTTCAACCATGAAACCCCCCCACCAGCTGAGCTCTCCTTAATCCTGTTCTTATCAGACGGCTCCGTTCTGTCGGACTCAAAATCTGGTTTCTTCCAAGCCAAAGTCTCACCGCTTCTTGGCGGTTCAACTTCACCACTTGCATTATTCAAACAAACAGAAACATTCTTCTGATACACATTTCTAGTACACAAACCACTATTTCCCCTTATATCAAGCCTCATCCCAAGCCTCTCAACGAAATCCTCTGAAAGTAAAACCTCACCACTTAGCAGATTGTGGCTCAAATTCAGAAGATCCAAGTTTTGGAGGGTCCCTAAACTTGGAGGGATTGTCCCAGTGAGGCTGTTATTGTCTAGAGAGAGAGAGGAGAGATGTTGGAGGAGAGAGAGAGAAGTGGGCAATTTTCCTACCAATCCACAGCTTGAGAGGCTCATTGTTTGGAGCTTCTTGAGATGGCCTAGAAAATTTGGTATCTCTGTGTTCAAAGGGTTGTGGTCTAGTATAAAGTACTCCAAATGGTCCAAATCCAAAAGGGTTTCCGGGATCTGGCCAGAGAGTAAATTGTTGCTCAAATCGAGTAATACCAAGCTCTTGAGCTTCCCAAGTTGTGGTGGGATTTTTCCCATGATTTTGTTTGAGCCGAGATCAATTTTCTGGAGGAAATGGAGTTGACCCAGAGAAGAAGGGAGTTGACCCTCTAGAGAATTCCAACTCAGGTCCAAAATGGTCAACTTTTCCATGCCACCAATTGCCTCAGGGACTTCACCACTCAAGTTGTTGAAACTCAAGTCAAGTTGCTCCAACATGACAATTTCACCAATCTCCTTTGGTATCTCTCCATTTAGGCTGCTTTGGGAGAGGCTGAGGACTCTTAGGCTAGCGAGATTGGCCAAACTTTTCGGGATTTCTCCGGTGAGGGCCGGGTTGGAGTCAAGAGCTAGGTGCTCCAAGGAAGAGAGAGAGCCAAAAAGAGAAGGAGAGAGAGAGACTTGAGAGGTCAAAAAACAGTTGAAGACTGAGAGGGTCTTTAGATAAGGTAACTTGAGCAAGGAATTTGAGAAAGTGGCAGAGTTTTTGCAAGGAGGAGGGTTGAGAATATCAGGGCCAATATGGATTTTTGTGACATGAAAAAGTGGAGTCTCTTCTTGACCAATCTCACACTCAACACCTGGCCATGGGGTCTCACTACATGGCTGAGGGTGGTCTTTGGCCCAATCTGAGTCACCAAGAAGAGCATCAAATACATCAAAAAGACCCAAAAGTTCCTCCTTTTCCATATCCAATATCTCAAACTCATCCCCTGAGTTTCTCTGTGCTAAATTCCCTTCACAAGCCAAAACAAGAAACCCAACAAGGAAATAGGACAGAAAAGAAGTAGCCATGAGAAGAAGAAGAGAAAGAGAAGAGAGAAGAGAGAAGAGAAGAGCAAACTTTCACACAGAGCAAACAAAACCCACTGTTCTCAAACTCATTATGAGGAGAATGTACAACAAGACATGACCACAAAAAGTTCCTCTCCTTTTTCTTTTTTCATTTTGAAATGAAAATAAAGAGAGTAACTTTGGAAACCCATTTTTGCTTCCAATATATGTGTATATTTTTGTGTCAGTCAATAATAAGGCTGCATTTTGATTTGAATCCTACGCTTGTCGCCTGTGCTCTACTCTACCACACCCCACATAGTTTTTTTTTTTTTTTTTAAATGTGGTGAATGTGACAGTCTTGGTAGTTTGCATGGAAAAGAGAGCGACAAGAGGAAAATAGAGTTTAATATAAGTAGAAACAATTTGTCAGAATGGCCATTATAGTTTCCCGTAGAGATGGTTACATGATGGGACTTTGGCTACTATTTTTATTTTTATTTTTTCTTTTTCTTTTTTGTTTATGGTCTTGGCTATTCTTTAGCAGTGTCGGAATCTGTTCTTTCATTTCATGCATGAAGATACCAGCCAATTATTTCACTATTCTTGATTGGTTGGATTTGGAGTTCGGATTCCACCGGACAACTTTTTTTCCATCCTTGGCCTTTTGAGAAATACATGCTTACGGAGCATCACAATTTACAAAAAGTGAACCTCATATGCTAATCTTATTTTTTGATACTTAAATTTTTTTATTAGTGTGTATTAAATAACAAAAGCATCTCTAATTTTTTATTTGGAGATTTTTATACAGAAATTGAAAAAATACTCATCATTAAGGTTATGTTTTTAGACCGTCAACTCTGTATTAAAGTGTTACTTATACGCACTTCTATTTTTATTATTTTGTTATGGTTTTAACCAAGTCGATTAGTCAGAAATGTACATAATCAGTAGGCACTACCGTACAACTTGTCTCTTATCAATATGAGATTATGTTTTTCAACCGTCAATTCTATACACTAAATTGTTTCTTATGCATACTTTATTATTATTATTATTATTATTATTATTTTGTTTAGAGAGAATTTATAAGAAAGAATATCATAGTATCTAAGGTTTCATAGCAGACCGTGTAAGACAAAGCATAAAATCACGATTGTGCCTAATTAAATGGGTCGTTCCCAACACAACACGACTTATTAGTCAACTCTAAAGACATTGGATGAGGCTTAAAAATAATCTCATCTGCTGTGTTTATTAGCTATCAACTAAGAACTTTTTTCAATGAATCAAATAAATTTTTTTTCCTTCGTCAAACCACTTTAGGGAAAAGTTGTACGAGTGAATAACTAGACATCAAGGGCAGAATGTGGCTCCATTTGTCAAATGTTTTAGATTTACCCATAGTTTTTCTTTTTCAAAACACCGTTTGAGGTCAAATTGGATATGTAGTTATTGAAATAATTGTTGTAGACTCAAATGGTAGATACGCAAGTATGATAACTTATATGCTTTTCTATATCTCCACGAATCTAAGATCTTTAGCTTCCATTGTATCATTTGGTCTACATACCGGAACTAATAATATTCGAGATTATGTAGGGTTATGGGTGCATGGCTGTAGGAGCTAAGAAGCTCTTTTTGTTTTGTTTTTTGTTTTTGTCAAAATTTAATTTAGACCATTGAGTCAATCAGTTTTAATCTAATAGATGATTTTAGATTTAATATGAATCATTGATCAAATAAATACAATCTAACAATCAAAATTAAATGACTGTTGTCTAAGAGTTGTAAATATTGACTAACAGATTTGTATGACAAAAAAATTAAAACTTTTTAAGAAAATACACCTTGTGACCAAAGGTTATGTCTGTTGTAACAATTGAATCGTTTTATGTGTGTATATATATATATATATGTATATATATATTACTATGAATAAAACTCTAAATCGAGATTAGATATCATTCTCATTCTAGGAATTCACTAAGATTGTTGCTTAACGAAATCATGAGTTTGTTATATCTTAAAAGGTAATTTGCAATATAAGTCCGTTAGCAAACTATACAGTGTGGTGAATAAAACCTCAAGGAATATAAATTCCTATGGCTCAAACAGAGAGAAAGAGAGTGTGAGTGAGTGACTCTTTCAAGAAGAATAAGTCTACTAAATTCACATGTCTTTATAATACCAATGAAAAACGGCACTTCCTGAAAACCCAACCTTTTAACTCCTCCTGCCCAGTACAAATTTCCCAAACAGATAGAGGCCCAAAAGTTGGTCTAAAACCTCTCATATGATCATAACATTTGTTCTTTTGTTCTTTGTTCTTTGTTCTTTGCGTGTGTGTGTGTGTGTTTTTTTTTCCCCCTAATTAATATCTTATCACGATAACTATAATTGAGAATGCAATGCATTTACTTTTGTTTTGATTTTTAAAAAAGATATTTTCGTCTATGTATTCAGGTTCTCTATTCATTCGATTTCGTCAAGAATTTGAATAACAGCACGTAATTCAATATAATTGATTAGCATTTCAAGTATTTTTCTTCGTACAACTAAAATTTTAAATTTAGATACTAGGACACAACATTATAGGAGGATATAATTAATGAGACATGAAATTCATGACAACAGTTGATCTCAACTCGGGATTTCTGTATGATTTGTTTCACCCTTCTCTGTTGAAGGTATAGCTATCCGCAAAGGCCTTCTCATTGCAAGAAGAGTGGTCTCTTATTGAAATTTGAAAGTGACTCATTTTGGGCAAGCAAGAGCAGTTTTTCATCAAAATTCCAAATTTGCTACAACAGATTCTATTTTTAGAGGTGGTAGCTCCTTCGGCTATAATCCTAGTCAGGATAATCTATGAAGATTACTTTCGGTCAGAAGATTTTCCAAATTGTATTTAGGGCTAGTTTGATAATGTTTTTATAGACTTCAAAAGTCCTTTACACAAATTACGATGTAAATACTAAATTTAGTAAAAGTATTTAAAAGTCAATTGCGAAAAAAACTAATACATTTTAATAGTTATTTGGAGAAGCTAGGATTTGTAACTTTTATTGTTAGCTTCTACTTCTCCTTTTGCTAGAAGTAAAGTAGAAATTATATCAAAAGCACAACAATCCCAAGCTAACTCTTAATCTTTTGTAATTGCCCATATGATTATTGAGATTAATTAATGCAACCCTTTTCACTTAAAAAGTACATATAAAATATTTTTTGAGATCTTAACTACATTTTTAAAACCATGATGTTAGACCTCATATTTTCTTCTGTCTTTTTCATACAATACAAGATTGAACATGTGTCCTTTCAAACTCAAATCTCAGTGCCACCTTACCTCTTATAGCTTGATCACCAGGAAGTCACTTGTCATTGGCTAAATCATATATGTTTTTAGCCTCTTTCTTAATAGGACAATTACATCAACTCACAATTGAACTCAGGCTCACTGAAGATAGGGGAAAGCACATAAATGATATATATATATATATATATATATATAAAAAGATCATAACATGAACAAATTTGATACTGGATCAATATGACACAAAAATAAAACTGAAGTTTATGTCATGTTGGTCAAGCGGAAAATTTTGTATCATTTTCGTCAATGAATGTAAAAAAAGGTGACTTTTTTGATAATTTTCTCTTCAAAATACCACTCATCTATATCTTTGGAAGAGTTTAACTATCTAAAATGACTAACATATGATCCTAGCTTTTATTTACTTGGCATACAAATGGTTCACTTTTAGTATACCAATAGTTTATTTATTATACATTATAAAAAATAAAGTTTAAGTTTTTATGGTATGCCAGAAGTCTATTCTTAGTGCATTGGATTACTTCTTGGTACACCAATGGCTTACTTTCGATAAACCGACTGTTATTTTTCACTGTTGTCTCTCTATACCAATACGGCCATGGCTCAAACGACACACGCTCGTTGGAATAAGCTTGGCCTTGTGTAGTCACGAGAGAGAAGGAGAGTTTGAGGCGATATTTTTTGGCGTCGTCGTCGTCGTTTTTTGTTTTTTGATTTTAATTTATATTTTTATAGTTTTTAAGTTTTGTTCTAGTTGATTACTATTACCATCATGAGATACATACAATACTAATAGTTTACTTCGTGTAAATAGGTGTAATGCATATAATTAAAGGTTATTATGCATCCATTTTATATGCATTAGTAATCATATATAATCAGTTATAAAAGTAAATATGAGAATTTTATTATAAACAAATATCACAAAAGCACCTCTATAGGGAGAAGTTATTCAGCGGATCGGGTTTACCACGTCATCATGCTTACTTGGTATACCAATTTAACTAAAAATTAACATTTGGATGATTTGTATATGTCAACCTTTTGTAATTACGTTTCTCTTTTCTACTGTGTATCACATTAATTTGTTGAGTCAAAATTTCTATAAAAAACTATGAAGTTAAAAAAAATCTCTATACATATATGTATACTCACATCTTTCAAAAAAAAAAAAATATATATATATATATATACACACACACACATGTCTACTCTTACACTAAATGATTTAAGAAAAACTCTCTATTGATTAATTAACTTTAAAGTTTAAACATTATATTATACATTAAATATTATAAAACATTATATCTTAAATTCAAATATAAAGGATAGCGTTCTTTTTTTTTTTTTTTTTCTCTTTATACCAGTATATAAGTATAAACGAAAAGCAGAAGTGTTGTTGGATAGAATAAAGGTAGGAAATACATATTATGGGGAAAATTAAAAGAATTACTTAAATATAATATATATAAGTATATATAATTAAATTTTCATGTTCTTTCCAAATTGAGATTGCTTTTCTTATACGGATATATCATCGAAACATATATTGTCTTTACCTAATAATAATATGATCTCCCGAAGTATAACTTTTCAGTCATTAAAGAAGGAGAAGGAGGAGAAGCGTTGTTTTGTTCCCAAATAAATTCAATTGTTAAAGTTTTTGAGTAATTACAAAATGATATACTTAATGTTGATTAATAAATTCATATGTATAAAAATGTTTTGTTAATTAAAAATTATAATTCAATTTTAACTAGTTTTTTTGTTGGTTAATTTTAACTAATTAATTTAATAGAAAAGAATGTTTATATGGGAATTTTAAATTAGCAATTAATGTAATATAAGAGAAACATAATTACAAAAAGGTTGACATAAACAAATCATCCAAATGTCAATTTTTAGTTGGATGGATGTACCACGTAAACATGATGATGTGGTATACCTAGTCTACTAAATAATTTCGCAGGTGCTTAATTCAACTATAGCCAAATATATATCAAACATATCCAGCACTTAAATATTTGTAATCTTCATAGAATTCTTTTGTTTTTCTAATTACATGCCTATTAGTCTTTCCTTGTGTGCCTTTTTTAGACACCTTTTTTCTTCAGATATGTTGGTCTTTCCTATTATGTGCCTTTTTTAAACACCCTTTTTCTTAGTTTTTTCTATTTCATTTGTTCTTGCCCAAATAATTCTATATGCATGCTAAACACTCATGTACCTACAACTAATACATGCATAAACTGCATATAAGTAATCTACAAGCACCACCAAGTATGGCGACCTAATGATAAAGAATTACTAAGTTTGTTGGGACGTTGATGATTTAAGATTTGAATGCCCTTTTTGAGTTCTTCAAATATGAAAGTTTACTTCTATAACTTAATACCGATTAAATAATATATTTAAAATTAGATACGCCCTTTCATATTATGATCGCTGATGCAGTAACATATTCGGTGGAGCATCTGGATACTCCTTCGTAAGGCCCTACATAAGACATAGTTCCCGTTTTATCGTTACGATATTATGACTAGAATGAGGCGCAATTTGGTCTCACCACAACTTTAATCATAAACTATATGGTCATACCATTCTTCATAAATCATGGAAGAATATGTATTTGTAAGTTAGCATCAACAATTACAAAAGAAAAACCCCAAGTTTGTAAAGTCGTCTAAGAAAAATACGTAGAGCATAAATCATGGCTTTTATTCCGTAATCAAAGTTGTATTATTATTTTTAATTATTAGCCAAAAACACTCAAAACTCGTTTTTGTCTTGCTGTCTTTGGAGCGTTCCTCTAGTTATTTACAAAATCCTATTGAAATAAACATTAATCAACGTTTTAGTTGGTTAATAATTCCAACGAGGATACGATTACGCCATAGAGAAATAGGGGTCAACCAATCACCATTCGCCAACTTCAATTTCAATCTTCAACATTCCACATCTCCCCCCTTGAATTTTTGTTCCCCAAGTTATGTAAAAAAAATAATGGAGATTTTTACATTAGGACATGACGAAATAGATTGATGTATGAAAGAATGTGCGGGTAAATGATCCTTTTTAAAGAAGTTTTTTAATAAATGATTGAATTTCTGTAAATTTATAGAAATAATTATTTTTTTTAAATGGTTAATTAGTGATTTTTTTCTTTTGATAAAATAATTAGTGATTGACTAATTGAACATGGTTAATTAAAGATTGACCAATATAAATATGTCTTTTGAAGTGATTGATTATGGTTAGTCAATCACGGTAATTTTTCTAAATAAAAAAAAATCTCGATCATTTATTTAAATAAGTGTTCAAAATTTCATATTTACTTAAATCTCTCATGTGTTAATTAGGATTCTATTTTTTAACTGTTAGATCGGTATTAGAACCTACATGTTTTATTATATTTTTCTTAGAATAATTGGTCTAAATGGTCCTTGAACTCTTTAAGAGGTGATCCATGTTTTTTTTTTTACCATGCTGATCCTAAACTCTCTAAAAAGGTGACGATTTGATCATTTTCGTCTGATTTCATTAACAAACTCACAGAATGATTATATGAAAAGTATATTTTATGCTTTTTTGAAGGAAAATACCTTTTAAAAAAAAAAAGGAGTGATCATATGAGAAGTATATTTTATGCGTTTTGAAGGAAAATACCTTAAAAAAAAAAAAAAAAAAGAGTGAAAGTGAAAGTGACAGTTTTTTTAGTTTGCATGCAAAAGAGGGTGACAAGAGGAAAAGAGAGCTTAGTATAAGCAGGAACAATTTGTCAGAATAGTTTCCCGTAGAAATGGTTACACATGGTGGGACTTTGGCTACTATTTTTATTTTTATTTTTTCTTTTTCTTTTTTGGTTAGGGTCTTGGCTATTCTTTAGCACTGTCGGAATCTTTTCTTTCATTTCATGCATGAAGATACCAGCCAATTATTTCACTATTCTTGACTGTGGATTTGGAGTTCGGATTCCACCGGACAACTTTTTTTCTACCCTTAGCCTTTTGAAAAATACATGCGGGCCAACTTATAAGAAGTGAACCTCATAGGTGAGTCTATTTTGTGATGTTTAAATTTTTTTTTTTATTAGTGTGCAATATTAATCACTAAAACCGTTTCTTATTTTTTATTTGAAGAGTTTTATAATAGGATTTGAAAAAAATAATCATCATTAAGGTTATGTTTTTCTGTCGTCAAGTTCTGTACTATAGTATCTCTCATGCGCACTTTTATTTTTATTATTTTGTTATGGTTTTGATCAGATTGAATAGTCAGAAATGGACGTAATCAGTATAAGGTACTACTGTACAATCTGTCTCTTGTCAGTATAAGGTTATGTTTTTTGGCCGTCAATTTTATACACTTCACTGTCTCTTTTGTATTTTTTTATTATTGTACTATGGTTTTGATCAGATCGAACAATAAAAAATGTATATTATCAGTACAAGGCACTACGGTAAGAAAGATCATTTTTATTTCTCTGTAAGAAGGGTAGAAAGCACACGCTTCCTCTACGTGGACATCATTTTCACCAAAACTGTTCCTGCTGTCTGTTACTTATATTTCCTGCAGCTTGGAATCAAGCCAAAGTCTTTTTTTTTTGGTGAAAAAAAATTAAAAAACATAAATTATTACATAGTTGTAATTTTGGGTATGCTATTTCTGTATAAGTTTCTTCTTATTGTAAGTCACTCATGAAGCGCTTTATATATATAGCTTCTAAGTCATTGGTGCAGATATCACAAAGCCATTCGTGTGGCCATAGAATTTTCCCAAGATTGTGTCTGAATGTCTATGAGATATAGTAATAGAAAGAGTTTGTAAGAAAGAATATTATAGTATCAAGCAAGGTTTCATAGCAGGCCTTTCACACACAGCATGAATGTTGGTGCTTGATTTCATCCTCCAATCGGTTCCCTCCATGTGTCAAACATTACATCATCAAGAGATCATGTTTATCAATAAGAAGGTCATGACAATAAGGAAATTATTCATTATAGAGTGGACGATCAACTCCTATGCATTTAGGAAAGTGGGTTCAACCTTACTAACTCCAGTAGTGGATTTAACTCTATAAATATGACATTAAGTTCATAAAAAAAATAAAAAAAAAATAAAAAAGAGGAGGAACGTAGCACTCTTAGCCCCTCCATATTCTCTTGTACTCACCATTATATTTACTTGCATACATTGTGAAAAACTCCAGACACATATGAGTAGCTCACTTTAGAATGAACCTATTCGGCGCAAAGTTGCAGGTGCTAAGAAGCTCTCATTTAATTCGCTTGTGTTCTTCAAATTTTATCTAAATTGTTCATACGATCCGTTATAATCTAATAGTTAGAATTAAATAATTTTATATTTAGGCTGAATTGTTGATTAAAAAAGTATCATCTAACGGTCAAAATTAAACGGCTATTATCTAAGAGTTGTATATGTTAACTAACATAAATGTTTGACATAAAATTAAAACTTTTTAAGAAAATAGAACTTGTGATCAAAGATTGTGCCTGTTGTAAGTTTGTTGTATCTTAAAGGTAATTTGTCACATAAATCTATTATAGCAAACTTTATAGCAGGGCTAACAAAAACTTAAGAATTATAAATTCCTAGGGCTCAAACTGTGAGAGAGAGAGAGAGAGAGAGAGAGCTATCCGCGAAGGCCTTTTCTTTACAAAAAATAGCGGTCTCATATTGAAAGTGACTCATTTATTAAGCAATTAAGAGCAGTTATTAATCAAAATTCCTAATCTTCTACAACAGATTCTATTTTTAGTGGCCTTAGATGTCTAATTAGTGTATGGTAGTTCATTCGGCTATAATTCTCGTCAAGATAATCTATAAAGATTGCTTTTAGTTGGAAGAGTTTCCCTAATTGTATTTATTTTTTTTTAATATTGAGATTTAATACAACCCTCTTCAATTATAAAGCATACATAAAATATTTTTTGAGATCTTAACTACATTTTTAAAACTATGATGTTATATATCATGTTTTATTTTATCGATCTTTTTCATACAATATAATATTAAACATGCATCCTTCCAAACTCAAATCTCACTCTATTCTATATCATACCACTTGATCACCAGGTTGTCATTGACTAAGTTATATATGTTATTGGCCTCTTTCGTAATGAGAGAATCATATCTACTTGCAATTGAACTTAGGTTCATTCAATATAGGAGAAATCACCTAAATGATATAAATTTAATATCATTATACTAATATGACACAAATTTGACAATAGACCAATATGACATAAAAATAAAACTAAAGTTTGTATCATATTAGTTAAGAGGGGAAATTTATGTCATGTTTGTTAATGGAGACTATTTTGATAATTTTTCTCTTCAAAATACCACTCATCTATAATTTTTGGAAGAGATTAATTATCTTAAAATACTAACATATGATCCTAGCCTTTATGTACTTGGCATACAGGTGGTTCACTTTTAGTATACCAATGGTTTATTAATTAATTTATTTTTGAAAAAAAAAAATATATATTTATATATATATATATATATATACATTTTATGGTATACCAGAAGTCTATTCTTCTGCATTGGTTTACTTCTTCGTACACCAATGGCTCACTTTTGATAAACCGTTTGTTATTTTTCACTCTTGTCTCTCTTGATACCAACACGACTACGGCGCAAACGACACACGCTCGTTGGAATAAGCTCGGCCTTCTGTGGTCAGGAGAGAGGAGGAGAGTTTGAGGTGAGATTTTTTTTTTTTGTCGTCGTCGTCGTTTTTTGTTTTTTGTCTTTTGCTTTCAATTTAAATTTTTATAGTCATTAAATTTTGTTCTAGTTGATTACTATTTCCATCATGAGATACATACAATAGTACTATTAGTTTACTTCGTGTAGTCAATATAATTAAACGTTATTATGGATCCATTTTATATCATTTGTAATCATGTATATAATCAGTTACAAAAGTAAATATGACAATTTTATTATGAACAAATATCAACCCAAAATATAGCATTACAAAAGCATCGTTATAGGTGCTTAATTCAACTATAACCAAATATCAAACATATCTAGCACTTAAATATTTGTCTTCTTATGATCCTTCAAAACGTTACTTTGTCAAATGTAATCTTTTTTAAAACGTTATTTTGTCAAATGTAATCTTCATTAGATACTTTCGTTTTCTAATTACACTGCCGAAATAGTATTTCCTTATGTGCCTTTTTTAGACATCCTTTTTCTTCAGATATGTTGGTCTTTCCTAATTATGTGCCTTTTTTAAACATCCAGATATGTTAGTTTTTTCTATTTCACTTGTTCTTACCAAATGATTCTATAAGCATGTATATATATATATATATATATATATATATATATGCATACACTACATACTATGTTTGTTGGGACGTTGGTGATTTAAGGTTTTGAATGCCTTTTTTTGAGTTCTTTTAAGTATGAAAGTTTACTCCTACCAATTTAATTACCCGATTTAATATATTTAAAATTAGATACGTCCCTACCTATTCTGATCACTGACACATTAACCATTTGGTGGAGCATCTAGGCTACCACTTCTTCCTAAGGCCCTACATGACATAGTTCCCATTTTAACATTATGATATTATGACCAGAATGAGACGCAATTTGGTCTCACCACAAATTTAATCATAAACTACATGTGGTCATACCATTTTTCATAAAGCACGCAAGAATATATAAGTTAGCATCAAAAATTACAAAAGAAAGACCCCAAGTTTCTAAAAGTCGTCTAAGAAAAATACTTAGAGCTTAAATCATGGCTTTTATTCCGTAATCAAAGTTGTATTGTTATTTTTAATTATTAACCAAAAGCATTCAAAACTCGTTTTTTTTCTTGTTGTCTTTGGAGTGTTCCTCTCGTTACTTACAAAATCCTATATGAGATAAACATTAATCAACGTTTTAGTGGGCTAATAATTCCAATGAGGATACGATTACGCCATAGAGAAATAGGTGTCAGCCAATCCCCATTCGCCAACTTATTCAACTTCAATCTTCAACATTCCACATCTCCCCCATGAATTTTTGTTCCCCAAGTTTTGTAATAAAATAATGGAGATTTTTACGTTAGGACATGACGAAATAGATTAATGTAATAGAGGGTATGCCGGTAAATAATCTTCTTTAAAGAAGTTTTTTAATAGTTTTTTTTTTTTTTTTTAAGATCAATCAGTGATTGACTATGGTCAATCATGATCATTTTCTTAAATAAAAATTTTTTCGCTCACTTATTTAAACAAGTATTTAAAAACAATCTATTTGCCTAATTTTTCTACGTGTTAATTAGGGTTTTATTTTTCAACTACCATCATATTGATAGTAGAAACTACATGTTTTATACATATTTTATTGTTGATGTGATTTAAATCAAATATTCAACTATTAGAAATGTATGTTATTAGTATATAATTTCATCATAAAAATTCTAAGGTTTTGTTTGGTAACAAAATTTAACTCTAACTAAACTGTATTTTTTTATCTCAATTTTTATTTTTTTCTGAACGATCAACAAAATTTATAACTACTTTTTAAAAAGTCAACTCAATTCAAATTTAAAAATTTCATCTTAACTCAAACTTAACTCATTCACCAAACAGACCCTAAAATAAAATAAAATAAAATAAGATTTCTAAGTTACAAAAGATCAGGCGGAAATTTTGAAAACATCCACCGGACAAAAAAGTGAAATCCAAGCATAACTAAGCAAGATTACAATGTCTTTTTGAGTTGTCTAATTACATGACGATTTTCTGAATATTATAAGTACAGATATCTGATTATTGTAATCGTCATTATTAGTCCTATGATTTGGTGGAGTGCAATATTTCAACAATTCTCAATCATACCATCTTCCATTTCCCATACACGTGGCATTCAAGAGAAGTGGGACCCAACACTTGCGGCTAGATGAAAAACAGATCTAATGCTACTTGTGGGTACAGGGTACACGATACGGATTTTATATTGCCCATGTTTAAGATACTATGAATTTAGAGGAAAATATATTATTTATATACACACATACATACATATATATATATATATATATATATAAAATAGTGAGCTGTTGAATAAGGGTCCCACTACCACCGTTACATGCCAGCATCAGGGAGGTTTTACAGGCTTTGGAGAGAGCAATCAAACCCCTGCATGATTGTTTGTCTTGGCCCCCAAAAAAATTGCTTGTATGATTTGTTTTTTTTTTTTTTTTTTTTACTGTAGAAACTTCACTGTGTTTCATGATTTTTATTATTTTTCTTATTAAGAAGTATACTAACCTTTTCTTTTAATATTTGATATCATATTAAAATTTAATAAGATATATAAAAATAATATAATTTAATTAAAATTATTTCAAAATAGATAAAACATATAAAATTGATAAAACTTAATACAAATCTAACCGTTAAAAATGTAATCTGTCAATAAATAAGTACACTAAGATAGAATTCTTCCGTTATGCTTTTTGGCAGCAAACGTACGTTAATAACCAAGCTATTGATTTGATTTTGATGTTCCTTCGTTAAAGGCCAAAGCACTTTTAAATTTGTAACAACAAATAGAATGCACATATTTTTGATCTTTGGATAGGAGTACCATGGGGAACATGGACGCAATCCAGTCGTTCAGCGATGTTTACGTGACAAATTGCCAATTATGTAGAGTAGAATTTGCTAGCTGCCAACTCCAAAACTAGTTAATTTACATTCAAAAAAAGAAAAAAAAAAAAAAAACCTCCAAAACTATCTGATTGTTACATCAATTGAGCTAGCATTAAGAAACATTGATCATAATAATTATGTGGTCTTACAAAATATGGACCAAGCCAATTAAGAGCTATTCATGAGCCTACAATATCAAGTATAGATTTGGTGAATATTTGAGAATTTATGGGTGTTAGGTGGCTATAAGGATATGCTTGAAATGAGAGTGGAATATATATATATATATATATGTATATGTATACACACACACACATACACATGTGGTCCAATAGTAGCAAATTACTTCAAGGGAAGCCATAGCTTGTATATTAGTACATGCTTAGCTAGCTTGGACAACATTATGATTAATTGAATACTCAACTATACGACATTTGTCATTGTGCTGTCGTCTTATATTCTGACATGGCTTGTATAAATGATATTTGACTTAGCTTTTAAAAACTAATGTCTAATAAAAAAATAAAAAATAAAAAATAAAATAATAAAAGTAGAAAACCAATGTATAGCATGTTGAGTTGGCATAGATACAAACCACAATTTGGGATTAGCAGGGTTTAGCTAGAGATCAATCATTATTAGTTTTTGAGCATAATTTATCTTTTTGGCTTCTTCCATTTTTTTTTTTTTCAATTCAAACACTTGTTCGAACAATATCTTGAAGTGGCCAAAACTTGTCCGTGAATAGGAGGACATATTTATAAATTAGAAAATAAGAAAGGGTCATATTTGTAATTGAAGCAAATTCAATTATTTGACACCTAGAGCATCCTCCTATAAAAGCCTCTCTTGGCCATTTGGCACTTCTACCAAACTACAATTTTGCAAAACCAATTTCCCCTCAAGTAACTCTTTCTCTTCTCTTATTAGCTTCTACTATTGAAAAATATGGCCAATTCACTACCATATCCATATGATCTTATGGAAAATCCCAAGAAACCCTACAAACCAAAAATGAAAGGGATGTCCTTTTTAGCCTCTATTTTGTCAATCTTTATTTACATTTCAATCTTCTACTTCTTCAACCTCTCTCCTTCAACTCTCTTCACCAGCACCAAGTTTTGGTTTCTCATATCAAACAATCTCATCCTCATCATAGCCGTCGATTATGGCGCATTCTCTTCGGCGTCCAAAGACAAACTACGCATCTACAACGAGTATGTCATGCATAGCAAAGCAAGGAGTAATTCTTCCTCGTTTGTTTTGGAGTACCAAGAAATCGAAAAGAAGAGCAACAACACTCGAAAACAAACAGATAAGGCCGAGAGCAGGCAAGAAAAGAAAGAAAAAGAGAGCGAACGTGCACAAAATCAATTGCAAATTGTCGCCGTACAAGAGCAAGAAAAACCTAGTACTAATACCGAAGAAGATCAAGATCATATCGAAGATAAAATGATTGTCCACGTTGAAAAGAAAATAGAATGCGACACGAGCAAGATTAGTGAAGGAAGAAGAAATACTTATAGGAGAAGTAAGTCTGACAAGGTCAAAAGAGTGGTGATTAATGAGAGAAAGAACAGTGTAGTTTTGAGGAGGCCAGAGACCAAAAAATATGACCTAGAAAATGAAGGAGAGGCGGTCAATGAGTTCTTAACTATGTCAGACGAAGATCTGAATAGACGAGTTGAAGAATTTATTCAGAGATTCAACAGACAGATTCGGCTTCAAGTGCATAATTATGATAATTAGGAAACTTTCTCATAAGTTTATAGAGAAATGTTAGAAAAAGTTTTGTTGTTGCTTAAGGTTTGTTTTAGTTTGTGCTTTTTTTTTTTTTTTGTCTAATCTTTCAACTTTGTTACTCCTATTTTAGTGTAAATGCTTTGGACTACAGCTAGTAGAAGTAAATAAAAAGATGTCTATTTCAATTGACAAATTTTCCTCCCTTACGATTTGGCTTTTTCTAGGTAGTAGGTGGTAGTTAGGTCCCATAAAATAATTTCACACAATAATTATGGTCATACTCATCATTTTAGAAATAGACCAATGCACTCTTGCATGCATAAATATTGTTCCTGTTGGATGTATTTAAGAAGCAGACTTTGCAAAGGAAATTCGATATTATTATTATTGTTATCAGCTGAAAAGGAAATTCCAGAGCTTGAATAATATTATTTATTCATTACTAATCCCCATTAATGGGGATGATTGATAAATCACAAAAACTGATCACTCGTACAAGAGCAGTATTTAATTTTTAGAATTTGGTAAATATAAAAAAGGTGCTTCTAAAATAGGATACCTCATCAGTAGTGTACGTTTTCAAATGTTAGACATGATTGAAATTATATTAGAATTAAAAAAATTACAAAACGGATGGTCCAAAATGGATGGTCCGTGTACAGATATGATTTTTTTTTTTTTTTATGCCAAATAGAAATGGTAGTTTAATCAAATAAATAAGAAAAAAGCATTTAAATGACACAAAATTAAAAATTAATAAATTGCACTAACATGATACAAAAAATTTGATAAGAGACTAATATAACACAAAATTAAATTAAAGTTTCTGTATATTGGACAAGAACAGAAAATTTATATCATATTAATCAATTGATGAAAAGAAGATAGCTATTTGAGTAATTAATAATCATGTCAAAATTTTAAAATAGAATTGAATAAATAAGCACAAAAGGAGAGTTAGAGTAAAGAGAGTATCATGTTTAATCCCACAAAAAAAAAAAAAAAAAATTGCATAAACTATTGGAAAATAATTGAACATGTGGGCCTACATATATAATTAAATGTGTGTTATAGGCTATCTTAAAGTTCAGCCCATTTAAAGTGGTCTAACTAAGGTTAATTTTTATTAGGCATTGGGCATTAAATATAGTATGAGTTTATTATGTGTAAAGGCCTAATTTCATATTTCTATTTTGGCCTATTTCTAATTTTATGATGGGCCAAAATAGAAATATGAAAAGTATAACTACTACAGTTATTTTAAATGCTTATGGTCCCTGATTCATACGATACATTCATTCCTATTTTTTTTGACATCCCATCATCAGTAAGAATATAGAGATTCTTATCTGAGGAAAATCGTATTGGATTAGAAGATCCGTAACCCATAATCATCTCCTTCCCATGGATCAAGGTATAATTCTGCTTTCATTCTCTTGATGATTTGACATGGTGGATCTTGGATGATTTGGATTTTCTCCATTAAATTTTTCGGTTTCTTATTCTAACAAGTGGTATCAGAGAGTTCTCCTTGTTCAACCATTGAGAATTAAGTTTTCTTTCTAAATTAGGTTTGATTTTTGTTGGATTTAAAAATAGTTATGGTTATGGATTCTTCGATTTTGTTCTTCCAAAATTCCAGAATCTTCTCTTGTTGATGATGATATGATGTAATATTGATGTTTTGTTATGGATTAAAGACATTAAGGAAGAATTTTAGGGTTAAGAATTCGCATATTAGGCTTTGGAATGCGAATTTTCGACCCTAAATTTTGAATTTTGGACTTTGGAAACTACTACGAGTTGTACGGGTGCTACATCGCACTTTTCCGGTGCTACAGCACACTTATACGGCCCAGATACAGACCCAGGCCGCGAAACAACATGCAACGCTGGTTTTCAACACTGCAGCCCCATATTTGGGCGCTGCAGCGCCACCTCAACGAAGAAAAATAAAAAGAAAAAGAAAAAGAAAAAAAAATGACGGTGAGTTTTGTTTTGTTTTTTTGGCCTCTATTCATTCATCTATATATATATATATATATATATATATAAAGATGAATAAAGATTAAGAAAGAAAATAATAATAATAATAATTACTATTTTTTTATAATTAAATTCAAATTTTGGTTTATTGATTATATCTTTTGGATATCTAATATTCGAAAATGGATTGATTAAAACAACATGTTACCAAAATAACCTCTCTTGTGTAGATTAATTTATTTGGAATATAAAGATGGTTATGTGTGTGTAATTCATACAGATATTGACTGGCGCAAAGGAAGGTTAATATTTGACAGAATTGCATGCACACTTGTGGTAATAAATATGTGACAATTATAAGGTATTCTATGTGAATACCTATTGTTTGACAGGATTCATTGTCAATATTTGATTACTACATCAAGAATACCACTTACAAGTTAATATTTCTGTCCAAAGACTAAATATTAATGTCGTATTAGGTATCTTGTGATGGAGCCCACCATTATTTGAATTTATTGATTGTTTGATATGCATTCTTATGTGAACATGTTATTTTGCTTGTTTTATTCTCTGTTCAGCTAGTGCATCTGCTTCTACTATTTCTGCTAATGTCAATTCCATCCCTATGCTAAATGGAGCCAACTTCAAGGATTGGAAAGAGAACGTTATGATCGTTCTCGAGTGCATGGATCTAGACCTTGCACTAAGGATTGAACGACCCGCTGACCTTACAAACAAAAGTTCCACTGAGGAAAAACGGGGCGTGGAAAGGTAGGATCGTTCAAATCGTATGAGTCTCTTGATCATAAAGCGTGGAATTCCGGAAGCCTTTAGAGGCGCTGTGTCTGAAAAGGTTACTACTGCCAAGGAGTTTCTTGAGGAAATTGAAAAGTGTTTTGCTAAAAACGATAAGGCTGAAACACGTACGCTTTTGGCAAGCTTGATTTCAATGAGGTATAAAGGAAAAGGAAATATAAGGGAGTACATCATGGAGATGTTTCATCTTGCTTCAAAACTAAAGATACTAAAGTTAGAGCTGTCTTAGGATTTACTTGTGCATTTAGTTTTGATTTCACTTCCTGTACAATTCAGTCAATTTAAGGTCAGTTATAATTGTCAAAAGGACAAATGGTCTCTAAATGAGCACATCTCTCATTGTGTGCAAGAGAAAGAAAGGCTAAAGCAAGAGAAGACCGAAAGTGCTCACTTGGCAAGTACATCTAAGGACAAGAACAAGAAAAGGAAGAAGAATAAGGAAGTTACAAGTGGTCCAACTCAAAAGAAACAGCAAAAGAATCAAGATGAATAATCAGGCTGTTACTTTTATCACAAACCTAGACACATAAAGAGGGAATATACCAAATATCATGCTTGGCGTATAAAGAAAGGTACACTTCTCACTCTGGTTTGTTCTGAGGTTAATTTAGCTTCAGTACCAAGACGCACTTAGTGGATAGATTCTGGTGCTAGTACTTACATAAGTATGTCTATGCAGGGTTGCCTGAGTTACCGAAAGCCAAATGATGCTGAAAGATTCATCTATGTGGGCGATGGCAAAGCGGTGGAAGTTGAGGCTATAGGGAATTTTAGGTTATTATTAAAGACTGGATATTATTTGGATTTGAAAGAGACATATGTTGTACCGTCATTTAGATGGAATTTGGTTTCTATTTCTGCTTTGGACAAATTTAGTTATTCTTGTTCTTTTGGAAATAGTCAGTTTAGTCTTTCTTTAAATTTAAATATTATAGGTTCTGGTTCTTTATCCTTTTATGATTAATCTATATTTGCTTAATACAGTTGCCTCATTTAATGAAACCTTACATTTAAATTCACGTGGTATGAAACGTAAATTAACCAATGAGAATTCCGCTTCATAATGACAGAAGCGCTTAGGTCATTTCTCCAAAAGTATAATTGAAAGACTTGTGTCCGATGACATTCTTGATTCCCTTGATTTCACAGACTTTGAGGTTTGTGTTGATTGTATTAAATGGAAACAGACAAATATAAGGAGATTAGGTGCCAACAGAGCTTCGGATGTCTTAGAACTAATTCACACGGATATTTGTAGATCATTACCTACGGCTTCTTGGAATGGTCAACAATATTTAATTTCATTCATAGACGATTACTCACGTTATGGTTACCTGTATCTCATTCATGAGAAGTCCCAGTCAGTGGACGTGCTCAAGGCTTACAAAGCTGAAGTTGAGAACCAACTCAGCAAAAGAATTAAAGGCGTTAAATCTGACCGTGGTGATGAGTACTATGGCAGATATGACGGATCAAGTGAACAACGTCCAGGGCCCTTTACTAAATTCCTAGAGGAGTGCGGAATAGTCCCACAGTACACCATGCCGGGATCCCTTAGCATGAATGGTGTAGCTAAGAGATGAAATAGAACACTTAAGGACATGGTAAGGAGTATGATTAGTCATTCCACCTTGCCAGAATCTCTCTGCGGAGAAGCACTAAAGACTGCAGCTTATATTCTCAACAGAGTACCAACTAAGATAGCAGCCAAAACCCCTTACGAGCTTTAGACAGGCAAGAAGCCTAGTTTGAAACATTTTCACATTTAGGGTTGTCCAGTTGAGGCAAGGCCTTATAGGCCAAATGAAAAGAAACTAGATTCCAGAACAATAAGCTGCTACTTTATTGGATACTCTGAGAGATCAAGGGGTTATAAGTTTTATGATCCCACTACTAAGTCTATTTTTGAGATGGGAACTGCAATGTTCTTTGAGGATATTGAGTTTTGGGGGAGAAATAAGGTTAAAAACTTTGTCTTTGAAGATGAATCTTTTTTTATTCCTACAATTACTTTTGACAATGATCAGGTTTTTATTCCTGACATTGATCAAGTAGCAAGTCCAGAACATCAAGACAATGTTGAACAACTCCCCACACAAGATGAAGTAATTGTTCCTGAAGAGCAAACTCAACAACCTCAAAAACAAATGCCATTGAGGAGATCCACTAGATAAAGGAGAAATGCGATTCCAGATGACTACATAGTCTTCCTTCAAGAACATGAGGATGGCATTGGAGTGATGGAAGATGATCCAATCAACTTTCATCAAGCCATACAAAGTTCTAACTCTCACAAGTAGATTGAGGTCATGAATGAAGAGATTAAGTCCATGAAAGATAATGATGTTTGGGATCTCATTTCATTACCTGAAGGTACGAAGCCCATTGGTTGCAAATGGATATTTAAAAGAAAAAGGGATTCGATGGGTAATTTAGAGAGATATAAGGCTCGCCTTGTTGCAAAGGACTTTACTCAAAAGGAAGGCATTAACTTCAAAGAGACTTTCTCTCTAGTTTCAACAAAAGACTCTTTTAGGACTATCATGGCACTTGTGGCACATTTTGATCTTGAGTTACATCAGAGGGATGTAAAGACGGCGTTTCTCAATGGTGACATTGATGAAACAATTTATATGATACAATCGGAAAACTTTGTGTTAGGAGACCCAAAGAGGATGATTTGTAAGTTAAAGAAATCCATCTATGGACTTAAGAGGATGATTTGTAAGTTAAAGAAATCCATCTATGGACTTAAGCAAGCTTCTCATCAATGGTATTACAAATTTCATTAAATAATAGTCTCGTTTGGTTCTGAGGTGAATGCAGTTAATGATCGGGAATACCACAAGTTCAGTGAAATATGTGATAGCCTTGATGTTCCAGTCAGACTTGATTTATAAAACACAGAAATACTCAAAAGGTCGACCCCTTATTCCCACATCGAGGTATACGACAACATGTATGCTTAGTACCAGTAGCAAACAAAAGATAGCTGAATAACTTAATAACAAAAAGGTTATAAAATAAAACAATAAAATCACTATAGTTCACATTTTTCACAAGTTTGAGAGCATCTATTTTAGCAACAAAAATCCGGATATCAACATGGTTAGCCAAGTCCAGCCTTCAGCCACATGGGAAGTGAATTTTCTATTGATTTTCCAAGCCAAACAAGCATTTGAACCACTCTCTCATTACCGTTCACTATTGTTTTTGTTTTGTTTTGTTTTTTTAATTGTTGGCCGTTTCCAAAATTATAATTAGTGTAAAATTACTTTCTTATAAAAAAATAAAAATAAAAATAGTGTACAGCTTTCATCACAGCCATAAGTGTTTCTCTGTCAAGTCACAACGAACAAGTAGTCATGTAGATTGCCACTCGGGGCTAGCTCAAGTGGTTGGATGCGTGAGTGAGTGTGTAATTAAGGGTTTGATTAGTAACATACCTTCTGGTAGGTCTCTTCATGCAATTTATCTCCATTCGTATCTCAAATCTGGGATGTCTGGAAAAATCGGCGAATAATAAGAACTCGTATCCATTTAACTAAATGAATAATTTTGCAAGATTGGTTTAATGTTCTGACCTTTATGTTAGGCTGCATGATGTTTAGGGGAGCTAGATGGTGGTATTAGTGGCATCTTTCGCTGTAAGTCGTGCGAAATTTGGTTATTCAGATCTATAAACATCATGTTCTCCCATTGAATATTCTGTATGCCTTCCTGATGCTGTTTTTCAATCTGTCTTGATGGAAAGGAAGCAATACTTCAGGAATCAGTAGTAGAAGATGAGTCTAGAGCACCCTTGAAGATCGTGTTGCGGAAAATCCACCGCAAAACATGCTCTGCATCATAACAAAGTTCCCAGAATAATTCAGGAGGTCATAACAAATTTTTGTTGTATAGAATAGTATAGTATCAATAAAATAAATATAACCACAACGCGTTTACGACATAATATAGCTAGCATTCTTCTTCTCTTGATGCTTTACAAGGTCTGAGGTTCGAATTAACTTGTGCACAAACTAACAGATAAAGAGGACTGGGATATGCATTTATAACTTGAGATGGAAATATATATACTTACCTCTAATGTGGGACAGGAACAACAAGCAACCACATGAGATTGACGATTTTGATTCGTCGTTGTTATCTGTTGCCTCGATTTCAAAGAGATTTTCGCTGCCACACGATCTAGAGCTATTGTTTGCAACATCATCTTCTCTTGTAATTGATTCACCTGCAACATCATGATCACCAGCGAAACCAAATTCCTCAACAATTTCACTTTTGCTTGGTCTTTCATCTCTTTCATTTTCTCTATCATACTCGAGTACTAGTTTGCTTCCACTTGGTTCAGCAATTTCTTCACTTATAGGATGACAGTCTTCTTCTACTGATTTCCAGTAATCATGGTCAGATGCAAAATGTTCATCTGCCTCCTGGCGGTATAGAAGGCGGATCCCACATCTTTTCACTTCAGAGGAGTCAATCGGGGTTTTGTTTCAGCTAAAATAATCTATATATACAGGGCAAAAGTGAAATGAAACCTCAGTGATAGTACCTTCTACAGCCTTACATGCCTTCAAAATTCTGTGATCGTACATGAAGAACACGTGATCTGAATTGACAATGGTGGTCTTGTTGCTGTCTATCATGCCTCTATCATTTGCACGCAAAACATATTTGGATTTGTGACTTTCATCGGTGTCAGTCTTTAAATGTATCTCACATTCAAAGTGTAGTTCGTGTCTGGAATAGTTGTGCTCGTTGAACGTAGCCACAAAGCATAAAGTGAAGCCGAGGAAATTGGAATCAAGCCAATTTAGTGGAAGAACGACATTTACTGAAGAACCCGTGGCTTGATAGTTATACCATTTAGGAATTTCATTTCCAGGATAACAGATAGAAGCGTTCACGATATTATATTCTACCTATACCATGAAAAAGTGAATAGCAAATATTAAGTCCACACGAGTTGCTAGAATTTGTTCATAGGATATATAAATTTTGAAGGAATAAGGTCGTACTCGTTTTTTAAATGTTCTCAGTAGCACATCTGTGGCCATGCGTAGAATTCTAAGCTGTGCATCGGCTATTATGTTGCTTCGTGCACTTTCGTTCAATTTCACACAATTTAAGAACAACACGCAAGCTCTGAGAGGATACTCCCACTGATCTTGATGCAGTGCACCATGTAGTATTGCAATCGATGACCTTGAAAATATCTCCAATGATGTGCAACCTTGTGCATCCAAATCCTCTACATCAAATGGAAGCTCTGGTAAAGATCGTAGATTCTTGCAATTACGTATGCAAAACCATTGCAAAGTCGGGAATTTCATTCTCGAAGTGTCGACTCTTTTTCCACTTAGATACCAGTCTGGTAAGGAGTGTAAACTGCGAAGAAAATTATCTGGGATTTCAGACATATCAGAGTCTGAAAGTATAAGTTGTTCCAAGTTGGCTAAGCGTGCAACTGTTGGAGAATGACAATTTAAGAGTTCCGAAAAACCAGAAAGTTCGAGCTTAATAAGTCCTTGTAGTTTATAGATGCTGATCGGGACAAACTTCAGATTTGGGCAGAATCCCAAGATTAACCTTCTAAGAGAAACTAGATTTTCAATGGATGAGGGCAAGTCTTTAATCCCTGTTTCGGATAAATTAAGATAGAATAAACTTTTCATAGGCTTCAATATTTCTGGGAAGTTCTCAAATTTTGAGCAACCGTGAAGATCAAGTAAGGCGAGATATTGCAATTTACAGATGCTGGTTGGAAGACTCCGAAGCCTTTTGCAATTTCTCAGATGAAGGTACTCAAGATCAGATAGAAGCTCAATTGACGACGGAACTTCTTCGATTGTGGTATCTCTTAGATCTAATTGTGCAAGTGTCCTTGGAAGCTCTGGTATCTTTTCGAGAGACGAGCAGCCAGATAAACCGAGATCGGTTAGGGACTTAAATTGACAAATGCCTATCTTAAGGGACATATAGCCTTCAACTTTCGATTCGTCAAGTTCTTCAGAAGAATCCATTGGTACATGCAAATTTTCTTTTAATCTAGTCTCATTTAACTCCGAGTCCTCTAGTAACAACCTCGGAAAGTAGGGGATCTTTTTCAGCGACGAGCACCCGGATAAGTCAAGTTTTTTTAAGGACTCCCATTGAAAAATATTGCTTGGAATATTCTGAAGGCTTTTACAATTCTCAAGTCTCAATACACAAAGATTGCGGGAAGATCCAATCGATTCTGGCAACTCTTCTATCGCAGTCTCACTTAAATCCAAGTCAGCAATATTTTCTATCTTTGGAATATTGTTAAAATTTCGACAACCACAGAGAGAAAGGACTTCTAGATTCGGAGCTTGAGAGAGATCAGGCATTTCAATCAAATTCATGGAGAAACTAAGATCGACATACTTTAAGTTGGGTAAATCCTGAAAAAAATAAAATAAAATGAATAGCTAGAATATATGACTTAGCATTCAATTTAAACAGTAAGAAAATAAAAATACAACAAAATACATCCAAAACATAAAATATACCTGGACTCCATCCCATAGTAGTTCCACCTGGCTATGGGGCATTCTAAGTTCAACAAGATTTTCGGGAGCAAAATCTGATGGCAAAGACTTCGAAGGGTACGCATCCCAAGAAAGATATCTAAGTGCGTCGGGAAGGGAGTGAAGGTCTTGAGGGAGGTTTACTCTGCATTCATCGATAGCGAGGCGAGGACTAGAGATTTTGAGCAATCTTAGATTATATGCATTTCGGAACACGTGAGGACTCAAATCAACTTCTTTGATTTCAGACGTATCGAGGGATATTCCTTCAATCATTGCACTTGCCTGAAGATTAAGTACAAAGAACAATAAGCAAAAATATGTGTGTGTGTGTATATATACACTGCACCAAAATATTTTACCTGATAGGACATTGTCACTAGAACTATTTTCTTAGATAAATTGACGCATCTTGCTATAGAAGTTCATGGTTTTCTGTACTTACATTATTATATTTCAGCACATGATAAATGTCTTGAGCCATAAACAACCTACTCCGCTTTCCAGGCTCTTTAGGGGATTGTAGACGGATAATTTCCCAACCCATTTGTTGTATCAAATCATGCATGCAGAGCTTGTTATCGTAACTGATAGTTATGAGAGATTTATCAATAAGATCTTGTATTCCTATATCTGCAAAGAAACCACAACCATCTAGTACGCCTTGTACATAGTATCTATCCCAACCTTTAAAGAAGCATGCGACATCGAGAAATATATTCTGCTGATTTTCGTCTAGTCCATCATAACTTATTTGCAATATGTTATGTATTTTTTTATTTGGACTAGCTTTTTGTTGAGCCAGTAGACTTCCCCATTGTTCCTTGCTCTTGCTACTGAAAAGAGAGGCCAAGACTTTGATAGCTAATGGAATGCCTTCGGCATAATTCACCACCCTTTCTAAGAGCTCTTTAGAATGTGGTACTAGGGAACTTCTCTTAAAAGCATTCAAGCAAAAGAGTTGATGAGCTTCATCATATTCTAGTCCCTCGACTTTGTGCACTGCACTAACTCGATTTCCAAACGACTGTCTATCTCGACTCGTAACAATAATCCTACTTCCGGAGCCCACCAAATACTTGTGACTTCCAACAAAATACTCTAACTGCTCTTGATCATTCACATCATCAAGCACAATGAGAACCCTTTTACGACTGAGCCTAACTTTATCGTAAGTTGACCAGCTCACTGCATTTGTTTCCTCTAACAAATCTGAGTAAAACTTATTTCGACACTCTTCTCGGCATTTCTCCCATTTTTCTCGGACATTTTCAAGAAAGAAATGAGCTTCAAAGTGATGAACCAATTTGTCGAATATGGCATGAGCAAGGGTTGTTTTGCCAATACCCGCCAATCCCCATATGCCTATGATGCGGACATCATCTGAGCCAAAGTCTAACAAGGATTCAATTTGCTGAATAGGCTGATGAACTCCAACCAAGCCCTCAAAGGCAATATGCGGCGCCATGTTATTAAATTTCTTGATAATATCTCCAACAATTTTTTCAACTAATTCTGACTCGGACCTACCATATACGGAAATAGTCATTTAGTATAAACAAACCAAAAATATAATGCCAACAAATAAACAAATATGTTGATTTACTATCATGACTTTGTATTCAGAATTATTTTTGTCCAACGTTTGCTTCCCTTTGAATGTCAAGAATTCAGAAAAGGCTAAAGATGAACGATAAAAATAAGGATGTAGATGGCAAAGCCATGAATTTTTTCGGCGGGGGTATAATATAAAACATAAAAGACGTAAATCGGGTAAAGTTAAAAATCTTTTATTAAGTAGGGGCACATATATATTTTGAGTAAGGATATAAGTATAGATTTTCAAAATAATTAAATTCACCGCACTGAGTAGTGTAGATGCTGGGAATCTATCGTCAAATTTTTAACAGAAGTTAATAAAAAGGAATGAAACAAATAATCGATTGGGCCCTTCGAAATCGTTAGTGAAATTCATAAAGCATTGTAGTATCGAAATAATCAAGTAAGAAAAATGAAAAGAAAATCAACAACACCGAAATTTAGAGAGGTTCGCCAAATGTATGCTACGTCCTCTGTAAGTGTGATTTCTTCACTGGATATGATTGTTCTTAAATACAATGATCTGAGTGAATTTTGGCAGCGTAAGGGTATGTCAGAATCAGACCAAGAAGTCCCCTGTCTGAATGGGGGTCTTCCTCTATTTATAGAGAAAGATTAGTGGGTCTGAACCCGTAATTCGTGGTGAGTGGTTCTCGCTCAATGTCTTTTGGGACACATGTCATGATGTGGACTTAGCGGTTATTGGGATGAATTACAGATAGTGGGCTTAGCAATTATAAGATATGACGTCATCGTCAATCATGGGCTTGTCAGTTATCATGAAAGATCTGACATGTCATTGTCGATTGTGGGCTTGACGGTTATGGGGAGTATCCCTTGTAATTCTTGTCAAGCACGAGCGATGAACGATGATTAGGAAATGAGGCCTAGTTCTTACGAACGCGCCGTTCGTGGCTTATATTAGATTCGATGTTCGTTCGATCATAGTTGAACTGACAGCTTGTCGATCGAATACGAACGATCATTGTTCACGATTGAATGATGTAATATCGTAAGTTGGGTCTGGCCCAAGTATATGAAAATATTGTAGATTTGACTCAGGAGTTCGTTGTTCGTTTGATAAACAGTCGAAGGCTAACGGTGTAATGGGAAGACGAAGTCTAACCCCAACAGATAGCTTCCCACTCTATCGAGCGATGGATCCTCGATAGAGTGTTTGATTATTGGCGAGAATGCAGTGTCAATCTCTGATGTGTCAGATTAGGGAAATTTGAACGAACTGACATTCTTGATTAAAAATCTTGAGCCCAGGGAGAAAAGTCACTTCATACACGTGGCATGCACTGATTGGGTGTTCCGAATCGACGGCTTCTCCTTTTTTGAAATTTGAACCGTTGTGACTTATGATCTTTGAGCGGGAATGTGAAAAGTTTCGTGATTCACGTCGTTTGATCAGGCGTCACCTGAAAATCAGGACCGTTGAATGTATTGCGAAGCTATATAACGTTTCGCATACCCCCCTTCTTCCCCTATTTCTACACTTGGAGCATTCGAAAAATCAAAGTCCAAGAGTTTTCCCAAGACCTTCGAATCTCAGGCAAGATTTCTTCTCTTCTTCTCCATTTTGAGTAATTTTGATTTGGTAGGCTCTTTATTATTCTGTTTCCGAGTCTTTTTGGTTAATTTTCTGTATTTCTTTTGGGGAAGTGATTTGATTGAGGGGATTTGGCGAGTTTTTCTGGGGTTTTTCTTTGGGTTTTTGGTTTCCTGTTCTTCGTGTTCATCCCTATCTTCATAGGTTTTCGACTGAATAAAGGCTTTAGATCCAAAATTCTTCCATCGTTCATCCAAAATTTGGTTCGTGAACCCATGGATAAGGATAAGCAAATCATCAAGGATGTAGATGTAGAGTGGACAAGTAGTGATTCCAGCGATAGTAGCTCTGATGATGAAGAATGGGCATCGACCATTCGTCGTTCAAGATTCGAACATGAGTTCCTTCAAAATCGAAAGGGTGCTGAGACAAATAACGAAGCATCAGAGAGGAATCGACCGGCGACAATATAAGGAACTGGAGTTTTGTCGATTCCTCCGATTGCTCGATTAACTAAACCTCCTCATCGTTTAAGTGTTGAGTCTTTTCTTCGAACGTCGAACCCTCATTCTGTTTTGACAGAAGAGGACTTGTCGGCCATTAGAGGTCAATTCGGATTTCCGAACGAAGTCCAACTTCGCTTCCCCTTTTCAAACAAGCGAGTAGACACCGTGTCAGAGGGGTGGATCTGCATGTATACCATCTATTTCGAGTGTGGACTTCGACTTCCTATTCCTCCCCTTCTCATCCAGAGCATGCATTATTATCAACTTACTATTTCTCAACTGATGCCGAATGGTATGAGAGTCTTCCTGGGTCTTATTGTAATTGCAGATGAGGCAGGCGTCAAGCTTTCAGTAGATGATGTCCTCGCCCTTTATTATCCACAAGAAAATTCGAAGGACCATGGTAGATACTCGATGTATCCAAGGCGAAAGAAGCAGGTGGTTGGCGAAATGAAGAACGCCGATAGATATTTGCAAGACCATTAGTTTTTTATGCATGTGATTGAAAAATCAATGGGCGGACTAGCCAATGCTTTTTACCCTTTATGGGGTATTCTTCGTAAGTTTCGAATGAAGAACATCGAGGGTTAAACAAAATATTTGTCGTTGAATTCTGATGTAATTTGCTGTTTTGTGTTATAGGCAAGGAGTTAAAGAAGCCGCCTCCGAAAGCTCTTGTATTCGAAGAGAAACTCGAACGCTTGCTTACGCAGCCAAACCGACAGTGGGATGAGATAAACATTCCCAAAAGACTCAAGGCGTCGAGCCTTTGGAAGGACTCTATCGATATCCCAACAGGTAAAGTTAAACGAGTTCCTTCCTAGGTTTGATTGGCCATTCGTGATCAGAGGAGCGTTGAGGAGACTCTTCGGCACTCCGCTGTTCATCGAGCCGCTTACTGATGAAGAGGCTTTGATCGCAGAACTAGCATTAGACACAATGAAGGTAGGATTCCCTAATCCCAAAGACCTTCTTGCGAAGAAGAGGGCTCAAAAAGAAGCTGCGAAAGCAGCTGCAGCTGAAAAGACTGCTCGAGGAAACGAACTTCCGCCCTTGCCAGTGATCGAATCTTCTCTAGAACCTCCAGTTATGCCTGTGCAGTCCCCTACCAAGAAGAGGAAGGCAGACGAAAAACCCAGGAGAAAGGTTCCGGCAAAAAGGAAGAAGGCTTCGAAGGCCTCAAAGGCCTCCACCTCAGGGACGGATGCCGAGCTACGGAAGTCCGAGCAGGATGATCAGAGCATAGGGGTGAATTTGCCACCAGGGACGAGCCTCCTTCAGAATAGGAAACTTAATGTCAAGATCATGCGTCAATTGTTGTCTGACGTTGATCTTGAGACCATAAATAGTGGTCGAATTCCTAACCATCTTGATGATTTATTATGGGATGGTTTGAAGGTATGTTTTCTTATATAAATTCAAATTTCAACACTAATGATCATCTTGGTAAAGTTGTTTAACAATGCCTTTGCACTTACAGAGTAATCTGCGAGCTCTGGGATTGATGTATCGTACTACTAACACGGTAATCGAGGAAAAGAATCATATCAAGGAGCTTGAGGATAAGGACAAAGAGCGTGGGGAGAAGTTGCTCAACATCGAACGAAAGTTTGAAGATGTCAGAGCATGCTCTAATGAGTTGGTAACGGAGCTGCAAAAGGTCACCTAATCAGCGAAAGAGGGGACGGACATGATGAAAGACATGGTCGATAGGTTCGATAAGGCGCAGGCCAAGATCAAAACTCTTGAAGCTGATAACTCCGCACTCGTCGCTCAGATTGTTGACGCGTACGAGAAGGCCATTCTCAAGGCTCAATATGATCTACTAAAGGAGTATAAACAAGGACTCCTTGTCGACGCTGATGTCGATGATGAGATCGAGCTGTACGAGGATACCCTTGATGAGGCTGGATGTTCATCATCTGTCCCTGCCGACATAGTCGTGCCAGCGTCGAACGAATAAGTAGCCACTGGTGTCGAGCCCCCTGCCAACGCTGATCCTTCAGAAGACCGCGAGACGCGACAGTAGATTATGTAGTAGTAGTAGTTGTACTGTTTTTATTTTTATTTTCATTTGAACATCAAGTTTGTATACAATGATGATTTATCAATTAATTCAAACTTGGAATTTTTATCCACATTTGTTTTTATGAAATGACGTGAAATGTCGAATATTTTATGACGAATCGAGCATTGATCGTGTTGTAATGTGTGAAGAATTATCGCACGATTATGGATCGTGTATTTCATAAGAGACGAAAGTTGAACCTTTAAACCTCAACCATGGAGTTGATGGTCATTAAGGTCGTATGTGTAATACCCAGAATTTTTACGGACTCATGATTTCCTTATATGTAAAGAAATTTAAGTCCGTACTATGTGATATGTAATGTTTCATGAAAATTATGAATATCGATGTGAAATTCATAATTTTATTATCAGTATATATTTGAGTTTTCGGTTAATTAGCTACGAGACTTAGTAATAGTTTGACCAGGTTGACTTTAGATTTTACTGAGACGGTACTGCAGTGTATTAAGCAGTATAGGAATTATACTGTGTTTGACCGTCATTACGGATGAAGATGTAAGAATAAGGTATGGGATTGCTCTAGAATAATCATGAATAATATTTGGAGCAATGAGGACTTAGCAGTTTCGAGTCTTAAGAAAAATGTGCAGATGAATTCTTGGACCATAGTCCAGTATGACAATACTGTTTTTAGTATAAAAAAAAAACAGTATTGATATTATCTGAGTTAGTAAGGAAATGGACTGTATAATTATATTAATGGATTTTTGGAATTAAGTGGATAGTTAAATAATTAGGCATGCATTGGAAGCCAAGTGGCTCCCCCAAAGCCGTCCACCTTCTGGGACTAAAGTGCAAATATTTTGTCCTTAGGGGCTAAAGTGTAATTTTAAAAAAAGTAAGTAAGTATGTAATTATTGATTTAAGGAATTTATGGATATTCCTAACCAAGCCTCCAACTAGAGTTGAACTAGGCCAATGGCCGGTTACATTGATCGGTTACATTGGGTGGCTTGGAGAACAAGGAAACAAAGTAGAGATAGTTGAAAAGATTTTTCCCTTGGCTCATACACTTGAATGGCCGGTTGTCTTGGTGCCTTGGAGAGCAAGCATTTAGCTTGGTGATGTAAGCAAGGTGATGTAAGCAAGGTGAGGTAAGCAAGTAGTTAGCTTGGTGAACAAGTAACTTGGTGGACAAGCCATTTCTTGGCTCACACTCATCCTAATGGCCGGCCACCTAGGAGGGTCTTTGGGCAAATATTTTGCTCATTAAACCCTAATATGCAATTTTAGAAATTATTCTCCACCTATAAATAGGTGAGGTTGGTTCACATTTTTGTTGACCATTTAGTGAAAATACCCCAAAACTATGCCAAAATCTCTCCTCACTCTCTTCCCCTTAGAAGCCGAGCCCTAGAGAAGAGAAAAAAAAAAAAGAAGAGAGAAAGAGAAAGAGAAGTGGTGGTCGGAAATTTGGAGAACACCAAAGCTAGTGGTGGCCGAAAATTTTTGGAAGATCTCCAAGCAAAGAGAAAGTCGGTTTTGGTAGAAAGCAAGGGGGAAAAGATTGGATCCAAAACCTAGAACCAACTCCAAGTTGAGTAAGGTAATCCTCTTTGGTTCCCTAAGCTTTTCAATTTAAGCTTTAATTGGAAATTTAAGTGTATTTCCAAAGTTGGCTTGTAAGAGCATAAGCTCATTTTATTTCTTATGTCCTAGTTTAGATTTTTAGATTTGTGCTTGATTAGGGTTTGGTGGTCTCTAATTTATGTTTGATGCATGTTTATGATAATATGTGTTAGAAATTATGTAGTATGCATGTATGCTTTTATGATGTTAGTTGTATGTCCCCATGTGCCTAAGAAGTTATAGGGTATGCATGTTGATGAATAAGTTAGGGTATAAGCTTAAATGATGTATGGATATGCAAACCAATTTACAAACCCTAGCTTGGTGCAAGAACACCCAAGGGTTTGCATGTGAATGCATGGATTATGATGATGAGATTTTACATTAGAAAGCGCTGCATGATTTTTGTAGGCTCACGGTTACGACGTTTGAGGTAGGGTGCGCGTAATTTGACCGTAAAAATGGATTTAAGAAAGAAACTGCTAGTTCGGGTAAAACTAGACAGTTTTCTGGTAAGTGGATTTTGAGGCCCTTAGAAGCCGAATTTGGGAAAACTCAAAACTAAAAAGTTGTAGGAAATGGAAAATGCTAGGGGTTAACATGAACAGTTTTTAAAAATAAGGCCCAAAATACCTCTGTTTTTGTGAAAAACCGAGCCTGGTCTGCCCAGACCCAGTATGCACAGCCAGGCAGGTTCAACAAGGGATAAGGTCAGGTTAAAGGCAGAATTAGGTTTTGATCGAAACACGAAAGTTGTAGGTTTTTATGAGATCTATAACTTTCATAAGAAAACTTTTTTAAAATCTAAACCAATTTTAAAGTTAAAACGGATTTCCAAAAACTGTGCAGTTTTCAGAAAATTCCTGCATAGGATTTCTAAAAAAACAGTGCAAAAGTAGGAAATTCCTACACATGCACTGATAATCAAAGTTTATGGACTATTTTAAGCAGTTTTTAAAAGAGAGATTAAAATTTATCAAACAAGGAATGAAATAAATAAAATAAGCCAAGACCTATGGTAAACAACTATAGGACAAATAGTAACCAAGAAGGTTATCAACTTTTAATAGACCAAATAATTTAGGTTACTTATAGTAACCACATGAGATACCCAAGTTATTGGGTTGGGCCTTACCCTATGGTTACCGATAGTAACCTAATGGGGTAATACTTTGAAAGTAATTAGACTCTAGTAACCCAGTAGTGTATCATTCAAATATGATTGGGCTTATACCCAGGGTTACAAATAGTAACCTAATAAGATACTAATCACTATTCACGTATGACTAAGCCTGGTACCCAGGGTTACTTGAAGTAACCTAACAAGATATTGTTTACGTCTGGTTGGGCCATGAGCCCTAGGGTTATGGTAAGTAACCGAACAAATTATCATTAGTAGATGTGGGAGACATATAACTAGGGTTACTCATAGATGTTGGTTAGGATACTAACATTTAATGATTATGATTTATAGTAAGATAGAATATGAATGACTCTTATCTTACACCCTGTTTGGAAACAGGAGTATGAATTGTTGTCGTGTTTGTTTGGACGATAAACCAAGAGCGTAGGACGACAGGTAAGTACAAACCTCACCTACAATATGGAAAATAGTAAACTATTTTCAAGTATATGACATGTTTTCATGTATGACATGTTATGTCAAGTCATGTTATGCCATGTTATGCTATGTCAAGTCATGTTATGTCATGTTATGCTATGTTAAGTCATGTTAAGCCATGATATACCAAGTTATGCCATGATATATGGTTATGCCATGTTGTAATAAATAAACATGCCACAAGTTATTTTATGCTATTCATCTTTAAGTCATGCCATGTCTATGTCTCATGTGCATCATGACTAATAAGATCACACTTAAAGAATCTTAGTCTTGGTAAAGTAACAAGACTAATACTAAACTAAGACAAGTAAAGTGTCGTACCAACCTCCCGCCAGATCGTGGAGGATTATACAAGTTTCAAGATACTAAGACCTTCCGCCAGATCGTGAAGGTTTACATGATTCCCAGAATTGTTAAGGACCTTGCAAACCCTAACTTTCTATGGATTGCGCGCATTTGGTACGTACACAAGGGGCCCACATGTTAAGCAAGATAATAAGTTCAAGTCCATAATTGATCATAAAAGATCCATAATTGATCATAATTGGTTCATGCATGAATGCACGATATTTGTTATGTTTTTGTGAGATTATGTTTGTACTTGCTGGGTGAAAGCTCATCAGTATATTTCATACTGTAGGTAAGATGCCTGTAGCTTTACTTGGTGGGCCATGGAGACGATGAGGCAAGTGAAGGGTGGTGTGGGATATCACTACACAGATTTTTTTTCCGCAAACTCTTTAGATTATGAACTAGTACATGTATGATTAAGTAGTATGTACCATGTTACGTATGAGATGTTTGAAAAGTCCGGTTTAAAAGGATTTGTATGACCTTTTAATCGGCTTAACAAGTAATGGGTAGGTATGATGAAGTTTACCCATATGGATAAGTTTAATTAAGTTACGAAGAAAAAAAAATTTATTCTGAAATTTTCTGAAAGTTCAAGTGTTAGAAATTAAGAAGTAAGTTAAGTAAGTAAAGTAACGGCCCACGTTTACATAGTCGGCCCTACGTAGACGGCCGGGGCGTTACAGTGTGCCAGTTGAATTGACACGAAAAAACTGAACATATGTATCCGTAATCAAACTCGGACAAATCAGTAGTGAATGTGAGAAAAACGCGTTTTAGGAATCAAGCCAAACGTAGTGAACTAGGAAAAGTAGCTGCACTACGTACCCATGTTTATAGATTAAGCCTTTCGTAGTTTGATTGTATAGTGTGAATTTTTTGATTTTTCGTGACTGGACTCGTACAGGCGTATACGAGCTACCTACGTACCCACGTTGGGATCAAGTCGAACGTAGTTCAATTTTACAATGTAATTGTCTGATTTTGGTGACTGGACTCGTACAAGTGTATACGAGCTACCTACGTACCTAATGTTTAGGGATCAAGTCGAACGTAGTTCAATTTTACAATGTAGTTTTAGGCTTCGACCTACAGGTTCGATCTTGCATCGAACATTCACTGTAACGAATCTAGCCTTTACAAATGTACACAAAGTCTCAGGAAATTAACTTGGTAAAGTTACAAGAAATTACAAGTAGTACTTGTGAAGGTGATGAGAATTCCAGCTGCGAAGCACTTCAAGTCCATCGTTCGTTTCGAGACAGTAAACACCCGGACGAATGACTTTCGAAATCCTGTAAGGTCCTTCCCAATTTGCTCCCAACTTTCCAGCATTTGGTTCGGCAGTATTCTGGAAAACCTTGCGCAACACGAGGTCTCCTTCGTTGAAAATTTGTGGGCGTACTTTTGAGTTGTAATATTTCACCACAGAATACTGATAGTTCGCCACGCGTACGAGTGCTCGATCTCGTTTCTCGTTAAGTACATCCAGACTGTCGTTGAGCATTTCTTGGTTCTGATCCTCATTTTCAAAGGATAGTTGTCGCCGAAGTGTGGGAACACCGATTTCTGCTGGAACAAGCGCTTCGGCACCAAAAGTCAATGAGAATGGAGACTCCCCGTTCGCTCTTCTTGGGGTTGTCCTGTATGCCCAAAGAACGCCATGGAGTTCATCTGCCCATCGTCCTTTTCGAGCTTCAAGTTTCTTCTTCAAATTCTGGACTATCGTCTTGTTGGTTGCTTCAGCCTGTCCGTTTCCTTGGGGATACCTCAGGGTAGAAAAGCTAAGCTCGATTTTCCACCCTTGACAGAATTTTCTGAAGTTGTCAGAAATGAATTGAGATCCATTGTCAGTGACTATTTCTTGGGGCACGCCAAATCTATACATTATGTTCTTCCAAATGAAGCCTTCGATGTCCGAATCCTTTATATCCGCATATACCTCTACTTCGACCCACTTTGTGAAGTAATCAGTGAATATTAGCAGGTACTTGCATTGACCGCTCGCCTTTGGTAATGGACCTACAATATCCATCGAATATTTCATAAACGAATATGGAGATCCGATGCTCGATAGTCGTTCCGCCGGTTGATGGAATACTAGTGAATGCCTTTGGCATTTGTAGCACTGCTTAACGATGTCTTCGCTGTCGTGAAGCATTGTGGGCCAGTAAAAGCCCTGTCGTTTGGTTTTATTGCACAAAGACCTTCCTCCAGAATGATTCCCATATTCGCCTTCATGGATTTCCTTCAGAACGTATGTAGCTTCTTTCTCGTCAAGACAACGAGCGTATGGGCCATTAAACGAACGATGGTATAGAACGTCGTTGATCAACGAAAATCATGCAATCTTCGTTCTGATTTTTCAAGCCTCTTGCTTGTCTTCTAGTAGTAGTCCTTCCTTCAAATAAGCTACAATGGGGGTTCCCTAGTCTTCTCGAACTTCTTCTAAAGCAATCGTGGCTTCGACTTCGATGCTCGGTTCTTCAATAAAGCCGATAGGAATGCTTCGACGTATGCTTGGCTCAGATGTTGAACCAAATGTAGCCAAAGCGTCCGCTTGGGTGTTCAAGTCCCTTGAAACCTGCTGGATCGTATACTCCTCGAAATCCTTTACAAGCGAACCAACGATGCTTAGATAAGCCTCCATTCTTGTATCTTTCGCTGTGTATTCTCCAAGTACTTGGTTCACAACTAGCTGCGAGTCGCTATGAACTTTCAAACGTCGAGCCCCCAGCGTTTTGCCAACCTTAGTCCAGCGATCAAGGCTTCGTATTCAGCTTCATTGTTGGAGGCATTGAATCCAAGGTGGAAAGGTTGTTCGATAATCTCGCCATTGGGGGACTTGCAGTACACTCCTACGCCAGAACCTTTGATATTGGATGCTCCGTCTACCATAAGTGTCCACTAATTTTCTGGTTCAGCGTTCATTGTTCGAGGATCGGGAGTCAATTCAGCTACAAAGTCAGCAAGTACCTGTGACTTCAGGCTAGTTCGGACCCGGTATTCGATGTCGAATTCGCTCAACTCGACCGCCCACTTTGTTAATCGTTCGGACAAGTTTGGACTATGAAGAATGGCTCGCAGGGGGTAAGTTGTCATTACAACGACCGAATGAGACTGGAAGTACGGCCTCCATTTCCGTGTAGCAGTAACGAGGGCAAGGGCTAACTTCTCAACCACTGGGTATCTCGTCTCAGCATCGAGTAGCGACTTCCTGACATAATAAACTGGTTGCTCGCAGTTAGCATCTTTAACCAGGATAGCGCTAACTGCATCCTCTATAACAGCCAAGTATAGAAACAAACTCTCGCCAGTTAGAGGTTTGGCCATGATAGGAGGGGTTGATAAATACTTTTTAAGCTCGTCAAACGCCTGTTGACATCGTTCGTTCCACTCAAACTTTTTATTTTCTTTAAGTAGTCTGAAGAAGGGCTGGCACTTGTCGGTTGAACGAGAGATAAATCTATTCAGTGCTGCAATCCGGCCTGTTAGCTTCTGAATCTCTCGTTTGTTTCTCGGTGATGGCATATTCATGATCGCCCTGATCTGATCTGGATTTGCTTCGATCCCTCATTGTGTGACGATATAGCCCAAGAATTTCCCGGATGAGACGCCAAAAGAGCATTTGGAGGGATTCAAATGCATGTTGTGCTGCCTAAGTACTGAGAAGCACTCTGATAGATGTCCGATATGATCTTCAGCCTTCAGGGTCTTGACCAGCATGTTGTCTATGTAAACTTCCATTGTTCTGCCTAGCTGGTCTATGAACATAGCATTAACGAGCCTTTGGTACATTGATGTTTAGTTAGTTTTAGACTAATTAATTGGGTACTTTTAACTTATTATTTTGTTGGTTTTCACTTTGTTTTTAAGTTCTTTCACTTCATTTTATTCTCTTTTGTAGGATTTAGGTAAAAAGGTGGATCCGTTGTTTTTCGGCGTGTTTGGAGCTAAAATGGAGCGTTTGGCATGCTTTGGTGTGAAGATTTTGTTTTGAAGAATTTTGGGCGCCTACGCATCGATTTTATGGGGCCTAGGTGCTTGAATTAAGTTTTTTTAGTATAAAAACCCGAGAGTATTGCGCCTAGGCGCAATTTCAGTAGAGCCTAGGCGCAAATCGTGAATTCCAGTTTAGGGCCTAGGCGCCAGAAAAAGAGGGCCTAGGCGCCCGACACGGATTATGCGGAATTCGTTTTGATTCTCCGAATTTGAAATTCAAAAATCAAATCTTTCGATCCATGATTATAAATAGAATCTTTTTAGGGTTCCAAGGGAGATTTTCGGAGAAAAAGAGAGGTGTGAAGTAGAGGAAAGCAATTGGTGACTTGGAGAAGAAGAGTAGCAATTCCGGAGACGGATCGCGACAATTCCGATTCATAAATCAGTTCTTCTTCTTCTTTCATCATGTTTAGAACTTTATTTAGGATTTTGTTTAGTTTCATTATGAACTAAATTTCTTTTTCTAGGGCTACGATGTAGCCGGATTATGATTGTTCAAATTTATTATGGTGTAATTCAATTTTGATGTTTATTCATATCTATACTGAGTGTTTAATTTATTCTTAATGCTTGTGAAAGTGTGCGCGCCCTTTCCCATTGATTTGTGATCTAATTTGAGACTGAGAAGTGATAGTTAGATTAGACTTTGATTAAATACGATGAGATTGTCATAGGATAGAGATATCTATGAGGCTTATGTGATACTATGAATTTCTTGTTCTTAATAAATCATGATAGGTTTGGAGTTTGAGACCGAGAGGTGAAAACTGGCTTGTTGTGATAATTTGCTAATGCTTGAGAAAGATTAGTGATTACATTAGGGAAATTTGTCATCAGCATAGGTATAAGCGTTGGGTGATTAAATTTGATGTTTTGAGTAGGATTAATCCGGTGAATTCGGAAACCCTAGATATCCTAATATATTGAATTTCTCCTTGCTAAATTCGTGCGTTGTGTTTATTTTAAATTATTTTTATTCTATTGCATCTCGTAAAATTATTATTCAAATAGAATTGGGATTAAAGTAATTCGGTAATTAGTAGTATATAGTCCTCGTTGGGAACGATATCTTTTCATCAGGGTCTTGACCAGCATGTCGTCTATGTAAACTTCCATTGTTCTGCCTAGCTGGTCTACGAACATAGCATTAACGAGCCTTTGGTACGTTGCTCCAGCGTTTTTCAAGCCGAATGGCATCACCTTATAGTAATAAATCCCCATTTCTGTGATGAACGTCGTCTTCTCCTAGTCGTCTGGATGCATGAGAATCTGATTGTATCTAGAAAATGCGTCCATAAACGAGAGCAGTTCATGCCCTGCGGTCAAATCAACCAATCGATCGATATGTGGTAGCGGAAAGTTGTCTTTTGGGCAAGCTCTGTTTAGATCGGTAAAGTCGATGCAGACCCTCCATTTTCCGTTCTTCTTTCTCACAATGAAGACATTCACCAACCATTCTGGGTACTGTATCTCCTTTATGAATCTTGCTTCGATCAGCTTGCACACTTCATCATTGACTATACGATTGCGTTCAATACCGAGCTTCTGCCTCTTCTGCTTGACAGGTTTATGACTAGGATCGACGTTGAGTCGATATGTTGTCACTTCCGGGTCAATGCCTGGCATGTCATTGTGCGACCGCGCAAAGCAATCTTGATTGTCTCGAAGAAAATTTACCAACTGACCACGAACTGTATCATCGAGCAGTGAGCCAATATTAATGAGTCGGTCTGGCCTTGTTGAATCAATTTGGATTTCGTCAAGCTGCTCGACGTCCGACTGAGCTTTATCGTTTGATTCCTTCGATGTTAATTGCTATAAGCTTTCACTTTTCTTTAGCTTCATCGAATGGAGGTAACACGTTCATGCGACTTCCTGACTCCCCTTTATCTCCTTTATTCCTCTCTTTGTAGGAAATATGATCCTCTGATGGTATGTGGACGGTACGGCCTTCATCGCATAGATCCGTGGCCTACCTAGTATAATATTGTATGCGGATGGGCAGTCTAAAACTAAAAAACTTGCCATCTTATTCTCTCCTGCTGCGAAAACAGGAAGTTTGATCTTGCCGATAGCCGTGATTGATTCACCATTGAAACCGGTGAGAACCGTCGTCGATTTCTCAATGTCGAATTCTGACAACTCCATCTCTCTTAATGTCGAGAGGAAAAGAACGTCAGCGGAACTCCCAATGTCAACAAGAATTCAACCGACTTCGCAGTTGGAAACGTTCAATGTCAAAACCAACGCATCGTCGTGTGGTCGGCTGAGGTTGGTTGCCTCGCTACTGTGGAAAGTGATCGAATGTTCAGTGGGATCGTCAGGAAGGATCATCGCGATCCACTGTAAGGCTTTTCTTCTGTGAGACTTCATTGCTGTCACAGTCTCTCCACTATAAATCGAACCCCCACAAATGATGCCTATCGTCTTTCGAACGGGCGGTGGTGAAGGCAAATCCTCGATCTGCTGTACTATCTTTTGTTCTTTAGACTCGTTTCCAAGTCCATATGTCTCTCTTCCTTCTCGGTGAGGAACTCCCGAAGATGTCCTTTCTTCAGCAGCTCGGCAACTTCAGCTCTTAATGCCCTACAATCGATGGTGTTGTGACCATGATCCTTATGGAAACAATACTTCGTCATGTCTCTGGCCAGATTCTCTGGTAGCTTCTTCGGCCACATGACGAAGTCTTGGCGCTTCAGGTGAGCGATCAATTCTGATGGGCTGATGCTGAGTGCATATTTGGGTGGTGAAAATGGACGCTTGTGATCACGCCTTGCAGTCTGCTCCTCTCGATGCTCCGTTTGTCTTGTTGGGCATGTGCGTTTGCGTCTAAAAATCTTCTCTCATTCTTCCCTTGCTTTGGTTACTTCTTCCCTCGTACGTGCTATGTCTCACTCGACTCGTTCGTTTCCTCCTCCAATTCAATAAATCCTTTCGCTCGGTGCATAGCGTCTTGGATTGTATGCGGATATCTCGCGTAGATCTCGTTCTTGAATAGTGACTTATGTCTAAGTCCTTTCTTTAGTGCTTCTCTTGCCGTTCCGTCATCAAGTCCCAAAATCTCGGAGATTGCTTTGCTGAAGTGCTTAATGTAAGCACGGAGCGACTCATATGGTCCTTGGATCACACTCCACAGATCATTCGTGGTCTTTCCAGATTGTATGTGAATAGAATAGCTCTTCACGAATTTGAGCGAGAGCTCGTCGAACGAATCAATGGATTCGGGAGGGAGATTGCAAAACCATCTCAAGGCTGCTCCTTTTAGGCTCTGTGTGAAAAGTTTACACATCATATCATTGAGCATGACAGTCGGAATGTTCGTCAACTGTACGACATGTTTGTATTGTAGTAGATGATCGTGGGGGTCTGACATTCCATCAAATCTTGGAAAAGAAATGCTGCCAAACTTTGGGGTGATAGTGTTCGTAATCCACTTTGTAAGGGGCGTCTCTCGATCTCTGTGAGCGAGATCATCGAACCCCAGTGTTGAAGTTGTTGCTCTGTGTATCTGCGAAGAGAAACGATGCTCCATCTGTGCTTCTAATGTCCTCATTTCCTCAGACATTATGCTTCGCATCATTTCTTCAACGTTCCTCGTCCCTGGTGGAACGGGAACTTCTGGTGGTGGTGGTAAATCAGGCGTCGAATGCCGTGTCGAGTTGCCGTGTCTTCTGGAATCAGATCCGTGTGCTGGCTGCTGTTGCTGGTGCTGCTGCTGTGCTCGCCTTTCGTTCCCCATTGGTGTGTTTCCAGGTGTAGACAGGGGCTGCATTGGAGCCACGGGGCTGTGAGCAGTGTTTCTCGTTCCCTGAGGATAGTAGGGCGTAGCGTGCTGCCAGCCCCCAATGCTTGCCCCTACTAAATATCCAACGTACGGGTTGTAGTAGTAGCAGTAGGCGGCCTGTGTGTTGATAGCCATCAACTGGTTCTTCAAAACTTGATTCTCCGCGCTGATGCTTTCCATCTGGTTCTGCTGGGTGTTGTGTTTCCGTGTGAGTTCTTCAACCAAACGCATCAGGTTAGCAATTTGGGCATTTCCTCCTGATGCCGAGGCTTCTAATTGGTTATCAGGGCTACCCTGCGAAGGTTCTTCCTGATGTTCACGTTCGTCTGCCATGAATGCTCTATGAATCTCCAGTGAATGATGGCCAAGGGCCCCACGGTGGGCGCCAAACTGTAGATGCTGGGAATCTACCGTCAAATTTTTAACAGAAGTTAGTAAAAAGGAATCAAACAAATAATCGATTGGTCCCTTGGAAATCGTTAGTGAAATTCATAAAGCATTGTAGTATCGAAATAATCAAGTAAGAAAAATGAAAAGAAAATCAACAACACCGAAATTTAGAGAGGTTCGCCAAATGTATGCTACGTCCTCTGTAAGTGTAATTTCTTCACTGGATACGATTGTTCTTGAATACAATGATCTGAGTGAATTTTGACAGCGTAAGGGTATGTCAAAATCAAACCAAGAAATCCCCTGTCTGAAGGGGGGTCTTCCTCTATTTATAGAGAAAGATTAGTGGGTCTGAACCCGTAATTCGTGGTGAGCGGTTCTCGCTCAATGTATTTTGGGACACATGTCATGATGTGGACTTAGCGGTTATTGGGATGAATCACAGATAATGGGCTTAGCAGTTATAAGATATGACGTCATTGTCAATCATGGGCTTGTCAGTTATCATGAAAGATCTGACATGTCATTGTCGAATGTGGACTTGACGGTTATGGGGAGTATCCCTTGTAATTCTTTTCAAGCACGAGTGACGAACGATGATTAGGAAACGAGGCCTAGTTCTTACGAACGCGCCGTTCGTGGCTTATATTAGATTCGATGTTCGTTCGATCATAGTTGAACTGACAGGTTTGTCGATCGAATACGAACGATCATTGTTCACGATTGAACGAGGTAATATCGTAAGTTGGGTCCGGCCCAAGTATATGAAAATATTGTAGATTTGACTCAGGAGTTCGTTGTTCGTTTGATAAACAGTCGAAAGCTAACGATGTAATGGGAAGACGAAGTCTAACCCCAACAAGTAGTATGTGGCTTCCTCATATATTGTTGCGGGCAAATAAAAAAAAAAAAAAAAAAAAAAAAAAAAAAGGTCAACAAGCGTAAATTCAGCATCTAATTTAGCATGTCATATTTTCCTGAGAAACATACATATGGGTTGATCAATTGTTCATGAGTAGTCAAAGATATGGAAATAACTCTGAACATTTAAAAACAGAAAAGTTAGTTAAAAATCAATTTTAAATTCTTTAAATGATTTGACATATCGTAGTCGATAAGATACAAATTTAGGACATTAAATTAAAAAATTAAGCAGGAGATCTGAGTGTGGAGAAATAAATGAGTTACCTAGAGTCTTGTGTGCTCCAGCCAGAGAGATTGGCAGCTTTTGTCAAAGCATCCTTCCATTTGGCCAATTTGTCAGCGTCGTAGCGTTTTGCAAGATCATCAAGTGCTTTTTTGTAACTGCCACGTTGTTTCCGCACGCACGACGGATCTACACGGTAGAAAACGGGGACGACTCGCCCCATTTTGTGGTCGCATTCGAGAATATGCAAGAGTTCGTCTAAGCACCACGATGAAGAAGCATAATTTTGCGAGAAAATGACGATCCAAAGCTTCGACTCCTCTATTGCTTTCAGAAGCCCACATGAAATTTGCTCTCCTCTTATAAGCTGGTTGTCTATGTAGGTGACAACTTTTCTTCGCTCTAAAGCGGTGTAAAGATGACTTGTAAAATTATCACGAGTGTCCTCGCCTCTGAAACTGAGAAAAACGTCATGCTTCTCTGTGGCCATCGAAGAAGAAGAAGAAGAAGAAGCCGCAGCCACCGCCATATTTGTACCTCAAACTCTACGGATAAAAAAGACACAACATTGCTTTGTTATCTGAGTATGTTCTTGGTAAGTTCGTAAAAAAAAAAGGAAAAAAGGAAAAAAAAAACAACAACAAATTACTAAGATAATAGAAGATCAAGGCTCCGAACAAGAGCATAAGAAACTGCTTGTGTTTACAGCAAAGGGGCTCTGTTTTAGGTTTTGTGAGAGGGGAAGAGATTACTAATAACACGAGTAAAGTGCGATGAAGTAACAAGATAGGCAGAATTTCTTACAAGATATAAATAAATAAAAGAAGAAGAAGAAGTAGTTCGGCAGAAAGTCAAAAGAATAAAAAGAAGATCGGCTGAACGTTCAGAACATTATACGAGAATTTCGGCGAAGCATCATCAAAATAACATATTTGCGAAAGCTAAAAAAATAAATAACATATTTACAAAACTAACTATAAAAGTAATCGTTTGAGGACTATCTCCAAATATTTTTTTTATTTTTTTTTTTCAATTTAAAACTATTTTTAACTATTCATATTATTAACTATCTACAGTAAATTTAATAAGTATGAGATTTAACACTACTTGATGAAAATATTACATAATCTGTGTGCTAGTAGTAGGGTGTTTTTCATACCCTTTGATAGAATTTTCCAAAATGGAAATACTTTTGGAGCTTTCTACTACCATATCATTACTGGTATGTAAAGCCGGCCGAGGCTGATAAATATGTTAAGAGTGAAACAAAAGGGCGTCTTATTCGTTCGGTATTTTTTCAGACTTGCCAAAGACTGTATCCTATTTGAACGGCTCCATTAGGAGGCCACTTTAGGAGGTATCCTAAATTTGTGGTTGAGACCTATTGCACGACAGGTGCAGGCGAGAAAATAGTTTAAAATGGGGAGTTCGAGACTAATTGTTAAAAGGAAAAAAATAAAAACAAAAAAACAAAAAAAAAACAAAAAGAAGAAGGGAAGAGTGAACGAGTGGGTAAAAGGGAGACTCAGTCTACTTTTTTGAGAGTCAATTGGGACTTATTTATATGTTTCCCTATTTTTATTCAACACTTTTTCCATCTTCTATGTCAGTTTGGCACCATGCATGTTGTAGTGATTTAACTAACCCTGCATCATGTTGTAGTGCATCTCAATTTTTTTTTTTTTTTTTTTTAACAGGTTGTTGCTTAATTGCCCTATTATATCTTTCCAATTACACGTTTCATTTCCCAAACTTGCAATTTTCCCGACCAAAAAACATACCTGCTGCATTTTCATATAATAATATTCTACCTACCCTGACATCATGTTGCAGCACATCCCATTATTTTTATATGGGTTGTTGCTAAATTACACTTTCAGATCTCTCCAATTACACTTTCCCTCTCCCAAACTTGGAATTTTCCCGGCCCCACAGCATACCTGCTGCATTTTCATCTATTCACATTCTATCTACACTAAATTTTACTTTCCTTTTCCCCTATTTATACATATCTATCATCAGAAATACACGTTCACCTCCAAATTTTTATTTAAATATACTTTCCTTACACCTTTTATGATACCTACTATTACCAATATGCCATTTCTTCTATTAAAAAGCTTTATCCTTGTCTGACTTAAAGTGTAATGACCTGATTTTTTAGACCGTTAACTAACTTACTTATTCTTAATTCATTTAGTCTTAACACTTATTTATATTAGGTTTCAAAAATACAGTTTTTTTTTTTAAAAACAAATCATATTCGTACTATAAGAGTTACATTTACTAAAATTTTTAACTGAGAAAATTGAAAATTTCTAGATAATAAATATCTAATTCAAATTCGTATTTAGATGATATTTAAAAAGCTATAACTTCATGTAAGTTAAAAGGAAAGATTCTAAAGTCGTTTTCTCATAAAATATTCCTACTAGTTTAATAGTACCAAATTATTGAAAACATAATTATAAATATAGTCGATACAAAATAATTTGAAAAGTCTAAGCGGAAATTAAATTCGTGGTGGTATCCCACTTCCTTCCTTTATCGTCTCCACACAGTTTCGCCAATTGAGAAAACATCTAAGTGGCAGACTGCTAACCCGCGTTACCTACAGTACGAACACATACGTATGAGCTTTCACTCATCAAGTACAAACAATATCTCACAAAACATTTTCATAAAATCATATCATCACACGTAACATCATGAATGTTCAAAAATGCATGTGATCTATGTGTGTTCAATTATGCTTCATTATATACATGTCTTGTCTACTTAAGAGCCCCAATATCGTACTCATATGTGCGCAACCAATGGGGAGTTGGGGGAGCAACCCTCCAACAACCTCAAAAATCATAACTTATAACTTTCGTTCTTATTATATCCTCTCACTAATTGGAGGTTGGTATGACACTTAATCCTATCTTTCGTTAGCTTTATTTTTATTAATTGTGATAATGTGTAGATTTACATGTCACTATGCATCTATCATTATGACATAAATATCTGTGAGGCATGTCGATCATGTCAGTGCAAGAGAAATTATGCACGCCAAATGCTTAATCAAAACAAATACATATAACTCATATACTCATCACATCATCAAGGAAAATCATAACAAACATAGAACATCAACAAAGAAAAACATTTTGTTCTATGTTGTAGGTGAGGTTTGTACTTACTTGTCTTATGTGCTTAAACTTTGGGAATTGTAACTCCTACTACATAAATTCGGGAAAATGTCCTAATTTAAAAATACTTCGTCATTAGAGTAAATCATGGTTATATATAAATATATATTATTTATTTTGCTTTATAAATTGAGGTGAATTTAATTTACTTGCATCATAACTAACTTAAATACTTAATTCAATTAATTATTAAGTGTAAAAGAAAATTCTACTGATTATCATTAATTTAATTTATTTTAATTGATTAATTAATTAATTAATTAATTAATTAATTAGGTAATCCTTAATTATTACTTGATTGGAAAATAATAAATCAATTACATAATTAGTTAGTAATAATATCATCAATAAGTAATGATGTTCTTTAAATATTCTTTCTCATTTATTATTGAATAATTAATAATTAATAATTATTTTAGTTATTAATGATTAATTAATCTCTAATTAATTATCTAGTATTATATTAAAAATTAATGATTAATTAATTTCTAATCAATCATGTATTTAATTATGTAATTACTCAACATAATAATCTTTTTTACACAATTAATAATCACTTATTAGCTCTTATAATTAATTAATTACTTTATTAATTACTAATTAACTTTCTTTGCATAATTACATTTTGTTATATATTTATTAGTTAATTAATTAATTAATTAATTAATCAATCAATTTATATCACCTTGATGACAATGAGTCACCTAAGTTTATACCTTTAAGTGGGTTGTTCCATCTAGTATTAGGCTTGTTAGGCCCAATCTTGTTAGTTATGATCATTTAGTTGGGCTACGATAGTCTCCTGATATATATCTAGTAATCATCTAGTTTACTTTGTCTTGGTCCATCTAAAAACTTGTAATTCAACTTTATAAAATTAGGGTTTTTCACATTATTTGATCATACACTTAATACCAACTCATTTCATTCATATTTATGTCCATATATTATGACTTACCCTCATGTCATATTTTAATGTTTAATAGTTTTATCGATGTGAGATTTTTAAATTGTAAGATTTATTTAAATTTGTGTATAATCCCGTTTTAGACACTTGATGACTCGTTGGAAAGCTTGAAATATCTAGTTTCTATCCTTATAATATGTTTTCCAATATTTCAAGGATTTTAAATATTAATGTGAACTTTTTCCTAAATGTCTCATGATAAAATCTTAGTAAACTATATTACAATATAATATTGTGTGATTTATTATAATTTATGTATATATCCATTTTAAACCTATGATAACTCATTTCAAAGCTTGAGATATCTACTTTATAACCATAAAGTTATTCTTTTAGTGTTTGAGTATTTCATACTGTATACTTAGATTTTGTTACTGTTAGTCTCATGCATGTACCATATGTCCAGATTTATGGGTAAACTTAGAAAAATCATAACAATTCACTTACAACTCCAAATAAGGCAAACGATATATCATTGGAAATCTTATGGTGTCTAGTTATACAATAAGAACATTTTTGCAACAAATTATGGTTTACTGACCCAAAAAATACAAAATCCGTGGTTGGTACAGGATTCCAACAAAAATTCTCAGTTCATAGTCTAAATTTGTAAAATGCAACAAAAACTGCACATTTATCCATTTGAGGCGTATGATACCTTGTTGGAAAGCTTAAAGAATCTAGTTATTAGATCCAAAATTTTGAGACTAAAGGAGTTCATAAAACCCGTGGCTAGACTGTACCCCAGAGGTTCCTTTTCTCTTTAGTTTTGTGTCACAACTTCAAATGCACATAACTTTAGACATACAAAAGCAAACTAAGTGATTCCAAAGCTTAAAATGAAGCTTATCCTCTGTAGAATCTTATTATATAATTTATTTGTCATACCAAAGTTTCTAACGTATGTCATATTACCACAACATCCCTAAGCTCTAACAATGTTCGTAGATCTTACCGAAATACTCCATAGATCCTTTAAGACCTCAGACCTCCAAAGTTCTTTTCAAAACCTTTTCCTAAGTAAGAAGGAGTCTAACATTAAGATTATAACTACATAACATGCTTTAGTTCTCTAAAAATGACCAAAACACAAAGAGAACCACTAGGTTACCTCTAGTAACACATCCTCTAACTCCGCTTCACACTTCTTCGAACTTGGTAATGGGGTTGGTTGGAGCTTGAAAATGGAGGGAGGAGGGTGCTAGAGGGGTGTTGGAGATGAGAATAGTGTTGGTGGTTTTTGAGCTTGGTGATGGTTAGACAAGACTAGGTTTTTGAGCTTAAACTTTGTGAGAATAAGGTGAGATGTTGGGGGCTTGTTTTCAACCAACATTTGTTTTAAAGGAGCTGTATTTTGAGGGGTAAAAATGGAAAATTTTGGCTGATTCTTCCCTTGCATTGTGGCCACTTGAGGGAGGGGTTGGTGTGAAAATTTTTGTTCAACAAAGTGTAAGACAAGTGGTCAATTTCACTTGTACTTGTTTGTGTCAAATTGCTAAAACAACCCACACAATTTCCCTACTTGATTTTGCATGCATGCACCACATGCCCTTAATTTCATTTGAACAAATTTCTTCTTGCTTTTAACCACAACAAATCCGGATCTCCCTCTCAATTCCTTTCTCCTCCTCCCCCCCCCCCCCCCCCCACCCCTTTTTTTTTCTTTCTTCTAATTTTTCCCACCATTGATCAAAGGTTGTCATCTTTGATCTCACCCATTGGATCTTCCATCACACCAATCATTACCTTAAGCTCTCGTTTGTCACTTATCATCTAAAGCTTGGCCATTGATTTGCCTAGGACCTCATAAAATCTACACCATTGATTTTAAATCTAAGCATAATCTTGATCAATCTTCCACCTTTGGATTTACTCTTAGTAAATCCTAATTAGTCATCTCTTATCTATATGACACATTAATTTTTCCAATCATACTCTCAATACTTAAATATTGATATGACCAAAATTAATACTAAGGTCATCAAATTGACCTACTAATAATAGTTGGGGTTCCTTTAAAAAAAATTAACATTTAACCCCTAGTACAACATAATAATTTTTCTTACAAATTTATATGTCGTTCAACTCATCTTCTATATATCTAAATTTCTCATTTAAATCGAGAAACTCAACATTGTTATATCATCGACATCATCATACTGATGATATATATGAAATCATTCATGATATTGAAATTTGATATTCATCAAAATAATTCATTCGAAGTATATTAATAAAGAAAATCCATGATAATAATTCATGAAATCAAGTTTATGAATTTCTAGTGCGTTACATAAAGCTTGCCTATCTGCCTCAGTCCCCATTCTCACACCACATGTCCATTGCCTGACACACTGCCCAACCCACATCAGTATAGTTTGAAATACGGTTCAAACGATATTGGATATAAGACTTGTTGTATATATATGCTTTTTTAGGAAAAACGTATCATGAAATTAAACGGCTAAATCAATCAAAACAACAGTGGCGATTAAAAATATGCAATAGCCTCGATGTCCCAGTCATACTTGAATTATAAAACAAAGAAATACTTGAAAGGTGGGCCCCCTTTTTCCCACATAGAGAAATACGACAACATGTATGCTTCGTACCAGTAGCAAACAAAAGATATCTTAATATCCTTAATAACTTAATAACAAAAAGGATATAAAATAAAACAATAAAATCACTATAGTTCACATTTTTCACAAGTTTGAGAGCATATATTTTAGCAACAAAAATCCGGATATCAACATGGTTAGCCAAGTCCAGCCTTCAGCCACATGGAAAGTGAAATTTCTATTGATTTTCCATGCCAAACAAGCATTTGAACCACTCTCTCATTACCGTTCACTATTGTTTTTTTGTTTTTTGTTTTTTGTTTTTTTCATTCTTGGCCGTTTCCAAAATTATAATTAGTGCAAAGCTTCTTTCTTATATTAAAAAAAAAAAAAAATAGTGTACAGCTTCCATCACAGCCATAAGTGTTTCTCTGTCAAGTCACAATTAACAAGTAGTCATGCAGATTGCCACTTGGGGCTAGCTCAAGTGGTTCGGTGCGTGAGTGAGTGTGTAATGAAGGGTTTGATTAGTAACATACCTTCTGGTAGGTCTCTTCATGCAATTTATCTCCATTTGTATCCCCAATCTGGGATGTCTGGAAAAATCGGTGAATAATAAGAAATCGTATCCATTTAACTAGATGAATAATTTTGCAAGATTGGTTTAATGTTCTGACCTTTATGTTAGGCTGCATGATGTTTAGGGGAGCTAGATGGTGGTATTAGTGGCATCTTTCTCTGTAAGTCGTGCGAAATTTGGTTATTCAGGTCTATAAACATCATGTTCTCCCATTGAATATTTCTGTATGCCTTCCTGATGCTGTTTTTCAATCTGTCTTGATAGAGAGGAAGCAATACTTCAGGAATCAGTAGTAGAAAATGAGCCTAGAGCACCCTTGAAGATCGTGTTGCGGAAAATCCACCACAAAACATGCTCTGCATCATAACAAAGTTCCCAAAATAATTCTGGAGGTCATAACAAATTTTTGTTGTATAGAATAGTATAGTATAAATAAAATAAATATAACCACAACGCGTTTACTACATAATATAGCTAACATTCTTCTTCTCTTGATGCTTTAGAAGGTCTGAGGTTCGAATTAACTTGTGCACAAACTAACAGATAAAGAGGACGGGGATATGCATTTATAACTTGAGATGGAAATATATATACTTGCCTCTAACGTGGGACAGGAACAACAAGCAACCGCATGAGATTGACGATTTTGATTCGTCGTTGTTATCTGTTGCCTCGATTTCAAAGAGATTTTCACTGCCACGCGATCTAGAGCTGTTGTTTACAACATCATCTTGTTTTGCAATTGATTCACCTGCAACATCATGATCACCAGCGAAACATAATTCCTCAACAATTTCACTTTTGCTTGATCTTTCGTCTCCTTCATTTTCTCTATCATACTCGAGTACTAGTTTAAATCCACTTGGTTCAGCAATTTCTTCACTTATAGGATGATAGTCTTCTTCTGCTGATTTCCAGTAATCAGGGTCAGATGCAAAATGTTCATCTACCTCCTGGCGGTATAGAAGGTGGATCCCACATCTTTTCACTTCAGAGGAGTCAATCGGTGTTTTCTTTCTGCTAAAAAAAATCTATATTTAAAGGGCAAAAGTGAAATGAAACCTCAGTGATGGTACCTTCTACAGCCTTACATGCCTTCAAAATTCTGTGCTCGTACATGAAGAACACGTGATCTGAATTGACAATGGTGGTCTTGTTTCTGTCTACCATGTCTCTATCATTTGCACGCAAAACATATTTGGATTTGCGACTTTCATCGGCGTCAGTCTTTAAATGTATCTCACATTCAAAGCGTAGATCGTGTCTGGAATAGTTGTGCTCGTTGAACGCAGCCACAAAGCATAAAGTAAAGCCGAGGAAATTGGAATCAAGCCAATTTAGTGGAAGAACGACATTTATTGAAGAACCCGAGGCTTCATAGTTATACCATTCAGGAATTTCATTTCCAGGATAACAGATAGAAGTGTTCAGGATTTTATATTCTTCCTACACCATTAAAAGTGAATAGCAAATATTAAGTCCACACGAGTTGCTAGAATTTGTTCATAGCATATATAAATTTTGAAGGAATAAGGTCGTACCCATTTTTTAAATGTTCTCAGCAGCACTTCAGTGGCCATGCGTAGAATTCTAAGCTGTGCATCGGCTATTATGTTGCTTCGTGCACTTTCGTTCAATTTCACACAATTTAAGAACAACACGCAATCTTCGAGAGGAGACTCCCGCTGATCTCGATGCAGTGCACCTTGTAGTATTGCAATCGATGACCTCGAAATAGTCTCCAATGACGTGCAACCTTGTGCATCCAAATTATCTACATCAAATGGAAGCTCTGGTAAAGATCATAGATTCTTGCAATTACGTATGCAAAACCATTGCAAAGTCGAGAATTTCATTCTCGGAGTGTCGACTCTTTTTCCACTTTGATACCAGTCAGGTATGGAGTGTAAACTGCGAAGATAATTATCTGGGATTTCAGACATATCAGAGTCTGAAAGTACAAGTTCTTTCAAGTTGGCTAAGCGTGCAACTGTTGGAGAATGACAATTTAAGTGTTTCGAAAAACCAGAAAGTTCGAGCTTTATAAGTCTTTGTAGTTTATAGATGCTGATCGGGACAAACTTCAGATTTGGGCAGAATCCCAAGATTAACGTTCTAAGAGAAACTAGATTTTCAATGGATGAGGGCAAGTCTTTAATCCCTGTTTCGGATAAATCAAGATAGAATAAATGTTTCATAGGCTTCAATATTTCTGGGAAGTTCTCAAATTTTGAGCAACCGCAAAGTTCAAGGAAGACGAGAGATTGCAATTTACAGATGCTGGTTGGAAGACTCCGAAGCCTCTTGCAATTTCTCAGATGAAGGAACTGAAGATCAGATAGAAGCTCAATTGACGACGGAACTTCTTCGATTGTTGTATCACTTAGATCTAATTGTGCAAGTGTCCTTGGAAGCTCTGGTATCTTTTCGAGAGATGAGCAGCCAGATAAATAGAGATGAATCAGGGATTTAAATTGACAAATGCCTAGCTTAAGGGATATACAGCCTTCAACTTTCGATTCGTCAAGTTCTTTAGAAGAATCCATTGGTACATGCAAATTTTTTTTTAATCTAGTCTCATTTAACTCCGAGTCCTCTAGTAACAACCTCGGAAAGTCGGGGGATCTTTTTCAGAAACGAGCACCCGGATAAGTAAAGTCTTTTTAAGGACTCCCATTGAAAAATATTGCTTGGAATATTCTGAAGGCTTATACAATTGTCAAGTCTCAAATCACAAAGATTGCGGGAAGATCTAATCCATTCTGGCAACTCTTCTATCGCAGTCTCACTTAAATCCAAGTCAGCAATATTTTCTATCTTCGGAATATTGTTAAAATTTAGACAGCCACAGAGAGAAAGGACTTCTAGATTCGGAGCTTGAGAGAGTTCAGGCATTTCAATCAAATTCATGGAGAAACTAAGTTCGATATACTTTAAGTTGGGTAAATCCTGAAAAAAAAAAAAAAAAAAAAAAAAAAAAAAAAAAAAAAAAAACTAGAATATATGACTTAGCATGCAATTTAAACAGTAAGAAAATAAAAATACAACAAAATACATCCCAAACATAAAATATACCTGTACTCCATCCTATAGTCGTTCCACCTGGCTATGGGGCATTCTAAGTTCAACAAGATTCTCGGGAGCAAAATCTGATGGCAAAGACTTCGAAGGGTACGCATCCCAAGAAAGAAATCTAAGTGCGTCGGGAAGGGAGTGAAGGTCTTGAGGGAGGTTTACTCTGCATTCATCGATAGCGAGGCGAGGACTAGAGATTTTGAGCAATCTTAGATTATATGCATTTCGGAACACATGAGGACTCAAATCAACTTCTTTGATTTCAGACGTATCGAGGGATATTCCTTCAATCATTGCACTTGCCTGAAGATTAAGTACAAAGAACAATAAGCAAAAATATCTGTGTGTGTGTGTGTATATATATATATTCACACTGCATCAAAATATTTTACCTGATAGGACATTGTCACTAGAACTATTTTCTTAGATAAATTGACGCATCTTGCTATAGAAGTTCATGGTTTTCTGTACTTACCTTATTATATTTCAGCACATGATATATGTCTTGAGCCATAAACAACCTACTCCGCTTTCCAGGCTCTTTAGGGGATTGTAGACGGATAATTTCCCAACCCATTTGTTGTATCAAATCATGCATGCAGAGCTTGTTATTGTAATTGATAGTTATGAGAGATTTATCAACAAGATCTTGTATTCCTATATCTGCAAAGAAACCACAACCATCTAGTACGCCTTGTACATAGTATCTATTCCTACCTTTAAAGAAGCATGCGATATCGAGAAATATATTCTGCTGATTTTCGTCTAGTCCATCATAACTTATTTGCAATATGTTCTGTATTTTTTTATTCGGACTAGCTTTTTGTTGAGCCAGTAGACTTCCCCATTGTTCCTTGCTCTTGCTACTGAAAAGAGAGGCCAAGACTTTGATAGCTAATGGAATGCCTTCGGCATAATTCACCACCCTTTCTAAGAGCTCTTTAGAATGTGGTACTAGGGAACTTCTCTTAAAAGCATTCAAGCAAAAGAGTTGATGAGCTTCATCATATTCTAGTCCCTCGACTTTGTGCACTGCACTAACTCGATTTCCAAACGACTGTCTATCTCGACTTGTAACAATAATCCTACTTCCGGAGCCCACCAAATACTTATGACTTCCAACAAAATACTCTAACTGCTCTTGATCATTCACATCATCAAGCACAATGAGAACCCTTTTACGACTGAGCCTAACTTTATCGTAAGTTGACCAGCTTACTGCATTTGTGTCCTCTAACAAATCTGAACAAAACTTATTTCGACACTCATCTCGGCATTTCTCCCATTTTTCTCGGACATTTTCAAGAAAGAAATGAGCTTCAAAGTGATGAACCAATTTGTCGAATATGGCATGAGCAAGGGTTGTTTTGCCAATACCCGCCAATCCCCATATGCCTATGATGCGGACATCATTTGAGCCAATGTCTAATAAGGATTCAATTTGCTGAATAGGCTGATGAACTCCAACCAATCCCTCAAAGGCAATATGCGGCGCCATGTTCTTCAATTTCTTGATGATATCTCCAACAATTTTTTCTACTAATTCTGACTCGGACCTACCATATACGGAAATAGTCATTTAGCATAAACAAACCAAAAATTTAATATCAGCAAATAAACAAATATGCAGATTTACTATTTAGACTACGTATTCAGAATTATTTTTGTCCAACGTTTGCTTCCCTTTAGACTATTTAGTCTACGTATTCAGAATTACTATTTAGACTACGATTTGTCTTACTATTTAGACTACGTATTCAGAATTCAGAAAAGACAAAAGATGAACGATAAAAATAAGGATATTGATGGCAAAGCCATGAATTTTTTCAGTGAGGGCATATTATAATACATAAAAGACAAATCGGGTAAAGTTAAAAATCTTTTATTAAGTAGGGGCACATATATATCTTGAGTAAGGGTATAAGTATAGATTTTCGAAATAATTAAACTCACCGCACTGAGTAGTATGTGGCTTCCTCATATATTGTTGCGGTAAATAATTAAACTCAAAAAAAAAAAAAAAAAAAAAAAAGAGAAGAAGAGAGAAGAATGACAACAAGAGTAAATTCAGCATGTCATATTTTTCCTAAGAAACATACATATAGGTCTGATCAATTGTTCATGAGTAGTCAAAGATATGGAAATAACTCTGAACATTAAAAAACAGAAAAGTTAGTTAAAATCAATTTTAAATTCTTTAAATGATTTGACATATCGTAGTCGATAAGATACAAATTAGGACATTAAATTAAAAAATTAGGCAGGAGATCTAAGTGTGGAGAAATAAATGAGTTACCTAGAGTCTTGTGTGCTCCAGCCAGAGAGATTGGCAGCTTTTGTCAAAGCATCCTTCCATTTGGCCAATTTGTCAGCGTCGTAGCGTTTTGCAAGATCATCAAGTGCTTTTTTGTAACTGCCACGTTGTTTCCGCACGCACGACGGATCTACACGGTAGAAAACGGGGACGACTCGCCCCATTTTGTGGTCGCATTCGAGAATATGCAAGAGTTCGTCTAAGCACCACGATGAAAGAAGCATAATTTTGCGAGAAAATGACGATCCAAAGCTTCGACTCCTCTATTGCTTTCAGAAGCCCACATGAAATTTGCTCTCCTCTTATAAGCTGGTTGTCTATGTAGGTGACGACTTTTCTTCGCTCTAAAGCTGTGTAAAGATGGCTTGTAAAATTATCACGAGTGTCCTCGCCTCTGAAACTGAGAAAAACGTCATGCTTCTCTGTGGCCATCGAAGATGAAGAAAAAGCCGCAGCTACCGCCATATTTGTACCTCAAACTCTACGGATAAAAAAGACAGAACATTGCTTTGTTATCTGAGTATGTTCTTGGTAAGTTCGTTAAAAAAAGGGGGGGAAAAAAACAACAACAACAACAAATTACTAAGATAATAGAAGATCAAGGCTCCAAACAAGAGGATAAGAAACTGCTTGAGTTTACAGCAAAGGGGCTTTGTTTTAGGTTTTGTGAGAGGGGAAGAGATTACTAATTACACAAGAGTAAAGTGCGATGAAGTAACAAGATAGGCAGAATTTCTTACTAGATATAAATAAATAAATAAAAGAAAAGAAGAAGTTAGCCAGAAAGTCAAAAAGAAAAAGGAAAAAAAAAAAAAAAAAAGATAGGCTGAAAGTCTAGAACATTATACTAGAACTTTCGGCGAAGCATCATCAAAATAGCATATTTACCAAAGCTTAAAAAAAAAAAAAAAAAAATACATATTTACAAAACTCGTTTGAGGACTATCTCCAAATATATTTTTTTAATTTAAAATTATTTTTTTACTATTTACATTACTAAATTTCTATTGTAAATTTAAAATTTAAAAGTTTATAACTTTCTTATTTTTTAAATTGAAACTAGATGATTTTTATATTAAAATACTCAAAACGACGAAACGAATAAATCAAAATACATTTTGTATTTTTCTTAATACGTTTCAAATTTTGGGACTTTTTTCTACATCATAACACATGTTTACAACACAATCTAAAAAATGTCTTTCCAACCCGATCTCCAAAACTCCATTTCTAAATATCTCCAAAACGGGTCCTTAAAATGACATATTAACGAGTAACGTATCTTTTTAATTAAAATAAATTATTAACCAAATAAATATAATAATTTCTTAATAAATAATTTATGTACTGATAAACATGTTAATCATTTTAACAATTTGGTAAAATATCTTATTTTGGCTTTCCTGAACATGTTATTTCCTACATATGCCCTTCAAATAATTACAAGGAGGGAAGCAGACACGTGAAAGACGGGCAAAAAGGAGCACTGGGCCATTCCAAGTTACAAGCCATTGCTAGGTGAGCTAATTTGGGGAAATGCCACAAAGTTTGATGGGGATGTATGTCGATTATGAATATATATATATATATATATATATATATATATATTATGATAGATCACTAAAAATATTCTACGTCCTTGTTACTTATGCTTTGATATAATTTTGTTGACGCAAATATTTTTTTAGCGGATTTTGAAAAAACATTCTACTAGATTTTTGAAAATATTATACGATAAAATTTCGGTGTTCTTTAGCAACACAGTTGGTGTTTTTGATAGAAGAATTAAGAGTTTGTTTGGAGCTCCAACTCAAACACAAAATTTTCAACTCAGTTTTTATTTTTTTCTGAAAATTTTTTATCTTTTCTAAAAAAGTTTTTTATCTTTACTAAAAATTTTAAAAAAATTACTATTAAAACTTAAAAATTTTAACTCAAACTCATTCACCAAACAGGTCCTAATTTAAGTAAAACATATCATGTTGACTTTTGACTAATCCTCTTGAATGTGAAAAAAATATATATCCATAGTGCTTTGGGCCAAACATCATCACTCAAGGCATATTGACGACCAGAAGCCAAGTAGAGACACGTGAAAGAAGAGGAAAAAAGTATCAAATACTTTTTTGTCAATTAGTTTTTTAACTTAAAGTTCGTTTGGTGAATGAGTTGAGTTTGAGATGAAATGAATTTTTTAAATTTGAGTTGAGTTGACTTTTTAAAAAATAGTTTTAAACTTTATTAACCTTTCAGAAAAAAATAAAAATTGAGATGAAAAATTTGAGTTGAGTTTAAGTTAAATTGATTCGGCTTAATATTTTTCACAGTTTTTGTCACTGGCACTGTAAATGCCGATTTGATTGTACGAATTTAACTAAAATAGTCACCTTCCTGTTGGGTAAAACCATGGAATTTTGCAGGAAAAAAAAAATCACATTATGCAAGATGTTTAGTTTTTAAGGTATATAGGTACATTAATGAGGAAAATGTCCTACAACACTCTATGCAATTATTTTTGTAAATTTAAAGTTTTCATACAACGATTATCTTATTGTTTCCATTAATTCTTTAAAAAAAAAATTTATAAACTATATCTGAAGCTACACGCATTTGATTTATTTTAATTGTTGTGGGCATTTTCGCTATTAAAAAAAAAATCGTATAAATGTACCATTTGGGCAAGTGATGGATCCCTTTGGTTTGTAATGATCTCAATATTTTCACTTTATGTAGCACTGATAATTTTTTCCCTAGTTTTAAGAAAATTAATTATGCCCCTATTTAACAAGGAAAAATTTAAACCATAACCCATTCAATAACCAAAATATGTTGTTGTGTCCCTATTTTATATTAAAAAATATATAAATATATATGCCCCCATTTAATACTTGTAATGCATAATTATATCTGCATTCAATAACATAGCATTTTAATTTTTTCCATGATGCTCCTACTGAAAAGTTTTTTGACTCTGCAAACAAAAATAAAAATAGTAGTAAATAATATTTTTACGGCAAAAAAAATAAACTGAAGTAAATTACAATGTTATAAAATATTCGAAATAAATAAAGTATTTATATATCAGTACTTCTACTAAATATCTTTTTTGCAAGTAAATAAATATATTGTTTACGTTTATACTTACTATTTACTTCAAATATTTTTATAATATGTTACTTATTTTAATCATTTACTGTTATTTTTTACCAAAAAAAAAAAAGGTTAAACTATTGGGCTTGAACATACCTGGGTCATTCCATCCAGAACAGAAGCCCATTCTCATCGGATTCAGCAGCTTAATTTATCCTGAAAGGAAGAAACCAATAAAAAAAAAAAAAACAACAAAAAATTTATATTCAGTTGTGTGACTGAAGAGTAATGACACGGAAAAGAGAGGAAGATGGTGGTTTTGGGTTCGTTTTGCCAACTTGACAGCTCTCCAATTCCAACACCTTCTTCTTATTCTTCTTCTTCTTCATACTTAAAGGTCCACACAATTCCCTTACTTGATTTTGCATGCATGCACCACATGCCCTTATTTTTATTTGAACAAATTTTTTCTTGCTTTTAACCACAACAAATCTAGATCTCCCTCTCAATTCCCACCCCCCCACCCCCCCCCCCCCCCCTTTCCTTTTTTTTTTTTCTTTCTTTCTTCTAATTTTTCTCACCAGTGATCAAAGGTTGTCATCTTTGATCTCACCCATTGGATCTTCGATCACACCAATCATTATCTTAAGCTCTCAATTGTCACTTATCATCTAAAGCTTGACCATTGATTTGCTTAAAACCTCATAAAATTTACACAATTGATTTTAAATCTAAACATAATTCTTGATCAATCTTCCACCTTTGGATTTACTCTTATTAAATCCTAATTAGTCATCTCTTATCTATATGACATATTAATTTTTCCAATCATACTCTCAATACTTAAATATTGACATGACCAAAATTAATATTAAAGTCATCAAATTAACCTACTAATAATAGTTGGGGTTCTTTTCAAAAAAAAATAATAATAATAACATTTAACCCTCTAGTACAACATAATAATTTTTCATATAAATTTTTATGTCGTTCAACTCATCTTCTATGTATCTAAATTTCTCATTTAAATAGAGAAACTCAACATTGTTATATCATCGACATCATCATATTGATGATATATGAAATCATTCATGATATTGAAATTTGATATTTATCAAAATAATTCATTAAAAGTATATTAATAAATGAAATCCATGACAATAATACATAAAATCAAGTTTATGAATTTATAGTGTGTCACATAAAGCCTGCTTATCTGTCTCAGTTCCCATTCTCACACCACATGTCCATTGCCTGACACACTGCCCAACCCACATCGGCATAGTTTGAAATACGGTTCAAACGATATTGGATATAAGACTTATTGTATATATATGCTTTTTTAGGAAAAACGTATCATGAAATTAAATGGCTAAATCAATCAAAACAACAGCAGCAATTAAAAATATGCAATAGCCTCGATGTCCCAGTCATACTTGATTTATAAAACAAAGAAATACTCGGAAGGTGGGCCCCCTTATTCCCACATAGAGGAATACGACAACATGTATGCTTTGTACCAGTAGCAAACAAAAGATATCTTAATATCCTTAATAACTTAACAACAAAAAGGCTATAAAATAAAACAATAAAATCACTATAGTTCACATTTTTCACAAGTTTAAGCGCATCTATTTTAGCAACAAAAATCCGGATGTCAACATGATTAGCAATGTCCAGCCTTCAGCCACATGGGAAGTGAAATTTCTATTGATTTTCCATGCCAAACAAGCATTTGAACCACTCCCTCATATTCTCTGATCACTGCACCAATTACCGTTCACTATTGCTTTTTGTTTTTTTGTTTTTGTTTTTGTTTTTTGTTTTGTTTTGTTTTTTTGTTTATTTGTTTTTTTTGTTTTGTTTGTTTGTTTGTTTTTTTTTTTTTCACTCTTGGCCGTTTCCAAAATTATAATTAGTGTAAAACTTCTTTCTTATATACATAAAAAAAAAAAAAAAAAAAAAAATAGTGTACAGCTTCCATCACAGCCATAGGTGTTTCTCTGTCAAGTCTCAATGAATAGTCATGGAGATTGTCACTCGGGGCTAGCTCAAATGGTTGGGTGCGTGAGTGAGTGTGTAATTAAGGGTTTGATTAGTAACTTACCTTCTGGTAGGTCTCTTCGTGCAGTTTATCTCCATTTGTATCTCCAATCTGGGATGTCTGGAAAAATCGACGAATAATAAGAAATCGTATCCATTTAACTAGATGAATAATTTTGCAAGATTGGTTTAATGTTCTGACCTTTATGTTAGGCTGCATGATGTTTAGGGGAGCTAGATGGTGGAATTAGTGGCATCTTTCTCTGTAAGTTGTGCGAAATTTGGTTATTCAGATCTATAAACATCATGTTCTCCCATTGAATATTCTGTATGCCTTCCTGATGTTGTTTTTCAATCTGTCTTGATGGAGAGGAAGCAATACTTCAGGAATCAGTACTAGAAGATGAGCCTAGAGCACCCTTGAAGATCGTGTTGCAGAAAATCCACCGCAAAACATGCTCTGCATCATAACAAAGTTCCCAGAATAATTCAGGCGGTCATAACAAATTTTTGTTGTATAGAATAGTATAGTATAAATAAAATAAATATAACCACAACGCGTTTACGACATAATATAGCTGGCATTCTTCTTCTCTTGACGCTTTACAAGGTCTGAGGTTCGAATTAACCTGTGCTCAAACTAACCGATAAAGAGGACTGGGATATGCATTTATAACTTGAGATGGAAATATATATACTTGCCTCTAACGTGGGACAGGAACAACAAGCAACCGCATGAGATTGACGATTTTGATTCGTCATTGTTATCTGTTGCCTCAAATTCAAAGAGATTTTCGCTGCCACGCGATCTAGAGCTATTGTTTACAACATCATCTTCTCTTGCAATTGATTCACCTGCAACATCATGATCACCAGCGAAACCAAATTCCTCAACAATTTCACTTTTGCTTGGTCTTTCGTCTCCTTCATTTTCTCTATCATACTCGAGTACTAGTTTGCTTCCACTTGGTTCAGCAATTTCTTCGCTTATAGAATCGGAGTCTTCTTCGTCTGATTTCCAGTAATCAGGTTCAGATGCAAAATGTTCATCTGCCTCCTGGCGGTATAGAAGGCGGATCCCACATCTTTTCACTTCAGAGAAGTCAATCAGTGTTTCGTTTCTGCTAAAATATTCCATAGATACAGGGCAAAAGTGAAATGACACCTCAGTTATAGTACCTTCTACAGCCTTACATGCCTCCCAAATTCTGGTCTCGTATATGAAGAACACATGATCTGAATTGACAATGGTGGTCTTCTCTTCATTTATCATGCCCCTATCATTTGCACGCAAAACATATTTGGATTTGTGACTTTCATTGGTGTTAGTCTTTAAATGTATCTCACATTTAAAGCATAGATCGTCTATGTAATAGTTGTGCTCGTTGAACGCAGCCACAAGGCATAAAGTAAAGCCGAGGAAATTGGAATCAAGCCAATTTCGTTGAAGAACGACATTTATTGAAGAACCCGAGGCTTGATAGTTATACCATTCAGGAATTTCACTTCCAGGATAACAGATATAAGCGCTCTTGGTATTATGTTCTACCTATACCATGAAAAGTGAATAGCAAATATTAAGTACACACGAGTTGCTAGAAATTGTTCATAGGATATATAAATTTTGAAGGAATAAGGTCGTACCGGAATTCTAAATGTTCTCAGCACCGTAGTGGCCAGGCGTAGAATTCTAAGCTGTGCATCGGCTATGATGTTGCTTCGTGCACTTTCATTCAATTTCACACAATTTAAGAACAACACGCAAGCTCTGAAACGATAGTCCCACCAATATTGATGTAGTATTGCAATCGATGACCATGAAACAGTCTCCAATGATGTGCAACCTCGTGCATCCAAAATCTCTACATCAAATTGAAGCTCTGGTAAAGATCGTAGATTCTTGCAATTACTTATGCAAAACTTTTCCAAAGTCAGGAATTTCATTGTCGTATCGTCGACTGTTTTTGGACTTATATACCAGTCAGGTATGGAGTGTAAACTGCGAAGCAAATTATCTGGGATTTCAGACATATCAGAGTCTGATAGTGTAAGATATTCCAAGTTGGCTAAGCGTTCAACCGTTGGAGAATGACAATTTAAGAGTTCCGAAAAACCAGAAAGTTCGAGCTCTGTAAGTTTTTGTAGTTTATAGATGCTGATCGGGACAAACTTCAGATTTGGGCAGAATCCCAAGATTAACCTGCTAAGAGAAACTAGATTTTCAATGGATGAGGGCAAGTCTTTAATCCCTGTTTCGGATAAATCAAGGTCGAATAAACCTTTCATAGGCTTCAATATTTCTGGGAAGTTCTCAAATTTTGAGCAACCGAAAAGATCAAGGAAGACGAGAGATTGCAATTTACAGATGCTGGTTGGGAGACTCCGAAGCCTTTTGCAATTTCTCAGACGAAGGTGCTGAAGATCAGATAGAAGCTCAATTGACGACGGAACTTCTTCGATTGTTGTATCACTTAGATCTAAACGTGCAAGTGTCCTTGGAAGCTCTGGTATCTTTTCGAGAGACGAGCAGCCAGATAGATCGAGTTCGATCAGGGACTTCAATTGACAAACGCCAATCTTGAGGGATATACAGCCTTCAACTGTCGATTCGTCAAGTTCTTCAGAAGAATCCATTGGTACATGCAAATTTTCTTTTAATCTAGTCTCATTTAACTCCGATTCCTCTGGTAACAACCTCGGAAAGTCGGGGATCTTTCTCAGAGACGAGCACCCGGATAAGTAAAGTTTTTTTAAGGACTCCGATTGAAAAATATTGCTTGGAATATTCTGAAAGCTTTCACATTTGTCAAGTCTCAATTTATAAAGATTGCGGGAAGATCCAATCGATTCTGGCAACTCTTCTATCGCGGTCCTACTTAAATTCAAGTCAGCAATATTTCCTATCTTCGGAATATTTTTAAAATTTTGGCAACCACCGAGATTAAGGACTTCTAGATTCGGAGCTTGAGAGAGATCAGGCATTTCAATCAAATTCATGGACAAACAAAGATCGATATACTTTAAGTTCCGTAAATCCTGCAAAAAAAAAAAAAAAAAAAAGAATAGCTAGAATTAATGACTTAGCATGCAATTTAAACAGTAAGAAATAAAAATACAACTAAATACATCCAAAACATAAAATATACCTGGACTCCATCCCATAGTCGTTCCACCTGGCTAAAGGGCATTCTAAGTTCAACAAGTTTCTCGGGAGCAAAACCTGATGGCAAAGACTTCCAAGGGTACGCATTCCAAGAAAGACATCTAAGTGCGTCGGGAAGGGAGTGAAGGCCTTGAGGGAGGTTTACTCTCCATCTATCCATAGCGAGTTGAGGGCAAGAGATTTTGAGCAATCTTAGATTATATGCATTTCGGAACACGTGAGGACTCAAATCAACTTCTTTGATTTCAGATGTATCGAGGGATATTCCTTCAATCATTGCACTTGCCTGCAGATTAAGTACAGAGAACAATAAGCAAAAATATGTGTGTGTGTGTATATATATTCACACTGCACCAAAATATTTTACCTAATAGGACATTGTCACTAGAACTATTTTCTTAGATAAATTGACGCATCTTGCTATAGAAGTTCATGGTTTTCTGTACTTACATGATTATATTTCAGCACATGATATATCTCTTGAGCCGTAAACAACCTACTCCGCTTTCCAGGCTCTTTAGGGGATTGTAGACGGATAATTTCCCAACCCATTTGTTGTATCAAATCATGCATGCAGAGCTTGTTATCGTTACTGATAGTTATGAGAGATTTATCAACAAGATCTTGTATTCCTATATCTGCCATGAAACCACAACCATCTAGTACATGTTGTACATAGTATCTATCACAACCTTTAAAGAAGCATGCGATATCGAGAAATATATTCTGCTGATCTTTGTGTAGTCCATCATAACTTATTTGCAATATGTTCTGTATTTTTTCATTTGGACTAGCTTTTTGTTGAGCCAGTAGACTTCCCCATTGTTCCTTGCTCTTGCTAATGAAAAGAGAGGCCAAAACTTTGATGGCTAATGGAATGCCTTCGGCATAATTCACCACCCTTTCTAAGAGCTCTTTAGAATGTGGTACTAGGGAACTTCTCTTAAAAGCATTCAAGCAAAAGAGTTGATGAGCTTCGTCATATTTTAGTCCCCCGACTCTGTACACTGCACTAACTTGATTTCCAAACGACTGTCTATCTCGACTCGTAACAATAATCCTACTTCCGGAGCCCACCAAATACTTGTGACTTCCAACAAAATACTCTAACTGCTCTTGATCATTCACATCATCAAGCACAATGAGAACCCTTTTACGACTGAGCCTAACTTTATCGTAAGTTGACCAGCTTACTGCATTTGTGTCCTCTAACAAATCTGAGTATAACTTATTTCGACACTCATCTCGGCATTTCTCCCATTTTTCTCGGACATTTTCAAGAAAGAAATGAGCTTCAAAGTAATGAACCAATTTGTCGAATATGGCATGAGCAAGGGTTGTTTTGCCAATACCCGCCATTCCCCATATGCCTATGATGCGGACATCATCTGAGCCAATGTCTAACAAGGATTCAATTTGCTGAATAGGTTGATGAACTCCAACCAATCCCTCAAAGGCAATATGCGGCGCCATGTTCTTCAATTTCTTGATGATATCTCCAACAATTTTTTCTACTAATTCTGACTCGGACCTACCATATACGGAAATAGGCATTTAGCATAAACAAACCAAAAATTTAATGTCAGCAAATAAACTAATATGCAGATTTACTATTTAGTCTACATATTCAGAATTATTTTTGTCCAACGTTTGCTTCCCTTTGAATGTCAAGAATTCAGAAAAGACAAAAGATGAACGATAAAAATAAGGATATTGATGGCAAAGCCATGAATTTTTTCAGTGAGGCCATATTATAAAATATAAAAGACAAATCGGGTAAAGTTAAAAATCTTTTATTAAGTAGGGGCACATATATATCTTGAGTAAGGGTATAAGTATAGATTTTCGAAATAATTAAACTCACCGCACTGAGTAGTATGTGGCTTCCTCATATATTGTTGCGGCAAATAATTAAACTCAAAAAACAAAAAAAACAAAATGGGAACGTCAACAAGAGTAAATTCAGCATCTAATTTAGCATGTCATATTTTTCCTGAGAAACATACATATAGGTCTGATCAATTGTTCATGAGTAGTCAAAGATATGGAAATAACTCTGAACATTAAAAAACAGAAAAGTTAATTAAAAATCATATTTAAATTCTTTAAATGATTTGACATATCGTAGTCGATAAGATACAAATTTAGGACATTAAATTAAAAAATCAAGCAGGAGATCTGAGTGTGGAGAAATAAAATTAGTTACCTAGAGTCTTGTGTGCTCCAGCCAGAGAGATTGGCAGCTTTTGTCAAAGCATCCTTCCATTTGGCCAATTTGGCAGCGTCGTAGCGTTTTGCAAGATCATCAAGTGCTTTTTTGTAACTGCCACGTTGTTTCCGCACGCACGACGGATCTACACGGTAGAAAACGGGGACGACTCGCCCCATTTTGTGGTCGCATTCGAGAATATGCAAGAGTTCGTCTAAGCACCACGATGAAGAAGCATAATTTTGCGAGAAAATGACGATCCAAAGCTTCGACTCCTCTATTGCTTTCAGAAGCCCACATGAAATTTGCTCTCCTCTTTTAAGCTGGTTGTCTATGTAGGTGACGACTTTTCTTCGCTCTAAAGCGGCGTAAAGATGGCTTGTAAAATTATCACGAGTGTCCTCGCCTCTGAAACTGAGAAAAACTTCATGCTTCTCTGTGGCCATCGAAGAAGAAGAAGAAGAAGAAGCCGCAGCCGCCACCATATTGTACCTCAAACCCTACGAATAAAAAAGACAGAACATTGCTTCGTTATCTTGGTATGTTCTTGTTAAGTTCGTAAAAAAAGGAGGAAAAAAACAAAAAAAAAACCAACAACAACAGATTACTGAGATAATAGAAGATCAAGGCTCCGAACAAGAGGATAAGAAACTGCTTGAGTTTACAGCAAAGGGGCTCTGTTTTAGCTTTTGTGAGAGGGGAAGAGATTCCTAATAACACAACAGTAGAGTGCGATGAAGTAACAAGATGGGCAGAATTTCTTACTAGATATAAATAAATAAATAAAATAAAAGAGGAAGCTAGCTAGAAAGTCAAAAAAAAAAAAAAAAAAAAAAAAAAAAAAGGGCTGAAAGTCAAGAACATTATACTAGAACTTTCGGCGAAGCATCATCAAAATAGCATATTTACCCCACACACACAAAAACATAAAAAAAAAACATATTTACAAAACTATAAAAGTAAGCGTTTGAGAACCATCTCCAAATATTTTTTTAAATTTTTTTAATTTAAAATTATTTTTTACTATTTACATTATTAAATATCTACGTTAAATTTAAATTTTAAAAATTTATAATTTTTTTTATTTTTTAAATTGAAACTATATGATTTTTATATTAAAATATTCATAATGATAAGATGAATAAATCAAAATATATTTTATATTTTTCTTAATATATTTTAAATTTTGGAGACTATTTTCTACATCATACCACATATTTACAACACAACTTAAAAAATGTCTCTCTAAGTTGATCTCCAAAACTCTGTTTCTAAATATCCCCAAAATGGATCCTTAAAATAACATATTTACGAGTAACGTATCTTTTTAATTAAAATAAATAAATTATTAACCAAATAAATATATTAATTTCTTAATAAATAATTCATGTACTGATACATATGTGAATCATTTTAACAATTTGGTAAAATATCTTATTTGAGCTTTCCTGAGCATGTTATTTCCTACATATGCCCTTCAAATAATTACAAGACGACAAGGAGGGAAGCAAGACACGTGAAAGAAAGGGGCAAAAAGGAGCACTGGGCCATTCCAAGTTACAAGCCATTGTTAGGTGAGCTAATTTGGGGGTATGGCACAAAGTTTGATGGGGATGTATGTCGAATATATATATATATATATATATATATATATATTATGGTAGATCACTAAAAATATTCTACATCCTTGTTACTTATGCTTTGATATAATTTTGTTGAAGCAAATATTTTTTTAGCGGATTTTGCAAAAATATTATACTAGATTTTCAAAAATATTCTACGAGAAAATTTAGGTGTTTTTTAGCAACACAATGGTGTTTTTGATAGAAGAATTAATTTAAGTAAAACATATTATGTTAACTTTTGATCAATTCTGTGAAAAAAAAAAAAAAAAAATCCTAGTGCTTTGGGCCAAACATCATCACTCAAGGCATATTGACGACCAGAAGCCAAGCAGAGACACGTGAAAGAAGAGGAAAAAAGTATCAAATACTTTTTTGTCAGTTAGTTTTTTAACTTAAAGTTCGTTTGGTGAATGAGTTGTATTTGAGATAAAATGAATTTTTTAAATTTGAGTTGAGTTGATTTTTAAAAAAATAATTTTAAATTTTGTTGACCTTTCAGAAAAAAAAAACAAAAATTTAGATAAAAAATTTGAGTTAAGTTTAAATTAAGTTGATTCACTAAACATAGGCTTAATATTTTTCACAATTTTTGTCACTGGCATTGTAAATGCCAGTTTGATTGTACGAATTTAACTAAAATAGTCACCTTCCTGTTGTGTAAAACCATGAAATTTTGCAGGAAAAAAAAAAAATCACATTATGCAAGATGTTTAGTTTCTAAGGAATATAGGTACATTAATGAGGAATATATTCTACAACACTCTATGCAATTATTTTTGTAAATTTAAAGTTTTCATACAACGATTATCTTATTGTTTCCATTATTTCTTAAAAAAAAAATTATGAAGTTTATCTGAAGCTACACGCAGTTGATTTATTTGTTCTGTTGTGGGCATTTTCGCTATTAAAAAAATTGTATAAATGCACCATAAGGGCAAGTGATGGAGCCCTTTGGTTTGTAATTTCTCAATATTTTCACTTTATGTAGCACTGATATTTTTCTCCCTAGTTTTAAGAAAATTACTTATGCCCCTATTTAACAAGGAAAAATTATAACCACACCCAATTCAATAACCAAAATATGTTGTTGTGTCCCTATTTTATATTTTAAAAAAATATAAATAAATATGCCCCCATTTAATAATTGTAATGCATAATTATATCTACATTCAATAACATAGCATTTTAATTTTTCCATGATGCTCCTACTGAAAAATTTTTTGACTCTGCAAACAAAAATAAAAATAGTAGTAAATAATATTTTTACGAGAAAAAAAAAAACTGAAGTAAATTACAATGTTATAAAATATTCGAAGTAAATAAAGTATTTATATATAAGTATTTCTAATAAATGTATTTTTTGCAAGTAAATAAATATATTCTTTAGGTTTATACTTACTATTTACTTCAAATATTTTTATAATATGTTACTTATTTTAAATATTTACTGTCATTTTTTCCAAAAAAAAAAAAAAAAAAAAAGGTTAAAACTATTGGGCTTAAACATACTTGGGTCATTCCATCCAGAACAGAAGCCCATTCTCATCGGATTCAGCAGCTTACTTTATCCTGAAAGAAAGAAACCAATAAAAAAACAACAAAAAATTTATTTTCAGTTGTGTGAGTGAAGAGTAATGACACGGAAAACAGAGGAAGATGGTGGTTTTGGGTTCGTTTTGCCAACTTAACAGCTCTCCAATTCCAACACCTTCTTCTTCTTCTTCTTCTTCTTCTTTTTGTTCAAATTTAAGGTCCACACAAAAGGGCATTCTCACTAGAAGAAGGACCATACTACTGGGACAGAGTCTTGCACTTACTTCTTTACTTCAATTCTGTAACCCAATTCACTCACCTCCTTCGTTTCACCTCGCAATTGCCCAACTACAACCACAACAACAACAAGATGAGCTTCAGCAAGAAGAAGACCGAATTGTACATCTCTTTCAGGTTTCTCTCTCTCTGTTTTTCTTTTTGTGTTTGTACCTCTGCTAATTTGGTTCACCCATTTTGGTTATAATGTGATAATGTGTGTAGGTATAATAGCCACAAATATATATATATATATATATTTTGTCCATCAAGTGTGGACGAGATTTTGTTTTAATGATTTTTTTTTTCTTTTGGTAAATGTTTTAATAAATTTAGACATGTAATATGAGGATAAATTCTTAGAAGAATTCTGCTGTAGGTTTGAAATCCCTTAAAGTGTGGCAATTTTGAATTATCAGGTCATGTAGAATTAGCTGAAATTCAAAAAGTATGAGATTTAACACTACTTGATGAAAATCTTACATAATCTGTGTGTTAGTAATAGGGTGTTTTTCATACCCTTTGATAGAATTTTCCGAATTGGAAATACTTAGGGAGCTTTCTACTACCACATCATTACCGATATGTAAAGCCGGCCGAGCCTGATAAATATGTTAGATTAAAACAAAAGGGCGTCCTATTCGTTCGGCATTTTTTCAGACCTGCCAAAGACTGTATCTATGTTCGATTTAGTTCTCGGAAACAAGATTTTTATTTTTTTTCTGTGTTAATTGTAGGAAACATCTCCGTCGGTTGTTTTTATCAAAGACCTTGAAATAGACAAGAGCCTCAAGACCTCTCCTGAAGAAGTCATGCTTAGAGAGGATAACTCTACAAAAATTGAAGGGACTGGTTCGGGCTTCATTTGGGACAAATTTGGTCACGTTGTACGCCCTTCTAATTCAGTCATATCGCATTACATGTTTCTTCTTTTGTGAGCATTCTAATTAGTCGATTGTGAACAACAAGTGAACTAGAAGGGGGAAAACGAGAAGAAAGAAAGAAGAGACTTCTAAGTTTAAAGTCATGATTAAACATCTTTACATCGTTAACATTCAATCTCGTATGTTGTTAGATACGTCTTTTCACTATTGAAACTAGTAATGCCTTTGTGTACAACAGGTCACAAATTACCATGTGGTGTCTAAATTGGTAACCGACACGAGTGGATTACAGCGTTGTAAGGTTTTTTCCTTAAATCAACTTGTTATTTTCTTGTCATTGTGATTTACTTCTTGTTTTGACCAGCTAAAATGGGAAGAAAATATATGCAGTTTTCAACTTAGAGTTGGAATCTGGTTGAGTGGTAACTGAGTTCTTCTTGGCAGGTATATCTGGTAGATGCAAAGGGAAATGGATTTTACAGGGAAGGCAAGATTGTTGGCTATGATCCAGCATATGATCTTGCTGTTCTTAAGGTTCGGTCTAGCCTACCGTTTTCTCTCTTGTTCTGATATATATTTATATACATATTATATTTATGCCAATTACAATTTAACCAAGTTTTGTGGAAAAACATTTAACTTTTCGAATTTGACATTAAAAGTTAATATTCATATAGAAGTGCTCATTCTAATATCATTTTCAGGTAGATGTTGAAGGATATGAATTAAAGCCTGTTGTTCTTGGCACTTCTCGCGATTTACATGTGGGTCAGAGCTGCTTTGCAATTGGAAATCCTTATGGATACGAGAATACACTTACAACAGGGGTATTTTTCTTTGTGATTTTTTTTTTCCAGACTATAATTCAACCAGCATTTTATTCAATTTTTAGGTCCCATGAATATTACAGGTGGTCAGTGGATTGGGGAGGGAGATCCCGTCACCAAATGGAAGTGCTATTCGAGGAGCCATTCAAACAGATGCAGCCATTAATGCTGGTAAGAACTGATTATTTTCCGACATTTTATCCTTCAAACGGGATTCATCATAATTTTCATTCCTTTTCCTCTGTCAGGGTAATGAATTATTTATATTCAACTCACCAAGCTATATCACCTTTATTGTTACGTTTTAATTGTTGTCCAATTCTAGCTACCCTGCCATCACTTGGTATGAGGTCGGTGCTTCGATAGCAAGCTTTAACTAGCCTGCAAATTATGCTTAGCTAGTTGTAGTTGTTCGCTACTTTGCCTCACTAAAATGAGTCAAAAAAAAAAATCCCGATATTTCTCTAGTTCTAAGTTGCAGCAGATAGATCAAAGTGCCACATGGGTGAACTTCCGTCTGTTATGGCCAAGAACGTTAACGTGACTTGAGACTAAGGGTTTTTTCCATTTGCTCAATTGACTTAGTTTGAATCTTTCAAAAACTCTTTCTGAACCTAGAAGAAGTTTCTCATTTGACACAGATTATTCTTGTTGAATTCTGATTTTTGATCTACATCTTTTTACTGCCATTATTATCCTGTGACTGAACTTGTAGGTTTCATATTTTTCTAGATATTTTCTAGCCTTTGATGAATGGGATCGTACAGGGAATTCTGGCGGTCCGTTGATTGATTCATATGGTCATGTTATTGGAGTTAATACCGCAACTTTCACACGTACAGGTATGTTTCATGTTCGGTTGCATTTCTTAAGTGTACTTTTGGACCAAGCTTTGAGAAACAAAACAAGTCTGCTGTTCAAGCGTTTTCCATTGTGAACTTGGTTACTCATTAGGATAGTGCTGATCTTCTGCTTTACATAACGATAGAAGATTCAACTTTCACCAAATGAGAAAATATCCAAAAATAAATAAATAAATAAAGTTTTCAAAATTATATATTTTGAATAAGGGTAGGCTTCAAGAACTCTCTTGAAAACATTGGAAACAAACTGATTTCCCTCAAGAGTTTAGTATTCCTTTGTTTTGCAGGCACAGGAGTATCATCTGGTGTCAACTTTGCAATACCAATCGACACTGTTGTGAGGACTGTACCTTACCTTATTGTTTATGGAACCCCTTACAGTAACAGGTTTTGATCATTTTTATGTATCGTATCAACAAAATGCAACCTCTCAAGTCGGTTCCGATGGTGCAAAATGCTTTCATAGTTCATTCTGCTATCTTTATTGAAGAGCAAGATGTTAAATGTTTCTCAGTGACTCTAATTCAATGTCCAATTGCACGCATTTGGATTCAAGATAATTTTCATCTTCTCGTTGTAGAGCATAACATATAAGTGTACAAAGGACCGTATGCACAATATTGATCGATGCAATATAGATGTATAACACAATGTCGTGTTGTGCAATGTGTACAAGCAACATTATGCACAACCTAGAGCATAAAAATTCATCTTTAGGGGGGAAAAGAGTCTCAAATTAAATCAATAAGTATATTATCTTTTAGCATATAATATGCATACATTTATCTCAATCCAAACACGCATTGTCGATCACAATTTCAGTCAAACTTCTTGATCTAGGACTGAGAAAGAAGACACACAGAGAATGAGGAGGATTGGAAAGGAGAGAGAATTGGAGAAAGACAAGGGTTGGAAAAAGGGAATTCGATAATCTGTGTGTTTGATTCATCAATCTAAGTCAGAAAATGTTCTCACATCAACTTTCATATATCCCTCATAACGCACTGTGTAGTTCCTAAATCTCTATAAAACATTGATGCAAATCAACCATGACAAGGATGCTTTTAATGTACAGAACAAATGAAGTTCAACGAGTATTCGATCAATCAGTCCTCAATATCATCACAGTAGAAACTAAACCGATCGCTGAAAAATCTCACTCTGCTGCCTCCACGAGATTAAGGTCAACCATAATAAACTCCAACGTCTCAAAAATATCTATCATGTCGCATTTTTCATCCTCATAGTTCGAATTGCTTTTACCAGATCTGAAAAAACGGGTACAAATCATCTCTAGTATTTTCCTATTACGTACCTTGCTAGAGCAGGCTGTTGGCTCAAATTCCACCATGAGCTACCGAGCTTCCGCAAACAGAAATTGAAGGTATTGAAGGGAAGCAGAAAGAACAGCTCCAGCCACCAGTTCAGCAGGCGTGATGCTCATATTCTCTTCAGTTGAGCCAAAGATACACAGAAAGCTATTGGCAGGGTGAGAAAGAGAGCAAAAGAGATTCAAAAGGACTGCAATGTATGTGAGAACTGTTTTTGGTAACCCACAACAATAAATGGAGGAAAAATTTAAAAATTAAAAGCTAACAATTCAGCTACCAACTGTTTCTTGGGAATTTACTCTCTTGAACCGGTCTCTGACACCATTGATGCTAAATAGCATCACCTATAGAAGGTGAACCTTATTTGTAAATCTTATATCGTGAGATCTGCTTTTTATTAGTGAGTGGTGTTTAACATGCCACCAATATCTCTTAACGTTGTTCCTTCCTTCCATGCTAGTCATTAAACAATGCTTGTGTTGAGCATCATGTAAGATTCCAAATACGATCTAAAGATGATTGAACAATCCTAAATAGCATATAGATCAAATGCGGAAATGAAATGGATTGAAAACGTACCTCTTACCATTGATAACGTCTTGCAATCCGGTGATGGTGTTTTTAGTGAGTTTTGGTGTTTTGTAGGTTAAGGAACTTCTAAACCTTAGACAGTCTCAGTTAGATGGTGTATGAGAAACTGAAAAGAGATTGTAAGCTTAGGGGACCTCACCAAGGATGCACTACCTTTGTACATGCTCTGCCCATCACAAACACGTTGGAACGTGCATAAATCATAGGGAGTTATTTTCTAAACGTTTTTTAACATTATGAGACATTATCTCATTCCTAAAATGATGGAATGAACTTGGACCATTTTCTTGCTTTATTCAAATACGATTATTACCAAATTTTAAGGGAAAAAATCTAACATTCTCCTACTTGGTCCATATATTCCATCATTCACCATAATTAGAAATAAAATACATGAATCATGGCGATAGGTTCTCTAAGAAAAATGAGTATCATCTTCCATGTATCACAATGCATTATGTCTCTTAAACACCAGCCCATATAACTTAAGGAATAAACCATATATTTATCCTAGGTCCAAACATTAATGACATTTCTCAAAATAAATAAATGAATATGTACACAAATGAAAACCAAATATGAGAAAACATCATGACATAAATAGAGTTTCGTTACAAATAACATTCGTCCATACAACAAAAATCAAACAAATAAAACAAGTCTCATTCTTTCTGATGATCCTTAAATTTCAACAGTGGCATGCCTTTTGTCAAAAGATCAGCAATCATCAATTCAGTGCTAACGTGTTCAATAATCACTGTTTTATCTTTAACACATTCCCTTATGGCTAAATACTTGAGGTCTATGTGCTTACTTCGACTACCACTTTTGTTGTTTTTACCCATGAAGACTGCAGCTGAATTGTCATAATACATCCTCAATGGCCTGGAAATCGAATAAATACTCTTATGTTGTATATAAATAATAAAGTATATTCTCTCTCTTTTTCAGGTGGCCGTCAAGTTTATTTATTTTGTATCTTTCATATCTAATGTGAGTATAATGTATGTAATAAATTATGTGATTTGGGTAAAAATAACAAATAAATAAAATTCATTGACTATGTATAGTTTCAAATTATCAAATCACATGAGGATGAAATAATACGAATTTAAAGAAATTTTTGACAATATAACATAAATTTAGAATTGTACAATATGTTTAGTAATTTTTGTGAACAATTATTCGAGATTCATACAATAGAATCTCTTATTTTGTAGTATCAGTAAGACATTTTAAGGTTAAGAGGGATAATGCGACAACGAGTGACTTCCTTGCCCAATTTTTCCTCATCTGTATACTGTGGGGAAATTTTTTTTTTTTTTTTAATAACGTGTGAGATATATAATATGATATGTAATGCTGTAGATATGATTAATTGATAACATAATTTTCATTTTAATATTTACAAAACTAATTGCGTGTAGAAGATAAAAGTTGAATATATAAGATAAACATAAAATTCAAGGGAAGTAATCTTTAGTTTAAACATAATTATATCTTTTAACTGTTGAAAGTTGCATCACAAAATTGATTTTTTTTTTCTTATGTTGTTTTCTTTGTTTACGATGTTTGCTAGAGGGAAGGGTGAGGCATTCCTAAGAATTTCTTCAACAAAAGACACATCGATATTGGATTCGCTCGATAAGGGATAACTGGAGAACAAATTCCTGTCTTAACAATTTGAATTATGCTTCCAATCCAAATTCCAAAAATGAATCGGAACCTATGAAACGATAAACTCTCTATGTTCACAACTCTTCTTAAAAAATATTATGGTTAGTAGCATGCAGTTATCTACGTAATTTGTGTTGTTAGCTAAAAATTAAATAAAAAAAGAGTTATTTGTTCATTGTTTGAGAGAGAGAATGTGGTGTAATTGATAAAAATAGATTAAATAAATTTGAATGGATGAATAGCAATTATATTAGATTTACTGTCGGTATTTATATTTAAATAAAATATATGAGATAACTAAATATACATTAGCAAATAATGTTTCCAAACAAACCATAAGTCGCTATCTGTTCATTTTGTCAGCCCCTGACTTTTCACTTTGATTTCTTAATCCAAATAATAGTTTTTAATAACCAGGCAAAGAAAAAAATACATGCCCTACCATGCCCTCTACTAAAGCTGAAAAAGTTTGTGATCTCATGTTAGTATATAAATAATCAAGGTATATTCTTGCTAATGCTATTTGCTTTTGTGTGAAAAGTCTTAGGACCTAACTTTGTAGTTTCAGGTGGCTGTCAAGTTTATTTATTTTATTTCTTTCATTGATTATGTATAATTTCAAATTATCAAATCACATGAGGATGAAATAATACAAATTTATTAAAGAAAGTTTCAACAATCTAATATTTTAGAATTTTACAACATTTTTAGTATGGACAAATTTCATTTTTTCTTCCTAGTGAACTTTGGTGCTTTCATAATTTTGCTTTTTAAACTCTGAAAATTGATAAAAATGCTTTATAAACTATGAAATGGTTTCATATTTGCTCATTCTATCAGTTAAATGGTTTCATATTTACTCCTTAAACTTTGAAAACTAGAAGAAATGCTTCATGAACTATGAAATGGTTTCATCTTTGCTTCTTTTGTCAGTTAAATGGATGAAATTACTGACATAAAGACAACTAAAGTGTAATCTAATAAGGAAAAACTTTTTTTTTTGCCCCTTAACTTTAATATTCTTGTAACTTTGCCTCCAAAATTTGAAAATTGGTGTTTATGCACCAAACTTTAAACAATTAGTAAGAATACCTCTCAAAGTTTAAACCATTAGCAAAAATATCCCTTATTTCATACTTTGGTAATATAAGACTTTGAAAAACTTTGCTTTTGTCCTCTAAATTTTAGTACATCAATAACTTTACCCCTGAAAACTAGTGCTTATAACTCTTAACCTTTAGACTATGATGCCCACAATTATCACATACTTATTGGCCAATGCATTGCATCTTTTCATGATATCATACATATGAATCATATGTTTGAGTGATTATTGACATGCATTTGTCATATTCATAATGTGCATTATATCTTCAAAGTGCATAAGTATTGAGTCATATATAATGTATTGATGAATGATACCATTCCTTGAAGGTGGATCCGGTAAGTGGATCAATGAAAAAGGAGTTTATGATAGTGGCATCTATGAAATTTAATGGATTAAATAGTTGTGGAGCTCAAATATAGTGAAGGATCCAAAGATAGGGTTTTAGGTATACGGGATCTTCGGTACGAGTGTATACACCACATTCGGTAAGTAAGTTGGCTAGTTAAGGCCTAGTTAGTATTTGAGGATTTGTGGGAGCATTCAACACCCCATTAAGGAGGTGAATAAGCTGAAAAGTAAGACACTAGTATAGCTTAGGTGAAATTACTTCATGGTGAAGGAATTGAGGTGTGTGCTTGGCACTTTAAAGTCTAAAAGCAACTAGGTGACTCATTTTCTGCTCAAGCCCTCCAAGTCTGACTTTCTCTGTCTCTAAACGCCATATTCAATTAGGGTTTTGAGAAATTACGAGCAATCTTGAGTGGTTTGATAAATTTTTAGTGGAGAATTTCAAGGAAAAGCCTAGTTGTACCAAGGTAAGGGCAGTTTTGGTTTCTATTTCCTTAAACATTGCTTCAAAGGGTTTGCTATGGAATTAAGCTGTAATTTTTGAATGGTATGTTTGCTCTTATGTTAGGTTAAAGTCTGTAAAACAGTGAGAGTTAATTCAATTCGGAGATTAGGATTTTACCCATGTTTTAGGAACCTGTCCAGTTTCAGGTCAGTTTTCACTGTGGTTCAAATTTTTATTTATTTCTATATGCTATAGGGCTTTGTTGGGGTTGAAAATTTGAGAGTTGTTCCTTATATCTATTACTAAATACCCCTAAAGCCGTTTTGATTAATTCCCTATGGATTGGGATATATGGGCCTGACAATATGGTTGGTACCAGGCAGTGAATAATAGAAATTGTGATTTTGTAATAGTCTTGTAATTTATGGATATTTTTGAAGAAATAATATTGTTTTCAAGTATTGTATGAGATATTTAAGCTTTGGGGAGGCTTAAATACAGGGGGAAGCTATGGCAAAATTTTTTTAAAAACTAGACCTTAAATTTAAAGTCCATTGTAGGGAAACGAGCTCCTTGGTACTGTTATTGTTAATAATTGTTGAAGTAAAAATAAAGTGGTTAAGTTGCTCCATATTTCAGAGGTGTTGAATATCGGATCCCCTGAGATGAAGCCCGAGAATTCTTTTATGCAATATCCAATCACAAGGTAAGTAGAATTGTACCTGTGTCACCATAAAAGTCATGTATATATATTATGTACTTGAAAGTGAGATTTGGGCATATGGTTTACACATCATGATGGCATAAGCATTCATATACTACATGATGACAGATGTGTATCAAATGCTTTTTATGTAATAAATGAGTTTGAGAGTAGCTTAAATGATTTATTGGTGACTTGTGAAGGGTTTTTTGTTAAGAATCGATGAAATGTATCTCGATGGAGACCTCTGGACCTTTATGTCTCAATGGAGACTTGCGATGTGAGAAGCTTCCTCGATGATCACGAGGGAGAAGAGTATTTTAAATGTGATATGCCTCACATAATGGCACTTTGTTATAATATATTTGTGATCACAGGATCGATGGACCTCTTGTCATGACGGAGACTTATAATGTGGGAAGCTTCCTTAATGATTACAAGGAAGAAGGAATGTTTAAAATAACTTTACCCCACATAATAGTATTCATTATTATGATGTTTGTTTTGTGGCTATAAGATCCGATGGCTAAGGTATCTGGGATACCACCCTATTTAAGAAACTCTAATGCAAGCAAAAGATAAGAAAGAGTATAAGAAGTGAAATGAAATAAGTAATTGAAGAAGTAAAGTCATGAGCTCATGTATATCTATATTGTTTATGTCATGCATTGATTCTATTTACTGGACTTTAGCTCATGCGGTTATGGTGATGCAGGTGAGGGCACTTCTCAGCATAGTTGAGGACTAGATGGTTGGCTGGTGTACTCCCGATACTCGTAGACTTGTGTATATGGACAAGCTGACCTGTTATTTTGAGATTTGACTACTCATATGGCTATGTTTATATATATATATATATATATACTCGGTTGTACCCATTTTGAGTTGTGTGTTATATTTTATATATACTTGGCCAGTCATATGGGTTGAGTGTGATATAATTGTTTTATTATCTATGAGGTAGTACCCAAAAGTTCAAATTTACCTTCATTTTCATAATTTATTTATTTAACTACTTGAGAATAACATGGGTTAAAGTTAAGGGAATAACACTACTTGATATGGCTTTTTGGGAGTTGTATAGTTGTATTGGGTGGGTGTTACATAGACTATTAGAAAACTCACTTATAATTTGTTAAGTTAAAACTAATGTGACACTAATACAATAATAGGTTTATTTAAGTTAAAATCTTTACAATTATAAAGTAACCTTAAAATGTAACAAAATTCAAGGGATCTAACCATACAAGTTCCTTTATTATCTTTTTTTTATTTTTTTATAATAACTTCTATTTTAAAAACAAATCTTATGAATACATTAGTCATTTTTAGGCTTCGGTATATCGACTTTGCGTTAGTTTATGTCTTTTATCATTTCCAGTATTTTTAGCTTTTATAATATTTATTTCTAAAATTAAAGTCATTATAAAAAACAAAAACAAAACAAAAATTAAAGGAACTTGTATATGTTTAAGATTATTTTTGTAATTATAAAGGTTTAGTTTAAATTATAATTTTTATTATATTAGTGCTATATCAGTTTTAAGTGGAAATTTATCTATTATCTATTTTTGTGGGATAATTGACAATTTTTTTCTTTTACTTCTTCCTATTTATGTAAGTCTCATGCGTTTTTTTTTTAAATTCAAATTCTTTTTTCAAATTTTATTTTTAAAGTAAAACAATTCTATGTTTATGATTAGTTAGATCTTTTTATTTTTATTTTTAAAAAAGAAAGTAATCCTATATTTAGGATTAAATAGTCTTGAATTTGTTTGATTTTTGATCATTTGATATTGACTTTATCACTTAAACGATTATATTTCATCATATAATATTTAAATTATAAGGACCTTCATCATACAATGCTTATATTATAAGGACCTTATTATTATATTACACACTTGTGATTAGTAACACTCTGGTCATGTTATCATAATGACTGTATTATTTTATGCAAGAACTTCATATCTCATAATTCTTGATTTAATCATTTTTTGGATTACTACCATATTGACCGTGTGAGAAAAAAAAAATTCACTGAAGATAGTTTCAATATTTCATAACATAGAATGACTTCATCAATATAGTATTGACAGCAAATACAAAGAAAAACAATAAACAATAAAATTTATTCATAAAAATGCTCAAATACATGATTTTTAGAATTTCTATTTTCATATATAAAAAATGGGTAACTGAAATTAATGTGACTATTTTTAGGATGAAATCTGTCTTTTTTATTTCTTAAATTAGATTTAAGGGTATTTTTCTCATCACAACATGATCAATTTTATTTTATGTTCAATTATGTAAATAAATTTGTTTTTAGACATTTTTTAAATGCATGGCTCTAATTTGGCCATTTATGTAAATCATCCTAAAACTTTTCCTTATCTGTATATATAATGACTGGGAACATTTTTTCTTTTTTTAACGTGTGAGATATATAACATGTGATATGTAAAACTGTTGACTTTATTAGTTGATAATGATAATTTTTATTTTAAAATTAACAGAACTAATTGCAAGTAGAAGAAAAATGTTGAATATATAAGATAAACATAAATTGAAGGGAAGTAATCTTTAGTTTCAACATAATTATATTTTTTAATTGTTGAAAGTTGCGTCACAAAATTGATTTTTTTTTCTTATATTGTTTTCTTTGTTTATGATGTTTGCTAACAAAAACATATGTAAATCGTTGTACACAATACATTGCAATTTGACACACAGAGAGATTATCAAAGTAAATAAATATAAAATGACGGATATAAAAATATATTTTAAGTGGTGATATAATATTTATCGTTGTGAATTTTATATACACACACACACACACACACAAATCCTAGTCGAGGCCCAAGAATGTTAAAGTCAGCTAATTATCCTTGTGCTTGGTAATGTTTCCTTGTTAACCATCATACTTTTTGCTCTTTCATCACTTGTAGTGATGAATAATAGTGCTCAATGTTATGGCGGCTTATGTCAAGACGTCATGTTGTTTGAAACATTTTTTGCCACCGAATGTTGTGGCAGTTAGTATGTTACCTTCTAATTGTGAAACGACAATCAAGTTAGTTAATGTATATTCTGCATTTAACCTTTTATGTTGAAATATAAAACTATTGTTGGCCCACCTCCTAACAGCTTAAGCTTTTGGGAGAATTGGTAAACTAACATGGTATCAGAGCAGGAGGTCCTGAGTTCGAACCCCTGTAATTGCACTATTTAACCCCCTTTATTATCATTGCGTGTTAGGCCTTTAATATGTTTCGGGCTTCTTACAATTTGTGTTGGACTTTCAAATTAATATTTGTCCGCACGTTTGCCCATTATCTGGCCTGCACGTGAGGGGGAGTGTTGAAATATAAAACTATTGTTGGCCCACCTCCTAACAGCTTAAGCTTTTGGGAGAATTGGTAAACTAACATTTTAGACTACGAAAGTAAAGACCAATTGGTGTAGTGGCACAAAGAGGTTTGGGTTGGGTGGGGCTTTGGGGAGAGGTTGTAGGTTTGATCCAGTCTTGTATCAAAACATTAGGCTTGATGGGCAAGATTTGGTTAGCACGTTTGTCCTTGTAGCATTACACGTTGCTTGTATCTTATAATACAGTTCTATGCACATGTAATTCTTTGAATTGCAATTTTCGCAGTGATTGAAGTATTTGTAGTTATCACTTCTGAATGGTGGTTTCACTGCAACCAATTTTCTATGATTTTGCAGTTTCCAGGTTCTATCTGAAACCAACTAACTTGCCACCAAAATCTTCTCTGAAAGAAATAGCATTTTTACATAAATAGCACAGATTCAATCCCCAAATGCTATTCCATCCAATATTGTCATATCATGAGTACCAAACAGACCTTTTAAGAATTGATTGTGGCATTTGTCTCAAAAGCCCTAATTATACATATTCCTTAAAAAAATTAAAATTATAACCTAACAATAACTTCACAGCTTATTCTATCAAAAGGTATCCCACTTCCGGTTCATATATATATATATATATACACACATGTATATATCAATCACTATATATTCCTTTACGGCTTTGAACTAATGCCCGTTCCCAGATGATTATACCAATTACTATACCCCACCACATAGCATAGATATTATATATATAGATAAAAGATAGTAGATAGCTTCTTTATGAAATTGGGGGGTGTTTTGCTATATCATTGCAAACAAAGACAGCAAGTTACAATGTGATTAGAATCAAAGTAGGAACCATATACTCAAAATTCAAATGGTACCCGTCTAATGACTCTAAGTCAAAACACCCTGTGGAGTATCATGGGCAACTCCACGTCGAAAATTACAGAAGTAGTCTTATAATTAGCACATGATGTAGAAAGTTTAAAGAGTAGAACGGAGTAATCCGCGGTAGGATGAATCAGGATTAAGCTGGTAGTATCCACTGCTGCTGAGGTGATTATTCATCATTGGCATGTTCGAATCTCCATGCCGTGTCGAAACCGACCGCGCAGAACCGGACTGTTATTGAAATAATTAAACACATATGGGTGTTAGGGGCTTTTAAGCACAGCAAATCAACCTTAATTAGGTGTGAATTAGGAGTATGATCTTTATATATTTTGAGATAATTCACTAAAAAGGGTCATATGTCTCTCCATTCTCCTTTTTGAAGTGAAATCATCACGAGGGACATAATTTTAAGAGAGAGGGGGAAAAAAAAAACTAGGGCACAAATTTAAGGGATTTTTTTTTTTCTTTTTATCTTTAAAGGTTTTGATTAGAAAGGCACAGACATATACCTTCTACCTTGTACATCAGAAAGACAGACTTAAAAGAGGTCATGTTAATTAAATACATACCTTCTGCCTCATCCTGAATTCAAAGGGATTTTCCGGATTTGGATCCAACCACAATCCTACTCTATTTTCCCGAGCCTCCTTTTCCCACTAAATTGATACACACACATGCATAACAAATATATTAAGAAGTTAGATAAAAGATCAGAGGCAGCTCATGAAAACAATCAAGAATTTAAAACGAACGAGAGAAAATTAAGCATATGCATATGCAAGTAAGCTAGCGTTATTTTGGTACTTGTGCAAGTTCAGGGCGTTGATCGTAGTACGAATAGTGCCATGCACACCCTTTCTTCAGCATCTCCTTCTAGTTTTAAGTAACAGGCAAATTAAAAGCTATCAGCAAAAACGCTACACAAAGGTGTCAAATACGCCATATTATATATGTTATTGAAAGATATATGACATTATTAATATGAAGCATACGTACTTGTATGAAAGTGTGATGGCAATGTATGTCACACACAAACCGACCATATTTATCTATCGTGTAGACATGCAGTGTCAGCTGCTTTCCCAGAACAAGACTGGTTAGCTCGTCCTTGGATTTATCATCATATGGCATTTGGTATTCCGGAGCATCAATTCCCCTGCACTTTCTCAAGTTTATAAATATGTCCTCAAGTTTGTAGAAGGTAAGGTCATTATTACCTTGATTATGATAAAGCGGATGCCAAAGAAAGACCATGTATGTTTGCTTACATGAAAGGGAATCAATGATTCTCAATATTCTAATTCATTACTTTCCTCTCTCATTGCATAAGTTTTTCGTTACGTTCTTTCATGTTTCGATAAACATACCCGAAAGAAAAGGGAAATGATTTTGAGTAAATATTACCTGAGCCGAATACGACACTCTAGATAAAACATCCCCTCGTAAAACATCCGTTTCCTGACCAATCAAGATCAGAAATACTTTTTAAAATAATCAGAGGGACAAATGTTTGAAGGAAGTCGGATCCTTGTGAAATTTTAGCTCCTTATTTCTCATCCAGCCACTGTATTCATCCCATTTTTATAATCTGTACTAAATGTATAGTTATTTTCTTATAGGTATTTGAAAGTTACTATGGAATGAATACCCTTGCCGAATTGAGAATGAGAGTCCAAAAATTGGACAGATGATTCGATCAAGTATTTTAAATTTTTTTTTTTTATTTTAACACATCTATCCGATTACCTGAGTATGTTGCCAAATGTTATCACGTCGTCAAGCGCATACGCCATTCTATATTCGTCCTCAGAAACTGCTTTTGCTTTTTCAATATTGTTTGACAGCTCACTTCTGAGGTTTTCTTCACTGACATACGCCGTCATCGAATCGCCGTCTTGAATTGCATTTGGGTAAATTACCTGGTTTTAATCAAAATGATTCACAAAGATTTAGGTCCAGCAGTACCAGGAAGCATACACATAATATTCTAGATGTGTTCACTTACAGGCAGAGGATGAAGAACAAGCTTCACCCCGTCGACAGGATGTGGGAGACCATAGAAATCCCAAAGAGCCTAGAAAACAAGGAAATATTGCAAAGGATATATTTCATTGGTTAGATATTTTCTTTCCTTCTTAGTTCTGAGAATGATTGGTAAGTAGTTCTACATATCTTACTGGAGGTAGATTTCCTTTCCTCCTGGCCTCTCGTATTTCTGTGCTCCTGCGTATTCATTCATAATTAAACGTACAAAAAGAAATATCAGAAATTATTTTTTTATGTGAATTTGTGATTACTTAAAAGTAGTCACCAGCAAAAATGGGGGCACATAACATTTTCTTATAGAAAAAAGATTATAAAAAAGTACCAGTTAACCACTCTTAAGCACTTCAGCTTTGAGAGGGACAGAAAATGGAAAGAAAATAGGAAAAGTTATTAAAATACCAAGGTGATGAAAATAAAAAGGAAGGAGGAAGACATTTTTCATGTTGTTTGGTAAAAGAGAAAGAAAATGTCTAATATATTCCGTTATACAAATGAGAAGGTGATGATGAGATATTAAAGTCAAAATAGTAATTCACAACAACGTCAAAATAGTAAATCAAAGACGAGAGAAAATAATTATTTTGACCCTAATCGTATCTCATCGCTTATTTTGTCCAAGAATATATAATTACTAGATTAAACATCTCCTTTCAAAAGCAAAATCACTAAATCCTTCCTTTTTTTTTTTCCCCTCATCTTGATATTTTGTATCTCCTTTCTTTATATTTCTCATCCCAGCGGCATTAGAGATTTACTTATCTTCCAAATGGAGAATAGAAAATACGACGAAACACCAATAGTACAGTCTTCGTGATGGAAGAATTGTTCACACAAAACAGTAATAAATGACGCAGCCTTATTTCTTCCACATGTGTATACCATAACACAGAGAGTATACAACCTGTTATCCACACTAAAATACAAGTAATGATAAATAGGCAGTTAATATTTACACATATTTCTTCAGCCAAAATAGAGAAAAAGATAGTTGTAAATATTTTAAATTTTCTTTTTCTTTTTCTGAAAAATACTATGTCGGGTTAGTATGAATTTTCTACTATTATGTAACAACAAAAATAGTAATAATAACAATAATATATTTCCTACCAAAATAGCCAGTCAGGGGAATTGCTGGATGAGGCCCCATGCCGATCAAAAGCCTGAAACGTACCATAATATAAAATAAGTATAAAAAATCCAGTAAACAAATGAAGAGCAATTAGTATTATATAATTAATCTGGGCACAATATTCCTATTTTGGCTCAGTAAATGTATTTAACTCATTACTTAACTAAGGGAGATAATTATTGGTTATTCTTAAAAATAAAAAAATAAAAAACCTTCATGTAAACTGATATTAAAAGAAGACAATATGGTAATAGACTTAAATTACATGTTTTTTTGAAGTGGTAAATTAAGTTACATAATTCATAGATGGATATTTATTTATACATCTATGGTATCAATCTTTTTTTACACCGTTAAATTATATACAATTGTAACATGAGTGAAATACAGATACATATTTTATCCCCAGCTCAAGTGATTTTATTTTATTTATTTATTTTTCTTTCTTTCTTCTTCCTCCCTCCTCCCAACCCTTGCCGGAAGATTCGTCGTCGGAGCGCCAATCGTCCTCCAACCCACGACGTGAACTCCTTCCCTCTCCCCCAACGGCGGCACATCTCTCTCTGCCCAAACGTCGCCATCTCCTTTGGCGGCTCCGCGTCCTCCTCCTCCTCCGACGACATGAATCTCAGCCCCACCACGACAACGACGGAAAACGCAGCCACCGGATCTGGGTTTTCTTCGCGATGGATCACCTTCATCGCTCGTCCAGATCTGAGTTTCTCCTCCGCCGCCGATGAAGACCTCACCCCGCTCCAGTCCGTTATTGTTTCCAACCGGAACGTTATCAGATTGTTCGCCTTCTTCTTCTTCGTCGGCGTCGTGTTCGACAAGCTGCCGATGAGCTTTCCATCATTTTTGGAGGAGGGTTTGCAGAGGAAAGATCGGTATAGATATATATATATATATATATATGTACAATGATATGCTGAAACTCTTCGATCAAATCCGACTGAAATGGGTGTGAAAATAACTGGTGAAGTAAAATCAAATTGATTCTCTTAAAATTAATTGTGGTAGAGAGTGACGAATAAAAAGAGGTGTGTTAATAGAACCATCTTAAACAACAATATACCTCAAGGTTCACTTTCGACGGATGATAGGCTCCAGATAGCGGGGCGACGCCTCTATTCTGTGGCTGCCGGAGGCAAGCCTATATGGTGATAAGAACAACTAAAATCAGAAATTATCTAATCACTTTATTTGCAAAATCAATGTTCTTCTATTAAATCATAACAAAATATCTTGGATTAATTAGGGCTTTTCCTTGATATATAATTGAATTTTAGTTCAACTTCTGATTACACGTTTTTAACAGATCCATAACTGAGTAAAAACCCTGAATTATACATCTAGATTAGATTATTATATATACCTCATGATCTATTATAACCACAACCCTGGGGGCCGTTCCGGCGTCGCCTGTCCCCAAACCCCGCGGCGGAGGTGCCCCGGTCCCCACCTGTGGAAGTCATACCATTTATATATCAGACCATTAACACACACACAAACACATGTTGATCATCAAAACAAAAAGTGTCTAAGCTACTAAATACACACCTGAAAGGTGGGTTCCGTCTCTGACAATAAACGAGGTTCCATACAGGACCCTTGGCCCCTGGGCCCAGTATCTACGCTGATCCGAAACCATTTTGATCGATATTGCCTTGGTTTATAAATACTAGTCTGAGAGGTATTACTTGGTGAGGAAGCTTTGGAATTTGTGTTATAATAATTCAACAAGTTCCGTTTGGAATTTTTCCTTCTTCATTTGCTACCTTAATTTCTATTGGGCCGTGATTTTTCATTCCTTAAAATTTATCCCTGACCCCACCAACTCCCACACCGAGTGGCGCAGAGGTAGGTGAGGATTAGGCAAAAAATATAACTACCTTGATAATAATACTAATAAAACTAGATTCCCTTCCGAATTTATCCTTGTTCACCGACTACTTTAGGATTCGTTATTTGATGGAGGTTTTAGAGATGTGTTTTGGTTTGAAAACTAGATGCAGTTTTGAAAACGTGCGTTTGGGAGAAAAAAATTTGTTTGGAGTGAAAGAATGTAAAATCATAAAATATATTTAGAAAAAAAAAAAAAAACGACATGGATCTTGTTTCGTTACTTTCGAAATTCTATGCAATTTAAAAAAAAATCTCATTTGGACTTTAAGTTTAATTGTCGTTTCTATTCGCCGCTAGATTTAAGACATCTCCTGTTCAGAATAAACAAGCAACAAAAATCCCATGTGGCGATGATGTGGTCACCACGTGACCATGACGTGTGTCCACAACATTATTGTTACATGGCAAAAGTAAGGAAGACAGGACCAAAAAAAACCATTAGCTCTTTTAGATATAATAATATATATTATATATAATATAATTAATAATAATATATGTATATATATATACGGAAAAGTTTTCAATTGTTACTATTTTTTTTGTAACCATGGATGGCTACAAGACAAAATTATAAAAAGTAGAGCAAACAGTAATTATATTTGATGATGTGGAATTTTTCATGGCTTATTATAGCATGTTAAGCGATCAATTTATTTTAAATATTAATTAAAAATTATTTTTATTGGAGATGGATAAATGAATATTTGGAATTCAAAATTCGATAATGAAATATAATTTGTTTTCTTTTTTAATTTTAATTTCCTTTTTTATTTTGTTATAACTTTTTTATATATAAATTTCTTTCAAAATTTTCGTATGGCCACTGCATTTTTTATTGACTGAGGCATATGGAGGAAGGTCTTTTTTTTTTTTTTTTTTTTTTTTTTTTACAATACATATCGTATTATGGGGAAAAAAAAAAAAAAAAAACTCTGGCTTTTTTTTTTTTTTTTTAATTACACAAGGGCCAATATAACGCGTACTTTTTTTTTTTTTTTGCTTAGATTTTTTTCCCTAGAAACTGTTAATTTGCTTCTAACGTGTTCGTTGTAGTAGCTAATTGGTTTCTCCATAATTGAGTTATTACACCGAATTTTAAAAAGGGCAGGACTGTGGCATTGAGGGTCTCTACTGGTAAAGACCTTTTTTAAGCCGTTGAAATTTAATTGAACGGTTCAAATATTGTTGGTGTACCATACTTATCATACACCTTATCTCATATCATCCTTCTCACCCCCAAGTCTTCTCCGGCGGTGGGAACCGACCCCGGCGACCTTTCCGCCATCGATGACCGACCCCGGCGACCACCTCGATGCCCGCGACCCACCCCGGCCCCCCCACCATCGGCCCCAGCCCCGGCTACCCCACACCCAGCCCCGGCTCCTGGCACCGCCCCCCCCCCCCCCCCAGCCCTCCCCCACCGGCCCCCCAGCCTCAGCCCCCCCGGTGACCCCTCCACCCCAGGCCCCCCTCCCCCGACGGGACCCCCCCACCCCCTCTATCTCTTCTCTCTCTGTCTTCCCCTCTCTCCCAGCCGCCGCCCCCCCCCCCCCCCCACCCCACCCCCGACGAGGACCCCCCATCCCCTTCTCCCTCTCTTCTCACGTCGGGGGTGTGGAAAGGGGGGGCCGCGGGCTGGGAAGAAAGAGAGAGGAGAACAGAAAGAGAGGGGAAGAGAGAGAGAGAGGAAGAGAGAGAGAGGGGAAGAGAGAGAGGAGGGTGGGCGGGTCCCTGTCGGGGGAGCGCCGAGGGGTGCTGGGGAGGGAGGGGGTGGGTAGGGGGAGGTCGGGGAAGGGGGGCCTGGGGTGGAGGTGCCGAGGGAGAGGAGACCTGGGGTGGGGAGGCGCTGTGGGGTCTAGGGCTGGGGGGCCAGTGGGAGAGGGCTAAGGGGGGTGCCGGGGACCGGGGAGTGGGGGGTCAGGGCTGGGTGGGGGGTGGCCGGGGCTGGGACCGGTGGTGAAGGGGCCGGGGATGGGTACGCCGGCTGCGGGAAGGTCGTCGGCGACGGAGAAGACTTGAGGGTGAGAAGGATAATATGAGTAAAGTGTATGATAAGTATGGTACACCAACAATATTTCAACCATTCGAGTAAATTTCAACGGCTTAAAAAAGGGTTTTACCGATAGAGACCATCTACCACAGTCCTACCCTTTTAAAAATAAATATATAAATAAATATAATTCCAGGATATGAAGCAACAAAAGTAGTAGATTGAAAAAGAAATAATCTGGAATGGAAACGAAATACAATGATTCAAAAATTAAAGAATAAATCATTAAATTTAGATTCTATATATTTAAGTTTTTTTTAAAAACAAATTTCTAAAAAATTCATATCAATAAATTAAAAACAAGTTGTCTATCCAAACTTGTATTTAATGAACTTTATAAGTTCAATACTCATTAATTATCATAATTTTTTTTAACCAACTACCCAATTAATTAGAACCGTCGGATTTATATCAAAGGGTAAAAATGATAATCATCGATGGATAAATATTGGAGTAACCATTATACATATATGGAAGGGTTTTCAATAGAAACTATGCTTTTGGTTTTACAAGACAAAATTATAAAAAGTAATGCCCACCTTAATTACATTGATGATGTGGCATTTTTTATAACTTGTAGGTTAAACAACCAAATTCTTTTTAGAAAAATAAATAAATAACCAATTGACCTTAAATATTAATTTAAAGATTATTTATATTGAAGGTGGAAAAATTAGTATTTGAAATCAAAATCCGATAATTGAACAGAATTCGTTTCCATTTTTCATTCTCATTTCCTTTTTAATTTGGTTACAACTTTTTTTTTTTAAAACAAATTTCTTTCAAAAATTTCATTAACTGCTAATACATGATTTATTAACGCATATGGAAATTTCCATACAACCTTCGAATTCATATTGCAAGATGTAACAATGGGAGGTATATTGTCATTCTTCTATCTACTTGTCGTATAAATTTTATATTACTAAATTATCCTTAATAAAAATTACATTTACTGTTTTTTTATAAGGTTACTTTTTACACACCTCTAATAGCTTAAAATTAAATTATTTCAATTATAATAAATATTAACACTCTAAATCATAATTATTTAGTTAAAAAAACTGTAGTTTTTTTTTTAAAATATATTATGTCACTGGTTTTTTTTTTTTTAGTGGAGCCTGAAGTTTTTTTTTTTTTTTTTTTTTCAAAGAAAAGTTCGTGGCTCTAAATCAGTAAAGTAACGTGGGATTAAAAAGGAAAAAAATTGAAAAGAAGCTTAGCATTTGAAGTCGCAAGCAAAATCCATTAGCCATAAGGAAAGAAGAAGAAGAAAATGAAGACGACGAAGAAGTAGAGATGTGTACTGGGAAAAAACCTTTACAAAAAAAAAAAAAAAAAAAAAAAAGTTAGTCATACGAAGTGAAGATTACGATGGGTGGGTTAAAAACGGTAAAAAAAAAAAAAAAAAAGTTAGAAGAGATATTTTTAGAAAAACAAAATTGGTGTAATATTTTTAGTTTTAATTTTTATTGGTGGGTGGTTTAAGAAAGGGGATGTGAAAGGAAAATGAGGGGGTGTCAATAGACCTACCCTATAACAATATTTTATTTTATTTTTTTTTAAAGATTGCAAGATATAATGACTTATGCTCCTTTTGAACTCTCTTATACTACCTTAAAACGATCGAGTAATTGAAAATTCGGTCATTTAGCAAGTTGTCTCGTATCAATAAATGAAGTTTTTAGCAAGAAAATAAAAGAAAAAGAAAATATGTGTGCCACCTATTATTGAGAAAGCTATGTATGTATGGTCATGGTATATGTTCTCACAATCGAGATTACAAATCGTTTTCTTTCGTTAGATCATAACAATTCAATATGCGTGATTTATCAATTGCGTAAATTCGATTTTTCACCCTTTCTTCTTCCGTATTCGATGGAAAAGAGCTCACAAAATCACACGTATATGGCTTTCTTTATCGTTTTTGTGAATTCATTTTTGTACAATACTTTATTGTATAATTGATGAAAGAAAACACAAGAGCTTTTTTTTTTCTTCTTCTTTTTCCTTTTCTTTTTTATTACACAAAGGCCAAAGCATAGTACTTTTTTTTTTTTTTTTGCTAAGATTTTTTTTTCCCTAAAAACTATTGCATATTACTGAAAAGACAAGTCTTCAATTTTGATCGAAATAGTCTAGAGACAGAAAACTGTGCAGTGACCTAAAATAACAATGTGGGTTGACTGTGAAAATAATGTGTGCTCTAAGAGACATGCTCTTAGATTTAGATCGAAATAAACCTAGAGACACAAGACTCTGCATGTGAACTTAAGTTTTAATTTGGTTCTGTAGCGCCAGAAAAAAAAAAAAAAAAAAAAACGTTATAATTTGGTTCAATTATGATATGATGTGTTCCCTAGAAAACATATTATTCTATTTAGATTGAAATATATATCTCTATTATCAATGATGGGGCCGGAAATTTTCCGGGGGAATTAATCGAAGCAAAATTTTGAACTAAAACTACGATACAACAATCTTTTACCTTTGTTTGTCTTTTTGCATCTTCAATTTTTTCCCTAAATAAACAAACTTGTTTAGCAACAGAGTTTAGTTCTATTTTTAAAAGTCCAAAAGATGTGAATTTAGATAGTAATATAGTTGATATCTAATTCTTTAAGCTTTTGAGTTTAAAAAATATAATTATTTAAAGATAAAAACTTATGGCATAACTGAAACTATTCTTGAAATAATTATATCAGCATTGTTTGTGGAATAATTTAACGAGGGGAAAATCAGGAAAAAATTATTTAAAAAACTTATTGGGATTAAAGATATAAAAGAGTTCATCGTAAAGAAAACTTCTTTAAAAAATACACGAATAAGATTTAAAAATTAGAGAATAAATATTTTATTTAAATTCCATTTTATACAAAAATTTAAATAAAAAACAATATCAACATGTTAACATCAATTTGTCTATCCAAAATTATATTTAATAAGTTTTATAAGTTTAACATTCATCAATTATCATAATTGTTTTACTAACTATTCAATTTATTACAATTTATACTAAACTATTAAATTAATAACAACCGTCAATAAATAAATATTATAATAACTATTAAAATATATACAGAGAGAGAGGTAAGAGATAAATATATGAAGCCGGTCAAAAAACCAATGTCATATCTGGCAACGTTGAAATCAAACTTTTCTTTTTTTGTAACATATATACATGGAACATTAAATTTGGGGCACTTCGGAGTTAAAAATAGAAAAAATATAAAATTGGGTCCCTGTTTTTTTTAGAAAAAAACTGTGGTAGAACTCTTTTTGTTTATCGTATCGGTAGAGCTCATTTTATATATAGTTTGATATGTTTCAATAATTAAGATATTATTTATATATGATACTTATAATATACCTTAGTACATAATATATAGTCTAAGAAATTGAAAAACTAAAATTCAAATAAAGAAAAAAGAAATTAAAAAAAAAACCCAATCCTCAACTGGAAAACCACGCTCGCTGGACGACTGGCCCGCCGCCCCCCTCCCCCCCCCCCCCCCAAAGCTTGGAAACCCCTCCAGCCACCGACAGCAAAAGCCCCCCGAACAAAGGATCCGATCAACGCCCAATCACCCCCCCCCCCCCCCCAAACTCAAAGTTGCGAAACCTCCCCATCGGCGGGAATCGGCCCCTATCTATCGACGGCGAATCGCCCCCCCACCCTGCGAACCCAAGCTTGGAAACCCCCTCCAGCCGTCGACAACGAAACTCCCCTGAACCCAACCTGCGAAACATCACCCCTCCTCCAACTTCAGTCGAACAGCCCCCCATGTCTATCAATGGCCAATCCACCCTACAGTGCGTTAGGCGATGGAGACCTTCCATTGGCCTCCCCTCCCTAGACCAACGAAGAAGAACAATACTTTTTAATTTATTTTTCTTTTTTTTTTACTTGAATTTTTTTAAAATTAATTTTCCTGCAATCCTATAGATCTGAGTTTACTTTAGTTATTGTGTACCTTTAATTTCTTATCTATTTGATTAAATTTAGATGGTGTTAAATGGAGTTCTATCAATAAGATATATGAAAATTGTTTTATTACAGCCTTTCTCATTGTTTTATTATTGGTTATGGACATTGAGTAAGCTTTTAATTTAACAATAGCTTGGCACTAGCTACCAGGTGAGTGAGTAATATTTAAAGGTTGGAGCACTTCAAAAAAAAAGGGGGAGGGGGAGGGGGCATTTTTTTTTTATTGGTTATGGACATGGAGTAAGCTTTTAATTTAAAAATAGCCACTATCAAGTGAGAGTAATATTTAGAGGGGTTAATCGGTGGAGAAAGAAGAAAAATAAACAACTTAATTAGTTCTATGGACTTTTTTGAAATCTTTACCATTATAAAAATGTGATATATTAGGCAGCTGTGTTTTAATTTTTCTTTTCATTTATATCCTTTTTCTTTTCTCATTTTTTTTAATCGTATTTTTGGCTTTTACATTTTTGAGCACATTTGACAGAGTTTCTGCTTTTACTTCTAGCCAGTAGAAGAAGAAAAGCAAAAGTTGTGATTTTTCAGTAAATATTTAGAACTAAAAAGCTTTTAAGGACAAAATGATTTCTAAAGTATTCTAATAAATACTAAATGTTAAATGAAGTTTATAATATCTAATTTAAATTTTGTTATAAGTTTTAAAGTCTACTCAGAAGAACTTTTGTTAGAAGTTATAATTTTTGGCTTTGACATGAAGCATTTCTGGATACTGAAAGCTTTTCTGACAGATTATCCAAACACTTCTAGAAGTTGCTTTTGAACCTGAGAAGCCAAAAACAGCTTCTAAAAAGTTCTGTCAAAGATACCCTTTGTCTCATTTTATTTATCTTGTTAGTGAAGAAAAAGTGTCATAAGAACTAAGGATTTCATGCTTCCGAATTGTAGCTGAGAAGGAAACAAATCTGTTTGGCTACCTTGAAGCACAAGCGAAAATAACATGTTCGAAGAAGTACTAGTTCGGTTTTGTCTTTCAATTAAATCTTTATAATTCATGAGAGTAACAAAATGTAAGGCGGTGGTTAGGGATACACAGCGGACGGTTAGGACTGTTTAGGCAGATTTGTTTTATGACGTTTTGTGAAAATTACAGACTACAACTATCCAAATTTTAGGCGGTTTGGGAGATTTTTTTTAATGAATGTTTTGGGCGATTTATTGGGGACGTGAGTTTTACACCAATGTTTTTAATATATTATAACTGATTTCTCTAAGTATTTTACATCTTGCCTAAAGTAATATTGTTTCTAACCAATCTTTCACCCATTACCAAATGAAAGAGTCAAAATAGATAACTAGAAAAAAAAAAAATTTTTTGAAACTTCTTCATTAATTAGTTTAAAAGCATGTGCGATACACATGATTGGACGTATTTAAGAAAATTTATCTAAATAAGAAAAAATATATAAGTAAAGAGTTGATAAAAAAATGCATCAAAAAGATCAAAAAGATAAAAGAACTAAAATATTAAAAATAGACCAATATATAAAAAAGGATTGAAATGAAAAATTAAAAAAAAAATGTTTGGAAGACAAAATTTTAATATTTAAATGAAAAGTATTTTCTTAAATCAATGTGATTTATCTATAATGAAATGTGTAAAGGAAATTACAAGAAAATAGAAAACTTCACAAAATATGAAATAAATTTTTTCGTGAAATATGAAATACATAGAAATTATATTTAAATTTTAGAAAATAAATGGATTGACATAGTTAAATTAGATGTTATAAAATTTTAGATATCTAACAATTTTTTTCTTACTTTTTAATAATTAGATCTTATATCATAAAAATTTTAGATATAAAACGATTTTTTTCTTACTTTTTAATAAATAGATCTTATAAATCTTACATGATATATATATAATTTAGTGGTAGTGCAAGAGCATTCAAATAGTTTTTTCTCTATCACTTCATGAATCACAAATGTTCCCCCTCCCCCTTCTCTCTTTCCCAACAGAACCCGAAAAAAAAAAAAAATCCCAAAAAAAGACTCTCTCTCCCTCCCTCCCTTGAAAAGATAAGCCAAAAAAAAAAAAAAAAAGGGGTAAAAAAAAGAGTAAATTACTCAATAGTCCTGAATTTTTAATTTTATATAATTTTGATCTCTAAACTATTTTTTCATTGTTGAAATGCCTTTAAATTTTAAAAATATTTCTACAATAATCTTTTCCGTCAATTTTTAGATAGAATCTATTAGTAATTTGATCAAAAAAAGATACTAACTACGGATTACACCCAAAAATTAATAAAAATGACTATTGTATCAATGTTACAATAGTTATTTTTATTAATTTATAAATGAAATCCGATAATAATTTATTCAAAAATTGATGTTAACTAATGGATTCCGTCTAAAAATTAAAATAAAGGATTATTATAGAAACATTTTAATAATTTAATGATATTTTAATTATGAAAAAAAATCCAAAAATTAAAATTACATAAAATTAAAAGTTCAGAGACTAACTTGACAATCTATAAAAAAACAAAAAACAAAAAGGGCCGCACATTCCCCACTCCCTCCTTTTTTTCTTAATGAATCCCTCCCTTTCTCTCTCTATCTCTCTCTCACAGACTCCTCGCAACACATCCCTCTCTCTCCCTCCCTCGCACCCTGCCTCTTGCCTTGTGTCAGTCAACCAGAAAGAAGAAGAAAAAACGAAAAAACAAAAAACAAAACGCACGTTTTAATCAAAACGTGCGTTTTATACGAAAACAGTGTTTTTTTTTTTCTCCCTTCTATATATTTTATAGATTATAAAACAACATTTTTTTTTGTTTATTTCCATCAATCGTAAGTTAATTTCAAGTTCTAATTGCTAACAACTACTATGATCATATCTCAATATTCAAAATACATGTCAGGAAAGAATAACCAAAAAAAAAAAAATAGAAAAGCGGATTATACTAAAAGGGTAAAAGTATTCAAGATAATATACCAACTCTTTTTTGAGAAAAAAATAAAAATAAATAAAGATAGCATATTAAAATCGGTAACTAAATAAGTTGGCTAATTAAGTTTGCATGTAAAACTAGTTAATAAGTTTTAGGGTCTATTACATTACACATATTCATAATTAAACTCTAAAATCCATTACAATAATAAAAATAATAATTAAAAATACTAAACAGGCAAGGCAGTTTGAAATTGTCATTTTATTTGTCAAACAGTAACTGTTTGTTTATCATGGTGGATTCAAACTGCGCGTTATCCATTTGAAGTGCGATTTTAACGTAAACCCATCATATATAGGTTGAGTGGTGTGGTGTGGGCGGTTTATACAGTTTGCGGCTATTTTTGTACGTGGAGTTCATAACTGTATGTAGAGTTCATTACTACACAACAGTTTTTGGTATCAAGACGCCTTTGTAGAAGTTACATACTCGGTCCAAGCACTGGGAAATTTATCAAATGTATCTTTACCAGTAAAGGTTCTTGATGCGCAAATTGTATGAAGAGTATTGGGGGAACATGCGAGTAAAGAACGAAACCCGCATAACCAAGATCTCGGAGTTGTGTTAGATTATTCAACACAAGGAATTGAGCCTTCAAAACTATTTTCTTGCATATTTATGCTAATAATATTATAAAAAAAAAAAAAAAGGAACTCAACGGCTTTTATAAGAAAGAGACTTGCTTCCATCTCTGGAAAAAGTCAGGTGTTCTTCCGGAAAAATTCTTGTTGCTAATCATACCGACGAGAATGCAATATATGATTAACAGATACAAATCCCACGAAAGGAATATTTAACAAAACTAAATTTTGTTAGATTAGAGAAGCAAGAGAGTGAAAAGAAAAGAGATTTGTAATACTAGGAATGTTATAAATAAAATCGTGCGTAACTTTATTTAGCAACCAAAATGAAAGTAACATAGCAAACGTTTAATAATATCTGTAATACAGGATAAATAAATAAAAATAAAAAATAAGAAACACTAGAATGAAAGGATAAAAATCTGTGCTACAAAAACCATACTCCTTTAGACATCGTAGATAATCATGATCTATATCAAGCGATGTACGAAAACATATTTGGATCGTCTTCGTCTCTCTCCAAATAGTCTCGAGTGATGAGAATTTCAATCCTTTTCTTAATTACTTGAATGTCAGGCTTGAACTTGGGACTTAGGAGCTCCACACACTCGATAATTAGCTGCTGAAAACTCACAACTTTTCGGCTCTTCATGATTCGCACTATTGCAGCATCAACGGCGTAACGCCGGTCCCTGTCAACATCTTCCAGTACCTTCTTCTTTTCCTCGGCCACGGCCACCTGCATTGGGGGAGTGATCCTAATCTTCCTCAACTTGTCCGTGAATTTCGAGTTGAACTCGAAAGAATCATTTGGCGAGACGGTGGCGGTGTTAGGCGTCTTCTTAAGGATCTTATGCTTCGAGCAGGATAAAGAGTACAGTCGCGAGAACAACTCATCGTCATTTATGTTCAGTCTAGTCATTATCTCCGAATAGCTTAGTTTGTCTGCAGAGTTGAATAAGAGTAGCACAGCGGCCTGACATGTTGTCACATTTAATTCAATGGTTTTGGCCTCAAACATGCCCTGAATATTGCAATTGCCTTGAGAGTGAACCCATGTGAGTCTTCTGTTCTGTGTTTTTTTGTTATAGAACCCCGTGAAGGCGTCGATGCACTTCAACATCTCATCAGGGAGGTTTAGCTCAACAGAATTGAAGTTTGGCCAAGAGATAGTAGTGAGAACAGTGACATTTAAATCAATCCCATGTGTGGTTACATCCGGGTGATCTTGAAGGTATTTCTTGAAGTTCTGGTGACTCTCTTTCGATAGTTCGATATCAATGATCATCTTCTCCATTTTCCTAGTGAACTCGACACCATGATGTTGTTTTAGCTTTGTCAAGATGTATTTTTCATTTTCTTGATTAGCACTCTTGCCAGAAAGAAGGCGATGAGAAAGCTTTGTCTTGTAGAACTCCACGAAAAGATCTCTGTCACTTACATACTCGAGCAATTTCGCTACTGCCTCAAGATTTTCTTCTACGGCCTCATCACTCAACTTCTCACTAGCCCCGCCCTCTCGGAGCATCTCGTCACAAAATATTGAAAGCAGTTCGGCAAATGAAGTGCCTGCAACATCTTTGTTGCAGAACACCTCAAATGCTTCCTTTATGGCCCTTCGGAAAAAATCATGGTTTTCAAAGCAACCGTTGACATACGCCATGTACTTGTTATGAAGCTCAATAATCTCCGTGACTATGCTTGTCAATGCATTTTCAACTTGTTCGACCAACGTCGTGCCTTCACTAGTAATAAGCTGTTTGAAAATATTCGCACCGAGATCAAGACCTTCGGGAATTTCAAGGTAGATTCTAAACACTCTCGAAAGATCCTCAACATTGTGATCATGAAGCAAAGCTAGAAATCCCGAATCTTCCTTCTCCAACAATTGTGTCTTGTAAACAGCCAACAACTCGAGTTGAACTCTTGCCACCACCTTTTGTTCGCTGGTCGAATGCATGTAATGAGAGACTCTCTCCCTCTCAATTTTTAAGCTCTTTTCGACCTTCCCGACATAATCAGGGCACGAATTCTCTAGAATCCAACTAGACGCTTTGCGAGAATAGTACTTCCCAGTCCCTTCCAACATCGCTACCTCAAAATCTCGTTGATAGTACTCCAATTGCTCTCCGGTATCCATTTCAACAAAAACGTCGACAACATTCTTCAAGAGAGCCCTATCAACTTGTTCTCCATCGCGTTCTCTCTCGATTAGATCGATCACAACATCCATTACCCGAGCATTCAGCTTTGCGTAAACTATTTCCCTGAAACATATGATTCCAACCTCACGCAGCGTGGGGAGCTTTTCCCGCTTAGCATAGCAGCGATCGAGGTAATTGAAGAAGTGCGTAAGCCATCTTATCTTGACTTTGTAGTTTGCCCACCTGTGCACAAGCTCTTTCAACAAGAACTCGCCTTGCTTTTCCTCGAGCAAAGGCAAAACCGTCGTGGCGATATACTCTTTATATTCGTCGCCATATTTGTGGTAAAGCAGTCGGACATCGAAGATGTTCCGAGGTCGTTGATGGCAGATGTTGTAGACATTGGTGTAGGAAGCTGTGTATTCCTCTGTAGTAAAACCAGGCTCTCTCAGTCCTTCCACTAGTCTATTCAGCTTTGAGATTGACTTGTGAATATTAGCCCATCCTTTTTCAAACTTGTTGAATTTGGCATCCATTCTGCAAAAAGGATCATCAAATTACTATATCTTTTAACATAAATTTTGTTTGAACAAACTAATATGAAGATTAAATACAAGCCAAAAAGAGAAGGAAAAAAAAAAAGAGTTCACGACTTTTATGTCTAATAAAATAATAGGGGTAGTTTTTTTTTTTTGGTTAAAGACAAAAAAAATTAAATCATTAGATATGATAGTTCTCAAAGAGGGGAGACAACAAAGTTAGTTCTAAAAGAAGGATCAATTTCCACGTAACAAAGCAAAGCCACAAGAGCAAATTTTATATATATATATATATATAATTAAGTTCACCAAAAAAAAAATAGTATTATGAAATAGACAAAAAGGATGTGTATGTATATATACCTCTTTAATATATTGCTTTGCTTTAAATTGAAAGGTGAATGTATACGATAATTTAAATAAAACTGTATTTAACGGAATTAACAAAACTATATTCGAAGGAACTTTGAAACTATGCGCGATAAATTGAGAGAATTATCTAAGGGATTTTAGTCATGAAAAACTAGCAGAGAAGCCTTTAAATAGTAAACCCAAATTTTCTAATCCTATCTGGATTTAAAAACTCTAGTTTCCTAATCCTATCTAGATTTGAAAACCCTAGGAATTTAAAGTGAACTAAAATAATTCAATTAAAGATAAACTTTTAAAATTACAACAATTCCCTCTAAGTATCTTATTTTTATGTGACATTTTATTTTTTTTAACAAATTGTTACTACTTTTTAAGGTAGTTATTAATTATTAGTAATTTTTTTCATTATTGTTTTTAGAAAAAGAAGGCTATCAAACCAAACGATATTAAAGTGTTAAAGTATTTTCTATAGACTATTATTGTGTTATGAATACCTAGCTAATAAACACTTAAAAACGAAGCATTCAACAAATATTACAGCAAAACCAAAAAAATAAAATAAAATAAAAATAAAAATCCTACATAAAAAATTTGCACTAGCCAAACGTTTTCAGTAACAAGATCCTCGGGTTTACGTCTTCCAAAGCAAAACGACATGCTCATGGAGTACTATGAAAAAAAAAATAAAAGAAAACAGAGAGCAAAACGATTTTGTATGGATATATATATGTGTGTGTGTGTGTGTGTGTGTGTGTGTGTTGAATAAATGGCTTCCAATCACATCATTGGAGGGGGGGGGGGGGGGGGGGGGGGGGGGGAAGAAGAAGAAGAAAAGGGTCGAAATTGAAAAACCTACTTTTGTGAGGCTTTGGTTGTAGTGTCTCATAAGGCAGCTAGTTGAGTGATTGAAAGAATTGTGATTAATAATCTACAATTTATATATATTAAGATTTGACATGAATTAGAACTGTAATCTTATAAGGGAAACAAAAGCAAAACAAGTCCTATGAAAAGTGGGAAACCTAGGAGTGGATCAAGTGAGAATAACGAATATGAGGGATTTTTAAGAATTTTGGATTGGATTGTAATTAAAAAAGAGTAGAAATACTTCTCTTTTACTTCCTTAGAAACTAATGATCATAAGTAAATGTGGTTTTAATATTATTATCATTATTACTTTTTAGTTAGTTTGTTTTTAATCACGCTACATGCACTAAATTGTTTATCAAATTATAATTACCAAAGTTGTGGAATCTTTTCTTTTCTTTTTTTTTTTTTTTTGTTTTGTTTTGTTTTATTTGAACTTGAGGATGGGGAATTTGAACTTTGCACCTTTAGATGAAATCAAATGTGGTATTACTATTAGACCATGCTTGTAACGGGATCAAGAACATATACTATAAATTCAAAAAAAATTTTCCTTTTTGAAACTTGATTCAAACATATCCGACTTCACTCGAATAGTATCAGAGCAAAAATAAAAAAATAAAAAATAAAAAATGAAAAAAACTCTAACTTCACAACTTCTTAGAGTAGTTAATTAATAAAATAAAAACCTGAAAACATAGAGCTAATTAAGTACGTAAACTCCTACAAACATCTCTCATGACCTTGGATTTTAGAGAAAATCCCTCATGTCTAGTTTCCTTAAAAGAAACCTTCCGTGCTTAATGCTTCTAAATTGAATTGGTGCATAGATAAAGTTATCAATGTCAATATGATGAAAATTTGCTATGTTTACATTTTCCCAACAAATATCAATTCCTAGACTTTGTTCGAGAGTATTGTGGGAAGTGAAAAAGAGAAAGATATCAGGTAGAAAAACCCATCTTGCATTATAACTTAGACGAGTATAGACGCAAGAATTTTCCTTTTCCCTGATTCCCAAACAGACAAAACCAGCAACAAACATCTGCAAGAAAATGGTGACAGCAATTAAGAAAATAATGGCAAATAGAGAAGATAAGCAATATATGAGAAGAAATTGCTTGAGATAGCTAAGGCAGCAGAGGCATTAACCGACTTCCGCTGGCGCTTCACACTTTCGTAGGGTCAGGGGACCCTGTTTTTCTATCAACTTTGGACAACTAAATCCTGGGGAGGATATCTTAAAGCTGATATTTCAACTTTCCTGGAGAAAAGTTAAAACCCAGCATTATTCTTCTGCTCCTTTGGCACAAGAAGTTCGTGTTTGAGAGTCAAAAGGAAAGAATGGACCTTGATTTTTGTTGGAGAGATCAACATACCCCGGGGTTAGGATGGTCCATGAGCTATTAATTTCAAGCAGTGTAGTCTAAAATCAAGTTTCCAAGTACGCATAGTCGTATTATTTCGTTTATGTCTTCGCAAAACTGGCCCTTCTACGTTGTAACCACGAATTTAGTTGCATTGCAAATTCCCCCCCCCCCCCCCCTAATCTATAGCAATCAAAAGTTAGTAATATGCGAATACAAATGAATCTTCCTGTTTAAGACTAAAAATCAACAGCCTCCACAATTTATTGAAAAAATAATAACAACAATAAACCGAATTTTGAGGTTATAAACTTATACCCCAATGCAGAAAAATGGTCACAAGTTTGGTATTCCTTCTATCTGATCCTTTTATATGGTCACAATTATAACAGGTCATGTTACATGTCAACGAAAACATTCAGTCACTTAAAAAAAAAAAAAAAAAAAAAAAACCGCGTTCCCAACTTCACATTAAACATAAAGACAGGATCAATTGATTTGGATTGGAATATACAAATACAATACATATATATATATATATATATTTATTTAATCAGCTATACAAATACAAATTTAAAAGCTTTTTTATTTTTTTCTTGGTATAATCCAAACACAAATTATCCCACAAGAACTCGTTAAACATCTGTTATACTCCAATTATGATACGGGTTTCTCAGTTTGCCACCAAATTTAAGGATGAATACATTTCTCCTGTTGATGATTATATCATACCTTAAAAAAGAAAAGAAAAAACAAAACAACACAACACAACACAAAACTCTTTAAAGAATAACATAGATAAAAGGCAAAAAGTTACAATAAAGCAATAAGAAGGCATATTGAGCTTACCTTCCACTGTTCAGCTACGAATAAGTAAAAAAAAGAATTAAGATATTTAGTTGATGAGGCAGGGCGTTGATTGTCTTAGACATCCATCTACCTGATCTCGCAACTTCATGATCTACAATTAAAGTTTTTTAATCTTTGCCTGAAGTTGCTCTTGAGCCACGATTGAAGGAGATAAAGTGGCTCTATACACAGTGGATGAGTCTAGATCGTGCTGCTCAAACATCGAACCCAGATTTCATCCCAAGAACACCCTCGAATATTGCTGCAATATTCCACAAGTCTAGAAAATCATAAATGACATTGCAAGAACAATACAATTACAAAGATGTAATAAAATTTTAAAAAAAAAACAAAACAAAACAAAACAAAACAAAAAATCATTGTAAAATACATCAACCACATAACAAAGCAGGCCCAATCATTGAATGTAAATAAGGTAAAAAATAAATAAATTTAGTAGCCATGATGATGCTTAAGTAGGTCTTAAGTTCAAAGTTAGTGCACAATCAAAACAACAACAACAGTCTAAACTCTAATATGTTCATGTACTTACCTCTAATATGGGAGATAAACAGAAATCAACCATTTGAAATTGATTTTGGTCCCTCCTCGTCCTTCTCTTTAGTAGAGTTTACACTAATTCCGCTTTTGCTTGGCTTCCCATTATTGTCTTCCTCCTTAGTTGAGTTGACTATGGTCCAGCTTTGTTTCTTACAGCTTCATCATCTTCAAGATTAGAGTAGTCCCCATACATCAGGATCATTAGCCAAACCAGATTCATCAATGATTCCACTTTTGCTAATTGGTATGATTTCCTTTTCTTTCCCATTGTAGAACCTTCTAATTCCTTTGTATCAGAGTGATCTACTTTTCATCTACACTTACCAGGACTAGAGAAACCAAATATTTGCTCTGCATCTTGGCGATATAGCAGTTGCAGCCCACAGCTCTTCACTTTACAGGAGTCAACATATGTTATTGAGTCCAAAGATTCATAAACAGGATTCCAGTTTTCATATACAAGATACAAGTGAAATGACACCACAGTGATGATATCCTCTATGTTCTACAAGCACTAAAGCTTCTCGTCTCATACTACAGGAGAATTGAGGATTGTCGGTGCTGTACTAGCCACCCACCGGTAGCATATTCCATCAACAGTCAAAACAAAATTCGGATTTGAAACTTCTACTGTTCTTGGTCTTCAAATGGACTCCAAATTGAAACCGCAGGCCTTGAATAGAATATTTGGTACTAAATGAACTCAGCCACAAATCAAGTGGAACAGGGTCGCAATACACACACACACACACACACTATATACAGCGTGCACGCACACACACACTCATTTGAGGTTCTAGACCAGAATGGTAAAATGGGGATCAAAAAACTAAACTTCACAAATGGAAAGCCTAAAACTTGCTTCGACATTGAACCATGCTCAATCTAGTTATTCTCTGTTCACTAATCTACAAAAATAAAAATAACCACAACAACAACAATTTAAGGTAAGATATAACCAAGTTCATTGATGACATTCAAGAAACTTACGTTTGCATCCAAACCCAGTTGTCATTCCTTCAACAAAGAGAAATACAACCCACAAAACAGAAAAAACATAATTGAATCAAAGTACAGAAACCTCAGTATCTGAACAGAAATCAAACTGCGAGGAGGGACAACTGCTCTTCGATCGAGCAGTCGACGTGACACGACGAGCGAGAAGAGGAGGGGATGAGAATGAGGCCGAGGCAGCGCTGTTCCATCGGAGAAGGCGACGACCGGCGAGTGCTCCGATACTCGACAGCGTCTTGGAGAATGATGTTGCCTTGCTTGTCAAGGCAGTGGAAGTTTCCCAAGAAAAATCGGCCGTCTTTGATCCCAACCAGCATCCGCCGATGCACCAGCTTCCTCACCCTGTTCACCGCTTCCGATTTCGCGCCTTCGCTCGAAGATCTCTCGGCTTGGCCTTCCATCGAACACTTGGTCTGCGAACGAAGAAATGGAAAAAGATGACATCCTTCTGACATTGAAACGTAAGGGAAGAAGAATATGGTTTTTGTTGTTTGATTGGCAATTGAACTTACATTTGGAAGATGATTACTTTTTCCTTTGGATGATTCCAACCAAATTACAATGGATTCGAAGGCATAAGCTTCTGCGTATTAGGGTGCTCCGTGCCCTTTTTGGTTTTTGGTTTTTCTCTCTCCGTTTTTTTTTTTTCCTCCTCCTCCTTTCTTTCTTTCTCCCTTTTTTTAGAAGCTGTTTAGGTAGCATGTGGAGATAATATTTTATCGTCATGATTTTAAATTTTAGATTTTATATTAATTTTTTTTTTATTTTAAAAAATTTAAATTTTAAAAGTCCTTAATTTTTTTATTTCAAATCGGAATGAGATTTTTTTTATGTCAAAATATTCGTAACGTCATGATAAACAAGACAAGATCTATTTTACATATATTTTTCGAATACATTTCAAATTTTTACACTATTTTCTATATTATGAAACTTTTTCAAAAATTTTTCTTCTAAACACATATTTTCAACTCAACTTCCAAAACATCATCTTCAGATATTACCTCGAACGAGCCATTGGTTTATTTTATTTTTTTTGAAGAGAAGTAAATTGTATGGTCTACCTTTTTTTTTTTTTTTTAACTTAACTGTATGTCTTCTTTTGGTTGTCTAATTTTATTATTATTATTATTTTCATCTAGAGTTGTATATCGGCTTAAAAAAATTACTTTAGAATATAAGTGATGTTAAACATCACACTAATAAAAAATTAGATTTCACTAATAGGTCTCATATTATAAGATTCATTATTTATGAATGAGTAATGTTCAATATTACTGATGTTTCTCAATATTATACCGACCTTTTAGTTTTTAACGGAAATTTTTAATTTATTAAAAGTGAAATCAATGACCGAAGGATCAACGGTGTTAATTTTGATAAGGCAATCAGCCTCACGACTCCCGTGAAAGACCATCCATCAATGATAAACTTGTGGGCTTTGATCGGTTTTTGGACCATGCATAAGTTGGTTTGTTGGTCACTTAGGCTTTGGTTTGGCCGGTTTTTGCTAATGGGTAGCCAAGTGGTCACCACGTAGTATACAGCGGTAATCTAGTGAATTTTTCAATTTTTTGTACTTTTTTTTTTTTGCAATTTTTGATTTTTTTTTATACAGTAATTTGATGTTGTACAATATAGCATATAGTGGTATTGGATATTTTCATTTGACGGTGCTAAAAAAAAAAAACAATCCAAGAGTATACGAATAAATCGTAGCATAGCAAACTACCTATAAAATTAGGATGTTCAAAGTTGAAAGTCCTACTCCAGTCCTAGTCCTTGTTAGTAACCTACAAATAAGAAAGATTCAAAATCACAAGCACAACGTTTTAACTTCAAGCAGAAACACTGAGTAACCAAACAAGGATGATGAGGCACTTGTTCTTTCGACTGATATTTTGGATTCAAGGTGTGACCATTGTGGTAATCGGGATATGTTAACAATCCATTTCAAAAAGAATTCTTATATCACGTAGGGAGCTCTCATTCGCTTATAATTATCTAAGAATGTCATCATCTACTTCGATAACCCTTTTTCTTCGGCAAAAATTAAAAATTAGAAAAACAATTCTAAGTTTCAAATAGACATAACAATTAATTTAAAAAAAAATAGAAAAAATATAGCTATAAATTTGAAACCGAAAACCGAGCCAATGCAATTTTTGTTTTTTTCTCTCAGCTTCATTATTCACACAGTTTTGTAACTCGAACGTTAAAAATCCATAACTTTGCATAGACAAGTCCAAATGAGATATATATAATTTTTTAATTACGTAAAATTTCAAGACGAATGAAATAAGCTCCATATTAATTTTTTTTCCAAACGCATTTCAATTTTTTACATTTTTTTTCTAGCAATTCAAACACCTCAATAAACAAACAATCAATTCAAACCCAAATTCTACAATTCAAATCTTAGCATCAAATACATGCTAAATAATTGATCATCACGTGCTTGGACATGACTATTCTAAGGACATGACTATTTTCTTAATGGAGTATTTGGAGCAACAACTACAATCCAAAAACTCAACTTATTATTATTATTATTTTTTTTTAAAAGTCAATAAAAATTTAATTAGTTTTTAAAAAGTCAAATAACCTCAATCCAAAAAAGTCAACTCTAATCTATACACCAAACACGTACTTAATTTAACAAAACTTGAAATATTCTTTAATACAATTTTGAAAATGTCATTTTTCCACGTATCCCTTGCGTTGTACAAGTTTTTCCAAATCATTTGTGATGATAAATAAATTTGTATGTAATAAATTTTTGTTTGGCGTTATATATATATATATATATATATTTTTTTTTTTTTTTTCAAAAAAAAAAAAAAGACAACGGATAAAATATTAAGGCCACATACACTCTTTTTCTAGTAGAATCCAATTGAAATCCTTCATACCCGTCACCTCCTCTAGCTCAACTCCTAGGCTTCCCACTATTCCAAGGATTTCTATTCCTTTTGTTCCCCGGCCTCATAAGAATATATAGTTTTAATTCATATCAAATTCGAACATAAAAAGTAGATTAGGACTCTTAAGCAAAGGAAAATCATATACACTCGTTCATTTATTCATCATTCTACCTGGTGCTATCAGAAAAGACTACCAACAAACATCACAAAAGTACGTTTTCTTTCCTTTTTTAATTTTTTTAATTTTTTTAATTTTGACTCTTTAAACATGTCGTTTTGCTCTATTTTTTCTCATTAATCCTAGGATTTTTTTTTTAAAGTTATGGTTTTACTACTGAAATTGTTTATTGATTTTTTTTTTTTTTTTTGCTACGTTTAACTAGTGCATATATGTATTTTCCAAAAAAAAAAACTAGTGCATATATGTAGGCTTTTTTTTTTTTAAAGCATTTTTTGATTTTATTCGTAAGTGTTTATTAGCTAAGGTATTAAGAACACAATTTTATTTTAAAGAAAGTACTTAATATCGTTTGGTTTGATCGTAGTCTTTTTCTTAAAGTACAAAAAGCAAAAACAAAACAAAATCTTCCAATATAGTAAAGTGAATTCCTTTAAAAAGTCTTTTTTTTTTTATAATAGTTTTTCAATTTATTAATCGCAATTAACTAACACAAGCAATATATATAGGATGCATCTAGATATTTAAAATTCTTATATCTAGATTTATTATTTAATATATCACTTGAGATTTTTTTTAGCGTAAATTACTAGATTGGTCCGTAAATTTTTGACTTTGTACAATTTTGATCATTGAACCTTTTTTTTTTAATAGCTGGAATGCCCCTAAACTATTAAAATATCGGTACAAGAGTCATTTATATTAATTTTTGAATGTAATCTATTAGTTAGCATTATTTTTTGACTAATTTATTGACGGATTTCATTTAAAAATTAATAGAAATTGCTGTTGTAGCAATATTTAAAAAGTTTAGGGGCATTTCAGCCATAAAAAAAATTCAACAACCAAAGTTACATAATGTTAAAAGTTTAGGGACTGAACGAGTAATTTACCATTTTTATTTTTTTTATAAGAATTGACACTTGAGACTCGACGTTTAAGGAACCGTACTACAAAAATAATAATTATTGAAAAAAAGAGAGAGATACTCTACAAGAAATTTTTTTGAAGTAATGTTTCTGAAGCATTTTGTTCTATATTAATACAATGTCGTATTGCTCTTCCTCCTTTTTTTTTTTTTTTTTAACTTGTTTGCTCTTCCTTTTTTATTCCTTTAAGTTTCACAATGCTCATTAGCATGTCGTTTTGCTTGGAAGACATAAACCAGACGATCTTGCTAGTGAAAACGTTAAGCTAGCTAGTGCACATATTATATATAGGGATTTTAGGTTAATAGTTGTTGAATGATTCTGTTTGTTAGTGTTTGTTTATTAGCTAGGTATTCAAAGTATAATTATAGTTCATAGAAAGTAGTTTAGGACTTTAATATCATTTGGTTTGATGATAGCCTTCTTTGGGATTAAATTGATTAAAGGGTAAGTTTATTAACAGATTGAATGATATAGTTTTTTACATTGAAAAGAGCCTTTTCGTTTTCTCTGAATTCTTTTTCACAGAATGGATTGCAAATTCAACAAGTTTGATGAAGGATGGGCTGCCATACACAAGGCAATCACAAAGCTGAAGAGAATTCTAGAAGGATATTGCGAGAGCCTCCTTTCACTACAGAGGAGTATCTGACCTCTTACACTAGCTAGCGTCTACAACATCTGCAATGAACGACCTCCGAACAACCACAACGTCGAACGGCTTTACCACGGATACTGCAAGGTGTATGAAGAACACATCGCCACGACGGTTTTGCCTCCACTTAGTGAAAAACACGGCGAGTCCATGCTCGGAGAGCTTGCACAGAGATGGGGGAGCTACAAAGTCATGATTAGATGGCTTTCGCGCTTCTTCATTTACCTGGACCGCTTCTACACTAATCGGAAACACCTTCCCACACGCTCCATGAAGTTGCAATCGTGTGCTTTAGGGACGCGGTTTACACTAAGTTAAACGCTAAGGTCACCGATGTTATGATAAGTTTGATAGAGAAAGATCGCGAGGGAGAGCAAGTAGACAGAGCTCTATTGAGGAATGTTGTGGATATGTTTGTTACAATGGATATTGGAGAAGAATTGAAGTACTACCAGCAGGATTTCGAGGCTGCAATGCTGGAAGACACCGGTAAGTACTATTCTCGCCGAGCATCTTGTTGGATTCTGGAGAATTCGTGTCCCGATTACTTGGTGAAGTTCGAAAAGTGCTTGAAAAAGGAGAGAGAGATAGTCGCCCGTTACATGCATTCGACCAGTGAGAAAAAGCTCGTGGCGAGGGTAAAGCTCGAGTTTTTGGGGATTTACAAAACACAATTGTTGGAGAAGGAGGATTCGGGTTTCTAGCCTTGTTGCGTGATGATAAGGTCGAGGATCTTTCAAGAATACTAAAACTTTACAATGACATTCCCGAAGGCCTCGACCTAGGTGCAAATATTTTCAAACAAAAGATCACAAGTGAAGGCACAAGTTTTGTCCAACAGGCTGAAAATGCATCGACGAGCCTTGTCACGGAGATTGGTAAGCTTCATGACAAGTACACGGCGTATGTGACCGGTTGTTTTGAGAACCATGCTTTTTTCCAAAGGGCCCTAAGGGAGGCTTTTGAGGTGTTTTGCAACAAAGACGTTGCGGGCACTTCATTCGCCGAACTGCTTTCAATGTTTTGTGATGACATGCTCCTAAAGGGTGGGGCTAGTGAGAGGTTGTGTGATGAGGCCATAGAAGAAAATTTCGAGAAAGTGGTGAAACTACTTGCGTATGTAAGTGACAAAGATCTTTTCGTTGCGTTTTGTGAGAAAAAGCTTTCCGATCGCCTCCTTTTCGGCAAGAGTGCTAATCAAGAACATGAAAAATGCTTCTTGACAAAGCTAAAACAACATCATGGTGTTGAGTTCACTAGGAAAATGGAGAAGATGATAACCGATATCGCACTATCGAAAGAGAGTCACGAGAACTTCGAGAAATACCTTCAAGATCACCCGGATGTGACCACACATGGGATCAATTTACATGTCACTATTCTCACTACTATGTCTTGGCCAAACTTCCAATTTCTTGAGTTGAATCTCCCCGATGAGATGCTGAAGTGTATCGAAGCCTACACCGGGTTCTACAACAAAAAAACTCGAAACCGAAAACTCACGTGGGTTCACTCTCAAGGAAATTGCACTATTCATGGCAAGTTTGAGGCCAAAACCATTGAATTAAATGTGACAACATGTCAGGCCGCTGTGCTACTCCTATTCAATTCCGCCGAGAAGTTAAGCTATTCGGAGATAATGACTCGGCTAAACATAAACGACGAAGACTTGGTCTCGCTATTCCATTCTTTATCCTGCTCAAAGTACAAAATCCTCAAGAAGACACCCGACACAGCAACCGTCTCGCCAAGTGATGCTTTCAAGTTCAACTCGAAGTTCACAGACAAGATGAGGCGGATTTGGATCGCTCCGCCGTTAGAGGCGGTCGTGGTAGAGGAAAAGAAGAAGGTCATGGAAGAAGTCGACAAGGACCGGAGTTACGCCGTAGAAGCGGCAATAGTTCGGATCATGAAGAGCCGAAAAGCTTTGAGTTATCAGCAGTTGGTGATGGAATGTGTTAAGCTTTTGAGTCCCATGTTTAAGGTGGATTTAAAAATAATTAAGAAGAGGACCGAGGATCTCATCACAAGGGACTATTTGGAGAGAGATAAAGATGATCCAAATATGATTTTGTACGTTGCTTGATAAAGAAGGTGACTATCTAGGATGTCTTAAATTGAGAAATAGTACTTGTTGCTGTACATATATATATATATACATATATTTTTTTTTTGTTTTCAATTTTCAATGTTTTTTTTTTAATGAATAATAATTATAATTAGTTTTTCCTATTTAATACTAAGAACCAGTTTAGATTAAACATCTAAAGTACTAAAAATCTTTTTTTTTTTAATACCTTTTTATGTACTTAACTTTCATTATTTATTATCTGGTATTAGTTTACTCTGAAATTTTAAAAATTGGTTGATTTGGAGACATTTGAATCATATTTTTGTCTGAATTTTCACTTACACTTTCTCTAACATGACCAAATTAAGTTTTTTTTAGTGTTTCTTGATGGTCAAGTACATAAGCCTTAAGGAATACGTGCTACTATTGAAACGTAACAGATAAAACAGAAAGAAACTCTCCCAGAAAAATTGGTTGTCTTTTCTTTTGTCGTTTTGGTTTTTTTCAAGCCATTGTTGTTTTACTGAAAAATTGTCGTTTTAAAGCAAAAACAAACAAATAAATAATAAAAAGTATCGTTTTAGGTACCTAACAATTTATCATTGATTTTATGATCTCGTCACCTTTTATGTAATAGTCGTTTCTAGGTCTACCATGACCATTAAATGTTAATTGACTACCATAGTCAATTGGATCCCTCTCAATCAATCACTGATAAATATTTAAAATATTATAATTTTCTTAGGGCCCGTTTAATTTTCCATCTCATTTTAAATTAAACTGTATTTTTTTCATCATGTTTTTTGTCTTTTCTGAAAAAATTTTTTATCTTTTCTGAAAAAGTCAACAAAAATTACTATTTAAACTTAAAAATCTCAACTTAACTCAAACTCAACTTATACACCAAACACCCCCTTAATTTAACAAAATTTGGAATATTTGTTAAAAGATTGTTATTTTCCAACCTATCCCTTTAATTTTTATATTATGAACTAATGAATTAATTGAATCGCTTTTTATTCTTTGAAGTTACCTCCATTTAAGTAATTCGAATTTGTTTGGTTGGGTTAAAAATATAAACCACCTAGCTAGATCAGATATCGAATTCACCAAAAGGCTTATATCCTTTCCTCATTTCGAAAGATACTTTATTTCTATCTCTCTTTAATTGGAGGGATGTAAAGGAAGAAAATGTTGATAATTTTCTTAAAGTTGTTTGATCGGATAGAAATGAAAGATAATGACTTTTAATTTGCTTATTTAGTATTAAAAGAAAATGAAAAAAAAAGGATTTAGTTTTATTAGTAAAATTACAAACTCATTCTTTTGAAACGACAACTCGGTGAAATATAGTACAAACATTTGGTGAATTTTTCATCTTATAAAAGTCAATATTTACGAAAACAAAAATTTTCCCCCTCAAACTCCAATCTCAATCCTCCCCTCAAATTTTTCCCAAGGGATTCCCTTCTCAATCCCTTGTTTCTTTCCCTCTTCCCACCAATCCATAGAACCGAACAACAAAAACTTTCACTTTCCACACCTTATGCTATGTTTGATAAGATGAATGAAAAATAAAAAGAAAAGAAGTAAAATTCCCAAGTGATAGAAATGGAAAGTAGGGAGGTAGATTTTCCATCATGTTATTTAGTAGAAGAGAGAAAACAAGAAAAAAAAAAACATTTAATCAAATGCATTTTAGAAATATAATTTCATATATATTAGAAGATGATGAGAGATATAAGGTCAAAATAGTTACTTTACCAACATTTGCTTTTTCAAATTTTTTCATTCACTTTTCTCCCCAAAATTGGAAGGATTAATAAGTGATACGGTTCATGTTTGCAGGCATAGCCTAGTAATAATTCTACATATGACTTCATCAAAAGATGCAGAGTTTGAATCCCTCCACCATTTTCCCTTCTCTCTATTTTCCACTCTACCAAACAAAAGGCTTAATCCCTTCACCCTTCCATCCTAATACTAAACAGAGACAGTAATTAATTTTGCTTCACAAAAGACATGGATAAATTTTCCTTTTATTTTTCATTTTTGTTTGGAAATATTCTTAGTTGGTAAAAGGAAAGAAATCATGTAATGTTTAATAGAAGAGTATTGATACACATTATGAAAAATTTTATCATAAATATTATGAATTACCAAGTATTCAAATTCTGTAGATTCTACAAAACTGAAATGTCTACTTTGTCTCTATTTTTTTTTACCCCTAACAGGTTATTTTTTAATTTTATGATCCATCATTAAACTTTTTTTTCATGATGTGAATCATTTTCCTTAATAGAAATAATAGTTTTATTTTAACAAGTTCTTTAGCTCTCATAAGTCATATTTACAAATAGAAGCTTTAGTTTTGCTTTATTATCTTAATATAATGTTAATAAATCCCATCGTTAAAATTTTAATATAAGAAATATATGAAGAAAAAAATTTACCTATAAAATAAAAATATAGCTTTTATTTTCAATAACAAGTTCCATAGAATTTTGATTTACTAAAAAAAAAATTGGAGAATTATGAATTTACTAATTCAGATAACGAAAAATATGGAAGAGCCGATGTTTATCTACTCTTTATCTACTCAAGGACACGTGAAAAGGACCCCAAAAAAAAAAAAATCATTTTTTAAACTAAAAGCATAAAATTCAACTCTTTACGTTTTGATAAAATCATATAAAATTATGACAAGATATGCTTCCAATCACCTCATTCTTCTTTCTTTCTTTCTCTCTCTCTTTTTTTTTCCCTCCCCCTTTTCCTTAAAAAAAAAGGACTTATTTACATGATGAGTATTTCCTAAATTTTTTGAATTTGATAATTTAGTCTATAAATTTTTTTTCTTGATAATCAATCCTTTAAACTTCTAATTTTTAGCAATTCAATAAATTTATTAAAATTAAGATAATTTTTTTACACAATACTTAAACATAATAGCTCAAAACGGACATTGTTAATGATTTTTGTTTAATCTCGATACAAATTTAATTTGAAGGTTAGGTTTAAATTTTAGTATAATTAAATTAAGGTTCAAATTTTCAAAGGAAATTATATTAAAGTTAAGAAAAAAAAAATCAACAATGTTCTTTTTGAATTATAAGGTACAAATTATGTATAAAAAACCATTCAAATTTTTATGAATTTGAGTAAAAATGATTAAGGGCTCGTTTGGATATTAGTTCATTTTGAATTAAATTGTACTTTTTTTATCATGATTTTTTTCTTTTTCTGAAATTTTTTTTTGTCTTTTTCTGAAAAAGTTTTTTGTCTTTTCTGAAAATTTTTTTTATCTTTTCTGAAAAATTATTATTAAAACTAAAAAATCTTAAATTAAACTCATTCACCAAATACCCCATAAATTGTCAAAAAATATAAATTTTGGAGATTGATTACTAAGAAAAAAGTTTAAAGATTAAATTTAAAAAGTTCAAGAGTATCTATAAGAAGAAAAAAAAAAAAGTGAAGACAATTTTTCATTTTTCTTTTTTCCCTTGAAAACCTTTCCCTTTTTTCCCCTATTTACATGCCTAGTCTCTATTTGGATAAACGAATAACAGAAAAAAAAAAAAAATGAATTTTCATGAGTGAGAGAATCCAGTATAGTACTGCATTACATCGACAACTCCTGCAAATATCCAAAGGCGCCTTCCCTTCAGTTCCATAACTCTCTCTCTCTCCTCTCTCTTTCTCTCTCTAGGGTTTCTCTGCGTACGAAATTTGTCTCCTTGAAGATTTCAACCCCCAATTCTCGCCTCTTCCGTAATCGAAATCGGCAACAACTCGAACTTGCCAAAAGGTTTGCCCTTTCTCTGGCTCTTCTATTTCACGTTGCTTCTTCTGTACTCAACCCAAAATTTCCCACTTTTATTTGTTCTCTCAACAGCTTTTTCATCTTCAAGCATTCTTGTGGAAAAAAGCTTCAATTTTGCAGTAATGGGGGAATCCGGGAAGCGATTCCGGTCACAGAGAGACCACCACGACGGCGGCGGCGAAGGCAAGAACCAGAGGCGGCGGACGAGCGACCACAGGGATGAGAGGCAAGGCGACGAGCTGATTGTGTACCGGATTCTGTGCCCGGTCGGAGTCATCGGAAGCGTTATCGGAAAGAGCGGGAAGGTGATAAATTCCATCAGGCAAGAGAGTAGGGCAAAGATTAAGGTCGTCGATCCGTTCCCCGGCGCGAATCATCGGGTTTTGACGATTTACTGCTACGTTAGGGAGAAGGACGAGGTCGAAATTGAGGACGAGTTCAACGAGCGTAGGCCTCTCTGCGCCGCGCAAGACGCGCTTCTCAAAGTCCATGTCGCCATTGCGAATGCGGTCGCTGCGGCCGGGGACTCCGATAGGAAGCGGAAGGATAGGGATAGGAGTGAGGAATGTCAAATTCTTGTTCCGACGAGCCAGACTGCGAATGTGATTGGTAAAGCCGGGGCGACGATTAAGAGGCTGAGGAGCAAGACAAGGACGAGCATCAAAGTTAGCTCCAAAGATCCTAGCGACCCCACGCATTCATGTGCAATGGAGTTTGACAATTTTGTTCAGGTTAGTACTTTTTTTCTGAAACAGTTTTTGCGTGTTTCGCTTTGTTCTTCGGGATTTTTATGAGTAATTAGGATGAGAATGTAGGTGTAGATGAAGATACATAGACTCTGTGTTGGGAATGTGTTGGTGTTAAAATTTAGCTAGTATAAACTATAAATAGATACATACATATATTTTCGAATGCCCATGTTGTATATTGAAACATGAGTTTATGGACATTAACGAGGATAAACATTGGAAGTGTAGCTGCGGTTGTGGCCGTGACGCGGATACAAAATGGGAGATAGTTTAAGTTTTTGATGGTTTACTTGTTTTGGTCCTACATGATACAAAATTATGTCAATTTATAATCTGGTTATGGCTAGATATATTTGTTGGTCTTAATTTACGTTTTTTTTTTAATATAAAACTATTACGGATCAAAAGTTGATATTGCTTGATGTCTATTGTTCATTTTCCTAAATGGATGTAGTGCGTGAAATGTAGTTTATATTTGTGCTTTTGAATGAACAGATAACGGGTGAGTCAGATGGAGTGAGAAAAGCCTTGTTTGCAATTTCTTCAATTATGTACAAGTTCTCTCCAAAGGAAGAGATATCCCTTGAGACAACTGTTCCAGAAGCCCCGCCAAGCATAATCATTCCATCAGATGTCCCAATCTATCCACCAAGCGGGATATATCCAAGTGCTGAATCTATTCTCACTCCTAGGTCTTTTCCTCCGATTTTAGGCTCTACACATGTACAGGATATTCCAGGTTATGCAGATGCAGGAAATACATGGCCTCTTTATTCTCCTGCTCTTCCTGTGGTGTCAGGTTTTAGTACCGCCTCACGGTCTGAGGAGCTAGTTGTGAGGGTTTTGTGTCCCTTTGACAAGATTGGACGTGTAATTGGCAAGGGTGGAAGTACCATTAAAAGTATAAGGCAGGCAAGTGGCGCTCGTGTTGAGGTTGATGATACAAAGGATGATCGTGATGAGTGCATCATTACCATAACTTCAACTGAGGTATTGCCTCCCTTCAGTCATGATGCAATGTGTCAGAATCCTCTCCCCTTCCTCACCTAAGTCGCACTTTGGTGCAGTTATTTATTCTGCATCCCTCCTCACTCCCACACTTCGTCATGCCCGTTTGAATGTCTTTCAAAGAACAAAATTAGCTTTATAATAGTTAGATTGGATCCTTGTAATTATGTAGTTATACCTTTTAGTCTTTGAAGGCAGCAAATATAAAAACCTCTGCAGGTCCAAAATGAAATTTATATATCTTTTTCATAATTTGTTGACAACATGTTTCAGTTATTTAGAGCGTAAACAGTGATAATTAAATAGTACATGGACCTCGTGGATGTCTATTTGTGGTACCAAATTGCACGATCTAATTGTGGGCAATCCAGTAGTAATACGTGCACTTCGATTCTAACACACTGTGCATCAATTTATTTTATGCATGTTAGTGTAAAAGCAGACATTGATAATAATTCTCTTTTTTTTTTTTTTTTTTGGGCAGTCAGCAGATGACCTGAAGTCTATGGCCGTTGAAGCTGTTTTATTGCTGCAAGGGAAGATAAATGACGAAGATGAAGAGACAGTTTCTATCCGACTTCTTGTTCGTTCTAAAGTTATCGGATGTATCATTGGAAAAAGTGGTTCAATTATTAATGAAATTCGTAAGAGAACAAAGGCTGATGTGCGTATCTCAAAAGGCAATAAGCCTAGGTGTGCTGATATCAATGATGAGCTTGTTGAGGTATGGTTTTAAAATATAACAAAAAAATCTTTCTTCTTATAGTGATTTTGTTTAGCTCACAGACAGTATTTGTCTTTTTTCTTCCCTTTTTTTTTTTTTTTTTTTTTTTTCAGTTGTCAGGAGAAGTTAGTAATGTTAAAGATGCACTAATTCAGATTGTCTTAAGGCTCCGAGATGATGTATTGAGAGATAGAGATGGTGTGGGTAACCCCTCTGTCAGTACTGAATCTCTATATCCGGGCAGCACTAGTCTTTCAGTGCCATCTGTGCTGTCTTCTGTTCCCCAAGTAGCTCCTTTGGGTTATGATCAGAGGACTGACAGTGGAGGTGGCTTGGGCATGATTGCTTCAAGCGGCCTCTATGGATATGAATCTTTGTCGGTACGTAGCTATTTGGACAAGTTTTGTTTCTTTTAAATCATTACTGATCACTACTAACCTTTTGTCATAATTTAGAATAACCACCATTGGCTTCAAAATTCTCGTGCTAAAGGAAACTATATTACCAAGGCTGCAATACGTAAACTAAAAAATCAACCAAATTTTCCCCACGTAGAGGCAATCAAGAAGTGAATGTATAACATACAGAAAAGTGGGCTAACCTAGTCAATCTTGCTTCAACAATGGAAAGAGCCACTGGTTTATCTATCAATCCAATTAAATTACCCGAAGGTGTTAAATTAACATAGGACCTCGTAGCAGGAGATTGATGGATAAGGATTATATTCATGTGCTTTTTGTGATGATTTACAAAATCTTCCCAATTGTGTAGGGAAAACTTGCTCTAACTGAAATGGTTTTTTTTTTTTTGCTTTTTTTTCCTGGATAGCTGGGGGAAAATGGCTATGGCTCAATGTCTTCCTATTCATCCAAGCTGTATGGAGGGTCAGTATTCACTTTTAATATCTGTGGATGGAGGTTTATATCCTTATAATTCTCTCAATGGGGACTGCTTTGTGCCATGCAGGTTGCCTCCCCCTTCCGCACTTGAGATGCTGATTCCTGCTAATGCAGTGGGTAAAGTTATGGGCAAAGGAGGGGCAAATTTAGCCAACATTCGAAAGGTGTGTTCAGCATTCAGTATAATTCTGTAATATTTCTCTACGTATGTGTGTGTGTGTGCGCTCATTTTTTAAGTGGTCTGAGATGGAACATTCCATTCTAGGATATCTCCTAAAATGACACTAAATTCAGTGAATTACAAGGTCGTTTTTCTGTATCATGTGAAACTTGATTTTATGCCTTTCCAGTTCAAATTTGGGATTTCGGGACTTAATTTGCTCTACAATTAGTGACATTCCTATATTTAGGAGGGATAGTTGATAAATGTCCATGGCAGATTGTTAGTTGACTTAGATGAAGTACTTGTACTGGGGCTTAATCCAACATATGTATATATAGGAAGTTAGGTGTATATTAGCTGTAAAATATTATTGTTTAGCTGATCTTTAGGAGATTTGTTAGTAGTTTCAGTTTTGTGGTTAGTTTCCTTTTCTGTAAGATTTAGTTTCCTGATTTGTAGAGGTCTCTCTAATGACCCTTTGTGTATAAATACCCATGTATATGGTTGAATAAAGATATCAAAAAATTCCAGAAATCACATGGTATCAGAGCCAACCCTAGCCTTGCCGTCGCCGCCCTGTTAGACCATCTCTCAGCCGTCTCTGTCCACTCTTGGCTGCCTCTGTTCTCTCGGCCATCTCTCTATCCAGTCGCTGCCTTCTTGGACCAGTCTCTCGGCCATCTCTCTGTCCAGTCGCTGCCCTCTTAGACCTTCTTAGACCAGTCTCTCGGTCAGCCCTGTCCAGATCATGACTGAATCAAACCAGTCACCACCCTCAGCCACATCTTCCCTCTCGGGACCCTCATCCTCACCTGCTGTCCCTCCAACCCAGACCGAAAACAGCCCCCTTGTGACAAACCACAAACTTAATGGCCACAATTATCTGCAGTGGTCACAGTTTCCAAGAGGACATTACTCCAGCCCAAGCCTATAATTCTCGGGGTCCACCACATAACCCGAACGACAACCGGGCTAGAAAAAACCGACCATGGTGTGAACACTGCCAGAAGCTTGGACACATCAAGGATACATGCTGGAAAATCCATGGTAAACCGGCGGATTGGAAGCCAAATCGGTGACCTAATGACCGAGAATCCCGTGGACACACTGCCTCCACTGAAGCTAGTTCAACTCCGGCTCCCGTCACACAAGATCAACTTGATGTCCTCCAAAAACTCCTTGCTCAAGCCACATCTGTTCAATCCGGTCCTTCCACAGTTGGAACAGGGAACACTGTATACAGAGGTACGATATCCTTGACCTTTGGCGCATTCAAATCCTTCCCGAACACATGGATTGTTGACTCCGGGGCATCCGATCACATGACTGGGAATAAGGCTCTCCTTTCCTCTTTTGAACCATGCCACAAACCCATTACAGTTCGAGTCGCCGATGGTTCTTGTTCACGAGTTGCTGGATTTGGCACTGTTTATCTATCTCCTACTCTTGTTCTTCACTCTGTTTTATTTGTGCCTAATCTTGAATGCAATTTGTTATCTGTGAGTAAACTTGCTGAAGGATCGAATTGCATAACTAAATTTTCTGCCAATTCTTGTGTTTTCCAGGACTTGGAATCGGGGAAGATGATTGGCAATGCTGATATTTGTGACGGCTTGTACCTGCTCCCGCATACCTCACCTTCAAACAAACCAAGTGTCCATCCTACGAGTCCTTATTCTAGTGTGTCTATGTTATCTAGTTTATCCAATAAAGATTGTGAAGTCATGAAGTGGCACTACCGTCTAGGTCACCCAAATTTCATGTATCTTTCTAGGGTATTCTCCAACCAAAAAGGGGTATAAATGCTACTGTCCTCGCACCCACAAGTTTTTCCACTCCATGGATGTGACTTTCTTTGAGGATCAGCCATTTTATCCCAATTCCGATATTCAGGGGGAGAATAGCCGGGAATCTCCAAATTGGGATCTGATGTCTCTTATAGGACCCGAACCTTTCATCTCTCCTACCCTTGAGTCAGTCGAACCTCCTATCCTTGAGTCAGTTGCACTTCCCACAGCCGAACCACCTGCACCACTTTCCAACACCTTGGCACAAAACCAAGCAGGCAAGGAAATTCAGGTGTACACCAGGAGAAACCGTGTCCAATCTCAGCCTCAGATACAGCCTGAACAAACTCAGCATGACCAATCATCTGTCTCGGTTACAAACTCCGAAGACAACTCAGAAGGTAAGGAAATATCTGTCCCCACATCTTCTCCTGATAAGAATGCAGACTTGGATGTGCCTATAGCAATAAGGAAAGGAGTCAGAACCTGTACCCAGCATCCACTTCACAAACATTTGTCATACGCCAGGTTATCCCCAAAGTTCAAAGCCTTTGTGTCAAAGATTGATCAGGTCTGGATTCCCTCATCTATTCATGAAGCTCTCAGAATACCGGAATGGAAGGCTGCCACGTTGGAAGAAATTAGAGCTCTTGAGAAAAATGGAACGTGGAGTGTCACATCTCTTCCTCCAGGAAAAAAGGCAGTTGGATGTAAGTGGATCTTCTCTGTTAAATACAAGGCAGATGGGAGTGTAGAAAGATTCAAAGCTCGATTAGTGGCTAAGGGGTATACTCAGTCTTATGGAATTGATTATCAGGAGACATTTGCACCAGTTGCTAAGCTGAACACAATCAGGGTTCTTCTGTCAATCGCAATCAACATGGATTGGCCCCTCTTTCAGCTTGATGTCAAGAATGCTTTTTTGAATGGTGATCTCAAGGAAGAAGTCTACATGGACATACCTCCAGGTTTTGAAGACAAGACTACTGGTAATAAGGTGTGCAAACTAAGGAAGTCACTGTATGGACTTAAGCAGTCTCCTCGAGCATGGTTTGACAGATTCACGGGTGTTCTCAAGAGAATCGGCTATACCCAATGCCAGGCCGATCATACACTGTTTGTCAAACATTTTCCAGGTGACAAACTAACTGCTCTTATAGTGTATGTTGATGACATTGTTCTCACAGGGAATTACGAGGAAGAAATGAATCAACTAAAGCAGCTATTGTCACTAGAATTCGAGATTAAAGACTTGGGCCATTTGAAGTAGTTTCTGGGAATGGAGGTTGCAAGATCAAGCAAAGGTATCTCAGTGTCGCAACGAAAGTATGTATTAGATCTTCTTCATGAAACTGGTATGGCCGGATGCAAACCAGTTGACACCCCAATGGATCCGAATGTTAAGTTGGGGACTCGGACAGGTGGTACGATTGTGGATAGAGGTATGTATCAACGACTTGTGGGAAAACTCATATATTTAGCTCATACTCGACCAGATATTGGGTTTTCAGTTAGTATGGTTAGCCAATTCATGAACAATCCATATGAAGAGCACTTAGAAGCAGTATTCAGAATCATTCGATATCTCAAAAATGATCCTGGTAAAGGATTATTCTTTGGGAAGACGACAACCAGATCTATTGATGTATTTACAGATGCTGATTGGGCTGGATCAGTAACTGACAGAAGATCTACCTCTGGGTATTGCTCATTTGTATGGGGGAATCTTGTGACATGGCGAAGCAAGAAACAATCAGTTGTGGCCCGGAGTAGTGCAGAAGCTGAATTTCGGTCTCTTGCTCATGGAATTTGTGAGGGAATGTGGCTAAAAAGATTACTCGAAGAGCTAAGAGTGAAGACTAATGGTCCTATCAACATGAAGAGTGATAGTCAGTCAGCCATAGCCATCGCTAAGAATCCAGTCCATCATGATAGGACCAAACATGTTGAGATTGATAGGCACTTTATCAGTGAGAAGGTTGAGAAGCAGATTATCACGCTACATCATGTTCCGACTCAGCATCAAACCGCATACATTCTTACCAAAGCTCTCCATCGTCCTAACTTCCACGACTTGTGTTCCAAGCTAGGCATGATAAGTATATTCTGCCCAGCTTGAGGGGGAGTGTAGAATTATATATAGGAAGTTAGGTGTATATTAGCTGTAAAATATTATTGTTTAGCTGATCTTTAGGAGATTTGTTAGTAATTTCAGTTTTGCGGTTAGTTTCCTTTTCTGTAAGATTTAGTTTCCTGATTTGTAGAGGTCTCTCTAATGACCCTTTGTGTATAAATACCCATGTATATGGTTGAATAAAGATATCAGAAAATTCCAGAAATCACAGTTCTGTTACTTTTCTGGTCCTTGGGATGTTTTTGGTGTTCCGATGATTGTATTTGGCATCCTTATTTTTCTGTTAGGCAGATGTTTCAAACTTTCATGTTTGTTTTTCTGTTCCCTAGGAAATATAACTTTGTGTATTCACCCAGCTTCTGTGAGTTCTAGGGGTTTTGCACTTTGTTCTGAAACGTATCAGTTATTTTCGTGTTGATTAAAACTTGAAAGTTAATTCTGTTCTTTCCGTAAATATGACAATTGCTATTCAAAATGATTCTCATGCATATTTATTCCTATCTCAGATTTCTGGAGCAGTGGTAGAAATTTCTGAGTCCAAATCTTCTCGGGGAGACCGTATTGCTCAAATATCTGGAACAGCTGAACAGAAGCGTACAGCAGAGAACCTGATTCAGGCGTTTATGATGGCCACTTGAGTTTTAAAGATGCTTCTTGGTGTTGTGAAGGTGAACAGTTAAATTATGGTCTCTTCCCTCTCATGTTTCTGCTCAATAGCTTCTTTAGGTTTGTTCTGGGAGAGGGAATCTTTTCTAGGAATATTTTAATTCGGCTTCTCCTGATCCTTCGATTTTGGTGACCATCAAGATCATGCCGGAAGATTCGCTACTATTTCATGCTTAGGTGGTATAGGGTTCTTTCTTTTATCTTATTCTAATCTGCAATATCATAGAACTTAGGAACTTTGTAGGTTCTTTCTTTCCTTTCGTATATGCCTTTTCTGCTCTTTTTCTTGTCCAGTGTAGGGTTCTTCAGATTTCCAGCGCTATCATACTCTGAATTTGATGTCGTGCCTGAAAACTTATTCAATATTGATCATAATTTTGTCAAATCTTATAATGTGTGTGCTACTTCTTTGGCCATTCATCCTCTTGCTTCCGGCTTCTTGCTAGAAGCATCTTCTCTATGATGGTGTAAGTGCTATGCCGTTGATTATGATCTCTTCTTTTGAGATTTTCCATGGCTTAAAATTTCGCAGCAGCTTGAAGAGGGAGAAATCATTTTCTCCAATTATAATCTATCATGGAACATGTAGTTCCTCTCCACGAGCGCCTTTTTATTCTGTATCCTCTGTCTTTTCTTTTTCTCTTTTTTTATTTTTTATTTTTTATTTTTTATTTTTTATTTTTAATGCTGAATTTGTGCATCCTCTGCTTGATTCTGGGTGATGATGTTATTCTGCAAGCAGAATAACATCATTACATGTTTGAATCTTGGAACTACATCTACAAATATTTATCTGATCTCCGACCTTTGAATTCCAATTGCAACATTATTGCCGTAAATCTCACAACATTCCTCTGACGGAATGTGGCATGCTCTCTGTGAAAATCTAACCTGGTAGTGTTTTGTATGGTGCCTCCCACAGTTATCTCCTTGATACTCTATTTCTTTTATTGAATTTTGTTAGATAGTGATCTCTGGGATCTCAGCTGAAGAGCTCTCTTTCGGATAAACGTACTTCCCCGAATACTTAGGAACTGATGAATGAGAATTCAGCAACTAAAAATATCGAATTTGCTGTCTATCCTGATCCTTGAGCAATTAGGCTACCACCCCAATCACAGCTCAGTATTTGATTTCAAGTCTTTTCATGATAATTAGATACGAATAGTTGTGCAATAGACCGTGCACGGTAATGGATTTGTGCATTTACTCCCTTCAAAGGATCGTGTGTGGGCCTAGTACATGCTCTTATGGCATGCATAGACGTCTAACTACATTAGTCAGAGCTAATTAGTACAGTACAACCAAAGTATCGATCATGCTTCTTTCAAAGCCACCGTGCCATTTCTTCGTAATATCATTTTATATTCTGTACTTCTATGACAGGCCATCGACGTACCTTGCACCTATTTGCTTACTACATTTCTAATTTTAACTACTTATAGATGAGGACAGATAATTCTATTTTGCTGCTTATGGGAAGATCATAAACTTTAGAACAAGTATTCTTGAATTTATAAACCATGTTACTGGAGTTAGTTCTCTTCTCATATACCATACTCAATCCTGGTGAAAGTAGGATAAAATATTACGCCTTTGTACGATAGTTAGAAATTACCAACTGAATCAGTCTGCATCTTCGTCTCACGACCCAAAATTATTAAACAATTCTCTGCTTCACCATCTTCGCTTTCCACTTTGAGTTCTCTTCATCTTTTTAACAGTGAAGAGCTAATATTGGCTGTATACGGTTTTTCTCCACCATGTGTACTCCATTAGATCGTGGTTAGCTCAGTATCCTTTCCGTTCCTTTCTGTATCATCCTCGAGCCTCCCAGAATATAGTGTGTGTGTCGTGGAGCATTCCCAGCCATTCTTAGGTAGCAAGGTCAGCCAATTAGTAATGGTGTTCGGTGATCAATCGGATTATGCATCGACTTAATGGTACCACGGCAGCATTGAGCATAGTACAACCTATTGAATGTATGTTCAATGATTTCGTTTTTTTTTCATCCGAAACTGAAACTTTTAAGAGATGTAATGCTTCTGGTGAGTTGTTGATTATTCTTTAACTCTTTTAGGGGTGTAGGGGCTGTAAAATGTCCCAACATAGCTGCATCTTTTACTTAGTTTATGTGTAATCTGTACTTGTACATAAATTTCATTATATGTTTGATAAAAAATTGAAAATTTTACCAATATAAATGTAATAAAGAAGAGGATTAAGAAGATAACTCTTCTTTTGAAAATTGATATTTGACAAATATTGTATGTATTTTTCTTTGCTTTGCTGCCCCAATTGGGATTTTATGCTTTGCGGTTTGTGTGTGCCAAACATGGTAATTTTGTAGTAATTAGTAACACGTGCTCAAAAGATTTTTAGCAAGAAAATACGTGCTCAAAAAGAAATGGGAAGAATTTGGAATTATGTGGAAGTGCTAATATAGTCGAAGAAATATGTGGTGCTATGTGTTGAGAACATGTGAAGAGGAATTTGGAATGAGATGATGCTCGTTGGCATGCTATTCATGGGATATGAGATATTACAAATGTGTATAATCTATTTGTTGACTATTGTTTGAGTGTAACATTCTTGAATCGTGAAAAAAAGAAAAAAAAATACAATACAATTAAGAAATGGATCAATCTTATCCGTCTCTTGAACTTAAAGAGTTTTTTTTATTATTATTATTTTTATTTTACCATCATGTATGGTAATTTGAATTAGTCCAACTTTTAATTTGATCGTTAGAATTTTTGTTTAAAAAACCAAAAAAAAAAAAAAAAAAAAAAAACAAAGAAGAAGAAGAGAGAGAGAGAATCAGAGTCATTTTTACCTTTTCTAACAAAGTTGTCAAAAACAGATGAAAAGAGATCACATGTTTGTATCAAATCTTATAATATATATATTGCAGTTATTTTTAACTGAATATAGGACATTAAGCATAAATTTAGTTGATAGGTTGGGGTTGAAAATTTTAAGTTGGAGTGGTTTGATTTTTTAAAAATTAGTTAAAAAATTAATTGACTTTTGAGAGAAAGGCGAGTTGAATTTCTTGGATTTGGATTGAAGTATCAAGCATATACTAAATAAGATTAACTTAAAAATTTAACGGATGAATAGGAGTTTTTAAAATCTAAAAAATAAAATGAGAACAACATTGACGTTGTGTGTTTTTGAAATCCTGAACTTTAGTGAACGGGAGATGAAAATAATCCTTAAAAAAAAAAAAAATTCCTAAAACGTTCTTGTGTAGTTGTGTGTGTGCTACCACAATATTCAAAATAAAAATCTTTTTATTTTAATATTACGTGTGGTGTGGGCCGTATGGTCTCAAGACTTGCTCGCAGTAGTTTTGCATTGGCCGAGTCACACTCTCAGATTCTCCTATTCTTACGTTTTTTTTTTTTTTTTTTTGCCTGAATTTTACCTTAAAGAAAAAAAAAGTGGATTTTCTATTGGCAAAAGGAGTCGGCGAGCATAGGCAAACCAGTCCTTATCTGTTATAGTAATCCCGTGGACTCATTTAATACGTGTACTCAACCTCAAGCTTTCTTTCCAAACAGAATATTATATTAAATTAAACAAATTTCTTTTTCCCATTCGCTGTATATATTTTGGTATTTTTCTTCCTGTATGGATACTAGAGAGCAGTGGGATTTTGGGAAGATGGGATTTACATTGGAAAGTGCATCCTTCGCGTCACGGAAAACGACAACAATTCCCTTCATGGGATAATTTTAATTAATTATCATCATCATTATTTTTGGAATTAGTAAATTTAAAAAAAAAAAGAAATAAAAAAGGAAAAAAAGAAAAGAACATTTCATATTTGGATTTCCGGTAGCATGAAATTCGGAATGTATATACAGACACAGGAGAAGCGTAAGCCCGTGGGGGGATTTTCCATTTCTTTTCTCGCTTCCTTTCCTTTTTGCTACTTTCACCTGGATAAGAAATTTAAGAATTTACTCAATTTAGAATCTCAAAATTCCAATTTTATAATCTGATTCTGAGTCATCGTTTGGGTTGGTGGTGGTGAGAAATCGCGATCAACAATGGCGTATAGAAGGCCTTTGCAGCTCCGTTATGTGTTGGGAAGACTCGGTACTACTACTTTCAATGGCACCACCAGGACTCTCAGTGCTCTTCCCCATGGCAAATCCCCTTCTTCTTCTTCTTCTTCTCAGGACCTCATCAACTCTGAATACGAGTACAGTGCTCACAAGTAATCTCTCTCTCTCTCTCTCTCTCTCTCTCTCTCATATTTTTCTCCACAATCGTTTTTCGTGTTCTGGATTCTCTCTTTTGATCTTATTTTACTCTATTTTCTCGGTTTGAATGCTCTTGCTGAATAGTTTAGAAATTTGAGCGCCTTTTTTTTTTTATATATATTATATATATATATATATATATCGTCGAATTCCATTAGTGAAAACAATAACGTCGAATCGCCAGCATATATTTGAGTGGTGGTCGCTGTGAAGTTCCATGGCGGTTATACGGTGGTCCGTTCACTCGGAATCACCACATGCCAATCAAGTTTTTTTTTTTTTTTTACTATTATTATTATCATTGTTTTTGTCATTAATCTTTCATTTCTAAACGAAAATTAAAATATATATATATTTACATACAAATAACAATGTTGAAAAGATATAACACTGGTTCCAGATAAGTGAATACTTTTTTTTTGTTTTGTTTTTTGGGGTGGGGGGGGGGGGGGGTGTGGGGTGGGTGTTGTTGGTAAATAATTCTTGTTATTACACTCTGTAATGTTATTTTTTACAGTGAATGACCTCGCACTCTTACATGTTATAGGGACGATCATTCGTGAGAACTGAGAACTATGTTTTCTGCCAAAATTGGCAAATTTTATATATAATAAGATTGAAATGAATCTTGACTGTTCATTCTTTGTACAGACTGTTTTGTTGTTTGTATCATCTCTTTCTTAATATCTAATGCACGTAATGTGGTACTGATTTCTGCGGTATGTGGTACTGATTTCTGCGGTACGATAATCTCTTACTCTGTTAATGCTAATTGAAGCTTACATGTTTTCTTTTTATTCCGTTTTTCTTTTTTTTAACCTTTCTATTTCGGTTAATATAATCGTACAAGAGAAGTTAAACGTTTTGAAAGAAGAAACCTTTGCAATTTCAGCAAACAAGTCTACTGAGACTGTCATGTGGGCTGAACAAGAAGTATCAGATGCTTCGTAACGACTAGGAAGCCTCAGTTTCTTCTCTGAATTGAAGAATATCTGGATATAATGATTGTCATTTCAAAAACCAGGGCATGCATTGTTTTTCTATGGTTCTGCATGGATTGTTTTGTGCTTTATGTTTAGGACAAGTCTTTTTAAAGTATGTTGTTTTGTTGTGGATGAAAGATCGTGTTTTTATTTTTTTTCCTTTTCAAACTGTTTGTTGTGTTTGGCCAAAGCGAACATTGGCATTATCTTGCAGATGGGTTTCATCTGTTCTATTCATCTGATTAACTAATAAATCTCTTTCCTTGTTGAAATACAGTTATCACCCGATTCCTGTAGTCTTCTCTCAAGCAAAGGGAGCAACCATATGGGATCCAGAGGGCAACAGATATCTAGACTTTCTATCTGCTTACTCTGCAGTTAACCAGGTAGAAAAAGATCGAGTAATTATCCTGTTATGTATTACTCTGTAGATTACTGAGGATTCAATAGTATCCAGTCTATTCTACTTGGACACATTCTGATGAGGAACAAGGATATTTCCTACATCACTTTCGTTTGAATTTTCACTGCCAAAACACAATCTCAACTGTGAAATTTTATGAATTTTTAAAAGATCCGTTGCAGCAATGTGGCATTTATATCTTTTATTTTATCCTTTTTTTTTTGGTCCCACTTGTCCTCCATTGGCCAATTTTCTTAAATGCAGAGAAGGTGTTCATTTATTCACTGATCCAATTTGAGTGGATTTATATGGGTGGGAAATAGCCTTCCATTTTGTTTTCGTTATTTGATTCCCTGACCTTCTGTTGTAGGGACATTGCCATCCAAGAATCATGAGAGCATTACAAGAACAAGCAGAAAGGCTCACTCTTAGCTCTCGAGCATTCTATAATGATAGATTTCCAATATTTGCTAAGCGTCTAACAGATATGTTTGGATATGACATGGTGCTGCCGATGAACACTGGGGCTGAAGGTGTGGAAACAGCTCTGAAGTTGGCAAGGAAATGGGGTTACGAGAAGAAGAAAATTCCAAAGGACGAGGTAAAATTCAGGAGAATTATTCATAACACGTGAAGTTGATAAGTAGACTAGAATCTTATACATGTTGACTATATGCAGGCTATCATTGTATCATGCTGTGGATGCTTCCATGGTCGTACGTTGGCTGTCATCTCGATGAGTTGTGACAATGAGGCAACCCGAGGTTTTGGACCCTTGTTGCCTGGCCATCTTAAAGTTGATTTTGGTGATTCAGCAGCCCTTGAGAAAATTTTTAAAGGTTTGAATTCAATTTCTTTTATGTTCTTTTTATTGTTATTCTCTTAAACCTCCAAGTTTCTCAGTAAAAATATAAGTAAAATTAGTTGGTAATTCTTATTCTTTTATGAATGATAAATACTATTTTGAGAACAGAAGAAATTACTGTTTACCCTGAAATTAGTTATTGTTGTGTGATGCAGAAAGTGGAGACCGAATAGCTGGATTTTTGTTTGAACCCATACAAGGAGAGGCCGGGGTATGTTCTAGAAATTAAAATATATAATTTTTGGAATGCGGAAGAGAAATTGTACATGGACATAGATACATTTGATGGTGTAGAATAAGTTCGATGTGCTATTTGTCAAACCTTTTATTACTGCCAAATTGCATATTTGTGATGAGCAAATCTATCGACCGTGTTCATAAGTTCACTCATTTGACAGACGTGATAAACTTGAATTTGAAACCATCTTTACCAACATACTTCCTAATGTCCATTTTAAGTTGTTTCGCAGCTGCTGCAATCATTATTTTATATTAACTTTTGCAAAAGAAAGAAGAATAGTTCTGCTTTTGTGCATACAAAAGATACCAGCTTCGTTCAATCAGTCTTTTTGGTTCTGGATAAGGACTTAAATTATTTAAAGCTGTTATGTTTACAAAAATTTATCTCCTTGTACCCATCGAACTTTTGGTGTGCGACTCTATCTACCTGCAGGATATGAAACCTTAACATGGATTAACCGAGTCTCTGATAGAGGATATAATTTGTTGTTTAGATTTAGTTTGAGCATTGCTTTTCCACATATTCAATATAAAGTTTTAGGTATCATTCACTTCTTTCAAACTACCTGATAATTTCTGTATTTTTTGTTGATAGGTTATAATTCCACCCAAAGGCTATTTAAAATCTGTTAGAGATCTTTGCTCAAAATACAATGTTTTAATGATTGCTGATGAAATCCAATCTGGCTTAGCACGATCAGGAAAATTGCTGGCTTGTGATTGGGAAGAAGTTCGCCCAGATGTGGTGGTAAGCTTTCAATTTCATTTCACTTTCTACTGACATGTGCGCGTGGCAGTTCACTATTCGACCTTCTAACTGAGTACTCGAATATGTTTTCCATACGAAAAGACGTTTAGTCTAACCTTTTTTTTTTTTTTTTTTGGTGTCAGATACTAGGAAAGGCATTGGGTGGTGGAGTAATACCTGTAAGTGCAGTTCTTGCAAACAAAGATGTAATGCTTTGTATCCGCCCTGGAGAGCATGGAAGGTTTGCGGTTATAACTGTTTTGTTTGCACTGCCTGTTCATTAAGCTGATAAAGGAATTAAGTTACAGATTTATTTGTCAATAACTTGCCTACATCATTCTGAAAATTTTCCCCGAATTATGACTTGCTCAGGATTCGTCTTTACAACAGTTTTTAGAAGGAAAAATTATTTGGCTCTCAAAACTAGTACAACCCATTTTCAGTGGAGTAACATTGGAAGATAGAACAAAAGAATAATGAAAAAGAAAAATTGGACACATACAACCTAATTTTCTTTAACTGTTAATAGATGTTAGGGGACAAAATAGCTTGATTAGGTGTTTTTATCACAGATTTAGTTTTGTCTCTTGTTTTTGTTTTTTTTTATTTTCTTGTACTAATTATGTTTATGTTATCGTTTACTTTTCCTTTCCAATTTGCCTTTGCATTTACGAGGCAAGAGCTCACCTTGCATTCATTGTTTTTTTCCTTAGTACCTTTGGAGGGAATCCATTAGCCAGTGCAGTTGCAATTGCATCACTCGATGTGATCAGGGACGAAAAGCTTGCTGAGAGGTATGAATTTCATTGCGTAATGCTGTATTACCAAAGACGGCTTTTGAAGAACTTTAGCTGTATTTTAACAATTTTGGAATTTGTGCTTATGTGCTCATTTCATGCTTTATTCTTTACAGATCTGCACAAAAAGGGCAGGAACTTAAGAATCAGCTGCTAAAGATTCAGCAACAATTTCCTAACTGCATAAAGGAAGTTCGAGGAAGAGGCTTGTTCAGTGCCGTGGTGCTCAACACTAAAAACTTGTCCCCTGTTTCTGCTTATGATATCTGTCTGAAGTTGAAAGAAAGAGGAGTTCTTGCCAAGCCCACGCATGATACTATTATCAGATTAACTCCTCCACTATCTATGAGGTATGGAACATAATACCCAATCCGATAGTTTACGATATGACAACCATTACTTTGCGTTGGAAATGTGCTATTGGCTCATGATTTCCCTACGCATTAATGAGAAAAGGATTAGGAAAATTCTATTGTAGGGTATAAACAAATACCCTACCAGTAGGATTCAGTTTTGAATCATTAGATCTTCATCAAGTTCCATTAAATATCGTACTATTTTAATTCTGATATGATTCTTATATAATCTGAGGGTTCAAAATTGTGTCCTATTGTGTCATATATATCATACAGATCACTTTATAGCATGTCACCTAAACAGGAAGAGAGTACATGTTGGGTATAGATAATGACAAATATGACATATATTACATTTACAAACGTACATATATGTTGGGTTTTCCTGTGTGTATCTGAATGTCACATCTAAGCAACTTTGACGTCAAAATTTTCTCATTGTCTTGCTCCTAAGATTTTTTCTCTTGTCCATCAAAGATTATCATGTCTCCGAGTCTCGTCTCGTCTCACTTAGCCCGTGTGTGTTGCGTATTGAACTGCCCTGTAAATTGGACTTCGGCCACTCTTTAATCAATCAAATTATTTGCAAAGCTGTCTAGAATTTCTGTTTTTCAGAGTACCGAGTAATAGTTTTGCTTGAAATGATCCGATAAACGACAGACGTGCAGAAATGCAGTTCCACATCCGTTGAACGAACTTCGTGATCATCTTTGTTCTGCATTCTATGATCTCTGCGTATACGTGTAGGATGATCCGCATATCGCATTAATTTACTTATCAAAAGTTTTTAGATTAATGTTGTGATTCGTTATAAGAAAATTTTAAATTCATTTTTTTTTCTTGTTTTATCCTATTGCCGACCAAACTGACTGATCACATTTTTAAAAATCCCAGTTTGGAAGAACTCCAAGAAGGCTTAAATGCTCTACGTGAAGTTCTAGAACTCGATCTACCAGAGTTGCAAAAGACAAAGCCCAAAGATATCTCTCCAACCGCTTCCGAGTCTGACACGTGTGACCGTTGTGGGAGAAACCTATATAAAGAGTAACGGTGACAGTAAGTGATTGAGTTCGGTAGTTTCTCGTATAAAATTATTGAAATTATTGATTCTAGAGACATGGTACCGATGGTTCCCTACACAAAGATGTCTAATTTGCATTGGAATTTTCATGTCTTTCTAAAGACCAAGTACAGAGAGAATTTTTATTGGTTTTTCTTTTTCTTTTAAATGAATTTTTATTAGGTTTTTATCGTATCAATAATATGGGAATTCAATCCTCGGAAATGACTTTTCGCAAATTTTTTCCCCTTTTTTTAATTTTTTAATTTTATTTTTTTAAGTTTTATTATTATTTTTTTTTTTATGGATTTAATTCATCTCAATCTAGTGCTGGTAACTCATTCTTGAAGGAATAATCTAGAATTAGCTCCAAGTCGGATTTCCTCAAGTTCACTCTCATGTTTTAGCATATTCATGTTTTAAAGTTGTGGTTACATTCCACCACTATTAATAGCAATCTTCATTTCTTTATCAGTAAACCAAAAAAATATATATATATAGAGAGAGAGAGACGGAAAATGACATATTTAGATAATTCAAAATAAACGTTCACAAAGTAATTTGTCATATATTATCGTATTTCAAATCTTATCAGGAAAAAAAAAAATATATATATATATATATATATATAGTTTTACGATGTCTCTGGTAGCTTTTCATTTTTTTTTATTTGTTTTAGAATTATGTCTTACCTACGCATGCAATTTTTTGTCGTTAGTTCTCATCATAAAAGCACCAACTCAAATTCGACTATTGAAAGAAAATCGTAATTCACAAAGTTTTTCATAAAGCAGTGAAAAATAAGAACCAAAAGTTGTTTTTTTTTTAATTTTTATTTTGTTTTTAAGGAGAGTGTCAAGGAGGCCCTAGAAAGAGTTTGTAGGACACATTCATTCAATCTCCAATCTCTCCGCACGTGAGACCATAGCACATGTGAGATTTCGTGCCATATTTAGGCTCTCATGTAATTTGTTTCTTTTTCTTTTTGTTTCTTTTTTTTTTCCCCCCCCCCAATAAATGAAAGCAAGGGTGGATGAAATGGCTAACCCAATTTTAAGGTTATCTTTAAAGCTGATGAAATGATCTAGAAATAATTCTGTTTCAATACCAATAATGCACTTTTAAATATTCTTCTTCCATTGATTTTTGGTGGAATTCTGCAAAACCTTGTCATGCATGTGTTTTCTTTAATTTCGTTCACTCATTATTATTGAAGGAAACATTGTGGAGACACAATAATGCTAAACTTTTGGTGGTTATATGTAATTATATATAGCAAAGAGACAGCCTCTTCTCTTTTGTAATTTTTAAATATATATACATATATATTGTATATGTAGTCGATACAGATAGATTACAAATATATATATATATATATATATGAACACCCACGAGAGCTTTGAGAGAAAAAATTAAAATCAAATAAAATAAATTTAATTTAAATTAGGAACAAAGTCTCTAGACTCTTATTGTAAAGCTTAGCTGTATTTTAATTATTTTCTGTATTTTTTTAGTAGATGTTGGAAAAAGCTTAGCTGTTCATGATGACTTTCATAATTGTGAGAACTTTCTTACCCTGCATCAAAAAACAACATTATGTATTTCCTAATTATGTATTCATTAATTAAATATCTCTCTTTTACTTGCATGTACTAAAATATTCTCTCTCTCTCTCTCTCTCTCTCTCTCTCTCTCTCTCTTTTCTTTTTTAGCTTAAATCAGTGGAAAATCTCGAGTCTCTGTCTGATTGTGAAATTAATCATCTCTTGTGCTCTTATGGCTACAAATTTAGCTATAGAGGTGATCATGATCTCTCTCTCTCTCTCTTTCTCTCTCTAACTCTACATGCAATAATTAAAGAAGGAAATATGAGTAATTTACAAACAGCTTGACTCTAAAACGGAACAAAATGAAATACAAAATGTTTTCCAATGATTTTGTATTGTGGGTTGCATTAGGGTTATGATAGCTAAAGTTGACTGTCAAACTGACATGGGCAAAATTAATCATTTATGCGAATTAGTGAATGCGCTTGGTAAAATTGTGGGTCATGTTTTATGAGTGTGAAAGTACTCTTCATGGGACAATTTGTGCTAGTTAACAGTCAAAAAGAATAATCCTGTCAGTTTGGCGGACTGGACAAGCAATAATGACACTCTAGCATCTTTTGCTTGAAACTTTTTTATTTTTATTTTTTTTTGGCGTCAAAACTTACAAGAGTTGCATTTTTCCCACTTGTCAGTAGGATTGTTGTTTTAATTATTAAATTTTAATTCTGTTTGATAAGTTAATTATAAATGAAATTTTTAAGTTAGAATTAGTTAATTTTTTAAAAATTAGTTATAAATTTTGTTGATTTAAAAAAAAAAGATAAAAATTAAGGTGAAAAAATACAGTTTAATTAAAGTTAAACTTAAATACTAAAAGAAGCATAATTTTTAATGATTTGATTCATGACCGAAAGAAGTTTTGTATCGTATGTTATAAATTTTTAACATGAATATTCATATATCATTAAAAAAAATTAATCAAACGATTAAAATAACAGTACTTATTGATTAATAGAGTCAAAGTACAATTCCAACCATAAAGTTTTTCCCTTTGTTTTTTCCTGGTGAAGGGAGTTTTTTTTTTTTTTTAAATTATTATTATAGATGCTTCTTTTATTTGCTTCAATAAATATGCAATGCTTCTTTTTCCCGGGTAAATATCTGAAATTCGTAAATCCACTAATTCAACAATGTAATTCTACAGAAATGGACGCAATTAGACTCTTTTTATCATAAGTTTAATACTGTATACTTTTTTTCTATCAGATAAGGACCTTTAAATGATATTCTGAAATAGTGAAAACTAAACCATTTTATGAGAGGAGAGGAAGTGTATGAATATGCTGTGGCTCTTTTAGCTTACTGCTAGTGGATAGATGGATAGTGTATGTGGGCGTGTATACATTGTATAGATGCGCATACGTAAACATATATATATATATATATATATGGATAATGACGAAGTATAATATGGCTATAATTAAAGATTCCCTTTGAGTAGTTTTGTCGCATATTGCTAAAGAAGAGAATGAGGATGATGGTTGACAGATAGAACTATATAATTAAGAACTTACAATCTAATTTAATTAGTCGTGGCATGTGCTAGCTGTAGTTTTTCTCAGAAACTTGTTTTTCAAAATGTGGTCGTTTTCATATGTTAAGAAGATTGTTTAAAATGTGATAATAAATTCCACGACAAAACGACATTGTATAAATACATTTGTGTATTTACAAATGCAATTAGTATGGCAGTCTTCTTGTAAGTTGAAACTCAACAAAGTTCTTTTGGACACATTTATAAGTTTTTATTTAGAAATAACAACCAGTTAAATTTACAAATAACTTCCTGAAAAATGTTGACGTGAATGATAAATATTACTAAAAAATATTACATTATTAAAATCACCTTTTTTTTTTTGTGTATAGAAAGGGTGTTGTATAGGAGCTCATGCTTATACAGTGTGTGTATACATATATCTATATATGTGTGTGTGTGTGTGTGTGTGTGTGTGTGTGTGTGTGTGTGTGTGTGTGTTCATGTGTCATTTTGGACAAGATTTGTGGTCCTTTGAAGTACCACAAATGACTATAGAAAGAATCACAAACCCTAGGATCAATGCTCACCCAAAAACATTTTTTTTTAAAGTGGCAAAGAGAAAGTGGAAAATAATTGGAAGTGATGCAAGTGTATATATGCCTAGTATTACCATATCTTTACAAGAAAAGAATAAAATTCATTTTCTAAAAGAGCTATCAAGAGGTGTATTTTTACCAACCACACAAGTTTTGGAGGCTGAAAATCATGATACGTGTTGAAATAAGAGAAAGTACAGTTGCTTTCATCTAACTAGCTTATGTATTGCATTGTTTCCTTCTAACTTTATGGGGCTCAATTAGTTGCCCAAGGAATTAGTTGCTGAAGGGGAACAACTTTACATAGTTCAAGTTGCATGGAAAATGTTCTCGCCACCCAAAAAAAAAAAAAGGTAAGGAAATGTTTGTAGTTTCAATTAGTCATTTATTTTAGATTACCTTTTATTTTCTTAGTACATAATTGGCTAAAAAGAAGTGTCACGATCTTGTAACATTGGTATCCCGTGATACATTTTGATATATTTTGCCCAAACAATGACATCTATATAGGTTTTTGTCTTGTCTGTTTCGAGTCTCAGTCTAAATATTAATAACATTAATGTGTGCATGAGTCTTATCTCATATATGTTATTGGATAAATTGGTTGTATGGCTTTTGACCTTTTATTAATCTCTAACTTTCTGTGATTAAAAGGTCCCCCAAAACTCTTTAATAAAATGGTGTAAAATGATATTTTTAATAATAAACGTTGAAAATTTATTCGAAAATATCACTTTAATCATACTTTAATCACATATGATTTACCATCTTAGGCTACTAAGAAATTTTTTTTACATAATTCAACTTATATGTGTCATACATATGATCTATTTTATCTAATTTTTAACATTTATTAGTAAAAAGAATCAAATACTGCATCTTTTCAAAGAATTAAAGACCTTTTAGTCACAAAAGAGGTTAGTGACCAGATCCTAACTTTTTGTGAAAATATTAGAGATCAAATTTTACCCTATGTTATTTTAGACTAGTAGTGCTGGTTTGATGGATATATATCCATGAAAGACTAATGCATGTGTTGATTAAACCCCAATTTTAAAGGTTGATTATGATGTCCATTTTATCAAAAACCTAGCTAGCACCTTTGCGTACGTGGTCACAAATATTAGGCATATGTCATATCACCTATTAATTAGTACATATAATTGTACCTTAGCCTAGCTAATAATGCACAACAGTGATATGGAAAATTCACTCAAAGTGGGATGTTCCATCACCAAGTTTAAGATAATCATTTTTGTGAGCAATAATAACCTATATACATCCCCTTACTACCATTAAATGCCCTTTTCATACCATAAAATCAAAAAAACCAAAAAAAAAAAAAAGACATGGGACCACTTGAAAAGTCCTATCAAATGGCAAAAGAAACAAAGGTTATGGGCAGTACATATTGATCACAAGAACAAATATTGGATGCCACACTTTCACAATATCTTAGGGGGTGTTTAGTGTATAAGTTGAGTTTGAGTTGAGTTGAGATTTTTAAGTTTGAATAGTAATTTTGTTGACTTTTTCAGAAAAGACAAAAAACTTTTTCAGAAAAGTTAAAAAACATGATGAAAAAAGTACAGTTTAGTTCAAAATAAACTTGTGAACCAAACATGATGAAAAAAGTACAGTTTAGTTCAAAATATCTTTGTCTTTGATTGCAACATTTCTAATTAATGCCCAACTGTTGGTGTTTAATGGGTTTTAATTCTCCTTTCCCCATATTCATAAAATAATAATAATAATAAAAATAATAATAATAATTAAAATTAAAAAAAAAAAATCTCCTCTCCCCATAAGACCCTTTTCCCTTGAAATTGTTTACTTGACTCATTGTGGTGTGAGGGATTTGTGGGCATGAAAAGGGCAGCTTGTCTGAGGACCCCTCTCATGTTATGTCTATATATAATATATATAGTATATATAATATTGTAAATATATATATAGTCTTTTCCTTTACATTATAAAGTTCAAAAGTAGCTTTCAAGCTTTAAAAATTTTGGTTCCCAATGCATGGAAATTTGATGGAATGATACTAGGATAGATTTGTTACCCTACCTTAGATCATGCCGTATTAATCACAGTCAACAGATCTATGATTCACAATCTAGCTGTGATGAAGGGAAAACAAAACAAAAAAACAAAAAAACAAAAAAAAACCAAATTAAATAATAATAATAATAATCATGATAAGAAGTATTTGTTTGTTGTTCTTTAAGTGAGTACTCTTGCTTGATCTTGAAAGAAACAATCCATAGAGTTATATATACATAAAGTGTACAACATGAAGATTGATTATCAGACGACCCTTTTTTTTTTTTTTTCTTTTGTTTATTTACTAGTTGAAGTACACGCTATGGTTGAAATAATATATTATCTAAACAATCTAAAACTTAAAATAGAAAATGAAAAAATGAAAAAAAAAACATAAAATGACGAAATAAAAAGATCAAAAAATAAAACTAAAATTCCTTTGCAAAATTTTAAAAAAAAAACTCAAAAAAAAAAAAAACCTTAGACAAAACTCTTTTTAATCATGTAAAAAAAAAAAAATCCGAGTGAAGTTCTCTTACGAAACTCCGAAAAAGCTCCAAGAAAATTTATTTTCACTTTTAATTATGTAATGTAATATATAGATTTGTTTTTATATGGTGTGTTTGAAGTATGCCAAAGTATTAAGGGAGGTTATATTTCAAGAGAGACATACATGAATGAACCTCAATCTTAGGATTTTAAGCCATATAGAATGACTTTTCTTTTTTAAAATAGTTTCAGTGAAGCGTAATATGCACAGGAACGGAAATAATATCAATGATTTTTTTTTTTAACGTTTATTTACATGAAACTCATACTATATATTCCCATATAATTATTTAACGTAATTTGTTAAAAATCGAACGGATAATTAAGGTATTTTGCATTCCCTGTGAAAGATATTTCATACAGTATTTATTTATGGGATATGTTGGGTAAGTGGTCCTTTTTTCAAGAAGTTTTTTAATAAATAACAAAAATTTTATAAAATTAAGAAAATAACCTTTTTCAGAAAATGATCAATATTCAACAATTTATTGATTGATCATGATAAATCACTGATTGACCGATATTAATATGTATTTTTTACTGATTAACTATCGTTAGTCACTAATTAATTATAATCAATCAATGATCAACTGTCATTTTACTAAATCAAAAATTCAGCCATTTATTTATATAATTTTTTAAAACTGTCTATTTATATATTTTTTTTCTTTATCTAAATGTCTACAATATTATACATTCTTCTTTTCGACTTTTCCATTTTTTGTTTCTAAAAATCATTGATATTATTATCCGAATGTAATTCATGACAACTTTGGCGAAAGTGAAGTTTCATTGCAAGTTTTTCTAGGGCAACGCAAGAGTGCGTACTAACGTTCATATATAATATATATATATACATATGTGTGTGTGTGTGTGTGTGTGTGTGTGTTTCAAGACGTAAGTCAGATTGTTATATGCTACTTTCACACAATTCCTATCTTATATCCTATCTAGTGTTTGACGGTGAAAATTCACCTAACAAAGTACCAGTTGGTGTCGGCATTCTCCAAAAAAAAAAAAAAAAAAAAATCACGAGAGCAAACAAGCAGAAATAGTAATTAAGAAATCAGTGCAAGTAATTAAGTAAAGAACACAGACATTAAATAAGGTTCACCTTTGAAAATTGGCTACGTACGTCCTCACTAATGCTTAATTGTTTATTCATAACCTCTTAAAAGACAATCATTTGAATTTTATATATATATATATATATATATATTCAAATAAATCAAAAAGATAATAATGTATTCTTAGATAACTATTGATATTTTGAATATTATCGACTTCCACCAAGAAGATAATAATGGCCGATTAACTTACTTATCCGGGTACCCGAATTATCTGGAAAAAAAAAATTTCACATATTATCGGCTACCTATCAACATCTAGATATATCAGATCATATTATTATGATATAATTTTCGTTTCATCATGTCCAATTTAAGAGTGGATGATGTTTTTAGAATGCATATACATATATATTCTGTGTATATAGTATGTTTACGTGTATATCTATTTATATATATATATATGAGAAAAAAAAAAAAGACAGCTAATAAATCTCAGCCCCTGCTTGTTGTGACTTTAAGCCAACTCAAATTATGTCATGGTGGTTGCATATATATGAGACACATATTAAAATATACACACATATATATATATATGTATGTATATGAAATTGATCATTGAATAATATGCCCATGATTGGATGATGCATCACTTTCGAGAACTTATCCTTAATAATGCAATATTTCACAATGTAGTGATGAAGCCCCAAAGTACTAGTTAGATAGATCTGCAGGGTTTATTATCAATAACCCTTGCTTAATATTGAAGTTTAATAGTTTGATCTTATTGCACATGCAAACAACCTAGCCACCAAATTGGGCTCTTTAAAGCCTATCTATATATAAATATATAGAAGAGTTTTCAATGATTACTCTATATTTATCCATCTATGGTTATCGTTATTTTAGCCGTATGTGTTGATTGAATGATTGTAATTAATTGAGTAGTTAACCAAAAAAATTTAGTGATAAATAAACATAAAACTTAAAAAACTTATTAAATGAGATTTAGATGGACAACTTATTATTGACTTGCTATCATGGCTTTTTAAAATATTAAATAAATTACAAAAGTAAAATACGTAATTTAAATTTTTTTTTTCTCAAATATCACATTACTGTATTTTTTTTTTCTTAAATAAGTGTATGCAAATGAAAAACAGCAAAATCACAATTATAAAGTCTTTATTTTTATTTTATTTTAGATAAATCATGAATTTCTTGTCATTTTTGCTGGAAGAAACACAAAATTTTCAGTCACAAGAAAACATTATTCCCTTGAATATGCCCTTCTTTAATTTTTTTTTCCTGGAAGAAAAAAAAGTTTTTTTGTTCCCTTTCCAGTGAATTAATGCACAAATGGATCATATTTGTTTAATTTACTAAAGTTGCAAGTCAAAAAAAAAAACTATGTTTAGCTGCTGATGTAAAAAGGCAATGAAAAGAAAACAAAGTATGTAACCGCAAAAATAAATGCAATCGAAAGTTTGTTGTCTTCACCACATTTTCAAGAATGAAAAATAATAATAAATAAATTAAACAACGTATGAATTTCGTTTTATTGGAAGACATAATCCATTCATTACTAATTCGGTCAATGTTTAACATATATTGGACCTGAATAGATTATTATTTTTTTTTTTTAACAATTGAGAGTAAGGAATCTGAAGAATATATTTTTATCCACTTTTGTGTTCAATAATAGTTTTGTTCCTGAGTAATTTTGTAACAATAGAATTTATTAAAAATTAAAGTGTAATGAGTAAACAGAAGAGTGTCAATAAACACCTTTTTTAAAATATTATAAAAAGAATGTCCTTAAAAATTGCTTTGTAACATTTACATCCAGTATAAATAATAATAATATCTTTTTACTTCGATTAGATAATAAACTAAAATCAAATTATAAATTCTTCATGACATATTATTTCTACTACTACACATTAGTTATGATATCTTGCAATATAAATTCGACGATCATATAAAAATTTTCATATTCGTCAAACAATTAGCCACGGACTTGCCGTAATGAAATGTTTACAAGAAATTTGTTAAGAAAATATAACAAAATAAAAAAAGGAAATTAAAATTAAAAAGGAAACAAATTCTATTCAATTATGGGATTTTGATTCCAAATATTCAATTTTCCACCTCTAGCAAAAATAATATTTTAATTAATAATATATTTAAGATAAATTGATTTTTTTTCTTTTTTCTTGATGGGAAGATAATTTGGTTTTAACTTACTATAACAAGTCAAAAAATTGTGACATCATTAACTACTGTAATTAATGTATTTACTACTTTTTATAATTTTAGCTTCAGAGTTACAAAAATATAATAACCATTGAAACCACATCATATGTATATATATATATATATATTCTTATTAAAAAAAACAACAGTCTAACCCATCATGTCAGAGCAAGTCTTTTACTTCAATTGGGATATACATTAATTAATTATTTTTTAATTTCAAAGAAATCAAAATAAATAATGTAAAGCTCAGACATATATATAAAAACTTCATGTTAGTGAAACAAAAGAAAAATTCATTAGTTACAGAACTTATTTTAGATAATAATATTTTAAAAAAAAAATCAAAGAGGACAGCTGCCCCCAGTCCGTTTCAATTAATTTTACCTCAATGTTTAACTAAATGTTATTATTCTTACCGAAAAAAAGTAAGACTATATATGGTTATTTAAGTCACTTTATACGATTTAGAAGTTGAACTCTAAACTTGGTGTTACAGAATATTTTGAGTTGACAATACCTCTTAAAATCTGGACAAAAAAACGTCTTTGTGCATGTCTTATAACCTCGTTTGAAGATAGAAATTGAAATTTTGGATAGATATATATAGAACATACATCACATTATGCATGGAACGTTTCTTTTCCAAGTTTAACATCATTTATTATTATTATTATTATTATTATTATTATTATTCTGAAAAAGTGAAACAAAATCCCAAGGGTCGCTTATGAGTCGTATTGATGGAAGTATCGTTGTTCGTTTAGCATTTATAAGAATCAAAAGTACCAATTTTCTCTACATTAATTGAGAACGTTTCTTGACGTTTCCTCTGGATTATACCTTATAACCTAAATATATATATATATATATATATATATATATCCCATTTACATTAGTCTAACAATTAAAAAAGCTTTCAGAGCTAACAATGTAGTATAGTTAAGTTTTTCGTTCATTATTTATTTTTTTTTTTTTTTTTGAATTTGGAATCAAGATTTGAACTCTATATCTTGTGATAAAGTCAAGTTGAGAATTTAGATCTTTTATCAAAATTTTTGTGCATAAAATAGTATCTAACTTACAATATTAGGTCACATCATTTAAAAAGTTTAAAAGGTTTTGTAATCTTTTTTTTATTTTTTTTTTATTTTTTTTACTTTAACATCTAACAACATACCATACGTCATAATTTTTAAATGAAAGGTTTTGTAACTTTTTTTTTTATATACTTACAATACGTCATAGTATGATCAGTAATTAAAGATCAATCGAGACATTAAAAATTATACATGTGATCTTAATTCTTAACAACCACAAAAATTTTTTTTTTCATTCATTAGTTGTTAAACAAGTCTTAAGGTTTTTTTTTTTTTTTTTTTTTTTTTTTTTTTTTTTTAAAGATAACGTGGGATAGAACCCCTGTTCTCTTAAAAGCAAGTCCCACACGCACACTAATAGAGTAAAATTATAAATTAAAAATATATTTTTTTATAAATAAAAAATATATATTTTGTACGTGAATAAAAAATATATATTGTGTACGTGTGGTCACGGAGCTATTGCATCAAAATTAAAAATCTCACAAGAGTGAATTTATATGCGCATGCATGTGTGTATATTTATGTATACACAGATACACACACAAAAAGTAATGTTAAGGACACAAATTTTAATTCTAACTTGTTGAATATCAATTCACGTGTCATATTTTTATTAGTAGATATAATCGATTGATGTGACGATACTTTAAATACTTACCAATAAAAAAATAACAACTCATATACCATATAAGTTAGTATTTAAAAATTGAGATTAAAATTAGTATCTCTAACATTTTTTCACACACAAATAAAGGCAGTCTGAAATCCAACATATTTTTCATAATTCCGCAACCTCAATTACAGTACACAGAGTAGTGTTATATGAAAACAGAGTAGTGTTATATGAAAACATAAACACATTAAATGTATGTTTATATATATATCCTTAGTTTAACAATACTATATATATAAAATATCTCGGGGTGATAAATTAATAATTTACATTTTGCCGTCAATACACTCAAAAAAACACCAAAATTTGTGGTAACCATTTCTGTCTGTACTGGTATATAACATTAGTGTACGGAAGTTATATAGAATCATCTATATTTTGTATAAATTATATATGTATATATTCTTAGGAAATATTATATATATATATATAATTATTTTGCATCAAAATTATTAATAAAATTCTTCCCCACGATCTCGAAGCATGAAGCAACACATGGCACAACGTGCGGTTCTTCTTTTTTTTTTTTTTTTTTTGGTGTGTGTGTGTGTGTTTGATTAGAGAGAGGTAGTTTTCTTGGATCCTTTTTTTTTTTTTTTTTTTGGGTTAGTTAATTGCACATGATATTTGATACCTAGTTTGAATACAATCCACATATTTTATATAGCTTTCAAGGCACTAATCAAGGGTTAGTTGGCTAAAACTATAATGGGGGCATATTTCTATAGGTTCCAAATAGAGATTGGATCTTATTCCTTTCATTTTATAATATATAAAATTATGCACATACATATATATTTTAATGGCCAGCTTAACCAACTTATTCTATATATCATTTTATCCTTTTGGAGCTGGTCCAGTGATATATGTAAATCAAATAAATATTATACTACTTTGCTCTATTTTTTTTTAATTTAATACAGGATCAACTCAGAACCACTACCATATTAATTAGCAAATACACTCTTATTTATTTATTTGTCTAGTGGCCAAATTATCAATTGGGTTGATCAATTATATACCAATAAATTTACTCCAAAAAAAAAAATTTATATACCAATAAAGGTGCTGTTGACTCGACTATATCTAGTTGTCATGGGAGATAAACAAATTTAAAAAGGAAATATTTTGTTTAACCCAAAAGGGCAACATTATGCCTGATGAGAAGAGTGAAATATAGAGACATTAAATATATATAAGACACTTAAAACTTATTTGTGTTTTATCGAAATGACACATTTTATTTTGTGTTTTCAGAAATATTACCGTCATCGCTTATGGGTTTTTTTTTTTTACCATCATCATCATTTATATGGTTTATTTTTTATTTTTTATTTTTACCATCAGCATCACTTATATGGTTTTTTTTTTTTTTTTTTACCACCATCATCACTTATGGTTTTTTCTTTTTTTATAAGGTTATTGGAGAAAGGACTCACAAGATGAATCAGAAAATCCCAACTAAGTTAGTACCTATCTAACACCCTATCATTTTTCATCTCAACATTTTATTAATTAACAGTAAAAGAAAATATACGTAGTGAGAAATAAAACAAAAAATAACTAACCTTCCATTGGGAATATGAGAAAGGAAATAACTACTCCAATATATATATATATATATATATATATGTAAATGAAACACTATAAAACTGAAATTGACACCACAAGATGTAGCCTAAACTACACCTTTAAAAGTCAGTTTCCATAATAAAATACTATTAAAAACCTTGCGAGGGAAAAACCAAATCGTATCTATATGTGCTTGCAGTAGCCTACTAACTGCATCATGAGAGATAGATGAGGAAATAAATTCGGGAGCTGACCACCACCAAGTACGATAGCGAATTTTAGGAGCTTGAGAAGTCGATGAATCTACCATTGTATTACCCTCGAGATAAATATGTAAATCAACAAAATCCATATGGAAAATATAACCAAAGCACCTATCTTAAGTGAGACGCAAGCACCAAGGGACTATTTTATGATTTAGAACCAAAAATTTAGTTAGAAAAGACCAATTTAACAACCTCATCAAAATACATTATGTTTGATCAACTTCATAGTTAAATTGTTCTTTTTGAACCTGGCCAAGTTTTGACAAAAAGTGAAGTTTTAACATGAAATTTAAAACACAAAAGATGATTGCGGTATATTTATTAAAATACTGAATAAAACTTGGCTTTTAGGTTTAGATACCTATCTCAAATTAAATAAAAGAAAAACTGTCCAACAACTATGTAAAAGGGAACATGACCTTTGGCGTCTTATAAAGGAATATCTTCGGGTCAAATTTTTCTCTTTGTTGTTTTCATTTTTACCTTTCGGGGACTACAAGTTTAGAAGACACGTTTTCGCTATTTTTAGTGTGCAAGGATCTAACTTCCATTTTTTTTTTTTTTTTTTTTTGGGGTGGTGGCGACTAGTATTTGAATAATAAATACTTATAAGCTTAAATAATTAACTAAGATTTCTTCATATATAATTAGTTGTTAAAACTCGAGAAAGTTTACTGTATTGGACAAATTTCAAAGTTCAACTTTGCTCGTTTTACTTGCACCTAGAAACTGGCTAAAACCAGTTCTTATGTAAAATGTGCAAATACTCATTTCATATATTACATATATTACTATAAGTGACAAATTCATATCACATACTGCATCCCTATATAAAAGTGCAAGTATTACATTAGATAAATATATGCTATTTTATTTCTTTTCAATAAGCATGCAACAAATTTTTTTTTTAAATTTTATTCTTGAAATATATATTAAGGTGTATCATCGAATGAATAAGTTTGAAATGTAGGATATACTTTTAGAATATAGATTTACTGTAGTTGTAAATATAATTTAACGGTAATTAATGTCTAATAGTTCTAATATAAAAACATTATACCGATAAGGATTTTCTCAAGTTTGGGTTCCTCCATACCTTTATCTTAAAATTATAAAAAAAAAAAAAAAAAAAAAAAGGGAGAAAAGAACCTATAGTTATCCTTCTTTGTGAGCGAAAAACAGAATTTCAAAACAACAGTACCAAACTATAATAATCAAGAACTTCTCTACTGGTATTGTAAATTTTTAATTATCATAATAGCAAATTTCATGGGTTTAGGACTCTTGACCATAACAAAATATGGGTAGACTCAACTATCTTTTAGGAATTCCAAAGTGTTATTTATGGGGTGTTTGGACTAACAACTTCAATATAAAAAACTCAACTTATTTTGATCTTTTTCTGAAAAGTTAATAATAACTTTAACTAGTTTTTAAAAAATCAAACAACTTCAATTCAAAATTTTCAACTCCAACCTATACACCAAACGCATGCTTAATATAATAAATACAAATTGCAACATTAATTTTGTAAAATTTTTGGTTCTAACAAATGATAACATCGTAACAAATTAGTAATTAGAATCTATGGGGGTTGTTTTAATGCTTCATATAGTAAACAAATGTGGTAAAACTATAAATTTCTAAAACGTTTAGCTTAGAATTATTCCCAATATAGAATTTGGAAGAAAGAGGCAAATGACATCTTTACAGAAGTTAAAAAAATATAAATATCATATTTACGAAACTGTTAAAAAAATTACGCATTTATGTAAATATGTTTTTTCACAATGATAAATTTCTGTAATATATTGGAGGTGGAGAGATTTGAAATTTTCACCAAAATCATATATAAAACATTACCACTAAACTATACCTACAACGTTATTTATGTTAATATTCCATAGACTATATATTCTCAAGGAATTTCTAAATTATTACAAGTGTATAACAAATTATTATATATTTATTCATGTTTTGGTTGGGAAATCATTAAGTTTTTGGGCCTAGGGATTTAGAAATTGGGCCAAAATGGGAACCCAATCTTTTACTTGTAGAGCCATGGCCTTGACCCTACCACCACCATCAAACAACTTGTTTGCAGGTAGCCCTACCTGTCCACCCATATCTTGTCAATTTCATCTCCTTTAAGACATTTTAATTCTAATTTATGTGTGACATTTTTTTTTATTTTGTTTATTTAAATTTTTTTTATTTGGCTTAGATTTCTGCTTTTGCAATTTATTTATTTCTTCCTTCCACCTTTCTTTTTTATCTTTTCGTTTACATATATATATATATATATATAAATGGTGGTTATAAAATATTTCCATAAAATATGGACAAAATTTAGATCCAATAATGCTCCTGTCTTCTTCACTCTCTTTCCCTTTCCCTTTCCCTTTCCTTTACCTTATGATTTTTTATTTTTGATTTTTTTATTTACTCTCTTCCTCATAAACTAATTATCAAAATTGTAACTCCTATAAAAATTGATATAATAATGCAAAAGTAAAACAATTGACTATTAAGCTACACAAATCTATATAAAAGCCTAAAGTAAAAGCAATATTAGGGATAATAAAATAAGGAAAAAAACACTTGAGTATTGGCATAAAATAATTTGGTACCATATTTATTTACATTAATTAACACTTCCAAATATCACCAAATGGGGCATAAAATCACTAGAGAGTATAAGAAAGAATGAGTTTGTGGAATTAATTTTTTGCAAAAACCTGTCGCCGTTAAGTAAAAACCTCATATGGTTAAAACTCCCTCAAATGGAAACTTTTTCCATTTCTTTCTATCACTAACCTTTTTAACCCATAAATAAATAAAAAAACCTACCAAAACCTTTTTTTTTTTTTTTTTTTTTACTTTCTACATTTGATTTGCAAACAAGAATTTCTAGATTACCTTTCTCTCCAAGAAAAACAAAAGGGTTTTGCAAAATAAAATTAATTACATTAGAATATAAACTTCAAAGCATTTTTACGCAAATTTGGATTAGTTTGGTAGACATAATATTTGTGCAACATGCAAAATAAAATAAAATAAAATAAAAACACAAAACTACGTAATTACATAAGTTAAATAAAACAATAAAGAACAAAATAATAAATAACACAAAAAAAAAAAACAAAGAATAATAAAACAAGTGAAAGAAAACAATAAATACTCCTTTCTCTCTCTATTTTACACATAAACTTTTTTTATTTTATTTTGAGCATAATAATATACTGAATTAATTTTTATTTTTTTAGTCGTCTGTAAAGACAAAAACTGCGGATCTATCTCATCCCACCATTTCCTTCGCCTCTGTCATTACCTTTCTTTTCCTCAGTTTCTCTCTCCTCTGTTTCTCTCTCTAGATTGCTACGCTTCCTTCCTTCCACTTTCTCTCTCTACTCTCTATAATTTCTTTCTTGCGTACTAGAGAGAGAGGGAAGAAAAAAAAAAAAAAAAAAGGAAGTTTTTCCTAGGGTTTTCTCTCTCTCTCTCTCTCTCTCTCTCACTTTCTGTGGAAGCAAACACCACCCCAAAAGGAATAAACGCCATGCCATATAGCTCCTCTCAGATCCATTGCCTCTCTCACTAAGTTTCTCTCTCTCTCTTCATTCGGTTCAGTCGATCTGAGCTTCTCTCTCCATTTCTTCTCTCTCTATTTCAAGTGTGCAATGTCTTCCATGCGCGTAGATCTGACATCAAGGGTTTACCCGGAGCCGGACGCCATGGAAATCGACCACTTCGATCGGCTACCGGACTCTCTGCTCCTCCTTGTCTTCAACAGGATCGGCGACGTCAAAGCCCTCGGCCGCTGCTGCGTCGTCTCGCGTCGCTTCCACGCGCTCGTCCCTCAGGTCGAGAACGTCGTCGTCCGCGTCGACTGCGTCATCTCCGACGACGACTCCTCCTCCTCTTCCTCCTCCTCCGACAAGTCCCGCGGCCCCTTCTCCAACCTCTTCCGCTTCGTCTTCGGCGGCATTGTCAAGCCTCTCCAAGCCCTCGGCCAGTTCCTCGGCCCCAAACGAGCCTCCTCGTCTTCTTCATCCTCTTCTTCTTCTTCGTCGTCTTCGTCGTCGTCTTCCTCTTCTGGTTTCGGCGGCTTCGGCTCCTCGTCGCTCGCTGTCGGGAGCGAGGACGACGGGGAGATTGATCAGGGCGGCGTGACCCACCACTCGCCGACGCAGGTCTTGAAGAACTTCAACGAGATTCGGTTCCTCAGGATCGAGCTTCCCAGCGGCGAATTGGGGATAGACGACGGCGTTCTGTTGAAATGGAGAGCCGATTTCGGCTCCACTCTGGACAATTGCGTGATTCTCGGCGCCTCCTCGGTGGTTTACCCCGGACCTGCGAAATCCGCTTCGATCGAGCAGAGCAATGGCGCCGACGCGCTCTGTTCCACCAACGGCAATGTCGGCGAGGACACTGGGAGCATCCCCGATTCGTTCTACACCAATGGAGGCCTGAAATTGAGAGTGGTCTGGACGATTAGCTCGCTGATTGCGGCCTCGGCGAGGCATTATCTGCTCCAGCCGATAATCTCCGAGCACAAGACGTTGGACAATTTGGTCCTGACCGACGCCGACGGGCAAGGGGTGTTGTGCATGAACAGGGATCAGCTCGAGGAGTTGAGGGTCAAGCCATTGTCGGCCTCTTCGGCGTCGAAGAGGACGCTCGTGCCGGCTCTCAACATGAGGCTCTGGTACGCTCCTCACTTGGAGTTGCCGGACGGCGTCGTCCTGAAGGGTGCGACGTTGGTCGCGATTCGGCCCAGCGAGCAATCGGTGGGGAAGAAGGAGATCTCCGACGGGTCCTGGGTTTCGACCGCATTCGAAGAGCCCTTCGGAACTGCGGCGAAGATGCTGGTGAAGAGGCGTACTTACTGCCTTGAGATGAACTCATTCTAAATGAGAAGAGATCATGTCATCCGAGGTAAATTCTCAACTTGGATTATAATCAATATATATGGTTGTTTAAATTCTGTCATAATCCGGGGTGAACAATTTGGAATTAGTCATACTTTACTATTACTATCATCATTAGCTTGTAAGAAATACTGGGAATTCTTTCAGATCACAAATTACGCAATCGAAATGGAGCCCCGGAAATGTAGTGTCCCAAAATTTATGGCTTAAACTTGTGGGATTTTTTCTTTAATGGGGGTGTTTTGAAAGAATGAAATTCGGGTTTCTGTTATGATTGACTTGTATTGTGTTGGATAATTGGTGGCTTACTCGAGTTTGGATGGGATTGTCAGGCAAAATGCAAAACTCGTTGGAGGGAGAAAGGGGATAAAATGAAGGGGAAGAAGTTGCGTGAATTTCAGAAACTGGGAGAAGAGAAGAGAAGCTGCAGAAGAAGAAGAACAATTTTGTCTATGCCACGTAAAGATTTAAAAAAAAAAAGAAAAGAAAAGAAAAGAAAAAAAAATCTTTGATTTGGAATGCCACGAAAGAAGGGCCATAGCTCCTTTTGATGATCATTGTGGGGCTGCAAAATTTGTTCGCCAATATATGCTTCAACTGGTAGAGAGAGAGAGAGAGAGTTGTAGATGAGGAAATGCATCTGGCTGGTTGTTTTTTTTATTTCAGGCATATGCTTGTAAGAGTTTCATCACACGCCTCTGGGGGCAGATGTTTCGTAAGAAGCTTGAAGTTTGTAGTCACCTACTTCTATAATATTATATATATATATATATAGTATATCTTCTCTGTATGTGAATATAAATTTGTAGGCATGACTATGCTTTGTGCTTTCATGTGATATATATGTTCAAAGTTCATTTCTGCAATTGTGTTCACCATCAAGCTTCATTTTTTTTTTTTTGTTTTTGATTCTGTTTTTTGGTTTAAATAGTCTAGTCATGGACTCAAAGAAAATGACCTATTCTCAACCCAAAAAGTGGTAAAAAAGTTAAAAAAAATAAAGTTTTAGTTTTTACTATGTTAATTCAACTTAATTAGGTGAATTTTCAGAGTCCTTTGTGGTGATCTAACCGAACCATGTTGGCAAATTAATAACCAAATAGAGAGGCAAAAGGTTAAGTAATTAGCAAACAAAACAAGTGGGGTATTTAACCGTGAAATTGAGCAGCAGTTAGCTTACCAAATGTGCAAGTTGTAGACACCAATCATCACTCTGTAGTGGTTATACGGACCTACAGATTTCCCACTTTCTTTTGATTAAACTCAATGTTTGCCCTAAAATGCATTGGAGGGGATTGCATTTAACATGACAAAAAGCATCTTATATATATAGATACATAAATATATATATATATATGCATATCATTACAAGGTATGGACCAGCACCTTTTGTCCATTGATATCTGAAAGTCGCTTCCCTGTTTTTCTAATTGTCTTGTGTGTCTTCATAACTGAAAAAAATAAAAATAAAAAATTGCTGAGATCCATTTGCTCTCGACTTTTCAGAATGTAAGATGTTTGTGTCTTCCAATTCTTAGAAGGAACTAGTATTTCTACACAGGAGAAAGAGAGAGAGGAGAAATTATTTGTTTGTTTATTTGTCTATTTATATTCATTGAAAAGTTAAGAGCTGGTTCCAGATCTTCTTCTATCTTTTCTTTTTTTTTTTTCTTTTTTTTTTTTGAAACTATGAGAGTTTTTTTTTTTTTTTTTCCCCAAGGAAATTATGTGAGTTTTTGATAGGGACATTTTATTTAATTTGACTAATTAGCTGGGTGTGCTTTTTTCTGCCTTTTTATCAGTTTTGTCACATGAGATACCTTAGCCTTTGCATGCTCTCTAGTCACAGTCCATGTGAATTCTAGCGTGCACACATTCTCTCAACTCACTATTAAACACTTCTTCTATAATTATACATATATACTTGTATACGCATATGTATATTTATATACGTATATGTCCTCAAAGCTTTACACTTGCTCCACTTTTTTTTTTTTTTTCCCTTTCTATTTCACTCTTTTCATTTTTTAGATTTTAATTAGTCAATTAATTTATTTCAAAAAAATTAGTCAATTAATTGACCATTTTCTTTTATGTTTAATGAAAACGAAACCAATAAAGAAACCCCCAATAATTTTTGTGGGCGATATCAGTGATGGTGATGCTAAATTAGTGTAGAATATTGTAGTCCTCTTATATGTTTTACTTTCTGATAAGATGATAGGAAACTTAAAAATTTAATGCTTAGTATCTAAAGTCAATATTATATAGGACATGAATTTCAAAAAAAAAAAATTTATATTGGACATGATTTAACGGTAATGTAGTATTCAAATCTTTTTTTTTTTTTAATTTTGAAAATAAAAAATAAAAAATCTATCTATGTTCATAAATAAAGTTTTCCATCTTCACATATAAGTTAATAATGTTAGGACAATTTTTCCATCAATGTTTTGATTGGTTGTCACTCAAATCTAAAAGTTAGAACCTAACTATGAACTTCAAGAACTGAAAGTTATTAGGTGGTCCTTTTTTTGGTCGCAAATTGAATGCTGTTATGCTCATAATCAGCGTTGAAATCCAGTCAAATTTTTTTCTTTTTTTCTTATTTTTTTTCTTTTCTTTCTTATTTTTTTTTTTAATTTCTTTTTGTTTGTTTAAGTAGTATTGAATACCAGTCATGCTGCATGTTCCAATCCCAATCACATTGCTAAAATGAAGACATCAAACAACAACCCACTGACAGCTGGAAGTATATAATCCTTCAGCCCAAACTATTAAAATTTTTTTTTTTTGTTTTTCTGTTTTTTTTTTTTTTCAGATGGGCTATCATAAGAAAGGACCCTCCATAATGTCATAAAATTTTAAACTAAACAGTTCTGTCTAAAAAAATCTTTTGATATTGTCCAATTTTATGAAAATACATCGTCTAATTTTAATTATGTAATTATAAGAATCGATATCTTTTGTCTCGTTCACATTTTTTTTATAATATCATATTATATTATCTAAATTTAATAATTAAGTCATATAAGAAATATTAAAAATATTTAAGTAAATTAATGAGTCTGCAAAGCAAATTAGAGGAATATACATTAAAATTTTTTTTTTTTAAAAAGACCACAAATATGAACTTGTAGGTATGATAAACGGCCTTATGAGACTATAGTAAAATGCTCCCACCGTAAAGTCTCCTTTTATTTTTTATATTTTTACCATGACTTTATTATCTTATTACTGTTTATGGAGTTGTACTAAGGGTAAGGGGGGTCTCTTTTAGTTTTACCCTTTTTCTTTATGCATTGGCAATTGTGGAAATTTATGCATGGGCTATTTTTAACCTTTCTATATCCTACACGTTTCTGTACTAAAAGTCACCAATTTAGCCATTGTTTAGAGAGCTTTAGAATCACCTAAAAAAAAGAAAAAAAAAAAAAAGAAAAGGTAAAAACGTTGCTGTTAATGGTGCTCTGAAAAGAGAAAAGAAAATTACTTTTAAAAAGCTTTTCAATACTACCAAAAATGTCACTTAGTTGAAAATAAGGATATATCAACTGTCATTCAACCAGAGATTCCAGCTAATTTTTCCCAATGAGACTCAATATGGGCCTTGTCAACATCGCTAAGATGACCAAGAATCATGGGCTTTGCTAACATGTCTTTGGGAAGCACACCGATTCGACACATGCGTTTTCTTATTTTGATTTTATGTAGATCTCTTTAATATTATTTGTATCTCTTCGATAATATCATGATATATTAATTAAATTATTTAAAATTATAATATCATGTCTACTAATTAAAAACATCGAATTAATTAAATACTTGATATTATATTATTAAAGAGATATAAAAAGAGACACAAATAAAAAAGATATTAGCCAAATCAAACGAGGGTTAGAAAAATAACTCTCGTTGCTATTCGAATATATCATTTTAGTTAAAGGGTTTGTATAACACTATTTTAAGATAATAAAAGAACAAATAACCCTTACTTTTTTAAAGTCGCTTTTTAAATCTGAACTCTATGACTAAGATTATTATTATTATTATTATTTTCAAAGAGCCCCTTTTATAAGCAATTTAAGAAGTTGATTTCAAATAAACTTTCACCAATTGTTATTTTCATTTTTTAACCTATAACAAGATAAAGATAATAGCGAGTTTCTTGATACATCTTATATACATATATATATATATATATATATATCTATTTTAATTTAATCTAATCTAATCAAGTCTATCTAATCTAATCTAATCCAACATATAAAAAAAAGCTCAAAATGCAGCTTTCTTATACTTGACACCTGCCTCTCCAATTTCATTCCCTTTTTTATTTTTGCTTTCCTTGCTTATGTTGTTTGTTGTTTAGTGTTTTTTTTTATTAAATATATTCTTACTTTTTTCTTTTTTTAACTTTTTAAGATCTTTTATAGCTTTAACTTTAAACTAGTATCACCAAATATTTCTCCTTATACTTCATCTAATTTTTTTCAAATATATCCTCACTTAGATGGTTTTCGACGAAATGCTATTTACCTAATATGACTTTTATAACTACCTTTTTATAGTTGTCCTAATTGAACTTTTTTCGCAAAGGTGTCCTTATTTAAATACGTCTCACATGGATTTTTGTTAATTTTCTATATAATAGTTCCATTTGGTTATTATTAAAATTGTCTATTTATTTTTGTCATTTGATGGGTATTTTCCCCCTAAAACCCCTTCTTTCTTTCGACTTGCCCCTATTTAAACAAAATTTTCACATAAATCTCATTATTTTCCTTCTTTTTTTTTTTTTAAATGTTTTTCTTCTTTGCTTTATAACTTATATTTTTAACCATATCTAATGAAAATACTTCTTCTTTATGATTTTTATACGTGTTAAAATGATTTTTTTTTTTCTCAAATGCATTCCTAGCTAAATATTCAGTTTTTATTATGTTTAAATAATTTAACAAACTTAATCCGTAAGTGCTTATAAACTAGTAAACGAGAAGATATAGAGTATAAGGAAAAAGACATGTCTTAACTATAATAAAAGAGTAGATATAGATCTACTATTCTTTTTTTGTAGTTAAAAACGCACCGTTTAGGTGCCTTCCTTTTTTTTTTTTTTTCTTTTTTTCTGCTGCTGTCTTTCCTTACAACCACTGCAGCTGACATTTCCTTTTTACCTCCTATGTATTGTGCTCTTGCAAGAGTTCTGAAACTTGAACTTAAAAGAAGACCATTTAATTCAAATTACAGTTTTGTCATATTGTAACTACACATTTATTATTTTTTATTTATTATTTTTTAAGTGCAAAATGTCTAAAAAGAAGAAAAAAGAGTAGTTTTTTCAGAAATAATAGGAAAGCAATAACTTTTTTTGCAGGCATGTTGATAGGAAAGTAATTTGTAATTTTTTTTTTTTTTGTGAATGTATATTTATATTCACTTTATATTCAAGTTAAATGAACCCTTTTATATTAAAATTACATCAATCTTAAATATGAAAAATCCCAACTAATATTATTTAACTAAAAAAATATCTCAATTTCTCATGTTAGTTTATTTTTCTTCTTTTTTTTTTATAGTTTTTTTAATACATCATAATCTTAAATACATAGTAAATTGTAGAATTTTTTTTTGATAAGGTTTTCCATTTTTTTTTTATGAACTTTGTGTTTAAGATTTCTTTTCTTTTGGGCTATATACACATCAGTCCCTAATTTTATTTTCAGATAATGATCATTTGATCCATTATTAATTTTACAAATCAATCCTTAAATTATTGATTTAGTCGCAATTCTTGGTAAAACTAAAAACATTCTATAATTTTGAGAAAATTTACTATGTATGCAACAAATGGCTTAATTTGTCTTAATTTTCTATCCATTTGACCATCTACAGTTCAATGCAAAATTTATGTACCAAAGTCAAAATTTGGCATTTTGCAATGAACATCACTCTCCAATATAATGTTATTTTCAGTGGTAGATTATAATATTTGATTGTTATTTGTTGTCTTGACTTTATTGATATTATTATTTTTTAACTTATTTAAATATTAACTATTACTTTATTTAAAACTTATGATTCATTTGGAAAATACATTCATTTTGTATCATGTTCGAATGTAATAGATGGAAAACAATATGTGTTTCGATGTCTCTTTTATACATTGCATTTAAATATAATGTGTATTTGGATTGTTTACATTTGAATAATCATTCTGATATATGTTGGTGAGAGAGAGTATATAATATGAATAGTAAAAGTATATAGAAAAAGTTAATGGATGAACTATTCAGATATATTTGTATTAAAATGAAATATAAAGGTACTCAAGCAAACATTACTTGCATTGAGATATAATATACAGCAAATAATATTTTACAACGCACCATTAATAATTATAATAAAATGTACATATGACAATAGAAATTATATTATAAATCGAAGCTCGTAGGATAATATACTAAATATACTATAATCATATTTTTAATAACAAAATATAACATTGACATTTACGTTAGAGATGATCCTAGAAGTTCAACTTTTATCATTATCTCTTTTAGATATTTTTTTTCTCATGTTTCTAATCTCAATTTCCTCACTGAAAATTTTAATTTCCTTACTTGTGATCGAGATTGAGTTTTGATTGCAATGTGTTTTCTTTCATTTTTTTTCATGATCAAATTTGTGTGATATTTATTTTTCGACTATACTATTATCAATATGTATTTTTTTAATCCCTAAGAAATTTTTATTTTTATTTTTTCGTATATAATTATTCGTATTCTATATTTTAGATTATTAAAATTTCAGTAATTACTCAATATGTGCTATGCATGTGCCTTAACTAGAAGGAAAAAAAAAAAAAAAAAAAAGTCGTCACTCTAACTTCGGAAGTTCGTCGTGGCATAGACAAAAAATTTTAAGTTTTATCAAACCAATCCCACAGTGTGACACAGCTGCATAACCGAATCTCATGAATGAAACTGGTTCTAATTTATTTCTTTTTGAAGTTGTACTTGAGAGAAAATGTTTTAGTAATAAATATAATAAAAGAAAATAAGGTAAATTACTCACTTCGTAACTAAAATTTTAAATTTGTACTATTTTTATTTATGTTTTTCGTATCTTAAATTATCCTAAATTATTAAAATATTGATACAATAGTTCTTTTTCTTAATTTTTTTTATAAAAAAAACCATCTGCAATTTGATCAAAAAGTTATCGCTCACTAACAAATTTCATTCAAAACTTACCAAAATTATTTGCTGCAATAATGATTTTAATAGTTTAAAATTATTCTAGCTATTAAAAAAAAAAGGAGGGATCAGAGTTATATAAACTTAAAAGTTTAAGAATTAACTTAAAAGTTATATAAACTTAAAAGTTTAATAATTTATCCAAAAAAGTATTGCTCTAAAAATAATTCATCAAGAAGACATTAAAAAAATAAATAAATAAAATAAAATAAAAAAAACCACAACAACAACAACAACTGTTTTAATCGGATTTTACCAGAAATCATTTGGAAGAAACATGTACCATTCAAGAACGCGTTTAGACAATAAGTGAAATATTTTTCAGTGACTAAAACTTAAGGAACTCTTGGTTGCAAGACTCAGCAAACAGAATTCACGACTTCATGTGAGGGGAAAAAAAAAAAAAACAACAACAGAAAAAACAAAACCAAGTTTTGGCCAAAACAGGGAATCAACAATGAAACTAAAATTGTAGCCTCTTTAAATGAAAAACTGTGATCCTAATAATAATATGGCCATCTTGGACGACAACAACAAAGAGACAAAAGCCTCTAACAAAAATGTTATGTACTTGAACTAAAAACTGCACATGCTACAAACAACTACTTTGTTTTTGTGTGGTTTTGAAAAACTCAGAACATTTTAGGTTCAGATGCAGACTCCAAAGCTTGAACCGCAAGTAATCTATTCCCTCCTCTACATACTTCTTTCCACTCTCTACAAAAAATGACAAGCAATTGAAACTCGGAAAACCCGATTGAAGCGAGTAGTGTTCGCGTGAGGATTCAATCACATGGCAGCCGGCTGCTTCGCTTGAATAGAACGTTGTACAGACATTTTAGGAAAGGAGAAAGAATAACTTTTCATGGGAATTGTTATGGTTAAAATTTTCTTCAAAACAGACCAAGGCACACATACATTAATATATATAGATATATCCGAATTATATGAATGGAAGCTGAATGACTTTCAAAATGGATAATGTAGAAATACCAACAGTATCAGAAGCATTAATTATAAGGAATCATCCGATGCAGGGAAGTAGGCTTTCACTCTCAGCTTGCCACCATTTCTTTTATCTTCACTTTCCTACAAAGAAAAAAACATTGCTTTTGACATTAACATCCATGATGGGTGAAAAAAAAAATACCCTTATATATAATTGAAAATATAAAAACTACAATAGAAAGCTCTATTCATTTTTCGCTACTCTTGTTTTCTGTCTTGCTAGTGTATAAAGCTCGTATCATTTTGACAGATCAATAACAACATCGTAAAATAAAAGTACTGGAGTGTGATCACGATCTTGTAACGATGGTTAAATAAGTTTGGGTAGAACTCATCTTCAAAAACTAGCTCAAGAGGAGAGGAAACTCAATCTATATAAAACACCATTACAACTCAGTTACTTAACGATTTGGGACAAATCTAACAACAACAATCCACCTACCTAGCTTTGTCGACAGAATAGAAACATTCGGTTTGGCCAATGGGTAAGTAAGTTTGCAAGGAGGCTAAAATCAAGTTCAAGAACAATAACTCATATTTGGACAAAGAAATTCATGCTTAGTAGGTTAGTTCTCTTGCATCTAAACTATAACAAGAAATCAGCTTTCACTTAGGGTGCATTTACTAATTAGGAATCCGAAAAAATAGAAAAAAAGTTACAAAAAGCATAAGAATTAAGTACCATGAAATTTAATTTCTAAATTCCGCAAAATGTTTTCTAGTAGTTTTTTCAGGAATGAAGTTTTTACTGATCTATCAGGAAATTAAGTTACAGGCAAGAATTGAATTCTTATTATATTCTCTACCAAGTTAGAGAATTAGAAGAATTGTGAACAAAATGAGTGTTGTTACAGAAATACACATATGTAAGGTACATAATTAATTTAAAATAAGGGCACATTAAGTCGGTCCCTATATTTACGTGAGTATATTTAATTTAGTGGGTAGGAGATGGGAGACAAGTTCTCACTCGTCAAGAAACTTATAACAACGTTAAAGGACATCGGTGGTGTTTAATATCACATACTCATAAAGAGTGATCCTAAATCATGACGTCTACAAATGAGATCCATTCTCCATTAGTCATGATGTTTAACACTACTTCAAAGCAGTTTCCAAGAAGTCAATTACTCATTTTCAGGTGGGACAAACTTCATTCACTTTTCAAATACAGATTAAAAAAAAACAAAAAAACAAAACAAAACAAAACACAAACACAAACACGCAAAAATGTAAAATAAAAAACTTAATTCTCTTTTCTAAATTGGATTTCCGACCAACAAGCGTTCCTATAAACAATATATCTTGAGATCATTAGTTAATTTTTGAAGTCCCACATGGTGTCAATCAACCACAATATGCCACATCATTTAATGGATGGATTTTAAAAAATGAAAAGTCAATTGAAAAGTATTTCAGATTTTTTAGATAATGTGACATAATTTGATTGATTAGACATTACTCGAAGCATCAAAATCGGACAAGGCATCCCATACAAAAAGGGAGTCCGATTGTTGACACCTCTAGCATCTCATGAGTCCTTTTATTGAGATAGCTTGCCTACCTATATGAACTTGAATAAATATACATAGTTCTTTCTAGTAGCTTGGTTGACCTCATTTTGATCTTAGCAACTTGATAAATCACAATGTACTGATGCGCTTAGGCAAAGATACTACAAAGAGGCGTGCTAGTAATCAGTGTCTATGTTAAATAGATATGGGTAGAACTCATGCTCAAAACTTAGTTCAAGGGCAGAGGGAGCCCATTTTCATTGATACACCACATCAACCCCATAACTCAACGATGTGAGACAGGTATACAATTTGGAAGTCTCAAGTTCAGATTATCAATTTATGAGATTTAAAAGCGGATTTATAGTATCCATATATAGAGCATGGATCAAAGATTTTCAAATTAAAAGTTTGTACAATCTCCATAACAATACCTTGGTTGTTCTAATTTATAAACAAAACAAGCAAATTAATCTAGCGCGTGGACTAATCTTTAAACTCTCAGCTACCATGTTCTAGTTAAACCAATCGATACAGCTCCAGGACCAGTCTCTTAAACTTTCTAGAAACTCTATATTTGATTGCAAACAGTGATGATTTATATTTGATGAATGATCGGTGAGATGTAATCTGTTCATAGAAGATCAACTGTATAGAAACTGTAATAGATATAAGGCCATTACGTGCAGTGGCTCCGCTACAGCATGGCCGCCCTCACTCAAATTTTGAAACTTGATTTATGGCCTAAATTTTTAAAAATTTCAGTGTGTCCCCACTACATAAGAATTTATAATCGTATCCCCGTTAAATGAGCAAAATACACAACTATATCCCTATCGAGTATAAGCTTATGTCTTATTTTATTCATAGCGTCCATACTGAAAAAATTTTCTGGCTTCACCACTAGCATGGATTCTAGCAGCCATACTTGTGGTGGCAATCTACTCCGGTAATAACTATCATGAGGAGTGAAAAGGTAACAGAAACAGTTTTGAGAGGCCCCGAGACGTTACAGGTGATATTAGGGCTATCCTAGTCATTGCATTTTAACCTATTTACTTGCTTGTCTTTGTTTCTTCTTGCTAAAACTATTGCCTATATACGGGCACAAGCGACATGGGGTTGTTCTGGTAAAACTAGCAACAAGCCTACAAAAAGTGGAATCGATGTGGTTGAAAGTATAGCCCAGTGATAATTCTACACCTGACTCTACCAAAAAGTCTAGTCGTTGCATTTTAACCTATTGCAGGTGATATTAGGTGATAACTAACTGTCTTTGTTTTTGTTCCTTTTCTTGCTAAAACTATTGCCTATATCAGTGTTTATAATTGCGCAATAAGAGGTGCACATTGAGGCGCGCCTCCATGAATTGCAGTGCAAAAAAGTAATGAGGCCTAAGCCTCAAGGGCAGAAAAAATTACGTACACCTCTCTAAGTTGAGACAAACAGAAATGCACGAATTATTGCGCAATTGAAAAGGCATTGCCACAATTTGTTGACAATACTCAGAAACAAACGATTGTCATTTGGCTGCTCCTCGTTCAAAAATCCTCCATTGTTGGCTGCTGCGTTCTTCTTGTGGTTCTTCTCCTCTTGTTCTTTTATTGACTAGGAAGAGGAAATTGATAGTGATTGAGGCTGAGGAAGACGAGATTTCTACCTACTAGAATTTCTATATTTTTTTTAACTAATTTTTATGGTTTTATGTTGAGGGTTACGCCTCAAAACGCGTTAAGGCTCACGCCTTAACTTACAAACGGAAAACGCCTTAATACGCGATTGCGTAATTTTAAACTTTGGCCTATATAACTATACACAACCAAGCAACACGGGTTGTTCCTGTAAAATTGGTAACAAGCCAAATTTACAGGTACTAAAATCAACTCCGGTGGGCTAAAATATGGGTAATAAGAATAAGGACCTTCCCTTACTAAGGATGCTTGAGACTCAGAAAGGCAAATTGTCAAAGCCCTGTGGAGGTGTAAACTATTCTGGATATAATAGTCTTTCATACTTTTCGAAGGTTTGTCATACAAATACAATATCCCTGTATGGACTTGGGGTAAATTTGAGCTTTAACTTGGTGGACTTAATAAAGTTCAGCATTTTTGATAAGTTGAAATTGAACAGTTTGGCAAGTGGTTGGAAACCAACAACAAAGAGAGATGAGAAAGGAAAAGATAAAGAGAGATAACCAAAAAACAAATTCTAATACAAAAAGTTAAAAAAACAAGTATTATACGTCAAAATATACTGATATGTTAATTTTAGGCTAGCTAAGTTCGTGTCTATATGTATGCTCCAATCAACTAGTACTAGAAATATAAGCCAAGTTTTTTTTTTCCCCTCTTTTCTATAATTCAATAATTAAAATTACAAGCTAATAATTATCAGTAGAGTAAGTGTCGAGCAAAAAAGAACCTCAGAAACTTGCATAATAATTTGTTTCCAGATTTTGTGGGATCTGTGGGTAAAATTAAAGTGTTACAGTCCTGACATGAATATTGGCCACAAAAAGTTGGGAAAATCTAGTTTAATGGAAGAAACCATGACATAATTACAGAAAATGTTAAATATTTTGCATTGACTATTCCCTTTGTTAGCTTTTAGGTATCCAAGAAAGCAAAGATAAAGTTCACAAAAACAAAAATGGGAATTACACACATATACCATGAATGCAAAGATATCATATCTAGAGAGAGCTACTTAAACTACTAATAATAATGCGCATTGATATTGTTCTAAAAATTATATAATAATATTCCACATTGATATAATAGTTAAATGCATATAGTATATCGTTCTTTTCTCAACTTATATTCTATTACCCTTTTGTCTGCCATCATAGTTCCTACAGGCTACAACATATATATATATATATATGTATGTACATATATGCATCTAGGGTTCAACTGCACTAGGTCCTACACTCAACTGTATCTTTTTTAATTTTTTAAAAACACCTATACCTATGTCAAAACAAAGCTTTTCCACAATTTCATGACTTAGGAATATTATCAAAACTCGCATTAGCTTTTGGGAGCCCCGAACCTTTAATTATAGCACCATTGCTGTTGCATCATCACGCATCTCATTATTTTCAAATTTTCTTCTCTAAAAATTATAAAGTTAGGATTTGTGTTTTTTAAAAACATCTCATTATACATGTTGCAGGGCAAAGTGCAATAATAAATGTTCAAATTTTAGGAGGCCAGTATAATTCTTAACCCTAATACACACTTCGATCCTAAGCATTTTTTTTTTCCAAAAATTTTTCTCTAGTTTTACTTTCCTAATATCATGAAGACTATTACAAGGACTAGCTACGACGTGCATGGGATTTGTTAAGAACTTTCTAGTTTTTAGCCCTTCATGTTATTCACATAACAAAGCTAAAACAGTACTAGTGATCAACTTCCGACACCGCGCCGATCCGTTGCCATGTGGTTAGTTTGGAAAGCAGGAAAAAAGAAAAGGAAAAAAAAAAAAAAGAACAGAAAATTTTAAGACTGTAGACAAGATAAAGCTATATTGCCAGAGTTTCAGTACATGTAAATAATTTTTGGTTAAAGCGAGGTTGTTCGTCTCATAACCAACACATGGCTTAACCACGCGGATGTTAACATCTGGCGTAGAGTTAATTGTTGCTAGAGAGAAGGGAAACCAACAAGAGAACAATAAAGGAGACAACCAGCCGATCCCCGATTCACACCAATCCATGCACGAAATCCAAAAGGAAGACATTTATATATATATACACACACACACACACAAACATAAATAAATATAAAACGCACCACATGAAAATATGCCGCAATCGACTTATTTAAGATTACCAAGAGAGCAAAGGGTTTTCGTTCATGGTCGTATTCAAGACACGAAAATCCAAAAGGGCAATAAAGAGCAAAAAATAATATTTATGTATATTATATTGATTCCAAGCGTAAGAAACGGAAAATCCAACGTGTCATGAATTAGGGGAAAAGAAAGGATGCAAACAAGAAGAAAACTAGAACATAAAACAGAAAAAATCAGTTATGAAATTTCAAACATAAATGACATGGAATTATATACATATATATGAATGAAATGAAAATACTTCTAATGAGAAGAAGAAAGAAAGTTACCGGAAAGGTGGGCAGTAAGGAATCTGCTCTGCTAATGGATTCAGTTCTTTCCTTTTCCTTTCTGATCTGAATGCCGGTTTCCGTCGCCGTAGTAGAAGTGCAACCGGCCATCGAACCCGGCCGGGAACTGATGGTGGTGGTGGTGGTGATTCTCCAATGGCGAAGCGGCCGGCGCGGCTGCTCCGATGAAGAAGGGTACGTTTGTTGTTCCGTCTATGGGAGAAGCAATCCTCTGGAGGTGAGGCAAGAGAGAAGACGGTGATGAATTGGACTGAAGGGTCCCCCTATTGAAACCAGCAAGGCCGGAAGAAGAGATTGAGAAGTTAAGGCTGTAGTCACCCCCATTGCCATTGGGTTGGGACGACGTGGCGGCGATCAATTGCTCGGGAACGAACGAGAAGTGCGGCAGCGCCTCCGCTGCAGCAGCAGCGTGGCTATCACCGCCTCCGGAGATGATGCTGAAAGGCGGCGGAATTTGCATCGACATGGGAAGCCCGGCGAAACCGGAAGAGTGGTAGTTCCGGGAGGCCGCCGCTGCAGACGATGAAAAAAGCCCTGTGGAGAAGTAGTCCATCTGCATCGCCGCAGCTGCAGACGTCGTTGTCCCAGCCGCAGAAGTCTTGTGGAACGAATTCGGCTCAGAAGCAGTGGTGGGACTAGAGCTGTCGTTGTTGTTGTTGCTGCTGCTATTCACATTGCTGATTCCACCGGTGAGAAGCTCAGTAAAGGAAGGAGCGTTTTGAGAAATGGGGTTCATGTTTTGATGGTGGTGATGTTGGTGCTGTTGATGAGGAGGAATCCGAGAGTCGCTGGTCTCTTTCTCCTTCTCTTTGGCCGCTCTCTCTCTAGCTCTTTCCCTCGCTTTGACTCGGTTCACTCGGATATCCGACCGAGAGAGCGACAAGCCGGAGCCTTTGCTGGTCTCAGAAGTACTACTACAAGCAGATTTAGAAAGTGAAAGGTGTTGATTCTGCTGCTGATAGTTAGCTTCACCTTGATCCAACTCCAACTCCACTTCAGCCGAATCAAACCCTTGCTCCCTCTTCTCGTCGCTGAGCTGCTTCGGCGTGTCGGGGAAAGCGCTGTTGAGAGACGGAAGCTCGGCGATGGCTTCCGAGGCGGCGTTGATCAGCCACTCCACGGCTTTACTGGGCTGGTCGTAGCCAAGCCGGTCTTGGAGGTCGTAGAACTGAATCGCCGTCGTGACCGATAACCGCACCCGCCGGTCTCTCAACCCCTTTGAAGTCCACACCTTGCTGTGTCTATCTTTGCCTCCGGACGCCCGAGAAACCCTTATGATCCGCGACGGATGGGGCCAACCCCGAAGCCGATTACCACCGCCATTGTTGTTGGTGTTGTTGATGTTTACGGCGTCGATGATGGCGGTGGTGGGGCCGGTGCTAGGCCTCTTGATTTGATCTCCGACGCTGTCTTCATCATCCGGGTAGTGGTGGTCATGACCACCCTTTTGGCCTAATTTGTTTCTTGGGAACTTACTGTTGCTATTACTAATGTTACACCCTTGTGCTTGAATCTCCTCCACCTCCATAGCACTTTCATGCCTTTCTCTCACACACAAAAGAACTCATTCAAAAGCTGAACACCGCCCTTCTGGGTTTTGCTTCTTTTTCTTTTTCTTGTTTCTCTTATTATCTCTTTTTTCTCAAAGCTCTCTTCTAGAGAGAGAAAGTGGAGATGAGAGAGAGAGAGAGAGAGAGAGAGGAGTTGTGATTAGAGAGTTGTGCAGGTGGGGTTCGCTGTGTCCTATTGCATTGATGACGATAATTCAGAGAGTACTTTGGCTTTTGTATATTTGATAAAAACGCCTTTTTTAACGCTTTGATATATCGCAGTCCGAGTCAGTGAGGCCTCTCTCGTTTAAGCTTTTTTGCAGTTTTCTGCAGACCGGTGTGTGCTTTCAAAAGCAATGGCCTGAGAAGCCTGGCACCCAAAAAAAAAAAAAAAAAGAAATTCTTTTCTTTTCTTTTTTTAAAGGTCTCGGAGACACACTCTCTCAGCCCCTGCGAAAAAAACCAAAAACCAAACAAAAAAAATTAAGCTAGAAAAATGACAAGAAAATAAAATTACACAATAACATAACAGTTGGGTAATAAAAGCATCAGATGCCTAAAAATACGTACACTTCGCTATTAACTCAGCCTCTAAGTCTAAACACTCATTTAAAAGGGCATCATAAATTACCAAACAGCTACCCTAAAGCCTAAAAGCCTTGTCCATACACACACACACACACACACACACACACACACACATATATGCACCTAACAAGAAAGATGAGAGCTTTAGCCTATATATATAAATATATGTATATACAAGGAAAAGTAAAAGCAGTGTAGCCCCTAAACACCTTTGATCTTAAAAGCCTCTCTTTTCCTGCTTCAGATTCAAGCTAAATCCACCATAACTAGAAGAAGAAGAAAAATGCATAAATTTTGCATAGAAAAGCCGCCTATTTTTTGAGCGATTTATTTAAAAGCCCTTTGTCTCTGTTGTCCATAAAAATGGCAGACACATTATTAGAACATATATCATCAAGCTCAAAACACATTATGTATATACAATATATAAATATATGAAAGAAAAAAAGTGTCTCTAAAACTCACAACCAGAAAAGAAAAAAAAAACCCAAAAAGAAAAAGGGAAAAATTAATTAAAAAATATGGGAACAAACCTTGAACAATGTTGGGGAAGTAGATTTGTTTTAGACAGGTGTCAAAGAGTTGTAACAGAAGCAATTATCATCAGAAAAACCGTTGACTGTGATTTTGTGCTGCTTTTGTTTCTTTAATTTGCAATGCCGATGCTGCGTTTTCTTTTTTCTTTTCTATTTTTTTAACACCTGAGCTCTCGCAGATCTGCACTTTCAAAAATTCATCGGATCAGCTCCAAATCCAAAACCAATTTTCATAATTTCAGACTAAAAATTCTGAATTTAATCCATTCTCATTTCGCATTATATTTCAAACAAAATCACAAAAATCAACAAATGCAAAAAAAGACGCTTCTTTTTTTTTTTTCCTTCCAATTTTTCGTTCTTTTTCAAGCTTAAATTTTTAGCAATTCCAACAATTATACATCTGAAACCGAGGAAAAAAAAAACTAGATCGATCGGAGAGTTTATCCCGAACTTTGAAGCTCAAATACTTCTGAATTTTTTGTTTCTTTTCCAAAAAGAAATGAAAATCAAGCTCCAGCTGAAATTTTGAAGATTAATAAACATTATTAAGCGGAGGAAAAAGTCAGGATTTCGTGGAGTGAGCTCAAACATTTGGGAAATTAATTGAACTTACAGAAGGAGAGGCTGTTGAAGGAGCAACAAGTAGTGGAGTAGTAGTAGAAAGTAATTTTGACAGCGGTTTATATAGCCTGGTTAAGGTTGTTAGTAGGAGGGATGTGTTTGGCGAGTGAGAAAGTGAAAGAAAGAGAGACAGAAAATCCGAGTTTGTTGTGGGGAATTTGAGGGACAATCTAGAGAGAGAAGGGGAGAGAGAGAGAGAGAGAGAGAGAGAGAAGAAGAAGAAGAAGAAGAAGAAGAAGAAGAAGAGGATGAGATGAGAAGACAGGAAGTGCCCTAGCTAGCAAAGAGAGTAAGGAGAAAGAGTAAAATATTTGTTTTTCATCTTCTTCCTCATTCAAGCAATCACCGGGCTTATCGGGAAAGCACAGACACAGCGCCGTTCCCAAACCTTTCTCATATAAATATTCATCTCCTCTCTTCCATTTTTGCCCTCTCCTCTTCTCTCTTTCTACTTTTTTGCCCCTCTCTGTCTCTCTCTATCTAAGGGAAAAAAGCATTGAGAGGCGAAGAACCGTAACTATTGTTTTCTATGTCTGTATTAAGTTATAATTACTTATTAAACAAATAGCTTCTATTTAGATTAACTGTTAGAGTTAAAATTTTTAAATTAAAATTGATTAATTTTTTTAAAAATTAATTATAATTTTTGATATTTTTTAAAAAAATTTAAAATAAAAAAATATAATTTAATTAAAATTAAAATGACAAACCAAATAATAATTTTATAGTTTCGTTAAAGAAAAGTGCATCATTTATAATAGTTTTGTTTGGATCATTATTTTGAAACTGTTTTTAGATATTATTTAAAATATTTTTAATAATGTTTTTTTTATAAAAATTTAAATATTTAAATTTATTTTTTAAATTTATGATCAAAACGGGACTTAATTAATTACTTGAAAATAGTCTAAAGTAGTTTATAAAGACTCTTATTTGAATCATATATTCAAGCACTAACTTTAAATTTTTATAAGAGAGAATACTGTAAAAAATATATATATATATATATATATATTTTTTTTTTTTGAAAGAGGATAAAAATTGGGATGCCAAACAGACTATACAATTCGATTGAACATGAGATTTCTATCCACCAAAATAGTACAATGATATTTGTTATATTTCCACATCATTATTGTCTGTTGCTGCTGAATTAATTGTGTGTATATATACACCAATGATATGTATGCAAGGGTATGTATATATATATATGATTATTTCTTATTTACCAAAACATATATATGATTTTTTCTTGGGATGTCTGAAACGGGATAAATTTAAAATTTGTTTTTGGTTTTTGTACTTATTCGCCTTTTTTTTTTTTCCCCTCTCCTTGGATTTTTCCTTGTTCCTTTATTGGCGTGCATTTATTTGAATTTATTTTCCTTTTTTTTATATATTCTTTTTGGCTTGTTTTCTTGGTACAGCAAATGACGATTCTTGCTTCCATGATTCCATCTCACGAAAATTTCATCCCGTAATAGATTTTTAGCGTGTACTTAATAATAAATTAATAATTACATATATAATCTAACAATAATTTCATATTTCATTATCATATTTATTATAAAGAGTTCGAATCCTTCATTCTAAATTAAAAATTATAATAATTATATATGTTATAAATCTTGGGTTCATACTTAATTTTACTTAGGTAAATATCTGCCTTTGTTTCTAGCTAACATCTTAATTTCACTTTTTTTTTTTTGTTTTTATGTTTGGAAACATAACCACTATTTAGGTTTACTTTCAAATTTTTAGTTTTGAGTAGTTGATACTTAACAAATTCACATGATTAAAAGCGAAATATTGGTCAGCTAAAGAAAGGAAAATATTGAAAAAATAGAATGGAGGAGTAAAGAGTACATGAATTCAAAAAAAAAAAAAAAACCTGAAAAATTCATGCCATTACCAAAATATAGGGGAAATGGAATTTTGTTTTTTCTACAAAAAGAAATTTGAATTTTGTTTTATCCAAGAAAAAGGTAACATGACTTGAAAGAGTTCTTTAATTTATACATATAATGTTTAACTTAAAAATAAATAAATAAAAAAAATCATGGTGACATATGAAGTGAGCTGAAGTAGTTGTAAATAATGTATTAGATGTGTCGCATCACTACCCATATCCTCTCTAACTTATTATATATGGTAGAGAGAGAGAGAGATTTTTTTTTTTTTCCTTTTCACTGGAAGTTTTGAAAAAAAAAAATGGGAGAGAGAAAAATAAGTAAAATTCTAAATACTCTTTTTTTTTGGTCGAATTTTATTGAATTCTACTATTTTTTTAATACAACAATATGACCTAATGTAATTATGATGTTTTTATGGATAAAATATTATTTTCATACTATATCATACAATTTTGTTAAAATATTCTCCTAAAATATATGTTGGCTAAGCTAAAATAAATTGAAAATACTTCTCTTTAGTCATTAGTAGCTAGGTGAAGTTGTAAATCATGGAAACAAAAATATGGTAAAAATATGGTTAAGCATGTCAATTTCACAAGAAAGGGTAAAGTCAAGGTCAGGTTCTGATGGCAATATCATAATGGGATTTTGGACAAGTTTAGGCTAGCTAGATTACGGATATTAAGATCGTTAATTAAGATCTTTTTTCCGTAGTGCAAATTTATTTATTTTTCCTTAGTATAGTGAAAATCAATTTATCCAATGAAGACGAATATAATTTAACTATAGTTTCATACATGACTTTATCATGTGATATAGAATTTCAAATGTTCATTCTAAAGGTTTTTTTGAAAATAAATAAATAAACAAAAGGGTATCTAGCGTACGAGTGGATATTACCTCTGTACCTTTTGCATGGGTCTTCAATTCATAAATGTGGTTTTGATGGCAAGCCATAATTGTAATTAAGAGGCATTAATTATCAAGGAAAATCACGAAGTCTTAAATTCTCTATCAAATTGGACAAGTTGCCCTTCAATTATAAGCAACAATTTTGATTTAGTAATATTAGCTAATTTAAGAACACAAGATATTATTTTTGAAGGGGAATCGTATTGAACTAAACAAAATATACAAATACCAATACAATACTTCGTGATACATGAGATAAAGTCCTTAATTGAAGTCAGATTCATTAGTAAAATCTGATTATCGTAAAGAATGATGTAAACCGTGACCCATTAATAGGAAAGTTCCTCAATACACCAATAATCGAATACGCATAAGGCTCATTTTGACAAGATCTTTACAATCGATGAAATCTTCCGATCGATTAAGAGCCAGTAACTTATACCACTAAGACCAACCAGTACTGCACCACATTTAAATGAATCTAGCAGTATTTTAACACCTATACCATTGAAAAACAGCTCAAATTGGTCGGACATACAAACGAAATTAGAAGATGGGAAACCACCTCCGTTATTACAAAGTAAAAACGAAAACAAACTAATAACAAACAAGACATACATGGAGGAAATAACATCGTCTTCATTAAAAAATAAACAAATACCAAAAGGAGACACAGCCCCAACAATGTAGTTAGACCATTGGCATAGATTCGACCAACGTGACCAAAGGGATCTGGAGAAGCAACGCCGCATTAAAAAAATAGCCACCATCATGAATACACCACAACGTCGTCATGTAAGATCTACCCTCTATCATCGCCAAACACCGATCGAGGCAAGCATCCCTCTCATGGCACAACGAAGCCCGATTCCGAGGCTCAGATCCACTAAATCCGCCCTAAGCCATAAACTGTACATCCCCTCTAGTCAACCACGAAGCCCAACTCGCTGCCTAGGCCTTCACTGAGCAGCCAAAGGCTTCTCCCCCAGGGGCCAACCAAGGGCGGCACTGAACGTCGACCTAATTAAAGAGAGAAGACAAGCAAATGAAACCTAGCATACCTTTGAGAGAGAATGCTAAATGGTTATGTTATTGCTAAGTAAAATTATAAGCATGGTCAGTTATATTTCAAGGTGTAAAACTTCACTTTATACAGCTCCAAAGTTGAAGAAACAAATATTTATATTTTTACACACATACATATACGGATATTCATTAAGCAAAAACCCACCCGAAACACAAGTGCAAAAACAGAAATAAAGCAAAGCGGCCACTAAGGGGGGCAAAACTAAAATGCACATCACTTGGGATATCCAACCACCTATCACCACTCCACAAACCATATATTGGCAAGAGCCCTTCAGGTAGTGATGGTGCCACATTATTTTGTCAGTGGGGCCGTTATGACAAAAAAAAAAAAAAAAAGTGAAAATTTATTATTGGAGAAGCATAGTACAAATAAAATTTGTCACATAATAGGGGGCATAACTGAAATTGTTCAAAAAATTTAAACGTAACAGTTAAAATTTTAAAAATTAAGTGAAGACAAGTACACTTGTTCAGCTACAAGTGGCGTTGCCATTGCCACCGAATATCATAAGCAAGACGATTCAGATGACCTGAGACCCGTGAGAAACTATAGGTTATACAAGAATCAACAGCACCCATCCCTTATCCATTCACACTGCAATATATATACATAGACAGAAAATCGCACATTACATAATTGACAATCAAAATACAAACAACTATAATCACACAACACATGATCAATAGATAATCGAGGTCAAACCCTAATATTATGGAAAAGAGTCGGGTAACACGAATCCAAAAAAGACCTTGCATGTTTGGGTTTAGGGTCGGGTTTGCGGGTTGGTAGATTAAAGTACCGTCCCTACTCATTACCCACATATCGGAAAATAGGTGGAAAGTGCAATGTAAGAAGTTAAAAATCTACAACTACTTTCAACGCAGACTCATTAATAATTTACCCTATTAAAAAGAATAAGGTACAAATAAGTACGAGGCTGTAAAACGAAAGAACACTATATATATAAAAAATATATATTTATACTTAGAAAGTCAGTATGACAAAAATTCTTGACAATTCAAGTTATATCTGAACTGGGTAAACGAAAGAACAGCAAAATAAAAATAAAAATTTGGTCTCACAGTAAATTGTTGGGGGTGTGAAAATTTTATCAGGAGCTTTGACTGATTCTGATTGCAATGGAATCCTCTAGTTGCTGAAAGACTTACAGTAAATTGTTGGGGGTGTGAAAATTTGGTCTCACAGTAAATTGTTGGGGGTGTGAAAATTATTGGAGTTTGATAAATGAGTTTGAGTTGAAATTTTTAAGTTTCAATAGTAAATTTTTTTGAATTTTCAGAAAAGATAAAAAACTTTTTGAAAAAAAGACAAATTTTTTGAGAAAAAGACAAAAAAAAGTTTGAAAATCTTGATTAATCTCATGAACCAAACTCCCCCTTAAATATAACTTTATTACCAAGGAGTAAATGTATAAAGCCATGGACTCGAGTACAAACACCAACTACTTTCATTATGTGATCAGGTAATTAATTAATTTTTTTTCTTTATTCTAATTAAATTAATAATATCATTTTTAATGGAAATTATATTTCAAAATGAAATACAATGCAATCATTAATTTACACACAAAGCCTCTTATAAGAAAAAAGATGACATCTATAGACAATCAGTTTCATCAGTAAATTTTTTAGGACACACGAGGAGAAACAACGTATATCATACTCCACAAATGAAAGACACCAAAAAAAGCACACAAAATATCAAGCATACATATGGCTTTTTAACAAATCCTTTGTAGCTGATGGTAAAATATCCGATCAATCGATGATAATAAATCTGTAGCACAGAGGCCACACAAACAACCACAAAAAAAAAAAAAAAAGGATCTTGCGGATGAAAACCAAAACCAAATACTAACCAAAAAAAAAAACCTAAACTAATCGGGGTAAGACCCACCATTGTTATTAACAAATAGTGATGAAAACCACAAGTTAGAATATCAAAACACCAAGGAGAGCGAGATCCCTCAACACTAGTAGAAGAAAATAATGGCACACACATGTCTCCAATGATAGCAAAGACCGACACATGTACCACCATATGCCTTGTCTCCTCCCGCAAACCAAAACCTCCGAAGGGTAGGCCGAGACTATGACCAACGTGCTAGAAAATGACTCACTATCAATGGCAATCCTACCCCATTAATAGTTTTAATCCGATATCTCTCTCCATTCCGAGGATGACATGAACCCTACTCCCATACCCAGCATCAAAGGACGGACTTGTAGATGAAATTTGATGATCATAGACCTGGTGGTGCGCTAAATCTCTGACCAAAAATGCTTTTCTCTATCTCTCCAACACACTCTTTTTCTCCTACGGCCGGCTCAAGCGTTTGGTATTTCCCTATCAAAACCGTAAGCTAATAATATTTTTCATTTGAAAGAATAGAAAAGGCAATGTTTGAAAATTTTATAGGGTCGTTTATATTTTTTTAGAGTATGCATGCATATGATTTATTAATGCACAGTTCATGAAGTTACGTTATAATGGGCAATCTCATTAAGACTTATGGTTATTTTAATACCTTAATTAGAGAATAATCTACTTTTTAAATTTGGTTGTGGATATAAGGATGTAAAATTTATGAAAATATGGAGTCAACTCATAGTTTAATTCGCAGAATTAAAAACAATCATATTATTGCATATAAAGACGGAAATTGTTGCTACGAGTTCTCAGGAGAAATTAGCAAAAATCTACGTATTTTTAGAAAAAAAAAAAAATTTTGAATGAAAATAAGGTCAAGAGAAATTTATCTTACAAGCTTAGTGCTTTTAGTAGAAAGGATTTTAAAATTAGAAAATCATAATGATTGTTCAGCCAAAAAAAAAAATCATAATGATTGTTCATTTAGGTTGTTTTATTTGCTCTTTTTCTTAGGTTCTTTTTTCTTTTCTTTTTTTTTTTTTAGGTTTTCTATTTTTTTTCCTTATGTTTTAGTTTTGTAAGACTTTTTCTTTTCTTTTTTTTTTTCCTTTTTCTTTTTAGTATAATTCTTGCTTTTTTAAAAATTGGTTTTATTCATAAAAGTGACATAAAAGTTAATTAAGTGTCCGTTTGGTGAATGAGTTTAAGTTAAAAATTTTTGTTGACTTTTCAGAAAAATACAAAAATTTTTTCAAAAAAAGATAAAAACTGAGATGAAAAAGTACATTTTAGTTTGAGATGAGATAACTCACCAAACGAAGTCTAAGCTTGATTCTATCTTCATGTAAAATGACAACCAAATTTACATAGTCAAAGTGTATTCAACCTTGACTTTCCGTTGTCTCGATATAAACATCATAAAAGAGCCCAACAACCAATTCTTTTTCTATTTAATAAAGTTCTCAGGCGTGAGATGTAAATAAATTAAAGAATTCCATTTTATTTATGCATGAAGTAAAAATTAAAAAAAAAACAAATAAGGAAAAAGCTCCTTAACTTTATTTATTTATTTATTTTTGTTCAGAAAAAAATGGCATCTAGATACTTTAGCATGTCTAAAAAAAATGACACCAAAATAGTTATTGTTCAGTTGAATATAGGTGTGTGCTGTTTTTTTTTTTTATTATTATTTTTTATATATTTTTTTTTGGTAAATTAGTGCATTCTACATATTTGGACATTCTTTTTATTTTGCAAAGAGAAAAAATATGATCTTGATGTAGACAGTTTTTCCTTTTAAGCTTTGAAAATGGAAATGTGTTTATTGAGAGTCCATTTGATAAGGTGGAATCTGATCATTAGGGTCCCTCCTAATAAGTAAATAAGGCACAAAAATTATTTTTCTATTGTTGCCTAAAATGTACCAGTAAAATTGTACAATATCTTTGCATTCTTATTTTAACTTTGTCGGTACGTTTCCAAGATGCAAAGAAAAAAAAAAAAAAAAAAAAAAAACCTTTACATGGATGGAAAGAATCATAGATGTAATAAAACTTACATACAATATTACTATCACTGCATTCTCATTTAAATTGTCGGTGCCATAGATGCAAAGAAACCTACAAATATGCAAAAGCACTTGAAAATTAAATAATTAATTTGCATAAATGTAATCATGCAAATACACAAATTACATAAGTTACGGTTGAATCTCTCATTCATTTTGTATTATTGATATGAAATATTATTTTAGTTATTGAATTAAATTTTTAACAGTTTGATTTATGATTATTTAAGTAATTTTAAATCACGCTATACAAATTTTTAAAGTGGATATTTATAGATCAAACTGTTAAAAAATTAATTTAATGATTAAAAAACAATTCTTACTAGTATTCAAAAATAATAAGAAGTCTTATTTTAAAAGCTTCCTATGTTAAATTTTTTTTTTCTTTTCCTTTAAGTTAGACGAACTGATTTGAACTATCTACATCTTATGTTAGAGTCAAGTCACCACTAGACTATGCCTAGACTATAAAGATTAGAATAGGAAGTGCACACATAATACTAGCTGTAGAGGGTTGAATCTACAATCAAAGAAAAATAGGGCCAATGACCGAAACAGGACGACGGGCGAGGTGTGTCGTCAGTGAGTTGCAAGAAATAAAGTAAAATGCAGAAAAGTAAATAGAGACAGAGACAACCGATTTTATAGAGGTTTGCCTGTAATATCTAGGCTACGTCATCTGTAGTGCTTCTGGGAGCTTCCACTATATGTAAAAGTGCGTTACAATGATGATTTTTCGTAAGAAATGGATAGAAAGAGATGAGGGATGATGTGATACAAAGAAATTCAGGGAATATAGTGTGTATTTTGCTGAGTATAATGTGTTGAACGTCCGGAATGGTTGGAAGAAGAAGATCCCTAGGCTTGCGGAGTAAGCCTTGATTTAGAGGGATTGACTTGATGCCTTGAGTTACCTGATTCTAGTACAATATATCATGAATACTGATGGGTAGTTGCTCTTTTCTGTATTGCTTGACTTTCCAATTTGTGGATGACTAGGAGATATCGGAAAACTATCTTTTCCTGATAGATCTAAGCTTGTTGACTGATTCCCTTGCCTAATATGCTGGATTTAGTTTCCTGGTCTTGCCTATGAAGTCAAATTTCCTTATTTAGCTCTGCTGACCTGCTAGTCGCCCGTCAGTCGTTCTCTTGTCATCCAGCAGTTGCTTTCGGGTCTTCCAAGCGACATGTCTCTAAGTCGTCTTGTGCTCTTCGATGGCTTATCTGTGGACATATATACCGTAAGAGATGATGTATGAAATTTGACCTCAATACTAGCTTAATGATAGAAGTTACTACATATATATAAACTATTATATTCAGAATCACCATGGGTCATTTGGTGAGGTATAAAAGTTAATTCTCCTCTGCAAAATATTAGGTTTAAGTTAGTTTCTCCAATAATAAAGGGTGATATAGACAATCCATTTGGTGAGATATATATTACTTATCAAAGGAAAAAATAAAAATAAAAATCATACCTGGCAAAACTTAATTAGATAACTTTTAACGTGCAATATTGATTCACTAAAATGTCAATCATTTGTACTTGTATCTTGTTAAATCCTCTAAAGCAATTCGATGGAAAAAATTGACAGGGTTTGTATATATAATTTCTCTAACTGAAATTTGGTATAAATGGAGCACAGTACTGCAGGAGAAACAAGTAATTAATTCTGGGCACCAACCTTTTTCTTCGAAATGGTACCTTTTTTTTTTTTAATGCAAAACTTTAAAAAAAGTACCAAATGGTAGGTTTTCTTTTTAGCTTGAAATTGTATTTGATGAAGATAATGTGTGTTGATGGGTCAGCTGGAGCTTCATATTCATTAAATAAGATTTTCTAATTATATGCCCTACGAATTGGTTTATAAGTACACAAAAAAGGTTAAAGAAAAAAAAAAGGGAGTTAGGAAGTAGTATTTGTAATTTTCGAACCACTTTTGTTAGGTATGAGAACACCCCTTGTTTGTTACACTAAATACAGATGATAATTAGGTGATAAATTCCCCCAACAATTTAATAAAAAGGGAATTTAAAGTTTTGGGGATGTTGGGAATTAATAGTGAAGAAAAGAATAGCAATAATATTGCTTTTATTATTGTTTATTTTCACTAATTGGGAGGGAAGGAAATTAAAGACCATACAAATGAGCTTGATAATTAGAAACTAAATTTCTTTGGTGCCTAGACGAAGATAAATCTAAATCTGGGTATTGGAGTAAAATACACATTTTTTTATTTAGTAGGAATATATATATTTTTTATTTAGGGATGAAATATTTAAACTCTATATCTTATGGTGAGGTTAGATATATAATTAATATGTAATATTATATTATGCATGCAAATACTTGGGAGAAGTAATTTTAATTCTGAAATTAGTCAGTTATTTACGAGATAGTTGTATATCAAGATAAATTTTCTAAATTGTAAATATCAATTCCTCATGAAACAAATTAAAATCATTAAAAGAAAAGGAATGGGGCTATAGTTATGTAAGAGCTCACAATACCATTCTTGCCAAAACTTAATGCCTTGGGTCCTCTTTTCTTTTTCTTTTTGTTTTTCTTTAGACGAAAACCGTCCAAAAAATATTATTAGTTTCTAGATCTTCCCGAAAATTTGTTAAGAATATTAGTGGAAAATAGGAAAACAACATAATAAATACAAAATAGTGGTAGCATTGTAATTGTAAGTAATATGAGGGTCAATTTTAAAATGATGAAAAGGAGAGCACTAAGCTCCCCAAAGTGATGTAACCAAATGTCACGTTGAGAACTTGCTGGAATCTCCCAACTCTTCACACACCTAAAATATATATATATATATATATATATATATAGAAATAATGTCTAGAAACAAAATAAAAACAAAAAACAAAAAGGAAAAGTGGGGTATTAGTGAGGGATAGTACGATACTTTTATTTTTTTAATTAATGGTATGATATGCTTTTAAAGCAAGGATTTGAGGGGGCATTAAGGATATAATAAAAGAGATAAGACTTATTGGTCCGTACGAGTAATGATGTGTCACTCTGCTTCCTACCATTAATCAATATAATTAAATAAAGCTAATTAAATAGTATTAATTAAGTATGTGAAAGGTAGCAGCGTTTGATGGGCCAAGGAGGTGGCAGAAACCCACTATGATTGATTTGCTGGCAAAACTAAAGAGCATTGCAACCAAGGAGACCAATGATTTGTGCACCTCTACTTGTCTTTCCTCATAAATTTATTGACCACCCTTTTTGAAGGAAAATAAATAAATAAATAAATAAATAAACAAATTAATAGCAGATCACTCCCATCCCCTCACAGAAAATATATATATATATATATATATATATGCACCTATATCTCTGCATATTAGGATTGTTCTCATTTTACCCTTTAAATTCTAAAAGCTATTTTACCCCTTAAACTTTGAGTATGTCTAAATTTACCCCTTTTTCTAGAAATTTTGTTAAAAATAAACAGAAAAAAAAAGAGAATTAATCTTACTAAATCCAGTTTGTTCGAATTTATATTAAAAGCAAACAGAAAAAAAGTCACATGATTGTGCTTAATTTACCTTTTTTCTCATTTGTTTTTAACTAAAATTATAATTAAAGGAGTTGAGTGATGGCTAATTTAAAGTTCAAGGGGACAGAGTAAGAGTTTCTAAAGTTCATGTGATAAAGTGAAAATGAACATAAAATTCAGATGATATAGATGAGAATAAAAAATAAATATATATATATATTTATAGAGTACTGAGGTTGTTCATTCTACTCAATAAGGTATTAGATTCAAATTAGTTTCACTATTGTAATCAGGATCTATATAGATAATGTACCTCGTGAGAAATCCATATAATACCTTTGAACTTTTAAAATCTTTTGGTTTTATTAAAAAAAAAAGGAAAAAAAAAGAAAGAAAGAAATACCATTCATCACCGTCATGTTTGCTTGCTTAATAGCTTTATAATTGAAGGGAAAAAGAAAACCAAGCACAGCCATGATTGCTTGAGTTTGGTGCCAAAACCCATGGAATTAAGTGGATCGTCTATATATATATTTTTTCTGATATAATAAGAAGATCAGTGGTGTCTTTACGTTTTTCGTCTATCATTCATTTGGAAATCTAGTGAAACCAAGGGAAAATAATACTAATCAATTCTCGCATTAAACTCAATTTAGATTAATGATTGAGTTCATTAGAAGCACATAGTTCCAAAAAAAATAAAAATGTCATTTCTTTTTACATAAATCACTAGTACATCTTAAATATCTATTCGATAGGGCACTTTCTCTTCCAAATATTGTTGTTCATCACAATAGATTATTAGAAAAATTGGCATATGAATCAATAGATCAGTAGCCCTTTGAGATATAGAGTTAAAATGATTGAATAATTAAAAAAAAGGATAAAATACAAGTTGGGTTATGTCCATCTTAATTGACCTTAGAGGACACCTTAAAAGAAGTGGTACTCAACTACTGAAGTTTGTTCCCATAACATCATTATATATATATATATATATATATATATATATATTTAAAATCTTGTATTTAATATACGAATACATTAGATAGTCGTAACTTTTTATTTAAAATATAGCAATTAGTTAATTTACATGTAATTTTCTGTTTAAAATATTGTATCATACTACTATTTAGATATTAATATAAATGATAAATATAACTTAAAAATATTTTATTAAAATCACCTTATTACTATAATATATATTTATATATATAACTTGACACCAATTGGGTCTCCGTGACAAAGACAAGTTCACTAAAATAATAATACTAGCTAGATTTGGTATTAAAATACCAATATTTTAAGTTTGATGCATCAAAATTCTATTAAAAATAATTAATCGATAGTAGGAAATGTCAACGTTTTTGATGGACTAGGAGGGTCTTCTTTATGCGAATTGATCAAATTTAGGTAGTTTTTGGATTTTAAAGTACATTATCGACTGCTGTACGATCGATGTTTTATATTAGAAACCAAAATGCCTAACTATATCTAGTTGACGTATATTCTTTCCCAAAAATTATATATATAAATTAATTTTGACTTTTGACCAGTAAACATATCCCCTAAGATTAAGCCTTGGAGGAGCTAGGTCAACAAATTTCATGTGCTATCATCTAGACCTGAAACTGACTTTTAGTACACGTTTAACCCAACCAATCGACTAGATTTGCCAAATACTTGGAAAACAAGGACATCCTTATTATTGGACACGTAGTTAGGATTTCTACTGTGGGTTTGAACACAAATGATAGTACAATTTAGGTATTCATTATTCCTTGACAATGATTATTTTTATTATCATTATCACCATTATTATTTTAACGTGATGATTTAAGTTCTACATATTACAACATAATTATATATGAAATTATCGTTATAATATGTACCTACGTAATTATTATTATTATTATTATTTTATTTTACTTAATTTCAAGATACAAGAGATGCATGCATAATATTATAATTTTAAGATTGCATGGGGATGGTAGATAATGATTAAGTTTTTTGTTGGTTTCGAATCCTTTTACCTTAATGATATTTATGGCTCTAGGGTTCCCGAAAGGCCTAAGAATCCCTTCGAAAAGCCATGAAAAGATAAGTATAGAATTAAGAGAGTTACATATATATATATATATATATATATGTGTGTGTGTGTGTGTGTGTGTGTATGTATTTCATCAAGAGTATAATGAAACTTTTATAGATGGTGGGAAACGCCTAAACTATTCATACGCCGTCATACTTATGTGATGTTATGTTAGAAACACCCTTTGTACATTAGATTATAGGGATCTCCCATCGAAAGGACTGTAAAACATGATAATAAATTTGCATCCAAGGGAATGCTTAAAAAGGAAAAGAAAAATTCCGACATGGAGGGCTAGCTTGTAATTTACGAGTTCCCTAATGCCATGTTTGAAGTTTTTTCAACACATGCTTGCATCACGGAGCGATGGATTTGTAAATGGCCAACCCCTATTGAAAAGTTTTTTCTTTTAATTCTATGCAAAAAATTTCATAGTTTTTATCCTAATTAAAAATTTAAAAATTCTCATATAGTCCACATTAAAACTAATTCTTCCATAAAAATTGTAAGGACTGTGTTTGTGGGATAATACTGAACCAAAACCGGAATATGAGGTAGAGCAGCACCAATGGGGTTTACCTGTTAATTTCTATACTTTGATGTCAATTTTTAAAAAAAATTATGATGTATGCTCCCACTAAAATATATGTTTGGCGTCATCTCTAGCTTTACATGATCATTAATCAACGTATATCTACACATGCTTTATTATGTATATAATATTGGCAAAATAAAGAGTTCTTCATTGGAATTAGTATTTGCATGTTCGTATGAGTAGTAAACTATAGTACTGCTTTTCATTTAAAAATTAGAAGGAAAAGTACATTTGTTAAATAAATAGCACTAAACACATGTTTATATTTTAAAAAAGTAAAATACTTGATTAAGTTGAAATAAAACAGGCTGTACTATTTGTTACCCTTTTTTACTAAAATTTATGATAATATTTATTATTATTCTATTGGTGGGTCTAGTGACACCTTTTGTATACTTTTTCCCACATACATATTTATACCACCGATCAATTAAATTTAAAAATTTAATACCATTACTTTCTACACACCTCTTATCATTAAAAAAAAAAAAAACTTTATATTAAATTGTACATTTTTCATCTTCCACCCACCAACCAACAAAATCTCTCTCTCTCTCTCTCTCTCTCTCTCTCTCTCTTAACTGCTTTGTTTGTTTGTTTGTTTTTTTTTTTTTTTCATTCTGACCTTCCTTTAACTAATAAAGTGATATATATAAATTACAAAGGCATAAAAAAAATAACGGGATAATGATGTACAGACAAACATTAAAAGCTTAAAATCATAGTATTTCGTCTTAAAAAAGAGGGGTTTTGTTTGTTTGTTTTTTTTTTTTTTTTGGTAACAAAGTATTCATAAACTACAACTTACGGTTCGTGGGAAGACAACCATTTTTTGTCGGACAAGGACGGTGGAGAGTTGGGAATCATTTGATGCGAAAATAGACAGTGATGATGAGGGAAAATGTGAACATAGATACTATATTTCAGGTTATACCATCTCTCTCTTGTCCGAAGATGTATGGCCACCGAACAAGAAAGTTAATCATCTATATTTGTATTTTATTGTACAGGAGGCATGCATATATATTTGACCCAAACAAATATGAGCAGCAAAGTTAAAAACAAAGAATTTATTGTTTCGCTTTTGTTAGACGAAAGTTGAAAGCAAAAACTCCATAATTGTTTCCTTTTCGTTAGGCGCCATTGATCTTTTTCTGTTCAATATTAATTAGGATTGAGTATAATTTATTATATTTAAAAAAGATATATAAATTATTTCTTAATTATTAAGTAACGTGTGTGAAATGGATATTTTAAAATACCTTTTGTCTTTAAAAAAAATTAATTATGGATAATTTAGTTATAAAAAGATTTAGTAAAATAAGGTGTGTGAAGAGTATACTAAGGGATGTTAATAGACCCGTCCTTACTCTATTAATTAGCTTGAGCACGATTACTAGACCCAATCCATATTCTTCATTGTTTTCCTTTTGTAGTTTAAAAATACTTTCCCCCAAAATCTTTTATTAGTCTTCAAACCCATTGATAAGAAAATTATGAGAAAAAACCCTGGCCTTCTATACACATTTCCTCCCATATTTTTATTATGTGCTTCCCTAGCTCCCATCGTCCCACATAGATATCGAATCAGATTGTGATAATACTAGTGTTCGAATTAAATTTATATATATATATATATATATTATATAATATAATTGCCTAGTTTTAACTGAAAACCTTAAAAGGTGCAAAAGCTTTTAAGAATGCTTCAAAAAGAGGGAACAAATAATGAAACACAAACAAAATGGAAAAAAAAAAAAAATCCATTCAATTAAAGTTAAAAAAATATAACATAATCAACTATAAGTGGCACCAAAAGCAATCTAACAATATAATTAAATATAGAACCCGCAATACATGAAAATGGTCCCAACCCAAAGTATGATCTCCATCCATTTTACCAATTTAAACAAATTAGAGAAATCAAACAACAAAGTGCAAAATGAAATTCTAATTTCTTCAGTGGAGTTATCCATAGAGAGAACAGAAATTCCAATATTATAGTTTAGATACGCTCAAATATATTCTTATCTAAAGCATACATGAAATAAATAGTTCTTGTTCTATACTTATAATCTAATTGAATATACGTGTATGTATACATATACAACAAAAAGAATTTTATAGACTTATTTGTATAGATACTCCCTGAACTTTTAGAATTTGACAATTTAGTCCATAAACTTTTTTCTTAGCAATCAGCTCCTGAATTTATAATTTTTGATAATTCAGCCCTTTTTACTCAAATTCGTTAAAATTTGGACGGTTTTTTTGTACATAACTTGCACATTATAGTATAAGAAGAGCATTATTGCTCATTTTTGCTTAATTTCAATACCATTTTCTTTGAAAATTTGAATATAATTCAATTATACTTAAACTGAAACCTAAATTTTAAAGAAATTTGTAATGAAATTAAATAAAAATAATCAGCATTGTCCTTTTTGAGCTATAAAATGTAATTGTTGTGCAAATATTTATCTTAATTTTAATGAATTTAAGTAAAAATGATTGAATTACCAAAAGTTAGAAATTCAAGGGTTGTTTGTCAGAAAAAGAAGTTTAGGGATTAAATTGCTAAATTTTAAAAGTTTAAGGGGGAATTTATACAAATAAGCCAATTTTATATTAACGCATAGTAAAACTAATGGAGAATGTCAAAATACATATATTCACAAAAGAAAAAGTTAAAAATAGTGCATAATGTACATACCATTTCACGGCATAAAAAATATGTACGTGATGACAAAAAAAAAAAAGGGTGCTCGCAAATTCATGCTCAATCACTTGCCGGGTAAAAAGAAGCCATCCAATAAAATAATGCAGCCCCACTCCCCTCAATCTTTGCTTTTTTAAGTTAAAAAATATTTTTATCCACTAAACGATAAAAAAGAAAAGAAAGTAGAAAACCTTAACTTAATTTTCGTATGGTACTAAGCCAAAGGTGTTCCCAATTCTCTATGTACCCCATTGACACGTATAATTTCAACTAGGAAAGTGGCAGATCATGAGGAGGGAAAAATAAAATAAAAAAATAAAATATATATATATATATACTAAAATAAAATAAAATAAAATAAAGTGAAGAAAATGTGGGGGTTGAGTTGTTCAATGAAAAGGGGAGGTGGGTTTGGTTGGAGGGAGGCAGGGGCACGTGTCATGGTGTAAAGGGAAGAGAGTCCAAAGTGTGGCGTGTGAGTGAGAGAGTAAGAAGAGAAGAGATCAGTGTAATCTATCAATGCAATTTTGGGAGTAAGTGAGACAACAGCACGTTCACGGTCTTCCTAACGCATTTTCCATCTGATTATGCCTCCCTTTTTTATTTATTTTTACTCATTCATTCACTTGCCTTCCTCCATATCCATGATGCCAGTCACTATTTCCTTTTGCCCTGCTTGGTCCCATCCATAACCACACCCTTTGTTCTTGTGTAAGACTATGGTGGACTATGGTGGAGGTGGGGGGTTAGGAATGGGAATGGGACGGGACGGGATATGTATGCTTCTCCTACTCCTGTATTCGTCACTCTTTTTACATCTCATACCCATCTAATTTATTGTAAGTGGGGGTAATCTCTATTGAGGGTGTTATATTCATTCTCTATCTATCTATTTATTAAGAATTTTTTTAAAAAATCTCAAAACAAATTTGATTAACATTTTTATAAAATTTGATAACATAATCACAAATGTAACTAAAAATAAAAATAAAATCTTAAAAACAAATCAAATTTACAGAAAACTATAATAAATAAATTCATAAAAAACTAAAACATTAAAACACTAAAAATTTAAAGGGGAATTATACAACAAGACCCTTTCACTTTACCCCATCAATTGGGTAAAAGTTTTTGAACCTTACATGATTTTTTGATGGTTGAGATAAAAAAAAGACATATCAAACAATCCCAAAAAAATTTACACCTGACAATTTCAAACCATTTCAAAAAATAAAATGAAAAACCTCCACAGCTGCCTCTTCCACAGGCAAGCCCTCTTTCCCTCCTTCCCATCGACAACCGTGGGATCTGGAGCTATTTTTGGCGAGACCATAGTCGATGGCGACGGCATCGACATTCTCGATCGTTGGCTGCCTATCCCATGTCGCAAATGCCGGAAGAACACTCTCGATTTCGGTCTCAATCTCGATCATGATCTCGATGGAAGCGCTTGAAACTGTTACACCAGTGTTTGGGCAAAGCCGCGGAGGAGAACGAGGTTCACTGATCGTCCAATTATGGCAGAGGGCTCGCCTCTGTTGCCGCTGCGAGCCCACTTCGCCATGCGAGCCTTTGATCTGCAACCTCCGATCTACAACCAAGGAAGAAAATATCGATATTTGTGGAAATATCGGTACTTAAATTTTATGGAAATATCAACGGAAATGTCGATACCGGAGGAAATTGATGTAAAACAGGGAAATTCATTTTAAAATACTAAATTTTTAAACAAAACTTTATGAAACTCTAAAATAATTAATAATACATAAAGTAAATGAAACTCTCAATTAAATACTAAGTATCTAACAAATTGCATGTAAGAATGGAGCATAATACAGTAAATGATAAGTTGAGATTCACCAATTAAGTAAAATTATTAAAACACAATATAATATAAGTAGATTACATTCATTGTTTTATACATGGTAAGAAAACATTAACATTGAAAGAGCTTTTTAGAATGTTCGAAATCATTTGTAATATCTTATTAGTGTAAACAACATCGAATATATAAAATAAAAATTATGCGTGAATTAAAAAAATCATGAATTTTACTATATTAGAAGATAAAAAATAATATTATGATTGATATATATTATAATATTATGGATATTTTGTCGATATTTCCGTGGAAATTTCTGAAAATTTCCATGATATTTTGTTATTTACTATTACACTTTTCGCAGATATTGATATTTTTGATAAAAAATCGATATTTATGGAAATTTCTGTAGAAATTTTGTGGATAATCTGCGGAAAAAATACGATACCCTTGTTTCTATATCGATACTTTTAAAATACGGAAATTTCCACAGAAATATCAATGGAAATGTTGGTGGAAATGTCGATTTTTCAATCCTTTTCTGTAACCCTCCAATTTGCAAGCCAGTCGAGCCACTTCTGTCAAGCCCCCTCCTCATCCCCTGCTCGCCCCACCTCCTGTCCATTCGAAGCTTGCCTTTCACACATCGTCGACGATGATTGTTTTTTTTTTTTTTTTGAAAAACAAACCTGGCAGGAGGAGGCTGTGTGGACAACGCTTGAGCAGCCACAGATGACGGCGGAGAAGATGATTTAGGAAGGAAGATCTAGGTTTTTTTATTTTTTATTTTTTATAATTAAAGACATAATCAGATACAATAGAGAGCACGAGAAATTTTGTGTACACATATCATCTAAACCGTTGAAATGAGATCTGACAGTAAAAATATTTTACTACACCAATGAGGTAAAAAACCTTACCCCATTGTAGAATCTCCTAAATTTAAATTATATATATATATATATATATATATATAAATGTGAATATCAGTGGGGTGGGTACAGGTGGGGGAGCTTCCTCTACCCCATCCCGCACCTATGAGGGAGGTTAATCTTAATCCCCAAACCCGCCCCCATACTTATATATCAACCCCTATACTGGCCTCCAACCTATGAGTACTTGTACCCATGGATAAAAATATCATCCCTAATGGGAGTGAGGGTAGTAGCGGCAATGACAACGAAACTAGTCTACTAGTTTAGTGGGGACGTATACTAAAATTGAATCTTGTATGATCACTTAATTTTTAATACAACTGAACATTTCTTTCTTGATGCATAAGACCAATGAGTTTAAAGGTAAAGGAGTAGAGTTTTAAAATAAATAAAAAAATTAAGCGGAGGCTTTTCCTACTTGGCACAACATACCCCTGTCCTTGGAGGTTGGGGTTCTACTGTAGGATCTTAGAGGATCGCTTATTTTGATCATAGGGTAATATTCAGGCGATATACAAAAAATACGGTTAGACATATGATGAGGAAAATTTTTTGGATGCAATACTATTACACCCACTTTACAAGTGGCGTTTTCATGCACAGTTAGACCATATATATATATCGTATGTAGTTAGATATATTGTAAGGCAAATTTTTGGAGGCAATACCGTTACATCCATTTTATAAGTATCATTTTCAATAAAAATAGGTAAATTATGACGCATGAAGATATTATCTCTTACATGGATAAGTACCCCAAACTTCACTTATGTTATTATCAATTCTGTATTTTGTGTTTTCTTGAATGCCACGATCATCTGGATCCCCAATGATTTTAATTGTATGTTAAAAATCTAATATTTAACAAAGTTTGGGCAAATTTAAAGCGTGACAAATTTTTTTAATAATCTAAAAATACCCTTGATCAATTTGATCATGCCCTGGTTGAAATGTTCTTTTTGAACCTTAAAGTTTGGCTAAATTTTGTCAAAATTGAAAATTTTAATTTGAACTTATAAACATAAAGAATTATTGTGACATTCCTGAAAATATAAGGTAAAATGAGATATTTTAATAAATAAAAAACTAGGGAAGGTTTAGATATTTTTTCCCTTCCTATAATGAGGTAATCCTATTGTAGAATTTACCTTCAGAAAAATCTGTTTTTTATCTTTGGTCATTGATGTGAGGACCATATCAATGTTGTTTATCCAAGTGTTATGTTAGCAACCCTTAGAAGTAGTGTCAATCACCAATCAGTGTGAGAACTACATTAACTTTTGCCGTCTTAGTGTCTACTTTATCGACTATCAAAAGTCAACAAAATTTGAACACTTTAAATTATTTTTTTTTAATTAGTGATCAGTGTGAGACCTATATAAACTTTACAAGTTGAGATAATAGATGTCATTATTTAGGAATGTCTTTTAATGTTCTGGCAACTACTTTGTTAATGAGCAAAAGTCGAAAGAATTTTTGACAATTTATAACTGTCTTTTTAAAATCATTGATTAGTGATACCTACATAAGCTTTATAAATTGATATGGTAAACTTTTTTATAATTAGAATTACCTCAACAGCCTTACTGTCTACTTTATTAATCATTAAATGTGATCAACATTTTACAACCATCTAATATAATAATAAATTCACAAGTAACTTCATTATAAGTTGTAAAGTTCAAACTCTCGCCCCTGATTCAATGGTTATAAGATTGGTTGTCCTTTGATCCCAATTGTCCATGGCAAGTTCTTGTGTACTTAAATTAACTATTAAGGCTACGTATTAGTGTTACTAAATCTAGTGTTATGGTAATTGCATCCGCCTCAAATATTATCAAATGCACATTAAAATCTTCTTATTGTAATGGGGAAAATATATATATGAAGAGTATATATATATATATATAAATGAGCATTATAATTTGTAGATGTGGCACTGTGTGGTGGTAAAAGCTTTGCATCGACCACAAACATTTTTTTTTTGGTACCTGTTCTTTTAACGTTTACTTCATCCAAGCCACTCTGTTTTTCTTTTCTTCTTTTTCACTTTTTCAGGTTTGGAAAATCAAGGGCGTAAAGCACCTTTCCTATTCCCTAATTGCTTTTCTCAAGATCAAGCTAACTTTCGATCTTTTTGTTGAGTTTCTGGGTTGTTAAGGTTTCAATTTTTAAAAATTATTAGTTATATAGGCCCTTCTAGTTATAATAATGTAAAAGTTGATCTCATTATTTTGCATGGGTTGCTTAATAATTCTGCAAACGGATAAAGTATGTAATGTCTTAGAAGCTATATTACTTGGTTAATTCTGTTTTCTAAATTCATCTCTGTATTTTTTGAAACTATAAAAATATTTTGAATTAAAAAAAAAAACTTGTTTTAATTTCGTCACTTACACGTTTTGTAAATGAAAAAGCAATGAGAAAAGACAAATATAACCTTAAAGTTGGACGATTATATTTATGAATTTTTTTCATGATATATATATATATATATATATATATGAAAAACATATAAAATTTTTTTAGGGATTAAAAACTTTTATTTTAATGTTTTGTTTTAGGGTTTTATTTTTTAAAAATGTATTAAATATTTTTCATAAACTATTTAGGAGTTTTGATGTTTGTTTGTCCTAATTCTTTTCCATTCATAAAATATATCAGAAATCAAGAAAGAGTGGAGAAGAATATTGAATTTCATTGATTTACTTTTGTACAAAAGTGGTATATTTATACAAGAAATCCTAACTCTAAATCAGGGAATTAGCCTAAACAAATCAATTAGAATAAGTCAAATTTCTTTGATTTGGGATTCCCAAATGATCTCCCTAATTACATCAATTACAGTTCAAACTTTCCCACACTCCCCCTCAAGTTGGTGAATAGAAATTCTCCATTCCCAACTTGGAAACCTTTGTTTGAAAAGTTGTACCACTCAAGCATTTAGTGAGTACATCTGCAAGTTGGCGGTATGTAGGCATTTAAGGAGTATAGATCGATCCACTTTCTAGCTTTTCCTTAATAAAATGTCTGTCGATTTCTAGGTGCTTCGTCCGGTCATGTTATACTGGATTATATGCAATGCTGATTATAGACTTATTGTCATAATAAAGTCTCATTGGACTATCCCACTTGATCTTTAAGTCTTCCAAAATGATCTTCAACCATAGTAACTTGCAAATCCCTTGGGCCATTGCTCGAAATTCTGCTTCAACACTAGATCTTGCCACCACATTTTGCGTTTTACTCCTCCATGTCACAAGATTCCTACCAAGAAAAGTACAATACCTATTGTATGCTTCAAGTACTAGCCTTATGCATCTTCTAAACAAGATACCCTTTCCTGGAGTTCCTTTAAGATACTGTAATACTCAGTTGATAGCTTGCAAATGAACCTCTTTCGGACTATACATAAACTGACTAATCACGCTAACATTATAGGCTATATCTAGTCTTGTGTGAGAGAGATAAATTAGTCTCCCTACAAGTCATTGATGCCTTTCTTTATCCACAACAACATCTTCTTCGGCCTCTCTAAGTTTGTGGTTGGGATCTATTGGTGTGCTCACCGGCTTACATGCCAGCTTCCCAGTTTCCTTGAGAAGATCTGTGACATACTTTTGCTAGGAGATGAAAATTCCCTTCTTTGAATGTGCAACCTCAATTTCTAGGAAGTATTTCAGCCTTCCTAGTTTCTTGATCTTGAATTCCTTGGCCAAGTACTGCTTCAAGACCTGTCTCTCCTTTTGATCATTCCCTGATATGATGATATCATCAATGTATACCAAGAGAGGAATCACTCCCCCTGAATTCAAATACTTCACAAACAACGTATTATCTCCTTGGCTTTGTCTATATCCCATCTCTGTCATCACCTTTGCAAATCTTCCAAACCACACCCTTAGAGATTGCTTGAGCCTGTACAAGGCCTTCTTGAGCTTGCATACTTGATTGGCAGCTATGTTTCTTTCGAATCCAGGTGGAATCTCCATATAAATCTCATTTTCAAGATCTCCATGTAGAAATGCATTTTTTTACATCAAATTGCTGTAGATCCCAATTATAATTGGCATCTAAGGATAGTAGAAGTCTGACAGTATTCATCTTGGCTACTGGAACAAACGTCTCTTGATAATCTACTCCATATGTCTGAGTACATCCTTTGGCTTCCAATCTCACCTAGTACCACTCTAGTGACCCATTTGCTCTATATTTTACCGTGTACACCCACTGGCATCCCACTGGACTTTTTCCTGCAGGTAATGTCATTAAATCCCAAGTTTTGTTCTTTTCTAAGGCCTGCATCTCAACATTCATAGCTTGTTTCCAGTTTTCATTAGATAAAGCCTCGGATAAATTGGTGGGTATGTGAATACTCTTTAAACTTGTAAGAAGTCCTATAGGTTGGTGAGAATTTTTCAAAGGACACAACATGAGAGAATGGGTACAATCGCGGTTTGATGCATTCCCTAGTTCCTTTTCTAAGGGCAATAGGATGAGGATCATGTTCTTGATGCTCAACTGAGTTATGTTTAACTCATCTTGTAGAAGAGGGATAGCAGTTGTTACCTCATTTCCAAGACTTGGGTCTAGTTCTTGGATTAGCACAGGTTCGGGGACTGAATTATGCTTCCTTGAGTACACTTTGTCAACTATCCTACCATTAAGAGCCATCACAGGATCAACAGATGGAGCGATAGACGAATTAGGATTTGAAAGAGGTGCTACAGATGAAGTAGGATTTAGAAGAGGTGCAACATATAACCTGGGTGCAACAGAAATAGGAAGATTTGAAGAAAGATCAAGAAGTGGGAAATCCCGATCCTGGTCCTTATCTTCTATAATCAAATTCTCCTTCTAAAGATAAGGAATGCTGAAGTAAGAATCACTCTCATTGAATGTGACATCGGCCGAGATAAAGAATTTTTTAGATGGTGGATGATAACACTTATACTTTTTTGAGTAGAAGAATACCCAACAAAAACACATTTGATAGCCCTCGATCCAACTTTCCCCGGTTTTGACTATGAATATGAACAAAGGACACACATTCGAATATTTTGGGAACAAGATGGTTCGTAGTACTTAGATTGGAATATAACTTTGCGAGCATTTCCATTAAACTTTTGAAGCCTAAAATTTTGGAATGTATCTATTTATGAGATGTTTGGTTGTTAGAACTGCTTCCCCCCAATATGATTTAGGCATATTTTTCTGAAACAAGAAGGTTCAGGTTGTTTCAAATAGGTGACCATTCTTTCTTTTGATAACTCCATTTTATTGTGGGGTGTTTACATAAGATGACTCATGAATTATCCCTTCTTTCTGAAAATATGGAGTTAAAATCTAATTAAAATAGTTCCTAGCATTATCTGACCTAAACCTTTTGATTTTGACACCAAATTGGTTTTGGATCATGTCATGAAACTGTGGGAGGATTGTACTCACATCAGACTTGTGTTTAAGCAAGAAAATCAAGGTGACTCTAGTGCAATCATCAATGAATGATACAAACCATCAAACTCCAGAAATATTAGGAATAGTTAAGGGACTCCGAATATCACTATGAATTAGATAAAAAGGAACCGGACTTCTTTTATTGCTAGTTGGAAAGCTTGCACGTTTGTATTTTGCTAATTCACACACATCATAATAAAAACTCTCAATGTCTAACCCCCTAAATAGAGAAAGAAACAAGATCCTAAGAGTCCTAAATGATGGATGTCCAAGTCTACGATGGTGAAGCCAGACCTTTTCTTTATTAGAAAGGTGACGTTCAAAAAGAAACGATAAAGGTGATTTGATCTTGGTAATATTCAGCTTACTTGGTGTCTCAAGATAATATAGTCCATCCCATTCCTTAGCAAGTCTAATCATCCTCCCCAACTTATGGTCCTAAAATACATAATGAGTAGGAAAAAATGTTACATTGCAACATAAATCTTTAGGAAGCCTCTGTACGGAGACAAGATTAGTGAATAACTTTGGGATTTTTTAGTGTGAGTGTGGGACTGATTGGAACATCTCTCATCCCTACAATAGTGGTTAGGGAACCATTGACTAGGGTAATTTTTCTATTGCTTGGACATGGGTTATAAGTGCTAAATTTCTATAACGAATGAGTCATGTGATCTATAGCACCTGAATCTAAGATCCAAGAGTTGAAAAACATTTCATCCGAGACATTTAATCTAATGAAAACAGGAAACTCACCTAAATGTGTCAATGAACTAATACCTGAAGGTCTCTCAAGTTTCTTCAGTAGAGTTCTCAACTTCTCAATCTCATTATGAATGAAGTGGGCTTGCCTACAGAGCTTCCAACATTGCTTTGTCAATTTTTTTTAATTTAACAAAAAACAACCAGCTCTAGAGAGAATAACTCGACAATAAAGGAGGCTTCAATATGAAGATTTCAAAGACTCACTTGAATGGCATTGACGGTGAGCAAGATACGACTGTGGCAGGGACTTATGGCAGCGATCAACAGAGCTGCGACGGCGAATGACCCAACGAAACCCTATGGCGGCGACCAGGAGAATAGTGGCGACAAGAAACATAGGGCAAACCAACTCCCACTGTAGCGAACCCTAGTGCAAATGAAATCCACAGACGACGACAACCTAACTAAAATGACCCACGGCATTTGTTAGAGGTAAGGTGACAGCGGTGGGAATGGTATTTGGGAATGAACAGCAGCTGTTGATGCTCGAAATGGCTCCGGCAACAACACCCAAAAGTGGTCGGGTTGACCGATGGAGACTCGCCGGTTACTTCGCCGTAGACCTCCTGCAAAATGGAAGCACCTCGGAATGATGGGGACACCGGTGTGGTGTCTGCCGTGGGCACTCCGATGCTTAAGTCAGTAAGGAAACTGGTGAGCAAGAGGAGAGGCAGAGCTTTGGCAGGGTAAAAGCGTTCGTACCTGAATAGTGAATTGAAATGTCTATTTATAGGCGCTTCTCGCGGATCCGGGGGCTCGGGGCAACCCGGCCGGGTCGGCTACCTAAGGTACCCGATGGGTTAGTAGGTTTGCATGAGCTATTGATCCACTGAGCTGAGGACGCGCGTCCCTAGGGGGATGTGACTTGTGTCAGGCGTCATCATTAAGGGAGCTACAGTGGGCGGCTGTGATTTGATGTCTGACAGGAGCAGGTGAGCGGCGCCAGCAGCTGTCGGGGCGGGGATGTGACTGGCGTCACATCCCTCATTACTAAAGTCGTCATGGCGGAGGTCTGGGCCGAGGAGCGTATTAAGGCCGATCAGGGTGCTCGGCGAGAGAGTGATCCGAGCATCCGACTATCCGACTATCCTTGGTCCTCTCGGCAAGAGACTGGGGAATTCCATGGTCGGTGTAGACCTCTCAAGTTCTCGGCTGAGGATACTGTCCGGCTACTCCGAGTTCCCCGGAGTAGCGGTCGGCGTGTAGTCGGCAAATGTCAGAAGTGGCTGGATTGGGTCGGTCATCAACAGAAGCCCCCTAGCATCTCTGGTCGGGTCTAGGCCAGGGGTACTTCTTGCTTGTGCATAGTCGGCCAAGTGCGTCAGTACTCGGATGGTCGGACGATCTAGTGGTTCTCGGACAGGTGCGGGGACTCTCGGGTGCCATGTGTCGTACCACGTGTCACGCCATGTGGCAGGATTGCCATATGTCGGGTCGGCCATGTGACGGGTCGGCCACGTGGCGACCCGCCACGCGTCGAATAACCATTGGCAGGGAGACGAACCGGCGACTGTCGTTTGAAATTTGTACTTTCGTTTAGGCGGGAAGTCTAATCGTCGCCTGGGAATTCGCGCCAACCGCCATCAGTCGCCTATAAATAGAGAGGGGGGGGGGGGGGGGTGCCTCATTTGCCATCGTTTGCGAAGAAATTTCCTGCCGAGAGCTGCCGAAATCTGCCGACAACTGAAGCCGTCGAATCCAGAAGACGAGAAGACCGTCAACCGCCGAGAACATCAGCAAAGGTAATAATCTTCCTTCCACTTTCATCATGAGCAGCGTGTCTGATTCCGAGAACGAGGCCCTTTCGGGGTCGGTAGATATTGTCGGGAGCCCGAGCACCATGACCCCGAGCACGTCAATATCGACAGACGCGTCCGTCACGCCGACCAACCGAGGCCAGGGGGCGGCCCGGTTGGAGGAGATTCTGCAAGTCGGGCCGGGCACCCGACCAGATAGGCAGTTTGTACGGGACCTGGGCGAGGCTGCTGCCGAGCAGGTCGTTCGAGCAGGTTCTGTTGCCGAGGAGGTGGGGCCCGAGAGGTCGGCCGGGGAGGCGAGCACGTCCGGGCAAGATGGGGACGAGAGCTCGAACAGCTCGGTCCCCGTTGGGGAGCAAATGGAGGAGCGCAACAGGCCAGCCAGCCACGCCATGCGGATCAACGACCAGAGGGTACACCGCCGATCTGACCAACTAATGCTGGAGCTCGCTGGAGGTTTTCCGGTGTACTCGGCTGATTTCTTCACATCCGCCGTGACGCCGAGGTATCTTGCTGCCCTTAGGCGGGAGTTCCAGATTCCGGCAGATGTAGAATTGAGGGCCCCCGGTCAGAACGATCTGCCGTCTCGACCACCACCCGGCCACGTGACACTTTATGCCGAGTACTTTCGTGCCGGCTTACGCCTGCCCTTCCATCCGTTCTTAAGGCGAGCTCTTACGTCATTAAATGTGGCGCCGATCCAGCTAAACGCGAACGCCTTCCGGATTCTGATTTGTTGCTTCATCCTCTGGTCCAAGAACTACGCGGCTGGTCTGCCATTCCGAGCGTTCCAGAACTTATACCGGATGAAGACCGCGCCTGCGTCGACGGGCTCCTATTATTTCCAGGCGTTCAAAGGGACGTTTGTAACGAAGTGTCCCGACTCCGACAAGCAGTTCAGACACCTGTGGTTCTACGCAGGTGGCCGATGGCTGCACGGACACTTGGCCCGAAACGAGCTTCCCCGCGCGGAGCGGGTGCCAGTGGTCTTCCGGAGGGGGTTTGCGTGGACCAGGGCGCCGTTCGTGCCGGAAAGGACCTTGGACATGTTGGAAGGTCTACAAAATTTGCCCGAGCACGAGCGGGACCAGCGCTCTCTCCTGAGCCCGGCGAGCCTAACCGAGTACGGTTGGCTCGGCTCCTCATCATCAGCGCCCCGACCAGACAGTCGGTTGCCGGAGCAGGTTACTGTTGCCAGGATGCCGGAGCCTGTTCATCGCTACCGATCCCGGGTAATCGTGGTCGAAGACGAGGCTTCTCCCGACCAGTCTCCTGTTCCCTCTCCCAGGCCTTGGGGTCCACGAATTGCCGACGAGGATCTGGATCTGGTGATCAAAAACCTAAGTCCTGCTCGGGGCCAGCCTCCTGCTCGGGGGTTGAGAATAGAAGGTCGGCAGCAGAGCAATGCCGAGTACTCGCAGCGGCTATTGGTGTTTCAACCGAGAACTAATTCCTTTTCCTTTTGCTTGCAGAGCCGATGGCTGACCGTCGTGGGACGAAAAGGCCAAACGAGGAGGAGAGGAGGGAGAGGCTGACAAAGATGGCTGCGTACGGCAAGGGGAAAAGCAAGGTCGGGCCTTCAGCCCCGTCAAGCCGGGCAGTGCCACCTCCAGCTCCCCCGACCACGAGGATTGTGCCTCCTCCGGCTCCGGCTGCAGCTCCCACCGCGCCCCCACCCCCGCAGACCAGTCGCCTCACCGCGCGCGAGCGTGAGGATCGCCCGGTTCGCCAAGACGCTCGAGCGAGCCGGCCGAGGGAGGAGAGACCAGCCACAACGCTGACTACGCGGAGTGGCCGGGAGGAACAAAGGGCCGGATCTACGTCCACCCTTGCAGGACAAGTTGCTGAGTCCTCGGCTTACCGGGTGGTAATGAAGAAATTCGGGGAGCGACTCAGCGTCTCAGTTGCCGAGTCGTCAAAGCGCTCGGACCCAGTCAAGGCCATGGAGGACTGTGCCGAGAAGCTGGTCGAGGCACTGTGCCTCGCCTTCTCCGGAGCCGCCGCTGCGAAGGGGTCCGCTAACCAGGCCGCCGACGAAGTGAAGGCCGCTGAAGCCGACCTTCGGCATGCTAGGCGTGCCGAGAAGGAAGCCAAGGCGGCACGAAGCGCGGCGGATGAGGCAAGGAAGGAGGCCGAGGACAGGGCAAAGGCCGCCGAGGACAGGGCGACCCGTGCCGAGGAAGGGCGGCGTCATGCGGAGCTGCTGGCCGAAGAGGCCGAGACTTCAAAGCTCGACCTGAGTAGGGCTCTTGCCCGGGCTGAGCAGGACGCCGAGTCTGCCCGGGCCGAACATGAGAGATACCTTCGGGTGGCCCTTCCTGCTGCCCTCGAGGAAGCCCGAGCTCAGGCAGTGGCCGACTTCCTCGAATCCGAGGACTACAATGACCGCATCGTCCATATGTATCAAGAGGGGATGCGGGACATGAAGGCCGGTTTCACCGCGGCTAACCCATTCTTAGTCGGGGTGGATTGGTCATTCGTGCCGGCGGAGTCCGAGGATGCGGCAGATGAGGAAGCGGCCGAGGAGGGCGAAGTAACCGGCGCTGCTCGGGTATCTGAAGAAGTGGTCGTTCTTGAAGACCAAGCCACCGGTCCCGAGCAGCCGGTCTCAATGATGCCCGAGCCTGCCGCCCCCGCCGAGCAGGTGCAGTCGGCCAGCCAGCCTCCTCCAGAGTGATTGATTTTTTTTTTTTTTTTTTTTTTTTTTTTGGGTTCGGGGGTGCCCAATTTGTACCCCCCTCTTAACTAAATATTAATGAAAGTCTAATTTCTTCTCTTCTTTTCCTTTCTGCTTGCTTCCCTTTTTTAGCTTGGTGTCGTTGTCCCTAGCCCCCCTAGTTGGTTTGGGCGTTTCGCCCAAGTCCAATCTTGGTCGGGGGACTTTTCTGCTAGCACTAGGTGGACATCGGGTCCTGTTCGGGTAGCCCCTTGGGGTAGCCGGTCATGTGACCTGACCTGTGGTCCGGGAACCACAGGAGTTTGTCTGCAAAGGCAGATTTGGGGTCCTGGTCGGGTAGCCCCCTTGGGGTAGCCGGTCATGGGACCTGACCTGTGGTCCGAGAACCACAGGAGTTTGTCTGCTAAGGCAGAATTTGGGAAGGTACTCGTGGTCTTGATGAAATCAAATGTTTTATTGAATGAATAAATCTTTACAATAGAATGGATAGCCACAATCATTGGAAAAAGCGCTTCAAGTGGTCGGCATTCCATGGGTTGCCTAGGTTCCTACCGTCCTTGTCTTGTAGTCTGTATGTTCCCGGGCGTACAATGCCAGTTATTGTGTATGGTCCGTCCCACTTAGGGCCGAACGAGCCGAGCCCGGGCTCTTGTACAATCACCCTTTTCATCACCAAATCCCCTACTCGGAAGACTCTTGGCCGAAACCTTTTGTCGTAATATCTAGCTATGACTTGGTTGCGGGCGGCTGTCCGAATCAAGGCCTGTTCTCGCCTCTCTTCAACCAAATCGAGCTCAGGCAAGATCCGACCGGTGTTGTCTTCTTCATCGTAGTTTTCGACCCGAAGGCTGGGCAGTCCAACTTCCACAGGTATGACGGCCTCTACACCGAAGGCCATAGCAAAGGGAGTTTCCCCCGTTACCGTCCGCTTGGTTGTCCGGTAAGCCCAGAGTACTCGGGGCAGCTCATCGATCCAAGCCCCCTTATGCTTCTCAAGGTTTTTCTTCAAGTTTTCCTTGATCGTTTTGTTGGCGGCTTCTACCTGTCCGTTACTCTGGGGGTGCCCGGGGGAGGAGAACACCTTTTTTATCCCGAACTGCTCACATAGTGCGAGGAACTTGTCCCCGAACTGTCTTCCATTGTCTGTGACTACAGTGTGGGGGAGGCCAAACCGGCAGATGATGCTCTTCCAAAGAAAGTTAGTACATTTCGCTTCGGTCTGCTGGGCCAAGGGTTCCACTTCAACCCATTTAGTGAGATAATCTATGGCGACCAAACAATACCGAAGCTGCGACCTGGCCATCGGGAGTGGTCCGATTATGTCTATGGCCCACTTTGCAAAAGGCCACGCAGATACAACTGAGGTAAGCCTCTCAGGATGAGACTTAATAGCCTTGGCGAACTGCTGGCACTTTATGCATCTCTGGGCAAACTCCATGGCATCCTTGCTCATGGTCGGCCAATAGTACCCTTGGCGAAGGCACTTGAATGACAGGGCCTTTCCTCCAGAGTGATTCCCGCAGACCCCGCTGTGAATCTCCTTCATAACGTACTCGGCCTCAGCTGGTCCAACACAGCGCTGGTAGGGGGCAGTGAGTCCTCGGCGGTACAGTTTGCCATTAATGATTGCATATCTGGCCGAAGTGTTCTTGATCCTCCGGGCTTCTTCTGGGCTCGATGGCAGCTGAGAATCGGTGAGATATTGGACAATCGGGTCCATCCAAGTCGACGTGTTCTCGGCGAAGAGGACCGCCTCTTCTCGGTCGATGCTCGGATGGTCTAGTTTTTCAACCGGGAAGGAGACGAGGCCCTCCAAATCATTTCCCGATGCCAACCGGGCTAGGGCATCTGCCTCGGCGTTCTCGGACCGGGGTATCCGGGTAACCACTAGACTGTTAAAGCGGCCGAGAAGAGCCTTTACCTTGTCCAGGTATTTTGCCATTCGCACCTCCCTAGCCTGGAACTCTCCGGAAACCTGGTTCACAATCAGCAAAGAGTCGCTGAATACCTCAATGTCCTGTACCCCGAGCTCCTGGGCCAGTTCAAGTCCGGCAATCATGGCCTCGTACTCCGCTTCGTTGTTAGAAGCTTTAAAATTAAAGCGGAGGGCTTGGCTGGTCTTGAACTGATCCGGGCTAACAAGGACGAGTCCTGCACCGGAGCCTCCCGAACCAGAGGACCCGTCAACAAACAGTTTCCACCTTTCGGGGCTCGGCCGAAGTGCAGCCGAGAACTCCACTGAGGGGTCGGCGATCTTCTCTGATTGTCCGGGATCCGGTCCGGGAGCCCCCGTGAACTCCGCTATGAAGTCGGCCAGAGCCTGCGCCTTGATCGCAGGACGGGGGATGAACTCGATGTCGAATTCCCCAAGTTCTATTGCCCACTTCGCGATCCGTCCTGACAGCTCAGGATTTTGTAGCACTTGGCGAAGTGGGTAGCTGGTCGGGACTCGGATTGGGTGGCCCTGAAAGTAAGGCCTTAACTTGCGGGCTGACGAGACCAACGCAAGGGCTAACTTCTCCAATGGGGTGTACCTCGCCTCTGCTCCCTGGAACGCTTTGCTGCTGTAGTAGACCGGGTGCTGGACCCCGTCTTCTTCTCGGATCAAGACGGAACTCACGGCCTTCTCCGAGACGGCAAGATAGACGTACAGCGTTTCCCCAGGGAACGGTTTTAATAGCTGCGGTGGGCAGGCGAGGTACCCCTTAAGGCCTTCGAAGGCCTCTTCACACCTGCTATCCCATTTTATTCCTCCCCTAGTCTTGAGAGCCTGGAAGAACGGGAAGCATTTATCAGTAGACCTCGACACAAACCGGGATAGGGCCGCAATCATCCCAGTTAGCCTCTGCACCTCCTTGATTGTTCGCGGCGGGTGCAAGTCCACAACGGCCTGGGCCTTAGTGGGGTTGATCTCTATTCCTCGGTGGTTTACCATGAACCCGAGGAATTTCCCTGATTCAACTCCAAACGCACACTTGGTCGGGTTCAGTTTCATCCTGTACTGGCGAAGAATGTCGAAGCAGCTTTGGAGGTCTCGGACGTGGTCGGTTAGTTGCCGGCTCTTCACCAGCATGTCGTCCACATACACCTCCATGGATTTGCCGATGAGCGGGGCGAACATCTTGTTCATCAGCCGCTGGTAGGTCGCTCCAGCATTCTTGAGACCAAAGGGCATAACCTTATAGCAATACAGCCCTTGGTCGGTCGTGAACGCGGTTTTTGCCTGGTCGGCTGGGCTCATGGGTATCTGGTTGTACCCCGAATAGGCGTCCATGAAGCTCAGCAGCTCGTGCCCGGCTGTCGCGTGAACGAGCTGATCAATTAGCGGAAGGGGGAAGCAGTCCTTTGGGCACGCCTTGTTCAGGTCGGTATAATCAATACAGACGCGCCATTTCCCGGAGGATTTTCTGACCAAAACGATGTTGGCCAGTCAATCCGGGTAGGATACTTCTCGGATAAAGCCGGCGGCGAGCAGCTTCTTCACCTCCTCATTGATGGCTTCATACCTCTCCGGGTTGAAGGCTCTTCTCCTCTGGATCACGGGCCGGTGCCTCGGGTTGACATTCAGCTGGTGGCACATCACCGCTGGGTCGATTCCCGGCATGTCCTCATGGGACCAGGCGAAAACATCCTTATGCTCCCGGAGGGTCTTCTCCAGCTCTGCTCGGATATCCGGGGCCAGCCGAGAGCCGAGCAGTACCGTCCGCTCCGGGTATCCGGGGTCCAGCGGGTATGGGACCAAGTCCTCGACTGGAAGTGCTCGGACCTCCTCCTCCGGCATCCGGGGGTCCAGGTCACTCAGGGGCTTGACCTCCTCGTCGGGGACCTCGGCATCATCCACCATGAAGATGGTAGATACGGTGGCATGGGCGGGGGCCCTTCGGCACACTTTGTTGACCGCCTCCATGTAGCATTTGCGGGCCCCTTCTTGGTTTTCCCTGAAGACCCCGATTCCCCCGCTGGTTGGGAACTTCATGGCCAGATGGTAGGTGGAGACTACCGCCTTGAGCGCGTTGAGGGTCGGCCTCCCCAGGATGACGTTGTAGACGGACGGTCGGTCTACTACGATGAACTCCACCATCCGGGTGGTCTTCTCCGGGCCATCTCCGATCGTAACCGGGAGGCAGACGGTGCCGGCTGCGTGGACGCAGTCCCCGGTAAATCCGTACAACGGTGTCCGGGCTGGCGTCAGCACAGCTCCCTCGATCCGTAGTCTTGAAAACGCGTCCATGAACATTACGTCTGCGGAACTCCCGTTGTCAACGAGGACGCGTCGGACGACATTGTTTGCTACCCTGATCTCGCCGACCAGGGCGTCATTGTGTGGGTGAAGTAACCGATCAGCCTCGTCGTCCGTGAAGGTGATCGGGGTGTTGTCCTGGCGGCATATCTTCGAGATATGCTCCGCCATGTTGATGTGCTCCCCGCGGGCGACCAGCCTCGCCTCGCGGGCATAACTCCTCCGACTACTGGGGGTATCCCCAGTAGCTGTCCCACCAAAAATGGTGTGGATGATGTGCTCGGGCCCCTGCTCATCTGGCCTGTCGCCTGGGCCTTGGTTCGGACGACGGCTCGGTCCAGCCGGGGTGATAATTTTCTCAACGAACTCCCGCAAGTGGCAATCCCTGATCAGCATCTCGATCTGGTCTCGAAGCTGGATACAGTCCTTCGTGTCGTGGCCAATGTCTTTGTGGAAGTCGCAGTATTTGTTCTGATTCCTCCGAGAGCGGTCCGACCGGATAGGTAGTGGGTCTCGGAGCAGCCCCTTACCAGATACCTGGTTCAGCACATGCTCAATGGATGTGACCAGGGGGGTGTACTGGCGGAACCTCCCTGCCTGTGTTCTCGGGCCGGGGTTGGCCCCGGCGCTGGTGTCCACGGCTGGGGCCTTCCCCTTGTCTGACCTGCCTGAGTCTGCGGTTCTCGGCTGCCCTCGGTCGGGTCGCCTGCCAGTGGGCTGAGATTGGCCTTGGATCTGTAGTCCTCGGCTCCTGAGGTACTCATCCGCCTCTGCATGTCTCCACGCAATCCCCCTCAGGTGTGCGAAGGTGGCCGGCCGGTCGAAGGCAAGGGTCCAGACGAGACGAGGGTCCTGGATGCCTTCCCTGAATGCCTGAGCCAGGGTCTGATCCGTGCAGCCTTCCACTTGCACCACTGCCCTATCGAAACGCTCGAGGTACTTTTTTAGCGTCTCGTTCTCACCCTGCTTGATGCTAAACAGGTGAGAGGCCCCCAGCTTCCTTGTTCTGGATCCCAGGAAGGCGGCCGAGAACAATTCTCCTAACTGCCGGAAACTGCTGATGGAACCCGGGTCGAGCCTTCGGTACCATTGCCGAGCAGCTCCGGTGAGAGTCAGGCAGAACGATTTGCAAAGAGCAGCCTCATTAGCGCTCTGAATCAGCATGTGCGCTTGGTAATTCTCGAGGTGCTCATCCGCGTCTGCGGACCCATCGAAGGAAGGTATAACTGGCATCTTGAACCTGGGGGGATAGGGGGATGCCATAATTTCGGGGGTGAACGGCGGGTCAGTCGACCCAGAGGGCTCCAACCCGTACTGTTGTCCGACCAGCCGATCAAGTTGGCGCTGCAAATGATCTAACCGGCCTTGATCGTCCCTTTCCCCCTCGGCCGGTTGGTCCACCGAGTGTTCTCTGCCTAAACGGCGGTATATAGCTGGTCCTCCTAGCCGGTCAAAGACTGACGTGGTGTTTCGTCTGACGTGGAGGACCTCTTGGTATTCATCCGGGTATTCTTCAGCCGGGGTCTGTTGTGCAGCCTCCGAGTGGGTGTTCCGAGTACGGCGACTCCTTGAGCGCATCCTAATAGGCTCGGGCTCCTGCTGCTGTCTCTCGGTGCTGCGCCGGTGGGTGTGTCGTACCCTATCAAGCTCGGGTTGCTGTTGCTCTCTCTCAGCGCTCTGCCGGAGGGTGCGCTCGCCGTGGTCGGCCGCCGGAGAGGGGTCGCGGCGCCTACTCCCTGATCTAGGCGGCCTGGACGGCGTCGATTCGGCGGCCTCCGGCTGCTGCTGAGGCAACAGGACGTTACGGGTGTCGCGGAAGGCCTCCATGAATCCTTGAACCGTCTGGTTCAGGACTTGGACACTATCGGCAAATATCTCCGCCTGAGTGGGCCTTCGCTGTCCCCGGCCACCGCGGCGCCGCGGTGGTCTGGTACTCTGCGATCCTGTAGGGGCAGGGTTGTCGCACTCCTGATCTTGGTTGGTGTACTCGTCCATAGTGGGTGATTGAGATGAGGAAAGATGTGGGTTGCTGGAAAGGCGGAGGTTCAAGCCCTCCTTCTAGCGCCAAAATGTTGATGCTCGAAATGGCTCCGGCAACAACACCCAAAAGTGGTCGGGTTGACCGATGGAGACTCGCCGGTTACTTCGCCGTAGACCTCCTGCAAAATGGAAGCACCTCGGAATGATGGGGACACCGGTGTGGTGTCTGCCGTGGGCACTCCGATGCTTAAGTCAGTAAGGAAACTGGTGAGCAAGAGGAGAGGCAGAGCTTTGGCAGGGTAAAAGCGTTCGTACCTGAATAGTGAATTGAAATGTCTATTTATAGGCGCTTCTCGCGGATCCGGGGGCTCGGGGCAACCCGGCCGGGTCGGCTACCTAAGGTACCCGATGGGTTAGTAGGTTTGCATGAGCTATTGATCCACTGAGCTGAGGACGCGCGTCCCTAGGGGGATGTGACTTGTGTCAGGCGTCATCATTAAGGGAGCTACAGTGGGCGGCTGTGATTTGATGTCTGACAGGAGCAGGTGAGCGGCGCCAGCAGCTGTCGGGGCGGGGATGTGACTGGCGTCACATCCCTCATTACTAAAGTCGTCATGGCGGAGGTCTGGGCCGAGGAGCGTATTAAGGCCGATCAGGGTGCTCGGCGAGAGAGTGATCCGAGCATCCGACTATCCGACTATCCTTGGTCCTCTCGGCAAGAGACTGGGGAATTCCATGGTCGGTGTAGACCTCTCAAGTTCTCGGCTGAGGATACTGTCCGGCTACTCCGAGTTCCCCGGAGTAGCGGTCGGCGTGTAGTCGGCAAATGTCAGAAGTGGCTGGATTGGGTCGGTCATCAACAGCAGCATCTCTTTTGTTTGTCTATGCTTGATAACAATGCAAGCCAAAGGAAGAAGACGTCAATGAAGGTCGGAAAATTTTCAGAAAAATGGCAATTAAGGCCTAGATGATGACAACAATCCAGAGAAATCTCTGTGAAGCAATGAAGGCTTTGAAATCCGAAGGAAAAGATTACCTCAGACAAGAGCCTATGGCTCTGATACCATGTTAATTTATCAATTTTCCCAAAAGCTTAAGCTGCTAAGATGTGGGTCAACGATAGTTTTATATTTTAACAAATATTAGTTTACCAATTCTCCCAAAAGTTTAAACTGTTAGGAGGTGGGCCAACGATAGTTTTATATTTCAACAAATATTAGTTTACAAATTCTCCCAAAAGCTTAAGATGTTAGGAGGTGGGCCAACAATAGTTTTATATTTCAACACTCACCCTCACGTGCAGGCCAGACAATGGGCAAACGTGCGAACAAATATTAAATTTGAAAGTACAACACAAATTATAAGAAACCCGAAACATATTAAAGGCCCAACACAGAATGATAATAAAGTGGTTAATTAGTGCAATTGTATGGGTTCGAACTTAAGATCTCCCGCTCTGTTACCATATTAGAAATTAAGAAAGAGTGGAGAAGAATAGTGAATTTCATTGATTTACTCTTGTTCACGAGTGGTATATTTATACAAGAAATCCTAGCTCTAAATCAGGGAACTAGCCTAAACAAATCAATTAGAATAAGTCAAATTTCTCTGATTTGGGATTCCCAAATCATCTCCCTAATTACATCAATTATAAGTCAAACTTTCCCATAAAATATGTGAGGGATGAAATTAAAATAAGTTTTTTAAATTCAAAGGATATATTTGTAGATTTTAAAAATAGATCGGGACCAATTGAGGAGGAATAATTGAATGCATAATTATGTAATTAACCCTCACTTGGTCATATATTTTTTTAATATATAAACAAGCTAAGAGAGAAGATAACTGATATCAAAGAATTCAAAATCATCTTGACTAAGTTGGCACCCTTTTGAAAATCCCGTCCTCTATTAAATCTCTAACTCGGTATTATTGAAAATAAATAAAAAATACATGAAAGTCATACAAAAAAGGGGAAAAGAAAACAACCTTCTAAAAGGCAATGGAAAAAAAAAAAAAAAAAAAAAAAAACTCAAATACAAAAGCCGAAGCCAGTCTCAAAGAATAAAGGCAAAACTCGCATATTGAGAGTAGACTTTAATTATGTCTCGTTAAAACTCCCTAGCCAAAATCCTTTGGAAATAAAATCTAGAGGAAAAAAAGAATATATAATTACTATAATCAGTCAACCGATACTACAATGAGAACCTATAGCAAGGAGATCCCTCCATATCCCTACAAACTGCATATTGGCAAAAGCTAGGACTATTGAATCACCAGATAGTGTCAGGCAATAAGGTAACCGCTTGGACAATAAGCTTATCAGTAACATGATTCCCTTCCCGAAATATATAAGAAACGTGATAATGCACTCGAGCAAGATAATTCAGTGCCTGAGACCATTTGACAAATCCGGCGACTTGGAGGCTCATTTGGATTCGGTTTTCAAAATTAAGACGAGCAAACAGATAAATAATATATGGGTCTATAGTGCTGTCTCCACCATCTGGCTTGTTTGGAAAATTAGGAATGCGATGATTTTTGAAGAAAAAGTTCCTTTGCTAGGGCAAGCTTTGTTGTTGCTTTGAAATTCATGTATTCAGGAAGCTGATTCATTAGATATTGGGAACGTGAAAAATAATGTGAAAAGTAAACGACTTTGAATGGCTTTCTTGTTTAAACGTTTAGACGCACTTTTTATTTGTTGTTGTTTGGATAACAATACAACACTAGAATTATCCAAAAACCAAGTGGGCTAGACAAATTTTCAAGACCACTATAAATCTCTTTTAATGCGTAAGGAAAAAAAAAAAAAAGGACAAACTGAAATCAATTACTACTAGTTATTTCTTTCCCTCATAAAACATGTTCCTTTTATATGGTAGTCCCATATTTTCAAGTTTCAACACCTTCAAAAATATCTCTATTTAAAAAAAAAAATGAAAAGAAATGAAAACTTCAAAAATATCAGGAATGCGCGTGAAATTGTAGGACCCAGTTTGAACCTAGCATTTCCATGTGCCATTGGAATTCATAATTGTAAGATTTTTTTTCAACATTATTGATTTTTTTTTTTGGGCTTTTGCTATGGTTCTCACAAAAGGGTCCCATTATAGAAAGAAATGTAATTGGATATTTAGACAACTTGATACATAATACGAGTAAGACGTAATATCAAGATATTTAATTATTTTAGATTATTTTTCTACTTTTAGCTTTAGTATTATATCGAATAAATTTCTTATTATACTTATAAATACATACTAAACTAATATTCACGATGAAGATAATCCCTTTTTTTTTTTTTTGACAGTAGAATAATAAATATTATTACAACCAAATTTTGACCCCAAATTGAACTAAAACTTCCAAAAATGGCAATTAATAAAACTTGGTCAAAGCATATCTGCCTAATCCATGACCATGTTTTAAAGAACTTTATAACTAAATACTTCATGTAACTTTTTCTTTTTCTCTTACCCTTTACCCTTTACCTTTTTACACTTTTACCCTTGTTTGACACATCATTTTCACATGTTTGTATAACATCTTTTTTCTTCCTTCCCGTACTGCTATGTTTAAGCTTTGAAAAACTAGCTAAGTAAGCTTGACCTGCCAAAAAAGCCTTGCCTTTTGCTGAGTCTGGGACGTGGCTCTAAGAGACAATTGAAAAAAAAAAAATATATATATCCCTCAAGAAAAGGTTTGGTTTTTGCTTTGGCTTTTTGATTGGGGGGCAATAAAATAATAAAGCATGTGGGCTGCTTCCTCAGAACAAAATTTGGACTTTGTTTATTAAGCTCAGAATCACTCAGAAGTCTGTCTGACAGACATGCTCTCAATGATGCATTCACTACACAGAATATATATATATGTATGTATGTATATGTATATATGTGTGTGTATATATATATTGGCATCTCTGGGCATGCCGACAGTTTTATGCTTCTCCTTTTATTGAGAGGTTTACAGATCACATCCCCTATACAAACATGTAGCCTCCCTCTGTGTACAAAAGCCATTGACCCTTTCGGAGAGAGTACTCTATACTAAATAGCTACTAGCTAGGCATTCTGAGCCCTATCCCTTACCCTATGAAATACTTTACCAGAAATTTTTTTCTTTTTTTTGTTCGTTAAAAAAAAAAAAAAGATTCCTTGTTAGATTTGATTAAAATCCTGTCCAAAAAAAAAAAATTTAAAACTTAGAGTTAGTTTCATAAAGAGCCCTTGAATTATACATCTTGTTTTAAATTAGTCCCTAACTTTTTATTTTACATAACATATTTCTCTAAATCTATCTATTGTTAAGCATACTCCATCCGTTAATATTCTGCTTAACAAAAAAGATAGAAATTGAACAAAGGATTATATAAGTTTTATTTATAGATTACGTCATAATTAACTAGCTTTTGAAAGGAAACTATACCTTAAACATATATCGTTTGGAAGCAAATTTTATTTTGATCAAAGATATAAAACGTCATTAAATTATTTTGGAGGTATAGTTTTCTTATAAAAATATATTTAATTTCGATTTTAATCTTAATTAAAATTCAAGAGATCTAACTATGTTCTATTTTCGTTCAGTTTTTTATAACAATATAAAAGTTTGAGATAGTATAACGTGTAAAATTAAAAGTCAATTACTAATTAATTTGACAGCGGAAGTATAATTTAAAGTTTATTTGTGAAAATAACTATATGACAATTAGAATTTATGGAATTTCATACATATAAAACAATTAGAAACAAAATCTTTTTTATCTTATTATAAATCTCCAAAAAAAATAAATAAATAAAAGTTTAGCCAATTCTTCAAAGAATAAAATTCTACATACCAGTAGAATGCAGTGTATAATATTACATCATAATTATATTAAATAAAAATAAAATTATTTGATATAACTTAATAATTATCCACATTCAGAATTGTCAGTATGGTATTTTCACATACCCACCTCTAGAATCCTCCAAATTCAATGTATCACTAAAACATAAAGGAAAAAAAAAAAACAGTTTATTTTTTTATTATATGCGTACATATGTATATTTTTTCGAGACTTGTCCTACTGCAAGGAGAATTCATTAGTAAAGTACGGAAAAAAAAACCCTTAGCGATTGAATACAACTTCAATTATTAGATATTCATCAAATTGCATTAAATTCTTAGACTTTATTTAATTTTATATGGCTTTGATTTATTTTGATAGTAAGTGTTCAAGTAATAAAGTATATTTTCCCATATCCTGCCACATAATTCTTTAAAGAAACGAGTTCAAATTTTCACTATTATTCTTCATTCATTGGATTGAAAACTCTAGAGAAAGACCACATTAGAAAATTTAAATTAAAATTACTAATAAATCACATATTGTTCTAAACAATTGTATAATCATCTGAACACATATGTTGTACTTGTATGCACCACCATTGATGTTCCATTTTACATGCACTACATTTGATGTCATATATCTTAATTCAGAGATTGAAGAACCCTACCCAAACTCGTTTATCTCTTCCGAATCCTTATAAACAATAACACATATATTTGGAGTGCTTGTTTAGTAAGGGAAAAAAAAAAACGAAAAAGATATTGTTATGTAAATTTTTACTATTGGAAATGTTAAGCCGTATTGAAGCGCAAGTGTTTTTAGTCATTGGATGAAATTTTAGCAATTTGATTTATAAGTGTGAACATTTATATTTACCTGATAATTCACCGATCAGACAGTTGAAAAATAGTTAAATAGGATAAAATATATGGTCATTATCTTAGTAAGCTTTTGTGATTCTTATTACAAAATCCATAGCTGATCAAAGTTTCACGCTTTGCAGTCTGTCTTAATCTCGTCATTGGCGAGGCATAATTTTCTTTGTAATGCAAAGGACTGTGAGGGTAAAAGAAGAGAAATACTTGATAAGTGTTACTGTGATCTTGCATTCATGCCCTAATATACAATAAACATAACGTTGTTTGAAAGTATTATAACCAGTCCTGAATACCAATGAGAGAGATTTCTTCTTTTTAACTATTATTTGGATTAGATATTAATTATAACCTACATGAATAGTTCCAAGCACTAATGGTAATAAATACAAGTACTCGATAGATTAGCTTGAGGAAAAGAAAAAAAGAAAAAAGAAAAAAAGACACTTCTATTCTATCTAGTCAGAGGGCAATGAACAGGCACTACTTGTAGTGCATATAGCATCCAATGAGAGTTGAGGGAATACATGGACTCTTCAAGCATTTTTTAGAAATTAGAACCAATAGCAAGGTAAATAAACATAAGGTGGTAAACGACTATATATTTCTGCTTGCTAGGACATCATGGAGCACTATTATGTATTATTGATTATAGAGGTATTTATTTATATATTTTGGAATTATTTTCATCTATATTTTTTGAATTTTTAAGGTCACTCTCTACACAATACTCCATGAATTTTGAAAACTCCTACTTTGCTATATGAACTTTGAATTTAACCTTAGTTTATGTCTTTTATTAGAATTTCAGTTAAAAATTGATGGAAAAAAAATAAGGAAATTAATATTACTAAGTCAATTCTGTTGGATTTCTACTCAAAACAAACGTAAAAAGGTCATATAAACGCACTTAACTCACTTTTTTACCGTTAGTTTTTAACTGAAATTCTGAGAGAATAGGTAAAGCAGGGTTAAATTGAAAGTTTAAAAGTAAAGTATGAGTTTTTAAAGTTCAAAGGGATTAGATGAGAATAATCCATATATTTATTTTATGACGAGGATAATTTATATTTTTATTGTCTAAAAAAAATGATCATGAGCTTCATTCTAATAAAATTCAGTGGGTCCACCAGATGAACGGAATGAACCTAGTCCAATACTATTTAACGTATTCACTCGGTTTAACTCTCAATCACTATAGAAGCCTAGTGTCGTGTGATCTATTAATTGAATATAGGGTTCTCAAAATAAGACTAGCTACGAAGTTTCAAACATTGAATTGCTGATCATTTTAAAAGGAGAAAATAAAAGATATCCTAACCGTTGCACCATCCTATTGAGGAGGACAATCGATGCTAGGCTAGGAAGGAGCTTTCAAACATGACAATGCAACAACAACCCATGATGACTGTTGCATACTGAGGAACAAAAATTACTAGTCCTCTTTGAAATGCTTAAAACTAAAAAGTGTTGCTCCACCATTGACATAAGAATAGAGGCACATTATTCAAAGTGAGCATAACCTGGTCTCCTATAGTGTCAAATAAGTTAGGTCGGTTGATGGGCATAATTTTTCACACATCTCTTTCTAGAAAACGATCACTCAATTTGCAAATACAATGTAGACTTCTACAGGGAGTTTCCAATTCGAGAAAAGAATTGGACATTTACAAAACTGCACGCCACCTTGAGAAGGACCTTTCCGGTTTGGCATATCTAGGTTGCTGGCACTTAATTAGCAACGTTAAGTTAAATCATGCTAACTAATGACTTTTATTATGGTCTAATACAATTTGGATCTCGTCGACATACGTTATGATAAAGTGATGAACGATGCTAAATATTCCGAGTCATATTAGGACATAACAAATTATACCTTGATTGTGGCCTCGTGTCTCTGTCACCTCGCTGATAACTCAAGACATGAAGAATCTTTCTAACTAACATATATTGTTTGGTAAATACTATTCCTCTAATACAAGAATCGGAGCTATTAGCCGAAACTTCAATGAAATAGAATTTGTTGTAAAAAAGGAACCTGTACGTGATTCATAGACTTTAGAGTCAAGCTCTATAACTACAAAGTTTTAGTAAGAATATGTAGTCGTTAAATGATCCCGGGAATTTAAATAAAAAAATGTGAATATTTAAGTAATATAATAATTAAGACTATAGATCCGAGTCATGTTTTATAACGCTAGTAAGTAAATAATATTTTTCTCACTTCATGAGAAATAGTAAATATCATCCGTACATATGTAGCACCATTTATAACGCGAAAAAAAGTATAAATAAACTCATTAATTAATTATTAATTATTTGTCATGTCTAATGGTAATTAGCAACAAAGGTACAATCTTTATCACTCTTTATCAACGTGTTGACTCAGTTCTTCAACGTCTCTTTCCTACTTTTTGTGTCGTGAAAAGATGGGCCACATTGTGCTTTCAAAATCATGAATAAGAAGTCAAATTTTATAGTACAACACAGAAACGTAAAATCATTGGTAACCTATTTAAAACGCATATAATAGAAAAGCGTAATGAGGATCCTTACATTCCTTTATAAAGGAAGTTCTCTGGAATATTATGGCTCAAGTATGCATATATATATATAGATATATATATATATACACACGCACACACACATTACATATGTATGTGCATCATGCATACCAAATGCCTTGGCTTCCAAGTGTCGTTTGTTCTGATTTTATCTTTTGGAAAAATATCAGATAATTGAATTTTGCATGGAAGTTCTTGCCCTCTAGTGTTTCTATGATGAACAATATTTTTCTTACTGATAATTTTTTTTCCTATCTATTTTTTTATTTTTTAATTTTTTTTTTTGGCAAAGCAGCTGGCATTCTTACTTACTTAGAATGTTAAAACATACTTGTGCTGAAAACATAATTTATGGACTTCCAATATATTTTATGGCATTTTGGGATGATATGAAGGATTCATGTAGGCCCATTTGGATCATAATTTAAACATTAAATTTAATTTTTAAGAGAGAAAATATGGCAGAAAATTTTGAAATATTGGTTAAAATGGGGTGCCAAAGGAGAGCTAAAACGAGAGCTAATTAAGTAATTTTTTTCCCCATATGTATAGACGAATATTTGCTTCACATTTTCAGTGTTCTACATAGGGGTTGGGCTATCTAGGTAGTTTATTTATTTTTATTATATTTTTTTTCTTACAATGCAATTGGGCAAAATCATGTGGCCAACCAAAATTTAGCATATTGAAAGTATTGCTATTAATTGATCAATGTTTAAGAATCGCAAGTATTTGAATTTCAGCGGAAATTTTGTATTTTCCCTCTTGATTGTTACATTTCTACCGACACTTCTATACTTACTTTAACCCACTTTTGGACACATTTAAGATTGTGAAAAGATCAGATGCCCAAATATACATCGCTACTATTTTATGTGGCTAGATATTATTCCACATGTAGGCAAGCCTTGCCAACACATGTTTTCTCAAAAAGAAAGTGGAAAAGACAATAAACGACATTCTATATATGGGTTTTGAAGCGCAAAGTGGCCCAAAGAGGAGCCTATTTGTAGCCCAAATACATGCAAAAAGGAGGGTCCGAACTTTGTTGTATATTAATGGAAGGAGCCACCTTTAAAATGCGTAATACTTCACCTTTAAAATGTTGTATATACGGGTGCGTTACATGTAGAAGGAAGTACGTACCTTTGCAAGTAGTGGTGGAATAAAAGCTCTAGTTATCGTTTTCAATTGACAATTTTCTTTCCTATTTAACCAAAGCTAGAGGTAGGGCATTTAAGTAAAGAAAGATGCTAAAGAGACTATATATATATATATATATATATATATATATATATGCCGAACGCTAGAAGTTTCGTGTCTATTTATACAATGCCATATGCTGTTTATGAGTTTTCGATCATCATAATGTTAGGCAACGATTTGTAAGGTAATTTGTAGTAGTGTACTCTGAACTTTTTGTCATTTGTAAAGTGAAATCGAAACTTTTAATTTTAATATCTAGGACCGTAATTTTGACAACTTAGTAATATAATCCAATCAATTCCGAACACTTAACATACAAAAGTCAGAATTCCAAATATCAAACTTAATAAGTATAGGGTCCAGCTTGCTAACCAATGAAACATTTAAGGTATATTTTGAGTCAAAATTTATGGACATCCTATCCATTAATTGATGTTTGTTTGCTATTAGATCCGAAATTGCAATAGATTCTTCAATTTAGGGGTCTCATTTACTAATGCTAAGATTTCGAAATCCAATTTTTCGAACACCAATTATTTGTACAGGTCAATTATGCTAAAATACCATGGAGGGTCCAAAGGTGCTCTTAAGGAGAAACAGATTCTTAATGTCATCAGTCTACTTCTATAGCCTATTTCCAATCCCATTTTCTTAACCTTTATATATAAATATACTAACTATATATATATATATATATATATTCACTACCCATGACAATTTCCCACCGTAAATAACAACTAGTGAACTTCAGATCCAAAGTTTCCTAAAATCCCAAATTTGCCCCCAATTCCAACTTTCTCATGCAGATGGCTCCTTCTCTTGTTGGGGGCTAGAGGACATCGCATTTCTCTTCTCCCAAAACCTGAAATGCAAGCTCCTCATCTCCAACATCTTCTCAACCTCTTCAATGGGAAGTCCCTTCGTCTCGGGAACGCAAACGAGAACAAACAAAAGGGCCACAACTGAAATCACCCCAAAAATGAGGAATGTCCAAGAAGTCCCAATGGCTTGTGTTAAGGACAAGAAGGATTGGGCAACAATGAGATTTGAGATCCAATTGGCTGTGGCTGCTATTCCTCCGCAAACGCCGCGGAATCGGAGAGGGTAAATCTCGGAGTTGACAATCCAAGGCACTGTCCCCATCCCCGGAGAGAAGAAGATGATGTACAACGCAAGGCCTATTAGGGCAAGCCATCCATATTTGCTTGGACATCCCCTTGTGTACCATAGCCTGCTTTCTCCGTGACACGTGTCCTTGACGGTGTCGTTTGAGATCAAGCATGCCCCGGGGAGTAGCTGAAATCAAATTGTAACCGTGGATGATAGTTAGAATCAAGGGGCACATATTTCATGAAACTAAAACATAACTTGTTTGATGTAAAAAAAAAAAAAAACGCAGAAAATTGTAGTACCGTGACATGTATAAATTTATCATAATTTTTTTTTTATTATGTGTATCATTGCTTAAATAGATATGGTATATAACTGTATATCACAAATTTGCAACTTTAAGGTATTAGGAACTAGCTAGCTAGATCAATCAATATTGTTTTTTCATATTTTGACTTCTCAATGGAGGAAAATTTTAGCATTTAAGTAAACTTAGCCTCCATCATTTTAAACCTACTTATCAAATTGAAAAGTCAAATTTTTATGAGATTAAAATTGTAGAAAAACATTTAAACAGTGGTTTAAAATAGAGATCCAAACAGGGCTTATGCATTTACATTTCCTATCAGTTCTTATTGAAAGAATTAATTATTAAAAAAAAAATGTAAAATCCTAACACCACAATTAGTTACTAAATCTATCAAAAATTTTAGGTAGGCTAATATATATTTTAGATATAGAAATTAGTGAATGCTTAGACAAGAGAAGAAACCAAATAAATAAATAAATAAAAGGGAAAAGAAAAGAAACAGGAAATGAAATCATACCTTATCAGTAGCAGAAGCACAGAATCCACAATCAGGAGAAGCCTTCAAACACTTCATACAATCCCAAGCCCTCCCATTGATGGCCTCACCATAATCCGGGCAAGTAAGGCCCTCGAAGTGAGACGTCTCTTGCAGGCTAACCATCGGCGAATGCGACGTCGTCTCATGGAAAACCGCCGACAAGAGTCCGAGAGAGATAACAACTCCGAACAAGCTGATCACCAGCAACTTCTTCCTTCCAGTCCTATCAATGAAGTATATGCTAACAATGGTGCCTAACGCATTTAGCCCCGCGGTGACGAGCGAGAGGAGGAGCGCCGTCCGGTTGGAGGCAAAGCCCGCGAGTTGGACGATGGTGGGGCTGTAGTACATGACGGTGTTTATGCCGACGAACTGTTGGAAGACCTGCAGGCCAACCCCGGCTATTAGTCCTCTTCTGACTGTTTTGGTTTTGAGGAGTTTGGTGATGCTGATCTTGTCTGTGTTGGAGCCTTTCTGTTGGAGCTCGGTTTCGACGGATTCCTTTAGGGCTATGATCTCCGATTCGATCTCGTCTGCGGGGTAGATCTTGCGCATTATGGCTTTTGCTTCTTCTTCTCTTCCCTGTTACTCCATAGGACGGACGTGAATGCAACATGTGTTAAAGCGCTTGAACAAAATTTGAATTTAAGCATATTGCAAGGATACTTTTCTAATTTCCAAAAATATTCGATAAAAACTGAAATTAAACTTAAATAGAGAGACATTTATAATATTTTCCTCTTCCGGGATAGATTATAGTCTCGTAGTGCGTCAAAAAAAAAAAAAAATATATATATATATATATATATATATATATTTTGCACAAGACTGTTAGGTAATGACATTAGTAAGGGGTTGATTATGTGTTTGGTAGCGTTTGTAATATCTATTTCTTATATATTTTTAAAATGACACTTGTCGTCTTTTTAGAAGTAAAAAACGCATATCATTTATACTATATTTTAAATCTGATTACAATCATTGCACAATGTTACTTTTAATTATTTTAACATACTTTTTTTTTTCCTTGCGATAAAGAGTTTAATCCAATTGTATTAAAAGAATAAACGATTTCAAGATAAAATTAAAGCGGCTTAAGATTAGATATTAACATATGACAATGTGTGATTAAATTGAATAATTAAATATTCCGCTACAATAAATTTGAAAATAAATTCAAGATAAAATTAAAGCAGCTTAAGGTTAGATATTAATATATGACAGTACGTGATTAAATTGAATAATTAAATATTCCGCTACAACAAATTTGAAAATAAAATTAAGGAGAAACTAACCTTGCGGAAAAGCCAGCGAGGCGATTCGGGAAGAAGCATCATCAAGATGAATTGCAGCAATGCAGGAATCCCTGCGACTCCAAGCATCCATCTCCATGTCCCTGGGGCCTAAACAAAACAAATTCCACTCAATATATACACACACACACATCTATATATACATATATTTATGTTTTGTGCTAATCCAAAAAAAAAAAAAAAAAGTTTTAATAGCTGACCTTAGTGAAGGCCAAATTAATAAGGTAAGACAGGAATTGCCCTCCAGTTATGAGGAATCCATTGGTGCTAACAAGGGCACCTCTAATCTTTGCAGGAGAGGCCTCAGAAATGTAGAGAGGAGATGTCATGGACGCCATTCCGACCCCGACCCCAACGAAAACCCGACCGACGATGAGAAGGGCGGGTCCCGGAGCCGAGGCCATGACCACTGCTCCAATGAAGAAGAGGAAATCTGCTATGAGGATTGTGCTTCTCCGGCCATAGCGGTCGTTCAACCATCCCCCAATGGCTGCTCCTATTATGGCACCCGCCACTGCCATGCTCACTATGCTCTCCTGTTTTTTTGGAATTTGATAATTAATATCCATGTTTCATGTGAAGATTGCTATTATTGGCTTAAACTGAATTTACTAGTTGCGGATTTGATTTTCCCTTTTACTTTAGTTATAAGAAATAAAAGTGGAGTACTATTCCTCTAACCCCAAAAAAAAGAAAAAAAAAAAGTGGGAAAAATCATTTTTAATAAATGTCCCAAACGTTATTAAATTAGGAAAATAACTTGTTTTTTTAATAAAAACTAATTATATGATACGCGTTTCGCACATACAGAATAAGCAAAACAAAGAAAAAAAAATCCACGTAATCATAACGTGACAACCACATGGTTGTCATGTGGCAAGCAATAACTCTTTTAAAGAGTAGTATTATAGCTGATCAACTAATGGCTAACCACTTTTTACCACTTGCTGGATGTGATTGATCGATATCTATATATGTTTTTATCAGTCAATTAGTAAGTTAATCAAAACTTAATGACTAATGGTCATTTAAAAAAAATTGGTCTTATTTTTTTTCTTAAGTGTCCTAAAATTGTCCATCTACCTAATTTCTAAGAAGACATTAAAAAAAATGAAAAGAATAAAGAGCAAACAAAGTAATGGTATAAAGTCAAATCTTGGTCAGTAGTAATCTAAGTTACATAATTTGATTGATGAATACTAGAATTTAAATTCAACACATAAACATTTGTAGTGGTTGTGGTTTTTTTTTTTTTTTTTTTTTTTTTTTTTTTCCTTGTGAAAACACAGATAAGAACATACATTTCACACAGATAAATCAACTACAAGGACTTTCAAGAGAAAAAACCAAATGGATCCATAAGTAGACTCCACTAAATAATAACTTTCAGACAATTGTTGACTAAAAGAAAACTTATGTATATTTATATGCAACTCAAAATCCTCATTCTCCGTCGATATACGACTCGTCAAATAATGATTATTGGTATAATCTTGGAGGTTTCGCACATACCTTGAATATAGAGTTTGAATTTGCACCTCTAAATTACCTCTGAACTTAATATATATATATATATATATATATAGTCTAAACATGCATGCACAATTATATGATCTACATGAAGTGATACTTGTTCTCTATTTTCAGCCTGACATTAAAAAGGTACCATGCTGATTGAATGATATTAATTAAAATAACATCCCGTACTGCTTTAAGAAAATATCATTGTAGGCCTGTTTTTTCGTAAGGATGTATGATGTCTATTTTACCTTTTAACCGCTTTTATTTAAATTTTCTTAATTATTTTTCATTAAACGAGAAATGATGAAAAGGTTGTGACCAATCCCGAAAAATAACTGTTTTTTTCATAAAAATAAGGGAAAAACACATGAATTATGTAAATTTAAAAATAATTATACTAACATAAAATAAAAAATTAACACTAGGCTAACATGACATAAAATTAAACAAAATTTAGCTTAAACTTATGTCATGTTGATCAATAATGAAAATTTTGTGTCATGTTAATCAATAGATGAAAAAAAAAGATAATTATTTAAGTAATTTTTTCTAAAAAAAATTAAATTCAAGAAATTGAATAAACGGGATTTAAGGGTGAAATGAATAACTTAGAAAAACAGACACGAGATTATCTAAAAGAAGAGCAAAAAAGGGGACGAAAGAAAGATCAAATAGTCTTTTTTTATAAAAAAATTTAATGTAATAAATAGCAACTTTTAAAATAATTAGAGTCCATAGCATATTTAGTAGTAAATAATTTGGTTACAAAAGATTAACTTTAATTAGTAAAAAAATTTGTTTATTAGTGAACCTTGAAATATTTTAAAGCTTGTTATTTAATTTAAATCTTTTTAAAAAAATGATTGGGAGAAAAAATAAATAGCATATTTTTCTGAATCATAAAGTAAATAACGGATTTACAATCAGTAATTAAGATATATATCACATGTTTACTTTTAAAATGGAATAAATTATTATAAATTACTTAGTAAATTAGTTATTTTATCCAATAAATTAGTTAATTATTCTTATTTATTTTTTATTATTTTAAAATTTGACTAATTAGTATTATAATTTTTATTTCTTCATATATTTGCCCCCATTTTTTTATTTTGTATTTTAATTTTGGGCAAAGATAATGAAAGGGCCCTTTTGGCCCAGTTTTGAAGCTGTTGTCGTCACGTGGATGGCTGAGAACTGATTCCCAATTCCCCAATAAGGAAAATGTCATCCTACTTTGGACATATTTGCATATTTTTTCAATTTAACTTCGAGATTATCCCAGATAAATACACAAAAAAAAAAAAGAAAAAAAAAAAAGGAAAAGACATTTTTTTTTCCTTGTTGAACTGGATCCAAGAGATAAGCCGGCGGAAATAGATAAGCTCATCAGGGAAAAAAAAAATGTTGCGTTATTCAAAAAAAAAATATTTAAATATACAATATTACTCAGCATAACAAATAATATCCAATAATTGACAAAACTCGAGTCAACATCTCAAATAAACAAAACTTCAAGAAACGAAAACAAGTGAAATAACCAAAGGAACCATATATTGGAAATGAAACCGAAAGTAGTGGTTGTGGGCATAATAAATCTACAGTTTTCATCAAAATATAAAGTTTAATTTTTTTTCATTTTAAAGTCAAAAAATAAAAAACAAAACTCAAAGCATTATAAAATATAAAATTCAAATATATATATATATTATCTCGAGTTCAGTAAAAAGAACACCCAGATCCATGGCTAATTATAGGTTGGACCGTAGGATTATTACCAAAAATTTTTTTTTTTTGCTCCGTTTGGTGTTTAAGTTTATCTCAAATTAAACTATACTTTTTCATCTCAATTTTTATCTTTTTCTGAAAAGTCAACAAAATTTATAATTAGTTTTTGAAAAATCAACAAATTCCAACTTAAAAATTACATTTTCAATTAACTTATCAAATGGAGGCTTTAAAAAATAATTGTAGTGAGACGTGAGCAAAACGAGTTATTAGAGTCCAGGTTCAACCAATTTTCAAAATAATAATAATAATAATAATAATGAGGTTACTGTAAAAAGGGCAATATCGTCAACTAGTGCCCAAAAAATTGAAATTTCAAAGGAAGAAAATCTGGTCCTAGAATAGTATATTTGGAACAAAATTAAGGAAGAAGAAGAAGAAAACCAAAGTATTAAATACATTTTTATATATATATATAGCAAGAAATTAACGTAAAAATAAGTTACAATAAAATTATTTTATGAGTTAAAAAAATAAAATCACCTGCAAGACAGTTTCTCTGTCCACAGACTTGAAGTCATCTCTAATGTAAAGAAGCGCTCCTGATATCACTCCTGCTCATTTCACCGCCCACATATCAAATTACAAATTACCACATCAATTCATACATACATACATATATATACATATATACACTTATGATTCGGTTCCAAATTTTATGTTTTAGGATTATTTTAATCTCAAAAGTGTGATTAAAATGATAAATTCTCGAACGAGTATACGTCTATCATTTATTTTTTTTAATTACGGATTCGTATCAACATAATATATTGTGTATCTATATTTATAGAGAGAGAGAGAGAGAGAGAGAGTTGCGTGAATAGTTTTACCAGTGTCATAGCCAAAAAGGAGGCCACCAATTCCAGCAGAGAAAGCGAGACGAAGAACATAAGGATTCTTCCAAGCCAAGGAGAAGCAGTCTCTGAAAGCTGAAGCATCTGTGCCCGGATGGACTCCTCCTTCCATTATTTTGTTTTTCCGGGAAAACGACTCCGACCCTCAATTTTCTCACTCCTTTTCCACCTCTCCAAACACTCTTTTGGACAGAGAAAAGTTGTACTATGCACCCCAACAAGGGACCTAAAAGAGGAAGAGAGGCAGAGAACACACACAAGTTTTTATTTTTCCAAAGAAAATGGAAGAGAAAAGTGAGATAGGCAGAGAAAAGTGAGTGTTTTTGTGTGTGTGTGAAAATTTTTGTTTTTTCTAAGAGAGAGAGAGAGGGAGAAGTTGTAATGTGAAAAATGAAGTTTGTATGATCAGAGAAAATAAAAAGGGATAAAATAGAGGAGAAATAAAATTGGCCTAAGTCAACTGGTCTACCACTTAATTTGTCACTAAATATGTATATATATACACACACATATATTTGAGAGAAACTTTGTCCCTAAATATTGCTTACTAATCCATCATCATGATTATTAATATTTCTATATGGTAAAGAGTCTCCCCACACTAAACAACCTAGGCGCGTGTGATTACGCGCGTCCATAATTAAATTTATTATTATTTTTTTTTTTAAGAATCAATAAATGTTTTCAAATCTCACAAATTCATGTATGGATGGTGACATGGGGGTGTGGGACCTAATAAGATTCCTAAACTAGATCCTTCACAAGGCACTCACTATGGACCTCCTCAATTTGCACTTTGAAATTTCTTTCTTACGGGGGAGTTCTTTCAATTCCATATTCCAAAATGAGAAAAAGCAATTTGCTCCTTCTTTGATGGTCTTGCATATATAATTGAACCTTGTCATTAACCAAGAACACACATATATATAAGAATATTTATGATTAATGAGTTTGGAGGACGTGAAAATTAAAGCCCCTTTTGTTCTTTACAATATAAATATATATATATATATATATATATATTTTGGTTGGGCTATGTCATGGGTTAGTGGGGGATCTAGCTCATTTTGAGATTAGTTTGCACTTGGCGTTATTCTTGGTATAATTATTGCCAAGTCCAATAGTTATACTAATTTGCAAATTTTTGTGTAGTGGTAAGTCCTATTATTGTCATTGAGCATTCATATAGATAACTACTATGGCATGTTTACTTACAACGAATAGGAAATTGAAATGGGAAATATGAATCAACCATATGTTTACTTACCATTTTTTATCCGAGAATGAGAATGTAATTGTGTAGGGTCTACACTAATTTGGGATTGAATAAGGAGATTGGTAATCCCAAGCCCCCCACCAAATTAACACTCTTATTCTTAATAATAAAGTTAAATTACTATTTTATCCTCAATTTTACTTTCTTGTCTAAGGATTGAAAAAGAAAAATCAAAGATTCAAACTTTTTCTTTTCTAATATTTTCCTTCTATTGTATTATTCTCTTTTCAAAAGTGTCATTTTGTTTTAATTGTACAAATTTATTTCAACATTTTTTTTTCTACATAAAACTTATATATAAAAAAAGTTCAATATTCACTAAAACAAAATATTTGTCTCAATTTTGACCTTTTTTATTTAAAAAATAATCTTAATAATATAATAACTATTAGGAAATAATATTACGTATTTTAAAAGAAAATTTATATTTTAAAAAAAAGTTCAATATTTACTAAATCAAAATAATTTATCTCAATTTTTAATTTTTTATTTCCAAAATAATCTTAATATTATAATTTACTTGTTTAAATTGAAAACACAAAAGTAATTGAAAAGGTTTATAAGTAAATTTATAATAAATGACTCCGATTCTTGGTCTAAATAAATGCATGAATGAGATTGATGGTGATTCTGACTCCGATTCCTGGAACTTAAGTAAACAATATCTTATGACTCTGATTCTTGACTCCAAATCCTACCCATTCCGAATTCTACCCACTCTGATTCATGCCTACTCCAATTATGTATAAGTAAATATGTCGATAGTGTTGCATTGCCTACGAGTTATGACCTAGAACTTAAACTGTCTACCTGGGCAAATGTAGTAAAAATATCCAATTTTAAACCAGCTAAGGTACCCTTTTTTTTTTTTTTAATGTCAGGATAGGGGTCGACTACGGTTAATATATATGTCCTGAACATTATCGAAGTAGTTTCTCTAGACACTTATAGAAATGGTTCGCTGAAGGCCTACTATCATACCCAGCCTTATCATTGTACTGAAAATAAGGATGTAATGGCTATTAGCTAGGTAATCTTAACCATAATTTTTGCACTCAAGCATATATACTTTGGCACTATCTAAAACTGATTCGAGCTTTGGAGGGTTTTGGCCAGCATCAACCTGATGCCCGAATTCCTCTAATTGTTTTTCTATTTTGCAACCACAAAATCTCTCATGAGTTCTAGCTGTTTATCGAGTTTTCACAATAAACAACTAGCACCATTTGTTGGGGTAAGTTCAATACGCAAAACTCATGAATTTGAGATATTTAAAAAGTAATTTAACAAGTCGTTGAAAGCTTTACATTGAAAATTTCAGCTTCTCATGTCAGATTGGCAACAATAGCAAAGAATGACAAACCTTCCACAAAGACGTTCATTGCGTGAAAAAATTAACAAAACCCTAAAATAATTATTGTTAATAGGTAATATTTAATTATTTTATAGAACAAATAGCTGAGATATTGGATAATGGGGAAAGAATTTTTAAAATCTATTATACTATATTAATCAAATCACAATAACCAACAGTCAAGTATATGTGATATGTTCATATATGTAGGTTTGTATTGAGCATTCATATTGATTACTACAACCACTAGATTTACACAAATAGTTCTAAACAATGGCCACTCAAACTTCTCATACTTTGCTAATTATGCAGAAAGATTTGGATATCAATAAAGGCAAAATTTTGGAAACTTGATTCCATAATCAGGATGATTGATTATTGAAGGAAATTTCCTAGGTTGTACCATTTCATGCTGTTTTGATTTGATTGGCTCTCGTGAACCACTATTTCAACCATTTCTTTTTACATAACTGAAATTTATCTATTTATTTTTCTCCCATCCTTCTACCACTATAAGCGCGCACACCCATATACAGATATAAATTGATTGGATTTAACTCCTATGTCCATTTATTCATGTCCCCTTCAAATTTCTCTAATATTATCATGATACGTTAGTTATAAATATATATTTAATTGCAATATCAAATCCCATCACTTAAAAATTATATTAGTTATACACGTGTCACAATATTATTAGAGGAACATAAATGGTGATACAAAAAGGGGATATATGAACTAAATTCAGATTTGATTCAATTTGTGGTGAAATATCAGTAAACTTTTAGTTGTGTAAGAATCAATAGATCAAAACACAAACACAATGAATAAAAACTGTGTTATTTTCAAACCAGCTGAGCAAAACATATATGGACTTCTTATAAAAAAAACTTTTGAAGAGATGTCTTGTCCTAATCCACTTGTCCTTTTACCATGACATTAACAAAAATACAAATCAAAATCAAGTAACTTACGACTACATTTGCTAATCCCTCATTCTGTTTAAGCCTTTTAAAAACTGTGCAATTTTTATTTGTTTAAGCATAAGATAAAAAGACTTCTTATCAAAAAGCTTTAAAGAGATGTTTTGTCCTAATCTACTTGTCCTTTTCCTATGACATAAAAAAAAAAAAATACAAATCAAAATCAAGTTACTTGTAAGTACATTTGCTAATCTCTCATTCTCTCTAAACCTTTTATTTTACGAAAACAAGAAGAAGCATTAATTGGTTAATTTCTTTCAAAAAATAAATTCTGGAGGTCGAAATTGAAACTGCAAAGTTAAGTCTACCATTACCTAATTCGTTGACTTCAGATCTCGTCTGAAGATGTTTTATCCACAAAAATATGTAGTTACTTTTTTTTTTCTTTTTTCTTTTAATGCTTAGAAATGTAAATTAATTAGTAATTACGATATTTTTCAAGTTGTATTTTTCCGAATCCTTCCAATTCAAAAGCAATTTTATATCTTTCAAAGAAATTGTCCAACATGGCACTAGGGTACATGCATGTTACGTTTTCTTTAATAAATTATTATTTTCAAAATTTAAAAAAAAAAAAAGAAGAAACACGTGGACCAATATGTCATGTTCCTCCAGGTTTGACGATTGTAGTTGCAAATTTCAAATCGCCTGACCAATCTTGTAGTTTTAAAATCCCATAAATTATTGCTCGTTTAATTTAAATTATAATCTATAGTAAGCATAAAACAAAAAATAATAGTAAGAAAGTTCAAATAATCTTTTTTTAAGTCAAAGAAAGAAAGAATATAAAAACTGCAAACCAGGGTAACGTGGCATGGATAAGAACCTTTTAAATTTTTATGTGATCTCCATCAAATCCTACCTAATCAGATTAATCAGAAACTCCATAAATAAATCTAATAAATTATTATACATGTGTTTTTTTTTGTTTTTTGTTTTGTTTTTTTTGAAATGATATATATTGTAATTAATTATTGAGGTTACCAGTCTACTTGGAGCATGTTCATCACTGAATTTAATCAAAGAAGAAGATTTTAAACTAACACTTGAACTCTGAAATGGTGCAATCAAAGCTTGACAATTTTCCAAGGAAAGCTAGGCACCCAAGTCTAACTGCCGAGATGACTTTCGTTATTGCCAGCAGATTATTATATCAGACTACTTTTATGTTTATTTTTTCGTATCAATAAAGTGCTACTTTTTGTCATAGCAAAAAAGTTAACTGCAGGTTTTTTTTCGTTTTTTTTTTGTTTTTGTTTTTATTGAATAAAGAAAAGAATATCAATGATGTCTTCGCACCTCCCAACCAGCATCTATACATAAATCTACAGGTATCACTGATGAAATAATTAAAGAATATAGCCCAAGCTTATTTACCTAACATTCAGGGAGAATCAGCTCCACCACACCGATGATGAATGTCATGATACTAATTAAAGTAAGCCTTTGTTTTGTTTTGTTTTGTTTTTTTTAATCAATTACTGGTTAAAAGAGTTATTCTATCATTTTTGCCTTTTGGTCATTTTTACCAAAATAGAATCGTTTATCAAAATCACACTAATTAAGTAAGCCTTTCTTTTCTTTTCCTTTTTTTTTTTTTAAATCAAATAAATGTACTCTATTTGTACTTGGAAGGAGGTTACATGAATTGTGTTAAAAGTCCATTGGTAAAAGTTTCTCTTTAAAAGAGTATTATTAAAATTATGAGTAGAAAAATGATAAAGATATAAACTCTAATTCTAATTTTTTAATATCAACTTATGTGGTATATAAGTTGTCATTTTTTAATGGTAAGTTTTTAACAGATTGTCGCATTAGTTGATTGTATGTATTAATGAAAAGATGATAATACATCGTCATGTGAGTTGGTACTTAAAAATTAAGATATTAAAATTGGTGCCTCTAGCTCTTTTCTTAGGAGAAACATAGAATTGCAAATTAGATATTGTGAATGTATCTACATGTTTTTTTTTTTTTTCATTTTTATTTTATTGCAAAATAATAGAGGTGGTTGTCCCATTCTTCGATATAGATTAGGTTTTTAGTCCGGTAGATTTGATTATATTTAGTGTAGTGGATGGTCTTAATTAAAAGTCGTTTGATATTAGTTAATCAAAATTCTTCATCATCATAAAACTAGTTTGTTGAAAGAGTAAGATGTGTGATTGACATTTGATGTTTTAATTGGTTTTCGGTTGTTGGAACTCGATATTAGGTAATTCTACCTCTTGAACGTTTTATTCAATTTTATTGATGGAACCAATTAATATCCTAGGTCTAATCTCAAAGGCAAATCAAACAAATTTGTGCAAGATTAACTGAAAGAAAAAGAAAAAAAAAAGTGATTAAGAACATTTTTTATTCCTGCAAATATTTTAAAAGTATAATTGAATATGATTTGCAAATATCTTCCACTTTGATGATTAGTGGGGTTCAATAATTCGAGTTCATGTGATACCATATCTCTTAGCCCCTGCCACATGAATACATAAAGGAGTCAATTTAGTATTATGAAAATATAGAACTTGAAATCTCAACCCCACACTCCTTTATCAATTAGATATACTTACTCCAGAGTTTTTTTTTTTTTTTTTTTTATGGTGTAGAAAAAGAAACGATGTTCGGAATATTGATTGGGAACAAGCCACATGCCCTAATGCCCCAGTAATACTCATATGTATCTCTAATATAATGTTGAAAGGTTGTGCCAATGGTAAATTTTAGTATTTGGATAAAAAAAATATTCTCGAATCTAATGCTATATTTATGGGTAGAAAATTTGCCACAAAACATAATTTAACATTTGATTGTTGTTGATTGTTGGCTTAACCTTTGTCTTGTAATTAGCACAATATTTTTCATTTTTAAATTATTTAATACTAAATTTTGTAACTTAGAGGGGTCCACTTATAAGTCCATTATTTCTCTCTCCTGAAAGCCCTTGTGATTAATCTGTCTTGTTAGATTGTGTGTTACTTACTTATATGAATACCAAAAAAAAAAAAAAAAGAGAATAATTATGACAAAAAATAAAGTTAATATTGGAAATAATAATGCTATTTTCACACTTTTTTTTTTTGTAACAAATATATTTTTGGTATAGACATTGGAGATGGTCTAATAATTATCTGTTATTATTATTATTTTGTTAACGAGTCATTGTTGGGGTTTTACATATAGAGAATAGTACACCGCTATAGGCATCACTAAAAGCTTGGAAAGCATTAATTAATAAGTATGCACTAGCTAGTTATGTAGTTATCAGTATGTGTAAAACATTGTCATGAATCTCACATGATATTGATGCTAGTACTTGAAATTTAATAATTAAAGTTGTTACAACTTTGAGCCTATACATTTCTGCATATGATCATAGTGTAATATATATATATATATATTTATAATGGGAAAAGTTTATAAGCTTTCATATTAAAAGATTTATAACATATATATAACACACAATTGTTTATCTTTTGCGAGGGAAAAAATAAACACATAGTTTTCGGTTATAAATTTGACTGCTAAAAAATAATATAACAATTAAAACATAGCTCATCCCGTGGTAAAAAAAAAACCTTCACCAACCTAGAAATTCCCAAGCATATTATGGGTCTTGACAATTTTTTTGATCTTAGATTCATGATCAATTGGTGGGTAGGTGGCAAATGGATATACACAACTAGAGTTTGGGTTAGGATTCCACAATAATTGCTTTTTAGCTTTATATATGCAAAAGTTGATGGGAAGAGAAAGTACTTTTGTATATGTCCTTGTGAAATGATTTTTGAAGTCGTTGATCATGCCCAAGAATCAATCTAATAGGAAGACTTTTTATGAAAAAAGCAAATCTGGCCCTCGCTGGTAGGGCACTTTTCTTCGCGCTCGAATTGTCACCATCGTGTTGATTGAGTATATGAATAATCTACTTTATAAGAAATCTATATATCACGCAGAGAGATATCCACCTCCTCGGGGTTATTTTGACATTCTAATCTCTATTCTATAACCCATTTTTTTCAGTCCAAACAAAAAAAAAAAAGCAAGTCTTGCTCTTGATGGGAAAATAAATAAATAAATAAATAAATCCACGAACCTTTCAACAATGACAACACACTATCTCATGCTTAATTCGTTGAAGAAAAAAGGAAAAGAGCAAAAGGTACACTGTTTTTAGTCTTTTGCCATTACTGAAACTTTATGATAAAAGATCATTTTCATACTAGTCACGTTACAAAGGATAGTCAGAGTTGGCAACTAATGCTTACACAGTACAATTATGGTATTATATCAGTCCAAGTTTTGATTTAACTCGTACACTTATAATTAGGATGTTCTAGGTCTGGTTCCGTTGAGTTCCAACCAAGTAATTTGGTAAGATCATACCATTTTGGTGGTTTTAAAAAATACAAACCAAACCAGATAGTGACGGAGTGGGAAATTTTTTTTTTTTTTTTTTTTAAGAAGACGTGAGTTGAATCAACATTTAAAACTAAAACACTTGTGCAACTTTTAACAAGTTTATGTTTTGTAAAATTATAAATTTATGCAATAATATAGTTACATTTTAAATTGATTTACTTTTTTAAATCAAATTTTATAATTGATAATTTCTAAAAAAATTTAATTTAATATTGCAATTTAAAATTTTCAGGGGACAAACTAAGAATATTATAAGTGCAAATAAATATTTTTGATTTCGAGTTTGAAAGTGAAAAGAAATACATTGAATTAGTGGAGACATATACTTGTAGCATTAAGAATCTCTGAACTCTTGCTAATACAGAACTAAGCTCCTCTTTTTGTTTACCAAAGTCCTAACAACAAGTTACTGCTATGAAAGTGATCATCTAAAAGTAAAATTAATTACTGTCGAGAATGATCAATAAAGACATTAATGATTTTTTATTCAAAAAAAGAGAGAAGAAATTATTAAAAATAGAGAAAAGATAATGAAGGGTACAATATATTATTGTTCATTCATATGTTCCTATGGCACTTTTTCTTAAAAACATATATACATGTACGTACCTATGGCACTTTCTTCAATGCATACATAACCTTATGTTACATCCCATTTTATATTTTTTTTTCTTTTTTTTTTTTGATACAAACACAAATAAATATGAGCACACATTCCATGAGACAGATCAATCACAAGAGCTAATTTCAACGGGAGGAATTTAATGAACCATATATGTTTTTCCAATTTTGTTTTCGCCCATTTTCCCTCATCTCTACCGAATCCTAATAACTTTTTTTTTTCCTGCTTTTGATAGTTGCTAACAAATTGGTTTTAAGGGTTGTTCTAGTGAGACATCCTATGAGAGATTAAAAAAAAAAAAAAAAAAGTTCTTTCTTAGCTATGTTAATCCGAATGACTAACCATGTACTAGTATAATTAATTTATTATAGTTATTGTGTGAATTCTTAATTTCTTGTTGCAACAATAGAGAAAGAGTTCAACAATAATTTTCACCATACTAGTTAGCGAACACATACGAAGTAAAATTAACAACAAAAAAATTCACATAATGATGACTAGATCGTTATGTGGTGCTGTTTAGACTGTCATGTGACAGGCCAAGAGGTAATAAAGATAAAAATACTGTTGATAAGTGATTTGATCGGTTTTTTATGGTAAGGCGATGTATAGATAAATATGTTTGCATTGCCTAATGAGTCATGCTGGGGAGCAAATGATAGACACAATCGTATGATTACTTTCTTTCTTTCTTTCTTTCTTTTTTCCAACCATTCACGCATTGCTTTAATTATTACTTTCCAGAGCTTTTCTATGGTGGTGTGGACAAAATATAGTGTCATATTCAAAGACCATTATAATATTCTCAAGTACTTTCTTTTTGTTACTTTATCTCTTACCCTTTTTCTCCAACGTTATTTTCTTCAACGGAGAGGAATTACAGATCATCTTTGAATTAAGAAGCCAACTTGTGAAGGGAAAAACAATATAAGTAATTTGCATAGCATCCACCATCTCAATAAAATTACTTAATCTAAACATTTTTTTACATTTGTCAAGGATCAAACTTTGGACTTATCAAACTTGAACCCTTATCCCCTCTTTACCTCAGCAGCACTTGGGCTAGCCCCCAGTAGCTTCGTAATTTGCAGAGACTTATTGCAAACTGCAATTAGCGATTAATGTTGATGTCACAAATATGGACCCAACACCATGTGTGGATATACATAGGATATTAGCATCTATTTGGTACTCTAATCCGAGTCCCAAAGCCTCAATTTTTATTTTATTTTATTTTATTTTTATGAAAAGTCAATTAATTTTTGAAAACTCAAACAATTCCAACTTAAAATTTTCAATTCTAACCTATACGTTACGCCCTTGTTTGGTGTCAAGGTTCAATTCAATCCAAACCTTAAAAATTCAATTCATTTTAATCTTTTTCTGAAAAGTCAATCTCAGTTTTACTATTCACAGTTTTTGTAACTCAAATTTTAAAAATTCATAATTTTGCATATACAAGTCCAAACGTGATGATTTTTTTTAATTACATAGAATTTCGAGATGAACAAAATAAGCTCATTATGATTTTTTTTAACATATTTTAAGTTTTTTATACTTTTTAGTTTTAACAGTTCAAACGCCTCACCAAACCTACAATCAATTCAACTCAATTTCAACCTAAAAAATTTAATTTCAACATTTGCACCAAACGTATACGTAATATTAATTTTAGGAAATTACATCAAATAGACCCTTTTTTGTTAATTATATAAAGTAAACAGTATATTTTAAAAATATTTATGGTAAATCGTTTATTTAAGAAAATTTGTTACGAAAATTTTTATCATAAATATGCTTTGCAAATAAAATATTTACCATAAATATGATATTTATTGTTAATATTTTATTTACAATAATTTGTTTTATGAATATGATATTTACTGTAAATTTTTTGTTTCAAGAATATTATTAGGGTAATTTTTGTCGAGAATATGCTTCGTAAATTACTGTGAATTTACTATTTATCATCATCCATAAAATTTTATGCTATTCATTTTTATTGCTAAAGGTTTTTGATCTGTTTCCTTCCTTCTTCCTATCAATTTTTTCACGGAAGAGGTTTTAGTTGATAATTTCTCTGTCAGTTTATTTTTTAGTTTAGCCTTATTCGAGGGCTAACAAAATTTAGGCTTGAGGCATTTGATGAATATATGTGTAAATTTTGTTGTTAATCTTATTCATTATTTTTTTTTGAAATTGGGGGTGGAGTATGGATAATAAATTGGAAAACAAAATACCTAAGTAAAGAATGTAACATATAGATATTTTTTAAAATAATATTTAAGCTAAATAATGTATTCTAATATATTTGAGATAAATAGTATATATACGGAAAATTTACTTTATAAATATTTGTAAATATGATTTTATCTAAGATTTTTTTAAAATTTTCTATTTAAAAAAATTTTGAAAAAAACAAAGAGGAAATGATAGAAAATAGCATATTTTATAGGTATTTTTGTAGTTATAGTATATATTTTAAAATATGATAAATTATAATATTTTTTTTTCTGGTAAAACTATGAATTTCCTTGGATTTTCTGGAAAATAACATATTTTTGGTTAAATTTTCAATAATAAATTTATGTGCATAGTTTTAATATTAGAGAGAGAAACAAATATGGGGTTTTTTGATATGGTGTGTTCATAAATTTAATTATACTATTTATTACTCTATTAAACTTTATGCTATAATATTAATTTTAGGAAATTACATCAAATAGACGCTTTTTTGTTAATTGTATAAAGTAAACAGTATATTTTAAAAATATTTATGGTAAATCGTTTATTTAAGAAAATTTGTTACGAAAATTTTTATCATAAATATGCTTTGCAAATAAAATATTTACCATAAATATGATATTTATTGTTAATATTTTATTTACAATAATTTGTTTTATGAATATGATATTTACTGTAAATTTTTTGTTTCAAGAATATTATTAGGGTAATTTTTGTCGAGAATATGCTTTGTAAATACATAATTTACTGTGAATTTACTATTTATCATCATCCATAAAATTTTATGCTATTCATTTTTATTGCTAAAGGTTTTTGATCTATTTCCTTCCTTCTTCCTATCAATTTTTTCACGGAAGAGGTTTTAGTTGATAATTTCTCTTTCAGTTTATTTTTTAGTTTGGCCTTATTCGAGGGCTAACAAAATTTAGGCTTGAGGCATTTGATGAATATATGTGTAAATTTTGTTGTTAATCTTATTCATTATTTTTTTTTGAAATTGGGGGTGGAGTATGGATAATAAATTGGAAAACAAAATACCTAAGTAAAGAATGTAACATATAGATATTTTTTAAAATAATATTTAAGCTAAATAATATATTCTAATATATTTGAGATAAATAGTATATATAAAGAAAATTTACTTTATAAATATTTGTAAATATGATTTTATCTAAGATTTTTTTAAAATTTTCTATTTAAAAAAAGTTTTGAAAAAACAAAGAGGAAATGATAGAAAATGGCATATTTTATAGGTATTTTTGTAGTTATAGTATATATTTTAAAATATGATAAATTATAATATTTTTTTTCTGGTAAAACCATGAATTTCCTTGGATTTTCTGGAAAATAACATATTTTTGGTTAAATTTTCAATAATAAATTTATGTGCATAATTTTAATATTAGAGAGAGAAACAAATAGGGGTTTTTTTGATATGGTGTGTTCATAAATTTAATTATACTATTTATTACTCTATTAAACTTTATGCTATAGTTTGCTATTATTATTTTTTAAAAATGTTATTTTGCTCTTTTTGTAAAATTAAAAAAAAAAAGTTATGGATCATTTACATGAATGTCTAAATTGGGACAATGATTTAACAAATGTTTCTTTTTTTTTTTTTTTTTTTTTTACATGAATGTCTAAATTGATACGTAGAAAGACTACATTACTCTTCCATAAAGAATTGAAAATAAACAAATAAAGAACTGATACAAAAGGAAAGAAAAAATTTCCAAAAAAAGAAAAAATCGAACTAAGCAAATCTTTTGTAAAAGAAAAAGAAAAAGTGGACCATTTTACTTGATTTATTATAAAGAAAAAAGAATCATAGCATACATAAGTTGTATGGTATGTAAAAAATAATCATTAATTGTAATAAATAACCGTTCATAAAGATAAAGTTCACAACGAATATATTAAAAATTAAATAGTTATGATAATGAAATAAAAAACATTTTAAAACCTAAAAACAACATCATACTGATATGGTAATTATCATTAAAAAAAATTATAATGACACAGTAATATCATTAAAAAAAACATGTAACATTTTAGAAAACATCATAACGATGTAGTAACCATCATAAAAATAAACAATTTCCAACCATATTTAATAAAATTTGAAAACTAATTACTAAAATAGGACCAATAAGAATAAAAAATTATCATAATAATGTTATTATTAACATAAAAAACTTAAATCGTATTAAAAATAATTTTTTAAGAAACCTAAATCATACTTAAAGAATATATATTTATTAAAAATATAAACAACAAGTAATCATTATAATAAAAAATTTATCATAAAAATAAAGATACAATAATAATAAAAAGAAAATAAAAAATATGAATCATAATAAGATAAAATGGAGTTAAAAATAGAGTTAAAAATAGAGAAAGAGAAAAATAGATACTTCAAGTGACTGCTATATTATACATGAATTTTTATATAATATTATATAAAATCGGATATATTTTAAAATGAGATATTGAAAATATATATATATATTTATTTATTTTTTAACCTCTTCTACGTATAAATAAGGTCGCACTCATTTGTTTTAGATCAACGAGTTTAATATCTGTGCGTTGTACAGGGAAGGAAGAAAAAAATAAATAAATAAATGAGTATTATATAATAAAAACAATTAGTTAAGATAAATATTATAATTATAATAAGTATAATTCTTCCCAAAATCTCTCCCAATAGTGAAGATGCAAAATCAAAATGACAATAGTACTAACAATAATAAAAACGAAAACAAAAGCAAAAAAATAAAAAATTCTTCTGTAGTCATACTCATTTAAAGAAAAAAAATTAAAACAAAAATAAAAAAAACAAAAATAGAACAGAAAACAAAAAAAAGAACAAAAATCTTTAGATTCAAAAGAAATTAACCCTAACAAAACAATTATAACAAAATAAAACTTATATCTCATTTTCTCTTTTTTTACTGTTTTTAAAAAAACCAAAAAAACAAAAAAAACAAATTTTTATCAGGTTATATATATGCAAAAACGTAAAAAAAAAAAAAAAGGATTTTTTAAATATAAAACAAAACAAACAAAAAAGACACACAAAAAAAAATACATGCAGAATCCTAAAAAAAAAAGGGTCTTTAAAAAATAAAACAAAAGACACAAAAAAAAACCCAAAAATCCGAAATAAAGATAAAAAATTTAAAGTAAAAAATCGTTTAAAAATCAAGAAAAAGCAAAGTGAGCAAAAACACAATACAATAATAGATCGGAATCTAATGTCTAAAATTTAGAAAAATGGCAAAAATAATATTAAGGAAAAAAACAAACTCTAAATAAGGGTAAAACTGACAACACACTGTAAGAAAAAGAAAAGCAACTAAAAAAGAGGGGTAAAACGGTAATTATACTGTACGGGTTATACTGTGCGGGCAGCCGGTAATTTCTGTATTAGGGGTAAATAGGTCACTCACTGTAGATAGAGGAAAACCAACTAAATCGAGAGAGGGACAAAAAGACTTTGCACTGTAGACAAAACAGTAAAATATGTGAGGATAAAACCGTTCTTCCACTGTAGATAAGCCAAAATCAGCACATGGGATAGGGACAAAATCGACATTTTACTGTAGAAAAACAACAACTGTACATCACTATAGTAAAAGTACTGTACAGTACTGTAACAACTGTAGCAACTGTAACAAAAAGTACTGTACTGATAGTAAAAACAGTAAAAAGTTAAAAAAAAAAAATAAAAATTATTGCTCATTATTATTAAAATAACAGTAAAAAGCTTACATCTTTTTAGTATATTTATAATTTGGGCTCAGCCCATAGTTTGAGGAAGGTCACGCTTCAGTGAAGGGGAGGGGTGGGGTAGCCAAGAGGAGGTGTAGAAAGCATACGGCTAAGAGGAGGAAACGACCAGAGAAAGAAAAAAAGAAAAAGAAGAAAGAAAGAAAGAAAAAGGAAAGAAGAAAGAAAAGGACGGCTGTGATTTTTGAAGACAACATTACTTTATTTTATGATCTTATCTTATCTTCATTTGTTTTCTTGTTTCAACTTTTAATATGTCTTTTTAATTTGGACAAATTTTATAATTTTCAACCAATCTTTCAATTTGTAATATCCATTTCTCGGAATTTTGAAATTGCAATAAAATCTCCCCTTCTGTTAATTTACTAACTAAATTATCAGAAGCACCACATGTCATTAATTTAGATATGCAAACTCAACTCTGTGGTACCAAAAGACTATTTTACCCTTGTTATCTTATGTGAACTTATTTGTTGGGCCGGCCATTAACGATTCTTCCACCCTCCCTTCCTCCCTTTTCTTTTTCCTCCTTTTTCCGTACAACATTCTTCTATTTTACTTTTCAACTTTCCTCTGCTTTTATTATTATTTTTTTTTTCATCTGCAAGCTGTTGTGATAGTCACTTCATTCAAGTTCAACCATAAAACAAGAAAGAGAACTGCAACAATATATATATATATATATATATTTTTTTTTTCCACTACTACGTTAGTTTTTTATGCTTCATTATGCATAAAAGTTCAAGACCTCCATTCCCAAAAAAAAAAAAATTCTATTCTAGATAAAGATGCCATAGAAATTTTTCTTCTTGTGTATTCTATTTTTTGATGAAATGGTTGACTTAGACAAATACATAATTGAGAAGGGGACCAACTTATGCCCTTTCTGCTTAGTTGTTTTCTTGACGTTTTGGCATTTTCCGTTAAAAAAATTAACAGAAAGGAAAATCTTATTACAACTTCATAGTTCAAGAGGAATGAATCTGGCGTTTTGTTATAAGGTCCAAAATTCAAGGGAAAATTGTGAAATTTATACTTTTGATTTTTATGTACTTTTCTGTTAATTAAATTAATTCACTTTATGTCTTGAATGTTTATGATTTTTACTCCTCAAGATAATTAAGTTACAATTTCTTTCATGATCATATTAGGTATTTTAATAGTTACAAATTCTGTTTAATTAACTTTTGGTTTTCTTATCATTTTTTTTTTTTTTGCTAAACTGGTTTTCTTATCATTTGATTTGATTCAAAGAACGCTTAAGGTATTATCTGTTAAAATGAAGGAGTAACTTAATGTTTATTTAATTTGGAGTTTATTGTTAAGTCCACAATAGATTGACTTCGAGTTTCACTTTAATTTGGGAATTAATTAACAAATAGAGAATAGCCGACTTGAATCGTGGTGCGTCATGAAATCTTGATAATTTTCGTCTCCAGAATTAAGTTTTACTTGTCTACGTTGATATCTTTTCTTTCATCAGTTTAAATTTTACATTTCAAGCAATTTGAATTTTCTTTTTAACTAAGCTAGATTATGATTTTCTTATACTAGTTTAATTTCTAACTATTTATTAATTTTGAAAGTTCTTATAGGTTCGATCTCAATGACGTTCAATGATCTACATCCTAATTTGATTGAGAAAATTATGTAAAAAGCCATGTTTTGAATACTTCCTTAAAACTTTGCTTACTATTAAAGCTGATAATTTTAGTGTTTTAAAATGATAAAATTATTAACTTTAATGTTATGATGACACAAATATCAGGAGATATAAAATTTATGGCATTCTTGCTTATAATCCTAATTGATTTGTGCTCTTATGAGTACCAGTAAACTACCCATGCTTCACACGTACATAATTCAATGTATTAATTTAGTATAATATTATTGCTAAATTAAAAGAAAAATAAAGTAGAAAAATAAATTATGATATTCGAATGGCTTTAAAAAATACAAGAATTGTCATCATTATATGGGATAAAAATCATGGGATGATATATAAATAATAATCAAATTGTTCTTCTCATGTTTGGGTTGATGAGACTTCTTATACTCTCTCGGATTGTTAAATATGGATTGCCAAGTTATTTTATATAAAAGCAGACTCTTCTTTGCAAAAAGAAAAATAAATTCCTTCAAAATATATATATATATATAAGAAAATAATGTCAACTTTATTTTAATAATTAAGTTCTTTTTTTTTTTTTCTAAGTTAATTTTTCTCAAATTGTGATCCTTTTGACATTTATCTCTGATCCCTCCTCCTAGTACAACTTTTTTTTTTTATCCCTTTCCACTTTCTCATTATTCTTACTTTCCTTAATTACTTTCTTTATCCTCTCTCTAACACTTTTTGAGATTTTTGTTCTTCTCATGATCTTGAACTTGAAATCCTTCAAACAAAATTTTTCAAGCAAAAACAGGTTATAGTTAAAAAATAATTCAGAGACTCTTAGTTAAATGTATCTTTAGTAATTCAATTTAGGTAATTGGCACAATTCAGAAATTGAGTGTTACATCCCGCTTCATACTTTCTCTCCCCTCATTATTTTTCTTTGCTTTCTCTCCACTTATTCTTCACATGTTTGCTTGCGTTTGGTGTATAAGTTTAAAATGAAATTTTTAGGTTGAAATTGGTTGACTTTTTAAAAATTAGTAATAATTTTGTTGACTTTTCAGAAAAAGACAAAAACTGAGCTGAAACTTTTATGTTTAAACTTGAAATCCAAACAGATTAATAATCAGGAATCTAAAATTCTAGTATTTACTTTTGTATTTGAAAATTAAATGACATGAGTCATATCTCTTGTCTTCCACCTCTTACCTAAGGAATTAAATTTCTTCTCCTAAAAAATAGGGACTAACTAATATCTCTACTGAATATAGCTTTATTTTAATTTAATTATTTCTTTCATTTGTAAATTTACCTATTTTATTCCGAATGCTTCTAGAGAGTAAGTAATAGAGTATGAATTTAATTCCTCATATAACTTGATTTCTTTATTTAATTCCTCTTGTAACTTAATTACTTTGTTTGTAGATTAGTAACCACTTTAATAAAATTATCAAATATAATTCCGTGAAATTTTTTTTCTTCAAAAAATTCGTTTCTTATTCTTTTAGCTCCAAATTAGTAAACGCATACTAATTGTTTTTTCAACAAACTAAAAGATGAACTTTTACTTTCTAGAAAATTCACATTATAAAATTGTTATTATACTCTAATAAAATACTATAGTAAAATTTGTATATATAAATGAATATATGTTGACGACATGATATACAAAAGCCTCCTTTTGATGTTTTTATGTAAAAACTACTCGTCAAATTTATAAACTATAAAAAATTCCTCGTGTCCATTCAGGTATTTTGGGGACAACAATCTTACATAAAAAAAAAAAAAAAATTATAAAGACAACAATTTGAATTTTGAAAATGACAAATTACTTATAAATTAGAATTATTAGATCATAAAACTAAAGAAATGTAAAAAGGGTGTAGTTATTTAGCAGAGGAAAAAAGAGATTAGAAAAGTGCAAGCAGCTAATATAAAAAAATAACATTACCGATTGTTGATATGTCGAAGTTGACATTTTTAGGTATACAGAATTTAAGTGGTTACCATTTATCAGATTGTTTATTAGCTCTTTTAATATAACCGATAAATAATTTACATGACAACACCCTAAAATTATTGTCTTTGCAGTAATAACTATTTAAAGTGTTGAAGAAGAGAAAAGCTTTACGCCTTTTCTATGTGGAACGAATAATTATCCACGGTGTTGAAGGAATATTTATACTTCAAAGCTTTGTCAAGAAGTGATGTTACACACATGGATATATGCCATACTATATATTGATGTAAGGATACGATTACTATCCAACGAAATTAAGAACCTCTAAGCGTGATAAGTGAACCACAACATAATACACATTTGAGACTATAACTTATGTAAGAAGAAGTCTTCACTCATCTCTATTTAGTTCATACGTATTCGTTGTGGTTGAGCATTTCTTTACACACACACACACATATATATATATATATATATATTTATACACACACACACACACACAAAAATTATATAAATATATACGTTGCCACTTACGTAGATATATAGCTGACTTAATTATTAGAAGCAAAATCAACCAAACTATGCATATAGACAAACAGGCAACACAAACTCATTTACATACATTGATAAACATGCAATAAAAAAAATATACATATACATAGGCATTTTCTACAGCCCATCCAAGAGATTCCAACATGATAAAAAGTGAGTCTTAACATTATATAAATGAGTAAGATGTAACGGTATACAAGAAAAATAAAAACTAATATTAGATAGGAAAATGATTTGTTTGATGCCTTTTTTATGAAATTGTGGTTTGGTCTCTAATATTTTTTTTTTCTGTATGGTTAAAATTGTCGTTAAACTCTTTGAAAGGATGCAAAAGAGTAACATGTGTTAGAAAGTTAGCAGAAAATGTTACGTGAATCATATAATTTACTATTTAAGGGTAATCAAGAAGTTTTTATATGATTTAACTTATATGTATCATACAAATGATTTGTCCCATTCGATTTCTAATGTTGTTAGTAATTCAAAAGGATTATTTTGCAATATTTTAAAGAGTTTAGAGACTTTTTACCCACACAAAAAAGTATTGGAAGACCAAATCATAACTTCACAAAAATGTTAGAGACGCAAGTTATCTTATTAATTAATGAGTTTGAAACATCTGTACCATTAATGAATTGCAATGCTTTTTTTTTTTTTCTTTGAAAAAAAAAAGATATTTTAGATTCAATATTATATGTTTATGCTTTTTCTTTTGTATTATTATTATGTCTTAGTTGTTGTCTTACTCATGTTACATTGGATTGTTTTTATTTTATACAAGTACAACAAATAAACACTCTATTAATAGTACAAAATTCATGACCCAAATTCTGATTTAGGATTTTCTTTTCAGGAGCTTGTCCTCATATTGAGAAAAGAAAGTAGATCACTGTTGATAGGCAAATGCTAAAACTTGCGTTTGAAGTTTTGGAGATTGATTTGAAAATGTATGTTTGATTAAAATATATGAATTAGAATTAAATGAAATCTGATAGTCAAAATATATTCCAAAAGAAAATATGTAATATAGATCTTCATTTATTCATCTCATCGTTACGAGCTCTTTACACAAAAATCATTTCATTTCAGCAATTTCAGTAAGATGATGGAATGACTCTTGGCGGGTAGAGTTTGACAGTCAAATTAAAAAATAATAATAATAATAATTTGTAAAGCCGTTTCTTTTAAAATAACAAAATAATTCGCTAGGCCCACAACATGTAGATGCCATGTAGGATCGTTAGGGAGCCGACTCGGGCCCAAAAGCTTTTTTTGTTTCCTTACACTCGTAAACTTACATGTACGATATAAAACAGGGAACCTAGCAGGTGCCATTTAAGGAATGCTTTTGTCTAGAACATCATTTCAAACTAAATTTTTTTCCAATTCATTTTTGTTTTTTAATGAGAAATTAATAAAAATTTTAACTAGTTTTGAAAAGTTAAACAATTTTAATTCAAAAAGTTTAGTTTCAACCGGTGAATCTAATATAAGCTAGTCTCTAGTTACAAAAAGTAAAAACTGAACAAAAAAAACAAAAATTAGTTTCAAACAGCAAAAGGATATACATATAAGCTTACACGTGTTAATACAAAGCAGGAAAACTAGCAAGTAAATTGTATTTTCTATAGACTATATATTATAGATTAGAGGGACTGTAAAATATTATGTACATGAATAAATGTCATTTGTATATATCGCGTTTTCATTCACAAGCCACACGTGCTTATCTGTAAATTTCTATGGCATTGAGAAATCTGGAACTGATCAATCTTACTTTGTTAGTTAATGCGCAACGACAAGCGGATCTTTTTAATATGACGTGGACTCAGTGATGCGCTAATAATGTTTCTTTACATAAGAATATTAGAATAATAAGAATAAGTTTCTTAGATAATAACTAGAAAATATTGTTCATTGTAAGCTAAGAAGTAATAAATGCAATACTGTGAAAACCGAATATATATTGAGATGGTACGTACTTATATATGTGTGTTTTTCTCAAGTTTATAAACAAAAAAATATAGAAACTAATTAATTAAGACAATATATAACATTTATATATGTTCTTATTGATCAGAGGGTTTAATGTTTTATATTTTGTTTTTGATTCTAAGCTATTTTCTTTTTGGATTTTTATTTTGCTTCGAAGCTATTTTCTTTTTTGGATGTTAATAAAATGAGAAATAATGATAATAATGAAAAGAACAATTATGTTAATGATGCATTCATAAAAAATAAAAATAAAAATAAAAAAATAACAATTATGTTAATGATGCGAAAAAATATCCAGATTGATGTGGATTGGTGATTGAGTCAATCAGTGTAGTATATATACTTTTAACACTCGTTTAAATCACCATATGAAGATGGTTTTCGTGCACCATATAAAAAGTTTTTTTTTTTCTTAATATTTTCTTTCATAAAAATTTGAATTTATTATTTAAATTTACTTATCAAATTTATAATCCAAATGCGCCATTAGTTTCTTAACTACATAGAGCTTTTCTACATGCATAAAAAATAATAATAAAAAAGCGAAAAACAATTTTATGCAGTCTTTTTTCAATTTACAATTTATTTTCAGAACAAAAAAAAAAAAAAAGGGAGAAAGGAGGTGAAGGCCATCTCTCAGGAATTGGAGGGAGGGGGTGTTTGACAACAATAGATGAGTAAGATGATCTTGTATTAACACGACAAAGTGAAGGCTTTCTTTTTTTCTTTTCTTTTCTTTTTTTCTTTTTTTGTTTAAATGAAAAGGAGAAGATTGTATCGGTAGAGGATGACGTATCCAGATAATCTTAGATGGAGGAAAGCCCTTCGCATAATATATGGATCTCTCTCGAAGTGAATTGTCCATATATCCCAATCACAGGCAGTGACGACTTGAACCCAAAATCTTTAGTCGAGAGAGCAAGCCTGTTACCATCCGCTTAGTTACTCGTGGTAAGTGAAGGCTTTCTTATAAATGGGAATAGACTTCATCATGGAACCATAAGTCCCCTCAAAACCAAAGCCTTTAAAATGAGATGATAACAAGTACAGTGGATTTGGCAAGAGCATGAGAGTGGAGGTTTCGGCAGGAGCAGAAAAACACATGATACTAGAATCCGAAATGTGTCCTCTACGGAGCTCTACGGCTGTGGAAAGAATGGTGGTGTGGCTTGTGCACTTGACAATAAAACCATTAGGGAAAAAAAAAAGTGCTTAAATATGATGGTTGTTCTAGAGATGTTAAATATGGGCCGGACTAAGCGGGTTAACCCGTTACCCTCATTTTGACCTAAGGGCGGGCCTGGCCGGCCCGTCAAATGTTGGGCCCAGGCCCATCCTGTGCAATCACTAGAGTCAGACTGGGCCTAATTATTGAACTTAGCGGGTCGGCCTGGCCCTGTCTGACTATCCCATTTAGTCCCTCGGTCGGGCCGCCCGAAGCCCGGCCTGCCAATCCACCCGATTTTTTTTTTCATAAATTTTTTTTAACATATTATAAATTTATAATGATGTGTTTGTAAATTTTTTACTGTAAATCATTTCAAACATATATAGTAATTTTTTTTGAACTTCTAATTTATATTTTTTCTTCAAAAATATAGTAATCTGCTTTAAAAAAAAAGGGGGGAAAAAACTGTTGCAATGGCAATGCAACAGTAGGTGTAATTGTAACTTGTAAGTGTGTAACAATGAGAGGGGAAAAAAAAAAAAAGAGATAGGGAACCTGCTCAACGAATGCAACACACAGCCTATAATTAAGAATTGATACAAGAATTTGAGAACTTATATCTTCACAATGATGTTCCCGAGGGGTGTAGTGTAGGCAACTAGACCTTTTTTCAAAATTATTAAGCATTTAAAGTCTAATTATGTTATAATAATATTGCACTATTTTTCATCTATGAAGATTGAAGATTTTACAATTACTTATCTTATCGTATTTAGTTCTTTTATATTTTACAAAATGTTTTTTTTTTAATCTTTAAAGCCCGTTTACCCATTTATCCTGCCCAAATTTAAGCCCGTTTACTCGGTCAGAATTTAAGCCCGTTTACCCGACCTGATTTTAAGCCAGCCGAGCCCGGCTTACAATTTCAAAACTTCGGGCAGGCCCAACCCGGCCTGACTTTTCCTTTTCTTCTGTAAGGGTCGAGCTGGGCCACCTGAATTTACAGGATTAGGTTGTTCGGAATTTTTTTGCTACTATTTGATTGCAGCATATCATTATTAAAATAATATTGCTAATTTTTTAATATACCATAAAAATTTGTACGAATATTTTTTCTGAGTTGGTGAAGAGAGAACATTCGGAATTTATCATGGTGATATTGGTTTTTTTTTTAAAATAGAAATTCCAACTTTATATATATATATATATATATATATTTGAGGTTTAGGGATTTAAATTATACATGTTGTGTTGGAGTTAAGAGTAAACCGCAAGATTATGCATGTAACAATTAGAAAATCCGAACTTGAATCTGGAATGGTCTATTTAGGATTCGCAACCTTATTCCCCAATTATCCATCATGTTATGAATTCTTCTTTTGTTTTTGTTTTTTTTTTAACCTCAAGGTTTTAATATATGTGTTTTTCAGATTTTTAATTTTTATATCTTGAAAATAACAAATTAGGTAAACAATGTATCTGCGAGTGCTCTAAATCTGTATGGAAAACTTATATAGGTTAATCGGGTGATGAGATTGTTTTCCTTCACGGAACTAGCTGGCAAGAAGGCTACCTACCTCATTGCCATCCTAATCACACCCTCAATTAAGAGGGCTAGTGCCTCATAAAGCTATCTTTTTTTTTTTTTTTTCCATAAGAAATAGTATTTTTATCCACGGGTACGAGTATCCTTGGGTACCTGCTTTTCATACATTGAGTATCGGGAATAGGGATATTAAACAGGAACAGGACAAGTATGGAGATTAAGATTAGTCTCGAACTAAGTAAGCTTCCTCACCATATCACACAAACTCTGATATTTTTGTATATGTATGATAATATATATATATATATATATATATATATATATAGCATTGGTTTGAAGACCTTTGTATATATTTTATGTTTTAGAATGAATTTTAGGCATTTTTGTATTATTGGCGTTTGGATTTAGTTTTGAGACTTTGGTTTGTTATTTGTTGGAGTTTGGATTTGGTTTTGTGATTTTAGTTTGTTTTGATGAAACATATATAGTGGCTGAGTTATTGAGTTTCACATTTAAGTTGATGGAATTTTCTTTTGAGTTTTGATAATAATATTGCAAGAATCTTTTTTTCAACGAAGTCTTCATTGAAAGGCGTTACTTGTTGTGACAACAACACACGTCGTCCGCAAATACATTTAGCAAAGGGTGGCTTTTAGACCAGCAACACTTAGCATAATTTTATTATCTGAAATTTTAAAATCCTCAGTTTATCCTTAAAATTTAACTCAAGTTTACTCTTTATATCAGAATTTCAGTAAAAAAATATATGGGAAAAAAATGAGTTACATGCAATCATGCTAACAAAATGAACTAAATAATATTAATTTCCCCCCTTTTTTTGGTATGTTTTAACTAAAATTCTAATAAATTGGGTAAAGCACGATTAAATTCAGAATTCAAGGAGCAAAGTTAAAGTTTTTAAAGTTCAAGAGACAAAATGAGAGTGACCCTAAAATTTAGGGGGCATAGATGAAAAAAACTTTTTTTTTAAAATTAAGTTTCCTTTTTCTAAGTTCCCTTTATATTCTTGTAGTCTTAATACTTATTAAAAAAAAAAATCTTTGTAGTTATTTTGTTACTTTATCCTAATTTTGAGATACAAGGATTTGAATAGAAAAGGATGGATAGAATAAGCGTAAGTTAAGCCATATATTTTAAAGCCGGTCAATTATCTAAATCAAAGGAAAACCGCATAAAACTAATGTAATTATCCACAACATTCACGAATTTCTCTCCTAACCAACGAATAAAAATCATCACTTCTAAACTAAATTGTGGCCTCGCAAAAAACAAAAACAAAAACAAAAACAAAAACAAAATTTAATTAATTAATTAATTAATTAATTTTTCAAAAAGTGAGGAGAATTGATTTGTGCACACTAATTAAAACCGAAACTTATAACCAAATTCTACCATATTTGCTAAATCAAGCTTTTTTTTTTTTTTTTTTTTTTCACGCAACCTTTCCCTTGCAAACCAACCCGTTTTCTCACCAAAAAATGGATACTAACACCAGCCATGATAATCAACATGATCTTTTCCGTCATGATTACCACGATCGTCACAAGCTACGCAAGTTACGTTCATTCAAATTCCCCAAACATCCTTCCTCCTCAGCCATTGCCGCCGACTTCAACATTCCCCGGTACACTAGCCTAAAGGACTTGACGGACGCCGAAGCAACCTACAACAATATCCACATTAGGAACCGCCTCGTCAAGAGCACAGCCTCGACTTCTTACCTGCAGTCGTCCGGCGCCATTATGTTGGCTGATCGGAGCCGAACCTTCTTCGCTTCTTTCTGGGAGAAGCTGTATAGGAACAAGGCCGCATTGTGTTCGTGTTGGAGGGTTTATGTTCGCGACCCGATTAGGGCTTGTTTTCGCCCGATAGTAAGGTTTTTTCTTTGCATTGTCGGGTGAGATTGGTGACGGAGATCTCGTTGATTGTGGTGCGGGGATTCCAAGGATTTTGGAGCTGATTCGAGTAAGATATCTTGCGTACTATGATGTTTTAATTAGTTCGATATTCTGTTAACCATTGTTTGTTAGGATTTTGATATATTTTATTGTTTTTTTCGTTCATTTGTAAATATGAACTAGAAATTAACACTAATATTGTGTTGATTCCTGTACAAACGGCTTGTCTCAATGTAATGATTCTCCTCCAGCTTGTTTCGTATGTTCATTTTCAAAATGGGTGGAAAATAGCAAAAAAGTATTTTTCTCAACTTTTTTCACTGTTCTTCTTATTTTGAAAAAAGATTAACATATCATTCTTAAACATATTTTGTACAATATCTTTTTAGAATATTTTTGAAGTCTTCTTCCAATCCATTTTATTCCCAACACAATTTCTTCTCATTTTATAACTTTCCAAACTAATTTTAGACTATTTTTATTTTTAAGAAGGATTTTTTTTTTTTTTTTTTTTTTACACATCCAAACACCATATCATTCTCAAAATGAAATTATTTTCTCATTTTAAACAAAAAAATTTTAGATTTTGAAAATGAGTGTACGATCCACAGTTAATGATTACAGTAATGCTTTCAAGAACTATAAACTCTTATGTATTAAATTTAATCAAATGGTATTAAAATATAAGACTTCAAAATGCAGTGTCTCAATTAGGCATATGCGCTCATACATGAAATGCAAATATATATATATATATATATAGATGTAACTGCGTTTTCCTTGTAGAATGAAAATTGATTTCTTAAAGGATACACATCCTATTATTCTATAGAAAATCTAACATATGTTCATTTCTTAACATATAATCCGGAGTATACCCAAATATCTTGACCAAAAAATAGGGTACAAACAAAACTTCCTTATGGCAATGCAAAAGTTGGACTTTCTTCTCGACGAAAATTGAATGCATTTGTCAAACTTGCACTGATAAATCCCCCAACTTCAGGCTTTCTCGAAAGAGAGTTTCTCAATGTAGGGATAAATTCATGGGCGGTGCATATATTATTCCTATTGAGCACTTTATAAGTAAAGTCTTTGAACTTGAAAGATTGATTACGTCTAAATTGTGTCTAGATAAAGCGATCAATTATAGTATAATGAGAACGGTCAATCTTATGAGAAGGTGACAAATACACAAACAAGACAAATTATTAGAAATAATTGTTTTAAATAAATAAGCAATATAAAATTAAAAAGAGTAAATATTTTTGGATTTTTGAAACAACTAAATTAATAATTAATTAAAAGAAAGAAAAAGATTGAGAAACTTTGAAATCCTTTTTTCAATACCAAAACTCTAATCTTATAATTCAATTACAAATTTCACCTCCTAAACCTGTAATCGGAAAATATGAATTTGAAACATAAGTGTTGATTAAAAAGTATTAGATTTAATTAATCTCATCTCGCTAAAACAAGCATAATTATTTCTATAACTTATCTTAAAGTGACAAAATACTACCGGCAGAATGCAATAAAGGATATTCTTACAAAAATAATAAAAAGAAACCACATCTCATTAGTGATTGTATGCATTGATTATGATAATTAAAATCACTGTCACTATAGAAATAAAAATCATAAACATTAAATCGAAGAGATGAAAGAAATTAAAAATAAGCGTTAAGAATGAAAAAGATTATAAACTAAAGTAAGAACGCTAGCAGACAAAGATTTCTCCAACTTAGCCTTCCACTATCGGTATCCCACTCACAAAAAAGTGTGTTACTCACCTCACACTAGTAAGAAAACTAAGGAAACAAAAATTGAAAATAAACTGATATTTATTAACTACTAAAATCTCACAATTCTTGAATGAATATTACTACAAGTAGAGCTCTCTATTTATAGTGTTTTAGAGGCTCAACTAAAAAGGGAAACAAAATAAAAAAATGGGAAACTAAAACTAGAAAATAAAAATTAGGAAACTAAAAATAATGTTACAATTAATTTGATAAATTAATTATTTGATTTGAGGAAGAAATTGGGCTGATTTGATTCTCTTAGAGGACTTTCTTCTAAAGAAAAAATTCTGAAAGTGAAGGAATATTACACACATTAGCTACATGGCACGAATGGAATGGATGTTGTAGATAGAGAGGCCACGTGGCTTTCTTCAATTTGCTGCTTAGTTAGCTTGGGAGCTGATGTGATCCATGTCTCAATTGCATGAATTTTTGTCCATGACTTTTGCACTTCTTATAAATCTACAAATAAATAAGCTAAAACTAGACGTTTTTCAATTAAATCATTTTGAATAAAAATCATGGAAATGTTTAATTAAAGCTCAAATATTCAGCAATTACTCAATAATAAACATCAAAGAAAGTGCACTTTTGTACACTAATCAAAGATATATATGACCTGTTTGATACAGCTTATTAGAAGCTATTTTTGATTTTTTTTTAGTCTAAAAGTTACTTATAGAAGTGTTTAGATAATCCCCCTTTTGAGAAAATTACTTAAATAACCACCTTTTTAATCTACTGACCAACATGACAAAAATTCCCGATTCTTAACCAACATAATACAAATTGTAGTTTGCTTAAGCTTAAATTTATATCATATTAGTCTAGTGTTAATTTTTTGTATCTTGTTGGTGCAATGCTTTTTAAATTTGTGTTCAGATGCTTTACCCTAATCTTTCATGAGTCTAAACGTTACTTATATAAGTATTTGAATAATCTGTCAGAAAAGCTTCTAGTATCCAGAAGAACTTCCTATCAAAGTCATAAAATATGACTTCTGGAGCAAAAAAAAAAAAACTTTTAAATATACTTTGAAACTTATATTAGAGTTTAAGATAGTAATTATAAATTTTATATTGTCATTCTTATTACTTATTATAAAACTTTAATATAATCTTGACTTCAAAAACTCTTTTAAAAATGTGTTTTCTAAACACTTACAAGGAAGAAAGGAAGAACGAAATTATGTGTCAATATATTTTCCTAAATATGAATTTTTTTTAATTTAAAAATTGGAGATTCAAATAATTTTGATAATCGATGTTAAATTAACTTTTTATTTATTTGTTTGCAAATGCCAAGTTGGATTATAGCTAGTTCATGCAATTTGGGATGAAATTTGCTAGGGCATTTGAAGCAGTCCAAGGGTGGGCCTGCGGACATGGTCCAGAGGAGGGCACAGTAGAGTTGTACTTTCCTTGGGCCCAATTTATCCTTTTATCGTCTATTCAAACACCAATTTGTTTTCCAATATATATATATATATATATATATATACACACACACACACACACTATGTATTTATTTATTAAATTTATGAAGGTCCTCGTTATATCCTAATCTATCTTTGTTACAATTTGACTTATACAATTACGCTAAAACCTATTGAAATATACTCTCTCATGAATAACTCACATCAACAATAAACAAAACTAGTATTTTTAAAAAAGAAAAATAAAATCCCAGATTAAATATAAAATAGAAGTAGTTTTTTTTAATTTAAAGTATAATAGTATTTTTCAGCTTTCAAAAAAAAAAAAAAAACACATCTCCATATTCTTCACACTCACAATTTGAGAAGATTGGTGACTTTCATATTGTTGTGAGTGAGGAAGTTCTCGAGACCTGAGATTTTTAAGTGTCGTATGGAGTGTTTTCCTTTCGGTTTTTTTGATAACTTTTTTTTTAAATTCTCAACAAAAGATTAAATGTTCTTTTTATTTTTAATTGTGACTATATGATTTTTGTGCATGCATGCTAATAAGATTTAGCGACAAATTGAGTTGTGACTAAAAGTCACTTTTAGTCAGAATTCAACTTTTGTTGTCATTAAAACTTTTAATTACAGATTTTTAAGTCACAATTTTTACCGTGACTGAAAATCTTTTGTTTTTTGTCTTTTCTTTTTTTTTTTTTTTCGCTTTTTGTTTTTTTATAGTGTGTTTCCATTTGGATGAGATTAGATATTTTTTATCCAAAAGAGGAGAGCCAACTGATTTCCCAAAAGTTTTGGACAAGAAGGGGCTTATGTGAATTCTTTTGGAAACAACCTGTTTTTGTTTTGTTTTGTTTTTGTTTTTTGTTTTTTGTTTTTTTCTACCTTTGGATTTAACCTAGCTATATTGAATGTAGTATAAAAATGAATATTATCTATTGATTTTTTTTTCCAATGACATAAGAAAAAGATAGCATTTAACCATAAAAATGAATTCGGCTTATATATCTTCTCACTTGTAGTCATCTTTTGCATCCCTTCAATAATACTATCACGACATTCAAGAAATATTATATAATCCTTTGATTAAAAAAATAATTCTTAATGACATGAACAAGATACAAGTAGAGAAAAACATGAGTCAAATCCCGAGATAATAACGATAGTGTTATTAGTTCCAACAATGTTAGTTAAATGTAGCAGTCTCTACTCAAACATCACTATTAGCCCCCTAACGTGTTCAGCAAATTTTGTCGTTACTTTGTCTTAAACTGCAAGACTTTCAATAATATCTGTCTCTCCCTAGCCTTTTTTTTTTTTTTTTTTTTATAAAATAATTATTGTTACTGTTATTATTATTATAAGATAAATTCCAAAAAAAAAAAAAAAAAACCACCTAGCTAACTGAGAGAGGAGAGGGAGGGTCAACCGAAGTGCCAAAAAATGGGGACAAAAACGGAACTGTGGACTGGGCCTAATCCTACGGTCCAGAAAAATAATGTGGCTGTAGATGGTCACAATCTGACGGCATCACCGTTCCCAACAACGACAAAAGCTATCTCTATAGCCTATAATTGCTTTGGCCAACGAAAGCAAATATTAGTATATCAAAGAAAACAGAGAAATACTGACCCTAATACGACGGCGTCTCAGTCGTTCTTTGTCGGCTTGTCGGTTTCCCTATTCCGCTAAAATACACTATATTTATACCTCTGTCTCTCTCTCTCTCTCTAAACTCCTGCAAAAGAAGAAACGGGTTTTGCAGTTTCCTGTTTTAGGTTAAAAATTATCAGCCCAAAACCTCCCTCTCTCACACCAGAGTACTCCATATATATATATATATATATATATATATATAAAGTGACCCTTAAAAAAAAAAAAAAAAACATTCCAGGGCAGTAATAAGAAAAATTAATAAATAAACAAAACAAAAAAACATAGGGTTTCAAATTTAAGTTTAAAATAAATAAATAGATAAATAAAATAACGTATATATCTTCACGCTAGAATTCTGAAAAAAGAAAATTTTATTAGATGCATTAATCTAATGGTATTTAATACAGAATTTAACTATTTACAACAGAACCTAATTCAAAAACAAAAGACCATTAAAAAAAGTAATAAGCCTATACATAAATACATATGTAGTGCAATATGTATATGATTGCATATAAAGCATCTATGACCTCTACACTTTTCCATATATAGCAATATGTATATCATGCATATACAAATGCATATAAAGCACCAATGACCTCTACACGTTTACATGTACAGCAATATGTATATCATGCATATACAACATCTATACACCTATATTCGCTATATATATAGATGAATATTTTTTAACATTTTTTTCCTGTAGGATAGGGTCATAGGGGGTGGTGTTCTTATTGCGTGACTGCTAAGAGGATTTTTTCTGTTGGGATTTTTGGAGTGGTAGTGGTACTATGAACATATATATATATATATATGTATATTTGTATCGCTGGCTTAAAATTTGCGAAAAAGGCAAGAATAAACACTGAAGGCAAGAAAAGGGAAAAAGAAAATTGTGATCATGATCTGATGGAAGCTTGATTTTGGATTTTCTTTTCGACTGATGCCACGTGTACGGTTTATGATTGATTAAAATTCGCGTGGCCAAATTAACTCAAGAAAAAAAAAAAAAAAAAGTGATCAAAAGAGATTAAAATCCCTCAGGTAAATCTCTGTCTCTCTATATAAATATGTTATTAATCCGGAGACCCTAGAAGGCATGCACAACTGATGAGAAGAGACTTATGTGCGTACGATCGAAAGAAAAAGAGAAAAGGGAGGAAAAAAAAAAAGTACAAAAAAATAAAAATAAAAAAAATAAAAATAAAAAGCCATATAGCTGAATCAGATAAAAGCCTCCTCAGACTTTGCCGGGTACTATATATATATCTCTCTTTTTCTACTCTCTTCTGTGTCTTTACTTATTTCCAAGTTTCTGTTTCGAAACCCTAGGAGATCATATCAAGACATTTTATACCTGATCATCAATATATATATATATATATATATACATATAATATTCTTCACTTCAATACTATAAAAGCCACTGTTCTACACTGTTTGATATCATCATATTCACAAGAGATCGTTACAACAATATATATATATACACACACACACTCATATAGAGTAAGAAAGGGAGTAGAAAAATGGAGGTGGCGAAGAAACCGGTAGAAGCAGCAGCAGGTATGATGAGGCTGGAGATGGGCGGCAGCGGCAGCGTCGGAGGAGGCGGCAGCGGAGGAGAAATGGCGGCGGCGAGGATGGAGGTGGTGTACGAGATGGTGGGGAGAATGGGGGCGTGCAACGCGGTGGTGGTGTTCAGCAAGAGCCGGTGCTGCATGTGCACGGTGGCCAAGCGCCTCCTCTTCGGCCTCGGCGTGGGTCCCGCGGTGGTCGAGCTCGACGAGCACGTCGCCGGCCGCGACATCGAGGCCGTGCTGAGTCAGCTCATGGGCAGCGGCGGAGGAGGAGGAGGAGGGGCGGTGCCGGCGGTGTTTGTTGGGGGGAAGTTCTTGGGAGGAGTGGAGACCCTCATGGCCTGCCACATCAACGGCACTCTCGTCCCTCTCCTCAAGGACGCCGGTGCTCTTTGGCTTTGACTTTTAGAAGTTTGACCCCTTTTTTTTTTCTTTTATTCCTCTTTATATATATATATATATATATATATGTTTCATAGAGGATTTTAAGGCGTTAGGTATATGAAAAAGATCAGTTAATCTTGTCACCCTTTCTCTCTCGAGATTTGGACTTTTTAGTCATTGATGAACTCTTAATATTATATATAATCTGTTATATGTATCTAATTAACTTCATGCGTGTAATTAAAGAGTAGTTCTACTTTGTCAGCCAAACAGAAGGAGAAAGTTCTGATCAATATATGTTTAAAAACTTGTCATGTCTTTAATTTGGCTCTCTTTGTTTTTCGAGACGACAGAAAATAAAATAAAATAAAATAAATAAATAAATGTTTTTAGCTAATATATATCATGCAAGTTTTTAGTTTTCGGGTAAGCTAATTATCGAATATTATATATATATATATATGACACATGTTTTAGTTAGAGTTTGATCGTGATCAGAATGATCAATGTTGTTAATCAATGTGCATCTTATGCTTGGTCATCCATTTTTCTTCAAATTTTTTGTTTCATTTTTAAATAAGGGTTATAATTTTATTTTAACTTTTTTGTTTTTCAAATAAGGGTTAATTTCTTCTGGTAGAAAGGGGTGACAGAGGGTTCCGCGTGCCAAAATGTGATATATATATATATATATATATTTTTTTTTTTTTCAAATAAGGGTCAATTTCTTCTGGTAGAAAGGGGTGACAGAAGGTTCGGCGTGCCAAAATATGATATATATATATATATATATATATTGGTTGTACAAAAGGAGTAATAGGGTCTTACGTCCACGTCCGTACGAAAAATACCAAGGTGATGTATTGCATGTGCCAACTATGCCCTACCGTACTAGGAAAGTGTTCATGTTGTGGGACTGAAAATCCTAAAAATGATGGGGTACTATCAAATCTTTTTTTTTTTTTCCTACCAAAACAAAGTATGCCCTGCCAGACAAATTAATTTAACATATTAATCCTCCTTGAAACTTATGTACACACACAAACACACACACATCAAATCTAATATAGAAGTTGATCATTAATTAAGCTTGGTTAAACCCGACTACATTATTGATAATGTATCATAGGTAGTTAGTTAGGTGTTCATTCTCCCTAGAAAAAAGTCTTTGATTCGAGTCACTCCCATCATGCTGGTTTGATTACCTTCGGGATGTCGGTGGACCATATGAAGTGACCTGAGATTATTTGGATTTCAACCCTGCCCTTAAAGAAAATTATAAAATTTGGTAGTTAATTAACTATAAGTATGATTAAGCGGACATGAAATGGCATTCCAAAGCCAAACAGCATCCCACAAGGTCATCCATGGAGTACTCTAAATATCTCTGTAGAGGAGAAAAAAAAAAAAAAAAGATATATATAAGGCAGTTGGTACGACAGACTAGCACAAATCATAACGGGCCTGCTGTAGTACTCTTGCATGGAAAAATGATTGCATGGCGTATATCACACCCACAGTGATGAGAGAGAGAGCTATATGTTTTATTTGTATTTATTTTCTGAATTATTTTTGGGATATATATATATATATATATATATTGGTGGAATGTTGTACGAAATCATAGTTGAGATATGAAATTTGACTAGTATCTTTCCCATTCCCTGGAATAGAAAAGCATGTGATCATCACATTTTATTTTCCTGTCTTCCGGCCCCCTTTGACCGTTTTCAAACTTTGTTTGTTTTGACTCTTTGACTACCCAATCTAATTATTCCTTCCTAACAATATACATGAAAACTGATATCTGTTTTTATATATATTTCTTTTTTTTTTTTCCTTGTTACAAACGTTTTTACACCAATTTGGTTTGCACACTAAGTCTTTTACTCTATATCAATCTTCATAACATAACCATTTAACAATTGTTTTTTGATGTCGTCTATGCAAGCCCGTTTTGTAGTATTTCCCAGCATGTAGCTGAGTTTGTGGGATAGTTCTCGCACATTTATATAAACTTCTTATCGAACACACACACACACGTATATATTTATATATGCATTATATATATTTAGGTATGTATATATATATTTATATATGCATATAAATATATATATACATACCTAAATATATATAATGTGTATCTATCTTTTACTTGCTATATGGAAGGATGGAGTGTATGGTCATTAGGTTAACTAAACTATACAACTCAATATATGGAGAATTTGCCGATGAAACACTAATTAAGAATTGAATATAATGAGTTTCAAGTAATTATAAAATCCATTGTATTCTATGGCATGTGAGAAGTGGTAATAATTTTTAGTACTATTTATATATCACTAATGATATTACTAATATATACATGGCTTTGAAGGGGATTATGTTTTGATATATGTCTAATATCCTAATCATGAGGTCCTCGAAAATATGCGTATACATATATATGTCCAAATGTCAATTTGATTGAACATATGTATCATGTAAGTGTAATGACATGATATCTATACCCGATTTACTGGAATAAAATTTCTATATATATATATATATATATATATATAAAAGTAACTCAAATATTTTATGCTATTTGTTTAATATGGATGAAAAGTGAAAGGAAAGAAGAAAAGTGGAGGGAGGAGTGGAATTTTTTTCTTCTTTTTTAAGGTGTGTTTGGTTGGAGTGATTTTTAGAAGAAATGAAAATTAGAAAGCTCTTTAAAGGAAAGAAGAAAAGTGGAGGGAGTAGTGGAATTTTTTTTTTTTTTTTAAAGTGTGTTTGGTTGGAGTGATTTTTAGAAGAAAATGAAAATTAGAAAGCTCTTGTGGGGTCCATAATTTTTTCTCTCTCCAAAAGTGGAGAAAGAAGGAAGGAAAGTAAAACGAATAAAAATTTCCAGCCAAAAAAAAAAAAAAAAGAGGTAAAACTAACAAAATTATTAAAATGATCATCATATATTAAAAAAAACTTTGAAAAAGCACAAAAAGGGCAAAATAGACATTTCATTAGTAATACTACTTTTTTCCCTATTCATTTTTACCTCCTATACCAAATAACAAAATAGAATATGATATTCTTCCTTCTTACAATACTAAACAACAACAAAAATGCCAAAAAGTCATTTCACGAGTTTAATACCCGTGCGTTGCACGAAAAAGGAAGAAAAAATAAATAAAAAAATTGAGTATTATATAATAAAAGCAATTGGTTAAGATAAATATTATAATTATAATAAATATAATTTTTCTCAAAATCTCTCCTAATAGTAAAGATGCAAAATCAAAATGACAATAGTACTAACAATAATAAAAATGAAAACAAAAGTAAAAAAATAAAAAATTCTTCTGTAGTCATACTCATTTAAAGAAAAAAATTAAAACAAAAATAAAACATAAAGCAAAAAAAAAAAAAACAAAAATCTTTAGATTCAAAAGAACCGAAAAAAATTAACCCTAACAAAAAAATTATAACAAAATAAAAAAAATATATATATATTCCATTTTCTCCTTTTTTTTACTGTTTAAAAAAAACCAAAAAAAAAATAAATTTTAATTAGGTTATATACATGCAAAAACATTAAAAAAAAGGATTTTTAAATTATAAAACAAAACAAACAAAAAAGACACAAAAAAAAAAACTGCATGCATAATTCTTTAAAAAAAAGGGTTTTTTAAAAATATAACAAAAGAAACAAAAAAGACATAAAAAGAAACCCAGAAAAAAAAATCCGAAATAAAGATAAATAATTTAAAGTAAAAAATCGTTTAAAAATCAAAAAAAGCTAAAGTGAGCAAAAACAATATTAAGAAAAAAAAAAAAACAAACTCTAAATAGGGGTAAAACCGGTAACACACTGTAGGAAAAAGAAAAGTAACTAAAAAATAGGGGTAAAATGGTAATTGTACTGTGCGGGCTATACTGTGCGGGTAGCCGGTAATTTCTGCATTAGGGGTAAAAATGTCAATTCACTGTAGATGGAGGAAAGCCAACTAAATCAGAGGGGCAAAAAAGACTCTGTACTGTAGACAAAACAGTAAAATATGTGAGGACAAAACTGTCCTTTCACTGTAGATAAGCCAAAATCAACACATGGGATAGGGGTAAAATCATCATTTTACTGTAGAAAAAACAGATACTGTACATCAGTGTAGCAAAAAGTACTGTACATTACTGTACAGTACTATAACATAAGCAATAACAAAAAAAAAAAAAAAGCAAAAGCAAAAGTCACTGTTCATCACTGTAGAAAGAACAGTTAAACCCTTGCTCTCCTTTAGTATATTAGTATAATATGAAATTATAGAAAACAACAAAAGCCTCCAATGCTTCTAATCTCTTATATATATATATATATATATATATATATATATATATATTTCAAAAATGTGAATTGAGAATGCATTGTTATTGGACAACACCAAATACACCACAACACAAATGCCCAGTCTCACACGCGTTAACCATCATAATAATAACTATGACCCGTCCATTCATTATCGCATGGACAAAAAGAAAAAAAAAATTGACTTTTATTGTAGAACATGAGGAAGGAAAAAAAAAAAAAAAAAACTTTATCCTTGAACGCGTTTAGTTGATTTCAGTAATCAATAAGAATCACATAAATGAGAAAGTGATAGAAGATAATATGATTTCAGGAAATCTATATTAACACGTTTGGTTGATTTTCAAGAAATCTATATTACTGTGTTTAGTTGTACACGATAATGTAATATTTTTATTATTTTTTAAAAAATGAACAATTTTTAGTATTTTAAGCCTCCTTTGGTTCATTTTTTTAAAAGACAATTAGTTATAATTTTTATTAATTTTTTAAAAAAATAATAAAAATTAAGATGAAAAATTTAAGTTTCAATTGGAACATCAAACAGTTAAGATTATGCATATCTTACTTTCAAAAAAAGAAAATTTATGCATATTTATCAAAATATATATATATATGCAGATATGCCGTACACTGTTTTTTAAATATTAAAAAAAATCAAATACCTAATTAATATTTATTTTAACGAAAATACCTAATAAATTTTGAAAGTTTAATTCAAAAATTAAAGCAAACGAATTTTTAAAATAAAATTTTGAAATTTAAAAAACAAAAGAAAAAGAAAAAATCTCCTCCATAATTGTCACTTTCCCTCTCTCCCCAAAGCGAAAGTGTTGCAGGTAGCTACGTTGAAGCTTGGCTAGGGTTAGAAGGATCTGGTGGCTTAGGCAAGGCTGGTGAGAGAGGTCAGGCAGTGGGGCGAAGAGCATATCGGAAGTTCGCGGTTGCAATGATAGGAGCTACGATTGTGGGCTTTAACGGTGGTGGGATTGGTGACGACGGGGCTACGATGGTGGACTACGACGGTCGTGGGCTGCGACAATGGTGATAGGATTGGCGACGGTGGGGCTACGACGGAGATGATGGTCTGCCGGTGGTGGGATTGGTGACGGCGGGGCTGCGATGGAGATGGTGGCCTGCCGGTGGTGTACAACTATAGCAAAAAGTACTGTATATTACTGTACAGTACTGTAGCAGAAGCAACAAAAATAAATATAAAAAATAAAAAAGTAAAAGTCACTGTTCATCACTAGAAAAAATAGTGCAACCCTATTTCTCCTTTAATATATTAGTATAATCAGTAATACTACTATCCCAATTCATTTTTACTTTTATTTTTTCCGCTGACTATTCATTTTTACTTGCTATACCAAATAACAAAATATAATATGATATTCTTCCTTCTTATAATACTAAACAATATTAAAAAACAAACAACACCTTTTCTCTGCTTCTTACTATACCAAATAACAAAATATAATATGATATTCTTCCTTCTTATAATACTAAATATAATATGATATTCTTCCTTCTTATAATACTAAACAATATTAAAAAACAAACAACACCTTTTCTCTGCTTCTTATTTTTTATGTCCTTTTTTTAAAAAAAATTTAACAAACAACACCTTTTCTCTTCTTCTTATTTTTTATCTCTCTCTCTTTTTCTTTTTTTTTTTTTTTTAGGTCCTGGTTTCTTTTCTTCTTACAAAACATAGTGTTAATTGTTAAAGTCCCAAATTCATGCATTCACAAGGATTCAATGGTTTATGGAGCTTATATAATGATGTTGTCTCCATTATTATATCCTTTAAGATTGATTAAAAATGAAATTTAAATGAGAGGATTAAAAGGAGGAAAAAAAATGTTGTCCGATCGGGTAGAGTAAAGATGAAAATGTCGTCACATATATACATGCACCACTTCTATTTCCAATTTTCAAATTTTAATTAAACCTTAATTTTTTTAGAAATTTCAGTTGTGATCTTATTTTACATATATACAGAACTACTAAAATTGTATCCTTAAAAAAAAAAAAAAAAAACTAAATTGTATCCCATTTAATAATTAAAAGATATATTATGCTTCAAAAAATAACATCGAATTTTTTGTAGTTCCTGGTGTTTTGAAAAATTTTTCTCGCTTGTATAGATAATAATGATATTCATGATGGAATACTTAAAACTAAAATTTATGCAAATCATCATATAGACAGGGATATAGATAGGGGTAGAGTCACGCATAATTCACACTTAACTTTTGAATTTTCAATTTTTATACCTAAATATTTTTAAAAATTTTAGTTGCCAACCACGATCAATAGCTAAAATGTATAACCATGTTCCCATCTATTAAAAATTATCTCTCTCTTTTTTTTTTTTAATAGCGTCCTCACTAACCATCCGTCCTGATTATTTGTATCGAGAAGGTATGTTTACCAATTATATTTCATAAATGTTACAATAAAATTATCAATAACAAATTTTATACCAAAACTAGATTCATTTGTGTGGCCAACTAAATCAAAATATTTTTTCATAATAATTCTATTTCATGAGTTTTAGTAAAATCTCATTAAAACTAGATCTATATTCATATTTATTTCCTAATAATACTAAAAGAGTCGGTTAGAGGCACATGGGTCATCCAAAACGATCTCCAAAAGTTGTTTTTAATTCTACCTCTCTTCGGTTGTCTAGGGGCCCCTGGTTCGGTGATATCAAGTGTTTGATTTAGGCCCCTCTTGTTGTGAAAGGGGGTGGGTTCAAATCCCACCTCTTATGTTTTGTCTTTGTTTTTGTTTTTTTTTGTTTTTGTTTTTTTTTTCTTTTTCCGTTCGCTTTTCTTTTTTATTTTTTTAAATAAAAAACTTCTATAATTCTTTTACTTCTTTTTGTTTGTGTTCTTAATTCTTATTTTTACTTTTCTATTTCTACATAAATTCATCAGAATTTTTTTCCTAATACGTTCCTTCATAAATGTGTTTCCCATTTTCCTTAAAAAAAAAAAAAAGTGTTTTCCTTAAATTCACATATAAAATATGTATCTGAAAAACTTTTTTTTATGCAACTTTCAATAATTAAAAATAATAATTACAATGAAATTTAAAATATTTTTCATTGAATTTTGCAAGAATGTTCTTATATCTATTTGGAAGGATGCAACTTCTTAATTGCCGCGGTTTCTACTCCCGCTAATAGTTTAGTACACTCTTTGTTGTTACTATGGGGTCCTCAAGCACAAGGCGATTTTACTCGTTGGTGTCAATTAGGTGGTCTATGGATTTTTGTTGCTCTCCACAGCGCTAGGTTTTATGTTACGTCAATTTGAACTTGCTCGATCTGTTCAATTACGTCCTTATAATGTAATCACATTCTCCGCTCCAATTGTTGTTTTTGTTTCTGTATTCCTGATTTATCTGTTAGGTCAATATTCAACTTTTTTCTTCTTCCACAAAAATATTTTTCACAAATGTAGAAATTAAATAGCATCATCATTATAAAATTACAATATCTCATTATTTTGGTAAAAATTATCAAATTATAATATTAATTATCGAATTATATAAACACTACACATGCAAAGCACGTATCTCTATCAATATATATATATATATATATCCTAATAATACTAAAAGAGTGGGTTGTGAGATGTCCTGCTCATTTTAGGTCGTCCGAAATAGTGCCCATAAGTTTAATTAATGCCATATTATATGTATTATATAATGAGTTTATTTTACGAAAGGTTTTAATCATTCATAATCTATTCATCTTTCGATTGCAAAGTTCAAGGCAACTCTATTTTATGAAAGGTTTTAATCACTCAAAATATATTCATCTTTAGATTGTAACTATTCAAGGCAAATTAAAATGCTCTAATATATACATCGTATCATGTTTTATTATTACAACTTCTAGCTAAAAAGTGTCTATTTTATGAAAGGTTTTAATCATTCACAATATATTCATCTTTCGGTTGCAACTATTCAAGATAACTCTATTTTATTTAAGATTTTAATCATCCACAATCTATTCACCTTTTCTCTACTTCTTAATTTTTATATCTTTTTTTTTTTGTGTGGTTAATTTAAGTCCTGGTTTCTTTTCTTCTTACAAAACATAGTGTTAAAGTTCCAAATTCATGCATTCACAAGGATTCAATGGTTTATGGAGCTTATATAATGATGTTGTCTCCATTATTATATCCCTTAAGATTGATTAAAAATGAATTTTAAATGAGAGGATTAAAAGAGGAATAAAAGGAGGAAGAAAAAATGTTGCCTGATCGGGTAAAGTAAAGATGAAAATGTCGTCACATATATACATGCACCACTTCTATTTCCAATTTTCAAATTTAAATTAAACCTTTTGTTTTGTTAGAAATTTCGGTTATGATCTTATTTTACATATATACAGAACTATTAAAATTGTATCCTTAAAAAAAAAAACAAACTAAATTTTATCCCATTTAATAATTGAAACATATATTATGCTCCATAAAATAACATTGAAATTTCTGTAGTTCCTGGTGTTTTGAAAAAATTTTCTCGCTTGTGTAGATAATAATGACATTCATGATGGAATACTGTGTTAGGATTTCCTTAATTATGCAAATCAAACCCTAATTTTGCATAAACCTCAATATTCAAGATCTTGAACAATATGATTTTCACAATAGAATAATTAGGAGAGAACATACCTTGATCTATGATGATTTCCTTTAAAGAAATTTATTAGAGATGAGAAATCTTTTAGAAACTGTGTTTCTTTCTCTTGGCCATTTTAGGTTTTACAGACGTTTCAGATAGAGAGAAACTATCGATATATAGGTAGAGAGAGGACCAATTCCTAACCAGGCTTATATTCACATGTTCCATCATAGCGTGTAATTATTAGAAAATATCTCTCTATATTGACCAATAGGAATTTAGCACATAATATATTAAACCATAATTATCTTTTAATTAAATAAAAGATAATTATTTAAAATAAACCATGTGGGCCACTAAGATATTAAAAAATATCTAACATTCTCCTACTCGGCCCATGTGATATTATTCAACTTCAGGGTTTAATAATAAAAAGCTAAATCCTTTGTTGAATTGATCAAACCATAAATCATCATTAAGCAGAACTTAATAAGGATCACAGTGGTTGTACGGCATTAGTTCAACATAGTCCCTTCCATGTATCACAATATCAGTTCTACACTTAACGTAACTTGTAATGAGAGATAACCATAATGGTCTAATAGTAATGTCTTTGTCAGAGACAAATCCTGTTAATTCACATAATTCAACCATGTATATATACTAGCATAATAAAACAGGATGTACTAATATATCAAAAACAGTAATTAAAAGTGCTCAGTGAGTCAAATACATAAAGCTGCATAAACTTAAACATAATGTCAATAATGGTTTCCATTAATGCCCATTCTTTCGACATGTTCATTAAATGTTTTTGGTGATAACCCTTTAGTCAACGGATACGCAACCATGAGATTGGTGCTACTGTGCTCGATTGACACTCTTTGTTTCTGAACTTCTTCTTTAACGGCAAAATATTTCAATTCCATGTGCTTAGCACCCTTTGAATACTTGTCGTTCTTAGAAAAGAATACTGCTGCAGCATTATCACAATAAATTTTCAGTGGCTTGGCAATGCTGTCGAGAATTCCAAGTTCTAAAATAAAATTCGATAGCCATAATCCATGAACAATGGCCTCAAAGAAGGCCACAAACTCAACTTTCATAGTGGATGCAACAATGACAGACTGCTTCGCACTTTTCTATGAGATTGCTCCTCCAGCTAAAAGGAACAAGTAGCCAAATTAATGTGAATTTTCAAGTGTCCACACATCTAGCAAAATCTGAATCTGAATATCCTATCACCTTGAGATGATCGGATCTTCTGTAAGTGAGCATGTGATCTTTCGTTCCTTGCAGATTTCGCAAAACTTTCTTTGCAGCTTTCCAATGATCCAATCCTGGATTACTTTGATACCTGCCCAGCATTCTGACAGCAAAACTGATGTCTGTCCTGGTACAAGTCTGAGCATACATCAAGCTCCCAACAATAGATGCATAAGGAATTTGTTCCATATGTTTGCGTTCCAATTCATTCTTTGGGCATTGCATAAGGCTTAATTTATCTCCTTTTTGAATTGAAACAACACTTGAAGAGTACTTTTCCATCTTAAATCTCTCTAGAACTTTATTGTTATATGTTTTCTGAGACAATCCCAACAATCCTTGTGACCTGTCACGGAATATTTCAATTCCTATCACATAGGATGCTTCACCCATATCTTTCATTTCAAAGTTCTTAGAGAGAAACTTCTTGGTCTCGTGTAATAAGCCAAGATCATTAGTAGCAAGCAAGATATCATCAACATACAGAATCAGAAATATAAACTTGCTCCAACTGACCTTCAGATATATACACCGATCGATGGTGTTTTCCTTAAATCCAAAGGAAGTGATGGTATCGTTGAACTTAAGATACCATTTTCGGAAAGCTTGTTTAAGTCCGTATATTGATTTTTTAAGTTTACACACCATGTGTCCCTTTCCTTCAATTGCAAAGCAAACAGGTTGATCCATGTAAACTTCTTCCTCTAAATTCCCATTCAGAAAAGCGGTTTTCACATCTATTTGATGTAGCTCCAAATCATAATGAACCACCATTGCCATAATAATTCTCAATGAGTTATTTTTAGAGACAAAAGAAAAGGTCTCTTTGTAGTCAACACCATCCTTCTGAGTGAAACATACGGCAACAAGTCTAGCCTTATATTGTCCAACATTGCCATTTGAGTCGCGCTTGGTTTCAAAGACCCATTTACACCCAACTCTTTTACAGCCTTCAGGTAATTCAACAATGTCCCAGACTTCATTGTGATCCATTGATTTCAACTCTTCTTTCATGGCATCTAACCACTTAGTAGAATTAGCACTTTCTATGGCTTGTGAAAACGAAACTGGATCTTCTTCAATTTCTAAGTTAAATTATGACTCTTGCAGATAAACCAAATGATCATTCGAAATAGCAGATCTTCTTTCTCTTTGAGACCTTCTTAATGCTACTTCATTTGGTTCATCCACTAGAGGTTCATTGGCAACATCTTCATCATTGGGAGTCTGGTCATGCATTTGTTGTTCTTGTAAGTTGTCAAACTATTCAACAACTGTAGGAACAACAACCTAAGAATAAGTCATGGGTATAGGAATTTGTACCCTAACTTCTTGAATTTCCACGGTACGTGGTTCCATACTCCCACTAATGTCGCCATTTTCAATGAACCTAGCATTTCCAGTTTCAACAATTCTCGTACTATGGCCAGGACAATAAAAACTATACCCTTTTGATCTCTCTAGACAACCAATGAAGAATCCACTGGTTGTTCTTGAGTCCAGTTTCTTTTCATGTGGATTATAAATTCTTACTTCCACCGAGCAACCCCAAACATGTAGGTGCCTTAAACTTGGTTTCCTTCCCGTCCACAGTTCAAAAGGAGTCTTTGGGCCTGCCTTACTAGTAACCCTGTTTAACAAATACATGGCGGTTTTCAGAGTATGCATCCACAATGATAAGGGTAAAGAAGAATAACTTAACATGCTCCTAACCATATCCATTAATGTACGATTACGTCTTTCTGCAACACCATTTTGTTGCGATGTACCTGGCATTGTGCATTGCGCACATATGCCGCGCTTTTCCAAGAATTTAGCAAATGGACCAGGGCATTGTCCAGATTCATCAAACTTTCCATAAAATTCACCACCTCTATCGGACCTAACAATTTTCATCTTTATGTCCAGTTGCCTTTTAACCTCATTGATAAACACCGCTAAGGTGTCTACTGACTGAGATTTTTCATGCAACAAATAGACATAGCCATAACGTGAAAAATCATCAATAAAGGTGATAAAATACTTTTCTCCACCAAAAGATGGAACATCGAAAAGTCCACATATATCAGTGTGTATAAGTTCCAGGAGCTGTGTGCTTCTAGCTTGTGGCTGCTTTCTTAATTGTGTGTTTTGTGTGTTTTCCCTTAATGCAATCCACAGATATTCCAAGATCAGTAAAATCTAAATCAGGAAGGATTCCATTCTTTACTAATCTTTGTATTCTTTCTTTGGATATATGACCCAAACGTTTATGCCACAAGTAAGCTGAACTTTCATCAACTAAACCACGTTTGGTTCCGACATTATGATGTAAGGTCAACAGAGTCTCAGCAAATAAATTACCAAGTTTCAACTATATATAAACCTTCACAAAGAATACCAGAACCAATAAAATATTTATACTTGAATAAACTGAAACATCCATTTCCAAACTTAAAAGAATATCCAGCTGTATCAAGTTTCGATAAAGAAACTAAATTTCGAGAAACAGAAGGAACATAAAGAGTTTGAAAAAGATCTAAATGATGTCCAGTGTCTAAAATCAAAAGATACGTCCCAATGCGTTCAACTGGAGTTTGACTTGGTTTCCCATAAATTAAAACAAACTTTTCATTTTGGTTTATGGTTTGGATGCATCGTATTTGAAACATGAGTAGTACAACCAGAATCAATCCACCAAGTATTATAAGGAACTTCTGCTAAATTTGATTCGAAACATACGAAAGCACTAGGCTTACCTTTCTTTTCGAACCATGCCTTATGTTTCAGGCAATCTTTCTGATAGTATCCACGTTTATTGCAGAAATGACATCTATCATTCTTGTATTCCTTCTTGTGGATTTGGACAGATGACTTATTAATCTTTAGTGGTCCTTTATTGCCCTTTGTTGAGAAAATAAAAGGTTTTTATTATTAAACTTTATTTGTGGTAATGTGTGGCTTTTGGTTTTTGAGTAACCGGTTGTGGTTTAATGTATAGTTATGTGAGTTAATTTGGGAGTTTATTCTTGTTTTAGAAGTTATGGGCATTTGGTGACATTTATGTTTTTTTAACTATTAGTATTCTATGGTTGTTTTTGTAAGCCTATATAAAGGCATGCTTAGTTAAATGAACAGAGAGAGAACTTCCTCCATACTTGTCCTTCACGTTTTTTTTTTTTTTTCCAACAAAGTGGTATCAGAGCGTGCAGAGAGAGAGAGAAAAAACAAAAAAAAAAACCGAGAGAAAAATGGCCAACGGTGGAGGAATTGGTCTGCTTCAACTACCGATGCTTACCAAGCTCAACTACGACAATTGGAGCATCAAGATGAAGGCGTTACTAGGAGCACAAGACGTGTGGGAGATCGTGGAGAATGGTTTCCAAGAGGCAGAAGCTGGAGCCGATCAAGCGCAAAGAGACGCGTTAAAGGAGACAAGAAAGAAGGACAAGAAGGCCCTCTATATCTTGTACCAATCGGTGGACGAAGACACGTTCGAGACCATCGCCAATGCCGAGACGTCAAAGGCGGCGTGGGACAAGCTCCAATCGACTCATAGAGGAGCCGATTGTGTGAAAAAGGTACGGTTGCAAACTTTACGTGGTGAGTTTGAATCATTACAGATGAAGGAGACAGAGGTGATAGCGGAATATCACACAAAAGTAATGACCGTTGTCAACCAATTGAGACAAAACGGTGAAGAAATCGCCGATGTTCGTGTCATAGAGAAGGTTCCACGGAGCCTAAACACTAAGTTCGAGATCATCGCCACGACAATCGAGGAGACGAAGGATCTCGAAGACATGACGATTGAACAATTTATAGGCTCGTTGCAAGCCTACGAGGAGAAAAAGAAAAGGAAGATGGAGCAAACAGAGACCGTTGAAAAACTTCTACAACTCAAACTCAAGGAGGAGAATGATCCTGGACGTGGAAGAGGTCGCAGTGGTCGAGGCCATGGTGGAAGAGGTCGCTGTGGTCGTGGCCATGGTGGAAGAGGTGAAGTCAACACCGACGTTTCTCAAAACTCGTGTGAATCTTCAAGAGGAAGAGGAGGCCGAGGTCGTGGAAGATGTGGTGGAAGGTCAGGGAGAGATAAATCTCAGGTAAAATATTATAGTTGTAATAAATATGGACATTATGCGAATGAGTGTTACTCATCCCAAACAGAGCCGATCGACCGAAAGCATCAGGATCGGTCAACCGCTGGCACATCCAATGCCCATCAAGGGCAGTCCAATTATGCGGAGGAGAACAGGACCTTATTCATGGCTTTAAAGGGAGAAGAAGAGAGTCGAGATAGCATGTGGTATCTCGACACCGGAGCCTCGAATCACATGTGTGGGAACCGCGAGATGTTTGCGGAGTTGAACGAGATGGCAAAAGGTAATATTGCTTTTGGAGACAATTCCTTGGCCGCCATCAAAGGAATAGGTAAAATTCTCATTCGGTTAAAAAATGGAGAACATCAATATATTACAAATGTTTTTTATATTCCCAATGTAAAAAACAATACATTGAGTGTAGGACAATTGTTAGAGAAAGGTTTTGAAGTTCAAATGAAAAACAATTGTTTGTATTTGAGAGATAATCATGAGAGACTTGTTGCTAAAGTCTCCATGACCAAAAACCGAATGTTTCCTTTGAATGTATGTAATGATGTTCCGAAATGCTTGAAGACGTGTTATGAGGATTCCTCTTGGCTATGGCATCTACGGTTCGGGCACCTCAATTTTGGGAGTCTAGAAGACTTGTCGAAGAAGAAGATGGTGCGAGGCTTACTGTACATTCACAAGCCGAACCAAGTGTGTGAAGGGTGCCTACTCGGAAAACATCATCGAAGTAGTTTTCCGAAGGAGTCTATGACAAGAGCCAAGAAGCCTATAGAACTCATCCATGCCGATGTGTGTGGAGTGATCAAACCAGAGTCTCATGGTAAAAGTAAATACTTCCTTCTCTTTATTGATGATTTTTCTAGGAAAACATGGGTGTATTTTTTGAAGGAAAAATCGGAAGTATTTGAAATCTTCAAGAGATTTAAGGTGCGTGTGGAGAATGAAAGCAACCTTACGATCAAGGCCATAAGAACCGATCGAGGTGGTGAATTCACATCAAATGAGTTCAAACAGTTTTGTGATGAAAAAGGCATCCGACGTCCGTTAACGGTGCCAAGGACACCACAACAAAATGGCATGGCGGAGAGGAAGAATCGGACAATCTTGAACATGGCAAGAAGCATGCTGAAGACGAAGAAGATGCCGAGGGAATTTTGGGCGGAGGCTATAGCTTGTGCGGTCTATTTGACAAACCGAGCACCAACCAATAGTGTGCTTGACAAGACGCCTCAAGAAGCATGGAACGGAAGAAAGCCCGGAATTGGTCACTTCAGGGTGTTTAGGAGTATTGCATATGCTCATGTGTCGGAAGAAAAAAGGACCAAGCTTGACGATCAAAACGAGAAACTCATCTTCATCGGTTATGACGAAAGTTCAAAGGGTTATCGCCTCTACAATCCTTTGAATGGGAAGGTAATTATTAGTCGTGATGTTGTTTTTGATGAGGAAGTCTCTTGGGATTGGAATATACAGGAGGAGGAGTATGATTTCCTTCCATACTTTGAAGAAGACGATGAAAATGAGCCAACCAGGGACGAAATGGGTGAAGTTTTGCCCATTCCAGTGTCACCCCAGTCGACCGAACGGTCGTCATCTAAAGGCTCAGCGTCATGTAATGCATCATCCAGTGGAATGGAGGTATTTTCCAGCGATTCGGAGAATGAAATTGGTCCAAGAGGAACTCGAAGTCTATGGGAACTTAATGAGGTAAACGAAAATCAAAATGACATAATTCTCTATTGTCTTTTTGGTGGTGAGCCCATTAGTTTCCAAGAAGCCATTGCAAACAAAAAATGGAAGGATGCAATGGATGAAGAAATTCGAGCGATAGAGAAAAATGGCACATGGGAGTTAACCAAGCTTCCAAAAGGGCACAAACCTATCGGAGTGAAGTGGATATACAAGACAAAGAGAAAGGCTAATGGTGATGTTGAGAGGCACAAGGCAAGATTACTGGTGAAAGGGTATAGTCAACGACACGGCATCGACTATGATGAGGTATTTGCCCCCGTTGTTCACCTTGAAACTATTCGTTTGATTATTGCTTTGGCAGCCCATAATCATTGGAAGATACATCAAATGGATGTCAAATCGGAATTTTTGAACGGAATTCTTGAGGAGGAGGTCTATGTAGAGCAACCGTTGGGTTATGAAGTCAAGGATAAAGAAGACAAAGTGCTTCGACTGAAGAAGGCTCTTTACGATTTGAAGCAAGCACCGAGAGCATGGAATTCGAAGATTGACAAGTACTTTCAAGAGAAGAAGTATATGAAGTGTCCTTATGAGCATGCCCTCTACATCAAAATGAAAGGTGAAAGCATACTAATCATTTGTTTATACGTTGATGATTTAGTATTTACCGGAAACGATCCTAACATGTTTGATGAGTTCAAAATGGAGATGGCAAAGGAGTTTGAAATGATGGACATTGGTCTCATGAGTTACTATCTTGGGATTGAGGTCAAATAAGGTGAAGATGGGATTTTTATATCCCAAGAGGGCTATGCTAAAGAAGTGCTCAAAAAGTTCAACATGAATGACGCAATTCCGGTTGGAATACCGATGGAATGTGGAGTCAAAATCACCAAGCAAGATGGAGGAGAGAAGGTAGATTCTACACTTTTCAAAAGCTTGGTTGGAAGTTTGAGATACTTGACATGCACAAGACCGGATATTCTTTATTCGGTTGGAATCATTAGTCGATTTATGGAGGAGCCAATAACAATGCATTTCAAAATGGCAAAGAGGATACTTCGCTACATCAAAGGGACGATTGGGTATGGTCTTTCCAATGTCTCTTCTAGCAATTTTGATGTTGTTGGTTATTGTGATAGTAATTGGAGTAGTGACTTGGATGATCGGAAGAGCACTACGGGGTTTGTATTTTTTATTGGTGAAACGGCGTTCACATGGATGTCAAAAAAGCAACCCATAGTCACATTATCAACATGCGAAGCGGAGTACGTCGCGGCAACTTCATGTGTATGTCATGCAATTTGGCTAAGAAACTTAGTGAAGGAGTTGAAGTTTCAAATGGAAGGTCCAATGGAGATTTTTGTTGACAACAAATCGGCCATTGCCTTAGCCAAAAATCCGGTGCTTCATGGGAGGAGCAAGCACATCGATACCCGATTTCACTACATTCGGGATTGCATTACGAAGAAAAAGGTGGAACTCAAATATATCAAATCACAAGACCAAGCGGCGGACATTTTCACGAAGCCCCTCAAGTTGGAGACTTTCATCAAAATGAGGAGTTTACTTGGTGTAACAAATCAAGTTTAAAGGGGGGTGTTGAGAAAATAAAAGGTTTTTATTATTAAACTTTATTTGTGGTAATGTGTGGCTTTTGGTTTTTGAGTAACCGGTTGTGGTTTAATGTGTAGTTATGTGAGTTAATTTGGGAATTTATTCTTGTTTTAGAAGTTATGGGCATTTGGTGACATTTATGTTTTTTTAACTATTAGTATTCTATGGTTGTTTTTGTAAGCCTATATAAAGGCATGCTTAGTTAAATGAACAGAGAGAGAACTTCCTCCGTACTTGTCCTTCACGTTTTTTTTTTTCCAACACCCTTTCCCTTCTTCTTTCCTGGTTTCTTTTGGGCTCATGGCTGACCCATGAGATTAATTGAGTGAATTCCTTATTTCTTAAGCCTTGCTTCCTCTTGAATGAGCATGCTTTGCAATTCTGTCACATTCCATTTATCTTTTATAGTGTTGTAATTTATTTGGAATCGACCATACTCAGGAGGCAAGAAGTTTATGATTAACTGCACAAGGAAGCTTTCACTCACTTTCAATCCCATGGAACGTAATCTTGCTGCAGTGTTTGTCATTTCAGTGACTAACGAACTATACATAATATAGACATCAAATTAAACAAAAGAAACAATAATTATTTCAATTAAATGAAATACGAATTAAAGAAAAAATTGTAGTGATGTATATAAAACTTTATACAATAATAGACCCAACCTTAATAGTCTTTTTTTCTTAAATATAAATATATTCACATAATTTTCTTAAGACATAACTCGTCAATTTTGTTGAAAAACAACCACATCCAATATCAATTATATATATATATATATATATATATAATGAACAAACATAATCTGATAATTATCAAAACATAAAATCCAAGAGAGCAAACTTGATGAGTATAATATCATTAATATATACACAAATATAATATATATACTGTAAATTAAAAGCTGTCATACAATCTATCTTAATTTGTATATACATTCATACAGTACCATTGAATATGTATATTATACACAATATATATATATATATATGTATCTACATAATTAAAATCGATTAACCAACTTTCATAGCAAAACATGATTCGGCAACATAAATATATATATAATATTCTTTCATCAATTCCCAGAAAGGACCAAGCATAAACTCAACAAAATGAAGTTGAATTTGAATATGTTATATATATATATATAAATGTCTTCACATGGGTACGTTATAGAACATGTCTTCTTCAAAATTGAATGACGACAAAATATATATATATATATATATTAACATATATATATATATATATATATCACAAAAATAAAAATAATCTTGCGGACAATTAATCCCACAACAATGAAGTCAAAGCCCAGTAAATTCCATCACGTAAACATGAATTTGGCGTAAGCATGTATAAATGGATTGGAACAATAATTGCACAAGAACGCAGCGGAAGAGAAAAACGTGAAAGAAAAACTCCTTATTCAAATCGGCGACAATAATAATTTACCGCACAATTTAAAAAGAAACAATCATAAAAATAATAATAATAATAATAATAATAATAATCTTTAATGGAAAATCATATGTTCTTGAACTAGGCTTTGGTACCACATGTTAGGATTTCCTTAATTATACAAATCAAACCCTAATTTTGCATAAACCTCAATATCCAAGATCTTGAACAATATGATTTTCACAATAGAATAATTAGGAAAGAACATATTGATCCATGGTGATTTCCTTTAAAGAATTTTATTATAGATGAGAAATCTTTTAGAAATTGTATTTCTCTCTTTTGATCCTTTTAGGTTTTGCAGACATTTCAGATGGAGAGAAATTATCAATATATAAGTAGAGAGATGACCAATTCCGAACTAGTACTTTTATTCACATGTTCCATCACAGTGTGTAGTTATTAGAAAATATCTCTCTATATTGACCAATAAGAATTTAACACATAATATATTAAACCACAATTACGTTTTAATTAAATAAAAGATAGTTATTTAAAATATGCCACATGAGCCACTAAGATATTAAAAAATTATCTGACATACTGATTAAAATAAAGTTTATATAAATCATCATATAGACAGGGGTAGAGTCACGTATAATTCACACTTAACTTTTGAATTTTCAATTTTTTACCTAAATATTTTTAAATTTTTTAGTTGCACTCCCATATCCGGAGAAAAATCATATTTATGCGTCCATGATGAATAGCTAAAATGTATAACTATGTTCGCATCTATTAAAAATCATTTCTTTTTTTTTTTTTTTAAATAGCGTCCTCACTAACAATCCTGATTATTTTGATCGAGAAAATATGTTTACCAATAATATTTCATAAATGTTACAATAAAATTATCAATTATAAAATTTATATTCATTTGTGTGTCCAACTAAATCAAAATATTTTTTAATAATAATTCTATCCTTCATGAGATTTAGTAAATCCCATGTAAACTAGATCCATATGTCATATTTATTTTATAAAGAGAGATGATTGGAGCCGTTGATGGTCTTGACTGATCTTGTGTATGTGTGTAGTTTGTTTGTTTGTTTGTTTGTTTTTTTTTTAAAAAGGATTTTAACAGAGAAATACATCACTGTAAGATATCACTGGTGGGCTATTTATCTGGATGTTGGTTTGATACTGTCAAGAATATTTTTTGGTATTACAAATGTGTATGTGTGAGTATTTTTAGAATCTTTTCTTCTTCTTCTTTTTTTTTTTTCTGTAAAAGTAAATTAATCAAAATAATTACTATTGAGGAGATTTTATAAATAGATAGACTTGATAAGTTTGAAGATTCATGAATTAAAGTTAGTTGTTGTAGGGTCAAAATTTAACCGCTACATTAGAAGGGCAATTATAAAGGTGTGCTTATAGCACGTAGATTCAATATATACATGGCCAACAACAAAATCAGGAATTTTGTTAGTGGACACCAGCAACCACAAAGTTAATTATAAGTAATAGTTATAAATGTATTATAATTATTCTTAGTGGGCTTTCATGTCCTAAGAATGTTCCCATATTGTCAACATTATTGAATATTTTACCTATTCAAGATGTCTCGATTAATATTTTGATTAATTAATGAACTTGTTCAAATAGGAAAAAAAAAGATAAAGAAGTAAAATAACATTTTAATAGTAAATTATTGAAATAGATAGTAGGTTTTAAAAATATTTAGAGTAAATAGTAGAAACTAATAAATTTATTAATTAAATCAGTAAATTTTTTTATTTACTACTATTTACTTTAAATATTTTAAAATCTAGAAATTAGAACCCCTAGAGTCTCCGGTAGCACAACCAAGACAGCGATGGGGTTTCTGTCTCTGCAGGGGTAAAGCGACAGAAGTTTTGAAAATTCAAGAGAAGGTCACGACGAGACGAGCCGTTTATCATTACGAATTTTTAAAAAACCATTTATTTAAATAATATATTTCTAAAATATTTAAATAAATAGTATATTTAATGTAATTAATTAATTTACAAGAATATTTTTAGGGTAATTTTGCAATAAATATGCTTCATAAATAAGTTCTTTATTGTAAATATGTTATTTACCTCAAATATTTTTAAAATATATTACTTACCATAAATGTTGTTAGAAAAATACTATTTACCTCATTCTCCCATTTATAATCTCAGATTATTTTCAATGCTATATTTGTTAGAAAAAAGTGTGAGAAATAATAGTATCTTACTTTAAACTCCAATATGTAATATTATTTATACTTTTTATTATCGTTAGTGTGCTTTGAAACTCGTAAAAATTAAATTTTAGTATTTATGTAAATTGAAAAATTATTTTAATATTCACATTAAAAAGTCAAGTTAACAATCAATATTAATCCAAATGTTAGTTTCAACATCTTATGGAAAATTTACTATAAAGTTAGCTTATTGTAAATTTGGCATCAAAGATAGCTCTCACCGGAGTGCGCTTTTTTTTTTTTTTTTTTTAAATCCAAATATCAATTTATCATTTGTACAACAATTTAATATTACATTTGGAGATACTCTAACTAGTTATTTTCTTTAATTTCATAAAAATGCTATTTACTACAATTTGCAAAGAAGAGTAGGGGAAAAAAAGAGAAAATTGTGTAAACTGCCCTTAAAGTATACAAGGTCTTGACTTTTACCATCCCTTAGACTATGTTTGGTAAGATGATGGAAAACAAAATAGAAGGAAGTGCGAAATGCCTAGGTAAAGAAAGGAAAAATATTTTCCTTCATGTTGTTGGGTAGAAGAAAACAAAAATAGGAAAGAAAATATCTAATCTAATTTATCCACACCTCTTTCTCTCTCTCAACGTCTCTCCCTTTCTCCCCTCTCTCTCTCTTCACGTCTCCCTTTCCCTCTCTATGTTCCCATCTCTCCTCTCTATCAAAGTTCTTAGACATCTTGGAGGCAAACGACATCAGAGACGATCGCAGCTCGTCGAAAGCTCAGTCATCAGTGGTGGCACGAGTTGAATGAAGGATGGGAGATGAGAAACAGTTTGCTTGTTTGTTTGTTTTTTTTTTTTTTTTTTGGTTAAATTTGGAGATTTTCAAATTTGGGATAGGTTTTTATTTAAATAAATTTTTTTTTTTCTGTAATATGATTTTTTATACAACGTTTGATGACTGATATGGTGAAATAACAAATTACTATGGTAAATAACAATAATCAATCCGTTAGAATGTATGTGGTAAAATATACAAAATTGATCTGGTGGGTATTAAAAATAATTAGATATAGTACGAAAATAATCCAGTATACTACCGAAAGTATTCTATCGGAATACTCTTCGAAGATCCAGAGACTGACGTCGGCGATCGGATATCATGTTGATTACCAAAAGTATTTTGATATACTATCAAAAGTATAATACTAGAATATAGAGAGTATTATGATAGATTATCAATGGTATTCTATCAAAATACCTTTTTGATTGGTCGAGGTATTTAAAAATAAAAATTAAAAATATCTATATTGACCTTATCTTATAAGAGGTCAAAAATCTTGACGCCAATGTAGATGCTGGGAGGTTCTCTTTTTGAAGCAATCCTTAAAAAAATAAATAAATAAATAAACTCAAAAATCAAAAATAAAAAATTACTGGCCCCTAATTTACAAAGCCCGTAGTGAGAAATAGAAAGCCCAAAAGCGTAAACCAGCCCATTGAAACGCACGCACGCACGCAGGACCGCCTTTCCCCAAAGACTTGATTTCTAAGATGTCGTGTCGGTTAGGTTCCGTTGATTTCCGAAGACTTTTGCGCGTTTGCCCATCGTTCTTCTTCTTTCACCCGCTGATTTATTTTTCATTTTCTCTTCTTTCCTCTGCCCATTGTATTTTGTTCCTTTCCTTTCCTACCCAAATTCCGTTTCTTTAACCAAAACCACTCAACCAATACCATAACTAAAACGTCTAAACCCATTCATTTTGACATATATACATACATATATATATATATAGATGTATATGTATGTATAGAAGGCACTACGGAGATCACGAACACATTTTCTCTCTCACTTTCTCGGTAACCAAAAAACCCAGAAAGAATTCAGGAGTTCTCTGAGCTAATAGTGTCTCGCATTCATGGCCGGAGCAAAAAGTCCCAGAAAACGATGGGCCTTGGTGGTCGGAGCTCTCGTCGCCATCTTCGTCGCCGTCGCCATGACTTCTCGGACCGCACCTCGGATTTCTCTTTTCGGACATACCAATAATAAGCCCTGTCAATGTGATCGGGTATGGCTTTCTTCTTATACTTCCACTTCTGTATGGTTGACGGGAAAATGGGTTGGAAAAAAAGGGGAGATTTTTTTTTGGAGTTTGGGTTTTTGGGCCTGTTGGGAATTTTGGGTTTAATGCTAATGTTTTGATAATGCATTGATTGGCTAAATTGAGTTACATATATGTGTATATATAGGATATGCGAAAGTACAGTGGGATGGTGGAGGATTGTTGTTGTGATTACGAGACTGTGGATCGTCTGAACGAGGCAGTTCTTCATCCGTCTCTTCAAGAGCTTGTCAAAACTCCCTTTTTTCGATACTTTAAGGTTTGTTCATTTTACAGCTTGTTGAATTTTTATGCCAATATATACATATACACATATATTTTGTGTAGACATGTTAAGTTGGATTTTTCATTGCCCTTTTGCTGGAATGAAACAGTATGCAGTAGATTTACAAAATAATAACTGAATTTTCCGTTTCCAGTGGATCTGTCTATAAATTACCTGTTGTTCAATTTCGTATTTGATTTCAGTTGTCCACTTATGCTGCAAATCTAGGTGTTGCTTTAAGGAACAGAAAGTTGATATGACTAGATATTAATCTTTTTCTATTCTGATCTGATATGATTCTTCTAAAACCGGGTTGATTTGATTTTGGTAGGTTAAGTTATGGTGTGACTGCCCTTTCTGGCCTGATGATGGTATGTGCCGTCTGCGAGACTGCAGTGTTTGTGAATGTCCAGAAAACGAGTTCCCTGAATCATTCAAGAAGCCCCGTTGGAGTCTTTCATCAGAGGATCTTGTGTGTCAAGAAGGAAAGCCACAGGCAGCTGTGGACCGTACACTGGATAGAAAGGCTTTTAGAGGATGGACAGAAACGGACAATCCTTGGACAAACGATGACGAGACTGACAACGGTATGAATTGCAGCTGCTTTGTACAAATTAACAGTATAGGGAACTTCTTAGGAAAATACTCAACTTTTAAGCGACAATGTGGTGTGGCAAACTTTAATCTTGAAGCTCCGAGTTTAGGGAACTTCTTAGGAAAATACTCAACTTTTAAGCGACAATGTGGTGTGTCAAACTTTAATCTTGAAGCTACGATGTCATAACCAGTTGTGCATTTGAATTTTCAGATGAGATGACTTATGTGAATCTCCAACTAAATCCTGAACGTTATACGGGATACACGGGGCCATCTGCTAGAAGGATTTGGGACGCTATCTACTCAGAGAACTGCCCCAAATGTAAGCTGTTATTTTTATTCATTTGTTATTTATTGCTCTAGTTCACGTTCTTACAGATAATTTGGTAATGCCTGATAAAGCTTTACTTACGGAAGTATATATTATTGAATTTCAACTTTTGCAGATCCATCTGAAGAATTATGCCAGGAGGAAAGAATATTGTACAAGTTGATATCTGGTCTTCACTCCTCTATTTCGATCCACATAGGCGCTGATTATCTCCTTGATGAAGCTACAAATTTGGTACAAGCTTGTTTAGTATTATAATGATTCTGTCAATTAATGCATACTCATATAAGTTCTAACGAAAAGTTGGTGTTTGCAAGACTTCTTCCCTTACTCAGTGCCAATTTTTCGTATGCATGGGTGTTGACCATATATCTCAATCGCCAACAACCCTGTTCTACGGCCTGAAAATGCACATTTTAATTAGTATTCATGTTCTCATTATACGCAACACGCAATTTAAATTTGTTTATTTCGCATTAAAATTTCACTGAGACGACATGGCAGAGTTAGAGGATTAGATGTGTTCGTTTGAGTCTAGCGGACAGTAGTTTTGCCCATGATGTAGTATGTTAGATGTTTTATTTCTTACGATTGTTTCATATTTTCAATGATTGTTTTAATCTTTGTTTCAGTGGGGCCGAAATAACAAGTTACTTCATGATCGGATCCTAAGATATCCTGATCGTGTGAGAAACTTGTACTTCACATATCTCTTCGTTCTCCGAGCTGTGACCAAGGTGAGGATTTGCTTGAATGCATTGACATTGAATGTTTTCTTGATGTCTTTGCGTCGTTGAGAACTATTTGTCTTGATGAAATTTTAATGTCAGTCCCCTTAATGTCCGTAGGCTGCAGATTACTTGGAATATGCGGAGTATGACACTGGTAACCCCGTTGAGGATCTTAAAACACAGTCCTTGGTGAAACAGCTACTCTATAATCCTAAACTCCAAGCTGCTTGTCCTCTTCCGTTTGATGAAGCTAAGTTGTGGAAGGGCCAAAGTGGACCTGAACTAAAGCAAAAAATACAGAAGCAGTTCCGAAACATAAGGTAGTTTTTGAAACCCTCTTGAGTTCATTGTTTTATTTTTCTTTAATGGTGACCTTGTGAGATTTTACTTACCGATGCTTGGCATTGCAGTGCGTTGATGGATTGTGTAGGATGTGAGAAGTGTCGACTTTGGGGAAAGCTTCAGGTTCTTGGTCTTGGCACTGCATTGAAAATCCTCTTCTCTGTTGACGGCCAGGAGAACTTGGGTCAGACGGTAAGTTCGAATGAAAAAATCATGGATCATTAGCATCTCATATGCATATATCAAATTGCATCAAGGCCACAGCATGTATGTGATTTCTTGTTACCTACGCATAGCATGTCCATATGCACTAATGGTCATTGGCTATGACATCATTGTTTTGGTGCTCAGCTGCAGTTGCAACGGAATGAAGTAATTGCATTGGTGAATCTACTCAATCGACTCTCGGAATCTGTGAAATTAGTTCATGAAATGGGACAATCAGCTGAGATGGCGATGGAAGGACAGGTTTCTACACCAACTGCTCCAAGCTGCCCATTGCAAAAGATATGGGCAACCTTCTTTGAAGGACCCGCACCGAGCTGTCCGTTGCAAAGATTGTTTGGATCTACTTTAAATGCACCCACTGGCCAGAATTGTCCATTGAAAAGGATTTGGGCATCCTTAAAACAAAGGTTTGTACCTTGCTGAGTTAATCTCTTTTAGTCCAAGATTCTTTTGATTCTTAATAGGCTGAGTGGTGTTGAATATTTATGTCTGGTTTTCACAGATAGATTTCGAAGAGACACACATTGCTTAGCAGAATAGCGTTGGAAACTTGCGACTTTGGTTTCCATTAACAGAAAAAGAAATAAGAGAGGAAAAAAGACAAAAAGAGGGATAAATATGTATGAATCTTCAATTTTGAACAATGTAAAAATATTTGTTTTGTGAGTTTGAAGAGTTAATAGTGCAACAAGTTTATTACAGTCTGTTCTTCACAATCTAAAGAATTATTCTGCTTGCGTGAATTACCAACGGTTAGGGACATGAGCTAGCGGTAGCTCAGGTTCAACTGTGCAAAACATGTATGAAGCACGAAATTGGAAGCCAAAAACAGTGGCGGAACCACGTGAGGCTGAGTGGGAACGACAGCTCCCACTGATTTTTTTTTTTTTTTTTTTTTTTTCCAAAATAAGATCTAGAGGATTTATAATTTTTCTGTTTTTCGTTTTCATTTTATTTCTATATTTTAAAAATGAAAATTAATACAATGTAAGACTGGTTCTGTCCTGGCCAAAAAAGTAAGATTGAATCTGAAGAAAGGAGATGCTAAAGAATATGTAATATTCGCACTTCAAGAGCCATTACAGAAGTACACAACTAGAAGATATTGGTTTCCTAGCATCTGTAAACTGGAAAATTATGGCGAAAAAGGCGTGGGGATGGCTGCATAAGGCGATGAAGCAGCAATTACCAGACCTCTCGTGCGGATTGCAAATGTCAGACTACTTAATTTTCAACCACAATCGGCTACACATATAGGCAAATGCACATGATATTCAAAATATCACTATAATACTTGTGTTTCAAAGATTACACATGATTAGAGACACCATATAAACTGAGAAATCAGGAACCAAAAACTCGTGTGTTTACTGTAAGGAAAAGTTAGAAACTTTTCACACCCTATTGAATATTGTTGTACAGAAAACAACGCCTAATCTTTCGTTAGGATGCCTAGCGTGATTTCTTTAGCCGCTTGGGGGGTCGCATCGTCTCTTTCCTTGTATCCTCGGGAGTTTTCAAGTCAATAAATGGCTGCAGACATTTTTAAGAACCAGTTGAGAAGATAAAGACAACCCATCAATGTAAAATCTAAAACCACATCTTAACATTCAAGGCTAGAGCTATTAAAGTTAGAGACATTCTAACTCCGAACGAATGCAAAGATTATCTCAGCGCATTAGTGGTGATACAAACTTGGCAACCAGTCAAATTGAAAGAACGGTTTTTAAAATCTGAGTTTTTCAGTATTCTTAAATTGGGAAAACAATGGCACAAGTAACGGGAAAGGAAAAAAAAAAAAAGGGCTAAAAATGTTAAAAAGTCCTCAGGCACACTGCGGATGTAATCATCAATTCATATAGCTAGTTCTAAGGGTACTGAACTACTTAGTTTCAAATTTTGTCGAAAGAACACAGGCAAAAAAAAAAAACATTAATTTTCCTGGAAGTTGGAGCCACGAAATTGATGTATGAAAGAAAATATGATTATGGGAAAAGAAAAGGAAAGGGAACCCCAAGGCGGAATTTACTGAACTAATGATCAACCTATTACCCCATTTGTTAGACGATAGAAATGATTTCAAGTTTTTATTCAATTGCTTTCACTATACTGCTTTAGGCTCTATTCAACCATGGTAACCTAGTGGCTCCAAGGTAACTAACCTTAGTATCTTTTGATATTATATTTTGCCTCATTATTTTTTTGCCTCATTATTTTACCAAAGTTGGCAAAGCTATCAAACCCTAATCTTTCACAAATCCAAAACTCTCCCCCATCTGACAACTTAGTTTTAATATGATGATGTTTTCTGGTTTTTTTAACCTATTTCTAGTCCAACTAAACTCAGTCCTTTGAATAAAGTTCATGTTCATAAGGTCAAATGCACATGCCGTATTTCTCAATGTTCTAGCACCAAAACAAGTAACAATTTGACTACTCTTCTCTATATTTGAGTAACTTCTCCTTGTATCTAAATGATTTAGTAGAAAACAATGGGTAATAGATAATGTATTAGGAAATAGTTTCCAGAGACCAAATAAGGTTAGCCTTATAGTAAAAAGTACCTTTTGTTTGGTATTATTTTTCATGAATCCATATCTAGCCCGAGACAAAACTAAGAAGACTATAGATCTTGTAATTTTTCTTCTGTCAAGAATATTTCTATAACATGCTAAGGTCCCGAAAAATATGGAACATGTCTGTTTGGAAAATTGTGTATAAACGATGACTAATTGGAAGTTAAATTTAGGCAAGAAAAATAAAGTCTTCAAATATAAGAATCTAAGGGAGGGCGCTCCTGAGCTAAATCAATCCCGCTGGACGACCTATTTGGTCAAATACCTAGCGACAAACTCCTATGTTCTGTTAATTACAAAATGTAATGCATATATAATTGATATTGAAAGCAGAAATTGATGAATGAAATAAATGGTATGATATATAACCTCATCCCACTTTCTTTGGAGTTCCAAAAGCTCTTGACAGTATTGAAGGCATTCTGCATGGTATACAGCAGCTAACTCCTTTATCAAAGCCTTCCTCTTGATGATGCCAATCACTTCAAAGAAAAATAAGTAAATAGACAATTAGAATTATATGAGGAAAAAAAAAACCATTTTAATTAAACAAAAACAAGAGAGACCAAAAAAAAAAAAGGATGGAACGGTCTATGCATTATTTGGTTAGCAATTAAAGTTGCTTGTCATTGTTCTAAAAGGTAAAGTTTGCTCTGAATTATACCGAATAAATCAAATTTAAAAGAATTGCTTCAGAAATTATCGTAATTTAATATAAAGAGCTTACAAAACCAACCCAGAAATTGAAATTGAAAGCACGAGAGAAAATTAACATACAATTAAACGGAAATCATCACGACCCAGATGACCAAAAGTCTCTAAAAACCAAATAACTTTAAAAAGAGAGAGAGAGAGAGAGAGAGAGAGGAGGAGAAGAAATACTCCGACTGGGATCGAAGGGCGGCGGAGGAGGAGGAGGAGGAAGAGATTGGGGTTGGGCTGAGTCCACTTGCGAAGGAAGAGCCTGTTGTTGTTGTTGTTGTTGTTGTTGTTGTTGTTGCTGCTGTTGAGCCATTGTTGTTGGGTTAGTTCTTCTGAGTTCTGGGAATTTTTGGGTTAACCCCAAAATACAGGGTTTCTAATTATAATGGCATGTGTCGACATATTTTGCTCTGAATTTGAACCGTACCAACTGAGGCCTGCTCTGTGCTTCATAGAATAGAATCCTTTTTCCAATACTCAATTGTCAAACAGTTGAAGATAACGCCTGTACCCCTAAATCATAAATAAATAATAAAAAAGTGAATTTGAGAAATTAAAAAAAAAAAAAAAGAAGTTACCAATTGCCAAATATTTCGTAGATATTAGTATTATAACATCGGAAAAGTTATGCTGGGAAAGGTATTTGTTTCACCACGATGGAAATTGTGTGTTTTAATCAGTAGATTAGTAGTTTTTTTTGGAAGAAATAATTTTTTAATAGTTTGATATATGAGTGATTGTGTTATAAATTTACAATACGTCTAACATATAATTACTCTAATTTTTTATCAAATCTTTGAAAAATAAATTTAAAAATTAACTTAAAATATGATTCTTACTAATGATGAAAAATATCACCCCCATAGAAACTCTCTTATAACAAATATATAATTTCTTAAGCGAGAATTGTAGTTTGCAATTTACTTACATAGTATTTTCTTTTTAACCATTATATTTGTAACATATTACTTTTTTTTCCCCCTTTTAATGTGATTTCAATCATAGTTGAAGCTCATAAATATGAGCAATCAAAAAGTAGAATATGCAGAGAAATCTCTAGACATGTTTGGATGTCTATATCGTAGTGTACAAGGTATGCTGCATTATATCATGGTTTGTGTATTAACATAATACAATATGATATTTTTTTCTCAAAAAAGAAAAAAAAAACATTAAGGTATAATATGTAGTGCATTGTAACATTGTACTATACAATATCAGGGTCGATCAGAGTCTGAAGTTGCAATCTACGCCATCCATAACTGTCATCATTTTTTAGCCAACCCTACCCCGGACTTGGTCGATCTCGATCCCAGGCCCTGGCCGACCTTGTCTTTGGGCCTATCAACCCTGGGTCAAACCCATTACCATTTTTGGGTCGACCTGATTGAGCCCAAGTTTTTCCCCCGATCTTAACCTCGATCCTATTATGAAATACTATAGTAGGGGTATATTAAAAATGTATTGTATCTACAATTTTGATTGTATTAATTTGTTACTTGAATTAATCTAATCCAATCTAATAGTCTTACTAAATATCATATGATTTTAAACAATACAATATAGTGTGAAACAATGTAACAATTTGCCTCTACGTATTATTGTTCCTTGCTACACTGTTGTACAATTATTTGAGAATCTGAGGTGGTAATTTTAGTCCAAAACAGAGCGTCGTTTTCGTTTGGACGATTGATCTAGTCACTGAAAACAACAACAGTTTTTCAAGGAACGACATAATTCTTGTCCTTTCATATTTTGTGTCATGGCAAGAAAAGACATGTTTAGCGTAAAGTTTTCATCTTTTTACTAGAAGTAAACTAATGATAAACTTGTTTGATGTTGTTCTATCAGGAAGTCTCAGCAAACGTCTTTTTTTTTTTTTTTTTTAAATCATATTTATAATATTAATTTTTCTGTCAGATGGGCAAATATTTTATCCCCTGGACAAATCGCTGACTATATTTTATCTAAATGCTCTGAAAATATTGAGGTATACCACTATCTAGCTATTGTCGTCTATGTGGTGGCGATTATAAAATTATTGATAATTTATTTGTTCATCGTGATTATGCATGCTTTCTCCATACTGCCATTTCAAATGCTTTTTAATCATTCTCTTGACTTCTCTACAAGCTTTGAGAATTTCATATAATCGGCCTTTTCCTCCTGGTTTAGTCCACATATACAGGATTTATGAAAATTTACGATTGCTTACACTTTTTGATTGATTTTGCATGTTAGAAATAAGTTGAATTTTACTGATATAATCATTCCAAAAAAGTCGGCTAAAGGCCATGATTTGGGCGACATTTCTCGTTATATGGGTTGCACAGAGTGATATCTTGATTCTTCATAAATTCGTGTTATTGATAAACGTCTCATGACTTCAGATATGACAATGATTATCAGAACTAATAGGAGTTTTATTAAAGATTGTTTCGGTGCTTCTCAGGATATTTCAAAGTAAGGATTACGACCTTTATTTTGAGAATTGAAAAGGTTTAGGTGTTTCAATGGCATAAATTGTGGATCAAATGTGGCTCTATTTATGTGGTTAATCTTTTCAAGCCTAAATTGGATTAAGTTCTTTGCAAGTTCGTAGTAGATGGCTTTGTTCTCTATGTTACGCTAAGGTCTTGGTAGTCTGAGTTTCTCATAATTTTCTTGAAGCTAACCGTATTGTAAGTAAATTAGTAAATCATTCAGCATCAATTTCATTGATGGTTCTTGCCTCTTTAATTTATTCTACTGTTACTTTATAGGAACATGAATTGTCTTTTTTTTTTTAAATAATTTCCTTCACGTTTTTAAAGTGTTTTATTTGTCCAGGATCATGCACTCTTTTTTATTCTATTGGATTTTTTCCTTGATTTTTTTTTTCTGACAAAATATTTGAATGAGGCACTAGATATGTCCGGATAGATCCTTTATGATAATAGTTTAGTGGTAGTTTTTGTCTTTTCTCTCCTTTTTAAAGTGGTTTTATTTTGTACTATCTATTTATTATTTTCATGTGAGATGAATAAATAATGGAGTGATAAAGGGATGCTAGCTTAATCATGATATTTTGGTACACCTATCAATTCGTGTCATCATCGTTTTTTTATAAATAAAAAAAATTCATATTTTCATTTACATTATAATTGTCAAAAAGAGTCGAATATAAAACGAAACCCTAATTTAGATCATAGTTTCAAACTTACAAATTAAATAATAAATTTAAACTTTTGTAAGAGAAAATACTATATACAAAGTTCAAAAAATCGATGAAAAACAAGACGTCAAATGGGTTGTAAATGTCAAAACAAATAATTTAGGGTCACATTTGTGAAAACAACGAAAAGTTGGGGGGTACATTTGCACGTATATTACCTTCTCTCTCCATTTCTCCTAAACCCAAACAAAACCCTCTTCAAAGCTTCTCTCACATTCTCTACTTCCTTCTCCACAAGCTTCACCGTCGCCGCCACCGCCACCGCCGCCGCCATCATGAGCCTGATCGCCGGCTCATACGAGCGGTTCATCTGGGGCTTCAAGCTCAAACCCCTCAAAACCGACCCCACCACCCAAACCCTAACCATAACCCCTATCTTCTCCTACCCCTCCCACATCTCCTCCATCACCGCCGTCGCCGCCGCTGGATCCGCCGCCGCCTCGGGCGGCTCCGACGACACCGTCCACCTCTACGACCTCGCCGCCGCCTCCTCCCTCGGTTCCCTCCACGACCACGCCGCCACCGTCACCTCCCTCTCCTTCTTCACCCCTCCCAACCTCTCCTTCCCCCGCAACCTCATCTCCGCCGACGCCGACGGCTCCGTCTGCATCTACGACGCCGACCCTTTCGTCCTCCTCAAGACCGTCAGGGTCCACAAGAAGGGGATCAACGACCTCGCCGTCCATCCCTCAGGGAAGCTCGCGCTGACCGTCGGACGTGATGAGTGCCTCGGGATGCTCAATTTGGTCAGGGGCCGCCGGAGCTTCTATTGCCGGATGGGGAAGGAGGCCAGCCTGGTGAGGTTTGATTCCGGTGGGGACAAGTTCTTCATGGTCACTGATAATAAGATCTCCGTTCACGAGGCCGAGGATGCGAAGATCGTTGCCGAATTGGAGAACCCGGAGAAAGTCCTCTGTGCCGCCTGCGGCGAGGTTAGCTTCTCAGGGTTTGAAAATCCATCTACTTTTTTTTTTGGTTAATTAGCAATAGTTCGTTTGTTCGTTATTTATATAGATTTTTTAGGAATGGAAATTGAGATGACATGACGGATAACTCCCGGGAGACAATCGCTGTGCGGAAAATGAATCCCGCACAAAGTTGATTGTATTTTCATCCTGCCCATTCCGCACAAAGTTGATTGTCTTTTCATCCTGCCCATCATGGTGGGACTGACTCGAACGCAAGATCTTGTTAGGAGAATGAGCAGTCTTATCACTGCAAAAAAACTTTGGTTAAAAATACATTTGGTGGCATTATCGGGATTCATGCCAAAGAGCGTTTTGCTTTTTTGGGTCTTATGGAGTTTAAGCTTACTGAAAGATCAAAACTTTTTATCTGATCTCTTTGTTTATAAATGTTAACTTTGACTTGTGGCAGAATGGTCTTCTATTCACTGGTGGTGGTGCTGTTGAGAACCCGAGTATTACCGCATGGGATACAAACAGTGGGAAAGTTGCATACAGTATTCAGAAGGCGCATTCTAGACGTGTGAAGGGAATTGTTGTGCTCAGTAAGAATGCTGGTGCTGGCGCTGTTGCCGATGATGATCCGTACTTAATAGCCTCTGCTTCATCAGATGGGGTTATAAGAGTTTGGGATGTTCGTATGGCCATGAAGGAGAACCCGAATCCATTGGCAGAGGCTAATACAAAATCAAGGCTAACTTGCCTTGCTGGATCCTCTCTTAAATGTAAGTCTTGTTGCTGTCACATTCGCTTCCCTTTAGTCATATTGACTTTCCAATTTTCTTCGAATTTTAGTTGAATTATAGAAATCACGCCATATGCCTGACAGGTTTTAGGATAATGCAACCATGTCAAAATGGTTACATGCTGAGAAATAAATACAACTTAAGACAATCGACACACTTATCTGACATAAATGCAGCTTTCTTTTTGCTTGGAGCTTTTTTCTGTGATATTTTTCTAGTTAAGTTATGATGACTTTGGAAGCATAGGAATTAGAGATCGTAGACTGGAAAATCCCATGGAAACAAATGGAGTAAGAACTTTATGAACAAACAATATGCTATGTTTTGGTATTTCGAAGCTGCCAAAACTCGATTGGTATTTTACATACTTCAGTGTTCTTTTTTAGGAGAGCGCTGTAATTTAGTACTTATTTTTCCTTCTTGTTCAGCATCCAGACAGCCACGGATTGGAAACAAGGATTCGAAAGGAGGAAATGATGCATCAACGGAAGACAAGACATCATGAAAATGGCTAACCAGAGTATTAGTTTGAAACTCCTTCTAAGGTCTTTACATGAGGGTCTTGGATTGCCAAGGAGAATTGTCATTCTGGGTCAAATGTTGGTTCAGTGGTCACCAACATATCAATTTTGTGTGTAGATTTGTTCAACTTAAAATTGAAATGTATCATTTGGCGCTAGTTCTCTTTTTGTCTTTTTTTTTTTCTTTTTCTTTTTCTTTTTTTCTTTTTAATCTTTTTTTTTTCTTTTTTTTGGTTAACTCTTCTCCAAAGAAAATTTCATCCTTTCGCATCAATGTAGCTGTTTTAACCTGGTAGTGTTGATAGCATTCCTCTGCTAAACTCTTTTTCTCTTGTATTCCCTTTTGTTTTGTTCTGTTTTGTTGACTTTATGGTATTCTTGTTTGGCCCCTTTTTTGCTTCTCTTCAAGAATCAAGGAACAATTTCTGCTTTTGTTTTGTTCCTCTCCATCAACGTCGTCGAGAGATATTTCGATGACAATCCATGCCTAGTTTGACGATCATGGTAAAGAGAATACATTGCATATATCGGATATTATAAGTATAATATTTAATGCAGACGGCGGGAAAAGAACATGGAAAAACTCATGTCAATCTTTCATAACTGTTGGTCCGGGTACAATAAACAGCTCTGTTTTAGTTTAATCTATGAGCTCGTTTTTCTACAGCGTAGTGTATCATTGTTATCACTAACGAGATGGATAAAAAAACTGTCGTTTGTGTCTTTTGTTGCCCAACAGTTTTGAGAAACGTACTCGGAACCAAAAACGATGACAAGAAAAGGTAATAGGATTCTATTGTTCTTCAGAATTCAAGTTATGTTACCCATTAACATTGTTGAAATTTTCTGCCGCTAATCAGTTGAGGGGTGAGCCAAAAAAACAAAAATCAATAATTACTCCAGTTGGAACAAGAACTCATCGATGCCAACCGAATGCTTATAATTTGCAATGAATAATTGGAATTAGAACTCTTTCATTTTCCTCAATGACGTTTCAACATGGATGTGAGTGGCGATGTTGATAAATTATAGTTAATAGCGGACATTGCTTAACGTTTGGGACCCCTTATGGTTCGGCTCAATGTAAACATTCCTCGATGTGTACGGGCTTCTATAACTACGCCCAAAGAAGGTAGCTACGACTGGTCATACCTTCCCACACTTTTAATGGTTAAAAACAAAAAACAAAAAAAAAACATTGCCGCATAATACCGCCCCAAGTTGCCCAGTGCTAGTGATTTTCTTATACAAGTGAGCCTTAGGCACTATCCCTTGTTTTGATATTTATACAAGTAAGAACACACATAATTTCACGAGACAGATCGATCATAAGGATATTATTCTTGTAGATTAAATCTTTTACCTTCTCTGTGATGCGTTTTCTTGAAGGCTAGGCAGAAGGAGTTCATTGCCTGGATGCGGAATATTATCAAAAACCACTTTCATGACTTGAGATTCTTATGTGAAATAGTGAAAGCTAGTAGAATCATGAAGAACATCCACTGCAAATGAAATTTCTTCTCCTAGTTGGAATATAATGCAAAGCCTTGATTTAATGGTCATCTCATTTTATTTCGGGTCTTGTATCCTTTGGTAAAGAATGTAGAAGTTGACATGTACTCTTCCAGAATCAATGCAAAAAGTTATCCTCTGTTAAACAGAAATTTTGTGTATAGATAAGATTTTCTAAACTCTTGTCCTTGGCATCCTTGATATCAAGCTCCAAGTTTCCTAATATTGTGTATATGTCTCCAGATCTTGGATGAGATCGATCAGCTACGCGGAACTCATGAACATGTCCATTTATCTCTAGCCAGCTACAGCCCGGGGTTTTTTTCAACCCTCTATCCCGAAGAACACTTCTCATTTTTGCCACTCCGTCCCACTTGCCTGCCGCAGCATATATGTTGGAGAGCAAGATGTAATTCCCTGCATTTTTCGGCTCCATAGTTATAAGCTTCTCAGCAGCAAACTCAGCGAGGCCAGTCTCTGACTTTGTCATCTTACAGGCGCTTAACAAAGGTCCCCATACCCGAGCATCTGGCTCAAAGGGCATGGATTTCACTAGTTCCCTGGCCTCGTTGATCTGGCCGGCACGCCCTAGTAGATCCACCATACAGGCATAGTGTTCCTGATTTGGTTGGCAACCATATGATTCAATCATCTCCTTAAAAACCCCTTTCCCTTCTTTAACAAGACCTGAATTTACACAGGCTGTTAGTACTCCAAGAAAGGTAACCGGATCGGGTTTAATGTTCGATTGCTTCATTTGGTTGTACAGCTCAAAGCATTGTTTCCAGACTCCATGCTTCGCATACGCGTTAATCATAGAGTTCCATGTGATCACATCCTTATCATTGATTTTCTCTTCTTCAAAAAGGTTCCGAGCCACCTCTATACATCCACATTTTGCATAGCTGACGAGAAGCGCTGTATTAAGCGACGAAAGTGAACTGAGACCAGATTTCATGGAATACCCATGAAGGTGCTTTACATTCTCTAGTGCCCCTATATTCACACAAGCTGGCAAGATGTTAATAATTGTAATGAAGTCGAATTTAATCCCATCAGATTTCATCTCGGAGAAGAGAGAAAAAGCATCAAGGGACTGATCATGCGTTACATATCCCTTGATCAGTGCACTCCATGTAACCAGAGTTTTTTCCTTCACCAAGTCAAAAATCTTTCTCGCCGAAACTAATTGATCACACTCACAATACATGTCAATAAGCGAATTGTGAACCGATACTTGAAAGTCTATCCCATTTCTGATCACATAGGCATGCATTTGTTTGCCCAACTCAATAGCTTTCAACTGTGCAATTGAAGAAATTGCAGGCAATGCAGTGAACAGATCAGCTCTTATTCCTGATCTTCCCATGCGACTCAACAGTCGAAGGGCATCCTTGGGACAACCATTTCGAGAATTCGCTGATATCATAATATTCCAAACAACACGATCTCTTTCAGGCATTTTTTCGAACAACATTCGGCCATATCCTAAAGCACCCAACTTGGCATACATAGACAACAATGCAGTATTAACAGCCAAATCTCTTCCCAAATTTCTCACCAAAACCAAACAATGAACAACCTTTTCCACACTCAACAAGTTCAAATCAACACTTGACCTCAACAAGTTTATTAAAGTTACCGAATTGGGTTCAAGACTATCCCTTCTCATCAGCTTAAAAAGCCGAAAACTTTCCTCTCCATTCCCACTCTGAGCAGCCTCAGAAATCAAGAAATTCCAATATTCCAATCCACCATCCGTTTTATCACCACTTTGCCTATAAAAATCAACCAAAGCAGAACCCACCAAACCACATGAATCCAAACCCAATTTCACCAAATGCCCATGAACCCTTTTCCCGTTTTCCACATCTCCCAAGCAACAAAACGACCTCAACACAAAAGCGTAATTTTCCTCATCTGGGCATACACATTTTTTGACCATTTTTTGGTAAACCGAAATGGCCCTCTCAAACTGACCCAACTTCGCCAGATTTCTCAGCACTGCGTTGTAAAGAACCGAACTTGGGTTAGGAAAAGAATCGAAGACTTGTTCGGAGAGATTAAGGAGGCCAAAGTTGGCGTAGGAGTCGATGAGTTCGGAGGAGATAGTCGGGTTTTGGTGGAGGCCATGGAGGATGAAGCGGGCGTGGATTTGCTTGAGCTGTTGGGGTTTGGTGCAGAGGTTTAGGAGGGAAGAGAGAGTGTTGAGAGGTCGTGTTTGGGTGCCGGGAATCTGCGGGATTTTGAGAAGGAAAGCGTGGGAAAGTAGGAGGTTTCTTGATCGTTTAGAGCTTAGCATGTTAGACGTGCAAATGGGAGTCGATGGAAAAAGGGGAAATATGTAATTGAAATTTACTGAACAAAAAACATAATGTTTTACCAAAAAGAGAAAAAGTAAAAAGAGAGAAACGCCGTTGCCGGGGATCGAACCCGGGTCGCCCGCGTGACAGGCGGGAATACTCACCACTATACTACAACGACTTGGCCGCCATTTGTACTTCAAATTAGAATATATAAATAAAGCTCACATAATGGTATAAAAATCTACTCTCATTTTCTTTTTGCTTAAAAAAAAAAAAATTTTACTTTCAATGGTGACACTTGATCTAAGACTCAAATGAGAAAAAAAATAAAAAAAAATAAGAAAGTATAATGGTGTAAGTATCCATACAAGTGTCTCTCTATGAGCCTCACGTGATGTATGTTAGAAAAATGATGGTGTAAGTATCCATACAATTTTACTTTCTTTTTTTTTTTTTTTTTTTTCAAATGTATGTTAGAAAAAAAAAAGATCAATTTATACCTTTTTTTTCAGAATTTAGAGATCGATCAATAAAGAATTTTTTAAAAAAATTGAGGATCAAGTTCAAGCAGTATTTATAAATAATTTAGAGGTCAATATAGTAATTTATTATTTTTTAAGGCAATTTTGACTAGTGGCCCTCTGGAAAAAAAAAAAAAAAAAAAAAAAAAAAAAAAAAAAAACCCAATTCCCCTAACTTTTGATTTTTGACATACGTTATCCTGAAGTTTACAAAAGTTCTAATGTGGCAATGTTAGTCCTCATCACAGTTCCCTTGAAAACAAGATGGAAAATCATCATATTGGGATAGCTTTGATCTTCTTCTTTTTTTCTTTTTCTTTTTTTTATTGTGGTTATTTAAGAAAAATGATCTAAAAGTTTTTTTTTTTTTTTAACAAAAGAGAGAAACATATAAAGAAAAAAAAGCGTAATATATATATATATATATATATATATATATATATAAAGAACAAGCCTCCCCATTGCAATAAGCTTGGTTCATGATTTTTGATTCTACAAGATGTGTTATCCCGATCTTTACAAAACACCCATTGTTTAGGGCCTGTTTGGCAGAGCTTTTTAGAAATTGCTTTTGACTTCCTAAGTTCAAACACAGCTTCTGCAAGTATTTAGATAATCTGTCAGAAGAGCTTACAGTCTCAAAAAGTACTTCTTGTAAAAGCAAAAAAATGTGGCTTCTGACAAAAGTTCTTCTGGATAGATTTTAAAACTTGTAACAAAATTTAAATTCGACATTATACATTTTATTTAACATTTTTAGTACTTATTAGAATACTTTATATATCATTTTGACCTCAAAAACTTATTGGTTTCAAATACTTACTGAGCAGCTATAGCTTTTGCTTCTCTTCTTCTACTGGCTAAAAACAAAAGCAAAAACTTTATTAAACGGACCCTTAGTCCTCTCAAAGAGCTTCGTAGAAAAATGACTAAAAACTAATCATGTAGCCCTTAAATGGGGCGACTTTGAAATTAGTTTTTTTGGGTTAGTTTAAGTAGATTTGAAAGGGAAAAAAAAATCATAAATGAAAAAAAAAAAAAAAAGAACAAATCTAAGAAAGAACAGCCCCCATGGGATCCAGAGGAGATGCGAGAGTTACCACAACTATAGAGTGTGACAAAAAAAATTGACAAACCAAGAAAACCGATCAATTTAAATTTCAAATCGATCCAAACCTTGGCCACAAGATTTTGTGGTTGGTTTGGTGTTTTAGAACAAACTAAAAACTTTGAAATTTCTGTACTTTTTAAATAATTTTTCCTTACATGATTTCTATTTGTTATCATAGTAGGTTTCAAGATAGCAAAGTGTTCCCCACAGCACTATAAAAATCTGGACATTATCTTCATAGGTAGAAAACTTTATAATATTATGCAAGTTGGAGTTAAATGATTAACTTTAAAGTTATATGGAAATCTATGTATGTTTATCAAATGTGAATTTTTGTATTTTGAATACTAAGCCTAAATCTACTAAACCAATAATAAGTGATTTGGTTTGAGTTGGTTTTTCTCTAAAATATCAAACCAACCAAAGCGATAAAAAAAAAAAACAAATTTTATTTCTGGTTTGTTAAGTGATTTTACTTCCAAATTGACCAATCTGACAATTAACACCTCTAATTCACGACGACCCTTTGTGGCGGCTACGCAAGAACCTATGGATCTTGTGACAAGGTAGGCATGGGCAAGTGGGTGCATCTAAAGCTGTACATATGATTGAATTAGACTTGTCAACTCAGCCTGACATGTAAAGCTGTAATTGACCTAAATAATTCTTAAATTCTTTATAATATGATAATTTGATTCATGTTTTAAATTTTTTTTTTTTTACCGAGATGATCCTGAACTCCTATTTTATTGGCATTTTAGTCATTCTGTCTAAGTCCGTTAAATTTCTAACGGAATGCGTCATGTGTAATGCAAGTGATCTAACTTAAGATGATATTTTAGTAATCTAATAACAAATTTAATTTAATAAAAATAAAAATAAAAACTCAAAAACAAAAATAATAATAAATTTATTCTCTCTCTCTCTCTCTCTCTCTCTCTCTATTTTCTCTCTGAGGCTCCGTTTGGAGCTCAAGTTCAAACCTCAAGTTTGAACTCAAATTTTTATCTTTTTCTGAAAAAGTTTTTTGTCTTTTCTAAAAAGTCAACAAAAATTACTGTTAAAACTTAAAAATTTCAACTCAACTCAAACTCAACTCATTCACCAAACACCCCCTGAGTCTCTCTCATCTCTCTTTCTCTCGAATGGCTTCGAGGGTTTGGTGGCGGCACACTGGAGACGGAGCCGGTGGGTCTGGGGCCACCATACCGAAGACCAATCTTCGTTGGGGGGAGCAGGGGGCCTGGGTTCGTCATGCTAGGGGAAAGGGGGATGGTGGGGATTTGGTCTGGATCTTCGTCATGGGGCCTAGGTTTGTCGTTCGTTGCGTCGGGGGGGGGGGGGGGGATGGGGGGATCTGGTCCGAACCCAAGGGGACCTGCATTCATCACGCAGTGGGCTTCCAACATCGGATCTATGGGAGAGGGGAAGGGAGGGGAGAGCGAGAGAGATAGAGGGGAGGGGAGAGTGAGATAGAGAGACGGCCTCCAGCATTCGACGTTGGATCTGGGGGGATCCAGCTTCAGACTTGTGGGAGAGAGGGAGGGAAGGGAGGGAAGGGAGGAGAGGGAGAGGGGGAGCTGGGTTTGACTTTTGAATTCAGCTCTCTCTCTTTTTTAAAATTTTTTTAATTGATGTAAATAGGGGTATTTTCATCTTTTTACAAATATTTTCTTTGAAAAAGCACAAAATCTGCTTCTCACGTGACCATTCCATGAGTTTTTTAATGGAACCAGACGGAAATGATCAAAATGGCCAAGAAAATAAGAGTTCATGGCCTCTCGATAAAAAAATAATAAAACATAGACCAAATCGTCATCTTATAAAAAATTCTGGAACTATTTAAGCCAATTACTCTATATAATATTATGTATTCTTTTATAAATAAATTTCCTGTGAAAACACTAATAGTGCGTTTAGTAAAACGATTTGAGTTGAAATTTTTAAGTTTGAGTTGGTTGACTTTTTAAAAAACTAGTTATAATTTTTGTTGACTTTTCAGAAAAAGATAAAAACTGAGATGAAAAATTTGAATTTGAGATGTAATGCCAAACGCAAGCTAACTTCCCCTATTAATTTGTAGGTTGGTCTGGTCAGCCTATGACCCGCCGAGCTATAGGTCGGATTGCGGCTCTTATGGACCGAGCTGAAGGTCACATGACGCATTTCCATCCATCGGAATTTCCATCCCTTTTTTGATGGATTTCAGACAGAGAGATCAACAGCATAAACAAAATAAAAGATCGGGATAATGAGTTGTTGGTGCTGTATAAAACCGAAAATCAGAGATCAAGTTATAAATCTGCATATAATTCAACACCATTTGTAAAAATCACTTTTTTTTTCCTTTTTCTTGCAAGTCCCTGACATCAGGGATCTCAATAGATACAATGTAACTATAAAATAGAATAAAAATTTATTTCTGATTAAATGCTAAATTAAATACATAAAAGTACTACTTATGGTTATCTAAATTAATGACTACTCTGCTTTCCTTTAATAACTAACAAAAAAAGTACTACTTTACTCATAAAAATTCAAAAAAAAAAAAAAAAAGAAAAAGAAAAAGAAAAATAAAAAGAAAAAGAAACGATTTTTCAATCACTTTATGAAAGAGCCAATGAAGACAATTTTTATTTTGGGCTTTGTGAGTAAATGGTTTTTAAGAAGTTTTTAATAAATGATGGTAATTTTTTAAGATTAAAAAATAACTATTTCTTGAAGGATGAATTAGCATGAATTAATTTAGTGATTAATTAATATTAATATATATTTTTTATTAATTGACTGCTGATAATAACTAATTAACAATCATTTTTTAAATTAAAAACTATATATTCACCTATTTTTTTTTTCTTTTTTTGTTATTATTCTTGATAATATTATTATTAACATTAATAATAATATTATTATTATTTTGGCGGTAAATAAAAGACTCTGATTTTACCCCAAAAAAAATTTATTTATTTAATTTATTTATTGTCTACCAAACTGTTTCGTCTAATTACTTAAAAAAAAAAAAAGAAAAACAGTTTTGTCTAATAAACGAATTTTCTTTTGCATTTCTCTCTCCCTCGTGTAAGAATACAGTTGCTCTGTCTCAAAGCCAAGAATATTATCAACACAAACGCACACATTTTCCAGTTCCGCAGACCTCGAATCTACACATTTTCCTTCAATCTTCTTTAGTTTTTTCCATTCCCAGAGGTGCTAAACCAATAAACTCAAATACCCTGGTCTCTCTTTCTCTCCTCTTCCCCTTCCCCAGGTAATTTCACGTCCCATATATGTTTTCTTGGAACTTTCTTTGCAATTTTTATTCAATTTCAGTACTATATATGTTCATATAGTTTCCATTTATGTTCTTGCACGATTTTCAGATTAGGTCGTTTTATTTTCTTACTTTGATGTTGTAATTAATCGAGTTTAGTATTAATCCTTTTTTTTAAAATAAAGTTTAGTATTAATCTTTGGCCGATTATTCAAATGTAGTTCTGGGTCTTCCCTTTTTTTTTTATTTTTTATTTTTTTTAATGGCTCTTCGATTAGAAGCATATTAAAGGGATAAAATCTGAGCCCCGTTAATATTATAGGTTCAAACCCACATTTTAAAATTTTTTCTACAGTGTTTTCTCTCACAAAAATTTGAAATTTCCGTTCAAACTTACTGGTTAAACTTATGAACGAAATGGGTGATAGTTTTGTTTGGTTACAGAAAATGTTGTCCGGAGGAATTTGAGTCTGACGCTGATGGGATCAATGGAATACTAGAACTTCCAAAGCTTGATAGATTCAGTTGATAATCACATTATTTACTTGAAGTTTGCATTTAGAAAGTCTATTTAATGAAGCAAGCCGTAAGAATTGATACATGAATATGCCTAATAAATTGAAACATGATCATATCATAAGACACGTGATTACAGTTTCAGAATCATCATATCTTTAACGAAAAATGATAGTAATCTGTCATAATTCCAATAAGTTTCCTCAGTAGGACTTAAACACGATCCTTATATTTGTGAGTTGCAAAGCTGCTGAAGGTTTAAAACCGATGGATGTGGATGAAGCGAGTACCTCTAATAATTCTATAGCTATCGAATCAACTCAACCTAATTCGAGACGACATAAAGGTAAGTTTTACAGTGATTATGTACTTTTTTTTTCCCCCCTTTCAAATTTGATTATGCAAGACAGGGTTAACAAAAAATATCAGTGTGATACTAGAGATGATGTTTTAAATTTTCCAATGGTAAAGCAATTTTTATGATAAACTTTTGTAGCCATTTGGTAAAAAGGAGTTACTAGACATGATATGATATCAATTGATAGAAGGCATAAAGGAATTCAGGGTAACGGCTTTATTTGGAATTCTGGCGGTATTTGTTTTGGGTTTTACTGGACATCAAATTTAATGAACTATATTTATGTGGATAGAAGACTATATAGGTTGAGTTAGTGCCTCAAGAAGGATTAGGGCTAAGGTTCGATTCCCATTGAGTGCTAAGAATTCCTTGGGGCCACGCCTGTGAGCTAAAGGCCCGAGATTTACCCGATCCATGTGGAGGGGGCACTTTGCATGGATCCCGTGGATTAGTCGGGGCAAAGTCTTGGACACGACGGCTGTCCAAAAAAAAAAAAGATGGAGAAGGATTTTTAGGCCATGAAGTGTCACAGGGAATCATACTTTCGCTTTGTTTTATGATTTTAGGGCAAATGAATTTACTGTTTCATAAGGAACTGTGAACAAAAAGGGAAAGGGTTTTAAGAAAGAATAGAAGAGGAATCGGAAATAGAACTGCATTTAATTTTCCAAGGATCGTGCTACCGATTGTATACGATTTCAAGCTTTCAAAATTTGAGACTAGTAAATTTTGTTTTCTTTTGTGATGTCTTTGCAGCTATACATCAGTTCACACAGCAGAGTCTTCCAGCATGCAAACCTGTCCTTACCCCAGGATGGGTAAGTAATTGAAGATTACATTTTATAATGAGTTTTTCTGTAATATGCCATTTCATAGAATTTCGGTATTTGCAGGTTATTGGCATATTTTTGTTGATGGGTATTGTTTTCATTCCCACAGGGTTCATTACTCTCCGTACTTCCCACAATGTAAAATCTCTATTTCGATGCCTTAAAATATTATGCAGCTTTTCTTTTTTGGTTAATTTAGCCTTTAAGGTGACCCATAATAATGTGATATTATTCTTTTCCAATCGGTGTGTAGGTTGTTGAAATTGTGGACCGTTATGATACAGATTGCATACCTGAGTCATTTAGAAGCAATAAGGTGGCATACATGAAAGATAGCTCACTTCCCAAGAACTGTTCTCGGTTTTTGAAGGTAACATTTCTTTACCATCTATCAGAATTTTAATCATGACAAGTTTGAAGACATTCATTAAATTTCTCGTTTTTAATATGAGAAGTTTCCTGAATTGGCCACCATGTTTCGTGTATTGATTCTCTTTGTAATCCTTATTATTTTGTCTTGGGGATGAAATTCGTAATTTAACTATCTAGTTGGTTGAGCACTTGAGTTTGTTTAAACGAAATAAAATTCTGTACTCTTTTTGCTGTTTGAGCAAGAGCATCAAAATTTCTTTTGTTTTGTTAGTGGAGGGGGGTCGAATATTTTGATCCTCTTATTTAGTCATATCCAGGAGAAAGATCTCAGTAATAGAAAAAGTCTGTGACTGAACTATACATCTGCTTATTTTCTATTTGGATGTCCTTAGTTAAGTGACTGTGTTCTTCCCTCATATACGGTCCATTACTAATCTGACCAACTTTTCAGTTGTCCGACAATGTCATGTTCATGTATATTGTGTTCTCCCATAGTTTTAATTTCGGATGGAAGCGCCAAAGCATTTACAGTTCATGGGGAAGCATTGCTAGTTCTCAATCGTATATGATAGTTGTTGAGAAAAAATTTTCTTTCCTGCTTCTGAGTTTAGGGTTGTGAATATGTATGCATATGTGAGGAAAGACAGTTAGGTGAATGTTCCAGCATGCATTTTAATGATTTAGGTGAGAGATAATTACATTTACTCCCGGAGCTTTTCTAATATTCATAGTATTAGGTTTCAGCAGTTTTTGAAGATCAATTTTCTAATTCTGACATCTGTATACCATTTTGGAGGAAATAGAGAAAGATCGCTAAAGGGTAACTACGGAATTGGGTTAATTTAGTTAAGAAATCCAGTCATGGATTGGAATTTTGTAGTAGCTTTATCATAACACATGAAAATATGAGATCAAATCCGAATTTTCGCAATCTTTTTCTTAAGCCCTTTTTCCTCATGTTTTTATCTTGTTTCTTAATATGGTTGTAACTTTTCCGTTTACAGATCGAGAAGCATATGAAAGCTCCAATCTATATCTACTATCAACTTGATAACTTCTATCAAAACCATCGACGGTGAGAGTTCTTTATCTCTATTTTTAAACTTGGATATAATCCCAGTCTCTCTCTTATTTGCCTTTTCTGTCGAGTATTCTTAAATCTTAAATGTCATGAAAATTCTGTTGAACCAAATGGTAAACTTACCTTTCTTTTCTAGCTGTAAGCTTAATTTTTTACTTTGTGCTCTCTGTCAATTTTTCTTTCCTTTTCCTTTTATCTTTATCCTCTTTAGGTATGTCAAAAGTAGAAGTGATCAGCAACTCTTACATGGACTCAAGTACAACGACACAAGTTCTTGTCAGCCCGAAGAGTTCAGTAATGGTCATCCAATTGTTCCTTGTGGCCTAATTGCTTGGAGTTTGTTCAATGATACGTACAAATTCATCCGTGGGAGATCTGAATTAAGGATCAATAGGAAGAACATTGCATGGAAGAGCGACCGAGATCACAAATTTGGGAAGCATGTATATCCCTTGAATTTTCAGAATGGGACCTTGATCGGTGGTGGAAGCCTAGATCCAAGTATTCCTGTGAGTATTAGTAATGCGTGTAAAATTACACTGACTCCTCTCTATCTCTTATTCAGAAGTCAAATATGTTGTGACCGACCAAATTACAATATTCTATACCCTCTGGAAAGTACTCCAACTTGCTGTGGTCTTAGCAACTTTTTCTTCTCCCTAAGATATGGATATGAATTACCACCAGGGCCGTACTTGAAATTTTATGTTTTTATTTTCTCTAAGTTCCATGTCAATATGGAGACTTGCAAAGAAAGGAATACGTCAATGGTTTGAGCACGCTACTAGCTTCGAAGTCACTGTCTAGGCCTCTATTTTTCACATAGTATTAGAGTTATTTATAGAAGTAGTTTGCTGATGTTTGAATCCGTCTTTTTTCTGTCATTTTGTTCAGCTAAAATTGTTCTCTAACACTTGTTTTCTTCTGAATTTTATCGGGTTGGGATTCATCATCAATTAGCTAAGTGACCAAGAAGATCTTATTGTATGGATGCGTACTGCCGCTCTCCCCAGCTTCCGCAAGTTGTACGGCAGAATCGATGAGGATTTGGAGGCAGACGACGTTGTAGTAGTCAAATTGATGAATAATTACAACACTCACAGTTTTGGAGGAAAGAAGAAGCTCATCCTTTCAACATCAAGCTGGTTAGGAGGAAAGAATGATTTCCTCGGGGCGTCCTACATTTTCGTCGGTTCATCTTGCATATTCATCTCCCTTGTTTTCTTGTTGCTGCATATGAAAAATCCCAGGTAAATTTCATTTTTCACGTATGATTTTGTGTTCTTCAACATACCCATTTCATACATTTGAGCTCGTGAGAAGAATGTAGTTAATAGTTAAGATCCCAACTTGTTTCCGAGCATTTTAATACCAACCGGCATGATACCCAACGTGTTAAATTGTCACGTCTATTACTATTAGTATTACAGTAAAACCTCTATAAAATAATATTTTTGGGACTAAGTAAAACTATTATTTTAACGAAGTTATTTATTTATCCATAAATGATTAATTTATTAATTTATCGGTAAATGAATGTTTATTGATTTAAGAAGAGTTTAATATTTTAATTACTTGTGCCATGTTGGTACATGTACTATTATTCTGACAAAGATTTTGGGTTATAAAATTAGGACGGTATAACTCTTTTTATATACCTTATCGGTAAACCTCATTTTTAAACCATTCAGATATAATCAAACGGTTAAAATGTTACTTGTGTATGATAATTATAATACATATTACCTTATTGTATTACATATCAAGAAATTAAAAAAATAATTAAAAAAACCAACCTTTAACGTGTTTGGCTCCTCACTTTGGTCCGCCGGGCTAGGGGCGGCATTGCCGGAGGTTTCGGGGGCGAGTCGAGATCAGGTGGGGGGGGGGAGGCATCGTCGGAGCTCGTGGGGGCGAGACAAGCCAAGATCGCGGTCGAGATCCGATTTTTTTTTGGTTGGGGTGGGGGGGGGGGGAGGGGCAGCTGGGTCGTGGGGAAATCGTCGCTAGGTGGGAAGGGCCGGATCTGGCGGGGGGTTCGTCTTCAAGGGGTCGGGGGGACCAGATCTGGCGTGGGGGGCTTGTCATCCGAAGAGAGAGGGCTTGGGTTGCGGGCAGGGGGCCGCATGGGTCGTGGGCCAGGGGGTGGCGGTGGTGGGGCTCCTTGGTTTGCCGAGGGGCTCGTCGTTTGGCCGGGGGGGGGGGGGGGGGGGGGCTTGGGTAGCGCGGAAAGGCCTCACCGGAAGAAGAAAATGATTTTTTTAATAACTTTTTTAAAATTCTTTTTTAAAATTCTTTTTAAATATATAATACTATAAGATAAGGTGCATCATAAGTTTCATACACAAGCAATATCTCAACCGTTGAAATTCATTAAACGATCATAAAATGAGCTTTACCGATATGGTATATAAACAAGACTCTACTGCAAACTTCCCCATAAAATTATTAAAAAAAAAAAAAAACCTAAAATAGTGGATGTAACATAAAATGTTAGTAAGTACGTAAATAGACATAAAATTGATATACGTACTTTTCAAACTTAGTACCTATAAGATAATGTTTCAGATTCTTGAAATACATAGAAAATAAACTCTATAAATACATTAGTCATTAGTTTTGTTTTTAGTCTCAACTTAATAGAATTTTTATATCTTTCTCCTTCGTGTCTTCTCATTTGAAAGGAGTAAAAAAATCATTAGAAAATTGAAGTTGTTAAGGTTAAAAAAAAAAAAAAAACTACTATTATGAGTTTTATATGTTATTATTATTATTATTTTGCATTTGATTAATTATTAATTTATGTTTTCATTGGGCTCTGAATGATTCGAAAAATATTCTTATTGGTGCATTTAGCAACATTATTAATCTAGTACATTGGTACAAGTTGCGGCATGAAGATTTTATTATTTAAGGTTATCTCTCCTTCGCCCCTTTCCATCAAACACCACAAGTTAATTTATCGAATAATTCATTTATCGAGATTTTATTGTATAAGATTGCATACACAACTGAAAAGATTATAACTCACTGCCTCATAAGTTGGTATAAAAATGTCAGAATCCCTAACACTACTCATAAATTAGACTTGGTCATATTAGTTTGGTTATTTCTTTCTTTTCCCTTTGTTTATCCAGTTCTTATTTCAATCTTCAAACACACTCATAAATTCTCTACATACTGGTGTTAACAAAAGCATTATTTTGCAACAATCACCAAAAACAAAAAAAAAAAGCGTCATTATGCTTGTACTTTTTTCGCCTCTCTTTTCTTCCCTACCTATGGTAGTCATAATGGATGCTTGATGCTTCTTTAGTTCTTGCTTAAAAAAGTTCATGTTTTAGTTCTTCACACCGAAGTTTTTCTATCTTCAACCCGCTTCAAAATCCCAGAAAATCCCAGAAGTTTTTCATCGTATTTGAACGATGAAAAGACCTCTAATTGACCAAGTAGTTTGGTTTACAAGAAACCAAACTTAAGATATGCCTATACTAAGTTTTAATTATGTAAGTTTGACATGTTGATCTTTTAAACTTTAGATTCAGTTTTTACTTATGAAATTATCAAGTTTAGATCTATAAATAAAAAATAAATAAATAAATAAAAAATAAAAAGTGTTTTTAAGGTGCAAGTCTTTTTGAAAAGTTTATGTTGTGTTTGAATCTTTAAAAAAAATTAAAATGATCATAGACTTCATGTAATCTATGAAATAATTAAGGTAGAGAAAGAAAAAAAAAAAAAAAAAAATCCTCTGAAATTTTCGGGATCAAGTTTAAGGTCAACGCAAGTAATTATGTTTATGAAGTTAATTAACGGCCGCGATTAGGTCGGGTCGTTACATAAATTAGACTTGGTCATATTAGTCTGGTTATTTCTTTCTTTTCCCTTTGTTTATCCAGTTCTTATTTCAATCTTCAAACACACTCATAAATTCTCTACATACTGGTGTTAACAAAAGCATTATTTTGCAACAATCACCAAAAAAAAAAAAAAAAAAAAAGCGTCATTATGCTTGTACTTTTTTCGCCTCTCTTTTCTTCCCTACCTATGGTAGTCATAATGGATGCTTGATGCTTCTTTAGTTCATGCTTAAAAAAGTTCGTGTTTTAGTTCTTCACACCGAAGCTTTTCTATCTTCAACCCGCTTCAAAATCCCAGAAAATATCTGGTCTGGTCTTCTTCTGTCCTGCGATTTCGTTGTTTCACTAGTTTGTTTCTTTTCTTCGAAATGCTCTTTATTCTTGACTTCAAAGGGTTTAGATCTTGTTAATTTTTTTTTTTTATGACCTTGCAGGCCTTATGGGGAGATGTCTTACCTCTCTTGGAACAAGATAAGTATTTCCAGTTGACAAGGCGATTTTGCGCTCTGTAAAGTTCTAACTAAAGACGGTTTATTTTCATTCAACGCCTATCGTAGATTCTTATTATTAAAATATGTAAGAAGAAAGAGAGGAAGTTCTGTTAAGGAGTGAGAATGAATAGCATTCGAGCCTAGTTGCTTAAGCTCCAAGTATTAACACAAACACACACACACATATATATATATATATATATATCATATTTATAGATTCATTGATATTGATGTTGCTTAATTATCCGTGTTATATGAATTGAGAAGTTGTATTTTTGTGCATTAAGGAAATTTAGTTTGAAATATTTGATTTTCTGATTTCCGTTCGGATTCTTTATTTTTAATTTTTTACCTTTTACTTTCCAGATGAAAAGAATTTTTTTTTCAAAAAGGCACTTCTTGCATTGTAAAAGAGACATTTGCTAAATTTTAAGTTAATTAGTTGAAATGCACGCGCTTTACACGTACAGAATAGACAAATAAAGTAAAATAAAACAAAACAAAAAATAAAAAATTAATTTTTTATTTGAAATTGTCACATGACAGGTTTAAACTTTATGCGGAATAAACAAATAAAACAAATAAAATTAATTAAAAATTATTTTTTTATTTAAAAATGTCACGTGAAGGGCTCTGAGCCCGTCACATGGTAGAATGAGAGACAAGGACAAAAGGCACTAAAAGCATTATTTTAGTGCATTTCGTCCTTTTAAATAAGGGTAATAGATTAAGAAGTTTAATTAGAATGAGCAGCATAGGTTTAAGAATTTTTTGTCACCAATTAATTGGCAATTTTTTTCTCCGACAATTAGTTTGATGAAGAAAGTCAGGCCACCCTAAGTTCTTGTTTGACACTTCATTTTTAAACATACTTTTTAATCTTATTTTTTAATATTAATCTTTTTTTTCCCTCATAAAAAGTGTGAATTTTCAGTTTAAAAAGTGATTTTAAATGGGCAAATGTGCCAATAAATTTTGATATCATTTTAGGCCAATTTTATCAATCCATAAAAAACAAAAATGATAACATCAGAAAAACAAAAAATTTTTTTCCTTTCCATTTTCTTGCATTTCTACAAAACAACTAACATTCAAACATCGAACAATCGAGGGGAAATAAACAACATGGATAGAGGGAGACGGGGACATAGAGGGAGATCAATCGAGAGAGAAGATGAAGGAGAACGAGGGAGGAGAGAGAGAAGGGGATGTGAGAAGAGAGGGAAGATAGGAGAGAGAGATCTTCGCTCGTGTCGGCACAAGAGAGAGAGAGAGAGAGAGAGAGAAGAAAAATAAAATTTACAATCAATTAGTGCAAGGGCAGAACAAAAGGCAATAAAATGGAAGTGTAAAAATGTATTTTTAAAGAACGGTAAAAAAAAAAAAAAAAATAAATTCAAAGTTAAAAACTCCTGATCATGTTTAAGATGTGGAAAATTCTCAAATTTGTGTTTTTAAAGGGCTGTTTTCATAATTTTCTCATTGTGTTATAACTATAATTGGAGAAAAAAGAGTTTTGACTTATACTCACAATCTTCTCCTCCAATATCACCTTCACCTTAGTCAGCTAGCTAATCTAGAAGATCATAATAAATTATATGTTCTAGAAATAGAGAAGGGTTCCAAATCATATAAGAATTTTTATACTAAAATGAAACAAATAAATTACTATATGTTATTTTGAACTTTGAACATATCACTAACTTACGCACGGACCTGAATAACATGAGACATGTGGAATTCCATATGAATCAACAATGATCACTAGTTCAAGGGCAAAACAAAAGGCAATAAAAGGGAAGTGCAAAACTATCTTTCAAAGAATGGTCAAAAGAAATAATTATAGTAAAAGGTCGGAAATCCTAATCATGTTCAAGATGAGAAAAATTCCTAAATATGTGTTTTTAAAGGGCTGTTTCCACAATATTCTCATTATTTCATAACTATAATAAGGAAAAAAAAAAAAAAAAAGGAGTAGTGACCTATCCACAATCATTTCCTCCAATATCACCTTCTCTTAATCAAATAGATAATCTAGAAGATCATTAAAAAAAATAAAATATATATATATATATATGTTCTAGTAACAGAGAAGAATTCCAAATCATTTAAGACATTTCATATTAAATTGAAACAAATAAATTACTAGATGCTAATTTGAAGGTATCACTAACTTACATTTCAATTCAAATAATATGAGATACAAAAATTCCGGATGAATCAACAAAGATCACTAGCTCAATGACAGGGCAAAAGGCAATAAAAAAGAAGTGCAATAATGTCTTTTTAAAGAACGGTCAAAAAATATAATTATAGTAAAAATAAAAAATAAAAAATATCGATTATGTTTAAAATAGAAAAAAAAATCCCTAAATATGTGTTTATAAAGAGTTGTTTCCATATTATTCTCGTTATTTCATTACTATAATAGGGCCAAAAAAAAGTAGTGAGTTATCCCCAATCTTCTCCTCCAATAATATCTTCTCTTAGTCAGATAGCTAATCTAGAAGATCATAAACAAAATGTATGTTCTAGAAATAGAGAATAGTTCCAAATTATTTAAGAAATTATATTAAAAACGAAACAAACTAGATGAAGGGGCAAGTCAACGATAGTTTGGAGGTTCAGGGCAGACAATATTGACAAACCTCAAAGCACGAATGGGCAGTGGGGTCCACTCCACGTGTTAGTTGTTTTGTTTCATATAACACGAGTACATCTCTACGCATTTAATTTTAGTCGTGCAAGAAGGGAGACACATCACACACGTTTGTCTTTTTCCTTTTTTTTTTTTTTTTGAAATGTTTATTTTTGGCCTTTATCATCATGTTTTATTCTGAACAAATCTTAAAATCTTTTCCCTAAAATTTTGGTTCTTGTAATGATACATTGGTAATTTCTTTCGTTAGTTTTGTGGACGAAATTGTCACGTCCTTAAAAGAAAAATGATGGTAAAGTAAAAATAATAAAAAATTTTTAAAGTAAAAACACAAATTAAGTTTATTAAGAAAAGGAAAAAACAAAAAAAAACCCTAATGGAGCTTGTAATGACCAATTTTGAAATCTATAGAGGTAAATTAACTTATAAAAACAATGACGAAATCAAAAATTTTAGTGAATGAGATTAATAATAAAAAACTTTAATTTTTAGAAAAATTGATCGAACTAGTAAAGTAGTCTATTTCTTATTGCATAACAACCCAAATAATATTATTTGAATAATTTATTAATTTGTTTTCAAATAGAGTTAAATTAATTAATTACATTTTTGCTAGAAATAAATAAATAAATAAATTATTGTTAAAAAAAAACATTTGCAATTACGAGAATAACAAAAAAAAAAAAAAAAAAAAATGTCGGCAAGCAGTACCTATGGACAGGATGTTCGTTATTGTAAAGAGCCAGATATTTCACTCCTCTTTTTTAAATTTTAATTTCAACTTTTTTTTTTTTTTTACTTTTGCTTTTTACAACCTTTTTTTTTCCTTTCTATTTATTTATTTTGATAATCTATTCTTTTTTAAAAAGAAATTATTTTTTAAATTAAAATTAGATACAAATATTAATATCAAAGATAAAATAATCATATAATATAATAGATATAACCTTTGACTAAGATTGATTTTATCAGTAAAATCTGATAAAACTCAGTGAAGATGACATAAGTCGAGATCTGATCACGGAAAAATTCTTCGAATTCCTCGGAAATCCTATAATCGAGTATGTACAAAGTTCTTTTAAAAAAAACATCATTAATCGATGGAATATTCTGATCGATCGAGAGACAGTCACTCGCAGCATATAGACTACAACAAACTCCGCATAGCCCTAATACTAATAGAATCCATGGACATATACCATTAGAAAACAATTCAAGCGGAACACATACAAAAAAACAAACCGGAAGTGGGAAAATGACATCTTTTATTATAAAATTAAAACTAAAACATAAAAACAAAACATGAATATAAAATAACATCGTCCACAAAATTCTCGCTCAAAGTCGAACAACCACTCAGCCGCACGCTACAACTTATAGGAAATCAATCGGTTCGATTGGAAGTAAAAGATTGCCATATCAATCATCGGATTACCAAGTTCTTGTTGGATCTCAAACCGCTGCAAGCTAGCCGGGTTAGATTTGGTCCATAAACTCTCAATTAGGACCCTCTGATTCCATCTCTACTGAGATCACCGAACCATCGACCACCTTCGTTAGCCGTGGCGACGGTGATGACGATGGAAGTCCAACAAAAAAAAAAAAAAAAAAAAAAACCCTAATATCAGATAAATTTGAGAGAAAAATGAAAGAGAAAAAGGGCGGTAGAATTCTTCAAAAGTTGTTTTTACTCTTTACAATTATTATATGTTATAATTTTTCTTTTCTTTTGATAAATCTTTACAATTATTAAAAGGAAAGCAACATGTAAATGGGGTCAAAATCATCATGTCCAACTTCCGCGACCCTTCTTCTCCATTCCAATCCAAAACAAAATTAAAAAAACCAAAAAAATAAAAATAAAAAAGAAAGAAAAAATAATAAAAAATAAAAAAAGAAAACCCTTCTTCCTGGTTTCTTCCTTTGCGCGGCTGAACCACCATGTACAAATCCTCTATATAAATCCTTCTTCTGCACCTCGGATTCTCTCAACCTCAACCCACTTTCGTCTCTCTCTCTCAAGAACTCTCACTTTCTCTCTCTAAAATAAATATTTTGTTTTCCTGCAAATTTAATTGTTCTCGTTTAGAAATGGCCAAGGAAGTGAAAAATATGAGAAACTGGGGGGAAGTTGCGCCTGCCCTTTTGATATCTCAGCAAAAGCCTTCAACAAGTTTTACAAAGTTGGACCCCATCGTTGAAGAAGTCTCTCCTGGAGGATTTGAAGTAGCTGCCCAAAAGGGCTCTCTGTTTCTTCTTCCTCTGCTCTTCTCTGCCTTTCTGTTCCTCTTTCTACACAAAGATGTCGCTTTCTGAGGAGGTCATGTAAATATTATTATCATTAATTCTGAGTTTTAGGTTTTTTTTTTTAATTTATTTTTTATAAACTTGTGTTATTATAAACAAGTTTTATCCCATTTTAGGGGTGTTTTCTTTTAGATGGAAGTATATGATATGGATTTTTTATGAAATGATATTATATATATATGATTATGTAATTTATTCAAGCTTCATCTAAATTTCCCTATGTTCATTTTGTCTTAATCCTTGTGTATATCCTTGTGTATATGCAACTTATTGATTTATTTTTCTTGTGTATATTTGTGGTTATCTTGAATTTTCTTCTTTTGGTTTTTCCAACGAAAGTACAGAGAAAAACACCTGTACTATAACGCAATTTACAAACAAGAGCCGGGTCAAAAAAGGAGTTCTTTAGACATGCACCGGACCATGTATTACTCAAAATGAGATTGAAAAATTGGAATTCAAAACTTGTTATTACTGAATACGAGGGAGGTACAATTTATACAATACAATACAAGATAAATCAGGACACTCAATAAACAAAAAAAAAAAAAAAAGAAAAGAAAAGGAACAAATTAATCTCTATAACTGTACAATAAATTATCCTAGATGTAGAATATCTTCAGAGTCAATTATTCTACCAAATCTTAAACACTCCCCCCTCAAGTTGGTATATGGATATCACGCATGTCCAACTTGTATAAAAATTTTGGGAACACTCGACTTGAAACAGCATTGATGAGAATGTCGGCCAATTGATCCTCTAATTGAATCTTAGGCATCTTTACAACTTTTCCATCTAATTTCTCCTTGAAGAAGAATTTGTCCACCTTAACATGTTTTGTACGATCATTAGGCATCTTTACAACTTTTCCATCTAATTTCTCCTTGAAGAAGAATTTGTCCACCTTAACATGTTTTGTACGATCATGTTGAACTGGATTATGAGCTATCACATGCTGCTTTATTGTCACAAAATAGTTGAATTAGTTACCTAGATGGATAACCCAACCCCTGCAAGAGAAGCCTTGGCCATAATGCTTCACAAAGTCCAAGTGTAATACGTCTAAATTTAGCTTTTGCACTTAAGTGTGCAACCACATTCTGTTTCTTGCTTCCCTATGTAACAAGATTACCACCTACAAAGGCAAATTACCCTGAAATAGATCGCCTGTCATTTACAACTCTAGCCTAGTCAACATCAGTATATATATTAATGCTTTGATAATCTGTATTTTTAGTGAACAAGATTCCCTTTCCATGAGAAGACTTCAAATACCTCAAAATATGCAGAACTGCATCCATGTAGTGCTTTCCAGGATTATGCATAAATTGATTGACAATGCTCAATGCATAGGGAAGATCCGGTCTTCTATGCGCTAAGTACATTAATCTCCCTACAAGTCTCTGATATCTTCCCTCTGGTACCTAATAAGAGTCAATATATAACTTCAATCCTTCTTCCATTGGTGTATCAGCCAGTTGACATTCTGAGAAAAATCTAAGGCATACTTTCTTTAAGACAGAAAAATCCATTCAATCGATTGAGAAACTTCGATCCCAAGAAAATATTTCAAGGGACCAAGATCTTTTATTTCAAATTCTCTGGACAAGTAATCCTGCAGTGCCTTCCTTTCTTCAGGGTTGTTTCTTGTAACCACCATGTCATCTACATAAACAATGAGTGCAGTGATCTTACCTTGTTGTTTCTTCAGAAATAATGTATGATCTGAATTGCTCTGATGGTAGCCAAATGCTATCATACACTCTGTGAACCTTCCGAACTACGCTCTCAGAGATTGTTTGAACCCATACAGCGATTTCTTCAACTAGCACACCTTTCGACTATGTTTTTTGGGTGTCATGCATCTTGGTGGGAGATCCAAGTAGACTTCTTCGACCAATTCACCATGCAGGAAGGCTTTTTTCACATCGAACTGTTGCAGTGGCCAATCCAAGTTTGCAGCTAAAGACAAGAAGACTCGAACTGTGTTGATTTTAGCTACAAGTGTAAACGTCTCTGTGCAGTCAATCATGTAGGTTTGGGTATATCCTTTTGCCACCTGTCTTGCTTTAAAGCATTTAATCGTGCCATCTGCTTTGTACTTCAAAGCATAAAATCCATTGGCACCCTATTGGTTTCTTTTCTGGTGGACAATCAACGAGTTCCTAAGTTTCATTTTTCTGCAGAGACTTCATTTCCTTGTTCATAGTAGTTTTCCAGCTCGGGTTAGCTAAGGCTTCCTGCACACTATTAGGAATAGATACAGTAGATAATTGATTTACAAATGACTCATTCGATTTTGATAGATGATGATTTGACACAATGACTCATGGGGTATTTGACTTTACTAGAAAGTTCGGGCTCATATGTGGGTTTAGGTATACCTCTTGTGTGACGTGGTGGTAATTGTTTTATGAATGGCTCAGATCCTATCTCAGGAACATCCTTAGCAATCGATTGGTTTGGTGCATCAGTTGGTTGTGGTATGAGGGACTCGGTCTCAAACTGCAGTGGTGTTTTTACTACATCTCTTATCTCTGTAACATGTTTAGTTTCTAAGTGTCCATCACCAGATCAATCACCACTTTGATCCATATTTATACCACTCAAATCCAACTCACCCACTTCCTGATTTTCAGATTCAAGGACATTAGGGACATCGACTTCACCTTTCTCAGAAATTTGGAACTCATAGTCTATAAAATCATAGTCTAGGGTATGAATTTCCTTGTGGTACTCCCCCTGAAGTTCAGACTCAGAGGAGAAATACATCGTTTCTTTGTGAAAACAACATCCATTGTGATGAACGTCCATTGAGTTGGAGGATGATAACATCGGTATCCCTTTTGATTAGTAGCATACCCTAGGAAAACACTTCGGAGTGCTCGAGGAGCCAACTTGTTATGCTGATGCTTATGGAGGTGTACAAATGCTACACAACCAAAGACGTGAGGAGGTAAGTTTAGGACAGTCGGAGCAGCAACTGCTTCAGCTAGAGCTTGATATGGTGTCCGAAAGTTGATGGTGCTGGAAGGTACCGATTGATCAAATATACTGCAAAAGCAAGTGCCTCAACCCAATAGGAGAATGACATATGAGCTTTTATGAATGAAGCATGAACGACCTCCAACAAGTGTCGATTTTTCCATTCGGCAAAGCCCGTTTTGTTGTGGTGTATTGGAACAAGTGGTTTGATGAATAGCTCCATGCTCTTCCAAATGTTGTTGAAGTTCAGAACTATGATATTCTCCACCATTATCACTGCGGAGAACCTGTACTTGTGCTTTGTAACAAGTACAAATTATTTTATGAAATTTCTGAAATAGTGAGTTCACTTCTCCTTTGGTCTTCATTAAACACACCCAAGTCATCCTAGTGCAATTGTCTATGAAAGTAACAAACCAATGTGATCCACCTAATGTAGTAACTTTAGACGAACCCAGACATCAGAATGTATGATCATGAATGAGACTAGACTTGGATTTAAAGTTAATGGAAATTAAGCACGATGACTCTTCGCCAGATCACAAACTTCACATCGGAAACTAGAAACATCAATTTTTACAAATAAACTAGGAAACCGTTTCTTCAGGTACCCGAATGAAGCATGCTCCAAACGTCGATGCCATAACCAAATGTCAGATTTCTTCTTCTCCCCCTCAGAGCAATCCACTGTCAAATCTTGACGAAACTTGTTGGAACTATGTGACACCAAGTCGAAGTCATATAGCCTTCCTCGCCTGACACCACAACCAATCGTTTGCCTTGTTCGGATGTCCTTAAACACACAAAATTCAGGCCAAAAAATTACGACACATGACAAGGCTGTGGTTATTTGGGAGACTGGCAAAAGATTATAATCTAAAGAGGGAACAACTAAAACATAATATAAATTCAAATTATTAGTAAGGGTTAAAGTTTCTTCCCCAATGACCAGGGTCGAAGTACCATTGGCAGTAGAAACAAATTTTTGTGGGAATCGTTTAAGAGATGACACCTATCTAGAATCGAATGTCATCTGATCAGTAACACTATAATTAATTATCCATGCACTATTCGAAACAAGTGAGGATATATTTAAAACCTTATCACCATTGTCTGCAGTCGCTACTACTGTCGATGCCTTTTCAGTCTTGAAATTCTTCGTCTATGGATCTTGACTATGATTCTACCAGTCTGGAAATCCCACTAGTTCAAAACGACTTTTGGGATGACCAATTTGATGGCAATGGGTACATTTGTAAATTTCAAAATCGGTTTTTGAACGACAACTAGTAGATTCAATTTTTTGTGTTCTCATCATCTCCATCTCCTTTTTTTTTTTTTTAATTCAAAAATCCTTTTCTCTTTTCTTTTTTCTTTTTCTTTTTCTTTTTCTTTTGTTTTCTTAATTTTCTTATGGGCTGCAGGTGACAAACAATTCACAAGTAATTAAAGTAAAATGCTATTTACTCTCGAGGATTTGTCCTTGTACAGAACAAAGATAATACGGAGTCTTTTGCACGGTGGCTTAAGCGCGGTAGTTCAGCGACCGATTTCAATGCAGTGGACGGTGACTAGCGGCGTATGGACGACGGTGGAGCGGCGAATGACGGCGACCAGCAAATCTGAAGCAGCGTGTCGACGGAGCAACGGCTAACGACGACACAGTGGCGAATGACAGCGCAACGGCGAACGACGGCGACCAGGCGAACGACGAAGCAGAGCGTCTGAGGCAGCGGCTGTGAATCTGAAGTGGCACATCCGATGAGGCTTGAAGCGGCGGTGGTCAGCGAGAGTCCAGGGAGAATTCTGGTTTCTGGTTTCTGGTTTCTGATTCGAGGTTAGCGAAATTGATGTGGGTTTCTGGTTCGTGGGTTTCTCGTTTCTGTAGCGCTCTTCAAAGGCGTAGATTTGAGTTTAGTGAAAAATCCGGTGGGTATGTATCAAACTGAGAAGGATTGAGAAAATTTTTTTTTTTTTTTTTTTTCTGGTTTCAGAAAACAGAGGAATTTTTTTTTTTTTTTTTTCAAGGATTGGCTCTGATACTAACTCAAAATGGGATTGAAAAATTAGAATTCAAAACTTGTTATTACTGAATGTGAGGGAGGTACAATTTATACAATACAGTTCAAGATAAATTAGGAAAATGAATAAACAAAAAAAAAAAAAAAAAGGAAAGAAATCTATCCATATAACTGTACAATCAATTATCCAAGTTGTAAAATATCTTCAGAATCAATTAATCTACCAAATCTTCAACAGTATTCTTGTTCTTCTTTTGCTTAATAATTGACTAGTCGACAATTGGTCGTTCTAAATTGAAAGTTTTAATTAAGAAGTAAAGAACACACATAATTTACGGTTGTTTTATCCGTAAACGGATCTATTTTGAAAGTTAGAATAGGAGGATAAAATTTATGAAACGAGAATGCACATAATTTTTCTTTATTTTAATTTAGTAAAAGAGGAAAGATGAAAGAAAGTTGTGCTCTATTTCAAATCTTAGCTTAGTTTAATAGTAATTTAAAAAAAAAAATTCCTGCAAAGACATTTTAGAAGACAAATACTTTGTAACATTACATTCTTAGAAGGATATAGACATTAAAAAAAAAAAAAAATCCCTTCTTGTAAAATCATGAACTTTTTTAAAGTTGAAACTTGTAATATTGATATTGCTACAAAAAGAAAATTTGAGGACCAATATGTTACCGTGGCTGAAAAAATGTAAAATTAATCTAGTGTCAATTTAGGTTCGATAATATATTTTTATGCGAAAATTAGAGAGTGCGGAAGGAAGAATATAAAAATAGAAACATGACCAAGAAAAACAAAAGCATCAAGCCTTCAAAAAATTATGTTGTTTCTCTTTTATCTTTATTTTCCATAAATAGAGAACGTATTAGATTGCACGTTTATGACCTTTTCTTCTGTTCATTCATGGAGAGAGAGAGAGATCAAAGAGAAACAACTAGTTCTATAAAGATCTCATATCATACATATATAAATATTATAAATCTTATAGACACATTAACGTTGATTATGTGGAGATTAAGTAAGTAAAAAAAAAAAAAAAAGAGAGAGAGAAAGAAAGATTTGCCACTACAAGAAATTAGAAACATATCTATGCAACAAAAAGTAAGAAACAAAAGAAACAAAAACGGGAAGAAGAAACAAAGCCCTCTTTGACATTAAGAAATTATCCTCGTGGCTGATCTTATCACATCCTTCTTCAACAATGGTCTCCAACTTCGGCGAAGAGGACGATTTCCGACGAGTATATTTGACAAGTTTCGGCGATACTTCACCAAATCTCTGCGTGCACGTAATCTTTGCCTTCTTCACCATTTCTTCTCTATGATGTTACCAGTTTCTCTACCCTTTTTTTTTTTTTTTCCACGTATTATAAATTGTGTTCTAATACAATTTATATGTATAATGTGATTTTTAAAATGTGGAGCTCCATATATAAGGGAATTATGGAGGCAGTTTTGGTGAGCTACCGAGGATTGAGGAAGAAAGGAGAAGGAAAAAATAAAAAAAATAAAAAAAAAAGTAAATGTGGGGTTTACAAAATGCCACATGAGATTTTCTCTCAATATGATCTGTGAAAGGTGGATATGATAAGGAATACATTGACGGATTAACTGGCTGAATATGGAAATTACCTGACTTTTGGTTAGCAAGTGGGGTATGCCCGTGAACAATTGGAATTTTGGCATCTGATAATAAAAATGTTACTTTACAGCTAATACACGTTTATGAGCTGTCTTAATTTTTACAAATATAATTTGATGTTTAAATATAGGGTAGAGAAACTACCTTAATTTGTACGGCATTATCTTGAACCGTCAAGTTTTTATCATGTTGTATTGCTTTTGTTAACTTTTTTTTTTAATTTTTAATCAACATGATTTTGATTAGATTTAATATTTAATTACAAATATTTTTCATGAATTTTGATCTTTATAACACTTTGTACTATGAATTTTAAAGTATAACATCCGTTCTTTTCGAAAAACAAACAGTTCACAAAAGAAGGTCTTTGATTAGATTTCAAAGAAAATGACATGTTGTTAAATACTTAAAGGGGTAAAATGCTACTAGGGTTATTGTTTGGAAGGGATTTTTGTAACTAATCCGGAATTTTAAATGGAAAAGAATACCAAAATATTCTTACATGATACATTAGAATTCTGACATGTGCCTTTTTTTTTTTTTTTTGTTTGTTTGTTTTTTATTAAAAATCCTAATAGAAAGAGAATTTTTGTCAACGAAATACTGCTCAAGGGAACTCGATTCAGAAACACATATTATTAGGGAGAGCATTTTTGTCAACGAAATACTGCTCTAGGGGAACTCGATTAGGGAGAGCATTTTTGTCAACGAAATACTGCTCTAGGGGAACTCGATTCAGAAACACACATTATTAGGGATTTGCTACTATCAAAAACTAAAAACCAATAGCTGAAACTCTTGCACTCATTCCCCTCAACAATGTCAGGCGAAGCCAGTATGGAAAGGTACGTAATACTTGTCTTTTTTGGTAACCTCGGAGCCTCAGTAGCTCCGCGTGATATATGCTACATATTTGCTTGGTAACACTCTGTTTCTGGTTTTCTGTTCTCTATTTTCTGTTTTCCGTTTTTGGTTCGTTTGGTAAATTTTATTTTAAAAAATATTTCCGGGACAGATATGCAGTTGTGACAGGGGCGAATAAGGGGATCGGATTCGAGACAGTTAGACAGTTGGCCTCAAATGGAGTGACTGTGATCTTAACAGCAAGAGATGAGAAAAGGGGTCTTGAAGCTGTTGAGAAATTGAAAGAGAGAGGCCTCTCTTTCAAAGTCCTTTTTCATCAGCTAGACGTGGCTGATCCTACCAGCGTTGCTTCTCTCGCAGATTTCCTCAAGACCCAGTTCGGCAAGCTCGATATCTTGGTAGAGTATAAACTATCCTATTTCTCGAATAATTTCGTGTTAGATATATAGATACTCTAAATTACATGAAGAGAGAGAGAGAGAGAGCAGATTTGATGTTCTTAAAGCACGTAAATAAACTCAAAATCTTGTTTCTCCCTTCGGGTTTCTTTTGTTTCATTTTCTTGTCCGTAAGTTTAGTATGTGGAATCGGGGTATGTGTGGGACATATACGAACCTAAAACATACATCGAATCAAGGTGTTCAAAGAGTTTTCCTTTGTGTGCTTTGCTTAGGTTGGTAGAGTTGTATTACTAATGTTTTTTGCGAATTCATTTTACTTTGTATTTGTTAATCGTTCTCTATTTTGCTAGCATCAATACCATAACATAGTAATGAAATTCCATTGAACATGTCTCCTTTTCAAGATTTGTTAGTTTAATTTATTCGTATAGACCGTTTAAGGTATCCTTTGATATTTTATAAAATTGACCCGTCCAGAGGAGTTAACATAGTGGGGTAAAATGAGAAAAATATACATTTTTTAGAGGTGAAATTGAAAAAAAAAAAAGTAAATTTATAAAAAAAAATTCATTGGGAGTGCAAGCCCCCACTCGGTCATGACTGCACCCCCAGGTAAATGACCAAATGCTTTAAAATATGTGCAGGTGAACAATGCGGGGACTGGTGCAGTAAGAGCCGACATTGATGCATATTTAGCATTGCAAAATTCTCGTGGGGTTAGTCTTTCGCAAGTGTTCTTCTTTTCGATATGTTCTCAAATTTCTGGTCTTTAACATTCTAATTATTTATAGACATATATATATATATATATTTGTCTCCTTCGTACTGATGAAGGAAATAAAACCAGCTGAAGTAAGCGTAAAAGTGACTCAAACTTATGAATCAGCCAAAGAATGCCTGCAAACAAATTACTATGGTGCTAAAAGAACTGTTGAAGCGCTTTTTCCTCTCCTCCAATTGTCTGATTCACCAAGAATTGTCAATGTTTCAGCAAGCATCGGAAAATTAGAGGTATGCAACCATTCGATCTATGCAACTTTCCGCTTGACCTATAAATTATGAGCGTGCTGACAAGAGTTTTCATTCTTGCATCAAGTTAGTGCTTGGATTGTGAATATGGGGTAGTTGAGCCAAAGGATTATCATTTGTCTTCTCTCTTAGTTAAGCCATCTGAAACACAAAACAAACTTGTGAAGTTCTTAAGAACACGGGGATATCAAATTTAACTTATCTCTAGATATACGATTAATCTTAGTTCTTTTATCTTTTCGTTTCAGATGATATCAAATGTTTGGGCTAAAAAGGTTCTTAGTGATGCCGAAAGCCTTACGGAGGATAGGATTGAGGAGTTCTTGAGAGACTTTCTGAAAGATTTCAAAGAAGGTTCATTAGAAAGCAAAGGCTGGCCAACTTTTCTTTCTGCATATACCGCCTCGAAAGCTGCCATGAATGCCTACACAAGGGTTCTAGCTAAGAGTCACCCCAATTTTCTCATCAACTGTCTCTGTCCTGGTTTTGTGAAGACGGATATAAACTTCAACACGGGGTACTTAACTGTCGAAGAAGGCGCTGCAAGTGTAGTAAGGTTAGCATTGCTGCCGAATGACGGCCCTTCAGGCCTCTTTTTTGTTCGGTCAGAAGTGTCCCCGTTTTGACCGAATAAAAATCCTCCCATCTTAAAAACAATGTTTTATGTGCTCTATGCAGTAGGAAGAAGTTTTACATACGAACTTTTATGTTGTAATAATAATAAGCTTGCCAGTTGAATACGCCCCCCTAAGGCTTGCTCAACGGGTGGGGAGGCGGGTTTTTAGTACTGTTTAGATCTCGGGGTTGAAATCTAGATTCACTTAAAAATTCAATAAATAAATAAATAAATATGTGTGTTTGTTGTGTGATAAATCCTTGTAATAACCGAAGCTTAAATGTGGAATGTTGTATATCTTGAAAAAGTTTGTTTGTTTGTTTGTTTATTTGTTTGTTTGTTTGTTTGTTCTTTTTTTTTTTGTTGGCTTAATTAACAGTGTCAGGAAGCTTAAATGTGTGTTCTTTTACGGGACTATCTACCTGTCAGTAGTCTTTTTTGGTAGAGACCACCTAGGTGCTCAATGTTGTTGTATATTTTGAAAAAAGCTATTTTGTATGGATTTCCCTTAAACTTCTCTAATTTGACAATACAGTCTCTAATATACTTTTTTAGCAATCAAAATCCCCTCAATTTAATTTTTTGCATCATCAATACTTTTTACTTACATTCGATAAAATTAATTTAGATGATTTTTTGCAGATGCCTTGCACATAACAGCCCAATAAGAGCATTGAAGTTCATTTTTTTTAAAATTGTAATACATATTTCTTTTAAAGTTTAGGTTTAAGTTTAATTGTAACAAAAAAAAAAAAAATCTGGGAACTAAATTATTAAATTCGAAAAGTTCATTGTGTGAATGTATAATAAATCTTTTGAAAAACACTAATCAAGACGTTTTATATAGGAACTTCAATATTGTAATAAGATCAATAGTTGTGAAAGAAATTCTAGACGTAGTAACCGAAGTTTTGAACTTTGTAGGTCTAATCGGACAGCTTTGAAATCGGCCAGCAAATCTACTTAAGATTTAAGAAAAGAGTATCGTTCTTAGCAATTCTACATTTACGGCTTTACTAAAATAAATTTAGTGTTGTTTTAAAAAATAATAACAATAAATTTAGGATGATTATCTACATTTTTATACATTGTGTTTTGCTTTTATTTTAAAAGTATTAAAAATTTTCATTTCTACATTCTGGAGGCAGTTTTGGTGAGTTACCGAGGATTGAGGAAGAAAGGAGAAGGAAAAAAGAAAAAGAAAATAAAATAAAAATGAAAAGAAAATGTGGGGTTTACAAAATGCCACATGAGATTTTCTCTCAAAATGGTTTGAGAAAGGTGGATATGATGAGGAATACATTGACTGATTAACTGGCTGAATATGGAAATTACCTTACTTTTGGTTAGCAATGTAGTAGGGTATGCCTGTGAACAATTGCAATTTTGCCATCTGATAGTAAAAATGATACTTTACAGCTAATACGCGTTTATGAACTGTCTTAATTTTTACAAATATAATTTGATGTTTAAATATAGGGTAGAGAAACTACCTTAATTGTAGGGCATTATCTTGAACCGTCAAGTTTTTATCACGTTGTGTTACTTTTGTTGACTTTTTTTTTTTTTAATTTTTAATCGACGTGATTTTGATTAGATTTAATGTTTAGTTATAAATATTTGTCATGAATTTTTGTCTTTATAATACTTTGTACTATGAATTTCAAAGCATAATATTCGTTTTTTTCGAAAGACAAACCGTTCACAAAAAAGATATTGTTATTCATGATATTGATCCGATTCAATTATATCTCGATGTTTTTGTTAAATACTTCAGGGGTAAAATGCTACAAGGGTTATAGTTTGGAAGGGATTTTTGTAACTAATCCTGAATTTTAAATAGAAAAGATTACCAAAATATTCTTACATGATACATGTAACGACCTCTCACGGACCGTTACAATTGACTTCTTATTTAATCATTTATCTCTTATAAAATTGTGGAAAATATTAAGCTTGAAATAAAAATCTTAACATAATGGAAAACTTTACTTAGATAATTTTAGAAAACTCTAGAATTTTTGTTTTAAAACTATATCAAAATTGACCTTCATAATTAATATCTATTTTTTTAAAAGCCCAATTCACGAAATAAAATTTAAGTCCATATGAATCATCCAATCAAATAATAATAAACTAAAGTTTTAAAACTTTATTTGAAATTAAAAATGTCCATCTCATGATCGTTTCTCCCGTTTTCCTATCACATATCGTCCCGCTTCCGCTCCAAGATCCTCCAACACTATATCTTACCATTTCCTTTATCTGAAACATGAATTAACTTATATAAGTAAGGGCTTAGTAAGACACTTAAATCTCACAAACGTAAATAAACATTTTTATTTTATCATCATAAATATAAACATCATTTAAAATTTTTTTAACTTTTAAAACCGTCATATATTAGACCTGGCATTGTACCATCATAGCGCGCTAGTCACGGAAGGAATGCGGTAGCAAATCCCAAATCAACGGTGACAAAAGTCCACTCACTGACAAGATCATCATCATCATCATCAAGGGTATACAACGTCATTTTAAAATATAAAAATACATATACATACAATATATATACTTTTCATCAAAACGTCATCATAAGAGAAGTGTTATTTAAGAACATCATAACAATCATCATCAATATCAAAACATATACTTCTCAAATCTTTAATTCATGTCACAGGTGAGAGTATACTTACATAAACACCTTACTTAACCTTTTCAAATTTTCCAATGATGACGGGTGATTGAGGTCTCGGGTGCTCGCCTTTAGAACCGTTCATGCCATGAATAATAAATATAATAATATCAATAAAAGCTCATAATAATTCATCACATACATCCATCACATCATAATAGGCCTATTTCATCATTCAATAACATCAAAATATAAAAATCGAACTATTTTACAAAATTATAAAACATTACAAAAATTGACAGTCAGACTTCTTTCCCTTCAAAATTTCATAAATTTTTGTACAGTAATCCAAATGATCTGAAATTAATTGTAAACAAAAATAGACATCCAGATCTTTTTAATGATACCTAATTCGTTAAAAATGGGGACCGTTTGGACTCTCAAAAATAGTTTTGAATCTGATAACTAACATTTTACAGAAACTGGCAGCCGGACCTCTGCCTATTTGAAGAATCACAAAAATTCATATCTCTCCAAATGATCTGAAACTGATTCCAAATGAAAGTAGACATCTATAGTTTCCTAAAAATATCAAATTTGTTAAAAACGGAGACTGTTTGGATCCTCAAAAACAGTTTTGAATACTGACCACTAAAATTTTACAAAATCTGGCAGTTCGACTTCTGCCTATTTGAAAAATCATAAAAATTCACATATATGTCCAAACAATACCAAATTTGTTAAAAATGGAGTCCGTTTGCATATTTACAAATAGTTTGGAATACTCATAATAAAATCTGGAAATTCCAGTAGCAGTGGTCAAATCTGAAAATCATTAAAATATAAAAATCATCACCACAATATACATGATTCATACACACACATCCAAAACAGCCCTGAGATATGTTTTTAACATATAAAATATTAAATCACTGCACTAACAAAATCATGAATTAAAAAAATTAAAAATCCTAAAATCATCTTGTTGATAAAATACAATAAATCATCATCAATCAATCATATAACCTCCCTCAATCATCATTTAAATGGATATTTCTCATCCTTTCCTCAAACTATCATGAAAAAACTCATTGAGAAAATCATCTAATCCCTCGAAGAATCCCAAACCATAACAAATAATAAAATCATCATCATCATCAAATAATATCAAAACATACCTTAAAATCCTTTTGATTTTGGCTTGGAAGAATTTGGAGGTTTGATGGATTTTTTTTTTTTTTTTGCTTGTGAGAGATAGAGAGAGAGAGAGAGAGAGAAAAAAAAGAGATGTTACGTAAGAGAGGAGAATGAATGAGCGTGAAAGAAAAAGAACTAAAACATTATACACTATAAAATCATGAGCTGTTAATTTCAAACAAATTTTGGAATTAATGAAAATATAAATTGTCAATCATTTTATTTTGGGCAAGGAGAATTGTCATACTCAGAAATTGAATGGAATAAGGGAAATTTTTCTTTCCCGCCCCCCCTCATGGTTTCCCTCTAATTCTTCTCTGATTAATACTTCCCTCTTTTCCTCCTTTATATTTTCATTACCGTACATACTATATATATAAATCTCACCCATATGCACAAAACCACGTATGAAGATGTATAAATATCAATAATATTAAAAAATATATATATAAAGATATATATACAGTCCAATATATATATATATATATAAATAAAATACACTTGTAACATATAGTATAAATATAAACATCTAGTATAACCGTATAACAAAATATGGTATATAGATGCTTTATATAACTTACAAAAATAAATGCAACAATTTTTTTATTATATATATATTTTTAAGCCATCATACAAATTTATCAAATCATCATAAAAAGTTTCATCAATTTGACTTGAATTTAATTTTAGCACATCGAGTACTCGTCGCGTCACCTGTGAAAAATAACTCAACATAATATTAGAATTTAGAAATTGTTATTTCATCATATTATTTATGTTAATTCTAATGTTAATTTCCTAACGTTATTATTAGTTAGCATTTGGAGCGTTACAATACATTAGAATTCTTACATGTGTCTTTTTTTTTATAATTAAAAACCCTAATAAAAAGTGAATTTTTGTCAACGGAATATTGCTCTGGAAAACTTGATGTTACATTTTGAAATTCGGTAAGCTGGTGCTATAAAGATCATAGTTAGAGGGGGAAGTTTTGCACTTATATTCAGAAACATACATTATAAGGGATTTGCTACAATCAAAAACTCCAAAAAATTAAGATCTTACCATCAACCAGGGGCGAACCTGAATTGGGCCCAAGTGCTCCCTACTTGCCCAAGGACTCTCATAGAGTTTAGCCACAAAATTAAAGATATTTAGAAGTTTCTTTTTTATTTCCTCCTGAAATTTTTCCAATTACAATATTTTCCTAATAATAAAATTGATCAATATTTAAAAAAAAAAAAGTTAATATTATTTGGATACATATAAAATCATGTTTCAGTTTGAAATTTTCATCTTACGTGTACCTCCACCGAATTGAAATCATGAATACGTCACTATACCTAACAAGCCAAAAAATTTTATTTTTGTTTTTCCCCTCATGACGAACAAAATTGTCAATTTTATTTCCCAAGCCAGTTTCCACAAGAGAGTTGTCAACCACAAATTATCTGATAATTCTTTGTGGCCGCAGAATTAGATCACAAACTTTGAAACTGATAGAAGAAAATAAAATATAAACCAATAGCTCAAACTCTTGCACCCATTCCCCTCAACAATGTCAGGCGAAGCTAGCATCGAAAGGTACGTAATACTTTTCTTTTCTGTTAGCCCCGGAGCCTCAGTAGCTTAGCGTGATATATGCTACATATTTGCTTGGTAACACTCTGTTTCTGGTTTTCTGTTCTCTATTTTCTGTTTTCTGTTTTCTGTTTTCTGTCTTTGGTTCGTTTGGTAAATTTTATTTTAAAAAATATTTCCGGGACAGATATGCAGTTGTGACAGGGGCGAATAAGGGGATCGGATTCGAGACAGTTAGACAGTTGGCCTCAAATGGAGTGACTGTGATCTTAACAGCAAGAGATGAGAAAAGGGGTCTTGAAGCTGTTGAGAAATTGAAAGAGAGAGGCCTCTCTCTCAAAGTCCTTTTTCATCAGCTAGACGTGGCTGATCCTACTAGCGTTGTTTCTCTCGCAGATTTCCTCAAGACCCAGTTCGGCAAGCTTGATATCTTGGTAGAGTATAAACTATTCTATTTCTCGAATAATTTCGTGTTAGATATATAGATACTCTAAATTACATGAAGAGAGAGAGAGAGAGAGCAGATTTGATGGTCCTAAAGCACGTAAGAAAACTCAAAATCTTGTTTCTCCCTTCGGGTTTCTTTTGTTTCATTTTCTTGTCCGTAAGATTAGTATGTGGAATCGGGGTATGTGTGGGACATATACGAACCTAAAACATACATCGAATCAAGGTGTTCAAAGAGTTTTCCTTTGTGTGCTTTGCTTAGGTTGGTAGAGTTGTATTACTAATGTTTTTTTGCGAATTCATTTTACTTTGTATTTGTTGATCGTTCTTTATTTTGCTAGCATCAATACTATAACAGAGTGATGAAATTCCATTGAACATGTCTCCTTTTCAAGATTTCTTAGTTTAATTTATTAGTATAGATCGTTTAAGGTAACCTTTGGTATTTTATAAAATTTGACCCGTCCAAGAGGATTTAACATATTGAGGGCATAATGAGAAAAATATAATTTTTTAGAGGTGAAATTAAAAAAATAATAATAATAAAAAATTATAAAAAAAATTCATTGGGAGTGGAAGCCCCCACTCAGTCATGACTCCACCCCAATGTAAATGACCAAATGCTTTAAAATATGTGCAGGTGAACAATGCAGGGACTGGTATAGTCAGAGCCGACATTGATGCACTTTTAGGATTGCAAAATTCTCATGGGGTTAGTCTTTCGCAAGTGTTCTTCTTTTCGATATGTTCTCAAATTTCTGGTCTTTAACATTCTAATTATTTATAGACATATATATATGTATATATATATATTTGTCTCCTTCGTACTGATGAAGGAAAAAGAACCAGCTGAAGTAAGCAGAAAAGTGACTCAAACTTATGAATCAGCCGAAGAATGCTTGCAAACAAATTACTATGGTGCTAAAAGAACTGTTGAAGCGCTTTTTCCTCTCCTCCAATTGTCTGATTCACCAAGAATTGTCAATGTTTCATCAAGCGCCGGAAAATTAGAGGTATGCAACCATTCGATCTATGCAACTTTCCGCTTGACCTATAAATTATGAGCGTGCTGACAAGAGATTTCATTCTTGCATCAAGTTAGTGCTTGGATTGTGAATATGGGTGAGTTGAGCCAAAGGATTATCATTTGTCTTCTCTCTTAGTTAAGCCATCTGAAACACAAAACAAACTTGTGAAGTTCTTAAGAACACGGGGATATCAAATTTAACTTATCTCTAGATATACGATTAATCTTAGTTCTTTTATCTTTTCGTTTCAGACGATATCAAATGTTTGGGCTAAAAAGGTTCTTAGTGATGCCGAAAGCCTTACGGAGGATAGGATTGAGGAGTTCTTGAGAGAGTTTCTGAAAGATTTCAAAGAAGGTTCATTAGAAAGCAAAGGCTGGCCAACTTTTATTTCTGCATATGCCACCTCGAAAGCTGCCATGAATGCCTACACAAGGGTTCTAGCTAAGAATCTCCCCAATTTTCTCATCAACTGTCTCTGTCCTGGTTTTGTGAAGACGGATATAAACTTCAACACGGGGTACTTAACTGTCGAAGAAGGCGCTGCAAGTGTAGTAAGGTTAGCATTGCTGCCGAATGATGGCCCTTCAGGCCTCTTTTTTGTTCGGTCAGAAGTGTCCCCGTTTTGACCGAATAAAAATCCTCCCATCTTAAAAACAATGTTTTAGGTGCTCTATGTAGTGGTAAGAAGTTTTACATGCCAACTTTTATGTTGTAATAATAAGCTTGCCAGTTGAATACGCCCCCCTAAGGCTTGCTCAACGGGTGGGGAGGCGGGTTTTCAGTACTGTTTAGATCTCGGGGTTGAAATCTAGATTTCACTTAAAAATTCAATAAATAAATAACTAGATGTGTGCTTGTTGTGTGATAAATCCTTGTAATAACCGAAGCTTAAATGTGGAATGTTGTATATCTTGAAAAAGTTTTTTTGTTTTTTTTTTTTTTGTTGGCTTAATTAGCAGTGTCAGTAAGCTTAAATGTGGAATGTTTTGAGCGGATAAAAAATCAAATGGAAAAACAATGTTCTTTAATGGGACTATCTACCTGTCACTAGTCTTTTTTGGTAGAGACCACCTAGGTGCTCAATGTTGTTGTATATTTTGAAAACAGCTATTTTGTATGGATTTCCCTTAAACTTCTCTAATTTGACAATATAGTCTCTAATATACTTATTTAGCAATCAATCCCCTGAATTTAATTTTTTGCATTGTCAATAATTTTTGCTTACATTTGATAAAATTAATTTAGACGATTTTTGATAAATGCCTTTTTCATGACTGCCCAATAAGAGCATTGACGGTCATTTTTTTTTAATTGTAATACATATTTCTTTTAAAGTTTGGGTTTAAGTTTGATTGCAAGAAAGAAAAAAAAAGAAATAGGAACAAAATTATCAAATTCGAAAAGTTCACGGTGTGTATGTATAATAAATCCTTTGAAAAACACCAAATAAGACGTTTTATATAGAAACTTCGATATTGTAATAAGATCGATAGTTGTGAAAGAAAACCTGGACGTAGTAACCGAAGTTTTGAACTTTGTAGGCCTAATCGGACAGCTTTGAAATCGGCCATAAAATCTACTTAAGATTTAAGCAAAGAGTATGGTTCTTAGCAATTATACATTTACGGCTTTACTAAAATAAATTTAGTGTTGTTTTAAAAAATAATAACAATAAATTTAGGATGATTATCTACATTTTTAAACATTGTGTTTTGCTTTTATTTTAAAAGTATTAAATTTTTTTCATTTCTATATGCTATCAAATTATGTTCGTCTAATATACAATTTGTACTCTTTTTTGGTCAATGCTTAATTTTTAATGACTTTTGCAATTCAAGAAAATTTTGGAATGATGCTTTGTTCTACCATAATTCAAGAAGTATTCTGCAAAAGTAGTAAAACTATTTATTCTACAAAAATCCTAGTTATACTCTAGCAGAATTCAAGATATATTTTGTAAGAATCCCAGTTATACTCTACCGGAATTCTGCAAAAAAAAGTAAAACTACTTCTACAACAATCCCAGTTTTGGTGAAATAAGTTGGTCTAGTAAAGAAGAAAATATTACAAGAATAAGGCCTTAAGATAACATTGACTAATAGCGGTTTTGAAAATATGTTACATAAGACGTGGGCTTATTTCGAATTTAAATTAAAATTTAATTAGATGGGAGAGATAAGCCGCGCCAAAGCCATCTCTGTCCCACGATCTTTCGAAACCACCCGCACGAAACTGCCGCGCCAAACCAACAATAGAAAAAACATATTCATTGAAAATTTCCATCTCCCAAATATTTTCTCTCAACATTTCCCTCTCTCTAAAATTTCTCTTTAGACGTTCCTTTCTCATATTTCCTCCCAAACTGCTAGGGTATCGAAAATTCTTGGTCTCTGTCTTGAATGATTGGTATGGGTCGGTTTATTCATTTCTAGCTAGATCGATTTACTTAATTTTCAGTCTCTGTACTTTCATTTTTTAGGTGAATTTGACTTTGGCATTTAATTCCCAAGATCACACAATGAACCGGAATGGCAACTCCCAATCTCTCCCCCATTTTCATTCTTTAAATCTAGTGAATTCAACCTCTGGTAAGTCCTAAAGGTCTCTCTCTGAATCTTCTATCTTCTCATTTTATTTTCATTCTCGATGAAAAAACTATGTGCTACCCCAATTATTTAATTTTTATCTAACTAAACTCCATGTGACTTTTTTTATTTTTTATTTTTGGTTGTTTGTTTGTTCGCTTAACTACACTCCATTTGTGTAAGTTATAGGAATGCTATATATCAATTGTTTTTGGCTTTCTTTATTCTTATTTGGTCTAGTAATTGGTTATGTATCAGTATCTTGTAGTTGTATATATGATGAGTGGATGAATTTTTGTGTTCCCGTTTATGAGTTAGTTATGTACACTCTTCAGAAACTGAAGCGAATAAAGTTTGTGCTGGTAGATTGAGCATTAACTCTAATTATATGCTTAAATGATGGGTTGTCTTTTGTTTTCTAGTTATACGAACATTTATGATTTGGTAATGCAAGAAAGGTATTCGATAAAATGTCTGAATGTGCTCTGAAAAAAAAAAAAAAATGAAATTTCTGTTCTGGCTGGGGCAAATACAGCCTCTTCTTGTCATCCAAAAACTTTAAATTTTATTTGGATTATGAGGGGATGAAGTATACAATGTTAAAAATAGTCACTATCATACTTTCAAAAAAAAAAAAAAAAGCCACTATCAAATTTTCACACAAAGAAATTAGGAGAATTTGGAATGCCGGACTACTATTGATGGAAATTTTCTGGTAACAGTAGGACAGCCAACTTCTTCTTTGTATCAGACATGCCAAATGACATCCAAATGGCATGAAAATTTATATAACGAATGTTAGACATGTTTAGTCTTATTTTGTAAAGTTTGAGTTGAATTGGTTTTATATACATGCTCTTATGAATTTTTCAATAGTAGTTGCTGTAAACTGTTTTAATATTTTTAGGAGCAAGATAGATCTTTGGCTAATCTGGTTCTGTTTTCTTTTGGATCTCAAACCATGTAGTGATTTCATAAAGTTAAGATCGGAGAGGGGAGGTGGAGGACCAGAGAGATGGAAACTTTTAGGACTCATCAGTCTGTTTTGGCTATGGAAAAGATTGTCCCTAAAGATAAGGAATGTATATATTTATTGCCAGTATTTATGTCGTAACAATTTTTCGATCTAATATTTCTCATTCGATTGTAGTGTGAAACAGATATTTTGTATCAGATATAAGTTAGCTGCTAGAGCTTGGTCCGTTTCATGTTTAAACTTTAGAGTTGGTCTTCATAACTTTTTCGAAACTATTGAATGGCCAACAGTAGTAGTTTCTTAGAAAACCAATAGAATTTGATTATGCTTTGAGCTAGCAAACTATGAACTATGTTAAGATAGGTTTGCAATGTAATGTCTCTATAAACATCCTCATTCTGATTCAACGTTTTTGTTGGTGCTCAATATGTTCAGGGTGCCGATAAATCAATCGTCTAGAACAGTTTAATGTCACATTGTGGTGGTAAGTTGGATTCATAGATTTTCCTTGCATATGAATTATATAATTTATATGTTCCCTTCCTCATATTTGTGCAGCCGATTGGTAAAAATGGTGCCATTCGAGCACACATAAGCATTGATTTAGAATGGATGGTGCTCTGTGCACCAAATCAATTATATCGTAGATAAACAAAAATTGACAGTAGGTTTACAAGGCGGTTAACTTCAACTTTGTTGTCTTATAATGACCATGATATTTTATTTTTTATTCTTTTGCTATGATCTTTGTTCAGTATGGCAGACCTCTTTTGAGAGGAATAGTACTAGTGCTCTTCTAAAAGAGGTTTGAGGAATTTGACCTGATCTCCTTAACAATGTATAAACTTTATCTCTATTTGTCATAATATAAAATAAGTTTCTGTTTATGCTTTATTGAATGTGCGGGTGCCAATTCTGTCACACTTTTGTCTAGCAGTAAGCTGTAGTATCCCTTTATTCATTTTGGGTTAAATGTGTATTCATTTTGATAGTTATGAATAGGAAAAAGTTAGCAGTTGAAAGTATTCTTGTGGTATCTGATTAATTGTGAAGAATAGGAAAAGTTTGTAGTTGGTTATGTTCATATGTTCGCTTACTATAATTATGTGCAGACCAAATTTCATGTTCAGTAAAAGTTACATGTGTTTAGGAATTCTCTGCTCTTGGTGGCACAGGTACATTATGCTATGGTGCTTGAGTTACATCATTTGGCATTTTGTTACATAATAATTTCTCTGTTTTTAGTGACACAGCTGCATCAATGTATGATACATGATTCTCTTTTCATTTCCTTTTTTCATGTACTTATAGATACTTGATTTTGACCTTATTGGTGATTTTTCTATTCCTCAGCATTTACTTTCTTGCTAATTGATATTGCCTTACAAATTGCCTGCTCATGGTAGAATGAACGTTGATTTTTGGATTATTGATAGATCCCTTTATGTATGGCTAAAATTATGGATGTGGTGATTTTTCAACTTTAAGCCATCAACTTTATCTTGTCAATTCTCATTAATGCTGGCCTTTGTTACAGTCTCAGGAATTTTGGCATCGCTTCTTCAGATTTACTTCAAGCTTTAAGTGTATGTGTTACTAGCGAAGACCTGTCCCATTGAGACCTCATGAAGCCTTTTTTTTTTTTTTTTTTTTTTTGTGAAAGTCTTCCTTTTTCTTTGGATATTCAGTTAAACTCTTGTGAGAACTTGTATCAATTAATTATGGTTTACATGCTTTAGTCACAAATTCTATCACAATGAATTATGTGGCCTTGTGGATTTGTATTGATGATAAATTTAATCACCACATTGATTTCAATTTTCAACTGAAATTTTATAATGTCAAAATGATTTCAAAATATTTGTAATACATATAAAGCATAGTACAAAGGTACATTTTTGAAGCACTAGTGAAAGTTGTACCGTGTCAGCGAACATAGCACCAGGAAAATGCTACCAGAAGGAAAATATAGCACCAGAAAAATGCTACCAGAATAAAAATATAGCACCAAAAAATTGCTACCAGAAAGAAACATATAGTACCAGAAAAATGCTACTAGAAAGGAAAATATAGCACCAGAAAAATGCTACCAGAATTAAAATATAGCACCAAAAAAATGCTACCAGAAAGAAAAATATAGCACCAGAAAAATGCTATAGAAGATACATACTTTTAATAACAGGGGCAGTGATATCGTTTGTTCAAATGTTATGAAATATCTACGATAGCATTTTTTGAACGCTATCAAATCCCCTTTTTGTTGTAGTAATTAGTACAGAAAAACTGCATATCCAATCAGAATATACAACTTGAACCAGTACAAGAAACTACATGTATCATTCAAAATAGAAAAAACACTACATATCAAATCAGGATATATAAAAAAACTATCCCAAAGCACCATGTTTAAACCATCCCAAAAAACTATCCCAAGTACTTAAAACTATGAAATTACTTTACATCAAAACACCATGTTTCAATATTGAGAATGAAATAATGATTTGAACTGAACACGAGGAACTCTGCAACCCCTTTCATCATCACTTTCATAAGCCAATGCTAACTTCTGAATTGCATGGATGTAAAGCTCCACAACCATCTTCTTGAGAAACGTGGACATATTAATACTTTCTAAGCAATCAAAATCCAGGAAATGCATTAAACACTCGGCCATTTTGATGACATACATCCCACAATCACCGGTTGCAACACAAAATAAAAAAAAGAAGACAAAGAAACAAAGAAACTGCATCACAAAATGAAAAAAGGAAAAAAAAAAAAAAATACAAACATAAATAAAACATACAAATAAAATTAAAAAAATATACCCGTTTTTCTGTTGAATAGACAACTCAAGAATAAGAATCTCCATTGGTTCTAACTTCTGGTATTGGCTACAAAAATATGATTCAGGATGTCCATCAAAATAACCAATAAAGGCCGACAAATGAGGAAATATTGTTGTCATTGCCTTTGAGACCTCACCAATATCTCCTCCTCAAATCAATGGCTCCCAAGGGAATTATATATTGCAAGAGTCATTTCCTTGATTTCAATAACCCCAAGAAGCCAATGTTTTGCCTTTGGCATTAACATAGGAAACAAGAGAAAATCCACATCACTAAAAGGCCAACTACAAAACATTCGAGTATCCAAAACATAATTCTGCAGAGCCTGATTCTTACTGAAATCATATGCACCCCAATCCCCCTTATAAGAATTCCAAAGCTCCCTTATGAAATAATCAAATATACTATCTAGGGGCAAACAACTTATAAATCGCTCTTGGGAATAATATCGGTATTTCTTACGCAAATGATAAAATGCAACGTCCATATGCTGCAAAAAACAAAAAACCTAAAGTAAGAGAGTTACAAAACTAAAAACTAAAGAGGAAAAAAAAAAAAAAATCAAAATAGTAACCAAAAACTTACAGAACTAGACAAATATTGGGCAGGTATAAGAATGTCGTAAAACCAATATATACTGTCAATAAAGTCAACTTTGAAGTCAAAATGTGGTGAGATAACCTCTGCACTTTTAGTCCATTTCTTCTTCCTACAAGAAAACAAAAACAAAAATGAAAAAACCAGGTATACAAAAAAACCCAATTTAAAAAAAAAAAAATAAAAGAAAAAAGGAAAGAAGCCATACTTATTCCTAGCATCGAGACCAGTACGATACCATTGATAAAAGTTTCTTTTGTTCACTACAGGAGGCATAGAATCAACAAGCTCAGCAAAGGCACAAATTTTAAATGATCGTTCACTGAACTGTGATCCAAGGAAAGAAGCTGATGCAAAACCTACATCAAACAAAACAATTCTTTGTTGAACAGGAGTAGATTCAACATACTCCTTATCAGGGACAACTCTTTTCCCTTCTTCAACCTAGAGACCAAATTTCATGTCAGAATACATTAACTCAAAATAAATTGATAATTAAAAAAAAATAAAAAACTGAGTTATAATGAAAAATAATGTTATGATGGAATCTGACCTCAGCATCAGAGCATCCAACTACGTCCTCACAAACAACTTCTTCAACTATCGGATCAATCTACCAAAAACGGAAAAAGAAAAGAATACGACAAAGAAAAATAAAACAAGTTAGATATAAATCCAAAGTATAAAAATGAAATAGCAATGACAAAAAATTGTTACCTTAATATCTTATAATCATCAACCAAATTATCTTTGGCTGAATCGTCAACCAAATTATCTTGAACGACTGAGTTAATAACACCTTCAATATGGTCATTGGATAGATTATCATGCTCGTTCACTTTGGGAGAAGGCTGAACATTGTCATGCTGAAATGCAGCTTTTTTTTCGACACCAATGTCATCCAACTTGTTCACTTTGGGAGAAAGCTGAACACTGTCATGCTGAAAAGCAGGTTCTATTCCGACACCAATTGAAGAACTGTTAATCTTTACTGACAAGCTATTAATAGCTTCAAAAACAGAAGAAAACCCGTCCTTGACATCTTTCCTCAACAAATCCAGTCCCTTCTTAATAGCATCTGCCTTCTCCTCCAAACGAATCAAACGAGCATCAAACCCTTTAGCACTTGTAAAAGACAGACCATCATCACCTTAACCCAAAATAAAATAAAATAAAATAAAAAATAAAACAACAGCAACTACAAAAGTTAAACTAAAATACAAAAACACATTTGAAAAGAAAAAAGGCCAAAAAACAATGACTAGAAAAATAAAAAACAAACCTGATTATAATTATCAACAAGCTTGCCCAATCAACGGAACACACTCGTAGACCCACACTAGGAACGCATAAGACATACCAACAACTATCGTGTAGTTTTCCTTTCCACTCTCCCTCTTCCCCCTAAGACCAAGACCAGCCTTACCAGCAATGTTAATCATCTCTCTCGTATTAAGTTTTTGACTCTGAGGACATGGATTTCAATAGCATATTGAAAGCCATTTTACCCCATGCTACGTCATGAAATCGGTCACTATCCACAACCTTCAAAAGATTCTCATCGATGCACTTAATCCCAAACTTACCAAACACGAAACAAGACAAGATGAAAACTAATCCAACCATAACCGTATCCTCGTTGCTTTGGAAAATCTGATTATTAAAAGTTTTCTGAATATCTATCCTCCTAAGTGTCTTTGGATAACCAGAAAAATACAAATTCCTTAAACGTGGCTCTGCCTCATCATCAACAAAATGACTGATATCGTCATCACAAACACATTTTAAACCCGTGATCTGTAACGATCAATTTTTTTGTTTTTCTCTAGTATGTAAATTTTGTGAGTTAAGCAAAAGGAGTGACTATTTCAATTTAATTCACAAAATTTCTATTAATATGGACCCATATTATTTGTCACATTTTCTTTATAAGTTAAAGTAATGTGACCAATTAAGACAATCATGACATGAGTAGTACGTGCTATTCACATATTCCAATAACTTGAGGAAAGGTTAATGTATGCATGGTTTTACTAAGTTAAAGTATGATTACCACTTAGTAATTCCTTCATCCTCTATTAGCAAGTTTAAAGCTCAAGTTATTAGCCCAAAATTGAGCTTAGTTGGTGAAGGAAAAAGTACATGGTTTGATCCAATGGATGAAATGATTTTAGATACAGGTCAAAGGCTATGATTTGATGAACATTTGAGACAAGAATTCCCTTCAACTTCCGGTGGAAGGAAGCTTGGAAGCAAGTAGATATCCACCCCAAGTTAAGGAAAAAAGTTGGAAAAGGCGGAAGCTAGACCTAGGTTGAATATTGATGTGATGCCAAGACTTTAGGACAACTTTTGACTCCTTTTGTTGCTTGGAGAATTAGCCACTATTAAGGAATAATAGGCCAAGGTTTTTTCTAATTAATTAGGTTTAGATAAGGCTTAAATGATTAAGCAAAGATCATTAAAAATTTGCCTATAAATATAACCCTTGTTAAGAGAGTTATTTCTCTTTTTCCCTTCCACCACACTTGAAACTCTCTTTCTCCTTTCCTTTGCTGACCGTCACCTTTACCCTCTAAAAACTCCAAAAGGTTTCTTCAAACCAAGCTTTGAAGTAGAAGAACTAGTGGTTGGCATCTTCTAGATTAAGTATTATTAAAGAAAACCTTATGATTCTTTTTATTTTCAAGCCACGGATTTGGTGAACCATTTGAGACTAAACTTTCTAACATGATTGCTTGATTCCAAGGTTAGCAACCATAGTGGGCTATAGCGGGGTAGCACTATAAGAAAGATCTAGAACCAAACCAAGCTATAAAGGTATAAATCTCCTATCCTCAATTTGGAATATGTTTTTTTATATATATATATATATATATGGATATATTGATGTTGCACGCATGAGTTATGATTGAACCATGCTTCTGTGTTCTTGTCTAAGCTAAGATTATGAGATCTATGTTTAGACAAGGTTTATATGACTTTTAGTTTAAGCAGAGGCATGTTTAAAAAGTTTATATCTTTATGCTTGATGGATGGTGTTTCAAGATGATATTATTATGATTTTAATCCAAGAAAGGATTTTGTTGATATAAATAACCTGTGATAAGGACTGAAAGCACAGGCTTGAACTCAATACTAGATTCATGGGTGTATTAAAGACTTAACAAGTAAGGATAAGGCATGAAAAACTGAGTAAGCTGATGCTATACTCAGGGTAACCCACAGACTTCCTCTGCCAAAATCCGGGCAGCTTGCTGTCCAAAGATCCAGGCCCCTTTTTTGGGCCATTAAGAGGACAAACTGGGTTCCGAGCCCAACAGAGAAAATAAAGACCCTAGTGTTAGGAGCGTTTTTGCAAGAAACAGCGATCGAAAAATTCCGACTCTACGGCACTGTTTGGGACGTTTTTCCAAAACCTGTGCAAGCAGTTTCTTTTAAAAAGAAGATGAGCAACAGTTTTCGTTTTTGGAGGAAACGGGACACTTACTTGCCGCATCTGATATCGAACTAAACATGACAGTTTTAGAACAATAGAAAATGATCGTTTTCCATGAACAAAGTTTTGTCAAATTCCTAACGAATTTTAAGATTATGAATTTTTATACAAAATTATAAAAACAGACGAAAGGAGGATTTTGATTTACGGTGTTTTAAAATTTACAAAATTTGGACCTGTGAGTCCTCAATAGTAACAAAAATGATTTTCATTTTCTGTGTTGAAATGCGATGAAGACGACGGGAATTAACAATGATCTCCCAAATTCTTTTCACAAACAAATAAGTGCAAAAGTTATATTATTTTAAAAATGAGTATTTTAACTCAATATAGATCTTTCGATATTCAAATAAAGAAAACTGAAAAACTAATTTCAAGCCTTGAAGTGTTTCAGAAAGCCAGAGATCAAATTTTTATGCCTTTGTTTACTATTGAGATGATCCAGATATAATTTCAAAATAAAAAAAAAAAAAAGAAAAGAAAAAAGAGAGAGGTAGAGTATTGGACCTATACTCTTATCAGATATGTTTTTCAGGCATAAATTATGTCTATAACTAGGTATAGGCTAAGGAACTTGTTCAGTACAAGGTAAGTTCAAACTTTTGAATACCTACAGTATGAAGTTCAATTTTTTAAAAAAGTTTTTACTATGCCATGTTGTGTAAACATGTTCATATTTTTAAACGCATGATAACCAAGTAATAATTACAAGATAATAATTAGTTAAGTAAGTGACGTATCAACCTCCATTGAGGGGAGGATAAAGATCTCCAAAAGAGTGAGATATTTATGGACGGATGTCAAGGACCAATAGTGAGACTGTATCTCAGTCCCTTTTCTGGTCACGCGTACTCAGTATGATCACATGGGCTCATTACAAGTTCAATAAAAGATTTAAAAGATCAAAGTTTCATAAGAAAGCATAATTGGAATTTTTATGCTTATTTATACTCATGTATTTTTATTAAATGCTTGTGAGAATTGTTTGGACTTGTTGAGTGAAAGCTCATCTAGTTCCTTCATGTTGTAGATATTCCTGCAAAAAGACCAATGTGATTGGTTGATGGAATAAATACAACGGCGAGACGAGTGCGAGGATGGGCTATGGATACCGCTGCAGTTTTTCCACTTTTGACTTAATAAGTATAAAAAATTTCGTAAATCATTATGGTACTACTAATTGTTTGTATCTCTTTTGAGACTGTTGATGCCGAAAATCTTCGACACAACACCCGATGTAATCGTTTGGTCTGATCGGTCTTGCATAGTCACTCTACGGCCACCTGCGAAAGGGAAGCACCTGAAAGTGATGAGGACATCGGTGGAGTGTCTGTCACGGGCATCCCGATGCTTAAGTCAGTGAGGCTATTGATGTGCAAACGGAGAGGTAAAGTTTTGACAAGGAAAATTATCCAAACCTAAATAGGTGAGCTGACCCTCTATTTATAGGCGTTCTCCGCGAGCTCGGGTATTCGGGTGACCCGATCGGGTTGAACTCTGAGTGCTCCCGGCGGGTAGACATGCTTCAAGCGTACAGGCACCGTGTATCCAATAAGCCAATGCCGCGTGTCCATGGTCTGGTGTCGGGGGACACTAGGGTGGGCTAATGCCGGCACCAGCGGGCATAGCGCCAGTCTGAACAAGCGGCGATTATTGACGATAGGATAGGCGCAGCAGCATGCGGCACGTCAGGTAATAGGCAACGGATTGAGTGTTGTGACAGGGCACCGTCGTCAGCCCGGACAGGGTGGTATGATGCAGACAGCGAGGGACCCACTGGGCTAGGGGCACTCAGGAGTTGCCCGGAAAACTATGCCCGGGCCCCACCCATGACCTATCCAGGGTACACGGTGCATATTGGCAGTGATGAGATCGGGCTGGTCAACAAGGTCCCTCAGGAATAATACCTGGTCAGCTCGTGTTCGGTCAGTTGTACTCGTTCAAAGCAAAGGGATCTGGTTTTAACATTCCCACGAGGTTGGTTCACCCCCGGAAAGGTGGATCCTAGTCGAATCAAATTGTACTATCAACATAAGCCCCCCGAGCATCTCTGGGCTAGTCAGACCAGGAATACTTATGCACCAGCCAATTTGGGTGATCGCGCACTTGGTGGACTAGTCGGATCTTGTCGTGATGTGCTCTGTCTGTTCGGGTTATCACAGGTCTGCTCCGGTCATGTCTGGTCTGGTCTGGTCGCAAGAGTGGTGCATGAAAATCACTGACACATGTCAGTTGTCGCCATGCGTCACGCTACGATTGGTGGGAAGTCAGATTGACACTTCGAGAAACGCGCCATGATTTCCCGCCCAAACTCACCCCCATAAATAGGGGGTGGGTGCCCCCATTTTCTTCATCGTTTGCGAAAAGCTGCCGAGATCTACTGAGAGCTATCGAGAACTTCTGGTCGAGTTTCCACAGCTGTCAATATCGAGAAGATCCGAGAAGGTAAATTCTCTCTTTTCATCTTTCAATATGAGCGACCATCTTTCGGATTCGGAGAACGACAACCTTTCCGAGGACGTCGACATCACGGGTAGCTCGAGCTTGGTCAATGTGACCGGAGAAGAAGTTAAGCAGGGGGCCAAGACACCCGACTACATTATCGGATATCTCCGACATTCCCTCCCAAGTCAGACCCACCGTGCCGACCAGTCATGTTCGAGAATGTGCCGGTGGGCTGAAACAAATTGTGGAGATGGGGCCGGCCACAGTGTTTATCGAGGAGCTGAATAGGATTGCCCAAACACAATCGGCTCCGGTGGTTGACCTTACGGCTAGTGAGGACGTTACGTCGTAGAGAATGGCTAGCCAGGCTAGCACGTTCGGTCGCGAGGGGTCCAAGAGCTCGGAGAGCTCGACTCCAGTCGGGGAGCCCATCTAGTCTCATCAGCATGGTCGTAGCCGACCACTACGCATCAACGATCTACTCGTGTACCGAATGGCGGACACGGAGATGGTGGACTGGGCAGGTGACCGCCCAGTATACACAGTGGATTACTTCACGTCGGCGGTCACCTCACAATATCTGGAATCGCTCCAGGATGAATTTGAGATTCCTAATGACGTAGAGATGATGGTCCCGGGACCAAATGATCTGCCTTCCCGACCACCTCTCGGTTACGTCACATTGTCGGCAAAGTTCTTCCGAGCAAGGCTCCGTTTGCCGTTTCACCCTTACCTCAGACGAGTGCTCTAGAGACTTAACGTTGCTCTAATGCAGCTTAATGCCAACGCTTATCGCATCTTGATAAGCTGCTTTCACTGGACAAAGAACTATGCTTCGGAGTTGCCGTTCAGGGCCTTTCAAAACCTCTACCGAATGAAGATGGCTCCATCATCCGTCAGATCTGAGATTTTTAGGGTGAGATTCTACCTCTTTCAATACTCGACTATATTAACAATTTTTTTATTTTATTTTTTTGCTTTCTTTCTTCAATCATTTTTGTTTGCATTATTTTTTTGATAGTGGGAGTTGGTATATTAGAGTTAGGGTTAGTTTTTTTTTGGTAAAATTTATGTTAAAAAACTATAATTTTACATAATCGCTAGGTACTGTCCACTATGACTTTATTGTTAGATTTAATTTTCATGGTTGAAATTAATTCCTTATCACAAGTTGTACTCTATTAACATATACACTTGTATTTTTGACCATTGAAAAGTTAATTAAACAATTAAATCAATTGTATCAAAAAATATGTACTTCTATAAATGTTTCAATCCCCTTCCCCCTCCTTTTAAGAAATTTGAGGATATAGTTTTTCAATACAAGTAAAGAGGTTGCGTGCCTTATCTCTACCCCATGTTATCGTTGTTGTTGTTGTTGTTGTTGTGTGTGTTTATTTATTTATTTATTTATCAAGTATGGTTTTGTTTTATAAGATTATGCAGAAATGGCAAGCTTTAACAAAAAAGTAGTGAAGAATATACTTTTGCACCTGCCGGTCGAACCAGTGATTAAATTCAAGCATGTCAGCAAGTTTTGATATGATATCATCACTGATTCAGAGTTTATCGCCGAACACCTTAGGTACACAAGGAGCAAGACCCCTACGCCGTTACTTTTCGGCTGCTACCATGAGGAACACTAGGGGACTTTCATTGTTGGCTGCCCCGACTCGGACAAGAACTATAAGCACCAGTGGTTCTTCGCGTCGGGTCGGTGGTTACACGGTCACTTACTATATGACGAGGTCCCTTCTTGGGAACACGTCCCGTTCACATTCAGGAAGGGGTATGTTTAGACCCAAGGGCCACATACGGAGGCGGTAAACTTGGAACGAATTGAGAGACTCTGCGAGAAGGCGGACCCAGAGAGGAACCAAAACCAGCTATTATCAACCGACAGTTTGGTCAAGTACAATTGGTTTGGTTCGTCTTCAACGTCTGACTACCAGCACAACCGCCCAAGAATAATAAGGCCCGGGGAGGTCACGGTAGCGGCACGTGTGCTTGACCCGGTGGTCCATTATCGTGTCCGGACATTCATCACCGCTGAAGTTTCGACCACCTCTAGTCGGTCTGTAGCTCCATGGGAGGTGCCGGTAATCTCAACCCATGGTCTGCAGTCTGGTAATTCCTCCCCTGGGACTTGGGGTTCGAAGATCACCGACGAGGACTTGGATGGGGTGATCGAGCGGCTCTATCCAATGTTAGGTCTTCGGATCGAAGGTTATATAGCTTGTTTGTTTTGTTAAGGTGTTATCTCGATCAAATACTAATATCAATGTATCTTGTTTGCAGAACCGGGGATGTCTGAATGGGGACAATGCGGGAGTGAGTGACCAGAACAAGAGTTGCCCGATTGCAGTAAAAGTTCACGAAGACGGGTGATGGAAGGAAAAGCCGCCCAGGGAACTCAGTCTCAATCAACTGATCCCCTTCCGACCCACCTGTAGCCTGGGTCATCCAACCACAAGAAGGGCATCCGTCATCTGAGCCCGCTATTCGTAGTCGACGGGAAGATTCAAGGGCTTGAGATCCTCCAACCTCAGTCTTCGATACCGAGTCGGTCAGGAGGAAATACTCCGTTCAACGGGTGGTTGTCACAAAGTTTGATGACCGCCTGGCCTCTGAAGTACCAGAATCTTCACGGCGTTCCGACCACGTCCAGGCCAGCAAAGATATGATCAAAGGCTGGTCGAGATTGTCTGCCTCACTTTCTCGGGCAATGTCGTGACCCAGTACTACTCGAACTGCATGGAGGAGAAGGTGGTTTCGTTGACGGCGGAGGTCAAAAAATCAAAAAATAGTGAGAAGGCGACCAACGAGAAGGCAAGGAAGGTGGAAAAGCAGGCGGCCAAGGCAAATGAGGCTCGTTAGAAGGCGAAGGAAGCCCAAAAAAGGGCAAAGGACGACCTGACCGCCACCCGACTTGAGCACTCACGCTACTTCAAAAGGCCTTTCCTACTGTCCTTGATTAGAACCGACAACAAGCGGTCGCTGACTACCAGAGGTCGGCTGAATTTGAGACCCGTCTCCTTACTGAATATAAGGAGTGGATGCAGGACATAAAGGTCGGTTTTGCCATATCAACCCCCACGATGACCGGGGTGGACTGGTTTTTTACGCCCGAGATCTCTGGGGAGACTGTACCTGAGGAGGAAAGGCCGACGGTCGGAGTTAAGAAAGGGGAGGTGACCGAGGGCCTCCAAGTGACCAAGGACGTGGTGGTCATTGACAAGGCAGAGGTTCGTGCTGACCCAGCCACAACCGAGCATGCTGCTCCAGCTGACCAGCAATCGTAAATTTTTTTTTTATGGGCTTGGGGGTGACCCAATTGTACCCTCGTCCTCATTAAGTTTATAAAAGTTTTTGGAACTTCTTTTCAATACTCTCTATTTATTTTTATTTTGCATTTAATATTTTCTGTTCGAGTTTAGGGTCATTGGACCCACGTTGCTCGTGGGCTGCCGGAGTATACTTTTGGATGGTTCTGCACAGGCACCTCCTGTGGTCGGCTTGGGTACATTCCTTAGAATGGCCAAATCTAACTCTAGTCTGTATTCGAAACAGAGGCCTTCCTCCGTGGTCCGGGGACCTTTGGAGTGCGGGGTCTGTCTGAGCAAACTTTTGAATTGTCCTGCTCGGGCGCCTCGTATGGTCTGTTTGGGTGTTCCTTAGAATGACCTAAGTCAAACTCTGGTCGACGTCCAAGACGAGGACCTTCCTCTGTAGTACAGGGACCCCTAGAGTACGGGGTCTGCCTAAGCAGACTTTTGAACGGTCCTGCCCGAGCGTCTCCTATAGTTGGCTTGGGTATTCCTTAGAACGACCCAAGTCCAACTCTGGTCGGCGTCCAAGACAATGATCTTCCTCCGTGGTCCGGGGATCTCTGAAGTACGGGGTTTGCTTGGGCAGACTTTTGAACGGTCTTGCTTAGGTGCCTCCTATGATCGTCTTGGGTGTTCCTTAGAACGATCCAAGTCCAACTCTAGTCGGTATTCATAACATAGACTTTCTTTACTATAGTTATACACAGGGTTAGTTTGAACAAAATCTTCATTTCGTTGAATCAATCTGTACATTTATCAAAAGTATACTACTAGTAGAAACGTTTGAGGTGGTAGACATTCTATGGGTACCCGAGAATTATGCCGTCGTGGTCGGCTAGCCGATATGTTCTTAGTCGAACAAATTCAGTGACTTTATACGGTCCATCTCATTTGGGACCGAATGAAACTAGCCTAAGCTTTTGGACCAATACCTTATTTAGCATTAGGTCACCTGTCCTGAAAATTCATAGTCGGAATTTCTTGTCGTAAAACCTAGTGACTACTTGGTTTCACACGGCAGTTCGAATAAGAGCTTGGTCTCTCCTTTCCTCTATCAGGTCTAGTTCGAGCATCAGTTACTCGGCATTGTTCTCTTCATCGTAGTTCTCAACACGGAGACTTGATAAACCCACTTCAGCCAGGGTAACAGTCTCTACACTGAAAGACTATTGCAAGGGGCGTTTCCATGGTCGCAGTATACTTTGTTGTCCGGTATGTCCATAGCACCCTAGGTAGTTCATCGATCCAAGCACCCTTATACTTCTCAAGATTCTTCTTTAGATTCTCTTTGATGATCTTGTTGGCAACTTCCACTAGCCTATTGCTTTGGGGGTACCTGGGGAAGAAGAACACTTTCTTTATCCCGAACTGTTTACAAAGGGCAATGAATTTCGGATTGTAGAATTGCTTTCCGTTATTTGTGACTATAGTACATTTTGCCTCTATTCGCTGGGCTAGTGGCTCTACTTCAACCTACTTCATGAGGTAATCTATGGCTATAAGGCAATACTGAAGCTGTGATCTGGCCATCGGCAGTGGTCCAATCAGATCGAGGGTCCATTTGGCAAATGACTATGCGCTTACCACTGATGTGAGCTTCTCTGGGTGAAACTTGATCGCCTTGGCAAACTGCTGGCACTTGATATATTTTTTAGTGAACTCCATAGTGTCCTTATCCATGGTTGGCTAGTAATACCTTTGACGAAGGCATTTGAAGGAAAAGGCCTTCCCCCTAGAATGATTTCTGCACACCCTGTTGTGTATTTCTTTCATTAGATATTCGGCTTCGGCTGGTCCAACACATCGCTGATACGGGGTAGAGTGCCCTCGACGGTACAACTTCCTATTGATCAGGGTGTATCTCGCCAAAGTGTTCCTGATTCTCTGGGCCACTTCCCGGTACTCCGGTAGCCAGGCCATGGCGTGATAGTCGATGATCGGATCCATCCAAGTGCTGGCCTTCTCCGAACAGAAGACCTGTTCTTCTCGTTCGATGCTGGGCTGGTTGAGCCGTTCTATCGGGAAGGAGAAGAAACCATCCGCTCCCAAGGCTAGCCGTGCCAAGGCATCTGCTTAATTATTCTCAGACCTAGGGATTCGGGTTACGAGGTGACTTTTGAATCGGTCTAGCAGGGTCTTGACTTTTCCTAAGTACTTGGCCATTCGTTCTTCTTTTGTAGTCACTTGATTAACAATCACATCGAGTCACTAAAGACCTCGATGTCTTCTATTCTTAGTTCTCGAGTTAGGTTTAGACTAGTTATTTGTGCTTCATACTTCGTTTCATTGTTGGATGCCTTCAAATTGAAGCATAGTACCTGACTAATCTTATATTGGTTGAGGCTTATGAGTATTAACCCTGCCCCGGAGCCCCGCGAGTTAGAAGACCCATCCCCGAATAGTTTCTACCGTTTGGTGCCCTGGTCGGGTGCCTTGCTGCCTTCTGCTGTGAGAACGTCTATGGTTTTCTCTGCGTCCTCCGACGTTGGTCCGGGAAGCCCTGTGAACTCGGCTACGAAATCGACCAGTGCTTGAGCTTTGTCTACCGTCCGAGGAACAAATCTGTTTGATCTCCCTACTCGCCAACTCAACTTGGCCATTTGTCTATGGATGGTAAGCAGTGGAATCCTTATAAATGATACTGTACTTGTGCATGAGAGCCTCAAAAGTACGGTTGTAGAAATGAGTTCCTTGATCGCTGATGATAGCACACGGAGTACCAAACCTAGATAACACATTCTCTTTCAAGAACTTCACAACTGTTGCATTATCATTAGTTCGACACGGCGGCAGGTGGCCGTCTCTGACCAGCAGTTCAATTTGGTCGCATAGTTGTATGCAATCCTTCGTCTTATAGCCGACGTCTTTATGGAAATTGCAATACTTGTTTTGGTTTCATCTTGCGCAGTCCGTTCGAAGTGGCGATGGATCCTGAAGTATCCCCCTACTGGAAATCTAATTCAGGACATGCTCAGCAGTGGGGACAAGGGGAGTATACTGACGAAACCTCCCTGCCGGAGTTTTTGGCCTTGGGCTAGGTTCGGCTCGACCGACATCCGTAACAGCCTTCCCCTTCTCTGGTCGGTTCTGTTCTACTACATTTTTATTTGGCTTCCTTCCGCGAAGTCGTGATTGTTCTCCGGGTGTTAGACCTCATCCCCTGATATACTCATCCGCTTCGGCATACTTCCTGGCGATCTCCCTCAAGTGCGCAAAAGTTGGTGGGACATCATAGGCGATTGTCCAAACCAACTTCCTATCCTTGACACCCTCCCGGAAAGCTTGGATTAAGGTGTCACCGGAACAACTCTTTATCTGCATGACGGCCTTATCAAAACAATAAAGGTATTTTTTCAGTGGCTCATTCTCGCCTTCTTTGATTCTAAACAAGTACGAGGTTTCCATCTTTGAGTCTTCGCACCTAGGAATGCTGCCTTTAAGGCATCGGCTAGCTGTTTAAATGAATCCACTGACCCAGGGATCAGTCTTCGACACCACTATCGAGCAGCTCCGGTCAGAGCCAAGTAGAAAGCTTTACAGAGGGCGGCCTCATTGGCATTTTGGATGAGTATGTGGGCCTGGTAGTTCTTCAGGTGCTCATTCACGTTCGTGGAGCCGTCATAATATGCCACAGTCGGCATTTTGAATATGACCGGGTAAGGCATAGCCATGATCTCAGGGGTAAAGGGAGGATCGACCGTCCCGACTTGTTCTAACCCATACCGCTGGCTTACCGCAAGTCTAGCTGCCATTGGAGGTGGCCCAGCTTGTTCTGGTCGTTCATCTCTGCGGGTTTATCAATTGAACGATCTCGGCCTCGGCGTTGGTTAATCCTAGCTTGTCCCAGGAGATCGAACATGGAGGTTGTGCTCCCACGCACGTTCACGGTGTCCCTTCGACATTGTCCCAGGTCAAATCTTCTCAGAGCCGCCAATGGTGTGGCCGCTCTCGAATGCGCGACTTGTTTGTCACGGCTCCTCGAGCGTTCTCTGCCCGGGCGATACTCCTGGTCTCACTGCTGGTCTCTTACGTTCCTTATATTGGTCCGGTTACTCCTTCGGTCAGTCATGGGTGACAGGCTCCGTGGTTTGCTGGCCGACCTGGGTTGTTTGGTCGGTGTAGATTCTACTGCTTCTTCCTGTGCTTGGTGGAGTTGGATATTTTGTGATTATCAGAATGCATCCACAAGCACTCGCACGGTCTCAGTCAAGCTCTGAACGATCCCGGCGAGGATTTCCATCTGCGTAGGTTTGTGTTGTTCTCGCGCACCTTGCCGACACTAGGGTCACCGGGTGCTCTGTGAGCCGGTAGGAACAGGGTTGTCAAGGCCCTGGATGTCCTGGTTGGCTCGCTCGTCCATGGCTTTGTTGCAGTCGGGTGAACGGGGAACGTGGGTGGTAAGGTTGTGGTTGTTGGAAAGGCGGGGTTCTCCTTCTAACGCCAAAATGTTGATGCCAAAAATCTCCGGTACAACACCCGATGTGATCGGTCTTGTACAGTCACTCTACGGTTGGTCACCCGCAAAATGGAAGCACCTGAAAGTGATAGGGACACCGGTAGGGTGTCTACCATGGGTACTCCGATGCTTAAGTTAATGAGGGTATTGATGAGCAAGCAGAGAGGCAGAATTTTGACAAGAAAAATTATCCATACCTGAATAGGTGGGCTGGCCCTCTATTTATAGACGTTTTCTACGGGCTTGGGTGTTCGGGTGACCCGATCTGGTTGAACTTTGAGTGCTCCCGGTGGGTAGACATACTTCAGGTGTACAGGCACCGTGTGTCCAATAAGCCAATGCCGCGTGTCTATGGTCTGATGTCGGGGGATACTAGGGTGGGTTAACACTGGCTACAGCGGGCATAGCCCCAATCGGAACAAGCGGTGAATATCGGTGATGGGATAGGCGCAGCAACATGCGGCACGTCAGGTATCAGGCGGCGGATTGAGTGTTGTGACAGGACATCGTCGTCAGCCCGGTCGAGGCGGTGCGACACGGATAGCGAGGGACCCACTGGGCTAGAGGCACTCAGGAGTTTCCCGGAAAGCTATGCCCCAACCAATGGCACGAGCCTCGGTCGTGACCTGTCCAGGGTACACGGCACCTATCGGCAGTGGTGAGATCGGGCCGGTCAATGAGGTCCCTCGGGAAAAATGCCTAGTCAACTCGTGTCCGGTCAGTTGTTCTCGTTCAACACAAAGAGATCTGGTTTTAACATTCCCACGAGATCGGTTCACCCCCGAAAAGGTGGATCCGTTGTCAGATCAAATTGTACCATCAACAGAGACAATACCAGACGAATATTAATTATGATTGTAAGTTGGTATTATTTTTACTAGACATGAGATGTTTATGTTTTTATTATTGGAACTAATATGCTTGTTAGAAACTAGCTTCTGGTTAAAAAAAAAATTTTGTTCCGCATTTTTAAAGTAATCAAGTAAAGTTTAAATTAAAGAAATCAGTTTTGAGATGGCTCAAACAGTCGGGACATCACATGATCAAACCAAACTGCTTTATGGAAAACTTAACACAGTTCTTGTCAAACTTAAACCACTTCTCATCTACACGAGGTTGACAAACTTCAAGACATATAATGACATGAAACATCTGATTTTGATTAACAAAAGGTTTAATGTCCAAAAAATGGCCAAAAACAGTGTTACGAAACAACTGTTTCCGTGACTCAGTAAACTTGGCATTCAACTCAGCGATAACTTTATAAGGACAATAGAAATTCAACTTGGCATCGAAAATGTGATCCAAATCAAGCTTATAATGCCATAACTGTATCATAAACAAAATATCCAATTAGAAATACAAATTATATTCTATCATACAAACTCAGCAATCAAACAACAAGTAAAGTATACAAATCAAAACTAAACAAAAGCACAGATACGCAACAAATCTTTATCAAACCCAAAATCCTATATGTCTGAGAATCATATTCTAACAGAATATATGTTATACTGGACAAAGATATTTGCAAAAATCAGAGCATAGGGCAGGGACCAAAAACCCACAAAACCCAAAAAGACAACAAATTCCAGATCAAATAACAGAAATGAAATTCTACAAGAGTAAAAAATCTACTCCATAAAAATATGAAACAAAACCAGAAACATGAAAGCAATTCCAGAAAAGGAAAAATAAAAACAAAAGAACAATACTTATCAAAACACGAAAAAAAACTAGTAAATTCATAACGAAATAGACATTAAAATTAAAATAACCAAATAAAACTACCTTCAAAGGAAGTCTAGTAGGCGCTGGATGTATTAAATTTTAGGGCTTACGAGAACCAAGAGAATTAAAACATTTCCGAACTTCTCTCTTCACGGGCATTTCGAAATCTGAATCACCATATCCAACCACGGAAATCTTCTTTTGATTTGCTGATCTATTATACCATAAAGAATGTGGTATTGGGTAGTGAAGACGCCCTCATCCAGTGGCATGTTCCACCCATTTTCATCTGTGATTAACATGTGATACCTTTTCCAACTCACATAATGGTTACTCCATTCAAAATAGCAAAAATCAGGTTAGAAATATGATACTCTTCATGTGTTAATGTGTTTTGGAAACATAAAAACAATGGCTCCACCAAAAAAAAAAAAAAAAATCGTTGTTCTATCCTGTTATATATTGGCATCGTTTTATTGTTCTTGAATATCAGAGAAGAAAAAAATCGTCACAATTTACAAAACACATGAGAAATCAATAAAGATAGTAAAACCTATCCAACCAAGAAAACCAAGAAAAAAAAATGAAAATCAATTAAATAAAAACCTCTTTAATCAAGAAAATCCTGCAAAAAAAGAAAAATGAGTCTTGATTATTTTTTATTATTCAAAATTAGAAATGGACCAAACCCAGGAAAAAAAGAATCTGGATTATTTTTTATTGGTCCCACGTAGAAATGGGCAATTCCTAAGGAGTAAAACCATCGGTTTATAAGATCGAAATGGTACATCAGATAGAAGATGAAAAAAACCCCTCAATTAAGTAAACCCAAATCAGAAACAAATGAAGATCAAAACAAAAAAGAAAGAGAAAGAAAAAGATAAAGAGAAATGGAAAAACAAAACACTCACCAGAGCATTTACAATGGTCACAGTACGATCTAACAGAGAATTCTTCACATCTCTTCAATGGTATAAAGTAGCACAACAAATTTTCCATCCTCATCAAGCAGCATAGCACACCGTATATACGGGCATTCCTAAGACTTTGTAGTGTTTCTTCTCTGCATATTCTTAGAGAAACTTCACGACTTTATGACTAAAACAACATGAAATTGCCTTGGATTCCCCAAAGTTTGGTTTGCTTTTGTGGTTGTGAGAACATCTCCAATTGTTTTTTTTTTTTAAATCTTTTTCTTCAACGCAAAAATACTTTTTACTATTCATAATTCTAAAATGTCTACAGTAAATTCAAACTTTAAAAGTATTTAAATTTGTTATTTCATGCCCAAATGAAATGATTTTTAATTGCACAAAATTTCGAGAGAAACGAAACAAGATCTATATTGATTTTTTTTCCGCAAACCTATTGTAAGTTTTTACGCTTTATCACTCCAAACATTTCATTTCACTATACACACATTTTTAAAACTCAACTATAATCTCCAACCTCCATAATACCATCTCCAAACTTCTTCTAAACGGGCCCTGAGGGGGTTTGTAAGGTCATAGTGCAAATTACAACTTTGAGATAAGTTCGGGGTGCAATGGTAAAAAAAACTTCTATTTGTTATTTAAAGAATTCTAATATAATGAGAAAGTTAAAATTTTCCTATGCCAAAGTTGGCTTAAAAACCTAGTGGATTTTTCAATGCACTATTAGAAGCTTCTAAGCTTGGATTAGAAGCAAAATTAAGCTTATTAACCAAGAGAAAATTTTCGTAATTTAAATTAATGGTAGAGTTGCATTGGGAAGATTCTTCTTCTTCTTCTTCTTCTTCGTTTTTTTTTTGTTTTTTTTTTTGTTTTGTTTTGTTTTGTTTTTTTTTTTTTTTCAGCTTAGCTTTCGTTTAGATGCATTTTGTTTTTCTTTATCCCAAGTAAACTACCAAAAAATGGGTTTCTGTTCCTTTTTCCGCCCTCAATTATAGCATGCCTCTCCATGAGACATTAGATAATGAGATACATACGTGGGTAAATGACATTTTTTAAGAATTTTTTTAATAAGTAATCAAAGTTTTATAAAATTTGCAAAATGACCATAATTAAAAATGACTGGTTGACCATCGTTAATGAGTGTATTGTTCAATATTAATATGTATTTTTTACTGATTAATCATGATTAATTACTGATTAATTATGATCTATCATTAATTAATAGTCATTTTCCTTTAAAAAAAAATATTCTATCCATTTTATTTAAATAAGTGTTTAAAAACTGCATGTTTACCTAATCTTCCCTTAGATAATTGTAAGTCAGATTTTTGTTTTTCTTTTTTCATTGTTTAATATGCAGTGCATGTTTGTCTATTTAGGATAATTAAAGAACTTTTTTGCTTGTTTCAGATTGGATTTAATTTCTCGGCTGGGAAGAAAAGAGACGTCGAAGAGAAACAAAATATTTGCATCAGTAACAGTGTGTGTGTGTGTGGTGTTTTTTTTTTTTTTTTTTTCCCTTATAAAATTAAGATCGCTGTAAGATTTTATGAACTTTCAGACAAATATCCAAGGCCACCTCAAAACCCATCATACCATATATCTTTCTTGAATCTCGTTTGTGACTCGCCTTGTTTTCCTTCTATCTTGTGGTTTGGATTGATCTCCTGCATATTGGATTAAATTTTTTTGCAGATTATAACAACATGTTAACTTTTGATTCTGATCAATTTGATGCTTCTTTTAAAAAATATGGGTGCCAATGGTTTATTTTTATTGACTTATCTTGTCTGCTAGAATGATATATATTTTTTTAATGGCTACTCTTAGTGAACAATAAAGTATTAAAGAATGATTCCTAGAATAGAAAGACTAGGCTAATTAGTTAACCAAGTTGCCATTGGCCTATTACAGATAATAAATGGGAGCCATACCTATTGTGGAATTCTTTACTAAAGATAAGAACCTCAGATTGATTTAGGACTCTACTCTTTATGAACACCCTCTCAAGTGATTGTATTTTGATGCCAATAACTCAAGACTTTCTGGATATATTGGTAACATAACTCGGTGCAATGTTAAGGTTATATGGTTAGGATTAATTTCCCTGCCACAGTTTCTCATCGAGTTTGCTGCATTTTCGAAGAGACTCATGATGTTTGCTTGTTGGGTGATTTTCTTTTTCTTTCTCTTTTTTTTTTATTACTATTAATGTTCGTCAAGATGCAGGTAATATGTTGATGGACGAAAGGTATACTTGAGTAGCACAATCAAATCTCTTGATTCTGATTAGACATGTTTTTTTTTTCCCTCTCTCTCGCTAGGTGCCAATTTATGGCCCAAAGAATAGCAAGAAAGTAGTCCTATTTGACCAATAATTTCTTTCCAATTATGTGCATAAATCAAGATGAAGCTACTCATTTATATATCTCAACTTGCTAGTCCATGATGTCCATGATTCTGGCTTACATTCCTTCACTAGGTTTTGCATTCGTCACCACAATAAGGATAATGGTAACCCCACCAATAACTATATTTATACTTGATTATTAAATGGGAACAGGTTCATTTCCGAAGTATTTTTTCCTTTTAATATTTTACTGTTGGAGCTTTTCTCATTCTTTTTATCGAGCATAATAATGGGAATCGTACTTTAATGAGTTCTACTATGGTTTACGGAAATTTCTAGTTTTGTTAGGTTTTTGGATATGGAGAAAAGCACAATTGATCCATATAGAAAACACAAAAGAATGAAATTACATTACGAGGGAGAGCAAAAAATAGCAATTTTTTATGCACTTTGCAGCCTTTCATCATGGTTAAGGCCTCAAAACCTTTCAATTTAATTTAAAATATCGAGTAAGCTACACGTCAAAGACATTTGAATGATATTAATTGGTATATTTACATGAGGGTTTAGGATGCAAGATTTTTATAAGATTGTGTACAATACTTTAGTTGATTACAATACTGAAGTTATTATAACAACTTGATAGTTGAAGCATACCTATACATGAGGATTATTCAAAAAATATATATATATATATATTATAAATAAGGATGCTTTATATAAACAAAATACTTATCCATTTTCAAGAATGTTGGAAATTGCGACATGATAATTCATATTAGCCAAGGTAATCTTATCTACAAATTTGTAAACATTTGTATTAAATCAAAGGCTTGCAAGAAAAGTTAGTTCCTTGACGTTAGGGAGGAAGATTACTTCACACACATTTATGTGTTATTATTCATGATGTATTGAATGATAGATTCAAAGGCTTGTAAGAAAAGTAGTTCCTCGACGTTAGTAAGGAAGATTCAGAACTTGTTGGTGCACTTAAGATATATTTGTGTGTTTTTATTCATGTATTGAATGACAAAAGTACCTCCTCAACGTTAGCAAGGAGGAGTCAGAACTTATTGCGGCAATTCACATACATTTATGTATTTTTATTCATGTATTGAATGACATATTACCGTGATGTAAGTTGTTTTGCTAGGAAATAAAAATTAAAGACTTGTAAGAAAAGTAGTTCCTCAGCTAGGAAAATTCAGAACTTGTTGGTGCACTTCACATAATTTATGTATTTTTATTCATGTATTGAATGACACACACACACACACACATATATATATATATATGTTTTTTTTTTAATGTAAACCTTTCTCAAGGAAAGTACTTAAAATCGTTATGTATTCAGAAAGAAAGAAAATTTGTTATTATGTTTACTTTTCTCGAGAAAAAACTAATAAATTCTCTAAAAATAAATGATAAAGCACAAAAGTGCCATAGATACTTTCCCATACTAGTATATTATGAAAAGGAAGAAGCCACGACTTATAGAGAATCAAACAATACCAAGTAAAAAAGCACTTACTTCGTATAATGTTGTGACCTTTATTATATAAATTATATGGTTCAAAAAATTATAAAACATACCCAGCAACACTTCCTACATTCAAGCCACAAAAAAACAAATGCTCTGACTTATCTTTATGGAGATAAAATTACAAGTACTACTTTCTTAATAACGGAGAGGAAAAGAAAAGGCCACTAACCGAACAGTGTAAGTTCGACCCATTCAAGAAAAAAAAAAAAAAAAAAAAAAAAAACCTTTTAATTACAATATCTTGGTATAAGAGAACACCTTTTGATTCCGATAATAAGTACTTGTATTGTTTAAAAGGAATTTGGATTTGCTGCTGCACTTGTGAAAAATTTAACCGAGCTGCTAATATACCTATTAAGGAAGCTTTGTAGTTCTTTTTTCTCCTTTTTTTTTTTAATAAGGATTTGCGATTTTTGATTTTGGGTATTTTTGAGGTAAGTGACCTCTTTGGGTTTTCGGGGTAAGTTTCAATTTAACTTGGTTTTGGTAAATTTAGAAGTGAATGGCCTCATTTTGATTTTTGAGGTAAATGGTCTCATTTTGACTTCTAATAAATTTTACTGATTAATTTTGAATATGAAATTGAACCCTACCTAATTATTTAGGTTGCCTACGTATCCTTTTGAGAAATTAGGTGGTTCATACATAGATTTGAGTTTTATATGTTTGGATAATTCGCCAGTGTATGACTTTTCTTGTTTTGAATTTGTCACTGCATCTAGTATTTGTGATTAGGTTACGTATTCAGAGTATAATGAAGTCATCGTAATTCTTAAATTATAATTTTTTTGATTAATATGCAGAAGTAGATACTATATAGATTAGTAAAGGACGTAGTCCTCATAATTTGAAATGTCCAACCAATTATACGTAGATACTTTTAAGAGTCTTTTAAAAATAAGAAGGATACTTGAAACATTTACACAATAATGTGGGATTTTGTTTAAACACAAGGGATGTTTAAGATTTCGCTTTAAAGTATGCTAAAATTTTTTGTACTTCTTGCGAATTTTGTGGTAAACACCAAATCCAAAGGAATAATACTACATTTCGAGACAAAAATATTTTTACAAAAAAAAAAAAAAACACTAAATCATATCAAAATTTTAGCATTTATTTATCTGATCTAAATACTAAAATACTAAATGAATTTTGAAACTATAATTCTATTTAATTTTGTTTCAAATTGGTCATGGGCTCTTTTATCTCGAAAAATCATAGGCACCTCATGGAATGAGTTAGCCTCACCTCGTGGGGCGAGTTAGCCACAACCACAAATTTTCTATTTAATTTTGTTTTAAATTGATGAGGGGCTCTTTTATCTTGGAAAATCGTAGTCACCTCATGGAGTGAGTTAGCCTCAAGTGGATTAGCCGAACTCACAAATGATATATACTACCGTTGCTTTGGCTTTACTCACATTAGTAACCTATTTTTATGTGGATCTTTTCACAAGGGGATTGTTATTTCAACATAAACACTCATTCAACTCGAATCCTTTTACCATTAACATCCAAGAAGATTTCATAAATTATTAAAAGATATGAAAATCATTGACAATTTTTCTGTTCCCTAGGAAAAGATAAAAATCTCAGACCAAGGACACCAACTTGTGAGTCCCCATCAACGATATAGTTGGTATAAGAAAGAGCATTTTTGTTTTTTCATCATAACCCTAGTTTTGGAGTTTTCCCCAACCTTACTAATAAAAAGGGGCTTACGTTTTTCAGCTGCATCGCACTGCCGCATAAACAGTGGATCCGCTGGGCTGGATGAGCAACCTTCTCTGGAAAGGAATAGTAAAAAGCTATGTCACTTGGAACGGAACTGGTTGCTTATTTACTTTTAGTAAAACTTTGAAAAAAGGAAATAACAACTAAAATACTATATCATGTGTAACCGGCAGTCTTCTTTTTCAATTTCAAAGTTTAATTATTCAGTAGATGGTTGCAATCACTCAAAAGATATAAAGTTTATTTATTCATCTAGTCTATCTTCTCTTTTATTAGTTCTTTGACATTTCTAGCCAATGAAAGCAATAAAAAAAGATTTTACCCCAAAAAAAAAAAAACTTAAATGTAAACGGCATGGAATAAAAAAAAAGGCACGTTTGAGGAAAAATATATTTTACCGGAGACATATTAGAAAATTTAATAAGTTGTAAATTCAAACGAGAATTGAGTGGGGCGTTTAACTTCAGTCATAGAAACATAGATGCGTCATTGTGTACATAAGATTTATTTATTTATTATTATTATTATTATTATTCAAAGAGACTAACATCATGTCACAGAAATGAGGGTGTATGGACAAAAAATCTCAAGAAGTGCAAGTCTTTATTTGGTTTCCTTTAGGTCTATGGTTATATTTAGCGTGCGTTTGGAACACGAGTTTGAGAGGTAATCTTTAGGTTGAAGTTAGTTAATTTTTTAAATACTAGTTATAATTTTTGTTGATTTTTCAGAAAAAGACAAAAACTGATATGAAAATCTTAGATTTATACCTAAAAACCAAACAAACCACTAAAGTCCATAATTAACGTTTTTAGATAAGTTAACATAAACATATATATGGACATATTTAGGTTCATATATAAGCCTTTATAGGCCAGAGTTAACATACTGAATTACAAAGATTCTCAAAATCAAAGCTTATGCATGTTTGTCAAACCCAAAAATCATGGTACTTATCTAAAAATAACAACCTAGTATGGTAGATATATGGACATCCAACTTATAAAAATCACAACTTTACTTCAAAACAACCAAAATATTCAAATTCCCTTTTTAGAAACATGATCAACAAATAACCTTATTAAATTCTCCTAAACACATTTGACCAAAACAAAACTCTCTAAGTAAAGTTTGAACTCGTACCTTAATAAGATGAATTATTTTTGGTCAACCTTCCTATCTCTGTTACTCTTGTCTATCTCTTTCAGATTTTCTACTTTTTCCTCAAACAAAGCCATGCTGGGTGAGCTCTTAGAAAAAAAAAAAATACAATGGAATGGACTTCAAAAATTTTCTAGAACTATCAAGATATAAATCGTGATATTAATAATAAATCAACATGATTTGTGAATATACATATTTTGACAAAGTACCTACTGATGCCCTTTGTTACTAAGAACGTCCTGGTTACAGCTGAATTTTTTGACCTTTCGGACATGTAATAAACTATATATTATTCTATCTAAGAATCAACTAATTATAATATGAGAACTCTTGTTATATTATCCAATCATATTCTTATTCTCGAATCCCCATAGAAAATCTTATAAGAATATTTATTTTTATGTATTCTTCTAATTTCTATGTGCATTAAACTATTTCAGTATCATATACTTTGATTGCTTTATTAAACTTTTATTACTTTTTTACTCTTTTCTCTTCTTTTTTTTTTTTTCCAAAAAATTTCCTATTATTAGGAAATTCAATACAATATTCAATTAATACATTGGACATCAATCTCCTTCCAACCTTTTTGGCATGGCTTCATTTACTCTAAATTAATATATGAAAGTACAAGAAGCTCTATTAGAGGACGGAAAAGATCTTATCCTATAACAGAGAACCATAAAGATCCTTTTACAGTACTAAAATTTAACTGATAGAAAAGGAAAATTCTAATTCTGTCCCTGTAAATTATGCCGCCCAAGGAAGATCTGCGTGTACGCCTACTACCGGAATTACTTCAATAGTCTGTATTAAACATTACTTCTAAATATTAACTAACTAAAAATATCCAATTTTTAAGAAAATCCAAAAAGTACAGAGCAAACATATATATTTAAGGAGATTGCAGTGAGGCTTGGGTTTTTTGTTAATCCGAAAAAAATATATTATATAGATTGGTAAAGGCAGTTTTGATATTTTTAAATATATAATCATTTTTTTTAATTTGACATATGAGGAGTCAGATTCTGCACTTTATAATGGAGTTATGTTATGAAACAAATTGTGGAGATACTTTTAAACCTATTTTTTTTTTTAATGATAAGACAATTTTGAAAATGAGAAGAAACTTTTAAAAATAATGTGATATTTTGTTTAAACATGAGGGACGTTCAAGATTTCTGTTTAAAGTATATTAAACATTTTGGTAGTTTCTTAGGAATTTTGCGGTAAACACAAATCCAAAGGAAAGATAGTATAATATTGTCATCAATTTTCCCTAAAAAATCATCTTAATGCAAATTCGACACAAAATATTTTTACATCAATAACATATTATGTTAAGAATCAAATAAAAAATTTTAGCATTTTATTTTTTTAATCGATCAATTCATACAAGATAAGTCAATTACAATTTTATTGGTTCCTCAGGGAAAAAAAAAAATACAAAAGACAAAAAAAATTCTGAGGTCAAGGACACCAACTTGTGAGTTCTAATCAACGGTAGTTGGTATAAGAAGTAGCATTTTTTTAATCATTAAGAAAGGGGAAATAACAGCGTAGATACTAAATGAACCACGGCAGTCTTCTATCTAAATTTCAAACTTCAATTAATTTATTCACGTGGCCAAATTTGCAATATTCATTCAAAGATATAATATTTATTTATTCATGCAGTCAATCATCTCTTTGATATAAAAAAGAATAAGGAAATCACAAAAAAAAAAAAAAAAAAAAGAAAAAAAGAAAAAAAAAAAAAGAAGACTGTTAAGCGGATAAGCCGAATATATATACACACTTATAATATAAATATGGAGTGTTACATGACCAAATTCTAACATATATACACAGACACACACACATATATTTTGAGAACAGTAAATGATAGTGACGTGAATAAAAGTCAAATATCTGACTATCTAGAGTTAATTTCGAACAAATATGTACTTTGACAAAATAATTGCGCTTCTGGTTGGCTAATTTTCCAGCCTAACTGATAGGTTAGAAGGTCATTTAGTTTGCATGTGGATATATTTGATGTAAAAATTACAAAATTAAATAAATTATATACGTTAGCTAGCTACTTCATTGTTAAAATGGCTAAATTTCGACTTTGAAAGTAAACTAGCATCCTACTTTTCAAAAGAAGACCAAGAAAAACATATTGAGGGATCAAATTACATGTTCTTTTTCTTTTATATAATATATATATATATATATATATATATTTTCTATTTTCTATTTCCGCAATATTTAATTGGCCAGTTTCCGCTTTTAGTAACAAAAAAACAAAAAAACAAAAAAATGTAACAAAAATGATGGTGAATATCATTAGACTGATCATAAAACAGCTAACTTTGCTTACGAAATCTGTTATTTATTCCAATATTAATATTAATTCTGGATTAGTTAATTATTAGATGCTCTGCCTGGCCATAATATTATCAACGATTTGACTCCAATTAATTCTATCTTTGCTTTTTGTTAATTTGATCGTATTCTTCCCAGCTAAAAATACAAATAAGCTTCTCTCAAATATTAATGTTTTCCAGCGCAGTAATCTACATGTTTGATTTGTGGTATTTGTGTCAACTTCTATATATATATATATATATATATATATATATATATTTACACATACTAATTAATCCGGTGAAATTCAACAAAATTCTAAACTTTATATGTACCTATATAAGTCCACAAAAAAAAAAAAAAAAAAAAAAATCAGTAGAAGTAACGAAAATAAAGCTAATTGAGTGTGAAAACAATATAAGTCTCTAGGTACGTTTTTATGAAAAAGGACAAATAAGAAGGATTATTGGATGGATAAAATTGGGTAGAATCAAAAGTTTTGCTATGCGTTAAAGTCTCCCAATACTGTTGGCAAAGACTACGCTTCCAAGCAGACTCTTAGTCCATTTGGGGACATATCTTCAAACACATCTCCTAATAATTTTTTTTTTGTTCATCTTTTTCTTCAACTCAAAATTATTTTTTACTATTTACATATTTAAACATCTACAGTAAATTTGAACTTTAAACGTTCATAACTTTATTATTTGAAATCCAAATATGATGATTTTTTATTGCATAGAATTTCGAAAAAAACGAAACATGATCCATATTGATATTTTGTTCGAATATATTTTAAGATATTACATAAACAAAATTTTCCTCCAAATGCACATTTTCAAAATTACATCTGGTTTCTAAACCAAAACACATCGACGATGTGGATCTTGTTTTGTACAAGGATTCTTTTATATGTGATTGGTTTTTTTGTTTTTTTTTTGTTTTTGATTTTTTGTAGTTTTGTATGTAATAATGGTGATGTCTTCACCATCTTTTATCTAGATATATTATGTTTCAGTTTATTAATTCTAATAATGGAGGTGGTCTCTCCACCTTCCGCATTGATTGTTTGTCCGTCAGATCTAAGTCTTAGCGTTGTTTTGGTCCCACTAGAATTGATTCTATGTGGAATTAGTGGTGGTCATAGTGCTACTGAGTCTTGGACCTTGATTGATTGTGATATTCCATTGATTATCAGGATTTTGTCAAAAAGAGCCTTGTATGTACTCGATTTCACTGTACCGAAGTATGTACCCGTTATCTGGCCTCAAGCATACGTCTTTCCCTTTTAGTGTCATCAGAATGTACTGATGGAGCCTTTCTTATTGAAGAGTTTTATCTCATGTAATATGGGGTCATTTGTTATGTTTTGTGCTTTTGTATTTCCTTATTAAATTTAATGAAATTTCCGTTTCAAACAAAAAAAAAACATAAGAAATAAAACGACCTAAAAATCAAAATTAATCCCCATGAAAAAAAAAATTAAAATCACATATAATTGACCATCATAAATGTTATTGAAATAACAATAAAATTTTTTTTTGATAAAAGTACAGAGAAAAATGGATACTAGAAAAGAAAAATAGAAATAAATAGTGGCTAGAATTATTTAGCAAAAACATGACGACAAATAGATTAAGTAGTAAGAAAAGTAGTTAAATAACTTAATTGTCAATGCATGTGATAGATTAACAAAGAGGGGAACAATATTAGAGGAAAAATATATTAGTTTAGTGGAGACGTATTAGAAAATTTAATGAATTTATAAATCAAAATGAGAATTCAGTGTAAACCCACTACTCAGAAGATAAATACTCGATTGTGTTTGCACCGCATTCATTAAACGGCAAAGAAGTCAATTGCACGAAAAACCACAATCTAAGCAGCAAGAGATCAGGAAGCCAATTGGACATCCCAAAGAGCAGCTCTAGCACAAAGAGACGCCACTAATAAAAAATACATAAGTTTAAGCACCAATATAGTAGAAAGCAAAAACCAACATAAAAAATAGTGAACCAAAAAAAAAAAAAAAACGTAACAACAAACAAACACCAACCAATACACTCAGACTCTCTTAAAAAACTAAACATTATCGAACATGTAAACCAGGGCAAAAGACGTAATTTTCCATTCCTCTGCAATTAACTAAGCTATTTTTCAATTTTTTATTTAAATCCAAAAAAAAAAAAAAAAAAAAAAAAAAAAAAAAAAAACCTTGGCCCCGGCCAATTAGCAACCCTAGAAACTATCATGTTTCACAGCCACATAGTGTAGCCTGGAAACTATCCGTACAACAGAGATTCTTCGAATAACTATTTTTGATATAAAAACCTCATGGCTAAAAGTTTGTCACAAAAAAAATTATGACTAATTGCATATTAATCACAAGGTTGTGACTAAAAATGATATTGAGTTTATATTAAAATGTTGTGACTAGAGAGAGAGGAAATAAGCTAATAATAAGGTTTATGGACCGAGGTTGGGGGATGGGGTTAATGTACTATGAAACTTGTAATATTATGACAACCTTGTCTATGATACGTTCTAAATGAAGTACTGAAACATAAGAAATAAAATGACATGAAAATTAAAATTAATCTCCCACGAAAAAAAATAAAATCACATATAATTGATCATCGTAAAAGTTATAGAAACCAATAAATATCTAAGAACAGTCAATTTTTTTTTAACTAAATTAGTACAGAGAAAAATGGATAATAGAAAAAAATAGTAATAAGCCAGACTTATTTAGCAAAAATGTGAAGACAAAGAGATTAAGTAGCAAGAAAAGTAGTTAAATAATTACTTAAATGTCAATGCATGGGATGGATTCAAACCAGGAAAAAAAAAAAGGATGGATTAAAAAAAACAAAGGCACATTTGAGGAAAAATATACTTTAGTGAAGGAATATCAAAAAATTAATAAATTTATATGTCAAAATGAGAATTCAATAGAGGTATGTGACCCCACTTCCGAAAAGTAGATGGGCTTGCTATTGTGTGCTCGAGCCTTCCCCCAACTTAAAAGAGACTAAAACATCATGTCATAGAAAATGAGATAAATCCACCTATCACTATGGCATATAGCAAAAGAATAAAATTAAGGGATATCTCTGGTGCCCTCAATATATTACGTAGATGAAAAAAATTAAAGTTATTTTGTTTTCATATTAATAAGATGGGCCCCCACCTCTTACTAAATGACAAGTAATATAGGGAGGCACCTCATATGATATAAGACATCAGATGTATCTCTAGCTTTATTCATAGCGAAACTAGAAAAATAGATACTAGTCAAATGTAGTTTGCCAAAAATAAGTCAGATATTGCTTTGAAAAAGATGATTGTGACTAGCACATTATAAACGGATATAGCAGACGAAGACTCTTCTAATGATCGAACATTTAATTATTAACTGGTTAAAGTAGCCAATTGGACATCCCAAAGAGCAACTCTAGCACAAACACACGCAACGTTCTAAGCAACAATACAGAAGAGAGTTTACGCGCCAATATAGTAGAAGCAACAATTAACCAACATAAAAAATTAGTGAAACAAAGGAAAAAAAAAGCAACAAAAAAAAACAAACCAAAAAAAAAAAGCAACATAAAGAAAAGTTTTCTCACTCACTACAAAAAAAAACAAATTTTTAGTCACAATATTTTCTAGGAATATTTTAGTCACAACGTTTTTGTCTAACGATGCATTTAGTCACAAATTTTTGTTACAACTAAAATTTTTTTTCCGTGACAAAAATCTTCTAGCTAAAATTTTGATCGCAATAAAATTTGTGATGCATATTAGTCATAAGGTTGTGACTAAAAATAATATTTAATCACATAAAAATATTTGAGTAAAAATATCATAAGTACAATTTTGTGACTAAAGGTTCATTTTTTTTAGTGGTCGGAGAGCGAGGGAGCGAAGAAAGGAGAGATGTGGTTCAAGGAGAGAGAAAGGAAAAAGGAAACAAAAAAAAAAAAAAAGGAGGAAATTCGCTAACAAGGTTAAAAATATAATATTACTTGCCATCTAAATTAAAACTGCTATTAATTTTAGATTAAGAAAATGTGCTATTTACTTTGATATATAGGTTTGCAAAAATAGCCTAAACGGTAGCTGTCTTGACAGGTAGGTACAATCCCTTGAGCCTATGGTTATTAATTGAAGGAATCGCTTTCAATGACCATTTCTCTTTAGATACCGTTTCAAGTACTTGGGAAAATGAAGTTTCTAATTCATAGCATACTAATCAAACCATGCTAAATATTAAAAAACGCAAGCTTGGTCTTTGTCAAAACCCATTTACTCAATCTACCAAAAAAACAAAAACAAAAAACTACAAACAAACAAACAAACAAGGGAGATTTTATTTGCACCTTGAATATTTATAAATATCCCTATAGAATCATTAAAGATTGTTATTACACTTTTATCCTTTAATAAAATTACTTTAAAAGCCATTAACTATACTCATATATACACCCACATACATATAAATAGAAATATTATATTTTTATAAAATAATTAAAAAAAATTCACCTCCTTAACTATAAATGGAAATTACATTTTTTAAAGAAATAAGAAAAATCTCTGCAAATTTAATTATCATTAATTTCATTTTATAAATCATAAATTTTTCTTCATCAATTTTTTCTTTTAAGAAATCTTTATAATTACATGAAAATTTTCAATAGAAAATTCAAGTAAAATAAAAATAAAAGAAAGTATGTCTCTTGAAAAGCTAATAATTATTGTAGTACGTATTTTTAATCTTTCGATTCTTTTGTATTGTGAGTTGTTTTTATTTGCTTTTGATATTTAAAATTGATTTTTTAATCAATTCTTTTTTTTTTTTTCTGTTACTATTATTATTCTTATTTAGATTTGTTAATTTATTTTTAATAAAACAAATTAAAATTAAAATTAAAATGGAAGTGGGTGTATGAAAGGTTAAATCTGGTATTATATAAAAAGTATCTATAAAAGGATATATTTATTATATTTATATTAAGAAACATTTATTAAATGAGGGTATTTATTAGGTACAAATATAAAAACAAAGTTCTGAACTAGTCAATAGTAGCATGCCAAAGATAGGTCATACATTGCTTCGAGAAAGATGATTATGACTAGAATTATAGACGGATATAGCAGATAGAGCAGACGATGACTCTTCCAATTGTGCACGAAACTTTGCACCGAATAATAACTATTTTTGATATAAAAACCTTGTGGTTAAAAGTTTATCACAAAAAAAAATACATATATATGACTAATTGCATATTAATCACAGGGTTGTGACTAAAAGTAATCTTTAGTTTATATTAAAATGTTGTGACTAGAAAGAGAGGAAATAAGCTAATAATAAGGTTTAATTTGTAATATCACATGCCACTAAATTAAAACTATTATTTAATTCTACATAGAAAACATGCTATTTACCTTCGTAGGTTTGAAAAAATGGCCTGAAAACTACTGCCTTGACGGGTAGGCACAATCCAGGATCAATATAGTTCTTGAGTGAAGAAACGGCTTTCAATGACAATTCCTCTTTAGAAATTGTTTTAATTACTCGGGAAAAATGAAGTTTCTAATCATAGCATACTAATCAAACCATAAAAATTATTAAAAAAAAAAAAAAAAAACGCAAGCTTGAACTTTGTCAAAACCCATTTGCTCCGGCTATATATCTACCTACACACGCAATTGCTTGTTGCCCTCTTATAAATAGAAAAATTATATGCTTATGTTGAGATATCAAAAAACATTGAGAAAATATTCTTCTCCATTCTTTTTCCCATTCTTTCAAAAAGATTAGTACTCATGGCAAGATTTTCCGTTTGGCTAGCATGTTCTTTTGCTCTTTTAGCTTCCTCAATGTCCTCGGCCTCAGTAGTGGAGCACACTTTCAATGTAATTATTTTTGTCGATTTGCTCTTTTAAGATTGCTTATTTACGTTCTATTGCCATTGTTTAAATTTCATTACTTACTACTTGAAAAATAAAATTAAAACATTGCTTAAGTTATTGTCAGTTATCACCATTTAACTAAAAAAATAAAAATAAAACATTGCTCTACTAAAAAAATAAAAATAAATGAAGCGCAGGTACAAAATCACAAGGTGAACCTACAATGCCGTGAGCATAACATAACAGCAGTAAATGGACAATTGCCTGGACCTACAATTCTTGTTAAAGAGGGTGACACTCTTGTCGTTCACGTCTTTAACAAGTCGCCATACAACATTAGTATTCACTGGTATGAATTATCAAATCAACAATTATATATAATTTTTACTAATTTCTATCAGCTTCATTCATTTACAAAAATTTATGTAGTAGCGTTGAAAATAATAATAATAGTAATAATAATAATAATAATATCGGAAAGGAAGATTACTTGCTACTACTTGCACCTTTCCAATTTGCTGCGTGCATTGACTATTTTGATTAAAAAAAAAAAAAAGTGTGAATAGTAGATTTTCATCACTTAAGGAGTTGTGATTTCATATTGTTGCACAGTTTCAAAAAACTTAATCTGGAAAATCTAACTAAAATAATTATGTTTTTTTATATATGCATGACTAATCAGCTAGCTAGCCAACTTGACCTGATTAATTAGCATTATCATGTGTTTATCTTCCATTAATTTCAAAGTGTTATGTATTTTAGTCAAATGTTTAATACTGGGGCTGAATTTTCTATGCAGGCATGGGATATTTCAACTTCGAACTCCATGGGCAGATGGGGCTGCATATGTGACTCAATGTCCCATACGTCCTGGACAAAGTTATACCTACAGATTTAATGTAACCGGACAAGAGGGAACCCTCTGGTGGCATGCCCATCTTGGGTTTCTCCGAGCAACCGTCTACGGTGCACTTATCATCCGACCTAAACACGGCCAATCGGCATACCCTTTTGCTAAACCCCACAAGGAAATACCCATCTTACTAGGTATGTCCATGGAAGTGCCACACAATTCGATTTTCAGTCATAAAAACCTGATGTTTGTTCATCTCACTTTTTATTATATAGGTTAAATAGTGATATATATATATATATATATATATATATTTTGATATAATCTCTTTAAATTTTCCTAAATCATCTCACTTTCGGTCATCTGCTCTAATTTCATAACACCTCTCTTGAATAGGAACTTCTCCGCTCTTCCGTACTATACTGATATTGCTCTTGTTGTATTCCATGTTCCTATATATTTCTAGAGTCGCAGACATTCTTTTTTACCTCGTTAGATTTTTCCTTCTGAGTTTTTAGTACTAATAAGGCTTTTAATGAGGTTTATTACAGAATCTGACTTTTAAAGGAGTAGTTTCGGCTGTCTTTTATGACATCGGACTCTGTTTACTCTTGTAGTTATTTGTTTGGCTTTTTTGTTTAATTTGTTTGGTTTTTTGACCCTTGTGATGGGGGACTTGGCGTGAGATGTGATTGCTAGCAGGTGTCAATATTATTGGGATGTGCAACTCTTATTTGATGCTAGTTAATTTATATATATATATATATATATATATAAATATGTAAGATTATGGGTATATATGACTAAACTGCAGGAGAGTGGTGGAATACGAGTGTGGTGGACATTGAGAATTGGGGACTTGACTTTGGTGTAACTCCAAATATTTCTAACGGTTACTCTATCAATGGAAAACCTGGTGATCTCTATCCCTGCTCTCAAAATGGTACACACAAGTCAATATTTCATGGATTCATTTTAGTTAATTTCTATTAACTATAAAAGCCCATATTTGATATATGATTACACTATATACTATACCCGCATCCTATACATAATATTCTAAATAAAATTGTTATTAGATATGTACAAGATCGAGGTGGAGCAAGGTAAGACCTACATGTTAAGGATAATCAACGCTGCGCTCAATAACCAACTCTTCTTCAAGATAGCCAATCACAATATGACAGTTGTTGCCATCGACGCCGCGTACACGGATCCCTATGACACTGACATTGTGGTCACCGCCCCCGGCCAGACCGTTGATGTCCTCATCAAAGCCGACCAGCTGGTCGGGTTGTACTACATGGCGGCTCGTACATACATGAGTATTCCTCCGGAGTTCGTCTTTTTGTATGATAAGACAATCACTAGGGCCATATTCGCCTACAAGGGTTCCAAGTCAAAAATTCCCGTGATGCCAGCCCTACCCGATTCCTTCGACACCCCAACGGCTCACAAGTTCCACACCAACCTGACAGGGCTCGCCGACGGACCCCAATGGGTCCCGGTTCCACTCCACGTCGACGAACACATATTCATGACTGTCGGAGTGAATATCGAGCCGTGTCCAAAGGACGCCACGTGTCGAGGCCCACTGGGGGGACGATTATCTGCTAGCATAAACAATGAATCATTCGTGCTCCCGCAAAATGCATCTATGTTGGAGGCATTCTATTATGGTAATCGGAGTGGAGTTTACACAACCGATTTCCCCGACAACCCTCCCTTGACATTTGACTACACAAACACTTACTTTAGCTTTGATGAATCGTTGATCTACGCACCGAAATCGACGAAGGCGAAGAAGCTCAAGTTCAATGCGACGGTGGAGATTGTGTTCCAGAGCACGGCGTTCTTAGCAGTGGGGAGTCATCCGATTCACTTTCACGGTTTCAATTTTCACGTGTTGGCTCAAGGCATTGGCAATTACGACGCTGTTGAAGATAGAAAGATGTTCAATTTCGTTAATCCTCAGATACGTAACACCATTGCTTTTCCACCTGGAGGTTGGGCCGTAATAAGATTCCAAGCTAATAACCCAGGTTAGTACGTAATATATAGTTCATTTTAGATGAAGTTTTTTTGTTTCTTTTCAAAATGAAAACTTAACGGTGTTTTTAGAATACCAGTTAAGTTGGTTGAATTTTCAAAAACTAGTTAAGAAATTTGTTGACTTTTCAATTAAAAAAAAAATCTAAGTTTGAATTTTTAGGCTGGAACCTAAATTCTAAACGAAGATTAAGATTTTGAATTCCTTTCTCACCCACTGAGCTAGTCTCAATAGGAGCATCCAATGTCACTATCATGTATATCATTAATAATATATTTTACTAAAGATTTTTCATGTGATCTAAAACTTAGGTATATGGTTCGTACATTGTCATCTGGAGGAGCATATGAACGTGGGGATGAGCATGGCGTTTGAGGTTGAGAGTGGACCCACTGCATCATCTACTTTGCCACCTCCACCGTCCGACCTACCCAAATGTTAAACGTGATATGGATTTCCTCTCAGCCCAGAAAATTCAATATTTGGGGCACTCACATATATTCATATATTTATTGCTATGATTTTTTTACGGAATGGGACTATGGAAGCTCATACTTATCCAAAAGAAACGTAAACATTCTATTAAGACCTCTTAATCAAATATATCCCCTTTATCTACTGAAGTAGCCCTAGCTGGGCCACGTACGCTTATATATATATATATATATATATATATATAGGAATAGTCTTCTAAACAGTGACTGTACGTATCCATTGGACTAATCCTGGCCGTGGGTCACTTGCAAATGGATGGCAGAGATGAGTCTGTGCATTTGAAGGGCATCTAGGAAAATTCTGACCTGGGTAGGGGCTATGCCTATGGCCTATATGAATTAAATATAGAATGTGTTGAAGAACCCCAATACTCTAAAACAATCATATGCCTTCATATAATACTTGTCAAATTATTGTTTGGCCTTAAATCTTGTACATCAACAATAGTTTCTTACCAGACACATTCAAGTACCAAATTACATATAACTTCACATTAATTCTGTTTTAATATCACTCGACAAATATAACACATATGCAAATACACTAAACTGTATTACTATTACTAGGCTAGTAAGCAAATTAATTATAGAGGTGTTATTGTCCCAGTTTTTGCAGTCTAATTGCACCAGATCTATTATAACTTCAACCTATTAGGCACCCCTTAATGTTGCAGATTATAAATTCAGCTTAATTTCCATCCCTTCAAAATTGTGACCATTGTTTTTTTTTTTTTTTTTCAGCTATTTGATTTTCTGGAAATGCGACCGATGTTTATTTATTTCATGATCAAGCCGACAAAACGTTGTCTTAATTATTTAACAGATTTATTCGCATTTTTTACTAGTACTTGTTACTAATTTACATATTTACAAGTCCATCCTCACATCCAAAAATAAAATAAACTCCAACGTCTACAGAGGCAATTTTACATGCCTACGACCTTATTTACTGACAAATTAGAGAGAGAGAATTGAGAATGTTTTTCGTCATATATTTCTTCAAAGAATACAAATATAGATACCAATATACAGAGATGATTTCCTGAAACCAATTAACCTAGTTTCTATCTAGGATTAATGTCAACGTTGACCCCAAAAACAAGGGATAGAAATATACAACTAAGATAACTATCCCTATAATCACTTCAAACGGATCTATTAGATAGCTCACGCCAACATTTACGAGTCCATGATCTCAATCAAAAATATATATACACATACAGGTCCTGCCAATACTGAGGAAATTATCAAGACGCCCTTCAGAAAACAATTTTCTACTCCACCAAGTGATTTTGGGGGTGTTTGGTGTATAAGTTTAGTTTGAGTTGAGTTGAGATTTTTAAGTTTAAGACGCCCTTCAGAAAACAATTTTGTTGACTTTTTCAGAAAAAACAAAAAACTTTTTCAGAAAAGACAAAAAAGATGATGAAAAAAGTACAATTTAGTTTAAAATGAGTGAAGATACCAAACGGACCCTCATCTTGGCACTTATTTCCATTCACACAATAATTTCCAACATTTTCAACACGTGCGGGCCCACTGTACAGCTTCCCTCAACCCTCTTTTTCTACACTCTCCTGACAGGCCTATAGGCATGGCACGACCGGATTGTATTCGACGGCGGATACAAGTGTCACCCTATATATATATATATATATTATATATTTATATTTATGTAGAGTACTTCTCTTTTTAATTACTTTTGGTTGCAAAAAGAGACAAATAAACATTACAAAAAACGACATTTTTAACCGGATAGCAGCCCCTCGCTGTATATAATATATTTCATGATCAAATAGATTGAAAAGTGAATAGTTGATGGTTCATAAAAACTTTAGATAAAATCCTCGAAACTCTACTGATGGCATGCATAAATGAAACCACAAATTCGGCTGAATAATAAACCTGCGCGTCCAATTTTCATTTTAAAACTATCTATCCTAAATAAAATAAAACACACACACACACATACAAACAACAACTAACTATCTTGACTTTTTTCAGTGCTTTTGATGATCTTTTCCTAAAATTTTCTGAGAAATCCATCCCCTAAATTACTTTTCTACTACGTTGTTTTCTGGATTTGGATCTTTCCCCTCATTTATGTCCTATTGATTTATTCTTGTTGTCTTTTATGCAACCTTTCTGAAGGATATTCTTTTAGAAAGTCGTTAGATTGTCGGTGAAAATTCGTTGATTAATTTCTAGACTCACACTTAGTTGGGTTATAAAATTGCTTACAGAATTGTTATCCAAAGTGTCTATCAAAGTTCCCTGAAAACTAGGATTGTTGATTTCTATAGATATGATAAATGGTGTATCCTTGAACATTTGAAAAAGGCCTTTTCTTGACATTGATAATGATATTCTGATTATAGTGGTTGCTTCTGGTGATGATAAGCTTGTATGGTGCCGTTCTTTTGATGGGGTCTTGGAAAATGCCTTCTTTGATTATGCTTATGGAGATAATTCTTCTGTAAGATGCGGAAAATATATTTGGCCGAAATTAATCCCTCCCTACACATCGTTGATTGTCTGGAAGCGTTTGCATGATTACATCGTTGTAGTTCAAATTAAGTAACATTGATTGTTTTAGTATTTAATAAAGTTTTATAATAAGATTTTATATTATTCTTAAAATATCTAGTTTTTTCACAGAATATCTGTCAACGACATTTCTTTTGACATTATCTATAAATCACAATATCAAAAACTAATCAACATCGATCTTTTCATCATTGTAATAGTACTATTTATATATGTATCAGTCTAGCTTTTTGAAAATTTCTATAAAATGAGAACAATACCTTTAGAGTATATTTGGTATACCATATTAGCACTCCATTTTGTATTGTTTAAAATACTATAACGTTTGACGGCATCAATGTATCATATAATTTAATACGAAATCAAAAATTAATACAATATGAAATGTGATAACTAATATGATTAAAAACCCTTTTGTATTAGGATTATTGTATAATTTAATCTTAATGATTTATTTAAACATATAATTTAATGGTTTCGGGATGAGAGTCAGGGTTGGATTTTGGAATGAGAATATGAGTTAGGTTTCACGTCGGGGGTTAGGGTCGAGTTTAGGGACTGAGGTCGGGGTGGGGACGAGTTCCGGGCCGAGGTAGGGATCGGATTCTAGGGTCTAGGTTGGAATTCAGGATGGAGATCAGGATTGAGTATCAGAGACAGGGATCAGTGTTGAGTTTTGGGACTGGGATCTTATTTCGAGGTAAGGGTCATGATAGGGTTTTTGAATGGGATTTTGTGACGAGGGTTGTGGTTGAGTTTAAGGACTGAGGTCGGGGTCGGACGAGTTCGGGGACAAGGTAGGGATTGGATTCTAGGGTCGGGGTCGGAATTCAGGACTAAGATCTGGATCAGGTATCAGAGATAGGGATCGGTGTCGAGTTTCGAGACCGGGATCCTGTTTCGAGATAGGGGTCGTTATCAGGTTTCCGATTGGGGTTTCGCGACGGAGGTTGGGGTCGAGTTTAGGGACCGAGATTGGGGTCGAAGACGAGTTCCAAGATAAGGTAGGGATCTGATTCTAGGGTCGGGGTTGGAATTCAAGATAGAGGTCGGGATCGGGTATCGAAGACAGGGATCGGTGTCGAGTTTTAGGACCGGGGTCCTCTTTCAAAATAGGGGTCGCGATCGGATTTCCGGATGAGGGGGAGGGCCAGGATAAGTTTCAAGGTCGGGTTTTAGGATGATGTTCGGGTTTTTCGACAGGTTGGGGTCGGGTTTCGGGATTGAGGTCGGGGTCAGAGTAGGGTTTTGGGAGCGTGGTCGGAATCGAGGTCAGGGTCCTAGACTCAGGTTTCAAGGTCAAGGTCGCAATCGGGGTCAGGGCCAGGTTTTTAGATTGGAATCAGTTTCAGATCGAGGGCCGGAGTCGGGTTTCAGGATCTGGATTGGGGTCGGGTTGATCAGCTCTTTCTTCCTAATAACAATGATATTTTTCTTTTCAAACTAATTGTACAAAGTTACATTTGAACTTAGAACAGGACCAAACAGTTTATCTTACGTTTGTTATTTAATTTTGAAAGTAACATTTAGTTAGACTTTTAAAAAAAGACATGATAAGCATGCATGAAGAATCCGCAAAACCTTTATAAAATAGAGGAAATCCAAACAAGTTCAGGTCTATCTAGCTATAAAGATAGTATATTTGATTGTTCCTTTCTCCTCAACAAACAAGTAAGGTTCATGTTCCTTAGGCACGTGTCCTCTATATACTCATAATTTTTTTTTTCTTAGGATTTAGAATAAAATATTTAAAAAATAGAGAAAGATCTATTAGATAAATTATAACATTCTTAAATTTAATATCCACCTTCATCTTATTATTTGAATAAAAAGTATTGGTTATAACAATTTTTATTATATCACATTAATAATCCATATGTTTACTCAGTCGACTTTTAATTCTTAGAAAGTGTTAATATTTTACGAGGAGATCAGTCTTTCTAGTTGAAAGTTGAAAATAAAAAGTATAATTATCTCTTTTACATAACAATATATTGATTCACGTTTTATATGAGATAATTGATTTTTAAAAATAAAAATATAAAATATATTTACTGAAAAGGATTTACAAATAAAAATTAAATAAAGAAAAAAAAATGGCAAGACCAGCCATGGTAAGTGGGCTTTGAGGATGGATCAGTCATGGCAAGGGTAATGAACCGGGCACTATTGACCATTATGGTCCGCGGAGAGCATACCAGAGATACCATCGGAAATCAAATAGACATGGGGGTGGGGTAGTTTTGCCGGTTCCCATTTTACTTCATCACTTACCCCTCAATGCCCTTGTTCTTTCTCCATCATCCGATCATTCTCCTTCATTAATTAATTCTAAAAAAACTAAAATGTACGGTTCAGATTAAGTAGGAGACATGGCCCCTTATTTATCAAGTGGGGGACTATAGTTAAACCAACAGCATTAAAGAAAATAAAAGATTAAAAATTGAAACAAACAAAACAAACAATCTATTTAATTGATGTACTTTCAGCCCAAAAAAAAAAAAAAAAGAATCGTTACATAATTTGAATTCAGAAAAGGACAAAAAAAGTACCGAAGTGCAAAGTAGAAAATGTAATAGTTAAAAGGTGACAGAATGCAGAAATAGAGTGTGGAGGTCAAAATTTGTACCTTATTTTTTTACTGTACATATGTTCACTTGGATCGTCTGAAGATCAAGGATCAGCACGTAAATGACCTAGAAGCCTTCATCAGCTGATAAGGAAGCTTGACTCCTGAGTCAACGGACATCGACCTCTAGTTGATCGATATATCACTTCTAGGTCAGTCAGAGTGCAGGAATCAACTCGAAGAAAACTCGGATTAGCTTAAGACCATATCAACCCGAGAGCCTATTAGGTCGAGCCGGAGACTAGCGACTCAAGAAATCGTCTCGACAAGTCGACCCGATCACCTATCCGAGGTCAACGCAAAAAAAGATCAGGAAACTTCCTAGATTTGTTCCTGCGCAAGAATCATGCGAAGATTATGCTAAATCAAGTCAAGAATTAACCAAGAATGTTATTTTCCCGTTCCATAAAGGCTCTCTAAATAAGGAAAACCAATATAGTTCAAGAAAAGGCAAGTTCTCATAAGCAAATATGGCAAGTTCAGCACCAAATCTGCCAATAATCATCATCTATAAAGTGTGCCCAAGGCATTTCACACGATCCAATTTCACATGCCCAAATGATTCCATTTTCACGAGAATCATGCCTAAAGAAGAGATTTTCTCCCAAAGCATAAGAGAAATCATTTGAGATCCTTCTAGTTCATCATACATCATCTCCGATCGCATTGAGATCATCCCACAGAAGGCCGAATCATCTCGGAATCGTCCCGGAATTCTAGCATCTTTACCCAATTCTCTATACTCTTTGTTATCTCTCTCTATTTCCTGCAATCCCATTCTCTTTTCTTCCCATCTTATTGCTATATCATTCACAATACTTTTAATCAAGTGTAGTGAAACCCCCGTAGTCCCCACAGAGGACTAACTCCCATATTCAATGACATTTAAAAAATGTCGTCGATGGGATTTGACAATATTTTTACAAAGGTTGTTAAATGGGGGTGCCGTGGAAAGTTTGAAAATTTTAATGACATTTTTTAAAATGTCATGAAGGATGTTGTTAATTCTTTTTCTATGACACTAAAATACCGTCATCAAATATTTTTTTATTTTAGTAGACACATTTTCCACAACAGCCAGAAAATGTCGTGAGCAAATTTAGTCACCACCTTTTTTTAATGTCGTGAATTTGTTTTTAATTTTTTTTTGGTAGAACGTAAAATTGTCATTTTTTTTTCATAAATTCTAATTTCCACAATAACAAAATAATTAAATATAATATTTTAATATCAAACTCACAAGAAGAATTACGTCAAAGAAAAGAAGAAAAAACAAAGAAAACCACCCCCTCAAGAAGGGGGAGGGGGAAAAAAAAAAGAGTTGCATTGTTTTTAATCTTTTTCTCCAATTTGATCTGAAACAGAGCATCTTGGGCAGAATGAAGAGGACAAAGCATCACCGGAATCATCAAGATCATGATCTTCTTTTTATTCCAAACGTTCTTCCAACCATTCCTTCTCTAGCCTTCCAAGTTGACACAGTTAAGCCATTGGTTTTACTTTTATTTTATCTTCTATACCTTACTCTGCCTGTGGAAATCAAGAGCCCATAGAAAGCAATTAAGCTTCTGTTCAACTGCCCAACAAAAGGATTCATGAGAAAAAAGAAAAAACAAAAAAGTGTCCAGTAAAATGACCTCCATGGGGAAAGGTGAAATCGCCCTCCATCACACTGCAAGAATTTGATGTGTATGAGGGATAAAACCGTAGTATAGGCTTTAATTCAGGCCATCGGATGGCAAATACAAGTGTTTAAATTTCAATTTGGCAGATGACTGCATCAAGTAATTGCAAAACCAATTACAATGAATTCAAAGCAAACAAATAAGAAGAAAAATCAAATTACCTCTTAGCAACAAGTTGTGCTGAGATTCTCGTGTGAAACACAGAGAAAAGAGAGATGGGGAGTAGAAAGAAGAAAGTTGTTTTTATGTTGGTGGAATGGAGTAGTTTATACGTGAATACAATATTACTATTTAACTGATAATGCAAAGTTTAAATTTAAAAACAAAGCGTCAAATTCTAGCGCTAACTCCAAATTTTTATTTTGCGCCTTTTTTTTTTAAGCAGCTTGCGAGCTTTTCTATTTTATATAGTTATCTATCCGCCTTTTGTTTAGGAGATTTTTACCACCAAAGTAGTTATCCTATACATAGATATATATATATATATATATCTATTTATATACATATGTGATCACCAAATTTAAACAGTAAATAATAAATATGTGATCACCATTTTTTTCTTCTTCTTTTTAATTTTAAATAAATGTACAATTAAGATCCCTTTTTATCTTTACTTATTCTAATTTAAAATTAAAAAATACCGGAACTGTTTTCAAGTTGCGTTTCATTACAAAATTTTGTTTATAATTTCTTATTTAGCAACCCTTTTAGATATCTTATTTGAGTATTCCGTCAAAATTAGAGTTCAATTTGAGTTAAATGAAGAAAAATATTTAGAAAAAAATAAAGAAAAATATAAGTCCCCATTTATTATATATTCATTAGAACCGAATATTTACATTTGAATGTATAATTTAAATTATGTATTCAAATTAAATATGTGTTTGGATAATTTTAAGAAAAATGTTTTGATAATTTTTGTTAGAGATAACATTTGAATATTACAAAGGTATAAAAATGAGTGATCTAAATTTTTAAAAAGTAAAAATTTTGATCGACATTAAAAAAATAATTCTAATAAATCTTATAAAACTTTAACGTTCATAACAAATTGTAACAGGATTTGTAAATGATTTTTTGTTCATCACTTTGCTCTGAATGCATAGTAAAAAGAATCGTCTTAATCGGAATTGAAATGAAAACTATATAACATTTTGAAATTTACATAAAAGAGAGAGAAATTTTTTTCTCCTTTAAGAAGAGTCCAAATATTACTGTTAAACATAAACGGAAATGAAGTCAAATTTAAGAGGTGACCAACATTTCATTTTTCTACTTCAATGGTCAAATGGACTATTTGGTAACACTTGAAATACATTTCAAATGTCAACTTACCAAACACCCATTTGAATTGCCAACTCAAAGGAATTGGCAAAACTGCTATCAAATAGTTGAGACAAAATGAGGGGAAAACATTTAAATACACTTGAATTTTTGACATTTAACCAAACATTGTAGTTAAGTAATAGTTATTGAAGATGGTGTTCCAAATGATCCTTAGTTTAGCTTTGAAATTTATAATTTAAGTTTGTGCTTAGAACAAAGGTTTAAAATGGAATTTTGAGGTTGGAGTTTGTTGACTTTTAAAAAATTAGTTATACTTTTTGTTGACTTTTCAGGAAAAGATAAAAACTGAAATAAAAAATTTAGGTCCAAACCTTTATTCCAAACAAATACTAAGATTGTAATTGTTCTTTTATTGTGTTAGTAGATATAGTTTTTGCAAATTTATAGAAATTTGTAGGATTGCTCCTCAAAGAGCCACCTAAGGATTATTGCCCCCATATATAGTAACACAAAAATATCGATTATTGCCACGGAATTTTCCATAAATTTGATTTTTTTTTTTCATCTAAATATCGATTTTCGTAGAACATGTAATATTAAATGACAAAGTATCATGACTTTCAAAAAATAAAAAAATATAAAGTATCATGAAAATTTCAGCGGAAATATCGATAAAAATATTCCAAATATTGGTTTTTAATATTTTTAATATATTCTTGAACATAGTTAAATTCACGATTTTTTTTCCCATTTTTTTATATATAGAGAGATAATTGGTAGAGATCGAAACATATACATGATATATATGTACAAAATTAGAGCAAATTACACTGACACTACACTACATAACTGTGGTATATTTTATGTACATTTTTTTTTCACTTTTTAAAGGTTCGTTTAAAATTTGGAGATTGTTCTTGATGGCGTTCAATAAATTGTAGAAGTCAAAGAGCGGAGAATTTGAAGATCAAGTGGTCTAGAAGCAATATATTTGTTAGAAAATTGTTTTGCCGAACAAACACAAATTGAATAAATATTTTATGCAACAACACAAGTAACTACATTCTAAAAAAATTTTAAAAATATGTTTCCGTTGAATTTGATGGTTTCAGAATGTGATCGAAGTCACCGAACACGCTAAAGTAAAGATAATAAAGAATATGTTTCCAATGATAATAATAATTATAACATAATTAAGGGTCTGTTTGTGGATTTCAGTATTTACTTTTACAAATATATCTCTTTTTCCGTATATAGCCAATTTTAATAGTAAATTTATACTATTTTTTTCTAGTCTTTTTCCCAATGAATTTTAACTAGAGGGTATTTCATGAGACATATTTGAAGGCTACTTCCAAAAAAAGAGTTTCGGCTCAATACTATAAAACTGCTTTACGGCTTTTCTTTAGGATGCAATAGGGTAATTTTAGCTTAGTTTCTGTTCTTTCAGTTGTTTGTTACCCCAATGTAACCAACTTTGTTTTTATTTTCTCATTAATAAAGTTCATTGAAACGGAAAAGTGATGAGGATTATGCTAGAAGGAGTGCCTATCTAGTTGAGATATCCTAGTGTACCTACTTATTTATATTTTCACAACTCATTCAGGAAAAAAAAAAAAAAAAACTTCATTGCTTACTACTCAAAAAATTAAATGAAAACATTGGTTAAATTAAGTGTTAGTTATCTTCTCTTACCATATATTGAAAAAAAAAATGTAGGTAAAAAATCTTAAGGTGAACCTTCTATGCCGTGAACAAGTCATACGGCAGTAAATGGACGATTGCCTGGACCAACAATCCATGTTAAAGAGGGTGATACTCTTGTCGTCCAAGTCTTTAACAAGTCGCCATAACTGGTATGAATTATCAAATCAGCATTATTGTGTTATATATTACTTGTACAGTAATTTAATTCTACTAAATTATGTCCGCATCGTTTAGTTAAAAAATTTATGTGGTAAACGTTGAAAATTATTATATCGGAAAGGAAGATTACTAGGTAGTGCTTGACCTTTTCAATTTTCTGCATGCATCGACTTTTTTGATAACAAAGTGTGATTGGTATATTTCATTAAAAAATTAACATCGTTGACAATGTTATAAAAAAAAAAAAAAAAAAACAATTGCAATAAACTAACAAAGATAATTACAACTATCAGAGTCATTATTTTTTTTAGATAAGCATGACTAATCAGCTAGATAGGTAACCTGACCTGATTAATTAGCATTATCATGTGTTTATCTTCCATTAATTTCAAAGTGTTAAGTATTACAATCAAATATTTAATTGTGGGGCTGAATTTTCTTTGCAGGCATGGGATATTTCAACTTCAAACTTCATGGGCAGATGGGGCTGTGTATATGACTCAATGTCCCATACGTCCTGGACAAAGTTATACGTACAGATTTAATGTCACCGGACAAGAGGGAACCCTCTGGTGGCATGCCCATCTTGGGTTTCTCCGATCAACCGTCCACGGTGCACAAATCATCCGACCTAAACACGGCCGATGGCGTACCCTTTCGCCAAACCCCACAAGGAAATACTCATCTTACTAGGTATGTGAATGCAAGTGCCACATAATTCGATTTTCAGTCTTAAATTGTGAGTTATAATTACTTGAACTGTTTTAATCTAAAACCTAATGTCGACTGTCTCACTTTTTTTTATACAAGTTAATTTATATATCGTGTCTACAAAAATTTTCCTAATAAATCGTCTTACATTCGGTCATCTGCTCCTAATTTCATGACACCTCTGGTGAAAAAGAACTTATCTGCTCTTTAGTACTATCCCCACGTTGCTCTTAATTATTGTATTTTGCGTTCCTACTTTTCTGAAGTAGGCGAGCTTTGTGTCAAGACAAGCGTGGACATACTCTCCTTTCTTTGTTGGGTTTTCCGCATAGTTTTACTAGCGAAATTTTTAATGAGGACTATTTTAGAAAATGATTTTTAAAGAAACAGTTTCGACTGTCTACATAAACACTGTCTACTCTGTTTATGTAGTTGTTTTGCTTTTGTTTTAATTTGTTTGGTTTTTTTGACCCTACTGAGTTTTATTTGCTTTCCCCAAAACAAGTACGTGGGGACGTGGTGATTAGTGGATGACAATATTATTGGGATGTGTTACTTTTTTCTGTTATTAGTTAATTATCATCTCTCATCATTTACTTAAAAATAATAGTGTCTCTTAAAATAATTGTTAAACGTTGATGAATATGATTATGTATATATATGATTGGACTACAGGAGAGTGGTGGAATGCGAGTGTGGTGGACATTGAGAATGGGGGACTTGACTTTGGTGTAACTCCAAATGTTTCAAACGGTTACTCTATCAATGGGAAACCTGGTGATCTCTACCCTTGCTCTCAACAAGGTACACACGTCCACTATTAAATATATATTTCTTGGATTCAGTTTTGTTAATTTCTACAAATTAGAAAAAGCCCGAATTCTATATTATATAATAAGGGCAGTTTGGAGTAACATCTGGAAATAGTATTTTGGAGGTTGAGTTGGAAATATGTATTTGGAGGGAAACTTTTGAAAAAGTTCTGTGATATAAAAAAAGTGTAAAAATTTGAAATGCATTTGGAAAAAAATGCAAAATGAATTTTGACTTGTTCGTCTCGTCGTTACAAGCATTTTGACATAAAATCATCTCATTCCGATTTGAAATAATAAAGTTATGGACTTTTAAAATCTGAATTTTTTGAAAATGGAATAGAGAGAAAGTTTAATACAGAATATGAATTTTAAAATCTAGATGGCAAAATGACATTTGGCGATGATACCCAAACATGCCCTAAATGTATTAATGTAGCCCGTTTATATATTCTAAATAAATTAATTGTTATGTTCAAGTTCGAGATGGAGCACGACAAGACCTACATGTTAAGGATAATAAACGCGGCACTCAATAACCAACTCTTCTTCAAGATAGCCAATCACAAGATGACAGTTGTTGCCATCGACGCCGCATACACAGACCCATATGACACAGACATTGTGGTCACCGCCCCCGGCCAGACCGTTGACGTCCTCATAAAAGCCGACCAACTGGTCGGGTTGTACTACATGGCGGCTCGTACATACGTGAGTGTTCCTCCGGAGTTCGTCTTTTTGTATGATAAGACAATCACTAGGGCCAAATTCGCCTACAAGGGTTCCAAGTCAAAAATTCCCGTGATGACAACCCTACCCGATTCCTTCGACACCCGAACGGCTCACAAGTTCCACACCAACCTGACAGGACTCGCCAGTGGGACCCCAATGGGTCCGGGTCCCAATCCACGTCGACGAATACATGTTCATGACTGTCGGACTGAATATCTAGCCGTGTCCAAAGGACGCCACGTGTCGAGGCCCGCTGGAGGGACGATTCTCTTCTAGCATAAACAACGAATCATTCGTGCTCCAGCAAAATGCATCTATGTTGGAGGCATTCTATTATGGTAATCGAAGTGGAGTTTACACTACCGATTTCCCCGACAACCCTCCCTTGACATTTGACTACACAAACACTTACTTTAGCTTTGATGAATCGTTGATCTACGCGCCGAAATCGACCAAGGCGAAGAAGCTCAAGTTCAATGCGACGGTGAAGATTGTATTCCAGAACACGGCGTTCTTAGCAGTGGGGAGTCATCCCATTCACTTTCATGGTTTCAATTTTCACGTGTCGGCTCAGGGCATTGGCAATTACGATGCTGTTGAAGATAGAAAGAAGTTCAATTTCGTTAATCCTCAGATACCATTGCTTTTCCACCTGGAGGTTGGGCCGTAATAAGATTCCAAGCTAATAATCCCGGTTAGTACGTAAAAACATTCATTTTATTTGGATTAAGGGCTAGTTTGGTAATAGTTTTGGCGACGGCAAAAGTCCTTTACACATATTAAGATGTAAATATTATGTTTGGTAAAGATGCTTAAAAGTCATTAGCCTAAACACCAATGAATTTTAATAGTTATTTGGAGAAGTAAAAATAGAATCTATTTCTCTTTTTACTAGGAGTAAAAGTAGAAATTCTTTCAAAAACACTGCAGCACCAACCTAATCCGAAGTCCATTATATTTGTATTTGAACCCAGCATTTAAGATTTTGAATTACTTTCTCATCCGTTGAGATAACCCAACATGGTCATCTAATCATCCTAATCATACATGTCATTAATAATATATAATTTACTAATAATTTTTCATGTAATCTGCAAATTAGGTATATGGTTGGTACATTGTCATCTGGCGGAGCATATGAACGTGAGGATGAGCGTGGCGTTTGAGGTTGAGAACGGACCCACTCCATCATCTACTTTGCCACCTCCACCGTCGGATCTACCCAAATGTTAAACGTGATATATATGGATTTCCCCTCAGCCAAGAAAATTCAATATTTTGGGCACTCACATACATGCATAAAGAGATTAATGAAGACGCCCTATTAAGAGCTTCTAGTAAAATCTATTCGCTTTCATCTATTGAGCTAGGCCTAATAGGACGGCCATATACTAGGATATATATATATATATATATAAACTTACATAGACTACTCTTTTCATTATTTTGGTTGGTTGTTAAAAAGACAAGTAAACATTACAAGAAACGACGCTTTTAATTATCATTATGTCCAAAAGTTGTTGCAAATAATTTTCAATGACACTAAAATTTTGTAGCTACGGCTTTGTTGTCTCTAAAAGACTTTTTCTCTTTTAATAAATAGATTTATTTTTATCCAAGTTTTGTAATTTTGAACTATGTTTTAGAATTTTTATCCAGATTTTCACATTCATTATCACTATGGATAATCGTATATACGTTTTTGTCAAAAATATTAAAAATTGAATAAATTAATGCTCCATTCATCACTAAGTTGGTATGTAAATACAAGCTTTAGAAAACAGCCACGAAACTCTACTGATGAGACAAATGAAACTACAAAGATCGTAAGCTTTAGTCTAGATTAAGTACATATAAGTTGGGATTGCAAAGATCGTCAGAGGATTGTATGTAATGGCCCTGCGATTTCCAAAAAAGTGAATTACATACATATATATATATATATATATATATGTTTGTAATTGAATCGAAACATTGCCAATTGCTTGAATAACCTCAACTGCTATGGCGATGTCAGACTTGAGTTATAAGCTATAATGACAAACAGTTAGAGAACTGTTCATTATCTAGAGGAAGAACCGGCACTGTCCGCAACAACCTCTTTTTGTTCTGACCACTTTGTTATTGGCTTTCTAAAACAAAGACATTAATGCACCATTAAAACAAAGATCTTTTCAAATATATAAAGCACCAAATATTCTTGTTTTATTTGGTGTTAGGAAAGACTGGTAAAAGTCACTTCCACAACCACAAGCAAAAGATTATTAAAGGATTTTCCCTTGAACTAGTTAGATAGATAGAGAACTTTAACCACGATCCGTTCATTGTAATGAGGGTTATAGCACAGCTAAAAGGGCTATAGCACTTCCAATGTCATTGCAATGAGGGGAGCTCCATCTCATGTTGATACCATAAATAAAAAATGGAAAATAATAAAGTTTATAATTCACGAAAAAGGTCAATTAAAAGGTGAAATCTACCATACATATACAACAAATTTGAAAATTTGCTATCCTAAAATATTTAAAAGCTTTTCTATATTTCAACTTCACCCCTCAAATATTTCCATTTAACATTATTTTTCAGTTTAAAAATCTCTTAGTAAAGTTTCAAGTTTAACCTCAAATTTTTGCTCAAGCTTCCTTTCTTCGGTGATCACTCTTTGCTTCACTTCGATTTTATATTTTCTTACATATCCTATATGCATAGTGCTATTTTCTTATTATTAAATCTAAACAAATAAAAGTATGTAAGACATATGATGAATAAAATAAATAAACTGATAAAAATATGATCTAAAATTTATGAATAAATTTTCGCTTAGGAACATTAATCCTAATATTATAAAGGCATTGCCTATCAAATCATCCCCTTTTCATAATAATAGGGTAAGCATCAAAGCCCAACAAACCAAACCTATACAAAGAGCTCCTTTCAGCCCCCACTCCTAACAAGTGAAAGTTGCTGGCCCTCTTGATTCTTTTCTTTTACTTTTATCTCTCTTCTATTTGGTCTTTCCATGAAATAGTCGTTTAATGAATGATCTTGACGACCAACGATAGTAATAACAAGTGGTCACTCATCAACGTCACTGGCTGACAATGTTTGATGACATGTGGTCATCTGAATGACTCAAGTGACAAGCACAGTGACAATCATAAGTCCTTATAAGGAAACTGATAAGTTGTCTAGTAATACATCATTTGAAAATGGATATATATGATGATTTATGAGTAAAGAAACCGCCTCTTAATAACATGAAGTCTTTTCAAGTTAAGCCCAAGAGCAAAACTATAAGGGCACGGGATATAAAGCGGAAAATATCATACCAAATAAATGCATAAATCATTACAAATGGTATCAGAATTTATACTCAACCATAAGTATGGCCAACGAGGATGTTGAATCTCAAAAAGAGGCATATTTGTAACAATCATCATTCTTTATAAGGAAATATATAAGCTATATAGTCCCTAATCATCTGAAAATAGATATATGTGATGATTTATAAATAAAGAGATCATATCCTAATAATATTAAGCCTTTTAAGATTAAACTCAAAAACAAAATCGTACAAGTATAAGATCTAAAACAGATAATAAGACATAAATCTTTACATGCAAATAGCGGTCAGTAGTTAACTTCAACAACTAAGTCCAACAGATGATCAATAGTCATCTGGACGATCATTAAGGCAACTGGCCCTGGCAGGCATGGAATCACATACACTCTAGTGGGGGCATGTGCCCCACTGAAGTTGTGATTTTTTTTTTTTTTTTTTTTACCCCTTGTCATGTCGTTTCCCCGCAACTCATTCCCTTTATTTTCTCTCTCTCTGGGTTTGTGCCCCCACAACCTTCTTTCTTTTCCTTTTCCTTTTTCTTTTTTCTTGTCTTTTTTTGTTTTTAATCTCTTTCACCTTTTTTATATATGTAACAAATTACAACTGTATGCTTCTGCATTTATACATGTTTCTCTCCCTCAGGCCCAATGCCTTTTTTAATTTTCTACCCCCTTTTTTAATTTTCTTTCCTTTTGTTTAAATCTTTTCAACGTTTTGAATCTCTTTTTTATTTCTAAGTTTACTCCTATACATTTCTCATCCTCACTCCTTCTTTTCAATTGGTTTTGTTTTTTTAATAGGACCTTTTTAATTGATTTTGGAGTTTTGGCTACGTTCCTTCATTCTCATAGAGCACTTTATTCTAATTTTTTAGTCTAATTTTCAATAGTTAATTTTACTATTTTGATTCTCAGTCCCTTTTTTTTTTTTTTTTCCCCTAACACTATTCTCAGTTCTTTTTTATTTTGTTTTAATAGTATTAATAATGGGTTTATTATGCAACGGTGTTAAAGACTGAAAATTTGTTAAGAATAATTGACTATTACAACGTGTTATTTTATTAATGAGTTATACTTTATTTTTCTAGTGCTTTAGTTAATAATTAGTTTAATATCCGTGCATTGCTCGGTGGAAGAAAAAAAAACCAAAAATGGAAAAGATAAATGATAAAGATAAATAAAAAAATAAACTACTAAAATAAATATAACAAAACCAAGACCCCTATTTTTTCTTTAATTTTTTACTCTTCATTTCTTTCCGTGATTTTCTTCGATCATGTAAATGCAAGGGAAATAATACTAATAATAATAATAATAATAATAATAATAATAATAATAATAGTAAAAGGGAAAAACAAAAAATAAAAATAAAGTGACAAATACTTTTATCTGATTATGTACATGTGGAGGAAAAAAATGACAATAAATAAAAAACAAAATGAAAACAAAATGAAAAAATCACCCAAGAACTCAAAAAAGAGGAAAAAAAAAAGGGCAAAAAACATGCAGAAACAAAAAAAAAATTCTATCTAGAAAAACATACAGAAATTTAAAAAAAAAGTTTTGTTCACTGATATATATGCAGGAAAAAAAAACATGATAATAATAATAAGAAAAAAAAAAAAGCCAACCAAAAGCCCAATAAAGAAAAGACAAAAAAAAAACAAAAACAAAAAAAAACAAAAAAAAAACTGAAACCAAAACAACAATAAGAAAAAAACAACAAAGTAAAAATTTTAGAATCTAAAGTTTGAAAACCAAAATCTGGAAAAAAAAAAAAGAAAAAAAAAGAGGAAAATAAAAACAAAATACAAAATACAAAATACAAAAATAAGGGGAAAAAAACAAAACAACAACGGAAGAGGATAAAGATAGTGGAAAAAATAAACCAAGGACAAGAAAAACACAAAAATCAAATTTAGGGTTCGAAAAAAGAAAGAAACCAAGAGACAAAATTAGAGGAAAAAATGAATGAACAAAAAACATAGAAATAAGTGGGGCAAACAAAAAAAAAAAAAAAACAATAACAAAAGAGGAAGAAGATGATGGAAAAACATAAATCGGCAATCAGAAAAACACAAAGATCAGAGTTGAGGGTTTGGAGAGAATGAAGAAACCGAGAGAAAGAGCAAACAGTTGAGAGAGAAAATAAAAAAAGAAAATGAACGGTGAAGGGAGAGACAGACGTGATATGCTAGGGTTACAGGGGTATAAAAAGTCCATATATTATGAAGTAAACCAATCTTAGAGTATCTGAGAAGAAAAAAATTATTCAAATACATAAAGGATGGGTAAAACCGTCCGCTCACTGTAGATAAAAAAACAACTCTGACTGAGGGACAAATTCATCCGTACACTGTAGAAAGAATAGTAAACTCCCCCTCCCTTTTAGTATATAGTAATAATTTATTTCTTTTTATGTGTCGCCACTGAATCAAAATCATGGATCCCGTCACTTAGTCCAGGTGGCTTGATGGAGAGTAGGTAGAGGGAGGTGCGGTGCGGTACGTTGTGGTAAAAGAAGCATTAAGGTTTGTCTTGAGTTCATCATTAAGTATTCATAGGCTAGAAAATGGGGGTTTAAAACACAACAAAATGAGTTGAAAATCAGCCTACAAAATAATTGTTTTTTGGGGAAGAATTAGAAGAAAATTATGTGAAAATGAAGGAAAAATGGTCCTTTCAAACTTATACCTTCATTAAACTTTTATGATACATCGTCCAGCATTTTTCCTTATTTCGCCCCTACCATTTCTTAACTTGGCCTTACATGCATGCTCCACATTCTCTTCTTTTCTTTGACTAAAAAATTTGTCGATTTTTTTTTCTTCTCCTCACATACAAAAATCATCCCTCTCATGACACCTTTTCTTTTCTTTTCTTTTCTTTTCTTTTCTTTTTCCTTTTCTCTTATTTTCTACACCATTGATCAAGGGGTATTTCCTCATTTTCCCCCATTGGATTTTTCACAAGATCAATCCATGCCTTAAGCTCTTACTGGTCCATTAAAATTAAATCTTAACCATTGGTTAGCTAAGGATTTTCTATAGTAAAATCCACATCATTAACTTAATCCTCAAATCTCATCCATTGATTTTTTTTATCAGTATTTCTCAACCATTGAATCTATTCCAAACTAATCCTAGCCATCAATTCCAACCTATGTCACGTAGTTAATTTATTTAAATAGGTACATTAAATTGTTGGCCATACTTATCTTTCTAATATAATAAATTGACCTTTCTAGTAGCCAATTTTATTATTTTTTTTTTGTTTGGCATTAATTTTCATTTTTATGTCATGATCTATTCTTGCAGTTTCATTTTGTATTTATTTATGATTTAGCTTGTCTTGCTTAAATAATCAATTTCATTGAAACATTAATCATGCATACTTATTGCTTGATTTTCATAACCAAGCATAAGAGTGCAAATCATGACATCAAAACGTAGTGGCATTAGAATTTACTTGTCATATAGGCATGTGTAGACTTTCCATAATGGGCGTGATCCCTCTGTTTGGGATCAACCTTGAATATTTCTTGGTAGCCTTTCACGAGTTAACCAAGTGGATTTTATTCCTGATTTAACTTATTTGATTGTATATTCTTCAAATGATGAAAAACTTGAGAATATTCTTTGTTAACTTGTTGCCCAAGCTCATACATCAACTCATGGTGTCGACCTGTAAGACTGGCACTCCGATGAGTCGATATGACCTATTGAGGAATCGTTCTACTCATTTCTTTGTATTCAGCGATTCGAGTTGATACGTGTACGGTAAGAGATGAGTTACGAAACTTGACCCCAACATCTTTAAAATTAATGACTTTTTTGTACTTCTTGTGAATTTTGCGGTAAACACCAAGAAGTGATTGTGTAATTGACAATATTTTTTTCTTTAAAAAAAAAAAAACCATCTTAATGCAAATTCGAGACACAATAATTTTGCATAAATAATATACTAAATTAAATATCCATCAAAAGCTATAGCATTTATTTTTTAATTGATAAATTCATACAGCTGCGAAAGTCAAATAATATTTCTGCTCGTCAAAAAAAAATTCAAAAAAAAAAAAGTGAAACAAAAATTCTGAGGGCAAGTATAGTAGTCCAACGTGTATGCTTCCTCATCAAGAGTAGCTGGTGTAAGAAATAGAATATTTTCATCATTAAAAAATAAAGAGGGAACTGACGAGCCAAATAATATGTGAACGTGTTTAATTCACCGGCAGTCTTCTGTTTAAAATTCAAACATTTATTAGTCAAACTATGAAACTTGCAATCATACAAACGTATACTATTTATTTATTCATCTTCTGGATCATCTCTTTGATTCTCTACATTAATCTCTATCTTTCAATGAAAGCAAAAGAATATAATAACAAGACTGTTACATATATAAGTGAACGAGTCGTGTATATATATAGTAAATATCGAGTGTACATGAGCATGACCAAGTTCATATACGTATAAACTTGTTTTATTAAAATAATTATAAATGATGGTGATAGAAATAGAAAATTAAATCTACATATAACTAGCTAAAATGAACTTCAAATGAAGATTTACTTTGACAAAATAATTTGCTTCGCGTGGACTAATTTTCCAGCTATCTCTGATAGGTTCGAAAGTCGTCTCTTAATTGCGTGTGGAATTTTACGATAATTACATTTCTAGAAAATAAATTATGGTGACAAATTAAACAATTTTTATACGTTAACCAGCTAGCTGATTCATTTCTTTTAAGACAAGTTAAATCTTTAGCAGCTATATTCCACGTAAACTAGCTCCTACTTTTCAAAAAGAAAAGTATATCTTTAGCAGCTATATTCCACGTAAAAATGTATGTGTTAAGTAATAAGGATCTTTTGTATTCTAAAAAACTTTAATCATCATGTCATATATTGATGAATTATCAAAACTATATTGAAGGCAGTAAGAAACTGAGAAAATAGATTTGAAATCATAATTATTACGTTGATATGAAAACAAAATGATCATGGTGAAATATATCATTATGTTGATCATAAAACAGCTTGGTTGCTTAAGAATTCTAATGTTATTTATTCCAAAATTAGGTAATCCTACATTAATTAATGTTTATATTTGGATTAGTTATTACCTATACCGTGTATAATATCTCTCTGACTATAATATCATCAAAAATTTGACTCAGTCTTCTTGTTTCTGTTTCGATCTTTGCTTTGTTAATTTGATCGTTCTTCTTCTCTGCTCAAATGCAAGTAAACTTCTCTCAAATATTAATGTTTTCCACCATTAATCTACATGTTTGATTGGTGAGATTTATGTCAGCTTTATATATATATATATATATATACATACATATATATATACATATATATACTTTTTTTAGTTACTTTTTATATATACTTGGTTACGTATAGCAAACCACAACTTGATTTGTACCTATATATAAGTCAAAAAATATATATATATATCGAATATGAACCCGGACAACTTGCTTCCAGCAATTCTATGGGAAATCAATAGAAGTCTTCGGGTAAATGTTAATTAAAATGCACAATTAGGCTGACTATTGAATGGGTAAAATTAGGTAGTGGCTAGCAAAAGCTTTGGTACGCTTAAAAAGTCTACAAATATTGTGGTGACATAGACCACCCTAAGTAGACTTTTAAAATTCGTGATCTGTTAATTGATGAATATTCAGGATTAGAATCCTTCATCATCCTATCGATGGTAAAAGTGGTTACTATTTTTTCTATTTCCAATGAGTCAATAGCGTGATATGGCACCACTAATCTCTTTTCTTTTCTTTTCTTTTTTTTTAAAGGTAGTTGCAGATAAGATGTATAATTTTCAAGCTTTTGTTCTGGCATAAAGAAAACGTCGGCCGGAAAGAAGAAATTTTGATCTATCCTATGTATGAACTCAGGAGAACGAATTCTCAAAGAACCGTGTCGTGTCGGTATAAAATTATACGTGTAATGGTTTTCTATTAATATTAATACTTTGCTGTTAATATATGTACATATATATATATATATATATATCCATACATATATATCCATTTATTTATATTTTAAACACGGTCATGCATGGGCCTTCATTGCTTGTTCAGTTGACATTTGTGTTTAATCATCTAATGCATTACAACCTGCTAGGTCGTAGAGGCGGATCCCAAATTTTGTTTTAGTGAGGGCACTTAAAGAATGTACAATTTTTATTTTTTTTATTTTTGTTTTAATTTCTCATCGCCATATCGTAATTTTTTCTTGTAGGTACTCGTTCTTCAATATATATTTTTTAACAACCATTCCCAATTAAATTTAAAAGAGATATTCAGTACAATACGATATTGGTAGGTGAAATTGGGGTAAACTTTTCTATTATTTGTTTTAATGAAAGTACAAAAACATAAGAAATAAAATGCAAATATAAAAATCAAAATTAATTATCTCCCAAGAAAAAAAATAAAATCACATATAATTGAGTATCGTAAATGTTATTGAACCAATAAATATCTAAATAACAATCAAAATTCTTTATAAATAAGTACATAGAAAAATGGATAATGGAAAAATAAAATAAAATAAACAGTGACTAGAATTATTTAAGAAACAAGTGACGACTAAGGAGATTTAGTAGTATAAGGAAAGTAGTTAAATAACTTAGGGGGTGTTTGGTGTGTAAGTTTGAGTTGAAATTGATAAGTTTAAATAGTAATTTTTGTTGACTTTTTCAGAAAAGACAAAAATTTTTTTCAGAAAAAGACAAAAATTGAGTTGATGGGTGTAAGTTTAAACTTAAACTTACACCCCAAACAAGCTCTAAATGTTAATCGCATGGGATAAAAATAAAAAAATTAAAAAAACTAAAACAAAAACTCAAAAAACAGAAAAAGAAAAGAAAGAAAAGAAAGGAAGGGCAAATGATATTTGTGGAAAAATATATTTAAGTGGATGCATATTGGAAAATTTGATAAACAAATATAGGTCAAAATGAGAATTGAATGGGAACATGTGACCTCACTCCTAAAAACATAGATACAGCTATGGATTGGATGGAAACTGGGAAATGACTGCTAGCAAGATATCGTCTGTAAACAAAATTCAGAAGTAGTCAACTAGCAAAGCCAAAAAATAATAATAAGAATAAAAATAAAAATAAAAATTATTGCTCTGAAAAAGATGACTGTGACCAGGCCGTCATAGACGGATATAGCTAACGAAGACTTTTCTAAAGATCGAAACTTTGCACCACATTCATTAAACAGCACCACCCTTTTCCTCATTCCTGGCCTCAACTCTAAGAGCTCTAAGGGCATGTTTACCTTGTATAAAAGGAAAAGTGACCAATAATTAATTTTCTCATTTAATCATATGTTTACTTATAAAATAGGGAATGTAAATTTAATGGACCCTACACAATATAAGAAATGAAGAAGTTGAATGTCAATCCTTGCATCTCCTAGTATCGATTCTTTATCAAAAGAAATAAATATCAAATTTACTTATATACTCTTAAAATTTTTCATGTAATAATATTCTTTTAATGTGTAAAAGGATATTTTAGTTATAATGTTAATAAATGTTAGTTATGTTAGTTAATATTACAAAGGGAATGAGATTGTTTCATGCATACTATCTAATAGGTAAGTAATACTAGAAAGATAATCAATAATCATCCTTCATGTTCCTTTATTTTACTTTCAAATCTCATTATATTTTCTATCATATTCTTTTACGGTTTAGCAAGCGTACCCCAAAGAGCAGACAAACCCAAATAAGCATCAATACAGAAGACAGTCTAAGCATCAATACGGTAGAAGCAACAACCAACATAAAAACAAACCAACACCAACCTCTATATGTTTTTATATGTGTGTGTCATGTGTGTATGTATATGTAACCCGACTCTCCTTAAAAACTAAGCTAATTTTCGATTTTTTATTTAAATGTCAAAAAATTGGAAATAAAAAGATATATTTGAACCAATTAGCAACCCTAGAAACCATCATGTTCAACGGCAACATAGTGTAGTTGTTCTAGGGGAGAGAGAGAGAGAGAGAGAGAGAGACGTCGGTGAGGGGAAGAGAGAAAAATAAGGAAAGAGAAAGGTAGTTCAAGGATAGAGAAACGAAAGAGAAAAAAGAAAAAACAATATAGAATAAAACATCACATGCCATTTAAACTAAAACTATTATTTATTTCTAAGTTTAAAGTAAATATGATATTTACTTCCACGCGTCTTAAAAAAAAAAAAAAAAAAAACGGTCAATATTTTTCCGTTGGAACAAAGAAGTTTCTGCTGCATAGAATATTGCCCACCAACCATGCAAAATATTTATTTTAAAAAAAATAAATAAATAAAAACTCGATCTTGTTCTTTGACAAACAAAGCCATTTGCTCGGGCTATCCAACTAGACACGCAATTGCTTGTTGGCCCTATTATAAATAGGAACATTGTATGCATGTGTTTGAGATATCACAACACGTTTCAGAAAATATTCTGAAATCTCCACTACACATTCTTCTCCCATTTTTTGTTCCCATTCTTTCAAAAAACATTTAGTCATGGCAAGATTTTCCATTTGGCTAGCATGTTCTTTAGCTCTTTTGGCTTCCTCAATGTCCTCGGCTGCAACAGTGGAGCGCACTTTCACTGTAATTATTTGCTCAAGTTTTTACATATATATTTATACATATATAGTTTGTAAGATTACTGCATATTTTACTTTCGATATATACCTTTTATTATTATTTTTTTTCCTAATTTTCATTGCTTACTAAGTACTCAAAAAATAAAATTGAAACATCTCTTAAATTGATGTCAGTTTTCGTCCCTCATCAGTTATTCTAAAAAAACCGCAGATAGCAAATTTGACGGTGAACAAACTATGTAGTAATCAAGTCATAACGGCAGTAAATGGAGGATTTCCTGGACCAACAATAAGCGTTAAAGAAGGTGACACTCTTGTCGTCCATGTCTTTAACAAGTCGCCATACAACATGACTATTCACTGGTATGAATGATCAAATCAACTATATTGTGTTTTGTATATATGTATTATAATAAAGGATAGAGACATGAATCAATAGATGTATCATATATTACTATATAATAACTTGAGAATGAAGTATACGGAAACGAGAAGAAGATTACTTGGAGCAGGTAGTACTTGACATTCCAGTATTAAACCTTTTCAATTCGCATTGACTTTTTTATTTTTATTTTATTTAATATCGAAGCGTGGCTAGTACATTATTTTTTTTACGAAATTAATTGTGATTTTCATCGTTGACAAAGTCAAAAAAAGAACTTGCAATAAACTAACAAAAATAATTATGCCAGTTATAGTCATGTTTTCAGTTTTTTATATATGCATTGACTAAATTAGCTTGCCAACCTAACCTGATTAATTAATTGACATTATCACGTGTTTCGTCCATTTAATTTCAAAATTTTTAGTACAATAATAAGATATTTCATGATGGGGTAAATTTTTCAATGCAGGCATGGGATATTCCAACTTCAAACTCCGTGGGCGGATGGGCCTGAATTCGTGACTCAATGTCCCATACGTCCTGGAAAAAGTTATACCTACAGATTTACTATTACCGGACAAGAGGGAACCCTCTGGTGGCATGCCCATGTCGCACTTTTCCGAGCAACCGTCTACGGTGCACTTATCATCCAACCGAAACGCGGCCCGTCTGGGTACCCTTTCACTCAACCCTACCAGGAAATACCCATCTTACTAGGTATGTTGGAGCAAATAATTCGATTTTCAGTTTCTTTATTTTTGTTTTTATTTTTTTATTTGGTTTGTCATTGTTGTTGGATTCTGATTTAATCCCTCTCTCTTTTTCTTTTTCTGTTTGGCTGTGTCTTTTGTTTTGTTTTTTTTTTTTTTTTTTTTTTTTCGGCCCTTTGAATTGTATTTGCATTTTTTTTTTTTCCTCAACACTTGTATATTTTATCTTTAATTTTAACAATTTAAGGTGGAGGACTTGGTGTGGGATGAGATTGGGAGTGTGTGTCAACTGTCAAAATTTGTTGGGATATGCTAGTTTTCTCTTATAATTAATAATCTGCTCTCGTCATTTATACGTATATATATATATATATGAAAAATAATATAATCACTTAAAATAGTTATAAAACAACATGAAAAAATATAACTTTGTGCATGTATGATTGAACTGCAGGAGAGTGGTGGAATGTTAGTATGGCGGACCTTGAGAATCAGGCATTGACCTTAGGTGTAACTCCAACTATTTCTAATGCTTACACTATCAATGGAAAACTCGGTGATCTCTATTCCTGCTCTCAATCTGGTACGCACTAACACAATTAAACAAATATATTTAATTATAAGAAGACCAATTTATGACACATGAATACAAATATGTTATAATATAAATATATATATATATATATCACATATAACTAAAAATAAATTTGTTATTAGATATGTACAAGATCGAGGTGGAGAAGAACAAGACCTACTTGTTAAGGATAATCAACGCTGCACTCATTAATCACCTCTTCTTCAAGCTAGCGAATCATACGTTTACAGTTGTTGGCATCGACGCCACATACACGAATCCGTACGAAACTGACGTTGTGGTCACCGGCCCAGGCCAAACCGTTGATGTCCTCGTCAAAACCGACCAGCCGGTTGGGTCGTACTACATGGCGGCTCATCCATACATCAGTCTTCCTCAGTATGTGATCTTGCCGTTTGACAACACAACCACTAGGGGCATATTCTCCTACAAGGGTGCCTATAGCTCACAAACACCCGTGATGCCAACCCTACCTGATTTCTATGACACCACAACGGTTAACAACTTCCACACCAACTTAACGGGGCTCGTCGGTGGACCCCACTGGGTCCCTGTCCCACTCAACGTCGACGAACATATGTTTGTGACTATTGGAGTCAATGTCGAGGCGTGTCCAGTGAACGCCACGTGTCTAGGCCCTCTGGATGAACGGTTCTCTGCTAGCATGAATAATGAATCATTCGTATTCCCCCAGAATGCGTCTATGTTGGAGGCATTCTATTATGGAAATCGGACCGGAGTTTACACCACCGATTTCCCTGACAATCCTCCGGTGACATTTGACTACACGAACATGTCCTATAGCTTGGATGTCTCGCTGATATACGCGCCAAAATCGACAAAGGTGAAGAAGCTCAAGTTCAATGCGACGGTGGAGATGGTATGGCAGAACACGGCGTTCTTATCAGTGTCAAGCCATCCGGTTCACCTTCATGGTTTCAATTTTCACGTGTTGGCTCAAGGCTTTGGTAATTACAACGCCACCAACGACAGTACGAAATTCAATCTCGTTAATCCTCAGATACGTAACACCATGGCTCTTCCAACTGGAGGATGGGCCGTAATAAGATTTCAAGCTAATAATCCAGGTTCGTAAAAAACATTCCTTTCAGATCAAGTTTTTCATTTTTTTTTTTTTTAAATTAATTTTTTTAGATCGCTCATATATCGGTTGCCTTTTCTCTTCATTACAAAAAATAAATAAACAAATAATCATTGGTTCTGAATCCAAAAACCTAAGATTTTGAATTATTACTTTATCATCCATTGGGCTTATAACCCCAACATGGTCATCCAATAGTCTTAATTCTGCATGTCTTTATTAACAATATATTTTACTAATAATTTTTCATGTCATCTGAAAATTAGGGATATGGTTGGTACATTGTCATCTGGATGACCACATGACCGTGGGGATGACCATGGCGTTTGAGGTTGAGAGTGGACCCACTCCATCAACTACTTTGCCACGGCCACCTGCTGATCTACCCAAGTGTTAAACTAGCTAGATATGGATTTCCTCTCACCGAAGAAAAGTCAATAATTGGTCACACACATACATGCATACCCTTTTTTTTTTTTTAATGAATGAGAAAAATAGCATATTTGATATGATGTATAGTAATAAAATAGCATAATTTCAAGATACAAGAAATAAATAGTATAATTTCACTATATCTTGATTTGTTATTATGAAATAAAATAACAAAAATACTCCTACCTATATTTTTTTCCCAAACCACACTCTTCTCTTTTCCTTCTCTCTCCTCTGCCTCCTCTTTGTCTCTTCTCTCTGACCTAGATCTGAAGCTCATTGTTTCCATCGCCGTCGATGTTGTAATGCATGAGGAAGGCAATAATCGCGAGGCTTTGCCGTCGTGTCCCATTTGTTCCTTGCCATTCTAGAGATCGTCATTGTTCACGAAGCACCGCCGTCACCATTAGGAGAATCATGAGCCCTCATCATTGAGTATGTTCGTCGCCTGTGGGAGATCGCGATCCCTCGTTTTCTGGAATTGGAAGTGTGAGGGTTAGGGTTAGGTTCGATTTAATTTGAGCTGATCATTTCGGATATAATTAGTTGTTGTTGTTGTTGTTTTTTTTTTTTTTTTTTTTTTTTTTTTTTGTACTATTCAAAACTCGGAAAATAAATTTAAAATATTAAAAAATACTTTCATAATTTAATATTAAGTAATTTATTCTGTATATATAAATAAAAAAAGGTAAATATGAATATTAATTGGTAAATATGTTATTTACACCTAATAAACATTGATATTCTTGGAAATACATTTTTTTAATGGAATAGTTAATACATTATTTACACCTAGTAAATGTAGATAAGAGTAATTTTTTAAGGAAAGCTTCAACTTCATTCAATTAACCAAATTAGACTTGATTAGTGGGCCCAAAAATCGAGGAATCGGATCAAGCCATTTAAATTCATTACAACTGATAAACACATGACTAGTCAAATATAGTTGGCTACAGAATTTCCTATATGTTCACCATAGCAAATATTGTCACTATTATTTAAAAACCTAGCTTTCTTTGTATATCACTTACGATTGAAGCTTCAAGGGCACCCATAGTCGGTGAATTGATCGAACGTATATCCAACAAAATGACCTATTTTGAAAATCCACATCTCTCTGCCAATCTCACCCTTTCCCCTAACCGCCATACATTTAGCCATATGAACCGAGAAACGTCCAAATTTCAAAGACAAAACTGCTAGGGCAACTCCAAAGGTGTAATACCTAGTTTTTCGACGATTGTAATTTCTTGTATAGAGATTCAATTTGAACAATGAAGGTATTTCTGGAAAAAGCCCAGTTAAGGGTTTTTATTATGTTTTGTGAGTTTTATAACTTTATAAGACTCAAAAATGATTGCCTAGTCAAGCAAACAACCTTTTTAGCAAAAAAGGAACAAAATTTGCCAAAATTTTATGTTGGTCAAAGTTTGACCAAAAACGTCGACGGTTGACCAAAAAGTCAACTGTTGACCACGGGAGTCAAATCTTGGCAAGAACGTCAACGGTTGACAAGAAAGTCAATGGTGGACGAGAAAGCCAAAGATTGACCCCAAAAAGTTAAAGAAAAGACTGTACGATTAAATAATCTGCAGTATAGAAATTTTACGATTTAAAGCCGTTTTTACGGATAGAATAGTATGATTAAGATTCAAAACCACCCTATAAAATCAAGCACATTAAGTAGAATTAAAGGGCAGAAGGACTTTATGAAATAAGAAAAATTTTATACTGTCCATTTTTACACAGATGAATTTTGGACTGTAGTTCAGTAAACCAATACTGTGTATAAGTGAATCCAGTATTGAAAATACCTGTGTTAACTTAATAATGGATTGTATGATGAACAAAGAACCAAACAAGCCCTAGCAAAGCTTACCTCATCTAGCTTTTAAATTATGACATCATAATTCATTAAAGAAAAGTTTGGAAAGAAATTGGGAGGCTTCTAGACCAAGCATGGCCGGCCACCTCAACCCCCCTAAGGAGCAATTCTGATTTTTTTTAAGGACCAATTGTGCAATTTGAGGAAGTTTCCAACCTCTATAAATAGGGGTGCCATTTGTTCACAAAAAATTAGAAAAACTTAGCTAAACTTTGCCAAATTTCTTCCTCAAAAATCCGGACTTCCAAGCTAAAGCAAGAACAAAAAAAAAAATTTGGAAACCAAGGGAAACTAGTTCTAGGGTGGTCGGTTTTGTTGAAAGAAGCAAGCAAGGAGTTGAAGAAAGTTTTGGTGTCCAATTTGGCCTAGGAGGCCGGTTTTGGGAAGAAAGGGAAAAGGAAGAAAGAAAACTTGTGGTGGCTAGGGTTTTGAGGCTAGGAGTGGCCGGGTATTGAAGCAAGAGGAACTGAAAATTTTGGAGCCAATTAGCTCAAGGGGACCGGCTGTTGGTGAAAGAGAAAACCAAGCCAAATCTTGATCAAAAGCAAGGTAAAATTCTTAAGTACCTAAGCTTTTATTTAAATTTCAATTGGAGAAATTTAAATGTATTTTGAGCATGGTTTGTATGAGCATAAGCTCCCTTTTTAGTTTCTGCCCTAGTTCAAAATTTTAGGGTTTATGCTTGATTGATTAGGGTTTTGGTTGGTAGTTACAAATGTTGCATGCTAGATGTTTGATTGAATGGTTAGGGTTGCATGCTTGTTGAATGTTATCGATTTTGAGTTGCATGGTGAAACTTGAACGTTAGAAACGTGTGCATGACTGTCCTAGGCTCCCGCTGTGGTCGGTTGAGTTAGGGTGTACGTAATAGGACGTAAAACAAATTTTAAACCGAAAACTGCCATTTCGGGTAGACATTGCCCAGTTTCGGGAAAAACAAATTTTAAGGCCTTTAGAGGCCGAATTTGGAAAAACTCAAAACACGAAAGTTGTAGAGTAGGGTTTTTCCTAGGGGACAACGCGGACAGTTTTGCAAAATGAGGCTCCAATGGCCTCGGTTTTTACTGAAACCCGAGTCTGACCGTGCCCAGGACCAAAGCACGGCAAGAACTGATTCAACAAGGAATTTGAACGTGTTAAAGGCCGAACTGAGTTTTTCTCAAAACACGAAAGTTATAGGGTTTTTAGATATCTAAAACTTTCGTGAAGGCAACTTTTTCAAAATCAGCTTTGATTTTTAAATGAAATTGGATTTCGGAAACTGTACAGGAAACAAGGAAAATCCTGTACAGGATTTCTAGAAACAACACAGAAAAAGGATAATTTTGCAGTAACACTGATAATTGACATGGTGGAACTGTTCCAAAGGCAGTTCCCAATAGTCAATAATTTTTCCAGTCTTATTTTATGATTTTCAGTTTTTAAAGTTAAACAAAAAGGATTTTTGTATCTAAACACAAGGTTTTCTTTTCCAAAGGAAGAAGACTTTGAAACCTAAGATTTAAAACAATCCGATTAGGGTAAATTTAAACCCTAGGGTTACCCAAAGTAACCAAGTAGAATAACGCAAAAATTAAGTAAGGGCATATAACTAAGGTTATATAAGAATGTTGGTTTACTACCAGCATTTCTAACCCTTACTTTTAATTTATCACAGAATATACTACGCGGCAGTGTTCTGACGGGACTCAACTCGATATCAGACACAACCAAAACAAACAAGGTAAGTACAACTCCGCCTACAGCATAGGCTTTGTTGTGTATACTTGCCTAAGTATGTTTGTTAAATGCTATGTTTGTTTGTTAAATGCTATGTTTGTTTGTTAAATACTATGTTAAATGCTATAGTATGCTAAATGTTATAATACGTTTTGAGTATGTTATGTTATATGCTATGAATTATGAAATGTCAAATGCTATGTTATGTATTATAGAAACATGTTAAGTTACAATAGGCTAAAGATAAGACCATAAACTAATTATGTGATACATCACGATGCATGTTCACAAATTAACATAAGTAAGATTAAGTATGAGATAAAAACAGTTACGATGGCAAACAATTGCCTGTGTCGTACCGACCCGCGTTAGGTCGGGTTGGACTATGAATTGAGTTGGAAATGGTTTGGCCGCCCCAACCAATTCATAGTTGCGCGCCCGGTACGAACACTTACTTTATGGGGCCCATAGGATAAGACAAGATAAGTTAAGATAAGAAAGTTATGAATGAATAAGTAAGCATAATGAAGCATAATTGGCTATGCATACGCTAAGATAAGTTATGATATGTTAGGAATGATGTATGATTAAGTTAAGTACGAAATACTAGGTTCAGTTATTTATAACATTAATTTATGTTGTGTCGCGGTATAGAATAGTTGTACTTGCTGAGCGAAAGCTCACTGTCTTACGTCTATGCTGTAGGTAAGCAGCCTAGCAGCAACCCCTGATACAAGATGGAGGGCATGGATTGGCGGACTGTGAAATGTGGGGATACACCGCTACGCTTATTGTTATTATTTTGTTATTTCATATAATTATTTTATAAGTTTTAGATTACGCCCAAACAACCTTAATAAGTAATCCTTATACTTATTTATCTATATGTGATTACGTTATAAAAAAAAAAAAAAAAATATTCCGCTGTTTAAGCTAAGTATGTATGTATGTATGTATGTATGTATGGTAACGGCCTGTGCTAGGCGGGTCGTTACAGAGTTGGTATCAGAGCGGTTCCCTGCGATCAAATTTCACAGTCAGCCTGCCATCGCCGCCATCATTGTAAGTTAAAATTTTATTTTCATATATTAATTTATTATGTGATTATATATTAATAGATACACGGTTATGGACCCCGCACAAGTAGAGGCGGACCGACGCTCGATTTCTGCATTCTACGAGTCACGGCCCTTGTTATTTGACGGCACCCCCCGGACGGTATCATTATCAGTGTGGCTATATGATTTGGAGATGATCTTCTACCTTTGTCATATAGAGGCTCATCTTCATGTTTCGTTAGCTAGTCGGTGTCTGACAGCTGACGCGAGGTTTTGGTGGATGACGATAGGAGAGGGGATGCTACCAGATCGTACTTGGGCACATTTCCGTACCTGTATGACCACACGATACGGACCGGTACCAGAGGAGGGCGTAGACGAGCCTTATCGTGATCCCGAGATTTATCGGGATATGCAGCACGAGCGATATCACATGCTAGTCGCAGACTGGCATACATACCCACATGAGCCGATGGATCATTACTGCCGGAGATTTCAGGAGGCTATGTTGCCACACATTCCTCAGGATATACCGAGCCCAGGGCTGCAGGCCTTAATGATTCTCCGGAACGGATTACCTCTCCCGATCCGACAGTACACCCCAGAGCCTACGCTGGACATGACTGTGGCACATATGGTTGAGTACATTCTGGGGGCCGAGGTCATCGTCCAAGCTATGCAGGCCGATGCTCACGTGATGGAGCCTGAGGTACCGGCTGACGACGCTGGGATACCAGAGCCGGTGTACGAGCCGGAGCCGGTATATGAGCCGGGTCCAGTTTTTCCAGAGGACCCGATTCTCGCCGATCCAGCGCAGGAGATACCTGCTCATGAGGACGATGAGATGGATGCGCCTGAGGACCCTCCGATCATCGTTATATCCAGCGATGACGAGGATGATGAGGAGGAGCCTGAGCACGAGCCAGGGTTTGGAGGATGGCTCGATGAGGGTGATGACTTCGAGGAGGATCCGGAGGAGATCTTAGATGAGGACGGAGATGCGGACTCCGATGTCTCAGTAGTTACGATAGTAGAGCTAGATTAGGATTAGATCGATTATGTATATCCTTTTACTCTCTTTCTTTTAGATTTTGAGACTGTTGTACTAGCTTATTATTTTTTGGACATAGGCTTGTACTTATGTACGATGGTAAAGTGTTAGACACTTCCATCCCATATTTTTGACCCTGTATATATATAGTACGATGAAAAGACATGTATATACGTTATTGTAAATATGAATACTTTTTGTACAAAAGACAAGTGCAGAAATGAAACATATGTTAAATGTTATGTTATGAAATGCAAAGAGCCTTGTTATGGTTATGAATGCTATGATTATGAATGCGATGTTAAATATTATGCTAAGATACAATTAATTATGTATGAAAGAAAGGATATCAACAGTGTGATAATACCTTTTCTAATGGTTTGATAGGATGGTACGCCCACGTCGAACAATGCCCGTAAATCCGCCCGAGCCGGATTTTGCGACCATCGTGGCTAATTTACAGAGGCAGCTGCTCGAACAGCAGCAAGAAACCAACAGACTACGTGAGCAAATAGCTCAAATGCACCAAAGGCCTCAAGTGAACGAGGTTCCACCCCCAGTTCACCCAGTACCTCCAGTACATCAGGTACCGCCAGTAGTACATCCTGTTCCAGAAGTTCAACCAGAGATTCCCCGGAATGCTGAGATTCCGATGGCACAAGTGGGAGGACAAGTTAATGTGCAGCCAGTGCGGGAAGATCTGCTTTACGAGCGATTCAGGCGGATGAAAGCACCTGAGTTTGAAGGACCGACCGATCCCATAGCCGCCGATAACTGGTTAATCGATATCCAGGTTATTCTGGATTTCATGCGGCTCACAGAACAGGAGAAGGTCCTATGTGCTTCTTTTGCTCTGAAGAAAGATGCACGACACTGGTGGATGACAGTACAGATGCGAAGGGATGTCATGGCCATGAACTGGCAGGATTTTGTGACCGAGTTCCGTGCCATGTACTACAATGCAGAGATACTGGCAGCTCAGCAGGACGAGTTCACCAATTTACGACAAGGGTCGATGACAGTTATGGAGGCCGTTAAGAAATTTGAGCAGTTAGCCCGTCTGTGCCCAGAACTGGTTCCGAACGAGAAGGAGAAAGTTCGAAGAATGATGAAGATGTTCCGCACAGACATCTCGAAACAAGTGAGTGCTGGCAGTAGCCCGCCTACCCTGGTCTCTGATTGTGTCAGTAGGGCGATAAGAGCTGAGTACTGGATTAACCAAGACAAAGAAGCACGAGCTCAGATCTTCAAAGCCAGAAAAGAAGAGAAGGCCGTTGTGAAGCAGACCCAGCCTCGTCAGAATGCTGAGTCAAATCAGAAAGGCCAAACCAGTAGCCCCGCTCAGGGTTCCAATCAGTCTGGAAGGAACAAGAGAAAAGGAAACTTCACGGCCCAGGGACAACAAAGAAATTTCCCACAGAGAAGAAATAACCGTGGAAGGGAGGGTAATAACATTGACTACCCGGTGTGCGCCAAATGTGGGAAGAAACACCAGGGTGTATGCAGATTGGGGACAAATGCTTGCTACTTATGTGGCAAGGAGGGGCATTATGCCAGGAACTGTACCCAGAACCCCCAGAATCAGAACCCTCCACATCCGAGCCGAGGTGCACCCAGCCAGTTGCACGCAGTCCAAGCCAGACTTGAAGGACCCTCGATCGCGCAAGGCAGATTGGAGGCTCCTGAACCCCAGGCCAGAATCTATGCTTACACAAGAGGAGATGCCGAAGCAGGAACTTCTCATGTGGTGACAGGTCAGATCTCTATCGCCACTTATGAAGCTATTGCCCTGTTTGATTCTGGTGCCACTCACTCGTTTATATCTTTGGAGTTCGCCCAGAAGTTAGGAAGAGGTGTGGATAAGTTAGATCAACCTTTCAAAACTTCTCTGCCATCCGGAGAAATTTTATGGTCCGATTTCTGGATACGGAATAGTTCCGTAATTATTTGTGGTAGAGAGTTGTATGTAGACCTCATCGCGATCAAGCTTCAGGATTTTGACGTAATCTTAGGGATGGACTTCTTGGGCAAGTACAACGCCAAAATAGACTGCCGGAAGCGTTGTGTGACTTTCAATCCCTACGGTGAGGAAGAATTCAGTTTCTATGGACGATCTCGGCACTTAGCAACCAGATTAGTCACGGCAATGAAGGCTTGTAAGATGTTAGCTAGTGGTTGTCAAGGGTATTTAGCTAACATGGTAGATAAGGATCGAGAAATGGAGCTAACGCCAGAAGATGTCCCCATTATTGAGGAATATGTGGATATCTTTCCGAAAGATTTGCCAGGGCTTCCGCCAGAACGCGAAATTTCGTTCGAAATTGAGTTGCTACCTGGAGCTGCTCCGGTATCGAAAGCACCGTATCGTATGGCACCTGCAGAGCTTAGAGAGCTTCAAGTGCAATTACAAGAACTGCTCGACAAGGGATTCATCCGTCAGAGTCACTCTCCGTGGGGAGCGCCAGTTTTATTTGTAAAGAAGAAGGATGGAACGTTGCGCATGTGCATCGATTATCGCGAGCTGAACAAGATCACGATTAAGAACAAGTATCCCCTTCCGAGGATAGACGATCTTTTTGATCAGCTCAGGGGAGCAGAGGTATTTTCGAAGGTCGATCTGCGATCGGGTTATCATCAGCTCAAGATTAAGGAGTCAGATATCTCCAAGACGGCTTTCCGTACGCGCTATGGGCATTATGAATTCCTGGTTATGCCGTTTGGACTAACCAACGCCCCAGCTGCTTTCATGGACCTTATGAATAGAGTGTTCAAGGAATATCTGGACAAGTTCGTCATTGTCTTTATTGACGATATTTTGATTTATTCAAGGTCCCAGGAAGAACATGAGCGACATCTCAGATTAGTGATGGAAATGCTAAGACAACATCAGCTTTATGCCAAGTTCACTAAATGTGAATTTTGGCTAGAAAAGGTGCATTTCTTGGGACATGTCGTGACAAGAGAAGGGATTTCTGTGGATCCTGCTAAGGTGGAGGCAGTTAGTTTATGGCCCAGACCTAAGAATGTCACGGAAATAAGGAGTTTCCTTGGATTGGCTGGTTATTATCGGCGATTTGTTGAGGGATTTTCCAAGATTGCAGCCCCTCTTACTGCCCTTACTCGAAAAGGGAGGAATTTCGAGTGGACATCGAAATGTGAAGAGAATTTTCAGGAGCTCAAGAAACAGCTGACGAAAGCTCCAGTGTTGATAATTCCCGACGTAGATGCAGGAAATTTCGTAATCTACAGTGATGCTTCCAAAACGGGACTTGGAGCTGTTCTGATGCAACATGGAAAGGTGGTCGCCTATGCCTCACGACAATTGAAGGATCACGAAAAGAACTATCCTACGCATGACCTGGAGCTTGCAGCGGTAGTTTTCGCACTCAAGATCTGGAGGCACTACTTATATGGGAATAAATGCGAGATCTACACAGACCATCAAAGCCTGAAGTATATTTTTACTCAGAAGGAGCTCAACATGAGACAACGTAGATGGCTAGAGCTTGTAAAGGATTATGATTGTGAAATCCTTTACCACCCTGGAAAGGCAAACAAAGTAGCAGATGCCCTAAGTCGGAAATCTGTAGGCATGCTGATGTCTATTGAAGCTTTTCCGAAGCCACTACAAAGAGAAATTTCTAAGTTCAACTTGGAGCTGTTGACAGGACAATTATCTTCTCTGACTCTCCAGTCCGATCTTCTGGAAACCATTAGGACACATCAAGGAAAAGATCCCTTTTTGATTAAGACACAACTTTTTGACGGGAAGAAAAAGGAGTTTAAGACCTCTGCTGATGGTGTTATGTACTTCAAAGGAAGGGTTTGTGTCCCCAACTTTGAGTTTTTGAAGGATCAAATACTGTCAGAGGCACACAAGACGCCGTATTCAGTACATCCAGGAGCTACCAAGATGTACAAAGACCTCCGAGAAAACTATTGGTGGCCAAAGATGAAGAATGAGATAGCGGACTATGTGTCAAAATGCCTAACTTGTCAGAAAGTTAAGGCCGAGCATCGACATCCTGGTGGAGAATTGCAGAAAATAGAGCTTCCGGAATGGAAATGGGAGCAAATCACTATGGATTTTGTCGTAGGACTGCCCAGAACTGCAAATGGGAATGACACAATTTGGGTGATTGTTGATCGACTAACCAAATCCGCCCACTTCATCGCTATCAAAGTCACTTATTCAGTGGAAAAATTGGCTGAAGTCTACGTATCCCAGATTGTTAGATTTCATGGAGTGCCAAAATCGATCATTTCAGATCGTGATGGACGGTTCACTTCTCGATTTTGGACAAGTGTGCATAATGCCATGGGGTCGAGATTGAAGTTCAGTACGGCATTTCACCCCCAAACCGACGGCCAGTCAGAGCGAACTATCCAGACTTTGGAAGATATGTTAAGATCCTGTGTTCTGGATTTCAAAGGAAACTGGGATCAGAAGCTGCCATTGATCGAATTTTCATACAACAACAGCTATCACGCTTCAATTGGTATGGCTCCATTTGAAGCACTATATGGAAGGAAATGTCGATCCCCCATTCATTGGCAAGAAGTCGGACAAAAGCAGCTTCAAACTACGGATTTCATCCGAAAGACTTCAGAGGATATTAAGAAGATTAAGCAAAGGCTGGATGTGGCTTTTAGTCGCCAGAAAAGTTATGCTGATAAGCGTAGAAGGCCTTTAGAATTTCAAGTCGGAGATGCGGTGTTCATCAAAATAGCTCCAATGAAAGGAGTAATGCGATTCGGCAAGAAAGGGAAGCTTAGTCCAAGGTATACAGGACCATTTGAAATCCTTGAAAGGATTGGAAAAGTAGCCTATAAGCTTGCCCTACCGCCAGAACTAGCAGCAATGCACAATGTATTCCACGTCTCAATGCTCAAGAAATACGTGCCAGATCCTTCTCATGTGCTCAGTCAAGAACCAGTGGAAGTTCAAACGGACTTAACTTATGAAGAGAAACCCGTACGAATCCTAGATAGGGAAGAGAAGGTTCTAAGGAGTAAGACAATTCCCATGGTGAAAGTGTTATGGCGAAACCACAAGGTGGAAGAAGCAACCTGGGAACTAGAAGATGATATGAGAAAGAATTACCCCGAATTGTTTTAATTTTCGAGGACGAAAATTTTTAAGGGGGGTAGATTGTAATACCTAGTTTTTCGACGATTGTAATTTCTTGTATAGAGATTCAATTTGAACAATGAAGGTATTTCTGGAAAAAGCCCAGTTAAGGGTTTTTATTATGTTTTGTGAGTTTTATAACTTTATAAGACTCAAAAATGATTGCCTAGTCAAGCAAACAACCTTTTTAGCAAAAAAGGAACAAAATTTGCCAAAATTTTATGTTGGTCAAAGTTTGACCAAAAACGTCGACGGTTGACCAAAAAGTCAACTGTTGACCACGGGAGTCAAATCTTGGCAAGAACGTCAACGGTTGACAAGAAAGTCAATGGTGGACGAGAAAGCCAAAGATTGACCCCAAAAAGTTAAAGAAAAGACTGTACGATTAAATAATCTGCAGTATAGAAATTTTACGATTTAAAGCCGTTTTTACGGATAGAATAGTATGATTAAGATTCAAAACCACCCTAGAAAATCAAGCACATTAAGTAGAATTAAAGGGCAGAAGGACTTTATGAAATAAGAAAAATTTTATACTGTCCATTTTTACACAGATGAATTTTGGACTGTAGTTCAGTAAACCAATACTGTGTATAAGTGAATCCAGTATTGAAAATACCTGTGTTAACTTAATAATGGATTGTATGATGAACAAAGAACCAAACAAGCCCTAGCAAAGCTTACCTCATCTAGCTTTTAAATTATGACATCATAATTCATTAAAGAAAAGTTTGGAAAGAAATTGGGAGGCTTCTAGACCAAGCATGGCCGGCCACCTCAACCCCCCTAAGGAGCAATTCTGATTTTTTTTAAGGACCAATTGTGCAATTTGAGGAAGTTTCCAACCTCTATAAATAGGGGTGCCATTTGTTCACAAAAAATTAGAAAAACTTAGCTAAACTTTGCCAAATTTCTTCCTCAAAAATCCGGACTTCCAAGCTAAAGCAAGAACAAAAAAAAAAATTTGGAAACCAAGGGAAACTAGTTCTAGGGTGGTCGGTTTTGTTGAAAGAAGCAAGCAAGGAGTTGAAGAAAGTTTTGGTGTCCAATTTGGCCTAGGAGGCCGGTTTTGGGAAGAAAGGGAAAAGGAAGAAAGAAAACTTGTGGTGGCTAGGGTTTTGAGGCTAGGAGTGGCCGGGTATTGAAGCAAGAGGAACTGAAAATTTTGGAGCCAATTAGCTCAAGGGGACCGGCTGTTGGTGAAAGAGAAAACCAAGCCAAATCTTGATCAAAAGCAAGGTAAAATTCTTAAGTACCTAAGCTTTTATTTAAATTTCAATTGGAGAAATTTAAATGTATTTTGAGCATGGTTTGTATGAGCATAAGCTCCCTTTTTAGTTTCTGCCCTAGTTCAAAATTTTAGGGTTTATGCTTGATTGATTAGGGTTTTGGTTGGTAGTTACAAATGTTGCATGCTAGATGTTTGATTGAATGGTTAGGGTTGCATGCTTGTTGAATGTTATCGATTTTGAGTTGCATGGTGAAACTTGAACGTTAGAAACGTGTGCATGACTGTCCTAGGCTCCCGCTGTGGTCGGTTGAGTTAGGGTGTACGTAATAGGACGTAAAACAAATTTTAAACCGAAAACTGCCATTTCGGGTAGACATTGCCCAGTTTCGGGAAAAACAAATTTTAAGGCCTTTAGAGGCCGAATTTGGAAAAACTCAAAACACGAAAGTTGTAGAGTAGGGTTTTTCCTAGGGGACAACGCGGACAGTTTTGCAAAATGAGGCTCCAATGGCCTCGGTTTTTACTGAAACCCGAGTCTGACCGTGCCCAGGACCAAAGCACGGCCAGAACTGATTCAACAAGGAATTTGAACGTGTTAAAGGCCGAACTGAGTTTTTCTCAAAACACGAAAGTTATAGGGTTTTTAGATATCTAAAACTTTCGTGAAGGCAACTTTTTCAAAATCAGCTTTGATTTTTAAATGAAATTGGATTTCGGAAACTGTACAGGAAACAAGGAAAATCCTGTACAGGATTTCTAGAAACAACACAGAAAAAGGATAATTTTGCAGTAACACTGATAATTGACATGGTGGAACTGTTCCAAAGGCAGTTCCCAATAGTCAATAATTTTTCCAGTCTTATTTTATGATTTTCAGTTTTTAAAGTTAAACAAAAAGGATTTTTGTATCTAAACACAAGGTTTTCTTTTCCAAAGGAAGAAGACTTTGAAACCTAAGATTTAAAACAATCCGATTAGGGTAAATTTAAACCCTAGGGTTACCCAAAGTAACCAAGTAGAATAACGCAAAAATTAAGTAAGGGCATATAACTAAGGTTATATAAGAATGTTGGTTTACTACCAGCATTTCTAACCCTTACTTTTAATTTATCACAGAATATACTACGCGGCAGTGTTCTGACGGGACTCAACTCGATATCAGACACAACCAAAACAAACAAGGTAAGTACAACTCCGCCTACAGCATAGGCTTTGTTGTGTATACTTGCCTAAGTATGTTTGTTAAATGCTATGTTTGTTTGTTAAATGCTATGTTTGTTTGTTAAATACTATGTTAAATGCTATAGTATGCTAAATGTTATAATACGTTTTGAGTATGTTATGTTATATGCTATGAATTATGAAATGTCAAATGCTATGTTATGTATTATAGAAACATGTTAAGTTACAATAGGCTAAAGATAAGACCATAAACTAATTATGTGATACATCACGATGCATGTTCACAAATTAACATAAGTAAGATTAAGTATGAGATAAAAACAGTTACGATGGCAAACAATTGCCTGTGTCGTACCGACCCGCGTTAGGTCGGGTTGGACTATGAATTGAGTTGGAAATGGTTTGGCCGCCCCAACCAATTCATAGTTGCGCGCCCGGTACGAACACTTACTTTATGGGGCCCATAGGATAAGACAAGATAAGTTAAGATAAGAAAGTTATGAATGAATAAGTAAGCATAATGAAGCATAATTGGCTATGCATACGCTAAGATAAGTTATGATATGTTAGGAATGATGTATGATTAAGTTAAGTACGAAATACTAGGTTCAGTTATTTATAACATTAATTTATGTTGTGTCGCGGTATAGAATAGTTGTACTTGCTGAGCGAAAGCTCACTGTCTTACGTCTATGCTGTAGGTAAGCAGCCTAGCAGCAACCCCTGATACAAGATGGAGGGCATGGATTGGCGGACTGTGAAATGTGGGGATACACCGCTACGCTTATTGTTATTATTTTGTTATTTCATATAATTATTTTATAAGTTTTAGATTACGCCCAAACAACCTTAATAAGTAATCCTTATACTTATTTATCTATATGTGATTACGTTATAAAAAAAAAAAAAAAAAAAAAAAATATTCCGCTGTTTAAGCTAAGTATGTATGTATGTATGTATGTATGTATGGTAACGGCCTGTGCTAGGCGGGTCGTTACAAAAGGAATCCCTCACTATCCGATTCCCATAAATTCCTTATCCTTCCTAACCTCAGCATCAACATATCTCATCCTTTCTTGGTGACTGTCAGGTCAACCAATGCATTAAACTTTTTCTCTTTTCCATTTTTAAAAAACTCAAATTTTAAAAGTCCATAACTTTTTTTATTTCCAATCGAAATGAGATGATTTTTATATCAAAATGCTCGTAATGACTAGACGAACAAGACAAGATTCATTTGCATAATTTTTTCCGAACAGATCTCAAATTTTTGAATTATTTTTATATCACAAAAATTTTCCAAAACTTTTTCCTCCAAACCCGTATTTTCAACCCAATTTTTAAAACACCATCTCCGTATGTCCCCCAAACGGGCCCTAAGAAACATCCAAACCTCAAAGACAAAATTGCTAGAGCAACTCTGGATGAATCTCTTACTATAGCTCCGATTCCCACAAATTTGTTATCCTTTCTAATCGTAGCTTCAATATTAATCTTCATCTCCTCCCCTCTCGGTGGCTGCCAGCTCAACCAAGAGGTCCCTTGTTGAGCGGAAATAGCTTGTAAATCAAATGACAAGTACTATAATCGGCCGCTAACCTACCAGCTTTTCCCAGAACCTCCTTCACCTCCACACTATGGTCCTTAAAAAGAACTAGCTATGGTCAAGCCAAAAATGCCCCAAACAAACTAGGAAAAAATGCCAAAGTCATCTATTGAAAATTTCTCAGCCATAAACAGCTCCAAATCTCTACTGACCTACCACAATTCGATAAAGCATGCAAGCATATTAGTCTTCCCAATCCTTCTAACACCATCGACATCCTTTAGGAATATTGACACCTCAACGCTCCAAGTGAACAGCCGCCAAAAGAGCTTCATGATAAGCTCCTCAAAGATAGATTCACCTTCATAGGAATTCGGGTGTTACAAAGTTTTTGCAACCACTTCGAATCTTGACTAGTTGAGGAAGTTCCTTCTCATTTCCGGCACTCAATTTCCACTCTATTGCCTGACCTCACTGAGTATATTCACCTTTAGCATTACAATGCCAGACCCATTGATGAGCCTGACCATTCCCAATTTGCCACCAAACACCCTGCCGAACAATCTCTAAATACCAAACAATGCTAGCTCCTCCGAGTAAAAGACGGATTATTCCCTATCCTAGCTTTCAAAATGTCCAAGCCCCTAAAATACTTAGGTTTGAGAACATGATCTATTAGAGATGGGGGATTTGTAAGGATCCTCCATCTTTGTTTTGCGAGAAAAGCCTTATTAAAAGTCGAGAGAACCTGAAAACCGAGAAATCAAATTACCTTGCAAGTCATCACAGCGCGTGGAAGGCAATTCAAACACTTTCATTGCATAAGTGGAGATAGCCTAGGCAACATAGTTAACAATAATATTATATATACTAAAAATAAAATAAAATGATAAACAAACGATTTACTCTGATTAACTTAGTAAATACATCGTAAATGTGTTATTCTAGTATTTATCAGGTAAATTTGGTATTCATTACGTTAAAAAGTAGTTATCTTGTTTCTTAAATTTCTTGTAAATCTAGTATTTATACGGATAAAAATTTAGCTTTTATAAATATATTATTTATTATGTATTCCTTATTTTTATTTTTACTGCATCTCGTAAATTCGATATTTAACTTGTTTTCATATTCTTAATTTACCATGTAAATAATTTATTTACATCCTTTTAAAATTTACAATATCAAAGATAAATATTGTATTTACACGTGCAATGTATTATTCTAGTATTTATCAGGTAAATTTGGTATTTATTACGTTAAAAAATAGTTATCTTGTTTATTAAATTTCTTGTAAATCTAGTATTTATACGGGTAAATATTTAGCTTCTATAAATATATTATTTATTATATATTCCCATTTTTTTTATTTTTTGTCAATCTCGTAAATTCGATATTTAACTTGTTTTCATATTCTTAATTTATCATGTTATTTACATTCTTTTCAAAATTTACAATATCAAAGATAAATCTTGTATTTACTCGTAAATATGAAATTACAATGTTTTTGTTAACCGAGCAAATTCTGATATTAATAGATAAATATCGTATTACCAAATAAATCTTCAGTTTATCATGTTTTTTTTAGATTTTTAGTTCATAAATAATGTTAGTTTCTTGTAAATCCAATATGATCTAGTCAATAAATTCATATAATAGTGATAATTACAGTAAATATGATATTTTCTTTCAAATCTAATGTTTTCTTGTTATTAGTAAATTTATTTAATGGTGATATATTTATTTTAAATGCTAGTTATAAATTGATAAATCAGTTATATCCGTAAAAAATTGGTAAATACTCTATTAAAAACTCAAATTTAATTAAAATATTTAGTAGTTTTTTTTTTTTAAAAAAACTTTTAAACACTTATCCCTAATTTTAAAATATTTGAATCCAACTCCCAAAACCCAAATCAACCAAAATCCCTTGATTTTCAAAACCCAAATTGAGTCGTTGCCACCACCAGAGCCGACAGAGAAGATTGGTAAGAGAATAGTAGAGCGAGGCTCATGGTTCGTGTTCACGATGAGAGAAGATATGGTGAGAATTTCTTCGCGATCTCACGATCATCGCTAGATCTGTAAGAGATCGTGGCTGTCTCTTCACCACAGTCGGGACGTCCGTCGGCACGGCATCCTCCAGTCGAGCAGCAACTCACTTGAGAGAGACAAAGAGATAATAGTGAGATTTGTTCGTCGTAAAGTCGAGATTGCGACGGTCCCTCCGCCACTATCACGACAGTCCTTCCGCCACTATCACGGGGGTCTTAAAAATAAATTGCTATGCACATATTTTATTTATCAAAAACTTTTAACAATCAATGGTTTTTTTAAAATTTTTTTTGTTAAAATGAAAACATAGGGGATAATCTTGGGAAGATTAAAAAAACATAGAGAATATTTTTTCGATTACCAACACAAAACGTGGATTTGACTAAATTGAGGGATGCTTTTTGGATTTCCTCAAATCCTGTTGGCTAGAAATTTGTGATATGAACATAATTAATAATGCTTTTTCTGACTTAAATTTTTTAGTCTCACTACTTCTCTGTCACAGAAAGTTTTTCACTCTTGACCTTTCTGTTTGACCAAGTAAATAAAAGGATTTATATACCGCCCTGCCATTTACTTTTCCAATAAATGGAGTGTGGGATACCGATTTAGAGAATCTTAGCACATTTTAAATATATTGTCATCCATAGAGTAATCCATTTTATATTCTAATTTCTTTATATAAAGAAAAAATATAAAAGATGAACAAGCTTAGAATCCAACATAAGATTAACAAAAACGAAAAAAAAATAAAATAAAATAAAAAGGAGAAAAGATTTTATATCACCATAAAAGGATAAATTTTAATTAAATCGGAAGAATGAAATAGTTTAGCACGTCCGTATTCATATCAAAATTGGTAGGTCGTTCAAACATCATCAAATTAGAATAATATATACATTGCATTAAAGAATAAGATAATACTCACTATGACAGCATGTTAAACCAATTTTTAATTCTTCGTACGTAAGAACTATGTTAGACTATTGAGTTATTTTGAGAGTTATCTCCCAAAAAATTGACAACTAATATCTCCACAACAAATCAAAAAAAAATGCATGTGCAATCAACACAACAGATCAAAGAATATATATATATATATATATATATATTTATATTTATATATTTATATATTTATATATCTCCAAACAAGCAGCACGAATTGGAGATGACTTAGTGTCGGGAGATTCACGCTGGCATCATGGTTGTTGGGATAGTTGCTTTTTCAAAGCAATAATGGTAATAATATAATTATCACATTATCACATTATTTTAAATATTTTATGCAATTTTATTTTATGAGTAATATATTATAAGAATATCCAATATTCAGTCAATGTTCTTTATAGATATTTTAAGTGTTCATGTTGTAAGATATGGTTTGAAGAGCTTGGTATAAATCCAGAATCAGTAAAATAAAGCTGAAAACTTTATTTTAACCAGATTAATGTAGTGTTGGTGATTTTCAAATTATCATGGAGTGATCTTATCTTGGATCACTATAATGGTAATTACAAATAGAAACACCAGTGTATATAGATACATTGAATTCGACCTCCATAGAAAAAGTTCTTTATTTGAATTTGTTTTTCATTAAGAAGTTCACATGTTATTATTAGATGGTTCATGTGTTATATCTTTTGATATATTGAAAGGTGTAAAAATTATTTCGAACATTAAAAGCTCGGTATTTTAGAGATGTAATATTATGAAGAGTTGGAATCACTATTTCATAGACATGAAATGCACAACTTCAGGAATGAAGATTAATAATGGTATTTTCAAGCAATATTAGTTCGGGAAACTTGGGTAAATGAGTGCTCAAATGTATTTGATGTAATTATGAATATTCATAGTGAAGGGTCTATCACATGAAAATCGGTTATATCAATAGACAATGCTTATACTATAAACCTTCTCATAAATATATCTACATAATCTTAGAGTGCAGTTTTAGTTTATGATAATAAATTAAAACTATAGAAATCAAAATTATCCTTATTCTATTATGAAATGTTCATGCAGTAAGAACAAGGGTTAAAAAAATATATATATGTTCTTTTGGAGAGAGATGCTATTTCACCAATCCAGTTACAGGTGTCTAACATTAAATTTGAATTTGTGTTTTCAAATTAAAATTAAATAAATCATTTTAATTTGATTCCTTGGAACAAAAGAGGCCCGGCCCAGCTAGGTACTGACCATGCCAAGCTGTGTAAAGAAACTCTGCCCAAATAGGATTCATACATTACATATCACGAGAAAACAATCAACACAAAGGTACTTTACCCCTTTTTAATTTTCATGGTAGATTAGCTAAATCAAGGAAAACGAAAAACAAAACCAAAGTTACTTATGATATTTAATTGATTAAGAGCTTAATCAGATTAGAGGTTAATTGTTGGAGTTTTGATTATGCATGTTTATTTGGTCCATCCCTCACTAGCACCATAAAATTTCGAGGAAAGCACCTGAATGACATAAATTTAGATAGAATTACATCAACATGATACAAAAAGTTAAAACTAAATCAATACGACACAAAATTAAACTAAAGTTAACTAAAATTTGTATCATGTTAATAAACAATGGAGAATTTGTATCATGTTGATCAATAGATGAAAAATAAAAGTGGTTATTTAGGTATTTTTTTTTATTTCTAAATGGATTCGGTATTGTTTTCTTAACTGGGTGTCGCGCAACTATTAGTATATTGGTTACTAGGTGACAACAATCATATGTGATAATTAATATGTGTATCATTTTCATATAATATATTTATTTTAACTGTTATGATATATATTATGCGGTAAGTATTTATTTTAATAATGAAATAAATTACATAAATTATAATAAATAGTAGTTTTTAAATAAATAATTGAAGTAATAATAAATTATTAAAAATAGAGTAAATAGCTGCAAAAACCTAATTTACTAAGTAAATAGAAAATTTACTTTTAGTAAATAGATTATTCATATAATAAATTTTTTATTTTTCTAATAAATGTATTAATTGTTATTATTTACTCTAAATATTCTAATAGCTATTGAAAACTATTATTTACTTCTATCTCCCAATCAATAATTACATGACAACTACAAAAATATTACCCTTATTCAAAGCAAATATCTGCATCATCCAAATGTTAGACTGCTATTGGAGGAAATTGAACTATGTGATAAGAAGCTAACACGTGGTCTTCCCCTACAGGAAGTGCACGCGCTCACTCACCTGTAGGGAGAGTGCAGATTTTGTCAGCAAGGACATGAAGCAATTTTTCCTTTTCTATCGGTCAAATCCTTTGTAATATTGGTATATTTACTGATTCCAATTACCAATCTCATTTATAAATAAATAAATATTAAAAAAAAAAAAAAAAGAGAGATCCGTTATAGAATTTTTCAATAGTTTCAGAATCCGTATCATCCATAGTGAAAATACATAGTGAAAGGCTTGTTTTCGAAAAACCAGCACATCCTTGATCTTCCAGAGATGATCCTAATAATTAATTGATATGATGCCACTGATCCATAAGTTGTAATCATTTTTTGAAAGCCGGTTTCGGAAGAAGCTTTAAGTTTGGCGTGGGCACAAGATTATTCATCCAATTAATCTAACCGAACCTATCCAATCTATCCAAAAAGTTATAAATATTCATATACTATCGGGTAAGATTTGAATGATATTTGTGTTCATCCAATTGAATTGAATTGGATATTAGATATTAATTTTGAAAATCCAATAAAATTTCAATATACTTATATAATGTTTCTAGAACCAATTATGTATTATATAAATAACAATATTTCTTATATTTTTAACAAGTTCCCCTTGGCCTTTCTTTCATATAAATATATATCATCATTTCGTTTCTCTCAAAAATTGAAACCCTTAAATCTCACGTATTTTCTTCTCTCACATTTTACCAATCATAAATCATCACTTTCTTTGTGCCGATGAAGATCCATGGGTCACCGTCCATTTATCGAGCTCCAATTTCATGTCATCTTCTCTTCTCTTTATGTCGCCTACTACCACTTTGTTGAATCCCTCCTCTATCTTAGAAGCTTGGACTTGGGAGATTTTTTGTCTCGTGATTTTGATTTTGCGTTATGTATATATGCCGAACGAATGATGGATGACTAAACTAATGTCATCTATCATTTTGAGTAAGTTAATAAATTCTTATAAAATCAAGTGTAATATAATAATCCAATCAAATCCATTGAATTTTAGATTGGATTGGTCCAAATGATAAAATATTGTAATGGACTAGATTGGTTGGATTGAAAATTATTCACATTTGGATTGGATTAGAAAAAGTTGATTTTGATCCCATACCCACCCCTATTTTAACTTACGAATGCATCAGACATAAACTTAACTATCCCAGATATATAATATATTTGCATAAAAAATACTAAACACAATAATTGGAATTTCTATTCTATCTTCTCTCTATTTTGCTCACCTATCTTGTGTATCTCTTTCGTTGTCTTAGTTTTTCTCCTCCTACCAAACAAGGACTACTTAAACCTTGTAAGCATACCAAACAACACAGGGAATAAAAGAAAATTCATATTTTCAATCATTCCTATTTTCCATCCCTCGTATATATATTTTCTCTCTATTTTTCCCTCACTTTCTTATTAGTAAAACAATGTGTGATTGTCATGACATAATTATTCATGCATAATAAAGATTGACATCTCTTGTCTAATTTTAATATCCCAAACGGTGCACAATATTTTAACATATTATTAAAAGAAGTTAGCTAGATTTTAAGGTATAAAAAATTAGGAATAAAGAATTTCAAGCTTTTTAAAATTACGTGATATAATATTATTGGTTAAGATACGATTTAGAACACTAAAAATTAGACAGAGGATTTGAATGCACAAACTAAACACAATAACAAAAGTTCTACTTATAGGATAATCCTCTCCCAATTCTACTTGGAATTGAGCCTTAACCGAAGTTTGTTGTTTACTACTACTAGTACGGTTTTCAGATAAAATCGTAGTCTATTTTTTATCCACCTTGTGTAGTCTATTCCGGTTTCTCACGTTCTTAGTTTTCTCGTCCTACCTAACATATGGACAAAGAGATCACTTGAATCCTACAAACATACCACGACCTTAAATTACAAGTGGTGGATAGACATGATAAGTGACCAAGGCAATTAAAGCTTAGGTTTGGGCTCAACCCCACCACAACTTTTTTTGTCCTCTCATTTACTTGTAGTGGTTGAAAGTACGTGCGATGCACATACGTATTTATCTTTATAAGTTGCACGTATTTAAAAAAATTTATCTGAAAAAAAAATTCAAAGAATAAGTAACTTAATGAGACACATTTAAGAATTAGGGAAAAAATTAAGGGAAAATCAATGGAAGGACTAACATAAAAAAAAAAAAAAAAAAAAAAAAAAAAAAGAAGACTACTGTGACTACTATGAAATTAAGGACCAATATGAAAAAAGGGCCAAAATTAAAATAATTAAAAATAAGGACATAAAAAATAAAAAAAGAGGGGCAAGTAAAGAAGACCAAAAAAATAAAAGGACTAAATTAAAAGAAATAGACCAATATATATATATATATATATATATATATTAAAGGGAAGAGATTAAAATTAAAAAAAAATGGCCAAAAAAACTGTGGGACTCAAAACTTATTAAAAAAACTTTTCCAAAATGAAAAGTTTTGGATGAAGCATTGTGCACTTTCTCACTTATTAGTATGTATATATACGAATATATCAAAATATAAAAAATTACATCAAGTCATCTTAAAAAATTAAAATCTAATTTATTCCTCCATTTATTCTAAGCATTTGACAACATTTGTGTCATTTCATTTGAGTTGGCCATTCAAATAGGCATTTGGTAAACATAGTATTTAAAATGTCATTCAAATGGTGTCAAATATTTCATTTGACCGTTTTAATAAGAAAAATGAAATGTTTGTCACCACTTAAATTTGACTCCATTTGAGCATGATTCGACAGTAATATTTGAGTTCTCTTTAATCAAAAATTTTTTCTCTCTCCCATTTTAGTATCAAAATATCACAACTTTTTGTTTAAAATTCAATTGAGACAGTTTTTTTTTTTATATGTTCAAAGCAAAGAGAAACTCTATTCATTACTATTAAAATTTGTCATGGATATTGAGATTTTATAAGATTTGTTCAAATTATTTCAATATCTATTTAAACACACATTCAAATACTGATCTGTTTTTTTGATATTGCGAACATGATCCAAATATCAATCAGATGACAATTTAAATGATTTTGTTTAAATATTTTCATTCAAATGTTTCCATCTAAAATATTGTCGTTCAAATGGCTCTACCAAAAAGATTATATCTCTTAGAATTTGGCTATATGATTATTAAATATCCTAATAAAACTTTCGTCTTCATCACTTAACATCATATAGTAGGACTAGGACATAGTAATATGGTCCCGAGCCCTTGTCTGCAAGGCACGATCACGAGTCGCAGCAGATACACCAACGCAGGCAGTACTTATATCATCCACTCAAGTCAATTTTATAGGACCAAAAGAATAGGTTTAAAATTTTTCAAGTCTATATATATATATATATGTATGTATGTACTTTGAAAGAGCTGCTTTCTACCAAACGGATCTAAAATATTAGTAAACCTTCATATGTGTGTGTGTGTATATATATATATATATATATATATACAGGGGACAAATTTCACAAGCTCATGAATTGGCTCGTCTCGATCGATTTCTAACATTGAAGTACCGAAAGTAAATGAAAATGATGCTTCAGACAATGCTGAGTTGTTGCTTTAATTGTACGTGGCATGCACAAGCCATGTGAAATGGCACATCCTAATCTTATAACTTATAAGGACGTCATTGGTTTGAGATTTACGTTACGGAGCTAACTGGTTGTAAAACTTATCCAATTAATCAACATTAGGTATTGTCAAAAGGATGAAAAGTTCTACGAAAGAGTAGTGTTAGAGATACCACTTTTAATTTCAACTTTTGAATATCAATCATGTGGTAGTGAGTTGTCGTTTTTTTATTAGTAGATATAATATTTTAATTTTCAAAACTTACTAAAAAAAAATACCAGATAAGTTGATATTAAAAAGTTGAGATTATTAAAGTTGATATCCCTATCATTTTTCTTTACGAAAATATCTAAATTGGTAAAAATTAACATAAAATATACTAACACACTAGATTTTTTAAATGATGATCTTAAATACTCGAAAATCATTACTAATTATAGACAAGTTAAAATAAAATTATTAAAAAATTACTAAATTTTATGGTAAATATGTATGATAAAAAGTGACAATACTACAATAAATTATAAGCATGCATTTAATATTAAAGGAAAATAATTTTGTAAAATTTTGTCAGTTTACATAATAACATTTTATAAAAATTTCTCAGCTACTTCGTGAAAAAGATATTGTAGTACCCCCTTTTCTAACATCGACCGTAGTGTGAAAACTATTGAAATTTCTGTCAAAATATAAGTAAAAATGTCAATTTTTCAGTCCTTTATTGTGAATGATCTTCGGTAAGGCAATGAGACAGTACAAATGCGTAAATAAAAGTTGGGTTGACATTTATGACAAATTATCTCAGAATAATCGTGAAAAAAATATATAAATAAAAATGTTGATTTTCAATCTTTTATCGGTAACGCAACGATCATCACTAAGGACAATGAGACGCTACAAATTCGTACGTAAAAGTAGGGTTGAAATTCATGACAAAATATGAGATCAAATATGTACATCTCAAAAAGTTGGGAAACAATAGTACAACTACTGGCACATGTGTGAAACTCTAGCACATAGACGTACAACCGTCGGTCTATCAATAATCACAAGTAAAGATGAAAATATCAATATCAATGAAAATATTACCATGAAAATTTCAGAAATATTATCGATATCGGTGGAAATATCTAAAAAAATTATGAAAGTTATTGAAATATGCTTTAAAATCTATTCTTAACATTTTAGGATAGCAAAAATATTAAAAGATATATAAACACAAGTTTTATAAAAGAAACACATTATATCTTATATACCTTAATAGAAAAACAAAGTCCTACGTGGTTCAAATATGGTTGGGATGCCATTCTAATTCAAGCAAAATTGGTGTCATAACATGTCATTGAAATAGAGTTGAATATAGTTATAAGCATGTTAACAGATGTTGGTTTGTTGATCTATTCCCAATTTATTTTCATAAATAAGAAATTGTGCAAATGTTGTAAAAAGTCTAGAAGAGTATATTCCCTCAGTTTTTATGTGTTATCTTTTATTTTGTTTTTATCTCATTTTTAATAAGATAATTATAGCATTCTATTTACTAGTTGCTCTATCTTACGATCTATAAGATAATTATAGCATTCTATTTACTAGTTGCTCTATCTTACGATCTATGTAAAAAAATAGAAGATAATTATAGCATGCTAAAAATAAATAAATGATAGAAGAAAATTTGAAAATTTTGGCATTGTAATTTCCACCTGAAATTCTCCAAAATTTCCTCAATATTTCCCGATATTTTATAAAAATTGCACTTAATTTTACCAATATCGATATTTTTACTGATATCTTCTGATATTTTATGATATTTCATCGATATTTTGACAAAAAAAATATTACACCTAAAAAATATTTCAGTACTCCTCAAACATAGAAATTTCGGTAGAAATTTTAGAAATATTGTGGATATTTGCGACCATGATCACAAGTGGTGTTATGAGAATTTAAGCCTCAAAGTGCAAATGCACGCTATCGCAAACAAGTAATATAAAGTGAATACAAGTATCATTCCCACAAGGATTAGACACTAATTTTTGTTATTTACTAAAATTGTCTCAATCTAATTATATTTAACCGATCGAAATAAAAAGAGAGAATTAAATTAAAATTATAAAATTAAGAAATTGAAGAAAGCTATCAAGTGAATTAAAACCAAGAGCCACAAGAAAAATTAAACCAACAAAAGTCACAGAGGAAAAATCAAATAAACAAGGATCTAGAGTTGCAATTTCACTCAGTTGATTCATTTTGACTCCATTTTATCTTCTAACGATTAATTTCGGTTAATCGAATAGCTAGTCGGATGCACAAAATCACTTAATAGTCTCTTCGAATAACTAGAAAGCATATTAATGTTAATCAAATCCACTAAATTCTAATAATCAACCAACATCAATTCATTAAAAACAAGCTTCCACAAGGCTACACATACACTAGGATATATTCCTATTCCTATTGCACATGTTATTCCATTATTGATCTAGATTCAAAATCCATTTTCCAATTTCATTCAAACCCAACAAAATCTCCTAATGAGTAGCCAAATCATTATAAGTAATAAAAACATAATAGAATAAGCAATTACAATTGATCACAACCATCAAGAGAGCAAAATGGGTCAAAATTCCACAAATAAGCTACATTCCAACCCTAGAAATTAAATTAGAACATTTCAAAAATTAAAGTGCAAATAAGAATCAGAACCAACACCTGATATCCATAATATCAACCAACACCTGATATCCATAATATCAACAAACTTTAAATTGAAAAATAAAGAGATTAAGGTTGAGAAATACAAAAATTGTAGAGTTCTCCTCCTCAAGCTCTTCTTCAATTTTTGAAGCTTTAAGACTCTAGGATATACAATTAGAGATTAAATCTCAGCACTCAAATTTTAAAACTATTTTCTCTCACTTCTTTTTTTCCTTCCTCACGGCTGCTTCCTTCAGCTCTCTGCTTCTCCCTCCTCAAAAAAGACTCCCAGCCACCTTCTTGAAACCCTCGCAGCCTCCCTCTTTTTTTTTTTTCCTTTTCTTTCCTATTTCTCCTTTTCTTTCCTGTCAGCTCAGGCGCAGAGAACAACTGGGGTGGGCCCCGCCACTAATGCGGCTGGACACATGGCAGCGTGTGACTGGGTTAGAGGTGGGAATTTAGGCCGGGCCAAACGGGCCGACCCGCGGCCCGTAATTTTGGCCCGGTCGTTGGCCCGGCCCGGCCTGAATTCTCTAGGCCTGGTAAAAGCCCGGCCCGTCAGTAGAGGCGGGCCGGGCTCTCCTTTTAGGCCCGGCCCGAAAATTTAAGCCCGTTGGACCGGCCCGGCCCGCCCGTTATTTAAAAATTAAAATTTTATATATATATTATTTTTATTAAAATTTTTATTAAAAAATTATATATATAATTATTTTATATTATATATATTATATATATATATAAAGAAAAGAAAAAACAAAAAAAATTAAATTAAATAAAAATTAAAAAATTAGGCTCGGGCCGGCCTGGCCCGCTCCCGGCCCGCTTTAAGCCCGCGGGCCGGGCCGGGCCGGGCTTATATTTCAAAAATTCGGGCCGGCCCGGCCCAACCCGTGTTTTCAAAGGGCCGGGCCGGGCCGGCCCGATTTTCTTAAAAAGCCCATCGGGCTCGGGCCGGGCAAGGCCGGGCGGCCCGAATTCCCAGCACTAGACTGGGTATGGAGTTAGTACGGTCCACACTTCGACTTTCTACTGGCCAACAGAGCAACCGCACGTGAAAATTAGTGAGCGCCCTCGCAACGGATCAAGCACTGCTCTATGGGCTCTGTGCGTGGACGCGTGGCGAGGCACAGTTGGGACAAACTCCCAAGTGCACGCGAGCTCGGTGGGACACACGGCATGGGATAGTTAACTCAACTGTAGTGGGACACGTGACGTTCTCTGACTGGTGGTGAATATAATTCGAATTTAATCCTTTTTTTCGGTTGTTTGATGATCGTTTTGCCCCCAGTTTGAGTCCAAAATTCCCTTTTTGCCCATTCTCACCTAATTTATGACAAAAACAATTATTTAGAGGGGTAAATAGATAATAATATATTAAAACTAATATTAATTTAAATAAAATAAATTACACAAATAAAATAAATCAAAATAAACTACTCTAAATTAAAATTAAATAAAATTAAACTAAATTAACCTAAAATAAATTAAAATGCTCAAGAACATAGCTAATTTATATTTGTAAAAGTGGTAAAATAACTCTATTTTGTAGAGTTATCAAGTGCTGTGATGTTCAGTATAGCAAAGTTTCGGCCTAATTAAAGTTAAGGCTAAATAGGTTTTTTTTTTTTTTTTTTTTTTTTTAAATACCACTTCGAATTCCTTTCCAAGCTAGCTAGGTTGTGCTTCCATCTACGTTCAAGTGGACTATGCTAGCTAGGAACATATATATCCCCGTATCTCATTTGGCATTTTCCTTACCAATATTTAAAGATTTTCCAAACTACATCAAGAGCTTAAACAATATTTAAAAGAGAAGTCAAATTAATATTCATTACTTTCTTGAATAACTACATAAAAAAACGGAGAATCCTATGATGAAATACGAACGGAAAAAAAAAAAACAAAAACAAAAGAAAAACAAAAAGAAAAGAAAAGAAGAAGAAGAAAATCATATCAGCAGGCTCTAGTTTTAAAGTTTGTTAGCTTTGTCTGCTTTTTCATTTTGATTAGATCCAATATCATCCTATAAGTATTCATTTTATTTATATAAAAGAAGGATTAGTTACGTAATTATCCTTCTGTTTTCAGAAACTACAAAGGTATATTCTTTGATTTTGAATATTTTATTTCAATTTAATCTTTTGTGTAATTTGTGATTAAAAAAATGATAAAACGACATAAAAACCTATAATTAGTTTCTTAAAAACATTTTCAACATTTAGAAACATTAAAAAAAAAACTTAAACTTAAACTAAAACGACACATGAAGTTTCATAAAAAGATCTTTGTTTCATGCATTTTTAGATTTTAGATTATTTTTCATTTTTTTTTTCTCAAGAAGAATACATTTTTTTTGGAATAACTTCAGCTTTTCATCCACAAAATGCATGATTGACGAAATTGAAATGAGTTTTTCAAACTCAAATTATACCTTTGTAATTTCTAAAAATAGAGGGATAAATTGAGAAATAATTAAAACTAAACGGTATAACTATGTAATTAGCCATTAAAAAAAAAAAAAAAAAAAAAAAAAAAAAAAACTCCTAAGTTTCACACCTGCAAGAACATATCCTTCCGACACTTTGAACTAGCCCCAGCAGCATATTGGACCTAACATTCATAAACGTGCATTACCGATTGAAATACCCTAAAAGTTCTTAGAGGGATGAATTTGAAATTAGTTGTTAAATTCAAAAGATATATTATAGTTTTCAAAAACAGAAGGATGATCACATAATTAATCCTTTATCTATATTTTATATATATATATATATATATATATATAAATGTGATGAAGAAAGCAGCTGTGATGTGACTTTTATTTCCAATTATACCCTTTCTCTTTTGTTATTTTTACTTTCGATGTAATTTTTTTTCCAATTATGGCCGTTCTCTTTTTGCGTTTTTACTCCTCTTGGTCGTAGGCTCATTTGTAATTTTCATTTTCCAACTTTACTGTTTTTCATTAGTTTTTACTCTGTTATACGCTTTGGTCGGTTCCCCCTTTTTTGCACAGTTGCTCTATAAATATCAAGAGACATGGCGGAAAGGAGAAGGGAACAAGCAAACAACTGAATAAGGCGGTTCTTCATCGAGGGGACAGACCTAGCTTGCTAGGTTGTTGGTTCCCTTTTTTCCGTTCCTTCCTCTTCCAAGTTTTTCTCTCCCTCTTCAATTTTTGATTGGCTTTCTCTATTCTAAGATTCAATTTTCGCTTTCCGTTTCTTCCTCTTCTAAGTTTTTCTCTTCTTCTTCCATTTTTCTATCGCTCACTTCATTAACAATTTGCAATCTCCACGCATGTAATTGTACATGCATATCCCCTCTATCATTCAATATTCAATCAAGAAAATAGAAATATGACCCTTTTACTTCTTTTTTTATTCCTTAAAAATGACTTATGGCAATTTCTCCCAAAAAAAAATCAAAAAAATGACGTGTAGCATATGCAATTTTTATGTCATAAATTTATCCTTTCTTGAAAATTGTCCTGATAAATATTGTCCAGAACCAAACGTGGCCTGGCTCGGTGGCAATGCCTACGTGCCAACGTTAGAACCTCAATAATAATGTAGTATTTATAAACGAACTTCTTGTTAGAGAGAATATTATCTCTTATTGGATAATAGAAATAATAAAATCCCATATTAAAAAAGCACAAACAAGCATAATAGTATAAATTAAAATAAGTAAAGTGTAAGAATTATTAGTATGTATTGAAGACTATGTTACTATGGTGCACGCAGTCGGATTTGAATGATTTCAAATTTAATTTAATCTGTTAGTTGAATTATTATAATCTAATGATCATAATTAAATTCTGATGATCAACGGGTATGTTTGTTGAAACAGATATTTGTTGTAACTTTTCATGAACAGACATATCAAATGCTACAAACCTCCAGTTTCTGATATCAGTTCATATCTTATTCTGGAATTTAATAAGATTGGTACTTATTAAATTCGTGGGTTTGCTGTATCTTAGAGGTAAATTGCCACAACACCCGATAACAAACTGTTCGTAGTGGGGGCAAATAAAACCTTAGAAAAAGTAATTCCTACGCCTCAAACCCTTTGATTTTCTCTCTTTTTCTGTTTCGTTTCTTTACACCCAAACAATTTTCCACCACCCACTGGTTTCACCACTTCTTTGCCCTAATTGCGAAGACATTTCCTTTTCAAGCTAAATAGTACAAAGCTAAAATTTGAACCTAGAGGAGGACCAAACAGTTTATCTTACTTTCCATTTCTTATTTTATTTTGAAAGTAACGCTTCTTTAGACTTTTAAAAAAGATCTGATAAGCATGCATGCAGGTCTGCAGAATATATCTAAACTCTTAAGATACTGATCGTTACTTCTCTTCTTAAAAAGAGAGGCAAGTAAATTTTTTTTTTTTATCCTCTGATTAATTCTATATAATTAAATTTATAAAAGTACAAACTCTGAAAATGATATTCAATTAATTAGCAAAATACTTATTACAAGTCAAAATTATTCCCCCTTCCTTGACACGTGTGTTGTTATAATATGTATTATGTATATAACAAATGATTACGGACATTATCTAGATGTTAAATACCACAAACTAAAAAAAAGTAAGCTCTACCTATATGTTTCATGGGATTTACCTTTATCAACAACACCAGTGCCTATAGGCTTTCATTCTTATAACAACGAGGTATATTTGAAGGCTACTTTCAAAAAAAGATTTGTGACTCAATTTTCTACTTTCCGACTTTTCTACGAAAACAATAGGTTTTTTAGCTCAATTTCCTTTCATTAATTAGTTGTTTATTACTCCTTTGTAGATGACTTTGTATCATTTTGTTTTCTATACAAATTTTAGTAGGATGAGAAAATGATAAGAGTGCAAAAAGAATACCGACTTAACTGAGATATTTTGACACACTTACTGATTTTTATTTCCATAATTTATAAAATTAAAATAAAAATAAAAATAAAAAAAAACCGGTGCTTATAGCATTAGTGACAAAAAACCAAAAAATAGAAATAAAAGTAACAAAATTGTTGACATTTAATTAGGCTTACAGTAGATAGCACATACAACTTTTTCAGAATCGCAGCATAACCAGTTAAGAATGAACTGGAAAAAGCTGGAAAAAAAACGACAAAAATCAAATGAGAAAATAATACAAATAAAGACTCCTGACTGCCAAATTTGATGAGATATATAGAACACAAAATTTCCAACATAAACATATATTTATACACACAAACACACACACACACACACAAACACACACACACACATATATATTTATAAACCCCGAACAGATAAGCCATAAAAGATTAATCCTTCTTGGAATATATACTAGTACTAGAGTTGGAGTGACGTTATTTTAATTAATACATAATTTTGGCAGTCATTTAATTTCCTGAAGCCATTAATTAATTAATTGGCACACTGGAAATTACAGTCGGAGAAGGCTGCTGAAGAGAAACTCTTGTGCAATTCCGAGAAGCAAGTTGTCGTCTTCGTCGACACTCAGGGGTCGTCGCCAGCTCGACGAAATCGTCATCATCGTCATCATCACCTTCAATGATAGCACTTACTAAGATTTCTTCCTCATAAATAGTCTCCAGTGATGTCTCAATTTGGACCCTGGAGAAAGCAAGAACCCTAGCCGGCGCAACCGCAGAGAACGGCGTCATCTCGGACTTGCAAGGCATGATCGGGTTGATTTTGAGGAGTGCTGGGAGTACTATCACCGGGAAAGCAATTGGTGACACTTGAACTTTGGTCATTTTTCTTTTTTCTTGGATTGGATAAAAGGATATAATAATAAGAATAGTATGATAGGCATGAAATTTTGAAGAAAACTCAAGCTGGCTGTGAGTGAAAGTTGGTGTCCTAAAGTTGATTTATATAGAGGTGGTGTAAAAATAATGTCCCGGGATTTCCAAACAATGACAAGATTGCCATTTTATGGGTAGAAATATTTTGTTATCTAATTAGAGAATATTTTCCAGCTCTTTCAAAGTTTGGTCAAATTATTGCTTTCTTTTCAGGCGAAGTTTCCAAACACTTGTCCGAAAAAAATAATAATAATGATGATGAAGTTTTCAAGCAATTGCAAATCTAGATATTTTTACTTCAAAAAAAAAATCTATATTTTTTTGTCTTTCTGAATAGAGCTACTGCATTATTAGAATTGATTATATATATATATATATATATATATATACACTTTCCAATTAATAGATATTTCAAAAGTAATCCGGCCGAACTCTTTAATTAATTTTCTACTCAACTGAAAATTAACCAATATGACTTATTTAATGTGGTTGCCATGGAACCCTTTCTGAAAGCTCGTGGTTTAATTAGATTCCCATATGTACTAATATATGTTCTATGGTGTAATCATTGTATCAGTGTCGTTGTATAAGTTTATCGTAACATTTTCAACTTTAATGTTTAAAGTTTGTAATTTTATATTGTAAATATACAAGTCATCGTATTTTCTTAATAACTTAAATCTCTATCGTAATTTTTAACAACTTCAATGTTCAAAATTTACAAATATCACATTATATACACAAAATTTTCGTATTCCTAGCGCGTACGATGCGGGAATTCCTCTCCCAACAACATATATAGAAGAAAAATAAAATCATATGTTCTATACTTTTATGGATTTGATAATTTATGCTCTCTGTCAACATATAAAAAATTGTGCGCGTGAGTGAAAATACAAATCATTCTTCATTAACTTGGAGTTGAGAATTCAAATTTGTAGATGAACTCAACAAAATAAAAATGTTACTACTACTCCACGAAAATCGTTTGTTTAAGTACTGGTATTAGATCATAAACAAGATTAGAGTGTTGCTTGCTAATTGGTACGCACGCTATACGGTAATGCTTTCATAGTTCATGAGGCAACTAGTCATTTTGCAGGCAGCTTATAATGTTGCCTAGTTGGAACTGAACAAAAGTTGGCACACCTTTATGCATTGAATTAAAGTTTTGGTATCTAAGTAGAGCATATTTTCAGCTCCAATGAGTAACAGAGAGTAAGAAAAATATTTTAAAACATCAACAATAAAAAACACCACAACTAAAAAAAGTGAGTTTCAAAAGTGGGATTCACTTTTTGATTTATGATAGACATGACTGATGTCTTCTAACATTTGTTCGATGGATAAAGTTTAGGTCATACTATTGCCGTCTTTTTAAGCAATGTTTCCAAGCACTTATCCACCAAAAGAAAGAAAGAAAAAAAATATTCAAAGAAATCTTTTTTTTTTTTGTCTCTATAAATAAAACATAGTGATATTTGTATTTTTTTTTTTCCTCCTTTGTTGACTTTTCAATTAATAGATATATTTCAAAATTAACATACCTCATTAATCTTAAATGAGTTATTAGCTAAAATAGTTCCTGAACTCTTGAGAATGTGACGATTTGGTCCCTTTTTTTTTTAATTTTGACTGAGATAACCCTAAACTCTCTAAATATTGGCAATCTTAGTCCTTTCCGTCTAATTCTATTAAATTTCTAACGGAATAAGTCATGTGTAATGCATGTGACGTAATTTCTAAGGGTATTTAATAATTAACAATAATTATTTTTAAAAATATAAAAATAAAAAAAAATCATCTCTCTTTTCTCTCTCTCTCTCTCTCTCTCTCTCTCTTCATTTATCAAAAACCAAATCGACGATCAAGGGGTGCGTCCAGTGACCTGCGAGTGTTCGGCAACCCGGGGGGGGGGGGGGGGGGGAGCTGGGTTTTGGGACTGCGTTCGGCAAACGGTGGGAGCTATCGGCGATGGAGAAGAATGAGGGGGCTAGGTTTTCTTGGGGAGGGGGGGGGTGGTGCGAACGACGGGTCACAGAGAGCAAACGTGTGACAATCATCAGTCCCTAAAAAGAAAGGGTAAGTTATACAATCCCACATCGCCTGGAAATGGATAAATGTGATAGTTCATTAGTAACGACCCTTGCCTCTTTTTGGTATGATATTGTCTGCTTTGGGCCTCATGCCTATACGTTTTTGCTTTTAGGCTCACCCCAAAATAGAGTCCAACACAAAATCACAGTGACCCAACATGATTTCAAAATTCATATCAATTCAGGAAAGCAATATAAATTCCTATAAAAATTATAGATCATAGAAACCATGTATAATGTCTCATATAAAATTTGGGTCCCTAATGTATTATGAATGTTGAGATGAAATTCGTTTTCTTTTATTGTCTGAAAATTTGAGGACCTGGATAGATTTGTGTAGTGAGTTTAGAAAACCCTAAAACCCATCTTAAAAGTGTTATTTAGTTCTATAAAAATTTGTGGTGATGGATATATGTGTTATTCTTAACTAGTAAAAATTTGGGATTGATTTGATGCTCCTATTATACAGTAAAAATATCGGTATAGCTTACTGCCCCTTTTAAATTATTTTCTTTGCTTCCTCCTTTAAAAGATTTCTTATGTGAAAATCTAAGTTTATAGATGTAAAAGTGTTCTATCACATTCTTTAACTTTTCACCATGGTTATCTATTTAATTTTATATTTTTATCTATGGTTTCGTTTAAAGTAAATCACAGTAAAAAAAAGAGTACATATTCGGTTTTTATATTTTTGGTGCATGAAGTATTCTTGTTTTCTAAATAAATATATGCACTCATAATAAACAAACTATTGGAATTTAAGGGCACATAAGTCGTCGGTACTTGGAGGACATTATCACTTGCTATAATGTTACTTTTGCTTTGAATTCAGGTAAGTAATCCTACTTGATTTTACTTCTTATGTTTAAATGTTTTTTTTTTTTTATGAAATTATATGATCATGCGAAATGTCTAAATGTTACATTCCAAGTTTATGAAAGAAATGTTTTAAAAAGAATAGGTGTGTATTTATACTGGAGGGCTAAGTGGGCAAGGGACGCGGGGGACCGGCAGACCCATCACGAATGAATGAAATGACTGATAAAAGGTGGTAAATACTTGAGATTGAAAGACCAAGATGGAAAAGCCATAAAGACTGAAAACGATGTACGTTAATACCTGAGGTTGAAAAACTAAGATGGAAAACCAGTATTGACATTTCTTTTATTGACCAAATTTACTAAACAAGTTCCGCAAAACCATGGCCCACTGGTTACCGAAAGTATAGGCATGACACCGAGTGCTCTCAAAGTTTTATAACGAAAAGTTTTAATTAAAGTATTGGATATTTGGAAAGAAATGAGCATTTATTGAATTAATTACAATTATCCTATATATGCAGTATGGTTTACTTACTGAGATTTAGCTCACTAAAATATTTTTCTAACATGTTCAAATGATGAGTGATCGGACGGCAGTGAGGCATGACATCTATAAAAAAAAATTCCACTTAATTAAATTTATATGGAAAGCGATTGGTAACATTTACTAACCTAATTAAATATTAAGCTAGTGCTTTATTATGAACTATCACATATATACATTCCTAAGTAATCTGGAACTACACAGTTTACTATTTTCCTTCCAATGACTGATGACTGTCACAAAAGGGGGGAGCCAACAGCTGGGCAGTAGGGATTAAAGGGCTGGGGTTTTCTAATGGTGGGATGGGGCACGAACATTGAGGTGAACAAAGCAAAGGGGGCAATGGTTGGGCGGTGGAAGGTGAAGGGCTGGGTTTTCTGTTGGGGTGGGGGGTAAGGGCATGAATGGTGGGGTGGAGAGGGCGAACGTGAGGCAGAGAGAGCGAGAGGGAGTAAAGGACAACGGCTGGGCAGTGGGGGTGAGGGGGTTGGGTTTTCTAAGATTTTTCGAAGGAAAGGGAGAGAGGAGGCTTTTTTCTTTTTACTTTTTTTTTTTAATGTTATTGGTGTGAATAAGGGTATTTTCATCTTTTCATAATTAATTGAGCTCATTGATGGTCACATAACTCATTCCGTTAGAAATTTAACGGAATTGGACGAAAAGGACTAAGATTGCTAACATTTAGAGAGTTTAGGGTCATATTGGCTAAAATTTAAAAAAAATGGACCAAATCATCACCTTCTAAAGAGTTCAGGGAGCATTTTGACCAATTACTCATCTTAAATTAATTTCTGATTTTGTACTCCTCTGAAAGTTAACCAAGACGACTAATTGTAAATGGTTTCCATGAAACCCTTTCTAAAAGCTCTTGGTTTAGATTCCCATATATGTACGAATATATATGTATCTATGAACACTTTCCTATCCAGAAGCCAGACAGGAACGATAATTGTAATATTCTATGATGCATCTTGTAACTATTATTTGATTTACATGTAACTTTTAATTTAAAATCTTGTAACATGAACTATTTAACATAATTAGTGCAAAAGACAAGTATATAGCACTGAAAAATATAACATTAGAATCAATTAGTTGTTACAATAACTCAACCAAAAAAAAAGTTACAAATGTCGATGGATGCTACACAGAAGAGCTCCCGTATACATGTGCTCTATACCATTATGCATTTGACAATTTATGCTCTGCTTGAACATATGTACATTGTGCGGGCCAAACAATATCACTCTTTAACTTATATTTCACTTGGATCGTAAGTTAACTCATAATTTAAATAGTAATTTTAAACTTTTATAAGGAAAAATATCAGTAAAAAAAAAGTTTTGAAAAATTAGGGTTTAAAACGGTATCAAACGGAAGCTTAGATTTCTCGAGGATTCGAATTTGCAGATGTTCTCAACAAAATTAGAATGTCCCTAATCCAGGAAATCGTACGTTTAGATCAAAAACAAGAATTTTATTACGGTATTGCTTGCTAATAGTTACGTATGTGGTAATGTTGCCTTTGTTGGAACTGACAAATATAATGTCAGTATAAAGCTGGCATACCCTTTTTGCATTAAATGAAAGTTTTGGAGCCATCTTATTTAATTTTTTTTTTTTTTTAAAAAGACAATGAAAAATGCAAAATTTTGTTGGTACACTCGATCTTCTTCACATATATCACCGAACAAGGGAATTATTGTGGCTGAGACTTTGATCTAAAATTCGAATGCCAATGACTGTTTTTTTTAGAGTAATCGTTCTGCTTTTCTTTTAAGAAATAAGACTGTTAATTAGGACTTTAACGAATATTTCTTTATCTACAATAATCGTTCTAATAATTTATAATGCATATGTTAATACCAATCACTTTCTTTTCATTGATTGTCATCATAGAATAAATAAATAAAGATATATATATGTATATATATATATATATATTCTTGTTATAGCTGTACATACGTGGGTTCGATTTTTGGTCAGGACGGCGGATCGTCGCCTTCATCACTGAATGCGTAGTGATGGATCGTTATCCTTTTTCCTTTTGGAATATTAATATGTCCCTCAAAAGAGATGATCAGGACTATATATCCATTTTTTAAAAAAAATAAAAGGTACTCTTTTGGCTTTAATGTTGAATATTTTGGTGTTATATATTTATATTTTCATCAAACTCATTTGTTGTACCCAAGGATTGAAAAATCGACATTTTCACTGATATTTTCGTGGAAATTTTCATATTTTGGAAGAAATAAGGGTATCGTATTTTTTCCGCATAATATTCACAAAATTTCCATGGAAATTTTCGTAAATATCGATTTTTTATGGAAATATCAATTTCCGTTAAAAATGTAATAGTAAAGGACAACATATCGTGGAAATTTCCGGAAATTTTCATGGAAATATCGACAAAATATCCGTAAAATATCAGTCTTAATATAATTTTTTATCTTTTAAAATAATAAAATTCAATATTTTTTTAAATTATATATATATATATATATATATGAATAGATAGTATAGATTGAGAAACATGTGGCATGTCCAAAATTATATAAAATAAGTATTCAAATGTCATATTTTGGTACTGATGTTGTTTACACTAATAAGATATTGTAAATACTTTTAAACATTCTAAAAGTTCTTTTAATATTAATGTTTTCTAATTACCATGTATGAAACAATGAATGTCATCCACCTATATTGTATTGCGTTTCAATGATTTTACTTAATTGGTGAACGTCAACTTATCGTTTACTGTATTATACTTTATTCTTACCATGTAAATGTAAATTTGTCAAATACTTAGAATTTAATTGAGAGTTTCATTTAATTTATGTATTATTAATTATTTTAAAGTTTCATAAAATTTTATTTAAAAATTTAGTAATGAATTTTTATATTTTATATCAATGTTTACTGATATCGATATTTCCGTCAATATTTCCGTAAAATTTAAATATTGATATTTTTGTAAATATCGATATTTTCATCATTAGTTGTACATAGCTTTATGCATTAAATGTACTTTGTTTGCCCTATTTTTTACGGCACACGTATGACATGTATGTGTGGTTGACAGTAACTCTCACATTGGCGGTGGTTGTACTCAGAGTTTGAATGTGACTGGAAAATTCGGATGTATGCGTGTGTCAGTGTGTGTGTATATATATACGGAGTGAAAAAAACGATGATGATCTTAAAACATTAATCTTGGTTGTCTGTAATTATCTTTTTGCATCATGTCATATTGTTATAGCATGCATAAAACTCCACTGATTGTTATATGTATATAGTAAGCAATTTCTACTCCAAGGGGTTTTTTTTTTAGGACCATTAGATTTATAAATTATGTATCAATTTTTTAAGTGATATTTTTTAGATTTAATATTGGGTAACGTATTTGTAGTTTGTAACTATGAGCCAGGTTAGATAGGTCGGCCCGTAGCCCGCTTCTTTATCCCATAGGTTGGCCCGGCCCTATCCATATAGAGATAGAGATCAATTGTTTCATGACTCTTTCTACCGTCGGTCTTTATTTTTACAAATTGTCTACTTGAAGAGTGAGATTGTATGTTTGAAATATGTAGATTTTCAAGGCATAATTGGTTGTCTGTATCTATATGGTATTGTATCGAATTAGGTGTGTGGCATTGTATCGTATTATGTTGTGTTAATATAACACAATAAGGGAGTTTGGTGTCATAAAATATTAAGTTGTATATAATCTAAAACCATATTTGGGGCTTTGCAGTGTTACAATATTAAGGTCAGGCAACAACCCCGACCCGCGATAGGGACGACCCCGTCACTGATCACAGAAGACGCCGATCTCAGGCCCAGGCTCAAGCTAATCCTAACCTAGCCCAGGCCAAGCCCAAGCCCCAACCGACTCAGGCTAGCCTCGACCCTGAACTTGACCTTAGTCGTTGTATGAAATGATACAATACAATAACTGAAAATGTTTAATATTAAATAACACAATACTGATTGTAGTAATTTGTTTGTAATACAATACAATAATTTTACCCACCATTATATTATTGTAAAATAATATGATAAAATACTCTAATACGGTTCACTAAATATGCCCTTAAGATTGTTAGCAAACTGTAACAATACTATTGATTCCCTTTATCTCGCAGGAAAAATTAATAGTTGTTAAAGGCTTAGGTCATCTTCAGTATATATGTCCATGTAACATTATTCTACTTTGTATTATTATATTTATTGCTATTTGTAACGTTATTTTTATTTTTTATGATCATTTATTAAGCTTTAAAACTTGTAAAAATAAACTTTTAGTATTTTAAAATTTTGATAATAAAGTACTTTAATGACTAGATTAAAAAGTCAACATATCAACTATTAAGAACTTTCGAGAACTTTCCTATCCGGTAATGTAGGATTGCCGGACGGGAGAAATTTCCTAAGAACTTTATTGGAGAATACTTTTTATTTTTTATCCAAATACCATAATTTTATTGACCCATCAGTTAACACTCAATTGGAGATGCACTTATGATTGAGCGCATCTTACACTACACAAACATTTTTTATTTAAGGGTTCAAGAATTTAAGATTAGTCGTGGAACCATATTATACATTGAGCAGAGCAGGTGCCCAACTTTCAACCTTTAATTGTGATCCTATGAACATAAATAGGGGTGGGCACAAGATCCAGTCATCCAATGCATCTAATCGAACTGATCAAATCCATCCAAAAAGATTTAGATATCCAAATATTATTAAATTGGACTTGAATGATAATTTGACTCATCCAATTAAATTGGATTAACTTATATTTTGTATAAAAATATTTTATAATATACATTATATAACATATTATTCACTTTATTTCTTTTTTTTATTTGTTCGCTTAATCTTTTTTGTCTTTCTCTGCTTATCCCCTTTTTTTGGGCCTTAAAAAAAAAACCATTACCTTATATTCTCTCTCACAAATTCAGAAGAATCAATGTCCTTTTCAAAAAACAACAACAACAAAAAAAACCCACAAAAATACCTCACATTTTTATTAACTTAAATTTTTTACTTTATGTAGTATTTACTATGTTTGGTGATTTGATATAGGGTTTTTTGTATTGATGCACCCTAAATTTATCGTAGAGTTACAATTTACACCCTAAATTTTTAGTTTTGGCTATTTGCACTCTAAAAACTTATAAATCTATAGCAATTTACACCACATTCATAAACAATGTTGATTTTTTAATGAAAATTAGTACTTCACTTACTTATAGATTGTTAATTAAAAGCATGAAATTTCATTTTTAATCAATGTTAACCCACAACATTTATATTTAGAACAAAGTTAATTTAAACATTTCTGTTTTGATAAAACTTGATTAAAGATCTTAAATTCAATAAATTTGAGTTTAACCTAGATAAAATGATTATTTATTTCATGAATTAACAACCCATGTATAAATCACATGTCAATTTCCTTCAACAGATTTATATTATTGTCAATGGGGTGAAAATTGCTATATATTTGTAAGTTCAGGGTGTAAACTGTCAAAAATAAAAATTCATGATGTAAATTGTAACTCTACGATAAGTTTTGGGTGTACCAATATAAAAGGCCTTTAATATATTATTATATGATGAATAATGGACCACGGAGAAGTAAATTCATATGTACAAAACTTTATTTGTATTTTTAGTAGGTTTTAATAAGTTTTTATGAAAAGATAATTATAATCCAATCTAATTGGATGAGTCAAATTATCATCCAAGTCCAATTCAATAGTGTTTGGATATCCCAATCTTTTTGGATGGATTAGATCGATTCGGTTCGGTTGGCTTGTTTTGAGAATATTTTAAATTTTAAGATTTATTTATTTAACACATTTTAGTGCAGTTAATGTTTTAAATGGCATTTAACATAGATTGGAAAGGGTGTTCTTGATATTTTAAAAAAATTTGACCACTTCAAATGATATTTTGCAATTGATTTTACAAATAAATGGGGTGTTCTTCACACTTGTGTAATGAAAAGGACAAAAGTGATTAAAGTTGTAAAATATGAACCAGGTTGAATGGGTCAGCTTATAGGCCCGTGGACCAGCCCAGCCTACTAAACACCCGGGCTGAGTTGGCCTGACTCTGATATTCGGATTAGGTTGAGTCGAGGTGTAGGTCTGCAGGTCGACCATGTTCGCGTAGGCACTTTTAAATATTTTTTTTAAAATTTTCAAGTACAACCACTAAATTTTTTACACACACACACACCAAAAAAAAAAAAAATTGTTTTGGAAGATGGGATGAGAAAGGAGAGAGACAAATGAGAGATTGAGAGGATTTGATAAAATGCTTTGTTTCATAAAGGAGAATTGTATTAACACGGGACTCACCATAAATCTAGTCACAGTGACCAGTTGGATTGTACCCATGCAAGGGGAAAAGATTTGTCCCATGTTATAAAATTATTCAATTATTAAAGGGAGATGTGTGAAAAGTATGATTTTTATCACTTTTGCTCTAACATCTGTTTTTTGATAACATACTCCCTAAACTTTGATTTTGACAATTTACAATATATCTAATTTTAGTAAATACACTTTCAAAAAAAATTTAGTAAATACAATAATACCTTATTTTTTATTAAGGTTCTATTTGTTTATCCATTTCGAACGAAATTTTTCATATCAGTGTTTGTCTTTTTCTAATAAGTCAATAAAAATTATAATTAGTTTTGAAAAATCAGTCAATTTTAATCTAAAAATTCCATTTAAAACTCAAATACCAAACGCAATAAGTTATCACTAAATTAAGCATTTTAATTCTGAAAAGTTGGACTAGGGGTTTAAGATATTACAATTTAAAGCCCCTTAAAATAATTTACTAATAACAACTAAGTTTAATCACTATAGCCTTGATGATCCTCCAGTAATCTTTACTATAAGTAAGTAATTATTGGCCAAGTGGGTCCTACCAACGTTGAAAATCAATGCCACTTCATTTGAAAGGAGTGGACCAGATCTCCCTCATTAGATTTTCGAACGTTAGCTTCATTTGGATCCCGGTCCCATCTATTTAACTCCCAAAAAACCTCCTTTAAAAAAACTAGCCGTTATTCTCCCTCTCCTCTCTCTCTCTCTCTCTCTCTCTCTCTTCTTCCTCTCTCTAATGGCAGCTTCTCTGGAGACACCCTCGCCTACCCACATCCAGGTTTTCTACTAAATTCTTTCTTTTCTTTTATCTTACTTTCTGGGAATTCATTTTCTCAGACATTTCTTTGGATATGTAGGAACCGGCGAGCTCCTTAAAGGGGTCTCCTCTGTTTAGTCCCTCCTCCGACAAGCGATTCTGGAGCGCTCTCCGAAGCCGCATCGATGCACTTCTTGAGGACCCGAACTCCAAATTCCCAGCTGGGAAACTTTCCCCGTCTCTTGATTGCTCTCTTATGGTGATTTCAGCTGTTTTCTCTGCTTTCTGATTTTTTTTAATATATTTTCGGTACTGAAATTGGACCTGATTATTGGGTTTTCTGAGATTTTGAGTTATGTATAATTATTATTTCTCTTTCTTTTTTTTTTTTGTTTTTAATTTTTCTTTCTCTGTAGAATGTTCGAGATTCTGGGCGTGCAAAACGGTTGAAGGAAGATGCTTTGCTTTTGATTAGAGGGTTTGACTCTGTTGCTCACACACTCTCTCAGCTCTCTAACAATTTGGATACTGCTCTTCAGGTTTGAGTTTTTTTTTTTTTTTTTTCCTCGAGAAAATTAGCTGGATTTCATATAAGTTTTCTAGTTGAAAATTATTTTCAATCAGATGACTAGTATAGGTTAAAAGATATGTTGGCCAGTGACATTCTTTAAAGAACAAAATCTGCCCTCAACTTTGTCACTCAAATCAACATGCTGTCACGAGACGCTAAACTTGAGAAAAGTGACAATGTTGTTCGATCCATCGATTTCTATAAGTTTGAATCCTGGAAGTGTTTTTGTATTTTTAGTAATTGGGAGCCATAAGCCCCATACTTTAAAAAAAAAATCGAGAAAAGTTGACACTAGTGACAAAATCCAGCGGGAATGTTTGTAATTTGTCCAACTAATTTAATCAATGTGAGTTTCATACGAATATTCATGGTTAAGTGGCAGATTTATTCTGCATTGAGGCTAATTTTAACTAAACAAGATCTATATTTCTCTCTATATAGGGAGCTAATGATCTAGCTAAACCGCCCACCTTAACGGAGATATTCCACAGCAGCTCGAAGAAATCGGAGTCAGAGAGTAAAGAAGAGGATCCAGGAAAACAGCAGAATGGAGGAGAGGAGACCAATAAAGGATTGAAGAGAAAGTATGATCATTGCTCGGAGGATCAAGGAGACGACTCAAAGAATGAGAAACCGCGGGATCCAAAAGATGGGATGCTTAAGAAAGCCAAAAACGTTGGTTTTCTGCTTCTTCTTCTTCTTTTTCCCCCCTCTTCCATTCAAAGCCTAAACAAGCTAAATGGTTTCTGTTTCCACTTTTTTTTTTTTTTTTTCCCCCCCTCTCGTGCAGCTTGCGGTTTCCATGGCGACAAAAGCAGCTTCACTTGCAAGGGAGTTGAAGTCGATTAAGCCGGATTTATGCTTTATGCAAGAGCGATGCTCACTCTTGGAAGAGGAGAATAGAAGGCTTAGAGATGGATTCTCTAAAGGGATAAGACCAGAGGAAGATGATCTGGTAAAATGTCACAAATGCTTCTTTTTCTTACCCAATATGCATCAAAAAACCAATCCTATGTTGTAGATGTAAGGGGATATAACATGACATTTTTTGGTAATCGGTATAGCATGACATTTACTCGGTGCAAGATCAGTTATTGGTGAAGGAACTTGAGTATTTATCTAAACATATATATGATTAGGCTTGAAAATTATCGATGGTTTGTCAAAAAAAATTTTGTGGGGGTGAACAGGTGAGGCTACAATTGGAGGCACTGCTGGCTGAGAAATCGAGATTGGCAAACGAGAATGCGAATCTGATAAGGGAAAACCAATGCCTCAACCAACTTGTGGAGTACCACCAGCTGACCTCCCAAGACGAGTTCTCTGCTGCTTCCTATGAACAAGTCATTCAGGGAATGTGCTTAGACTTCTCGTCTCCGCCGCCACCTATACCAGAAGAGAACGCAACCGATGAGGATGACAACGGTTCTGCTGAATGCTTCAGTACACCGGCTGGTAATCTTTTTAGCTTCTCTGACGCTCTCAACGAGTGTGATGATCACTGAAGGCCGACATTCTTTCAAATGCTGCCTGAGTTTTTTGCTTCTCCAAATTATTGTTCATTTTGGATTCAGAAATAAAATTTCCCTGTAAATTATCGACGATTAGTAATTTTGAGCAAGCAATCAACAATGTCTAGTATTCGTTCAATTACACTGTCTAGCAAAACTCGACAATCTATGAAGGAAAAATCACAATCATATATTAAATGATTTTCATTCAATACAAGGCAAATAAGTTGTTTTTTTTTTTTCGACGTTTTGCAATAAATACAGGTTTGTATCAGCATTGTTCATTTATTGGTTTAAAATAAAAACAAAAACAACCTTCTCCATTGTAATTGAATGTAAAAATAAATAAACAATAATAAACTTTAGTCATAACGTCTTCTTGCAACACTTTTAGTCATAATATTTTTATGTTATTGAATGTCACTTTACTCACAGCTTTACTCAAATGCATTTAGTCAAAAATTTCTGTTACAACTAAAATTTTTAGCCACAAAGTTCTTAGTCATCGAAACTTTTTGATGTGACAAACTTTTTTCCCCGACTAAAAATTTTATGGCTAACAGTTTAGTCACAAAAATTTTTTGTGACTAAAATGTAGATTAGTCACGAGGTTGCGGCTAAAAAAATATTTTGTCACAAAAATATGTTGTGAATAAAAGAGGAAGTTCCAAAAAATTTTAGAAAGCCAAAATACGAAACCCATTCAACACGCGCAAATTTGAGGATTATAAGGTGTGAAGGTAAAGAGAAACACATACTTTCTTATATAGAGTGGTTGGAGAGAGAAACTTTGCATTAATATTAAAGGAGCTTGTAAGTAACACAATTCCTCTTTTTTTTTCTTTTTTTTTTTTAACTTTTTTATCCTAAAAAGAAAAGGTTGAGCTCTTGAAAAACATCACCTTGGATAAAAGCTTTGGTCCCTAACACCTTTTTTTTTTTTAAGTAACAATTTTAGTTAGATACGATCCTAATAGAACAGATAAAACCATAGAACCAAAACCACACCATCCTACAACCTTAGGTGCAGTTTGGTTCTTGAATCAAATGTATTTGGTTGGATTTCAGTACATTTTCCATTAATTTTTCAGGATCGGATTGGGTTCAACCCTACCAAATAATAACTTTCTTATATTTCTTACTAAAAAATACTACGTCTTTGCTTTTGCTTTTAAAGGAAAAGGAGTGAAGGTGAAGGTGAAGGTGAAGGTGCACTGCATGAAGCGGAGATTGAAAAGGAGTAGACGATGGAAGATTGCAACGGTATATTCATCATTCGCTTGCAGGTGTAAGCCATTCGATCAACTTCGGAGGCTGCTTAGATTAGAGGAGATAAAGGATTATGGCTTGAATCAAAAGGATGAGAGTGTTGCTGAGCTTAGTGTATGTGTCTTCCATGGTAGGCAAACTTGAACGGATTCGGGTGGTGGAGCTCCGTCCTGAGGTCCTCCACCTTCATGTCTCGATCGTGTAAAGGTCTTGCCATATTTTGACAGAGATATGGGACTCAAGAATCAGTGTTTTAGAAGGTTTTGAGAGAAGAGATGGAGGGAAGTGAGATTTAAAGAAAGTTAATCATTGGTTTACTCATTAGACACAAGGTAAATCGGTGGTTTACTTGATTCTTTTCAATTTTTTTTTTTTTTTAAAGAAAATAGGGTTATCGAGATAGAAGTTAGCATACCTAGATAATTTTGGGAAGTTAATAGTTTCTCATATAATATATACATATCTCACGAAGTGGATTGTCCAACCCTAACTAATGGCGATCTGAATCTAAACATTTAACGAAAAGAATGAGCGTCCTACCAACTCATCTAAATAACTTAATTCTTTTCATTTGGTTCTACTTAGAAAACGAAATTACAGATGGAAAAAAAAGGGTCAGCCATAGGTTTACTTATTAGATATATAAAGTAAATCGCTGGTTTATTAGTTAGAGCAACGCATTGGAAGAGTCACGTCGAATGGTTCAACACTTGAGCGAGATGGAGAGAGAATTAGTGAAGGATGAAGGAAGAACAGTTAACCAATGTTTATTTACCGATCCTAACTCCTAAGAGTAGAACAGTTATTTTACTTTCTCGGGATGGCTTCAATACTTGTACAAAAGTGATGTTCATCCAAGAAAAAAGTTACAAAACTAGGAACCTCGCATGAGAAGTTGTATACGCACGCGGCAATATTCCAAAGAAAATGGAGGTAGCATTTAAAATATATGTGCGTGTATATATATATATATATATATATATATATATTCTCATCTATGTCCCGAAATTTTAGGGTCATTTTCATTTTGTCCCCTTAATTGTAAAAACTCCAACTCTATTTTATATAACTCATTTTATTAGTATTTTAGTTAAAACAGACGGAAAAATATGAGAATTAGTCTTACTAAATCCCTTCTATTCAGAAATCTATTAAAAAAAAAACTAAAAACTAAAAAAATTCTCTTTCATCAAAAGAAGCAAAAAAAAAAAAAAAACATATGTTTTAATGTAATAAAATTGTCATATATGGTCGGTCTTCATTCAACCAGGAGGGAAAAAAGCCAAAACAGAATAAAGCTTGTAAAATTGAATAAATAAGATAATTTTAAAACCATTCCATGTGTTCTGTGTGTGCGTGTGTTTTTTTTTTTTTTTTAACAAATTTAAAAATATTCTTTATATTTTCTAGAATAGAAGGGTATCCATATTTGTAAATTCTAACATAGAAAATAAGGGGAGAATTTCACATACCCCTAGAGTACCTAAAGTACACACATATGAATATGTTCCCAAATATGCATATCAAAACCTTATTAGAGTACAAAATAAGTATTCGCTCATCTTCTAATAGCTTAAATGTATAAAATGAATTTATACTAAGATCATCTTCTTTTTTTTTTTTGGGACAATCTAAGATTATCGTCAAAGTAAATAATGTTATATTTGTTACCAAAAAAAATTGAAAATAGTGTACTTATCCTATTTTGTGTTATAATGCATAATGTTATTTGTAATGTGATATATACCTGTTGACATTATTATTAAGCTTTGAAACTACTAAAATTAAACTTTAATTTTTTTCTGGGAGTAAACTTTAGTATTTTAATACTTTGAAAATTGTCATATTGTACTGATTAAATAAAAAGGTCAAGGTATCAACCTATAGTAATTATTGAAATTTAGTATTTATTACATTTGGTAGTTAATTGCGACCAAATATATAGTGATTGCTAAATTTCATTGAAAATAGCATTAAATTAGAGAGTGATTTTCTATCCAAATATTAAAATTTGACTTCAACATATGAATTTAACGTTATACTGAAAATATTCTAACATAATATGCAAGCAAGAAATTTCAAGTTCAAATTCCTGTAATTATAATTTCGTTACTTTTTCAACTTTAATTATTGGCACATCGATAATTTAATAAACTGATCAACCAAAGCTTACTTTTATGCATAAATATAATGTTATTTTGAAATGATAAAGAATAGTTTTTTTTAATATATATATATATAAATAAATTTAGTGTTAATATGATAAAGAATACAGTTACGTGGACTGCTTGCCTATCATAATATATACAAAAGACGAATGGCTGTGCCACGCGCGAGGACTTGATCAAAAAGGTTTTAATTGTCGTTTGCAATTTTTGATTATTCTTGTTATTTTGAAATGATAAAGAATAGTTTTATTATAATATAAATGTTTAAAGTTAAGAATATAGTTACGTGGACATAATGTTTGCCTATCATAATATATACACAAGATGAATGGCCGTGCGACGCGCGAGGACTAGGTCCAAAAAGGTTTTTATTGTCGTTTCCTATTTTTTCATTTTGCCATGTCCATCATATAAAGAGCTTTGTCTATACTCTATAGTCTATAACCATCATTCAAGGATTCTCTGTATACATCTTCTTCATGCTTTAGATATATAGAAGACATGTCTGGATAAACACGTTTGAACTTTCCAACTTTTTGTGCTACCATAGAATAGAAAGTTAAGAGGAGAATTTATACAATGGTGCCTTTTTTAATATTTTTGGTTCAATTTCAATTATTTAATCTCAACTCTTGATTTTGGTGAAATGTCGGTCTATTTTCTTCATGTACCTCGTACAATTTTGTGTGAAATTCCCTAATACACCTTTATTGTAATTAAACAACTAAATAAAAGAAAAAAGAATAATTAACCCTCCGAAACAAAAATATATATATAGATTTTTGTTTGTTAATTCCACATCGACATCAAATTTAATGTCTACTCTTAACTTTAAATTCTCCTACAAAAGAAAAATATTAATATTTAATGTTAGAAAATTGTTTTAAAGCATCATATTATTATAATACTTATGTATTATTCGCGTACTCTCTTTTCATTTTTATATTATTCTTGTTAAATGTAACATTAGAAAACGCGTCTTACCCTCAATTGTAAAAAGGTCTATCCAAAAAATAAATCCATAGCTATGTTCTTCTTTAAGGAAATGCCATCATCAATATCAGATATATCAATCAAAATTCAAAAGGGTAAAATTAGAGTGGATTTACATGATAGTAAAACGTCCAGACACAGACAAGTTTGCCCTTTTTTAGTCAATCTTTATCCATTTAGGCAAGTGTTGTGTGGTACCTTTTTCTAGTTTAGTTTTCATCATCTCTCTGCCGGTTACGTTAGGGCTCTCTCGACATATTGCTTTCACATTTTCTTATCCGCACAGATGTGGAAATTAAAGAGTAGCAGAAAGATTATACAACAAATTTAGGCCCCAAAAATTACAGAACAAACCCCCCAAAAAAATCTTTGAGAGGAGTAAAAAAAAAAAAAAACTTCTCGATTAACATAAGATTACAAGTACAACTTTTATCGTATCAAATTAGATAAGATTTGAAAATTTAACAACATCTATAAAAATATGACGATTAAAAATAGGTATTTTTTTCCGTATCATATTAGAGAATTCTCAAAAAATTTACTTTTGTCAATTCTTGTGTACAAATGGAAAGGCACTTAAGATTGCCCAACAAATAGGGCACATAAAATTAGAAGGGGAATGTGGGTGGACCAGAAATTATGTAGACATATATATTCCGTTGAGGTAACTGTTCAATGCCATGGTCGAAAGGCAAGTGTTTGGAGGAAAAGTAAGGAAAAAGGAAAAATAAAATAAGATAAGATACAATTAAAAAAAAAATTGTGGTGACCCTTGGTGGGACTGAACAGACAAAGTCATAATGTGATGATTGAACGATTATTAATGAATTGTAGACCGCTTAAAAGTCTACTAATTCATTCATATTACTTTAAATTAAAAATTAGATTGAAATTTTCAACCAAAATGATGTTTTCGAATCCCAAATTTTTAGAAAAAGGGTTTTTTTTTTTTTTTAAGCCATAATGGACTGGTTTGATAGTCAGGACCCACATAATTAGCAATTGTAATGTGACATGATCCATAGCCGTATGAGTGATTACAATGTAAAATAACTCGTATCCGTATGAAATATTATGTGGTCCCAAAGAACAATATCATGTGCTTACGATTTTCATGTTCGAAATATTGGCATGGTTGAACCATGAAAGAAATAACGGATTAGTCCTTTTACTACACGCATTATTTTCTCTTTTAAACCAAAAAAAAAAAAAAAGAAGTAAGAAATATTCATGTATGAGAAATTTGTGAACGTATAGAATAATGTAATAAAAAAGTAAAGATTTTAAATACCAGAATCCTATTTTAAGTATGTGATAACATTGCTGTTCATATTTATGATTTTCATGAAGTAATGGCAGGTGAATAAATTAAGCAATCAATATGATATTGTTTCAGTGTCAACAAATTCATCTCATATGTATGGTTTTCGGATTTGATTGTGAAAAAATTTCATATTTAGTTTGATTGATTCTTTACACTTTAAATTCTTTATGCCAAAAATAATTTACCCTAATAAATCCTACAAAGCATGGTCAGCGAATAATGATAATAAAGAAGATGATAATAATGCACTCTATGTATTTCATTATTAAAATATTTTTAAAAAAATTCCGTGCACATTTCTTTTAATGCAAGGAAAATAGTGTATTTAATGCAGTATAATAATCATGTGCTTCGCAAGGCTCCAAATAAAATTGAAAATGCATTTATGAAGGACAGCAAGCAGTTAAGAGTTTTTTTTTTTTTTTAAATGAATCAACTGATCCAGAAAATAATTAATATCAAGATGTAACAGGACATTTCAATTAGATTGGTACCCACATTATAACATGTCCCGTACTAAGCCTCCCACTCGAAATTATTGAAAAATTAAAGAAAGCATAGACAAAAACAAAAGTGTATGAGAAAGTCCTTGTTAATCATGAATTCATTATCTTAAAAAAAATTAACAATAACAAGATCACCCTAATCAATCTCTCAGTAAAAGCGATCAACTCATGTAATTGGTTGAACCATGTGATCTTCATGTCCAATCCAATGCTCCAAAAATCTTGCAAATTTATCACCACTAATTTTACATTATCTAAATAATGAGAATTTAATGTGGCACGGTATTGACACTACAACCCTATCGTCAAAAGACAATTTTCATCCATTGAATCACGTGAAAATCATATAAAATTATAAATTATCGATAAGTTAACAGAATTTGATAAAAATCTGACAGTTAAAAACTGTATTATAGTGATAGATTATTTTCTCTTTTCATACCTATTAAGAATTTCTCCTCCAAATTGTTTGGTTTTTTTTTTTTTTAATTATTTTCTATGCTCCTAAACTTTAGAGTCATTCTTACTTTGTTTCTTAGAACTTAAAAACTCTCATTTTACTCCGATGAATTATGAATTAGTCCTATTGACCCTCTCTATTTGCATTTTCGGTAAAAACAGATGGAAAAGAGGGGAATTTAGTGTAGTAATGTTGTCGTTTTTTTTTTAACAGAAATCTTAATAAAAGGGTTTTAGTGGAATAAATTCTCTTTTTCCATACATTTTTAACCAAAATTCTAATAAAAAAATGAGACTAATTCAAAAATTAAATCGTAAGAAATTTTTAAAGTTCAGAATATAAAATAAGAATGACCCCTAAAGTTTTAACTATACATGAGACTCCGCGGCCCCCCCCCCCCCCCCCCCCCCACAAAACACCCAATTGCATTCATCATTATGTAATCACATTTTCCAGCCAGCCAAAAAAATTTTGAAACCTATTTTCCCGGAAGAAGCAGGACTGTCTAGAAAAAGACCACCAATAACATGACAATCAAAATCAAACCAAAATGCAAGTGAAACGTGGCATGCCATGTGAGTGGTCCCAGATGAGCTTCGGAAAAGTGAAAATTTGTAAGAGAGCTTTCCAAACAAAAGCCAAATCTTTGGAGATAATCTCATTTGCCATCCAAACCTTGACACATTGCCCAAAACCCATTTCTGGTTTATCTCTAATAAGTGTCTTGGAAACGTCATATTTTCCTTGCCATTAATACCAAAAGCTAGAGGACGGCACTAAATGCTAAAATTGAGATTAAGACTAGTACTAGTACTTCCCAAAATTTTAAGCCTCAGTCGATGCAAAGAAAGAAACTTGTAGCCCTATAAATTCCCATACATGGATTAACTTTATGCTCATCCACAACCAAAGAAAAAAAAAAAAACACCCATAGATCTCATTATTTCTTCTGAAGCTTCGAGAATGGCGAATGCACGGATAGCGAGGTTCATTTCCGAGGTTGCGCCGCCACAGTTTGTGAGCGTCATGAGGCATAGGACATCGAAGGTGTTGGACACCATCAAGGAAGAAGAGAGAGATGTTTGTGCAAGTGATTCTCCCATCACTTCACCACCAAAGGCCATGCCATCAGCTCATGCTTACTCTTATTCTTCGTCTTCTACTACTACCGCCATTGGTAGTTGTGTTAATTCCAGGTACTTTCTCAAGGAGGTGCAGAGATCTTTTTCCATCCTCAATCACTGAAAGACCTTTTTGAAGAGGGATCAAGCAAATAAAACCAGATGCCGTGAGGTCCTTCTCCGCTATTAAGGCTGCAGGCATTTTAGCTTTCCGTTTGAAAATGTCGTAACAGATTTGTATTGTATTGTACTGTATCGTATTGTATTATATTGGTTGTACAATTAACCTATCACGATGAGCAGAAAACCTTTCATATCTTGTTTCGTCTGTTTGTTCAACGACTAATCTAGTAGTACAATATTTATTAATCACCAAGAGCTTGTACCACTGTAAATGAAGTATCTGTCTCTCTTTCTTTCTTTTTTTTCTTTTTTCTTTTTTCCCGTCTGAGATAAGCAGCATTACTGTCTGAAACTCAGGAATGGAACTCTGTAATTGAGGATGGAATAAGAAATTTATGTTTTTGGAATTCCAAATGTTGTACATATAACTAAGTTATCGTCATCAAACCCAGATCAGTTGATGATTTGCAAGTTTTTCTATTATCTCGGTATACCAGAAGGCATAGTTGAATCAAGTCTCAAAATTATGGTTAGATTTCAAGCACAGCTAAAGAAACAAAAGACGGGCATAAGATAATAGATAATCTGACATTAAATAAATGAACTGTTTACAAACTGTAACGGACAAAAAAAACAGTGTTCTGATTATTTCTCCGAGTATTCTTGCTAATTTCTATTTGATTTGGTAATCTTCACCATGGAGACCGGATACAACCGAAGATACAAAAAGTATACTTTGTTCCATTTTATCTTGCAACTCTCATCCACGCCGATCAAATTCTAACCGCACAAGGTTAAATTCTCAGCATCTGCAGGTTAATTTCCACGTAACAAAAGATGCAAAATGTCGAATAACCAGAACAATTTCTGTCGGTTCAAGCTATTCTTTCGAAGGGTGAGTTCCACTTCTCTTCCCCACTCTAGACGACTTGAAACCGATTTTCCGCTTCTGGAATGCTTCCATCTCAACCGTCTCTTTCAATTTCTCAAGTGCTGTTACAGTGAAAAGAACAAACAGTTTAAACTGCTGGTTAAAAAAGATCTATTCCAGTTACCACTTGATGAACAAACAAAGAAATTCCGAAGATGAAGTCTTTGGGTTTTTCAATCATTCCTATCCAAGATTTTATGTTATCCACAGACCAAAACACAGAGAAAAATTACCAGATGTGTAAATCGAATGCATTGATTCAACAGAACTTGAAGGAACAGAATAAGCAGGACAAGTGTTATTATCCGCTTTCTGTAACAGCTTCTTGAAATGCTTGGCCTAACACACAAACAACAATAGTGTCAGGAAAAAATAAAAGACACCATTAGCCATCAAAGTGATCATTTGTTAGAAAACTACAAACAGTGTTCATCTTTTCTTCAAGAAGAAAATTTTCCTTTGTTTAATTATTTCTGTTGACAAAGAGCGGTACTAGCACGAAAAAACGTGGTCCAGCTATGAATTCCAGATACCTTTTGAGATTGTTCATTATACCCCGTGGTAGAGCTAGAAAATCTTTCCGGTGGGGGCACTATGAAAAAAGATAGAGAGAGATTTTTTTTTTTTTTTTTTTGGAACAAGGACACGGTTATATATTTTAATTATTGAGTGAGGGCACACTTATAACTTTTCATATAAATTGCAGGCATAACAAAAATTTTAGAAAAATGTTGCAGATAAAAATAAACTTTAAAATCTGAGTGGGAGCGGGAGCACATGCCCCCACTCATTTATACATGGCTCAAAAATTACGGGTATGGTGTTTGGAACCCATTAGGTAGAACTCATCCTTACAAAACTGGCTTGCAAGGGGAGGGGACCTAAGAGCTTATAAATCCACTATTTATCTTAAAATCTTTCCATGTGGGACAATTGGTATCTAACATATGGTTAACAAGAAAATTGTTGTTAACTTGGAATCAAACACATCTCAATCCAGTAAGTGAGCAAATAGAACCATCTAGGCCCAATTCCCAAAAACCAAACGGCTATAACTTCAAATTATTTCACTTTAGACAGACCTCAAGCCCAAAGCATAGTGAAATTTAAACTGCAGGTATGGATGAACAATACCAATGCATGGCTCTAATTAGTATATGCGTACCAATAAATCCTGACTCTGTCACTAGTTAGGAGAAGAGGGGTAAGGGGAGATCAGTGGCTGGGGGGAGGTGTTGGGGGCGCTTGAGATCAGCAAGTGTCGGGGTGGGGGAGCCTGGGTTTCTCAGCTCTCTCCCTCTCTCTCTCTGTTTTTTTTTTTTTTTTTTTAAATGTATATTGGTGTGGGGTCTTGTTTTAAATAAGGGTATTTTCGTCTCTTTGACGTACATAGAAAACCAGAGATCGAATTGTCAAAATGTTGAACTAGTATACTATATGGGAAAAGCAACCGGCCTACTTGTTACTCACACTGGCCCAGCAACTTGCTACCTTAGACACTGAAACATCTAGGATATATAGTATTCATAGAAAAAGGTTTTTGAAATAAATTAACACGTTCCCAAGTAGTCTCATAGAAATACAGCAATATTGAAGTCAGATAAGAATCAATAAGACAACATATAACGTACCTCATCTTTACTCAGCAAAGTGAAGCACCGTCCAGCCTGGCCTGCTCTTGCAGTCCGACCAGCCCGATGAATGTATGTTTTTATATACACGGGCATATCATAATTGATAACATTTTTCACCCCTTCAACATCCATTCCACGAGTCATTGCATCAGACGAAACAAGTACTTGTATCTCCCCTTCCCGGAATCCTTTTAATGTCTTACTGCAGCACAAAATCTCATCTTCACAATCTTTTACATAATAATTGTTGTTGTTATTATCAGCATAGTTATACCCACGTCACACGTGGCATGTGCCACCTGTTTGCTCAGTTATTCAAACAAAAGGAACAAACAATACACAGTTCACCATGGATGTTTCGAATCAAGCAAAACGAGGTATTACCTTCTAACAGACTGGCGTTGAAGGCCAGAATACTCCTTGATTTTGAATGGAAGATCATCGAAAAAGTTCAGTAACGTGCATAGACGATGAGTTGACTCCACTGATGATGTGAAAACAATGCACTTCTCTCCTTCCAACTTTTGCAGAAGAGCAACCAAATATAAAGGTTTGAGTTTTGTTTCACACATCTGCAAATAATAAATGGAACACTTTAGAACTACCAGAGAAAATAACCATCTCTTTAGGTATCCGTTAAAAATATATCGAAATAGAGACTCAAATTTATCACTTGATTTGTTCAGAAACTAGTGTAAATCACCGTATAGAAGTTAGCCACCACAAAAAGAAACTGCCATGGTAACGTAGACCAACAACCAACAAGATTGCAACATTTGCTTCGGCATGCATTTAGAAAGAAGTTTTAGACATGTTTCAACAACATCAATTTTAGGTTCAGTATCTCTGATCATCAGTGAATAAGTCAAAACTTCCACGGTAACTGATAATAAGTTTCAATGAATTTGCTAATAAATGAATAATGCATTTTTCTATGTGGATAAAGCAGTTTTATTCCTAGTCTTTTGTAGACCTAGACTATCTGCAGTTTCATCCCACGCAACAAGGATTCTTTGTTCATGATGAGAAGTAGGATCAAATGCAGAACACAAGCTCATTTTTAGTAGTTTTCACGAATTTGAAAGGAACACGAACAATGTTTAAAACGGTTAGAAAATAACCAAAAGAAATACGGCATACCAGTTTGTATGATTCTAGTTTCTCTGGAAATTGATAACGCCTTTTCCCAGTGGTCAAGAACAAAGGATGATGTAGATCAAGCTGAGAAAGCTTACTTGGATCCTGAGTCAGAGTAGCAGAGAGAACTATCTTTACAAGCCTTGGGTAAGGTTTACCTTTAAACCCCCTCTCAACACCACTGAAACGAAATTGAGGAACACTTAGAAACAGAAAAATAAACAAAGTTGACATTAAACCAAAATCCAGAGAAATTAAGGGCCCGTTTGGGGTAACATCCGGATATGGTGTTTTGGAGGTTGAGTTGGAAATGTGTATTTGGGGGGAAAACTTTTGAAAAAGTTATGTAATATAGAAAATAGTGCAAAAATTTGAAATGTGCTCAGCAAAAAATATGCAAAATGGATCTTGTCTTGTTCGTCTTGTCGTTACGAGCATTTTGACATAAAAAAACATCTCATTCTGATTTGAAATGAGAAAGTTATGGACCTTTAAAGTTTGAGTTTTTTGAAAATGGAAGAGAGAGAAAGTTTGATGTAGAGTTGGAAATTTGAAATCCAAAGCACTTAAAGAAAAACCGAACAGAGAAGCGATAAATATATCCCTACATCTAGATATTTTCATATTTTTCAATGTTGATATCAAGCTAAAACATCCTAACACCATATGCAGTTGAAAATAAATTGTAAACCATTCTCGTGTCAGGCTACAAAAATGGAAATTAAAAAATGCAGTTCCAGGAGACAAAAAAGAAAAGAAAAACCTCATTAAAGAACACTATTGGACATAGAACTCACGATCTCCTTATGGTTTTTAACGAACCAAGCGAAGAAGGTAGAAAAGTCTGAGCACGAGGAAAGAAACCTTCATCATTGAATCTAGTCAAGTGGAGTACAGTAGGCAGCCAAGATTGATATGCTTCCCTCAGTAGCCGATCTGTTTCATCAACAACCTGCAAATGCATAATCAATAACTCATAAAATGCTTCGAAATAACTTGCCTTGCAAATAATAAGTTTCTATATTTCGATAACGGAATTATCCATAACTTTCATCGCACAACCACCAGTGCTCAAGGAGAAAAAAGAACAAAAAAAAATCCTGGCATCAGCATTGGGCAGTTAATTAAATATTAGATTTGCAAAGAAAAGGAATCAAGATTTCTAAACAAATAATAATAATAACAGAAACAAGAGTTCCACTAAATTCATTAAAAACCAAAATTTGCAGCATACTGCTTACAAGGTAGCAAAGATGCTCAAGTGTAAAACCCTTGGTTGAATTAATATGGTCCATCAGCCTTCCCGGGGTTGCCACTAATATGTCCACTGAACTTTGAAGCCCAAGTGAAAAACCGTCCGGATCATAACAAACGCCCGCCTCAAGCTTAGGTCTCTTGACTAGTTGAGAAATTTCGTCAGCAATGGAAGATTGACCAACTGCCAGACCAACAGACAATCCCACTGCAGGTGCAATCGCAGAAAAAACCTCTTTGACCTGAACCAGAGCAACAAAAGCAGGGACCTTTCAATGGTGGGCACAGTTCTAAACTATATGTAGGAAGCAAGTATGGTGAACCTGATTTCTGGAATACTCAAAAAAAAAAAAAAAACAGGAAGCTGAGATCTTTCTCCTTTTTTTTCGTTTTTCGGTTTCTAAAAGGAGTATAAATTCAACATTCTTAAATGAAATTAGGAAAAGTAAGAAGGCATCAAACCTGCAAGGCTAAATCACGAGTGGGCAACACAACTAAAGCGCGCAGACACTTAACAGCACGAGTTGACAGTGCTTGCACTATCGGCAAAGCATAAGCTAAAGTCTTTCCACTACCCGTCGGAGAATTAACACACAGGTCACGCTCAAAAGAACCAGGCCCAATTGTCTCTTGCCAAACTGCAACCTGAACTGGGAAGAGCGAAGAGAAGCCCATGTTCTGCAAAGACATCTTCAACCTAATCGCCAAAAAGAAACCCATAAAAGAAAACTCTTTACTAAACCAAAAATTTCAACCAAAACAACAAAATACCAAGCCAAGATAAACTGAAAAACACATACTTTCTCTATGGCTATTCGTTTTAACTCAGAACACAAATGTACTTATAATTCACTGCTTTAGCAATCAGCCAACAAAAATTTTGCTGCATGTGCAAGTTACATACACTTAAATGGGCTTGGTATGACTATCCTAAATGCTAGCTTAAGGGGAAAGAGTGCCCAATTCACATATAAACATCATAACAGCTCAATTAGTGATGTCGGACAAATTTATAATCTAACATATATAGATGTATATATTCACACACAAATATACATATAGATAAATCGTATGTGTGATCAGAAATCACATAATTGGGACCAAAAAGAATGAAAAATTTCAAGAAAAACCGAAAAATATATATATATATATATATGTATATATATAGATATATATTAACCAAACAGAACTGAAAATTCTCTAAAAAGTAACAAAGAAGCAAAGAAAGAAAATTCTGGGATATGGGTATGTGATAAAAGTAAGAAAACAACACCTGGGGTCGAGGCAAGGGACGAGATAGAGAGGGCATTCCTCGAAGAGGCTGACATCTACAGGGCTTCGCATCCATGGAAGTACTGCCACTCTCTTTTGCTTCTCTTTTTGCTCTTCCATTTCCCTTCCTCAACCCAAAAATATATGTGTATATGTGTGTGTGTGTGTGTGTGTATATAGCACCGAAAATTCCTCCACCGGAGATTAAACCCTGCTGTCAATGTCTACCACTAGGGTTTTAGGAGGAGGAAACCAAGTGGAAAATTAGACACTAAAATCCGATAAATAATATTTATGGCCGCTTTAGAAAATCAATTTTCAGAATTTCCAGTTTTGCACCTGCCGTCGCCGCCTTCGCCGGCGGGAGAACGACTCGTCGTGGCGCAACTAAGGGACGTGGGAGGTGTAGAGAGAGTTGTAGGCTCTTAGGTTTAGGGGTTTAGGATTTGGGATTTTAGGTTTGGGTTTATATATATATATATATAAAAGATAGGGTTTTAGATTTGGGTTATTTACCTATGTCATGTATTTTGCATTTTTACATAAATAATAGACTTATTTGTACAAATCTCTCCTGAATTTTTTAAATTTAGTAATTTAGTCTCTAATTTTTTTTTTTCTTGACAATCAACTTCTTGAATTTATAATTTTTGATAATTTAGTCTCTTTTGCTCAAATTCATAAAAATTTAAACAATTTTTAAAACATAACTTGCACACTATAGTTCAAGAAGAGCATTATTGATCATTTTTACTTAATTTTAATACAATTTCATTTGAAAATTTTAACTTTAATTCAATTACACTCAAACTTAAATTTAAACTTTAAAAGAAATTTATATCAAAATTAAGCAAAAATGATCAACATTGTCCCTTTTGAGCTATAAAGTGCAACTATTGTGCAAAAAATTGTTTTAATTTAATAAATTTAAGTAAAAATGACTAAATTGTCAAAAATTAGAAGTTCAAGAAGTCGATTGTCAGGGAAAAAGATTTAGGGATTAAATTATCAAATTCAAAAAGTTCAAGGGACATTCATCCAAATAAGTCTAAATAATATAATGTATATTAATGTATTGTATTTTTTACCATCAAATTACAATAAACAAATTTAAATCTAGTGATTAACACTTAATTTTGATTTAAAAAATAATCAAACAATTTAAGTTAGAACAAATTACATTTTTCCCCTTAACTTTAGTCATTGTCACAAAATGTCTCCGAAACTTCAATTTGTAATTCTTTCCCCCTAAACTTTGGAAAAGTTTACGAATTTTCCTTCTCAATTAATTTTTTGATTAAAAAAATACACATAGTACTCGTTTGAAGTATAAGTTGTGGATATTAAATGTGAAACGCTTATAATTAAATTAAAGAATAAATATTTATGGCTGGTTGTCATTTTTTTCCTTATATCTCTCCTATAGGTAACTTCGTAATTCATATTTAATAAAGGTAACGCGTGTCAGAAGTGCTGCCAATGTGTGTCATTTCATAATTCTATACTTCATGCCCCCAAATGATGCTTCTAATAAGTGTTAGATGCATTTTTCATCAAAAATTTAATTGAGGGGTAAAATTTGTAAACTTTTCCAAAATTCAGAGGAAAAAAATGTTACAAATTGAAGTTTAAGGGATATTTTATGATAAGGCCTAAAATTCGGAAGAAAAAATGTAATTTATCCTTTAAGTTATTTATCTTTCTTATACTTTATATTTGCTTTTATTCATAAACTATAATTTGCAAATTTAAAATCCTGCATTTTTATACTATAAGATTATACTTATTTTGACCCTAAAATGCCTGATACATTTTCTTTACCTTTGTGGGTTTGGGACTTGAAAAAATTCCCACTCGTAGGTATTAAGCCCTTACAACCTTTCAATGAACAAAGATACTAATTGAAAAATATTTGTTATATCTCATTATATGCACAATAGTGGTTTTTTTTTTTTTTAAGGAAAATAGTGAATTTCGATAGTCGTAATAATTAAAATAAGTGTCACTATTAAACTTTTTTTCACATTACAAAAAATTACCTCTTAGCTACAACCTCAATAAATGTGCTTAATGGAAGTTTTACTTTGTAACCACTAAACTATCATATTATCTTAGTCGTTATTTTTGTGAACTTTAGGATAGGGGATAAATAGAATTCTACAATGGAGCAAAATAAGAAATTATCGTCGGGCCCCAACCCTAAAATACAATTGTCATTATCTTCATCCTTTTTATTCAATATTTTAATGATTACTACTATTAAAACTCAACTAATTGGTTACATCATGTTACTTAAGATTACTACTATTAAAACTCAATTAATTGGTTACATCACGTTACTTATCCTATTATACATAAAGTAAACCCTCAATTATTCTCCAATCCAAAAGGTAGCTACGTGTCCAGTTACTAAAAGAAAATAATAATAATAATAATAAGTATGAGTTGTGGATATTAAATGTGAAACATTTAGGGTTGATTGTCATTTTTTTTTCCTTATCTCTCTCTTATAAGTAACTTCATAATTCACATTTAATAAGGATAGCATGTGTCAGAAATGTTGTCAATATGTGTAATTTCATAATTCTATACTTAATGGCCCCCCAAATGATGCTCCTAACAAGTGTTAGATGCATTTTTCATCAAAAAATTAATTGAGGGGGAAAATTCGCAAACTTTTCCAATGTTCAGAGAAAAAGAATGTTATAAATTGAAGTTCGAGGGATATTTTGTGACAAGACCTAAAGTTTGGGGGAGAAAATGTAATTTGTTCTTTAAGTTATTTATCTTTCTTATACTTTATATTTGCTTTTGTTCATAAACTATACTTTGCATATTTAAAATCCTGCATTTTTATACTATAAGATTATACTTATTTTGACCCCAAAATGTCTGATACATTTTCTTTACCTTTGTGGGTTTAGGACTTGAAAAAATTCCCACTCGTAGGTAATAGCCCTTACAACCTTTCAATGAACAAAGATACTAATTGAAAAATATTTGTTTTATCATATTATCTTAGTTGTTATTTTTGTGAACTTTAAGATGGGGGATAAATAGAATTCGACAATAGAGTAAAATAAGGAATTATCGTCAGGCCCAACCCTAAGATACAATGATCATTATCTTCATCCTTTTTATTCAATATTTTAATGATTACTACTATTAAATCTCAACTAATTGGTTACATCATGTTACTTAAGATTACTACTATTAAAAACTTATCCTATTATACATAAAGTAAACCCTCAATTATACTCCAATCCAAAAGGTAGCTACGTGTCCAATTACTAAAAGAAAATAATAATAATAAATAATAAAAAAGAACAAGAACAAGAACAAGAACAAGAACAAGAGAGATACGCATTAGTGGACAGTAGATTTTTGCTACTTGGTCAACATGGGACTAACAAGCTAATGTACTTTATTAATTGGGATATAATTTTATAAATTATAATCGGTATTCGGTGGTAATAACATGGGACTAAGAAGCTAATGTACTTTATTATTTAGAATATATAAATAATAATCGGTGGTAATAAGACAAAAACAATGTCAATCTCTAGAGCATAATCTAAGAATATGAAAACTACCCATTTGAATAATGACATTATTGTCACATAGGATCTTAAAATTTAGGTATTTTCACTTCAAAGTTGTGTTAGCAATAAAGTAGTAGTACTCAAGTTCAATAATTTATTAAAATTAATAATAATAATAATAATAGTAATATTAATAATAAACTACTTATGTTGAATATGTTTGAATCGCCATCTTCAACAACTGTCATTTAACTTTAATAAGATGTGCATTTGGATGTTAGTGAAACACTCAAATATATTTAATTTTTTAAACGTCTTACCAAATACACAACTCAATTCCAATTCAAAAAACTCAATTCCATCTCGTGTACCAAGCGCATGCATAGCTGTATTATATTCACTCCATACGTAAGCTTTAGAATTAATTAGTTTTAACGATCATGTGTTTCAAATATCTTTATAAAAGAATTAACGGTCCATTTCTATTTTACACTAATTTTTTCATTAGCAAAAAAAAATTTTTTACACTAATTTTTTATTTAGTTAAATAAAACAATCTTCTAATTAGTGATTAAAATAACAATTATTATTTTTTTGTGTACAAAAGATACTAATTTTTGAAACATTATTTGCAAATATTTAGAATATGTCTAAATTTTGTATATTGAGTGACTGAATTTGGGGTAAAAGGCATGGAAACATGACAATTGAGTCTGAAAAATTGTTATAGAGTACTACAAAAACGTATTATGGTTTCTTTTTTTTTTTTTTTAGAAATAAATAATTACCTATATTTGTTACAAAAAAATAGTGAAAAAAACAATATCCTACTTTATGCACTTTGTAATGCTAATTTTAATTTCATTTCTATTTTTTATCATTGTTGTTATGTTTTAGAACTCGTACAAGTGAACTTTTAGTATTTAAATGATTTTCATATATCATATTATAATTTTTACATTGAAAAATAAAGACACCAATAAATAATAAGTAAAAATTAAATTTTCTATCGTTGCTATAACATGTGGCAAATTGGAGAGCACTTTATACATCCAAAATATCATTGACATATCAATTTAGCAATATGCATTAGAGATGCTCTTACTCTCAAAGATTATCCCAAAAACATCCCAAACTTTTAAAGAAATTTTTATTTATGTTCCTAACGTTTAAAACATCTAAAACTAATTATGTTCAAATTTTTTTTTTTTTGAATAATAACTATGATCAATTTTGGTATAGCTAAATTAGTCCTTTCATTACACTTACGTTAAAATTTGAACAGGATATAGATTCCTATACGTAATTTAAGTGACGGTAAAACAGACATTTTAATGACTTTTAACGCCTAATTAAATGACTAATATTGTCATACTAAAATAATTCGGTCAGTTTTAAGATATTTTAAACGTTATAGACTAAAATGAGATTTAATATAAAGTTCTAAGACCTTTTTAAGATTAAACCTTCTCTTTACAAAATTTTGAAATTATTACCTATTATCAACTATAAAACATTAGCGTTAAAAAAAAAACTATAAAACATTAATATATATATATATCATTTTTATAGTTTTGTTATCACTATTCTATTATCTATAAACCTAGAGTACTTATGTATGGGGAGCAGTTTGACTAATTATGTGCTTTTGGCCTTAAAAAAAAAAAAAAAAGAGAAACAATCTTGCTAGTTGAAATTTTGGTTAATAAAATAAGTTGAAATTTTCGTTGTTTCTTTTTTTTTTTTTCAAATATTATGTAGCTGATAGTTGATCCACTAGTTTAAGGGTCCATCTTACTACAAGAAAAATCACTTATAACGGCTAAAATATTAGTTGCAGAAAGTGCAAATTTAGTTGCGGAAATATTTTTATGACTAAAAAAATTTAGTCGAGTCTAACTGAAAGTCAGTCATAGAAAGTCTTTAGTTAGTACTAAAAAGTAGAGTTTTAACGACTAAATATTCGTCAGTAAAGGGTTTTTAGAAAGTCACTTAAACATTACAATTTAGTCCCTTAATATAATACCCGAATTCATATATTGACTAATTATTTAGTCATTGAATGTATTTTATATTTCTTAAATTATAAAATTAATAAATATTTTCTTTTAAATTTCAAATTATATATATTTTAAATTATTTTTACCAAAAAATAAATTAAAAAATCCAATTTTGAAATTAACAAATATTTTCTTTGAAATTTCAAATTTCATTTAATTTTTTTGGTAAAAATAATTTAAAAAATCCGGAATATTTTTATTTTACTTTTCAAATTATAATTAACCAGTTTTAATCCTTTTCTTCTTATTAGTGTTTTATTTTATTGAATATGGTTTAAGATTGTATTGTCTGTAACAAAAGTTCTATGACAATTTAAAGAGACATATATATATATATATATATATATATATATATATAAAAGATCATGACACCAATGCTGAGAACAATTCCAGACGCGATGGGAAGTAGTGAAACAAAAATTTCTTCATAAATTCAGAATTTAGGAATCTTAGGTGCATAACAAAGATTTTGGCTTTGAGTTTGCCCGGCAAGAAGAAACCCAAAAAGAATCAAGGTTCATGCTTTAGACTTTATAGTTTTTTGAACGATGAAACAAAGTCGGGTAACAATGGACATCTTTTCAATAGCGATTTGATTCAACCAACTCCTTTTTTTTTTTTTGTTACTACAAAACAAATTTCGGAACTGTAAAGTGTAAGAATTAATCATGTAAAGTAAAGTACTAATAAAGCCAAATAATTTTTTATCTTTGCTAGATGATATACTTAATCTGAACTTTTTTTTTTTTTAATCAATGGTTTGAAGATATTGAATTCTGAAGAATATTCTGGTTAGATCCACAAGCTTTGACATGAGAGAAAATGAGAGATAGAGAGTTATGGTTGTGAGATGAGAGAGAGGTGAAGAAATACTTGAGAGAGAAAGATAGAAAGTGTTGAGGAAAAAACTGGGAGAAAATGACAGATGGAGAGGAACGGTGAAAGAGAGGTGAAGAAATACTTCAGAGAGAATGGTGGCAAGTGTTGAGTTAAAAATATAAAGACATGGAGAATGTGGAAATAACTGTCACTGAGAGATTTTACATTTAACTTTATTTTCTTTTTCTTTTTTCAAATGGCTTTCAATATTTTAAAAGGACACTCCCAAATAATTTGGAGGGAGAATAACACACTTCTTTCTTTTTTTTTTTTTTTAAGTTTTTTTATCGGGAGGTTTTGCACTAACTTTTAATTTCTTATTTTTTTTAAATGGCTTTCAATATTTTTGACGGAATTATGTACTTATTTATTTAATGTCTCGTAATAATGAATGTAAATTAAAAGATATATAAAAAAAAGAGTCTGATATTAATATTTATAATTCATATGAGACTATTCTAATTTTACAAATATTTTCAAAAATAATTCTAGGTTGAAAGGAAACTTTTTTAACAATTTAAGCAAACAATAGATTCAATAATTAAACTCTAATCACAATTTTTTTAACCACTAAAAAGTTTTTAGTAAAATGTTTTTGTGACTAAAGCTTAGTCACAAAAAAGTAGATTTAACGAGAAAAAGAGTATGATCGTTCAAGGTATAATTTGTTATAATATTTTGTGACTAATGTTTCAGTCGTCAAAAGTCAGTAATCTTTACCGACTAAGTTTTGGCTGTAAAATGTTACTTTCAACAACTAAATTATTTAAGTGGTAAAAAGTTGGTATTCCCTCAATTTTTAACATTTGGTGCCAAAACTTTTTGTGACTATATGTGTGTTTACTCACTAAATCTATCTTTTTACGACGAAATAGTTAGTCGCCAATTGACTTGGTATCGAAAACAGTGTATTTTTGGAACAAACATTTTTGTGACCAACTTATAGTCACAAAATGGAATATTTAATGACTAGGACTATTTAATTACTGAAAGTTAGTCGCTGAAAGTGTAATTTCTTATCACCCATGTTCTGTTTATTTTTTACCAATGAAACTTTTTGATTATTTTATTTGTTCTTTAACTTGTTAGTTTTGTATTTCCAGGGAAATTAATTATTATATTTATATTGATACCTTTTATCCAACTATAAATCTATGATTAGGCCATTACAACAAATTTTTTAGGGGGGAAAAAAAACTTCCATCTCAAATTCAAGGTGATGATAATTTTTTTAATCATAGAAATAAGCTTTTATATTCATAAGTCATTGGAAAACTCGAACATTTAAATAAAATTTTTGACATGTTAGACCATAATAATTGCACATCAAGGGGTTTTTTTTTTTGTGAACATACATGTCAAAAGTTATATGTCATCTATATTATTATTTTAATTAAGTGTAATATAAGCAAAATATAAAAATAACACTTGATACATTAAACCTATGTTGTTTTGTGTTGAAATAATCCCTTTTTTTTTTTTTTTTTTTTTTATCACAACCCCTCAAGGACTTATTGAATTTTATCTTAACTCTTTTGCATATCAAAATCGATTTTACTAGTACATCTTGAACTAGTCAGAGTTCAACAACTTGAAGTACTCCAAAACTCCTATTTTGATACATGAAATCCTAAATTTGAAAATGGAATTTAATTGTAGTCAAATAGCTTACGGACGTCGATTAATGGATGGAAATGTCCCCAGATTTTTACACAAATGCCCCAAAAATTTTCTTTGGTTTGCAAGTTAGATCTTAAGCTTTTAAATTTTGACATTTGGGACCGTAATAGCCTACCTTTAATTAATGTTCATTGTCGGTTAGATTACATTTACGAAGGATTACTAAATTTGGGATCCTAAATGTCAAAAATTAAAATGAAGAGAAAGAGCCATATAACATATTCAGAGACTTTAATAAAAAAAATTAGAGCATGTTTTTAAAGACTGATATTAAATAGTATATCCATATTAATTATTTATGAAAATATTAAAATTATACCTAAAACTCCTCCCCTTTCTCTTCTCTTTCTTTACTATGACTCTCTCTCCTTAACATCATCGTGCCATTGATAGTGTATTATTATTTATCTCATACATATGCTATTTGTTATAAAATCCTAGTATCGATTTATTAAAAAATTCAAAGATTTATCTGTAAAAATAAACTATAATTTATCATTTTTTTTAAAAACCTTTTATATATCTAATATCTAATCTAATCTAATCTAATAACAACATATATAAATCTAATCTAATAACAGCATAAATAAAAAGAGTGAATATTCACTCTCTATATTACTTACATGTGTATGCAAGTTTGGTTTGGTTTTTTTTTTTTTTTTTGGCCTTCTCTCACTTTTGACCGTTTCCCTCTTTTTTTTTTTTTTTTTCTTTTGTATTTAGTTTATCTTCTCACATTTTGACCCTTTTAAATATTTTCCTTAAACTATTATATATTTAATTTATTTTAATATGTTTATCTTCACATTTTCCCCCTATAATCTTTTCGTTAAACTATTATATATTTTATTTTAAATGTATATTATCAAATACTCTACTATCTTTTTACTTACTATGAAATAATATTTCTGTCCAAACAAGCTTTCATCTAAATATTTTCCTTACATCGTTTGGAAACACTGTTTTATCAAACATCACTTTTATAACTACTTTTTTTTTTTTTTTTGTATTTTTCTTATAAATTTATTTCTTTACGAACTTGCCCTTATTTTCTAGAACATTACCCTTCTTTCTTTTATTTTATCTCCTCATAAAATCTTTTTTCAAATATATCCTCATATTTATCCTTTTATTTTTTATTGATTGGTTTATTTTCTTTAAATCTTATGTTTTATTTATCTTATTGAAATACTTTTTATTTTAGATTTTTTTATGTTAAAATATTTTTTTTTCCCTCGGATACAACTTTATTTAATTTTTTTTTACTATGTCAAAATATTAAACAAATTTAACACACACTTGCTACGCACGTGTTTATATTACATGTATATGAAAAAAGTAGGATATCACAAGCTTTTTCAGTTTGAAACGATTCATTTGAAACGAAATTGACACTCCTCCTAATGAAACTACACTACATGAAACGTTTATAAGAGTTGAATAGATCCAGAGTAATTTTTAAAAAAGATTCTGAGAACAATATAATTACCATGTAATTATCATAATATTTATCTTAAAATTCTAACAAATTACTTAATAATTATTATAATTATATTAGTTTTATTTATAAAATATCCTGTCATTTTTTTGTAGAATTTTTTTTTTAGCTATATCTCTCAATGGGAAGTGACTCAGTTAATGCAATTCGAGTGGTGGATAGTTTTAATTCTTTAGTTGTAGAGGATTCGGCGTCTATTTGAGGTAACATCTGAATATGATGTTTTAAAAGTTGAGTTAGAAATATATATTTAGAGAAATTTTTTTTGACAAAGTTCTGTGAATAAAAAATAGTAAAAGAATTTGAAATATATTTTAAAAAATATACAAAATAAATCTTATCTTATTGATCTTGTTGTTATGAGCATTTTAACGTCAAAAATCAACTTATTCTAATTTAAAATGGAAAAATTACGAATTTTTAAAATTTAAATTTTTTAATCATAAAAAAAATTAATATAAAATTTAAAATTTAAAATTCAGAACATATAATACCATCTCCATATATACCGCAAGTACGCTTTCAATTTTTAGTGACATTCGGAAAGCAAAGTGATGGTAAGTGTTGTTATATTCTTGTGAGAATAATTGCGTAGAGTAAGTATTGTCTTTATCGGATGACCACCGCTTTTGGATTTATTGGAAGATTTTTCTGTTGCATTCAATCTCTTGAAAGTGCTGATGGCGGCTATTATTGAAAACCAATAATACAAACCTTTCCCACTAATTAAGAATAAAATAGTAACACTAATAATTTCAATTGATAAGATTATCATGCTTATCTAAATTTTTAGTACCTGCCTTTTGAGTCTTTGACACACATAAGTACACATCTTCATTCCTTATATATATATATATATATATATATATACACACGGCTTCTACTGTCGTTCACAAGAAAATTGAAAGATGATCGTTATTTTTTAACTTGGACCATTGATGTTCTATTAGATGGACATGATCATTTGAGGGGTAAGGATATGAATCAGTTACTTATATTGTAAAAAACCGGTTAATCCCCTTATTAATAATAGAGAGAGAAAATGACCAATCGTTTTGGGCTTTCTTTCTCAAACAAAAAATTAATTCATGTTATGTATACTCAATACTAATGTTATTATAACATATATTATTGTTATGTTGTGGTCTGAAAATATATGATTGCGGGCATTCAACTTAAAAATTGAATCAAATCATTTTTATATACTACATGAAAAAAAAATATTTCTACACATTATAATTACAGCCTCTATTATTATATATGTTCTTGAATATTTTTAATATAGAAACTATCTCTCTGTTTGTTTCAACTATTTGATAATACTTGTACCATTTTATTTGGATAGACTATTTAAATGGACGTTTGGTAACATAACATTTAGAATGTCATTTAAATAATGCCAAATAGTCCTTTCCATCATTTGAAAAAGAGAAATAAAAAGTTTTTTTCTCCTTAAATTTGGTTTTTTGTATATATTTAACAGTAACATTTGGGTTCTTTTTAATCAAAAAAAAATTTTATTTTTTGTATTTAAGTTTCAATATGTCATAACTTTTCTATTTCAAATCTGATTTGAGATTATTCTTTTTTCTATGCGTTCAGAGTAAAGAGATGAACAAAACCATATTTGTATATTATTAAAATTTATGATAGACAATTATAGTTTTATAATATCTGTTAGAATTATTTTCAATATATATCCAAGTACACATTTAAATACTATGTCCAAATGTTTCTTTTCATGTCACATAAATTATATTCAAAAGTCGATATTAAAATTTATTGCCACCTAACCATCTAGATTGTATAACATTTGGATGAAAACACTTAAATGTAAACATTTACACATAAATATTTAAATTGTGATTCAAACCGACATTTGGATATCAGCATTTAATACAATACATTTAAACCAAAATATTTAAATTTATATATTTATCAAATCCAAATATACAGTTGAATGAGACATTCAAATAAAATTCAAGAAAATGATTGTCCCAAACAAATTGATGGGAACTGAATCATGTTCTTCCTAGCAATATTATTTGTTTTTTTAATTTTTAAATTTTTTTTAAAAGATAAGGAACACCAACTCCGCAAACACAGGCGATCCCACCTCGGAAGCAACTGCCAGGTGTCGGAAGTCAAAGCCCCCAAAAGACACTGGACTTTTCTCGTATAAGGAGACACCAAATTGGCTTAACTCACGGTCCCCAAAACTTTTCTCAATCTCCACTTTCCCACCCTTTTTGAAACTTCCAAATCAAACCCCCAACCACCCCATCATCATATCTCAAAACCAAAATCCCGCCGTTGAATCTCCTCTTCTTCCCTCAGTTAGCAAACCCATCTCCCAGATCTACGCTACTCAATCCATTTTCCCATTTAGTATAACCAAAAACCGAATCGAATCGAATCGAATCGAGTCGGACCGAACCGAACTTGGTTTTTGTCTTCCATTTGCGAATGTGAATTTGTTTTTTGTTTTTTTGGTTGTTTTTTATTTTGCATCGTTTGATCTGCACCCGAATTGATGGGATTCTTCTTGTACGACCCAACTGCGAAGAAATCTCGTTCCTCGTTTTTCGTCTTCGTCGTCAGCTTCGCGAAGGCGTGTCTCGGAATCTGAGCGAAGAAACCTCGGATTCGGATTCGAAAAGGGGATTCTTTTGGGGGTTTTGTGGATTGATTTTCGGGTTTTTTTCGAAATCGAGGTGAAGATGAGGGTGGCAAAGTCCCAGGTATGGCAACCTTGTAAAAAGAAGAGGTTTTGATAGTCAAGGGAAGGTTCTAGAGAGAGAGAAGGAATCGAAGGAAGGAAGGAAGGTGTTGCAGAGATAGAGAGAGAAGGAGAAAGAAGACGAGATGTCGGCGTCGTCCAGCTCGAGGTCGGGAGGCAACAATGGCGGCAGCGGAGGAAGCAGCAGCAGGACGCGCGTGGGGAGGTACGAGCTAGGTCGGACTCTCGGAGAGGGGAATTTCGCTAAGGTCAAGTTCGCTCGCAACGTCGAGACCGGCGATAACGTCGCGATCAAAATCCTCGACAAGGAGAAGCTTCTTAAGCACAAGATGATCGGCCAGGTTTTTTTTTTTTTTTTCTTTCGATTTTTAGTTTTCTAGGTGTTTATTTTGATCTTTGTAGTGATTGAATGGTTAGATTTTGGGGGGAATTTGTTTCTGGAGTGAGTCTGGTTAGTGTTTTTGGCTGTTTGGTCGTCGAGAAAGTGTAAGAAAATCGAGGACACTGACTCGGTCGTTGTTTTTTCTTTTCTTTATTGTATATGAATGGAGAAAAAAAGTCAACTTTGAAACGCTGGAAATGTATAGGAAAACGTTTTCTATGCTAGTCTTCTGTGCTAATTAGAAAATTATAGATTCGCTGTAGAAATTCAGCATTTAGTATCAAATTGTTGGATGATGGGTTTATGATACCAATAATTTTTTTTTTTTTTTTTAACTGGTGATATCAAGATTGTTTGGTAGCTGAGAAAGAAATGAAAGATTCTAGGAAATGACTTGTTATTTGTATTAAATATTCGGAATCTGGTTGAAGTCAACTTATGAATAGTAATTCGAAGAAATTATATATCTTCGAATTCTTTTTTTCGGAGTCCGGACAAAGACTGTACAAAACGTTATTCATGCTAATTACAATTGGGTTAGAAGTTACTCCATTATAGATTTATCTGAACATGCTTGTGGAAAAGGTGATCTTCTTAGCATTTGACAATCAGCTGTTTGTTAACCGAGAAAGTAATCGAAGAATTGAGGACGTTAATTTTTTTGCCCTCTCTCAATTAAAAGGAAAAAAAAAAAATAACAAAAAATAATAGAGTCAGTTTTAGAACAGTAATGTGCAGAACTTGAACTTTTGTCATTGTTTTGTATCATGAAACTGTACAAAATCCGGAGACTATATATATATTCTTCTTTGTTATTGATACTAGCAGTAGAATTTCGTTTTATAGATTCACCGAAGAGTTCAACAAGTATAACAATACTGATATGGAATACAGAATCATCAAATTATATATTTAGCCACACACTAATCATTGGATGCAGCAAACCTGTCATACTAACATTTTTATGTTCTCCTTCCACAGATCAAACGTGAAATATCAACGATGAAGCTAATTAGGCATCCAAACGTCATCCGCATGTACGAGGTTAGGCAACAACCACGGTACATTTATTTAGAAACTTAAATGTTGGTTTGAGTTCCAGACATGCTTCTTATAGTTATGTCAATGGAGTTATACGGAATAGCTGGTTGGAGAACACAATGATGCGGGGGAGGTGTGATAGCGGGAGTTTGGTGTGGTGCCAATGTTGGTAGTAGATTTGAGAAACTAGGGATAACTCTTTCAGTTTCTATTCTAGTTTTATTTTTATATAGCAATCGTTCTTCTTTTCTATTTGGTACATAGCTTTTATTTTCAATATGTGTGCAACAAAATAACATCACATCAGAATGAAATCTTAAGGTAGAACGTATGAAATGCTAATGTTCTTCCCATTGATTTGGATTTCATTTATAGTTTAATTAATCTGTATTGTTTTCATTTTGTTTTTGTTTTTCTTTCTTTTTATTTCTCTCTCTCTCTTTTTTTTCCTTTTTTTTTTTTTTTTGAATTTTTAGTGAATTCCTCAACATTCTTGATGTAGGTAATGGCTAGCAAGACAAAGATATACATTGTTATGGAGTTCGTTACTGGAGGAGAGCTGTTCGAAAAAATTGTAAGATTGTGATTTCTCTAGTTCTTTCTGTGTATCTCTGTAACTAACAATGGGCAATCGAAAACTCATCACCTTAAGTCTCCAAATTATCTAAATACAGTGCTCTTTTTCTTGAGCCAGGCAAGTAAGGGAAAATTTAAAGAGGATGAAGCAAGAAAGTACTTTCAGCATCTCATATGTGCCGTGGATTATTGTCACAGCCGAGGTGTTTTTCATAGAGACCTGAAGGTGTAGTTTTTTATTTTCACTTTTGTCATTCCATTCATATGAATATATTGATTATTTGACGGCAAGCAGACAATAACTGGTCTATTAATTACATCGAGATGTCACTATTGTTGTAAATCCCAGCCAGAGAATTTGCTGCTGGACGCTGGTGGCACGCTTAAAGTTTCAGATTTTGGACTGAGTGCACTTCCTCAGCAAGTTCGAGTGAGTAAGATCAATTTATGGTTGGTTGATAAAGTATTTTATTGGTAATCCCATCAAAATTCAAGAGCGGTATAGCAGGATTAGTATTCAATTTCTAATTTAAAAGTACATCGTGATCTCGACTCATAATCTTATTACTTTACTTTAGGAAGATGGATTACTTCACACTACCTGTGGAACACCAAATTATGTTGCTCCTGAGGTATACTAACTTTTCATGCAAAATACTAGTTATTCTGTGTAATAGCTCTTCGTTTCTTATCAGCACTTTTTGCTCACCTAGGTGATCAACAACAAAGGGTATGATGGAGCGAAGGCGGATTTATGGTCATGTGGCGTGATTCTTTTTGTCTTAATGGCTGGTTTCTTGCCTTTTGAAGAATCTAACCTCATGGCATTGTATAAAAAGGTGACTTTCTTTCGTACATACTACACACACACATATGTATATATATTATATGTACAACACTTTTAAGGTTGAAAATCATTAACTTTGTACAATTATGCTCTATTAGGCTTTATTATATATGTTTATCAACATGACACTTAAACCTTGCTGTATTGGGTTTTTCTGCGATTACAGATATTCAAGGCTGAGTTCACGTTTCCACCATGGTTCTCCTCAAGTGCAAAAAAACTAATCAAAAGAATCTTGGATCCGAACCCCTTAACGGTATTTGTCTGATGGATTTCTTCTCTTGCATTTTAAATGATCCTGATGATATATATAAAGTTCTTAGGATTATAATCCTTTTTGTGTGTCTAGTGTGTCCATTACATCATTATTTCTAACCTAGACATAATATATTGCACGAAACAGAGAATTACGGCGGCTGAGATTATTGAGAATGAGTGGTTTAAAAAAGGATATAAGCCACCAAGATTCGAACAAGCTGATGTTAGCCTTGATGATGTGGATGCTATCTTCAATGAATCAGGGGTAATATCTCGATGTAATTATTTGTTGTGAAATTTTATATCCTGAATTTGCACTCAGAAGGTTCCTATGGTCGTAGGATTCTGGAAACTTTGTCGTGGAGAGGCGAGAAGTTAGGCCTGTGGCGCCTGTTACTATGAATGCCTTTGAGCTAATCTCTACATCTCAGGGCCTGAACCTTAGTTCCCTCTTTGAAAAGCAAATGGTAAACGTTGGATTGCGTTCGCTCTTTATAACTGGGTGTGCACAAAACAGACTTACTTGAGAACCTGATTCCTTACTGCAGTTCTGTATGGAAACTCCTCATAAATATGTGCAGACAGACTGATAATCCTAATAATCCTGATCACGGAATTTTCTTTTGTTGTTTTAGAATGGAAAATCACAAGAATTTGAAGCAAATGAAAAGACAACATTAATTTCAAATGTCACTGTTTGAGACTCGGGAGAGTTCACTTTTCCCGTATACAAGCCATACCAACCTCTTTGCTTATGAAATTTTGTTGCTAACAGGGGCTTGTTAAACGGGAGACGAGATTCACATCCAAATGTTCTGCCAATGAGATAATCTCGAAAATTGAAGAGGCTGCAGGGCCTCTGGGTTTTGATGTAAAGAAAAATAACTTCAAGGTTTGATGACTCTCTTTTCCTCGTTTCTTTCTCGCCATCTAACCTTGAGTTACCACATTGTATCTTTGTCCTTATTGGTTACCTATATGAAGTATTTCTTTTCCTTTCATGAAATTTAAGGCATTGACTTGCCTGTCCCTTTTCTAATTTCAGATGAAGCTCAAGGGTGGGACAAGTGGACGTAAAGGACATTTATCTGTTGCAACAGAGGTACGACTTATTTGTTTATTAATTTATTTCAATCCTTTCCTAGAGTTTTAGGGAAGATTTCAGTTGAACAACGCCTCTCAAAATTGGTCTTAAGTTCTTTTCTTTCACGTAGATTTTTGAGGTGGCCCCTTCACTCTATATGGTTGAAGTCCGAAAGTCTGGTGGAGATACTCTAGAATTTCACAAGGTAATGCAATATCAATGTCTCATGGCATCTAAGAATATGATTTTTAATCTTCACAGTAGTAATACAGGTATTAGCATTTTTGCCCCTGAAGTTGCAGTCGTTTCATTTGAGTTTACAAGTGCCTAGCCCTCCCTACTAAACCTTGTTACAAGATATTTGCTTTCAGAAATTTTAGTACAACAATATTACGACAAACTAAGTAATCAATTATTTAACTCCTGTCCCAGCTAGCCATAGGATTTGAGATTTAGCTCTTAGAGAGTGCAGTCAGGACTGGACCTAGCACTATCCGTTTGTGATTGTATAAGATCGAAGAGACCCGCATATGAATACATTTAATTGATCATAAGCAATAAGACAGGACAGGGCGACCCAAAATATGTCGCTTATTGCTTATTGGTGGTAGCGGCTAGTTCAGCCATGCTTTGGTCAATTACCACAATGGTAGAAATTTCAAGAAGAAAACAATAACAATAGCCGTATACAATATTTTATAGTGGGCAACAAATATCTGTTTGTAGCATTGCTGTCCTGTTTTGTAATATGTTTCCCTCCCTTAAATTTGCAGTTCTACAAGAACCTCTCTACTGGGCTGAAAGATATTGTCTGGAAGACGGAAGAAGAATCAAATGGGGAAGTAATTAATGGTTAGTACTCCGCCATGTGTCCCCATGTCGTAACTCCTTCGGAGAGTCGACTTTATTTTTCCCTTTGTTGTTCGTAGCAAGTACATTTAAAAGGGAATCATGTTATGAACAAATACACTTTCGTACATATGCGTATACTTCTTTGTCATATGACTAAAATCTTTCTAGGGAATTAAAAAAAAAAAAAAAAAAAACTAAGAAGCTAATTTAAAGATGATTAGAAAAATGTTTGAGAAATCGAAATACAGCGAAATGATGCTTGTTACTTCCGTGAAAATTGTTAGCTCGCAAGTTATTTTGACACTAATTTTTTCCTTGCAGGTGCTCGTGCTGTGTCACCTAAATGATCGGCAGCCTTGTGATTTGTTTTTGTTTTTGTTTTGTTTTGTTTGGGTGTTCTGATCTCTCTCTCTCTCTCTTTCTAAAAACATACTTCAGATGTGAAATATTGCCGGAATAATTGTGGCTTGCATTGTGTATTGTGTCATTGGAAACTCACTAAAACTTGTGCTGTTCTCATAAAAACTATTCTCTTAGTCGATTTTTCAATCCCACATTCGTGTGATGAAAATTGCTATTTCTGTTGATCACATAACAAAGCTCAAATGTCGCAAGTTTTGAGTCTTGAATGAGGTGTAGACCAAAAACGAAACGGTCCCTCCGTAACCAGTCATCCATAATATCAAATAAATCATTTTCGTCTTTGGTAAATTTACCAAGGGCTATAGTCATAGTGATCCTCCTATATTAAATACTTCAATACTTTAACCATTTTCGAACACATCATATCATTTTCAGAGTGTTCGAGGCTTCTATTATTTATGCATGATTTTATTTCTCGTACCCTTCATGTTCTTAATACCCACTTGAACCATGAATTGTCTCTAGCAATGGAAAGTTTTGACCACTGAAGTTAAATACTCGGAAGATTTCAGATGGTATGAGTTTAAGAGTTTGTTTGGACCTCCGGTTCGAACTCAAATTTTCGACTTCCACTCCAACGCAAGGTGTTTGGTAAGTTGGTTCAGCTTGAACCTCAAACTCACCCGTTATACAGTATTCCCAAATGGGTTTACTGTTCACCCCACATCCCTCCTGCCCTCCTGTCGCCTGGGTCTTCTGCCCTGGTCGCGAATCTCTTCCTCCTCCATACCGGCACCCATGTGCTGCTGTCAGTGGCGCTGTTGCCTCTTCCTCCATCCCATCAACCACCTGCAAGGTTGCAGGAAATACGGTAAGTTCTCCTCCTCCCTCGATTCGACTTGCTTTTACCGCACAAAGCACGCCCACATCTCGTGCAGCAGATGAGGCGCCGTGTGAGGAGTTGGAAGAGACGGCGAACCCATCAGAAGCTTTCCCAGTATTTTCAAGTTCGGAAATCAGCCTCGCGAGCCGTGAAATCTTGCCCTAATCCGATTTGTTCCACCGTAGACTCGTCCTCGGGCTCCAACTCGGTAACCCTTGTATAATTTCGTCCTCTAATTTCCTTTTTCTCAAATTGTTTCTCAATCCCATATGAAATCAGCTGATTGGCTTTTTTGGAGGAAAATTTTTTTTCATAGCCACTGATTTTGATTATAGGTGCATATGATTTTCTGATTGGTATTAGATCTTGGTTTTGATTTGTTTGGTGGAATTACGTGTTAAAAGGTGGCTTCATTTGCTCGTACATGCATTATGGTTACTTTGTGCTTGGTTTCGTTCGATTATCCACTGTTTTGGTCAGTCTAGTCTTTTGAGTTAGGCTTGATTTTGGCACTTTTGTGACCTAAACCAGCTGAGCTGTGGTCATTTTGCGTGTTTTGGTCATTCTCCTACCTTGATTTGGTCATTTATGGGCTGCCTAGGGGATTCATTATGCCTTGCTCACTGATTTTTGCATTGTGGTCACTTTAGGCTTGAAACGAGCATTGTTTTTGCCACTTTTTGACCCAACTCCGTTCATCTCTGGTTTTTAAAGGTTTTGGTCATTCTCCCACCATGATTTGGTAATATATGAGCTGCCTAGGGGATTCACTATGCCTTGCTCACTGTTTTTTGCATTTTGGTCACTTTAGGCTTGAAACGAGCATTGTTTTTGCCACTTTTTGACCCAACTCCGTTCATCTCTGGTTTTTAAAGGTTTTGGTCATTCTCCCACCATGATTTGGTAATATATGAGCTGCCTAGGGGATTCACTATGCCTTGCTCACTGTTTTTTGCATTTTGGTCACTTTAGGCTTGAAACGAGTATTGTTTTTGCCCAACTCCGTTCATCTCTGGTTTTTAAAGGTTTTGGTCATTCTCCTACCTTGGATTGGTCATTTATTGGTTGCCTAGGGGATTCACTATGCCTTGCTCACTGTTTTTTGCATTTTGGTCACTTTAGGCTTGAAACGAGCATTGTTTTTGCCACTTTTTGACCCAACTTCGTTCATCTCTGGTTTTTAAAGGTTTTGGTCATTCTCCTACCTTGGATTGGTCATTTATTGGCTGCCTAGGTGATCCAAGACACGTTGGTTACTGATTTTTTCATTGGCGTCACTTTGGCCTTGATTATGTCTTGATTTTGTCACTTTTTTGACCCAAACTAGGTCGGATCAGGTGTTTTTCAGGTTTTGGTCATTCTCCTACCTTGATTTGGTCAATTGTGTGCTGCCTAGATGATTCACTATGCCTTGATTACTGATTTTTTCATTTTGGTCACTTCAGGCTTGATTTTGGGTTCATCTTGTCACCTTTTTGACCCAAACCAGGTCGGCTCCTGTTTTTGGGGGTTTTGATTATTCTCAATCCTTGTTTTGGTCATTTAGAGGCTGTCGAGATGATCCATCCGGGGTTTTGGCTATGATGATAAATGCCCATCAGGTCAGATTGTAATTTCATCTGATTGGTGCGTCTTTAACCTGATATCATTTAGGTAGTTACCGGCCTTCCAAGCCATGGTAGTTGCCATGCTATCATGTAATTGACATGCCTCAGATGCAATATGACAATCAATACATTCTGAGCCAACTTTTGTTTCCAATACATGTTCCCTTTTTAGCCTGATTTCATATTTTGATTTTTGGTGCCTTAAGGAAATGCCTCGCAAAGCATCCGGTGAGTCCTACGTATGGGATCACGCCAAGAAAAAATTATTCCTTGAAAAACTTGATGAGTACTTGGCGTTAACTGGCGGAAAGCAGCCAAGCAGCAGCATTTTGGAGCTATGGGCCACTGAATTTAACGCACAATTTGGGGGTGTTCCAGCTCATGGGCTCACTTTATACCAGAAAAAAGAGAGGATGAAAAAAATTTATAGGGGTTGGAAGGCATTGTAAGCACGCACCAGCTTAGGATATGATCCTACTACAGATACAGTTGTATGCTCGGATGAAACATGGCATAGTTTCATCAAAGTAATCCAACTTTCTAATAGCAGTCTATAAGATTGTGTAGAAGACCAACGCGACTAGTACATGCTTATGTTAATCGTTTGATTTTTCCAGGTTTTCAAGGAGTGTACCCATCTCCGCTACGAGGGCCTTCGCAACAAGGAATTGTATTACAACGTATTTGAAAAAAACCATGCAGCAGGTGCCTCGGCATTCGGGTCTGTTACGATGGGAGGTGGAAGTACACCAGCGTTTGACTTTGATTTCTCCATGGACCAGTCCGGAACGCATCCGATATTAGAGGACGAAATGAGTCCGAGCATTGGTGCGCGGCGGCAGGATACCACGAGAGGAGTTCCCAACGAGATTGGTCCGTCACGCTCACGGGGGAGTGCTGGCAAGTGGAGACAAAGGGACGCGACGGACGAGATGACTTTCACGGCCATGCAGGAAATCGCAAATCATTTCCGAGGTCGTTCGCAATCGGCCAACAGTAGCGACCAAACATGCCAGAGGGATCACATTTTAGACTGCATGAATATCATGAAGGAGATGGGTATTCCACAATATCAGAGAACGATAAGTGGCACTACTTCGATGCTCATCCGCGGCTTCAGCGTCCATTCTGCCAGCTTGACGACGACGACCGGAGGGGCATTATTGCCTCAGTTGTGACCACCCAGATGCCACCGCCGAGTTGATTTTTATGTTATGCTGTCATTTTTTTCCCTTTTCATGTCAGTTAGCGGAAACATTGACACTTAATGTTTTTTTTTATTCGTTAATTGCGGTTGAATTTACGTTGTATATGTATAAACATTTGGTCACTTTGTTGTATGAGTTTTTTACGTTTGGTTATTAGATAACAGATGGCTTTTTTTAATTACGTGAAGTTAATTACGGGTTTGTAGATAATAAAACAATTATAGAAATATGTGGATACAAGCTGAAAATATAGTAATTACATGCGCGGTTTGGTGACGTATTAAAATTTATTTACAGAAAATTGATCAACAACAGGTAAACTAGTGCATTTATCTCGGACAACAACTATCAAAATATGAACGACCCACGCTCCGCAGCCGAACATGATGAGAACGCTCGAGCCGCAGGAAACGAACAACGCAGTGATGTCGATATGTATGCAATGGCAGTGGTAGCCATGACAAATAGTAGGCGCAACAGGCGAAGAGTTCCACGATCGATGCATAATTCAAGCCTAACTGGCAGCATGCATGTTGAAGAGATATTAAATGGCCATGAAGACATAATACAGGGATTGATAAGTATGAAAGCAGCAACATTCAGATTACTAAGTAACATATTGGGTAGTCGGGAACTATTGACGCCCACTTATAACATGAATGTAAACGAGCAGTTATTCATATTCTTGGCCATTTGTTCACAAGGCGCTACTAACGGACACATTTCGTATTTATTCCAGCATTCTAAAGAAACAACTTTACGCTGGTTCTTTAGAGTGTTGAAGGTTATATGTGCTTTGAAGGACGAATTCATCCGACCACCTGACTACACGGCAGTGCAACATTTGATTCTTGAGCATGAGGGAAAATATCGGCCATGGTTTGATGTACGTTAACGATATGAGCTAAGAACAATATCGTACGATAAGCCTTTAATAACAAGCTCTTATTGTAGATGATCGTACACATATTGATTGTTCGAATGTTTCATGCAAGGTTGTATTGGTGCTATTGATGGGACACACGTCCTATGTGTCCCAAGGCGCGAAAATGCTGACGGTTGGATTAATCGTAAAGGGTTTCACTCGCAGAATATATTAGCGGCCTGCTCGTTTGACGAGGCAATAGCATTCTATGGTTTCCCAATACCCCCATCAGGTAATCGTAATTATAATATTATTGCAATATTTACATAGACGAAAAACCCTAAAAAATATTGGACTTCTCTTCATATTATGATGTTTATTTTGCAGGAAAATTCTTCCTAGCAGATTCGGGCTACGCCAATAAGGATTGTTTCCTCAGCCCATTTCGACGGGAGACGTATCATTTACCGGAATATCGAAGACGTCGTGCCGGACTAGGCAACCACAGGGAGGTATTTAACTACACGCATTCCTCGCTACGGAATTGTATTGAGCGAACATTTGGTGTCTGGAAGGCAAGGTTCAAAATACTTAAAGGCATCAACAGCTATCCAATGGAGAAACAAGTCATGATTCCTGTAGCGTGTGCGGTTGTGCATAATTTTATAAGGATGGTACAGATTGGGGACCCATTTCTCGACGAGTATGTAGATGATTGCGTGCCTGTACGTGAGAACGTCGACGTTAACGCGGATTACGTGTTGGATGACGGGATAGATGATACTGGGCCCGTACAGAAACGCATGATGGCTCGAGTACGGGTGCGATGAATCGGATGAGAGAAATGATTGCGGATGAGATGTGGGAACGATACCAATCATATCCATGGTATAGAGCCACGTGAACGCATGCAACTATTCTCTAATTGCGCCAGAGTCGGAATGTAATTGTTACTTTATTTTTATATAATTTACATTACAAACAATATACAATTTGTTGGTGTATATTATTATAATATAAGGAATTTTGCGAGATAATTTACTTTTTCAAGTTGATTGGTTTTATTAATTCAACGTATGGTCATTTTCCCAATTTTTTTTATTGAAACATACGATAGAATGTTAAAATAAATTCAAAAATTTTGTTCAGCTCATTTTTTTAACATCCAAACAAGGTCCTTGTTTTTTTTATTTTTTTTGTTCAACTTAAACTTTTTTACCAAACACAACTCAACTTCAACTTTTTATCTTAAACTTATTCACCAAACACTCAATTCAACTTAAACTTTTCAACTCAAATTTTTTACCAAACACTCAACTTTTAAACTCAACTTAACTTAACTCAAACTAAACTTAAAAATCTTAACTCAAACTTGTGCACCAAACACCCCCTAAAAGAATAATTTCGACCCGGCATCTCAAAGGAGAGCCACGAGTGAATTGTTTTTATCAGGATTATTCTCATTTATGTTCCGTTGTTTTTTGTTTTTGTTCCGTTGCTTTTTGTTTAGTGAGTTCTAAACTTCTACTTTATCTCTTAGACTTTGAATAAGTCTTACTTAACCCTTAATTGCTCTGATATGATATCCCCTATTTCTTATCTAAACAGATCAGGGTTGTAGGGAATTTGGTGTTTTTTTTTGTTTTTTTTTTTTTAAATCTTAGTAATAAAGGAAGACAAAAACTTTTTGAGAAAAAGATAAAAAAAAAGTTTGAAAATCTTGGTTTAAACTCATGAACCAAACTCCCCCTAAAATTTCTAAATAAAGTTTTAGGAGATTCTAAAATAGTTGATAAATTAAATAAAACTCTTAATTAAAATACTAATTATATGATAAATTTACATGATAAAAAAGTTATCATAGAGATAGTGTTCACTAGTTAAGTAAACTAATTGAAAGTTAATCTAATATGGGTATATTACATTCATAGTTTTATACGTGATAAGAAAATATCAGTATCCATATTAGCTTTTAGAATGTTGAGGTATTTACATTATCGTATTAGTTTAAACAATATGAATATTAAGATAAGGCATTTGAGTATTTTTCTATATAATTTCAAGCATGCCATGTTTACGTCTCTCAATCTCTACAAAATACCTCTTCATGTATAGAAAAATATGATTTCCAAGATATTTTTGAAGGAAACTCATCAACAACTTTGACTATATGTTGATACGGAAGAATTTGGACTTGAAAGAAGAACTCATCAGTAAATTGACCTGTAAATGCATCAGATAATTCATGTTCGCGTTCTTGATTGTAAAGCAACTATTGTATCTCCTCGTTGGCATACAAGTTCAACTTCGGGATAAGAGGTTTTGTCCACCCACGTTCAAACAAATCTAAACGAAAACTCGTTTATTTTTTCAAGAGTAATACCTTTGGGTAGAAGAAAGTGACCGGACTTGACATAAATATTACGATATGAGAAAAGAACCCAAACCAGAGATGAAGAGGGTGGCGTTTTGGAAAAATAAAAAAATAAAAGTAAACATTAAGAAGAGAGAAGGGGAGACATTTTAGAAAGAAAAACAAAGAAAACCCTAAAAAAAGATATAGGGGATTTTGAAAATGAGAAGTTCAAATAAGGATAAGAAAAGTTACATTATGTTCTTATCAACAGATCTCAACCGCTTAAATATGCATTCACAAGGATACATTATGTGGTCAAGGATAAAAAATATCGATATTTTTTAAAACATTGGTACCTGAATGTTACGGAAATATCAACAGAAGTATTAATACCAATAGAATTTGACGTAAAATACATAAATTTTTTCTAATATACTAAATTTCTAAATAAAACTGTAAGGGACTATTTTTTGAAGTTTATAATAATACATAAATAAATGAAACTCTTAATTAAAATACTAAGTATATGATTATCATATTTCAGTAAATGATATACAAACGTTTACTAAGTAAAACAACTAAAATTTATTCCATACATGATAAGAAAATATCAAAATCAAAAGGAGCTTCTAGAATAACTGATGGTATTTACAATACATTATTAGTTTAAATAATATCAAAATAAAACATGACATTTTCAATATTATTTTATATATAATTTTGGACATAATATGTTTATTCTATCAATCTCAACCACATACGATGATTTTGTAAATTGAAATTTACAAGAATAGATAATGTAACAGTAGCTCGAACGGTCATGGTTAGAGAACTTGTGTCTGTTCATTTATTAACTCATTACGACACTATTAAAAATTCTATCCAGATGCTTGTCATGTGGGATCAATGTTAAAAATTACGCAATCGGGTATTAAGGCGTTTTATGTTTACGAGTTAAGGCGTAAGCCTCAATACAGTTTAAGGCGTAAACCTCAAAATGAAACAATAAAATAAGTTAAAAAAAATATGAAAAATCTTATAATGATAACATAACATCACAAAAAATCTTAAATAAACAAGTTTCAAAAGAAACAAGTCTAAAAGAAACAAGTTCAACAACAAGTCTAAAAGAAAGATATCATAAAATAAACTAGTTATGACTTCTAACTCTAAAGTAATCCCCATGTCCATCGTCTTGAACAGAATCATCATGATAGTTGATGGCTCTCCCGCCTTCCTCATCCTCACTTGAATTAACATCTATTGAGTTTTTATCATCGTCCTCAATCTCTATCAAAAGGAACAAAGGGAACGAAAAGAATGAGACGAGCGTAGCCAACAATGGAGGATAAATGCAGTAGCCACCAATGGAAGAAGAGGATGACGAAGGAGGAGCAGCCAAAACTATGATTTCTAAGGATTGTCGAACACATTTAGGGTTTCTTAAGCCCTAAATATTGTGCGCTTGAGTACGCCTCAATTCAGAGAGGCGTACTCAATTTATTGTGTGCTTGAGGCTTAGGCCTCATTACTATTTTTTTTCACAATTCACTAAGGCACGCCTCATTACGTGCCTCAAATTGCATAATTTTAAACCCTGTGTGGGACTATAGTATTATTATTTTATATTTTCTACTGCATCAATAGTTTACAATGGGTCTCAATTTTTTAACTTGGGCCTAATATTAAGCTTGGCCTAAAAATCGTTGACAATGTTATTTTTTTTTAGAATTAAACCAGATTGCATGATTTTTAATACCTTCAGAAACAATAGGATTATGATTTTTTTTTTTTTTTACAAAAAGCTTAAAATTTGTTGTATAAAAAATTCTCAAGCGGATTGTCCGACATCCTTTCAAAATAGTAACAATAGAAGGACAATCACTTACAAATAATATCTACACATTAACGGTCGTAATGTTCATAACAATATACTAATAACAAACATCGCTAACAAAAGGGGTAACAGTTATTGAAAATCAAGATATCTAAAACTTAAAACTAAAAGATCAAAATCCATATGGATAAATATATAATATTAAATCATTAAAAAATTTTATTTTGCAACTTTTTAGCATATAATTTCAATAACAAAACTTGGATGTCTTTTGAAGTTTGGCAAAAAAGTAAGAGGGTGGATGGTGGTGAGAAATCCTGTTATACAGATTTGAAATTCTCCCCTCGTATTCTTTTGTATAATGTACACAATACAAATACTTTGTTTTACTGTAAACGACAATTTGCATAAATATTTCAGCATATTAGCAAGAACAATTTATTATTAGCTGAAATCTTTTCCATTAATTTGCTTCAAAAAAGTGTCTTAGTATTTTTCATTATTTTATTGTCATCATTTTTTTTACGCTTTGGTTGTTTCATTTCACCATAATTGATGTAAATATAAAACTAAGTATCAAACACAAATCTACACCATTCCTTGAGTAATTCTATCATTGTTGCTTGTGTAGAAATGGGCTTTCAAATAAACCAACAAACCTTGAATGAATCATAATTGCATGGTTTTTTACCGTTTCTCGTTTGAGCCAAATAATATGCTTTAAGTTATTATTGTCAGAATGAGTAATTTTAACAAATAGCGATTTCGCCATATGGCTCATGTATTGTGATAACATGTTCAAATTTTGTTTGACAATTACACAAGAAACATCATCAGTTTTTAGTTAAAGAAACTTTTGGTGTTCTAGTAAACCATTGAATTACACCAAATTGTTATCAATTTATGTGTTCCATTAACATGTGCATTGCCCTAGATATCACTATGGGGGTGTTTGGTTGAAGGTAATCAAATGTAATCAGATACCTGATAATCTTTTTAAAGTAATCAAATTCCTAGGGATATTAGATTATAGTGTTTGGTTTGTGCATAAATAATTTTAGTAAGATTCCCGGAAATGTTAAATTACTATGTTTGGTTGTGAACATGAATGTTGTTTTTTCTTAATAAATGGACAAAATTATCCTTTACTAAATTAATATATACTTTCAATAGCAATTAATTACAAATATAAGGACAATAACATAACTTTATGATTCGGCCAAATCAAATTGCAACAACATAAATAAAAATTGTAATTCAAGAATTAGTAGAATTAAAATGCTCATCTTAAAACACAAATTCGTTGATTCTTTAAGAATATATGAAAAAATATATGTGACAAATTGAGAGAACTCTTAAAGAGATTTTATTAACAAAATAATAAAAAAAATTTAAATAAAAATTCATTGGTTCTAATCTTAATTTTATTTAAATTCAAATTATAACAGATAATTAAATAAATAAAACTAATTGACTAAAATTACTAGTCCACGGGTAGCAAACGAAAGTGACAAAAGAAAGAAGTCTAATTACCCTATTTCTATTTCATCATCTCAATAACATGAGAATGTAACCCAACTTATATTCGTCATCCAAAGTAGAGAAGAAGTTGGTCTTGTCATGACTTTCGACAAGAATTTGACCGGCTTGCAAAACTTGTTCCTGTGTCAATCCATCTATCTTCTTCAACTCAGCAAATACATTCATCCTCCGTGTATGTGATTCAGCCTCATTGTGAAAGCAATTAGCAATTTTACTCATATTATCAGTAGAAAGGGCATACATATCCGAGAATTTACTAATTGTTTCAGTTAAGGTTTCAACCAAACTATCTTCAGACTTAGATTTTCTTCTCCTCTTTTTGTCTTTTTGCACCAGGGGTGATGGTGTGTTTGTCTGGGTATCATCCTCAGGCTCTTGCTCGTTATCGTTTTCTTCTTCAACCAGGTTTGTTTCACCATTCAGAACTTCTATATCTATATCATCAATCATATCGCCCAACTCCCTTGCACCATGTCCATTAGCACGATCTTTTCCGAATACAACAGATAACTCATCATAATACCGAAAGGATTTATTCCTTAAACCCTTTGCTGTAGGGTGACTCTGCAAACAATAAATAGACATTTCAAAATCATAGACTTATAAACTTCTAAAGAAATATTTATGATTCAAATGATTAAGTATTGAACTAACCTTAACCCATTCATCAAAGACATCCTTTTCAGCAGTGATACACTTGTCCACATCGTTCCAACCAAAGCCATTAGCATTTGGTCCCAACATTTCAGAGATGGCATAATATTGTTTTTTCCACAACTTAACACGAGAATCAATATACGGTTGTGCTCTAATTCCACATCCATGAAGCTTTTCATTCATTATTTTCTCTAACTGTTGCAAGTAGCCCGGCTTGAATGAACCTGTCTCTGCTTTCCACTTCCCACTTGTAGTGATATCCAACAAGCACTCAACCAACTTTGCATCTTCAGCTGAAGTCCATTGATGTTTTGAAACACTAGATGAAGTGTTCTCACTAGAATCCATCTGTTACTAACACACATAAGTAATGTAACAAGAAAGAAATAGGCAAATAAATAAAAAAATAATAATAAACTGCCACTTTAAATAACAATACTCAAATATCCACCCTAAACAATAAAGCATAATTTATCTTTAACAACTCAATCGAAATCTTAAATATAACTAAATAACTAACTTTATGACCAATAACATAAACTAATCAACTATGCATGTCGATTTCTTCTCCATTGATTAAACATCTCTCTAGCTAAATTATCTCGCCAAGTACTCCAAGCAGTAGATGTTGCTATATGAGTATAATGCTCAGGCACTTCCTCCTCCTCATCATCATCCTCATCATTGTCATCTTCAATGGATTCTATTTCAAAAATTTGTTCGAAAAGATATACATGCATCTCCCTTCGAATGAAATTGTGAAGAAGGTAGCATGCTGCAATAATCCTACATTGTATTTTGACTGGATAATACGACTTTCCTCTTAAAATTGCCCACCGACCCTTTAAAAGTCCAAATGCCCTCTCAATTATATTCCTACAAGATGAATATTTCATATTAAAAAACTCTTCAGGTGGAAGCGCCCAATCGTTTAAATGATACCGTTGCCCTCTATATGGTGTCAAAAAGCCTTCGCCATTAGGATATCCAGCATCACACAATAAGTAATTGCCTGCATATATGATATACTAATTAAGAGCTTGCACAATTTGATAATTTTTCTATATCAATAAGGCATTAAATTTACTTTGTGGAACTTTCAATCCATTTGGCCTAGAAATTGCATCCCGCAAGACTCTTGAGTCAGCTGCAGAACCCTCCCATCCAGGTAACACATAAATAAATTGCATGTCTGGTGAACACACTCCTAAGACATTAGTAGCAATCTCATTCTTTCTAGATCTATACTTTGGTCTATCTGCCGCAGGCACATTGACCTTGATGTACGTTCCATCTAGTGCTCTTAAGCAGTTCTATGACAAACGAAAATTCTAGTTAATATCTAAGCCATAATTTTGAATAAAAGATTATAACTCACATAAGAGTTTAATAGTTACCTTAAACCACTTCCATCTTTCATCTGTTGAATTTTCTGGGATTGGTTCTGGTTTTTTAAGTAAAAGCTCATGAAGTCGTAAAACCGCATTTAGCACAGCATTAAAATGCCTACTAATTGTTTCACCAGAACGTGCATAAAGACGTTTCACCATTCCATTTTTTAGATCATGCGATAAAATATGAAGAAATATAGCTACCATCTCCTCGACATTCATATTCTTGGTTCCGCTCAAGTTTCCATGAGTTTTGAGAAGTCCACAAAGAATGAAAAATGCTTTCCTATCCATACGAGTGGTCTCTAAACATGCTAGGTCACTTTCGTATATCAATGTATGATAATTTATTTGACGAATTTGACTCCTATAAAAACTTCTTAATTTACAACGACTACTAGCTCTTAATAAATGCTTCTTACTAATGATCAGTACAAGTAATATTAGCATAAACAACATTGACATATCATTTAATATCTGTATATGTTGAATAAGAGCAGCAACAACTCTTAAATTTATATTCACTGGAGTAACACGATCCATATCTGTAATTATAATTAGACATATTCAGAAAGAAATAAAAAACATAGATAAAATTTAGAATGTTAATCTACGACATTACATCAATATTCATCTTTTGTTCAAAAACAAAAAAAAACTCAAGATTTATGATTTTTTTTTTAATTAATCTTCACTGGCAGCCATAAAAAAATATGGAGCACATCATTATAATATTGAAATAGAACCACAAAAGTTTTAACAAAAATAAATAAGATTGACTTATATATATAAAAATTCTAAAAATAAAATCCAAGAACATAAAAGGTTTAAAAAAACAGAGTAACTGGGGAGAGTCTCTAGAATGAACTCACAAAGATGGGTGACTTATATATATATATATATATATATATATATATATACACACGCGTGTATTAGGAAAACAAACAAAAAAGAAAAAAGAAAAAACAAAACAAAACAAAACGGCAAAAGAACAAAAATATCAAAGTAGAATCCGTAAGAAAACAGCAAAACAAAACAAAGTATATATATATATATATATACACACACACATGTATTAGGAAAACAAAAAAAAAAAAAAGAAAAAACAAAACAAAACAAAACAAAACAGCAAAACAACAAAAGTATTAAAGTAAAATCCCTAAGAAAGGAGGAAAAAAAAAATGGATGGTAAAGAAAAGAATAATGATTACCTGGTGGAGGAGGTGCTGTGATGAATGGAAGAGGCTGGGAGGTGCTGTGACGAGAATAGGAGGAGGCTGGGGAGGTGCTGTGACGAGAATATTATATATATATATATGTAGTTACGTAGGTTTTTTTTTTTCATCTCTTTAAATATGTAGATTATTTAAATTAAAAGTTAAAAGGATAGTTGTGTCTAAATTATTTAAATTTTAAGATTACCATGATATTTAGATAGGGGGTAATCTGAAACGTAAGGGGGAATGTGGGTTTCAGATTACCCCTTTATAAGGGTATCTGAAACCCATGGGTTTCAAATTCCCAGATATCTTAAAATAAGATAACTTCATAACAAACATGATAATCTTAAGATTCCTATTCTTTTATAAAATATTACCCCATACCAAACACACTCTATAGCATATGTCTGTTCATCATATCACTTAGTATTTCTTTAAAATCGTTAGTTAAATCAACCAATCTTAATTTAATTAACAATTATAACACGAAACTGCTTTTAGTCGTTAATGTCTTGATATCTAATAAGAAACTGCAAAGTAAACCACTCATTTTTGTGTGGACAATGTGATGAAATATCAACATGGATTGTTAAGCAAGTTATGCCATTTATGTCACACATTTTTAATGTGTTCTTTCGCATCTAATGATTTCTTTAACCTATTACTTTCTTTAAAAATAAGACACATTTAAACAAATTCAAAAAATGTCAATATAAAAAAGATAACATTAGAACAAAAATTAATTGTTTGTTCCTTCTTATAAAAAGATTCTTAAGAAAATATATAAATTGATCACTACAACGTAGAGTTTAATGATAAGACCGCCTGTCGTTTGTGACATTTATTAGCAACATTTGCAATTAATGTTACAAATATTAAGACATTTGCTAGCAAATATTGAAAAGTAAGATATTTTTTTAATATAAATTTATCACAAATTTATGACAGTTAAAACAATATCGCTAAAAATAAAATACATTTAAACAAATTCAAAAAAATGTCAATATAAAGATAAACTTTATAAATTTTTGACAAGAAATAAATTTTATGATTTAAAGTTTTAAAATGTTTACAAGAAACATCATCAGTTTTTAGCTGAAAAAACATTTATCCTCTAGTAAACTATTGAAGTATACCAAATTATTACTAATTCATCTGTTCCATTCACATGTATATTGCTCTAGCTATTACTATTATAGTTATTTGTTCATCAAGTCACCTTAGTATTTATTGAAAATTGTAAGTTATTTCAACCAATCTTTTTTTTAACAATTGTAACACGAGACCGCCTATGATCACTAATGTGTTGATATATATAAGATACTGCAAAGTAAACCACTCTTTTTTTCTTGAATGATATGATGAATATCAAAAAGGATCGTTAAGCATGTCATTTCATTTATGCTACACATTTTTTATGTGCTTTATCGTAATTATTTATCTATGTTAATGATTTATTTAATTTTTTTTATCTCATCTAGGCATTTGATTGTGAAGATAACATAAAACATAAATTAGTTGTTTGTTCCTTTTTATATAAAGGATTTTTAAGATAATCTATAAATTGATCACTACAATGCAGAATGATAATGATAAGACCACCTGTCATTTGTGACATTTATTAGCGATATTTGTAATTAATGTCACAAATATTAAGACATTAACAAATGTTGAAAAGTGAGATTTTTTTTATAAATTTGTCACAAATTTATGACAGTTAAAATAATATCGCTAAAAATAAGATACATTTAAACAAATTCAAAAAATGTCAATAAAACGATAAACTTTATAAATTTTTGACAATAAATAAATTTTATAATTTTAAATTTTAAAATATTTACAAGAAACATCATCAGTTTTTAGTTGAAAAAACCTTTGTACTCTATTAAACTATTGAATTATACCAAATTGTTACCAATTCATCTATTCCATTCGCCTGTATATTGCTCTAGCTATTACTATTGCAGTTATTTGTTCATTAAGTCACCTTAGTATTTCTTGAAAACTGTAAGTTGTTTCAACCAATCTTTTTTTTAATAATTGTAATATGAGACCACCTTTGGTCACTAATGTGTCGATATCTAGTAAGAAACTGTAAAGTACTCATTTTTTCTTGGATGATATGATAAATATCAAAAAGGATCATTAAGCATATCATTTCATTTATGCTACACATTTTTCATGTACTCTATCACAATTATTTATCTATGTTAATTATTTCATTAATCTTTTATCTTCTCTAGGCATTTTATTGTGAAGATAATATTAGAACATAAATTAGTTGTTCATTATTTCTTATGAAAATGATTTTTAAGAGAATCTATAAATTGATAACTGCAATGCAGAGTGATAACGATATGACCATCTATCGTTTGTGACATTTATTAGTGACATTTGCAATTAATGTCACAAATATTAAGACATTTGCTAGCAAATGTTGAAAAGTGAGGTAGTTTTTTAATTAATTTATCACAAATTTATGACAGTTAAAATAATATCACTAAATATAATATACATGTAAACAAATTCAATAAAAATGTCTATATAAAGATAAACTTTATAAATTTTTGACAAGAAATAAATTTTATAATTTAAAGTTTTAAAATATTTACAAGAAACATCATTAGTTTTTAGCTGAAAAAATATTTGTGTTCCAGTAAACTATTGAATTACACCAAATTGTTACCAATTCATTTGTTTCATTCACATGTATCTTGCACTAACTATTACTATTGTAGTTGTTTGTTCATCGAGTCACCTTAGTATTTCTTGAAAACTGTAAGTTGTTTCAATCAATCTTTTTTTTTTAACAATTGTAATATGAGACCACCTTTGATCACTAATGTGTCGATATCTAGTAAGAAACTGTAAAGTAAACCACTCATTTTTTCTTGGATGATATGATGAATATAAAAAATGATCGTTAAGCATGTCATTTCATTTATGCTACACAGTTTTCATGTTCCCTATCGCAATTATTTATTTATGTTAATGATTTCCTTAATCTTTTATCTTCTCTAGGCATTTGATTGTGAAGATAGCATTAGAAAATAAATTAGTTGTTTGTTCATTCGTATGGAAATGATTCTTAAGAGAATCTATAAATTGACCACTGTAATGTTAGGGGTGACAATTCGTGTCACGTGTTGGGTTCGTGCCGTGTTAGAGCTGTGTCGATTTTTGTCTTTACCAACACGTACACAACCTATGACACGAAAATTTCTTCAAATCGTAACACGAACACGAACATGACATGGACCCGTAATGGGTTGACACGATACGAACTGAATTTGACACGCGACTCGAAATTGACCCGTGATACGAACTGAACCCGTGACACAAATTTGACCCAAATTGAACCCACAACTCGAATTAAACCCAAATTGAACCCGCAACTTGAATTTGACACAAAAACCAATTCAATTTAAGCAAATTATATCCCAAATTCATTAAAAAAAAAATACTATAAGAATAATAATTTTCCTTCAACAATAACAAGTTTTAAGGTTTGTTTTCAAATCCACAATCATAAAATTAAACTTCCAACTCGAGTGTAAAGTTCATAATCATAGTTAGGCAAAGTCCTATTACAAACATCTTAATAAAGTCCACAAATCCAAACACAAACATAAAAAAGTATAAATTCAAACAATATAACACCAACAAAATACTAAGTTCTAGTAGACAAATATAACTAAATAAATAGTTACACCAACATAAACAAAAAACAAACACAACAAGTACAACCCAAGCACATCCAGAGTTAGTATCTTGGTCAACTGTTTTCTCTTCATCGATGTTGAGATCCACAACATTTTGAATGAGCTCATCCATATCTTAGTCAACTGTTTTGATTCCAACTACATGAGAAAGATTAAAAAAGAATTTATGATTATGAGATAAATTTAACAATGCTAAATAATAATAGAGAACTTGGAAAAATTTACCTTTAGTCCCAAACAACCAATCTCTTGAACATATAATTACCTCAATAGTGTCATGCTTAAGAGAGCTGCGAAACTGGTCAAGTACACGACCACCAATACCTAATATAAAAAATTAAATGATACAATAAAAGTTACAATAGTTGCTAATTGTAAGAATATTTACATACAAAAATTGTTGTTAGAACTCTAAAAATTTCAACAACTTGATAAGAAAGAAAAAACCCCCGAACAATAAAAAAGCCGCAAAATATTATCTTAAGTTACAGAACAAAAAAAAGAGCGAAAATAATAATAAAACAAAAAATAAACCTATAGCATAATAAACCACGTATAATAATATAAGTAAACAACTTGATATATATATATATGGTATGAAAAATATTATAAAAATTTTAACTAAACATTTTCTACAAAAATACAACAAAACTAAAAATTATTAAAACAGTTTCAGATCTCTCATATTATAACAATTTTTATGAAGAATAACTAAAATATAATTCAACGTCGTCCTTTAGTAGCTAACAGGTAAAATGTTAGGGAATTTATACTACAGAAAAAAATTTAATAGTCAGAAACAGAGAACGGCAAAGAGAGAAATAGACAGAATTAGAAAAGAGTCAAGAATACACAAAAGTAGTAAAAAAATGAGGGATAACCGACAGAAAGAAAGGAAAAAAAAAAACCAAAACCTGGGATTTATAAACCATAAATCCAAAAAATAAAAAGACATAAAGAGCGGTAGAGAGGAAGAGAATAAAAATAATCAAAACATCATATAATTCCCAAACATTCACGGCAACAATAAAGACCGTCAAATAATACCTATTATTTATTCAACATATGCTATCAATAATATGATATTCATCAACATATACCAAATTAAGTAATATATCTGGTATATGCATTATAACATATCTAAATAGAGATCATCATAGCATGTTAAAATTTTTTTATAAAAATTCTCCAAAAAAACATTTACAGTATTAAGGGGGAAAAAACCCCCTCTGTAACGGAGAAGACCCAAAAAAAAAAAAAAACACAACAAATACTTACTACAACAACGGTAATCAAAAAACATCACACAAATATAAATACTAAAGTTTTATAAATCATATAAAAACAGATACATAATTAACATGATCATAGGAACAAATATAAATAAACAAAAAACGATTAAAGTCACAAATAATCACAACAATTATCAAAAATTGCTAAATCATAAAACATAATTATCTAACTTATAATAAGAATAATAGTCATAAAACATCCAGAGAGAAAAAAAAAATCATGTATATTCTGTGGAAAAAAAAAAGAAACAGGGGAGAAAAAAAGGAGACTAAACACAATAATAAAACTAAATCCTCTACAACATAATTATAATAGTAATAACCATAATAATATATAAATAAGATGAAAAGTACAGAAATACAGATTAAAAAAAAATAGAGATGCAAAATAAAATCAATGGAGAAAGCAGTCATCATAATAAAAATAGAACATTAAATATAGTACCTGAATAAAAACAGGAGTTTTGTATAGAAATAAATATCCCAAAATGATCAGTCTTCAGAAGATAACAAACAGTAGGATAAAAGAATTCAACTAAGAATTAAAAGATGTTCAAAACAGAGCAATTAAGAAGGTATTACAGAGGCACTAATGGTAAGGTATAAGAAAGAAGTAATAAATGAGGGAGAAAACAGCTTAAAAAATTCCAGAAAAGTTTCTTCAAAAGAGTCAGTGAAGAAAAGCAGTAACAAAATGTTAACACGTATATGGATAAAAATACACTTACTCACAACAGACAATAAACTTAAAGTAGATTAGAAACATTAATGACAGATATACACATGCTAAAATCTCAGTCAAGACAATCATCACACTACAAATTACAAAATTATAACAAATAACACAATCACAACTAAAGCAAAATAATCTAAAAGCATTAAATATATAGGACAAATCAGCAGAAGCACAAGAAAATATCTGACCATAGAAACAACATGAACAATCCAGAAATCCAAATAATAGATAAGCCTAACAATTCATTCAATTCTAACTAAATCATAGAATACAACCATAGAACATGATAGAAAATTATAAAGACCAAAAATACATAAATAAATAAAAATTCGGATATAAAATGAAGAAAATAATACCTAGGGAAAAAAAACCAAAAAATTTAAAAATACAAACATCACAGATAAAAAGTCTTCAATATGTTCGTCAATAGTCCCAATCGGCTACTTTAGAATCGCAAGTACTGCAATCTATAAATACAAATTAACAAAAAACCAAAATCAAAATTAATTTATATAAAACAAAAAAAGGACAAAAAACCCACTGAAATAAATACAACAAAATTAAAAACATACTCCTTGCTTTTATCTATTTCTTTACATTTGCTTGCAAAGTATCCTCAATAATATAAATGCAAATACGAAAAAATAATAATATAGAAAAAATGAAACAAAAAAAAAAGAAAAATTCTCTTATTTTATTATACACATACACGGCAGAAAGAATGAGAAAACAAAAAAACATAACAAAAAAAAAAATCAAAACCTAACCGAACACGAACAAAAAAAAAACCTAAATGAATAATAAAAAATTAAAAACCCCCAAAATCAAAACTTAGGGTTCAGAAAAAACAAACAAACCGGGGGAGAAAAAAAAAAGCCTTAAAAGCAGAGAAAGACAATGGAAAAAAAAATACAAAACCTAAGTAACCAATAAGGGAAAAAAAAGGGGGAAAAAAAAACCTGGAGACCCAAAACTTAGGGATCGGACAAAACAAAAAGAAGACCTAAAAAAAATTATTTGAATAGTAGAAGACGGAGATAACCAAAATACCCACAAACTACGGTTTCAACAACATAGATCCGAAAAATGAGAAAACAAAGAAGCTGGCACAACAAAATGCAAAACCCAAAAAAAAAACTAAAAAAACAGAACAGGGAAAAAATAAAATCCGAAAATTCTTATTCGATTATACCAATACACCAGAGGGGGGAAAAAAACCCTAAAAAAAAGGGGAGGGTGAAAATGGGGAAAAAATTCAAACAACACAATAAAGAACAAAATCTTAAACAGTAAAGAGATAGAGGGAAAAATGGAGGAGGAGTGGCGGACAGAGCAAGAGGAAGCAAAAGGTAGAGTTTTGACACCAAAAACGCAAAAAATGAGAAGAAAGAGAGAGAACAATAGAGAGAGAGAGAGAGAGGAAGAGGGAAATGAACAGTAAAAAGATAGAGTGGGAAATGAGAGGGAGGTGGCAGAGAGGAGAAGAGAAAAGGCAAAGTTAGGGTTTGGGAGGCTAAAAATGCTACTATAGACTACGCAACCGGTAGACACAATCAAAGGGCCAAAAACGTCCACATAATTAGAGGAGGATAAAACCGATAGTTTATTGTGCGTGAAGGGCAGAAAGCACGAATTTAAAGGGCAAAAGTGTCAATTTACTGTACAAAAAACAGTAAAAGTTTGCATCATTTTTGTATATTTATATAATTAGTTGTGTTCCACGCTCTTTGTCTATAGATAAAAAAAGCAAAAAAAAAAAAAACTAAAAACTAAAAACTAAAAAGAAAAAACACCATGTGGTATTGACTGGGCCGTCATGTGGTGGCAGCAGGATGAAAAGCACATTGGTACCTTTATATATAGGTAATAGATCCATAAACTATTTTCAAAATAATAAAAGTATATTAGATGAAACCAATTTTATTAGATTTTTAAAATTCACATTCAATATCCAATACAATCTAATTGACTGAACAAAATTACGTTCTAAATCCAACTCAGTAGTATTTCAATGTATATATTTTAGAATGGAAATAGTTAGCTCGATTGAATGAATTGAATAACTGAATTTTGAGTCAACCCTTAATTAGTTATTTAAATGCATGCTAATATCATCAAATGTGTATATAGTATCTTTATTTTTCACATTAACTAAATTAATATTGTAACCTTGCCATACCCTATTTTCATATATCTAAGTCCATATCATTGATTACGTATCTTTATAAATTAGGAGATGAATAACACAATACACAAAAATATTAGATATTTAGATTGGATTACCATATTTGCATACTTACGCATCCAATTACTTGGCTAGCCCATAATGACTAAGTCCATATCACCATACACCTATGTAGTTTGCACATGAATTTATGCAATCTCAACTTTGTAATCATCTGCATTATTTTTTTCCCAAATATTTTACAGTCATTTGGCCAAGCAAGGAAGTTTTTTACCAAATAGCTTGTTAAAGATGACATGTTTCGGTCTTTACCTAGTTGTTATATAAACCTATGTTAACGTTATAATGTTATCCCCAGCTATTCATTCCAAAATAATTTTATTCACATGCAAATGACATTATTATCAATTTATACAATTCTTTTTAATTGCAAAAGCTTAGTCACCAAAACACAAAACTGATAATAACTTGTTGGATATAATTGCTATTAACCTGACAACAGCCAACAATTCAGAAAAAAGGTGCTTTGCTTTTCATTTTTGAACATATTTTATACAATATCTTTTGGAATCTTTTTGAATTTTTTTTTCCAATGCACTCTTCCTAACACCATCCAAACAAATCTTAGATTCCTTTTGTTTTCAAAATTTTTTTTAACACATCCAAATATCATCTCATTTTCAAAATAAAATAACTTTCTCATTTCAAATAAAAAATTTTCCATTTTAAAAATAAGTGTACAATAAAAAACAATCCTTAATTTTTTGAAATGGTGTAGAAAATGACAAGGTCGCTTGTAATAAATTTAATGAGCCGAGCCATTCAAATCCTATTAAAAAGTCAAAAGACGCATAGAAAATCGGCCCAGATCCCAAAATTTAGTCTTAACCCGCCATGCGTTTAATACTCGTTAGTGTAAAACAGCTCAGTGTCTATCTACACTCGTTTTAGGCCCTGTTTAGTATGTTGGACTGGATTGGATTAAGGGATTCGGACTAGATTAGAGTATGTTCAATCCCATTCTATATTTGGTAAGCATTAAAAAAAAATTAAAAATAAAAGTATCCCCTCAAATAATTTTAATAGAACTGTGAGGGTCTCTACCGGTAAAGCCTTTTTTTAGGCCGTTGAGATTTAATCGAACGGTTGAAATGTTATTGGTGTACCATACTTATCATACACCTTACCTCATATTACTCTTCCCACTCAAAGTCTTCTCTGCCACCGGTGACCTTCTCGCCGCAGGCTACGGAAGCCGGTAACCCACCCTCGGCCCCCCCCACAACCGGCCCTAACCCTGGCCGCCCCCGGCAATCCCCCCACCCCTCCCCCGCCGTCCCCCCGGCCCCAGCCCCCCCAGCGCCTCCCCCAACCCAGGTCCCCTTCCCCAGACCTCCCCCACCCAACCCCCCCCCCCCCCGACGCCCCTCGGAGCCCCCCCGACGGGGACCCCCTACCACCTTTCTCTCTCTTCTCCTCTCTCTCTCTTTCCGGCCCGGAGCCCCCCCACCCCACCTGCGACGGGGACCGCCCACCCCCCTCTCTCTCTCTCTTATCTTCTCTCTCTCTTCTCGCGTCGGGGTTTGGGGGGGCCGTGGGCCTGGAAGAGAGAGAGGGGAAGAGAGAGAGGAGAAGAGAGAGAAAGGGGTGATGGGAGGTCGGGGGAGGGGGACCTGGGGTTGGGGGGACGCCGGGGAGTAGGGGGCCGGGGCTGGGTGGGGGGCGGCCGGGGGTGGGTTGCCGGAGTCGGGGGTGGGTTGCCGGAGTCCGTCGCCGGCAGCGAGAAGGTCGTCGGCGACGGAGAAGACTTTGGGTGGAAAGGGTAATATGAGGTAAGGTGTATGATAAGTATGGTACACCGATAACATTTCAACCGTTCGATTAAATCTAAACGGCCTAAAAAAAGGCTTTACCGGTCTCTACCATAGTCTTGCCTTAAAAAAAATCTCTAAAAAAAATTAAAAGTATTACCATTAAAATTTTTTTTTTCGTGTCTTCCTAAAAGAGTCCTTATCTTTCTCTTGCTCATTTACGGCGTCTGGGTTTTACAAGGGAGGGGGCGCGGTGACAAGGCTCTTCCAAGGTGGGGAGTGGTCTGTGAGGTTGATAAGGGGAGGCGGAGATCGGGCGGCGATGGAGATTTGGGAGATAGAGAATAGAGGCTATGATGGGCACCATTCCAATCGTGGGTGAGGGCCGTGTGAGATCTGGGTAGGTGTCGACGCGACGGAGAGTTTTCAACATAACAATGTTAGAATGGTGCCCATCACACCATTCCAATCGGGGGTGAGGCTGCGAGCTTCGACGGTGGACATGACAATGTTTTCAGCATTGCTAGTGGTGAGCTCCGGTGGACCCTCTTCCTGGGCGTGGGTTGGTTTAGATAAAGGGATGGTGGGTTTTGAATATCTTATTCTAATCCAATTCATGGGTTTGGAGGGGGTGGGAGTTGACTGAGTGTTCTGTACTTGAACGTGGTTTACAATTCAGACAATAATTTTGATTTGACAGTTTCAGAGCATTAATGTTTTTATTCACTATTAGTCCGTTTGGTGAAACGGTTTGAGTTGAAATTTTTAAGTTTGAGTTGGTTGACTTTTTAAAAATTAGTTATAATTTTTGTTGACTTTTCAGAAAAAGATAAAAAATGAGATGAAAAAGTACAGTTTAGTTTAAAATGAATGGTTTTACCAAACAAACCATATATTTACCTACTATTTCTTCATCTGGGTTTAATAGAAGGGATTTTTGATGATGAGAGAGAATTCAAAATTGTGTTTGTTTTGTTAGTTGGTCTTCTTTTTGTAAACTGAAAAAAAAATTTCTTTCTCCGTTTTTTTTTTCCCTAAAATCTTTTGTAGATATAAAATTCAGTCGAGTGAGTAATGTCTCTTTCAGGATATTTTTTAATATAAATAATAAAATATTGGCACATCATTTCAAATCCAAAATTTTCATTTCATTTCAAATTCAAAATTTTACACTTTTCGAAATTCTCATCGCACCTTAAAACCTATTCATTTTGGATTCTTTTATCAAAATGATGAATACATTTTGGATTGTCATTTCAAATCGATGAATTCATTTCAAGACAGTATACTAAACGAGGGCATAGTTTCTTTTAGAAGAATTCTTTGGTTGATGAAAGTGATATCTTTGAATGTGTAATTTAATAACATGAAAAAAAAATTACTATAATTGTTGTCACATTGTATTCAGTAATTAAAAAAAAAAAAAAAAAATTACATGAGTCCTTGTTTCTTAGGAATAATTTGTTCATTGTCAAGGTGCGCCTAACTAGGATTCATTACATTTTACGTTCCATGGATAATCAGGACTGCAATTCAAACCTACTCAATTGATAGCATGTGAAGATATATAATAATATATATGTAACAACCTCTAATTTTAATATTAATTTATCAGGAATCTAGTGGTTAGAGTGATTGTGATTAGAATTTGTTTCCTAAGAAATTTTTTTCTTTTTCAAAATCTAGGTTAGGTTTCTCACTTTGACCTTTTATATTTTCTTACTGCTTTACCCTATGATTTAAAAAAAAAAGTGTATTGTTGAAATTATTTTTATTTTATTTTATTTATTTTTTGGACATGATAAACTTTAGATACTAGTTTTGTTTTCTTCCTTTTTATTAGAGAACTACAGAATTACATGCGTGATTTAATTAATGTAATTGGGTTTTGGTCTTGCGTTTAATTTACCGGTTAAAGATAAAATTTTTAAGTTAAAATTGATTAAGTTTTTAAAAAATAATTATAATTTTTATTGATTTAAAAAAAATAAGATAAATAATTTAATTTAGTTGTTGTTGAGTTTAAAAGCGAATCGAAATATGAGAAATTTTATTCCACTGCTTTTATCCATTGGGCCATTGTGTCCAGGAAGCCCAAGAATCATAATAGTATTGAAGAAACCCATCAGAAAACCCTAGCCCTTCCTCTTTATTCATCTTCTTCGTTCTCCCTCTCCGACAGCCGACAGCCAAGAGAACCCCAAAAAAAAAAAAAAAAAAAAAAAAAAAAAACCTGAGAGAAAGAGAGAGAGAGAGAGAGAGAGAGGGAGAGAGTTGGAGATCTCCTGTCATGCCATGAATCGGCGACTCCGACCAAAGGTTACAAACCTTATTTCGTGTCTTTGATCTATCTAATTATTTCCTTTTCAGCCTTACCCAACTATCAATTGAGCCCCTATGATCCCCCAGAACGTTCTCTTTACTTGGGATCTTTGTCGTTTGGTTAAGGATTTTGCTCACTATTGTCATTTAAAGGTGAATCCCTCTTCTTTATGTTTTTTTGGCTGAGTTCTGTTCTCATTTCTATTGTTGTCATAAGAGCTGTGGTATTTTCTGTTGTTATTTGATGGGTTAGCATTGCAACGTGAATTTCATGGTTTCTTTTCTATATTGATTACAAGGTATTTCTTAAATTGATATATTTTCTCGATTATATATATGAATTGGAAGTTGTCTCTCTTGTTGTTTATTAAAATTATCGGTTCTGGTTGAATCTTTTTTTGTGCTTTTGGATTTTGAACTGAGATTGTGGAATTTTGGTTTGGTTTATGTTTTCTTATTTTGTTTATCCTTGATTTTGTTTTTACGTTTTCGAAGTGGCCTTTCTTGACCTTTAATTTGTCGTTTTGGGGTTAGTTTTTAATTTCTTAGTTGAATCAAAACTTGTCTAGGATTGAGTTGCTGTGGTGATTGGGAAAACAAGAGCTTCATTCTATGCTGGACTCGAGGTAGGGATTCCATTACTTATGTCTCTTGAGATTTTTCTATTAAATAACTGGTAATCTGAAAGAAAGATAAATGCTATACTATTTTGTTATACTTATGTGCATCTCGCCTACCAAAGCAACCCAAGGCACGTCCTGTACTCTACAGCGTGGCCGAATCATTTTTTTGTTTGACACGTCTTGGAAAACGATATGGGAACTGCATGGGTTAGTTCTAAGCCCGAGAGTGTAACGGTGAGAAAAAAGTTGTTTTGGTGAGAGATAAAAAGGGCGGCGTTTCCGCCCTTGGGTACAGTACCCTAAAAGGTTGAACAATGGGGAAGGCGATGGTGCTTTCTGGGGTGCGAGTCCCTAAGGTACCGTGCAGTAGTCACACTCATGGTGAGGACCCGGGGCCTTGTCCCATCACCCGACATTCTTATGGTCCGATCAGCCTTGAGTTGCCAAGCACGCCCCTTCAGGGTTTTTCAGGGACAACAGGAGTGTTATTTTTTTTGATTATTCTGTGGATGTTGATTTCTAGTTTTACCATGTATATTTTTGCTAAATATATGAAAAGGGATTTTGATGAGCATCCATTTGATTCAAACACACTGGGCACTGGTTTCTTTCTTATTGCATTTTGTTGAAAAGAAACTAACCATGGAGGAAATTTTGAATATGGTAACTAAGAAAAACGAAAGGCAAGTAATGGTCTTTCCTACTGTGCATTGTTTGCTCATCCCCTATATTCTTCTTCTTTCCGGGTTGTTTGGTCCAATCCTATCCAATAGATGCATGTGGTGTCGAGTCTGTTTGCACCAGTTTTTTGAAGTTGGATGTCAATAGTTGGATTACTGTTCTATTTTGTTATTTTTGATGTTTATTTAAACTCTTAGTCTAGTGATGTATGATTATTTGTGTATGTTGCTTAGAATGACACTATCCCAATGCTATCTAATTTTTTTATTTGTTTTACTTACAATTTTACAAATTATTTCATTTCTCTTCACCTGATATTTTTATCAGTTTCTTTAACTCTCAAAAGACTCCCGGAACAATTGTTGTTTTTCTTATTTTTATCTTAAATCTCCTTTATTTACTAACCCCCACTTAGGGGCGTTACATATCAATTGCTCTTCAATTCATCCTAGATTATCCTCATTATGATGTTGGCAACAAGAAAAAAGTTCTTTTCTTTCTCTAGTTTCTTGTGAAAAATCTTTGTTCTTCTCTAGTTGCTTGTGAAAAATCTTTTTTCTTTTTGCTTCTTTTCAGTTCCGCTGGGGCATCATCTCCTGCTGTTCCAACAAATGTTGGCAGTATAGATGGTTCAATTCATGGGCAGGGGTCCAAGGCAGCTTCTCTTTCATGTGTTGGTTCACAACCACCACGAACTTCCTTGAGCACAAGTGCTGGTGGTTTTGCCTTTGGATCTTCAAGATCTTCTTGTAGACCTTGGGAAAGAGGGGATCTATTGAGGCGCTTGGCTACCTTTGAGCCTTCAAATTGGTTTGGAAAGCCTAAGGTTTGAACCTGAGCTTGTTATGTACAAAATGCTTGTATTTTTGTTATCAGCTGCAATGCAATATAAGGTATCCAAACAATGCATTAATTTGTTTTTCTTTTGATCAATGATAAACTTTTCTAAAATATTCTTATCTTTAGGCAATCATTAATGTTTCATACACTTGACTGAACTTTTTCATCTCAGTTTTTATCTTTTTTTGAAAAGTCAACAAAAATTATAACTAGCTTTTGAAAAGTCATCAATTCTAACTTAAAAATTTAATCTCCAACTGGCGAACCAAATGCAAGCTTACTTTATTAGTATAATGATTTGTTTTCATGTAAGGAACTACATCTTGCATAGGCTTGAAATTATGATATTATTTTGGAAGTGTGAAGTACCCCTTACAAGTTACAAGGAGTAATAATAGTACATTCACTTTTACTTCTTTTAGATTGTAGAGTATGTGTACTTTTACATGTATAGTTTTTTAAGAGGAATTGGAATGCATAGATATGGGATTCTTAAAACTACGTGGTTATGCAATGACTAGACCATATTCAATTAAGAGATCAATTTCAATGAGAATCATTCCAAGTTGATTGCAAGGGATTCTAACTACTTTGTATCTGTCAAATCCATTGAAGAAGGAAAGCATGCCCATTGATAGAATCTCATTGTTGATTCATAAAGACTGCTGGCATTTTGAAATTTCCATGAAGTTGATTCTCTTTGTAGTAAACTTTTTTAGACTTTAGAGGGGAGCACAGTCCTAGCTGAAGAAGGAAAAGTGGAGATGTTGAAAATGAGACTTAAGTTGGATCTATATACATAGTAGTGCAAACATGACATTTCCTCTTCCTCATAAACAATTTGAAGCAATTTCAGAGCATCTTATTATTATGGTTTTTATTTTTTCATTCCTGACTTGTTACAGGTAATCAGTCCGTTGGCTTGTGCTCAGAAAGGTTGGGTAAATATTGAGGCTGATAAGATTGCATGTGAATCGTGCGGTGCGGACCTCAGTTTTACCTTGTTGCAATCTTGGACTCCTTCTGAAGGTAAGCTATTGACAGAGTGTTCTTAGTCATTTTCCTTTCCTTTTTGTTTCCTTAATAAAAAAAATATTGAACAAATAAATGAATGAAAGTTCGAGAGACTACTGATAGATGCTTTGAATGGAAATGATTCGTAAGTGTTGCTTTGAAGGGCACTCCACGTGGTAAGGTATTTCTGAATTAACTTTGTTGAGACTTGACATTGATGGATGGCTAACTAAAGCGAAAATGTAGTAGAGTATTCAAGAGGGGAAATGGGGCAGGAGGAGGAAGGAGAAATAGACAGAGGATTGCATCATAATTCTGTTATTATATGTATTTGATTATAGATAGATTGCGAGTTTGGGATCAAACTACACACTAACTGCTATTTTAGTAGATGCACCCAAGGGACAATTCAGCTTCTAACTGAGCTTCGAATCTTGAACATTAAATCATTTATTGCATGTTGCCTGCAAGTAAGCTTATTATGCTAAAACTTTGATCATGAAGATGAAGATACGTACTTATTTGTCAGGACAACGTTATTTTTTGGCTGTTAATTGGATCACTGATAAAATAATTACACACACATTTGCAATAATATGGAATTGAAGTCCACAGAACTTGCACTCTAGTCTCCCTTGTAGCAATATTTATTGTTATAAGCTAATGAGTTCCTTACCTAGTTCCAAAAAGTTTTCACGTTGATCACTACAAGTATTCTATTATTTACAAACTTTTTTTCCTTGTCATGTTGACTGGTAAAGTTCAAAATGCTGGTGAAGCCTTTGCGAAGAAGCTGGATTCTGGGCACAAGGCCACATGTCCTTGGAGAGGAAACATCTGTCCTGATAGCCTGGTGCAATTCCCTCCTACACCTCAGTCTGCCTTAATCGGAGGTTATAAGGATAGATGTGATGGACTTCTGCAATTTCAGTCTCTTCCAAGGGTATATGCATCTGCAATTGAGCAGATGCGAGTTTCTCGGGGACCACAAATTGATCGCTTCCTCACCCAGTCACAGACTTATATGGCAGGAGAAGTAGACTTTAAACCTGAAAATATTCCAGAACTGGAAGGCTCTCGGGATGGGGCCACCAGTTTATATTCTTCCGTGAGTTATTGAGTATTATTTGAATGCTAGTAATTGTCCAATGATTCCTTCAAAAAGCCAATTAAAGATAGGATGTCTAAACAGTATTTTACTCTGTCAATTGTCCATATGCATATGTTTTAATATTTTTCTTTATCTTCTGGCAGGCACAGAAGCTTATAAGCATCTGTGGGTGGGAACCAAGATGGCAATTGGATGTTCAAGACTGTGAGGAGCACTCTGCTCAATCAGCGAGAAATGGAAATTCTCTTGGACCTAGCCATGCCCAGGTCCATCCTTTGCAAGACCACGGACCAGACAAGAAAGCTCTTTCTGCTTCAGCTAAAAAAGACACTGGAAAGAGTAAAGTGTTGGCAAAGGAGTCTAGATGTGAGTTCAGGTCACCCTTACTAGATTGCACCTTGTGCGGAGCTACAGTAAGAATTATGGATTTCTTAACTGTCCCTCGACCTGCTCGTTTTTCTTCCAGCAATATTGACATTCCTGACACAAGTAGAAAAATGGCGTTGACTCGCGGAGTAAGTGCAGCCAGTGGAATCAGTGGTTGGGTTGCTGCTGATGATGCAGATAAAGAACAGACTGAAGATCGTGATGAAGTAGCAACAACAAATGATGGAAAGTCATTGCCTAATGCAGATGTTGATTTGAATCTTACGATGGCAGGGGGGTTACCTTTTAATCAGTTTGGAAGAAGAGCATTGTCTGAAAATGTCAATGAGGGAGACATGGGAAGGGATCTAATGATCGGGCAACCTGCAGGGAGTGAGGTTGGTGATCGTGCAGCTTCATATGAGTCACGAGGTCCTAGTTCTCGTAAACGAAGTTTGGAGATAGGTGGTAGCTCAGATGATAGACAACACCTACGGGTGCAGCAGGCAGATAGTGTTGAAGGAACTGTCATTGATCGTGATGGCGATGAAGTCACAGACGGTAGACAATATTCAGCTGGGCCTTCAAAACGTGCTCGTGACTTGGATATCTTTGATACATATTGTTCACCATATCAGAGAGATTCTGGTGCTGGTCCTAGCCATTCGATGGGTATTGACATCTATGCAGATGGCAGTAGAGCTGCCTCATATCGTCAAAGAAGTGACCAACATGTAGGAATCCAAGCAACTAGGGATTCAACACGAGCATCATCAGTCATTGCAATGGATACGGTCAATCATAGTGCAAATGAGGACTCTATGGAAAGCGTCGAAAATTACCCTGGAGATATTGACGACATTCAGTTCCCATCTTCAAGTACATATGGCAATCTGGACAATAATGAGACATCAGAATTGAACTACAGCAATCTAGCTCAGCCAAGCTTTGGTATCCGAACGGTTGCTGTTGTTATTCGTGAGGAAATTGGTGTTAGCAGTACAAATGATGGGGAGGAAATTTTCAATGCAGAAACCATCACTGCACAAGCCCGTGATGGGATTAGTTTCGGAATAAGCGGGGGAAGTGTGGGCATGTGCGCCAGTCATGAAGCTGAAATTCATGGGGCTGATGTTTCTGTTCATAGAGCAGAGAGTGTAGTTGGTGATGTGGAACCCAGAGTTGAAGATGCCGACATTCAGGGCCAGACAGGTGAATCTGCTCCAGATCCTGGCCTAATGGATGAGATCGTCCCTGAAGAAGTCAATAGGGAAGATCCTCGTGGTGATAGCCAGGAGATGTTTCAATCTCTGGGGAGGGCTGATAGTGGCTCAAAGGTTGATGGTTCTGCTAAGGCCGAATCTGTGGAAAGTGGTGAAAAGATCAGTAGGAGCAGCAAGTTCGCCTTGGAGACTTTTGTGCACCCATCTCTTTCATGCAACGCTAATGTAGATTCTGGTTATGATACAACCAAACAAGAGGTCACAAAGGGCCGGAAATCTTCATCTACAAATAATCGTTTATACCAAGAGGCAGATAACATAGTAGCAAATGGGATAGGTAAATTTTTTTTTTTTTTTGCCTTACTACTTCTTAGTAGCTACTAAGGTCATTCTTTCTTCACGTTCCTTTTTTATTTTTGTATGTTCGTATTCGTGCATCCCTGTTTCTCTCTTTCCTAAGAACTTTGTATTGTCTGTCCGCGTTTTGTTCGCCACATAATCATCTTGTTTTCATTTTAGTTTTCCATATTTTCTGACCTGCATGGCTTATGGGCCTCATCAGCGTTGTACTAGGGTTCTAACTATCTCTGCCTATATTCAAACTGACTAGATACAAAAAGTTGAAGTGCACTGAATTGGAATTACCGATTGAATAATATCTCTTAAACCTATTGTTCAGTACTGTGGAACTTGTGTATTATCGTGCTTACTTTATGTCTCATTAATAAGTCATTCTTACCCATTCTGCTTCCTGCTATTCTTATCGATATTGTATTCGTAAGTTTAAAGTTTCATGTAATTACTCTTTTCTCCTTTTTTATTTATTTATTTAAATTTAAACTGATGCGATCACTCTCTGTTTTTATTCTTATTTTTGCTATTGTTTTTATTCTAATCGTTATTTTTATTTCATTTGATTAAGAACCTCCTAAAGGGGAGAGCAATTATGAAGAAGCTGCAGAATTTGATCCAATTGCTCATCACAATCAATTCTGCCCCTGGGTGAACGGAAATGTAGCTGCTGCTGGCAGCAGCAGCAGTGGTTCTGGAACCAGTGCTGATGCCATTGCACTTTGTGGGTGGCAACTGACTTTAGATGCTCTGGATGCCCTGCGGTCCTTGGGGCCTGTTGCAATTCAGACGGTGCAGTCCGAATCAGCAGCATCGTTGTACAAGGTTTTTCTTCTTTATATTTTTTACTTTTTGGTGCTTTTATTGTTTCCTGTCATACCCAAGTGATGGGTTTTTGGGGAACACGTGCCTTTGGTTTCTCTGCTTGTTACTTCTAAGGCATCTCATGCAATTTTTGTGTTTATTTCTTGCTTGGATGTGAAATGCAATTGAAAGCAACTGAACGTCATGATCACTGCTGATAAATGGATGGATGTGCAAAGTATCTTGTGCTTAGGCGGTCGCAATTCCAAATTGCTATTGTTGACTACAATTCCCAATTCTCTATTATTCTGTTCCTTTTGGATGCTTTTTTGTTTTGTTGATCTAGACATCTGTAGGAGATTAATACCCTGGACACCATTGATGCCTAGGTCCTTCAAAAGATTGTTGTTTGAAAATGACAAGTATGTTCTTGGTTCTCATCTTCGAATATCATCTTCGAATAACAAAGTCATCATATCTGCATCGAATGTAGTTATGATTTTTCCCTAAATTTGTTCTCCAAGAAATCCAAGAAATCTCATATAAATGAGCTTATTCTCACTGTAAATTTAAGTAGTGCTCACTGGTTGTTCCATGTTTATTTATTTAGGATAAAAGACTGCGAAAATAGTTGAGATAGTTTTCATTTTAGTTTTGTCCACTTTGGTATTATGAGTTTCTGTCCTAGCATGCAAATGCAGGAATTAATCTTCTTTCTATTGTTTACGTTCCATATTTTATATTCTTGTTTCAAGAATATAGATTGCATGCATGCCATAATATTGTGCTGAAGATTTGCACTATCTGCAGCTCACTTCCCCTTCCTCCGAAACATAGATTTAACATTATTTTCTAGTTTGTATTATTTGCATTAAGATTTTATTTTTCATACAGGATGATCACCAAAATCCAGGTCAAAAGCTCCGTCGCCACCATTCAATGAGCAGAAGCCATGGGCAACATTGACCGTTGATCTGAATATAACGCTATTCCAGTTACCGGTAAGTGCGTCCTTTTACCACCATGAATGGGTGTTAACTGGAACCTATTGTTGGTATTTTTTTTTTCTTTTTTTTTTTTTGGCTTAAAGGAACCCATTGTTGGTGTTCTTTTATAAGTCTCTTCGTCTGAATGAAGCACTTTATTGCTTTAAGGAAAGATGAAATGATTTTCTTTGATTAGGGAAAATGATCTGATCCTTCCTCCGTGCGCCAACTCGAGTATTATTTTATTGAAGCCATTTTGATAAACGTGCATGGATTGCGTAGTTTGATGTGCAGAACTGTATGTTTGGTTTATAATGCGCACGTGTGCCTGTATAGGGATAATGACAAAAACCTTCCCCGTACTTAATTGAAAAATGTTGAGATTATCCCATGCTTTTCTAAATAGACAAAATCTGCCCCGTGTTTTTCCCATCACAATAACTCCACACCAAATGTTGGAATTTGTTAAAATTAACTATGCAAAAAGACTATTATGCCTGTGTAAAAGTCACTATGTGTTTTGACTTTAAGGTCAACAACTAAGATGAGTATTAGTAAAGTAACTTTGCAAACAAATCGATGTAAAAAATACTTGAAAGCAAGAATAGTTGAAGAAAAGTTTCCATATCACTGCTCTAGTCGGATCTATAGTTTCTGAGTTAATTTCATTGTTGTAGCATGCTTTCTGATACACAGATAACTCTGGACCGAAATATATCGCGATTTGATGAAAAATTTGTTCTCTCAGTTTTCTTAATGAAGTTGTAGATCCTTTCTCAGGTGTTTAGTGGCATGTATTCGCCAGCACAAAGTAAAAGCTTTGTATATGAAAGGGGAAAAAAATTGTGAACCTGAGCCTGTTGACGTTATCGTATATATGTTTTCTGTTGCTGAGTTTTGACTGCACAGCAGAACTGTCTTTACATTTCAAATACCTGCTTCTCTCCAGAAGCACTATCAAACCGTCAGATTGGGTGAATCGGTCTTTCTTTCATATGGTTTGTATTTTGTTCTTGATCATTGCGGCTTATTGATAATTTTTTTTCTTCCCAATGGCTGTGCTATTCTTTGTAGGGTAAGGATCCAATCTTGGGATGAAATTCAATTTCAGTTCGGCTGGCTGGGAAAGTTCTTTCAGTTTTCTTGAGTCTTCGTCTCTATATGGTAAGATATGATTTAATATGCTGTAACATATCGTAGATGCTCCATGCAGATAAACCTTCAGATCTGCTGTATCTGTTCTTTTTTAATGAACTCAAGCTCACTATAATCTAGTCATTCGGCGATGTGACGGACTTAGAACATCTGACAAAAGCACAGTTGAACAATCCTGTATTGTTATTATTATTATAATTTGTATTATTTTTGGGTTCGAAATTTTGTTATGGATTGCGAATAAAATGATGAAAATAGGATCTTCAAAGTGTTGTTTTTCTGTTTCTTCAAGGTATGATATTGTTTATGGTTGCCTAGCATCACTTTGGATATTTGCAATTTGGTATCTCTCTCTCTCTCTCTCTCTCTCTCTAAATTCATGTCATCTTTTATACAAGTTTTATTTGAAGTCTAATTAGAAGTGCTTTTTTTGAAAACCGTTTTTTTTTGGCTTCGTTAATAAGCTTTTTTAGAGACCATCAGTTTTTTTGACAGGTCATTTAAACACTTCTAATTACAGTTTTTGAACTCAGGAAGTCAAAAGTAATTTTTAGGAAACTCTTCCAAACAGGCCTCATAATCAATCAAGCAGAAGAGGGGGAAGTTCAATCCTACTACAGTTGGAAAGAATAGTTATTCTAGTTTTGAACTCGTGATGCTTCTGCATGTCGTGCTATTACTTTTCTGATTAAAATACATGCTATGCTATTAGATCTTCTGGTAATGAAACTTTTGTCCTATTTATTTGTTTATTTATTTATTCTTATATTAGAATACATTAGAATCAGCAGTTTATTCTCTTTCCTAGAAGTGTAGAAAAAAGATCCAATTGAATTCTACTCCCATAATAGTTCAATCAACTCATTACATTACGATACAAGTGTGTTTTAGGCAGCCAACGTCCCTTAGGTAGGTTAGTAGGATGTTTGTTTTTCCTCATTGAATGTTTGGATTCGAGTCGTTGTCGTTGTCGTTGTGTTGATCGGGGTATATGGATAATCTATTTTGTGAGGGGTTTATATATCACGTGGGGGGGGTATTTACCTCCTCAGAGTTATCTGGACATTTCAATTTTTATCTTTAGAACCTCCTTTTTCTTTATTAAAAAAAAAAAAAAAGAGGGTGTGTTTTAAGCATGCCCCCCCCCCCCCCCCCCCAAAAAAAACGAGTAAATATTTCCCCTAAACTTGAACTACTTTTTGTGGCCAGAAATGACTTTGAGAATATAACAAAGCATCTCTTATTTTACCCAATCAAATCTACAAAAATCCAATCGTGGCCAATCATATCCAAGCACATTGTCCACGTGTCCACTCCAATACATACTCAAACACCAAATAACAGAAAAATTAAAATTAAAATTAAAATTAAAATTTATAGAAACACTCCATTTCGCTCCAATTCTCCAACTTACCCCAACGAAAACAGCAACAACAACAACTACTACTCTTCTAATGCAAATCCAAATCCAAATCCAAATGCAAATGCAATCCTCTCTCTGCTTCTCCTCTTCCCCAAAACCCCCACAGCCACCGTCATCGCCATCATCATTTTCTCTCCCAAATTCCCAGCTCCCAAACAATCACACACCAAACCCAAAGCCCAAGAGCCTCCTCCAAACCCATCCACTCTACACCCCAACGACCTCCAACCTCTCCCACCAGATCAAAGAGAAAATCCTCTGCCTGGAGATCTTCGGCGTCGACTCCGGCAAAGCCCTCTCCCAAAACCCCTCCCTCCACTCCACTCCTCTCCACTCCCTCAACTCCGTCATCTCCTTCCTCCGCTCCAAAGGCATCCACCACTCCGACCTCCCCAAGATCTTCGGCATGTGCCCCACCATCCTCACCTCCGACGTCGCCGCCGATCTAATCCCCGTCTTCTCCTTCCTCTCCGACGACCTCCAAGTCCCCGATCACCGCGTCCGCCGCGTCGTCAACAAGAACCCCCGCCTCCTCGCCTCCAGCGCCCGCGACCAGCTCCGGCCGGCGCTGTTCTACCTCCGCCGCCTCGGGTTCACGGATCTCGAGGCGCTGGCGTATCGGGACTCGATCTTGCTGGTGTCGAGCGTGGAGAGGACGCTGATTCCGAAGCTGAGGTTCCTGGAGAGTTTGGGGCTGCAGAGGGCGGAGGCGGTAGGGATGGTGCTGAGATGTCCGGCGCTGTTCACGTTCAGCGTGGAGAACAATTTCAAGCCGAAGTTTGAGTATTTGGTCGGAGAGATGAAGAGGAAGGTGGAGGAGGTGAGGGAGTTCCCGCAGTACTTCGCGTTCAGCTTGGAGAAGAGGATAAAGCCGAGGCACATGGAGGTCGTCCGGCGAGGAATGGAGATGGGACTGCCATTGATGCTCAAGACCACTGATGTTGAGTTTAGGGAGCTCTTAAGCCAAGGTAGCGGATGAGATCTTCTTCTTCTCTCTCTCTCTCTCTTTTTTTTTTAATTTATTTATTTAAATATATATATTTTAATTTTTATCGTTGTATAATCACATTTTAATTGGGTGGCAATATTGTGTGTGATTATGTAAATGTAAATCACAATATTGAAAATTTGTAGTTTTCTTTTACTTTTTGGTTACATTTTCTTATTTTGGTGATTTTTGTTTGGTTTTTTTTTTTTTTTTTTTTTGTAATTTGGGGTGGAAAGATTCTAATACTGTATCTTTTGATTGAGTTAGATATAAAATTACTATTGAATTATACATACAATTTCCTTTTTGATGATGTTGGAGGGGGATCATTAGATAGTTACATTTTAATACGTGAAATATTATGTTAAATTATGGGAATGTAAATGATGAAAATGTATAAAGGGTAATTATTTATGGTTTTTATTTATTTATTTATGATTTTATAGGTGAGGAATTTAAATTCTAATATTTTTAATAAAATCCGTCGATATTTTCAATCATTTTACTTGATTTGTATTGTAATATGATCGAAATCGTATTATGCATGTTCACCATTTATTTTAGTACTTTGATTGGTGATTTTATTTAATCTGTCAACTGTTAATTATTTTTAAGGCTTCTTAAAATTTCATCAAAAAAATCTGTGTCAAGATAAATTTTTTGCATATTAATTTTTTATGCAAATTTCATTGCTATAAACATATATTGGTCGATATTTTCGTATAATCTAGGTGCCATCTTATAACCTATTTATCCTTGTTTGTACCTGAAATTTTGAAATGAGGAAAAAGGAAAAGGAGATTAGATTTGTTATCACTTGAATGTTCATTTTTGTGACATTTTTCATGACCATATTATACGTGCTAAAATTACTAAAGAATGCTTTTTATTTTTAATTTTTTTAATTTTTTACCTGATGGTCTTTTAGCCTGCAATCTAATCTTTCTAACTTACGATAATTACAATTAGTGTACTAAAATTTTATGCCCACAAATGTTATAAGTGTACTAAAAAAAAAAAAAAAAAAAAGTGTCCTTTTAACTTTCTTTTTTTTTTTTTGTGTGGAAAAAATAGGCCTGTCAGTGTGTGTGTGTGTGTGTGTATTTTTCCCTAAATAAAAGTACTTACACTTTTTTGGCAATAATTACAGTACTATGATGACGTGTGTGCATATATATGTGCATGTCATTTCAAAATATCCAGCCTAAAAAATGTGTTTATATTTACAAAAAAATAAAAAAATAAAAAATAAAAAATAAAAAATAAAAAACGTGTTTAAGGCTTTGTTTCATCTTAAATTTTAGAGAAAGAGATCTTTTGAGACTTGAACTATAAAATGTTCAATCTAATACTTAGAGTGGTGCTTTACTATTAAGTTACTACTACATTTATGAACCTGAAATTATTAGTAATTTCATTACTATATTGTAGATACCATTACTTGATGATAACTAGTTTCCTTTTTACTATTAATTTAATCTTGGTTATTATTGATTATACGTTTAAACTAGCGCAGATAAAATGGGCATAAAAGTAACTAAAATTGTATAATAAGGTATAAAACTATAGTTAAGTTCTATTGTAAATCGAAAGATTTTCATCCAATTCTATATGTTTTGTATTTTTTTTTTATGTTGACAAGATTTAAAATTAAAAACATGCAATAATAAAAAAAATATATTGCCATGAAATACTCATAAAAGTAAATCATTATCATTATGATTATTAGAATAACTCCATTTTAGTGTCAAATTAGTGTGCAATGCCAAGTTTTAGCTTTTAAATAGGAAAATCACTCTCTTAAGGCAATGTTATTTACGTGATAAATTCAACATATAAAATACTCAATACCGACTATAGCATGAAGTATGACATATGCGATTTTGATATTTGGTTGAGATTGGATGATGTAATTACCTTTTCATTTAACACATAATGCAACAAAGATGCTAGTTTTGGCATTAGATTAGTTTATGTATCGATGTTTAAATTTAATCATTAGTAACATTGTTGTTTTCAAATTATGTAATAATTAAGTTTTATTTTTACAAATTTTGAAACTTCAAATTTATGATATAACATGACATTTAAAGCTATATTATATATTAAAGCAAAAGTAGAATGAGATATAAAATATGTTATTTTCATATTTTTTTTTTGTGTTATATTTGACATTGAAATTAACTAAAAAATTCCTTTAAAAAAGAAATTAACTAAAAAAATATACTCTTAGTAAAACTTGACCATAATCATTGGCTTAAAAATTCGGGAAATAAAAAAATATAATTTCTTTACTTGTTTTTATTGTTTTGTTTAGTTGTTTTTTTGTTATTAGTATGTATGACAATAATTGAACGATCAATATTATGCATTGAAGTAAAAGTAGAACGAGATATAAAGTATGTTATTTTCATATTTTTTGTGTTATATTTGGCATTGAATTTACATTTACTTTATAAAGAAATATAATCTTAACAAAACTTGACCATAATCATTGGTTTAAAAATTCGGGAAGTAAAAATATACTTTCTTTACTTGTTTGTATTGTTTTGTTTAGTTGTTTTTTGTCATTATTATCTATGACAATAACGGAATGATTTTCTTTTTCTTTTTTAAACGGGCCTTTGAAACAAGAGGAAAAATATTGTATAACTCTATTATTGTTCAAAACCTACTAATGTTGTTTGAATTGATGTACATGATCCTAAAAAACAAAAAACAAAAAAAAAAAACAAAAAAAAAACAAAAAAAAACAAAAAAAAAAGTGAAAAATACGTGTTTTGGCCTGGACACATCTATATGGAATTAAAACCCTATCTAAATAAATTGAAGCACTCAAACAATAAATATTATTTGATCATATTGAAAATAGGGATCATTCTTCTTTTCCTTTGTAAAACCATATATAAAACAGTAGTAGGATCTAACCAATTCTCTTCTCTTATCAAGTTCAATGAGTTATTCAATCTACTAGAATCTGAACCAATCAACTTTACATTTTGTGATAATTTAAATGTGACTATGTTTACAATCACCGCCGAACGAGATCATACTTTAATAGACCAAAAAACAAAAAAGTCAAATAATGAAATACGTTGTATTATCATTAACATAGTGTTTGATGATTGCCAACTTTTAACATAGTTACTGTTAAAAAAATACAAAAGGCCAAAAAAAAAAAACATAGAGTAACTGTCAAAAGAAACAATAACATAGTTGTTATCCCCCTCAGGAGAAACAAATAAGGCAAAAAGTAGTAATCACTCAGTAATGGCAAATAACAAATTGGGAAAAAAAATAATAAAAAAAATAAAAACAGAAAAAGAAAGAAAAAAAATTAAACAAGAAAAGCAGTGTATAAAGTATGTGATTTCATTCATGGCCGAGCTTCGCCGTCGTCATAATATATATTACACACACGAGTAAAACCCCCCTCGAAGTCGGCTACGTGCTTTCCATTTGACCCTTCCGCAACTGAAATATCTCTCTCTCTCTCTCTCTCTCTCTAAAATCCTTCTCTCTCTCTCTCTTCCGCCGCCCCAATTTTCTCGGAGGGAAAATGTTATTTTCTCGGGGATTTCGACGGATTCCGAGAAGCACCTTGACCGGAATCACCCGCTGGTTCCTCTCCCACCGACCGAACTACTCTCACATCACGTCTCACTCTCTTCCAAACTCTTCTCACAAGGTATGTTGTTTGCGAATCGGTTTTCTTGATTTCTCGAATTGAAATTTGCGTTTTTTATTTTTTTTATTTTTTAAAATTTTAAATTTTAAATTTTTACTCTTTTTCTTGTTTTAATGGATTTGATGTGGTTTTGGATTAGTAGGTTTACAGAGAAACTTGCAATTGGGGATTGCCTGCGTTGCATAGCTCTAGGTATCTAGTTCATCACCAGAGTAGCACCATAGTTGAGGTAGCTCATAAAGTCTTGATTTTTACCCTTTTTTTTGGTTCAAGATTCTTAAGTTGTTATTAGGTTTATTGAGATGTGGAGAACTTGATTTCAGGAAGAATTAGACCCGTTTTCGCTTGTTGCGGATGAACTTTTGCTCGTCGCGAATAGATTGCGGGAAATGGTAGTTGCTGAGGTGTGTTTTATCGTTTTTGGCTGAGAAATTAGTGTATCTATTATGTTAAAGTTTTGATTTTGGGCACCATTTGAAAGTTTTATGATTAAAGTAAGACATTAGAATCTAAGATTCTGTCTCATACAGGTCCCCAAGCTTGCGTCGGCTGCTGAGTACTTCTTTAAAATAGGGGTGGAGGGGAAGAGATTTCGTCCAACGGTAAGCTTTACATGCCATGGAGGATTTTACTGAATACACTTTTGTACACAATGTTGAAAATTTGTTCCAGAAATATGTTCATTAGCTTGAAAGAAGGGTTGCTAGCAATATTTGCTTTGTTTCATGTGAAAAGGGATTGCTTTGTTTCTATGATTGAACTCTGAGAAAGATGGTGTCACCAAGCCTTCAGGCATTTATTTAACGATGTGGTTTTTCCTGTTCTTGATAATTAAAATAGCTATCTTAGCTTCCAAAGGTTCCTTTAGCTGTAAGTGGCTGAGGCTCCCTTCTTGTGGTGTGAAGATATGGTCTATCGGACATTGAAATTTTTTGAATTTTTGGGTTTTAATATGGTATTGAAAAATATTATCTACTTGGGAATCCTTCAACTCCAAAAGATTATTCTACTTTTGAACAAAAGCATGTCCATTTTACATCTATAGTGAATTCTTGTAACTAATGGAGTAAAAGTGAAAGAAAAAAGTATTTTGAGAAATAAATCTATCTATTGCACGCGATACTTTAATATTAGTTTGAACCATTGTAGAGATAGTTGTGTTGATGCTCTGTTGTTCTTTTTCAAATTTTAAGTTTACATCATATTTTGGAGTTGATGAACAAATCCTTTGCTTTCACCTTGATTGCAACTTATCTATTCCACATGTTAAATGAATCATTTTCTGTATGTTCTCATTTATTCCATGTTATTCTTTCACGTATTCAGGTTTTATTGTTGATGTCAACGGCTTTAAACGTTGCCATACCTGACCCTCCTAAAGCGCTAGGCGATACTTTAATGCCAGAGCTGCGTACAAGGCAGCAATCTATAGCAGAAATCACAGAGATGATCCATGTTAGTTCTTAAGAAATTTCTACATCTTTCGTGAAATATGTTTATAACATATTCACTCTTTTGATCATAAGAATTATGTATGTTTGATTGGCGAAAATCTCAAGGTTGATGATTCCAGTTGTCCTGTAAATTGTAATTGATAATAGCTAAGGATACGATATTAGCATTCCTTTTTTTTTTTTTTTTTATATAATGGGATTTGCGAATTGCAAGCCTAATTATGTTTTTTCTGTTTAAAGAAAAATATTTCTCGTTGCCAACACTCTGTTAATATAACTATATTCTTATCTTAGGTGGCTACTCTTCTACACGACGATGTTTTAGATGATGCAGAAACTAGACGTGGTATTGGTTCGTTGAATTTCATAATGGGAAATAAGGTAGTAGTTCTAACCCTATAATTTCATTGAGTTTCTCTGCGTAATATGATCATTTTTTCTTTTTCTTTTTTTTTTAAATATATTCTTCTTTAGTAAAGTCCTATGTTTGTCTTTGTTTCTAGGAGCTGCTATCAACGACAATATACATTAAAAGAAAATGTGGTTGTTTTCCCAAAAACAAGCTTCTTCTTCTTCTTCTTATTTTTATTTTTTAATATATATAATTGAAAGTAGTCGTTGAAGATTCCTGGTAGCTTGTTTTTGGTTTGAGGAGATGTGGACAACTCTCTTGTATGTGTTGTACTTGTAGGAGGTAGGTTTTTTAGGACTGAGGAGGTAGGAAATTCTTAATTTGATGATCCTTCGTGGGCTTGTTCTGAAAGAATCTTATTTCATAGAATTGGGACTTTTTCTATCTTTAGGTTTTCTTAGTTGTTTTATACATCTCTTTAAGGTCCAGAGATTTACTACTTTCAAGCCATATGATGATTTCTGCTTGATCAACATTTTGCTTCTCTCCTATCTTTGCAACATGTTGGCAGAGCCGACCAGGCTACATTTTGCCAGTGACCCCCCAACTTCCTGCATTATCATAGTCGACATTTTTTTTTTTTGAAATTAAATACCATATATAATTGATGTATATGTGTTGTGTGTTGATATTTCAGTTGCTTCCTTTGTCATTTATAATACAGGTATCAGTATTAGCAGGTGATTTTCTGCTTTCTCGAGCTTGTGTTGCACTTGCAGCTTTGAAAAACACCGAGGTACGTGTTTACTGTAGTTAAATCTTGTAATGATATTGAGTATTGATGTAGAAGTGCGCATTTTCCATGATTATTTCAACAATTTTTTCTATTATTTCTGTGTGTCTGTAGGTTGTATCATTACTAGCAACGGTGGTAGAACATCTTGTGACAGGTGAAACCATGCAAATGACCGCTACATCTGATCAACGTTGTAGGTATACGCTTTGATGCTTTTCTTACTTCTCTAACTAAAAGATCTTGGCATGATTATTGGTATTTATTGGTATAACTTCAATTCTATGCATATATTCATACTCTTTTTATTTTTATTATTTTTATTTTAATTTACAGCATGGAATACTATATGCAAAAGACCTACTATAAAACTGCATCACTGATTTCAAACAGTTGCAAGGCCATTGCCCTCCTTGCTGGGCAAACTACAGAAGTTGCAGTGCTGGCCTTTGAGTATGGCAAAAATCTGGTTTGTGAGCCCTTGGAATTCTTTCTAATTGTGATGTGGAGCAAGCTTAATAATGGTTTTTCCCCTTTCTTCTACTCTGATAGGTAGCTTAGTATTGAGGTCTTTGATGAGTTTATTGTTCATGTCTTTCTTATCGAAAAAGATTATTGTTCATGCTGTGCAACAAGAAGCATCTAGTAAGAGCTAATGATGAGAAGTGAACTACACAAAGCTTTCCCCTAGTTGTCAAGTAACGCAACAAGCATTTAATAATGCTATTCTAGTCTAGATGAACTAGTGAATGCTATAAAAGTAGTTTTTATTTGAGACTAATCACTAAGGAGACCAAAAAAACTTGAACTGCTGTATTAAATGTTAATCCTAGGCTGTAATCAAGGAGAACAGTCATCCTGAAAGTTTAGGAATAGAATGGATGACCAAGATCAATATTATTGATATTCTATTTTTCTGCTCTTCTCATGAAGGAATGCTTTCTGCACAATCTACTTTGAAGAGAATTTTATTTAATTGTGCTGGTCAAGTAACATCTTGTAAAGGTTGCAACTCTATTGTTGAAGTGTACCATTTTCTGTCAAAATTAAGTGGCATCCATCTATGAATTATCTTCATAGACAAGATTTGTGGAAGGCCTAAACTTGTGATCCTTTACTTGTCTGCTATAGAAAAAAATTTCGATTGTTCCTTTGAGTGCTATCTGCATTCCTTGTGTTACCTATGGCATAAATCTAGGGTTATCATTTGTAGCCTAAGCTGACTTGCCTCTTTTTATTTTTCCTTCAGGGATTAGCTTATCAATTGATAGACGATGTTCTTGATTTCACTGGCACATCAGCTTCTCTCGGAAAGGGCTCTTTGTCCGATATCCGTCATGTAAATCATCTTTTTCTCATGCTGTTTTCCTTCTCTGATTGCATCTTTGAGTGTTAGAAAGCTATTACAGCCATTACATTAATCATGATGGACAATCTTGCTTTCCATATTGTTTATAAAAAAATTTGTTTTAAATTTTTATGAAAGATAGGCCTCAATGACAACAGGCAACAATAGGCTTCGACACCTAGTAATCATTTTACATTCAACCTTTTCCCTACCCCGAGTTTAGAATGTTTCGTTTCATCCGGATCTTTTTTTTAAAAGGGCTGTTTATTGATTCGGAAGTAAGGAAAGTGACTGATAAGAGCAATCAAGAGGTTTGGGTCTTTGAATTCATTTTTCTAGAACGAACGTTTGTGTCCATGATATTCCTGTGTTATCTGCTTAAAACATTGGCGTTCTGATAAAAGTTCTGATTATCTAGACATTATCCGCTGACCAAATTTGTGTTAGAAGCTCAGAGAATGTAATGAATTAATATTGTAAGATAAAGCAATTAAAATGTTTTATATGCGAATAACAATACTAGTGATCTTGCTCACGGACTATAGTAAAATCCTTGCTTTCCTTTCTTACAGGAATAGGTTAAGGCCAGTAGGTTGATGATAAAACAATTTTATTGAGATGACAAGAAAGTTGGGATGCTTATGTTCTTCACTTTGTTCACATGCTGCATAACGGTGTTCCAGTCAACAAAACGTGTTGCTTTCCATTCATTATTATTATAACTATAATTATAATTAATAATAATAATAATAATAATTATTATTAATTCTTTTATCCTATCAATTTATTAATGTGTTCTAGTATGCCATAGTGGATTTTTATGGTTTCAGAACTTCTAGGAAACTAGTTTATTGTGATGACCACTTTCCGCATTCATGCAAGAATCTGTTAAGAATCTAGTGCTGCTGAGAATCTAATTTCGTGTGCAAGAATCTGTTATGGAAATCTGCAGTATCAAGTAAAACCTGGATTCTTGTATGTTGATTTGTGTCGTTATCAAAATTTTGTAGGGAATTGTGACAGGTCCAATATTGTTTGCCATGGAAGAGTTTCCTGAGTTGCGTTCCGTTGTTGAGGAGGGTTTTGACAACCCAACAAATGTCGATCGTGTAAGTTTCCACCGATTTATTATTGTCATTTTGTTCTAATCTATGATGCTAGTCCATAATGAATGTTGGGTCAACACAGTCCACTTAAAGATTCTAATTTGTCTTTGTTTGGAGATATCTTCACTCCAATTGCTAGTTGGTGAATTCAATGCATAGCTAAATCTAATACTAATTTGCAGCACTACATTGTAGCTATTTTTTAATTGTTGCATATGCGACAACTTTTCTGGTATTTTACAACATAATCACACATGTGGCCTGTTAGTAAATTTTTCTGAGGTTTGCAGTGCGGAAAACAACAAATAGAGCATGTAGTCCATTTTAGAAACTACCTTCTGAAAATACAGGTTCTGGAGTATCTTGGTAAAAGTCATGGCATACAAAAGACAAGGGAGCTAGCCATAAAGCACGCAAACCTAGCTGCCGAAGCAATCGAGTCTCTGCCCGAGAGTGATGAAGAAGATGTAAAAAGATCAAGGAGGGCGCTTATAGATCTCACTCAAAGAGTCATTACAAGAACCAAGTGACAGAAAAGACTAGTCCACACTCCACACCATAAGAGAATAGTGTATGATGAACTTGTCTCAATTTTTCTGATTACTATTGTTTCAGTCAGGCGAGGGACGATTCCCCCCCTTTTTATTTCCATCATACATTCTTTCAAATATCAAAAAAATTTTTTTTTGTCCCATAGATTTCTCACTTTAATGTAAATTATTAGTCCTGCAGAGAAGGAAAGAACACTCATAAATCCTCCATAGTCGGTGGAATGACGCATTTGATTTACAATTGCTCTTCTTCTGCACCTTTCTATCTGACTTGGTCTATCTTGATGTATAATGGTAATAAATTTTGTTGGACAAAAAATAACGAATAGTGTTTTCGCGAGACGAACTTGTTTACTGTTTATTTCTATATGTACATAGGAACGGTCTGTGATATGTTTCACGGATACGTATAATTTATCCGTATCCGTTGGATGAGAGACGGATGAGGAAGATGAGTGATGGAGGGTGAAGGGCAGGCTAAATGAATTTCGACATTGGTTTAGGCATGGGGTGCATAGAAAGAAAATGTTAAAAGGAATTGGATCTCATGAATTCTGACACCCCATCTGCACAAGCATTCATTCGGTCATGACATCAGAGTGTCATCGCTTTCTTTATTGGTTTTTCGAAACGGATAGACCAACCAGACTTCTTGAACAGTTACAGGATTTTTTTTTAATACTAAAATTTTTGACTGGCTGTCGTCGATCTTGCTGGTCAGGACACTATAGCACCATTGTTTTCTTTGCTAATTTTCCGAACTGGTCAGATCGCCTTGGCCGGTCAGATTTTTTTTGTTTTTGGACCGGTTGCTGGTCTCACCTATCAGGACACCAAAGTGTCATTGCTTTATTCATTGGTTTTTCAAACCAACCAGGCCCCCTAATCTGGTCTTTTTTTTTTTTTTAAGACCAACTTTTGTTTTTGTCAGTCAGGATACCATAGTGTCATAGGAATCTTTACTGGTTTTCCAAATCGACCAGATCAACTTAACTGCCTCTTCTTATTGAAATAATTGTAGATATTTAGAAACTATGTTATAAATTGTGAAAAGTAAATACCGACTTATTTTTAATTAAATACCAAATCTTAAAACCCTGTAAAAACAATATAAAAAGAATTCGGTGATATTATAACCGCAAAATGCGCCTCCCATAACATTTTCATTTATATAATCAAAGCCATCAAAAGTTGGAATGTTTTTGTATCAAACTAAACCATAACGTTTACTAGCTATATAATTACAAAAACAAACAAAAAAAATAATGAAGTGGTTATAAAACTCAATCGATATGGTAAATTCAATAACAATTTTTTTAATGGTAAAACTTGACCATCATATTATTTATCAATGTCTTGCATATCAAACTAAAAGATTCTACAACTTGATCAATAAATCAAACTTCTTGAAAATTGCATCATAAACATGAGAACAAAGAGAGAGAAAATAACATAGTATGATTAAATAAAGATTACTGGTTGTTAAACAGAGATTCACAAAAAAAAAAAAAAAAAGTTGTTAAACAGAGAGCAGAATGTGTTGCAAGTAAAATATCAATTTGTATGATTAAATATATATATATATATATATAAGCAAATAAAGAGAGAGCAGAATAACTTTTTTTTTTTTGGAATAATTAAAGCATAATTACTTTAGTTGCAAAAGCAAATAAAAAAGAATTCATAATAAAAAAAAAAAAGCAAATAAAAAAGAACGGTACACTGTAAAATCAATAACTAGTTTACATTTTACATCACACAAAGAACATATCATAGTTGCATTTGTAATACATAATTATAAAAACATGAATATTAAAAGGAACTAATCATTTTTAATGCAAAAAAAAAAAAAAAAAAACTGATAATATACTCCCCAAAAAAAAAAAAAAAAAGGTCAGCCAATAAGAGGGAGGGGGATTGTGGTGAGTTTGTTTTTTTTTTTGTTTTGTTTTGTTTTGTTTTTTTTTTTTTTTTTGGGGACTTCTACGGTGGGAGACAGTAACTTTTTCCCATTGATGGGGGAAAATCAAAAGGTTCATATTCAATCTGAGCAGGATTTACTAAACTTAACATAGACACTATTACATTTGATTATAGTTTAAAAACCCATAATCTCTCGTTCTGTTCTTCTGCTTCTCCCTCACGTATCTGCCTTATTTTTCTCTCAAAAATATTTGAATTTCATCTCCCAAAACAAAAATGCATCTTGCTTGAATCGCATCTTCCAAAAACCACAAAAAGGTTTGTTTGTTTTTTTTTGAATCTTTCCCAACAGTCTCTTGAAACCACTGCAAAAACAAGACAATTTTGCCAGCAATATTTCATCTTCATCCGTTTGGAGAATGCTTATTAGGTTTAATTATTTTCTTTTCATTTATTTATGACCTTTTCATTGGAAATTGAACTCTAATCTTGTTTAATTTTCTTTTTTTTTTTTCCTTTATAATTGTTTGATTGGAAGATCTGAAGCACCAAAAACAAAAAAAAAAAAAAAAAACCCAACAATGGTGACACCAAACTCTCACTCACCGTGTGCGGCGTGCAAGTTCCTCCGGCGAAAGTGCACTCAGGAGTGCGTGTTTGCGCCCTATTTCCCGCCGGACCAGCCGCAGAAGTTCGCCTGTGTCCACAAGGTTTACGGCGCAAGCAACGTGGCGAAGATCCTCAATGAGCTGCCCCCCACCCTCCGCGAGGAGGCCGTCATCTCCCTTGCCTACGAGGCCGAGGCCCGCCTGAGGGACCCGGTCTTCGGCTGCGTCGGCTTCGTCACCATCCTCCACAACCGCCTCAAGCAGATCCAGGCGGAGATCCTCGCTTCGAAGAAGGAGCTCGCCGCCTACATCGGCCCCCAGGCTATGATGATGATGTTGCCCTCCTATGGCATGCCTCAGCCGGTGCCTCCTCCGCCTCCATCTCTCGGCAATATTCAACCCGCCAACTGTGTCCCGACCGCGCAGGTCTTGATTCGAGAGCCGGTGAATCCTCAGCAGCAACTGTTTAACGGTGGATTCGATCATCTTCCGGGGAGTTCTTCAGTTGTCACCGTTGGCGGGTTTAACAATCAGATGAGCGGTAGCGGTGGCGGTGGCGGTGGCGGCGGAGGCGGAGGCTCTCCGAGTGGGGGTGTTGGGTCTCCTTCATTGGGATTAGGAGGTTTTGAAAACGTTCCTTATCATATCCAGGCTCAGCAGCAGCAAGTTCATCACCCGTCTCTCGATTATCAGGTTCAAGCACAGCTCATGATCCAGTCGCAGCCGAATTCCGAAGGAGATCATCACCAAAACTGAAATCCTTTCATATGCTAATACAAGGCATCACCTAAGGTATGCATATCTAATACCCTACTCTTTCTTTTTTATCATGGTTTATGTATAGAAACTGCGTGAATAATTATTCATGTATTTTAATTACGAAAATAGATCATGGTTATTGAAGCTGCATGAGTATCAAAGAGTTCTACGTATGCTTAATGTGATGTGTTGTTGATGGATTTGACTCTCTATATTTCTTTATTCATGTCTCTTTTGTGTTAAAATAATATCACCGCATGTTAAGCATCATATCATTCGTTAAATATGTGTTATGATATTGTTGAATAATGGGGCATATGACTTATATCCATTCTTATGGACGTGCTGTGATTTTCTCTTTCTCCATGACTTATTTGCGCAGATTTTTGCTAATAACATAAATTTTTGGCAGTGTAGTCAATTGCAAGTAGCAGAAAATTTGGCAGTTTGATTGGTATGGTTTTGTGGGTCTGACTAAAAGCTAGGATAGGATAAAGGTATTCTAGGATTTTTTTTTTTTTTTTGTTGGTACATAAAGAAATTATAATATACAAATACAAACCACTGATAGTTCGACCACAAAGGACCTTCAGGAAGATATTCTAAGATACTCTATATATCTATGTGCTTATAAAATTTATTGTTCTACAAAATTTTTAAAAAAAAATTTTATCTTCCAATTATATGTCAAAATACTTCATATTGTGTACTAGTTAATATTGGAATTAGATTTGTCGAGAAAGGTGAGATTAAAGTACGCTTTATTCGAAGCATATATAGTTGTTGAAGGAATAAGCTTGATAATTATGCATAATATTTAGGAAGAGATGGAAATCCTGATTTGAGTAAAACATATTGGTAATAAAACCAAGGAATGTAATTAGGGTTCATTAATGTTGCTTACCTAGCTAGCTAGACTAACGCATTAGAATTCCTCCTGTGTATTAAAAGCTGTGAAACTGATATTTTTATTATAATTTAAAGAGAATGATTCTTTCATTGAATTAGAAAATAGGTCTAATATGTACGAAGATCTTGAAAGCTCTACATTTCCTTATTCTGACAATGTTAGTTGAGCCAACTTGTACACTTGTCTATTCTTCTTTTTCTTTCTATGAGAAAACTTTTTACTATCTCAATGAACAATGCTAAAGGATACTGATGGTGTTAAATACCACTCAATAATAGAAGGTGAATCTCATGAGATGAGACTCACAGATAGGACTTAGAATCTATGTGATGTTTAACATTGGTGATAACCCCAACATTTTTCTATCTCGAACATTTCAAAAGTACATAATATAATATCTATCTCTTGCAATATATGTCAAACATAAATTTTACACCTTGAATAAAGTGGCTGAAAGGCTCATGTCACGTAATTTTTATCATAATCACAGTGAGTCAAGCAACACTGTTGGATGCTAATTATGCTTTGCACAAACTAAATAAGATTGAGTGCTATTAGTTTTTTATATACCGTTTAGAAACTTTATTAAATAACAAAAGTGCTAGTTGGATATCATCTATTTTTAGAGTTGCAAATGTTTTGTAATACAGAAAATTAAGTTCCTCTTGATATAATTTATGCTCGTAAATTTTTATGATATGTTTTCCTGATGTTGACTCTCCTATCCTCTTTTAATTGATGTTGTACAGTGCCCAGATCCTGTGCTTCATATATATACATACAGTGGAAGATACACAAAGAAAGTTCTAATGATAATGAAGGTACACAAAGGAAGAGCTGAAGAATGAATATAATAAGACAATATGTTGTTGTGAACATTCTCTTTTAGTTTGAACAATCTTTTTATGTTTTAGATTATATGTAATAACTGGATTTTGCTTTTCTAGTTTCTCCATAAAGCAGATGCTACACACACACACACATATATATATATATATATATATATATATGTTGGTACTGTTATTTTCCTATGATCTTGTTTATACTTTTATTCTCTTCTAATAGACATCATTAAAATCATCATAACATTATTTTAGACAGGAAGGTATTGTGATTAATATCAAAGAAAACATTTAGATAAGCTCCCCTTTGAAAGCAATGAATTTTTTTTTTCTTCATAATTCTCAATATATATATATAGTGTATAGTATTGACTCAAATATTTTTCAAACACATGAACCCTCACTGAGTGGCATATATACTGGACTTTGAAACATATATGTTTATAGTTATGTTGTTTCTTACATATTTCTCTTAAAGAGATGGATTTTCAAAAGCAATAGAGATTACCAATTCGAAGTACCTTGTAGAAAAAGGGATCTTATTGAATTTGGGTATCATTTCGTGTTTTTCAAAGAAAATATTGCTTTGCTATTTGAATGCTTCTCTCATTTATATAGTCAGTGTCCATGTTATCAGTCAAGGAAATAAGATTAAAAAAAAATGATATAGCTATGAAGTTAACTCGATCGAGATCATTTTATTTACGTTTTTTTTTTTAAACAAAAGGAGAGCAATATGTTTCCCAGTTTTCACTAATTAAAGAGAAAAACACTTTCAAATTTTAAACTTGAGAGTTTCTATTCAAATCCCTTCCCAGCGAATGAGGTACTTTTATTTGCATTTTTTTTGTGAGGTACTAATTTAAAAGAACACGAAGGTCATTAAGCAGTTTGTAGAAATAAAAACACTTCTGTTTCTATGTCTACGGCTCTACACGTGCATGCATGCATTTGTCATCTGATTATGCAATCAAACCCGAACATGCGAAGAAGCTTTATGTTTCGCTAAATCGCTGTATTCGCGCGTGCAAAACCTACAGGAAGTTTAGTGTTTTTTTTTTTTTTTTTTAAAATTCTTTTGTTACATCTTGAAAGTTATGAATTGGCATGAAAAATAAATAAATAAATATTGAAAATTGAATGGTCGAGCAAGAGATGTACCACAGATCAGACGACAGCAAGAGATGTAAATTACTATTTATTTTATGTATTTTAAAATATTGTTATTTGTTTCTATTATTCTCGTAAAAATGTTATTTAGTACAATAATATTACCTTGTAGCTGCCTCATATTTTAACTAAAGCCAAAGACTTCCTTTTCTTAATTTTTTTTTCTGTCACGGTGCCGCTATTTGTTGGGTGTAACCATTTTCCAAGATTTTCTTCAAACAAAAACTTGATTTCTGAATATATTTAGTTAGTAGTATTTAAGGTTTCAGGAGTGATTGGAAATGTTTATAGATCTCTTCTGATCTTTGATAAATATATGACGTATCATGTATGTTAGAATTTTTAATCCCAATTTTTATTGATATTCACTGTAGAAATTGATAAACAACTGATTCTATGGTTTTCCAGGATTTTGTCACGTGATTAATTTCGCATTTTGTTAAGTCAATTTTCGGGTTAACTTTTGATATTAATGTGAGACTTGACCAAATATCGATCAGATTAGTTTTATTCAATCTTGAATTCGAATTTTTGCGATTATCATTTAGATTTGTTTGAAATTTGTTCTTTTTTTTAACTAATATTGTGTTTAAATAATGTCTAGGACCTTTCAAAAAAACAAATCTATGTCTAGGTTCATTTGAGATTTATTCGAAGAATATTTCAAGCTTATCTGTTAATTAGCATTTGAAAAGGTTTAAAAAGTCAATTCGTGATCAAATGTCCTATGAGTTTTATCTAACAAATAATGTTTTTCTACCATTCAAATTCCAAATGCAGAAGTCCGTCACCACGAAATGTAGACAGAGTCGTCTTTCATTACAGTTTTGAATTAAAGATTTCGAGAAAAATTCAAATTGAAGATTATCCGATTTTCATGTCTATTTCATAGAGACCTAATCTTAAGACCAATAGGTTTGTTTTTTGTTTTTTGTTTTTGTTTTTGTTTTTTTTTTTTAAGTGATCTCGTGTAGACAAAAATTAATAAAATCGTCCATCATGCCTTTAAGTTTAAGCATGCATTTAATTAATGTATAAGTTGCATGTATTTCCAAACTACCTTTACAGCCATAATCTACTATATACCTGACTGTCGGAGGAGGAGCTTCTAAATGTAAGGTTTTATAAAATTTTGGATATATTCTTCCAATTAATAAAAAAATATATATCTTTACTCTCATACTGAAAAATTTTCAGCTTCGCCAGGTGTATGGGGAATGAATTGCACATTATACTAATATACTAAAGGAGAGGGGAATTTTATTGTTTTTTCTACAGTAAAATAACGTTTCTGCCCCCCTTTTTCTTCAGCCGGTTGGCTTCCCCACAGCGAATGGACGGTTTTGCCCTCATATTACCGTCAAGACGCTTTTGCCCTTGGTTTTTTGACTGCCGGCTCCTCCGTCCACAGTAGATGGACGGTTTTGCCCTCCAAACCCTAACTTTCCCCTTATCTTCTTTTTTCCGCTCCCCATTCTGCCTCTTCATTTTTTCTCTCTATCTTTCATGTTCTGACTCTCTCTCTCTCTACCGCTCTGTTTCTCTCTCTTCTTCTTCTTTGGATTTTTGGCCTTTAACCCTAGATTTTTGGTTTATTTTGTTCTTTTGGCCGCTCATTCCTTCTTTTTTGCTTTCGGTTTCTACTGATGATGATCTCCTCGCCGGTGTGTTTGTATTCTCCAGATCCGAAAGTTTGGTTTTTGTTATTTGTTTTCGGATTTTTTTTCTTTTTGATGTTGTTGGGTTATTGTGTTGAAGGTTTAGATATGTTTTTGTGTTGCAGGTTTTGGTTTTGATTTTTGTATTATTGTTTTGTTCTTCGTTACTGTTTCCGGGGTTTCAATATTTCCCCCCTGTCCTTTTGTTTTTTTTTTTTTTTTTTAACTCAGTCTTAATTTTTTCTCTCCTAGGTTTTCTTTTCTTTCTTTTTTTCGAATGTTGAGTTCTGATCTTTGGAATTTTTTAAAAATTTTTTTTCTTTTTTTTTTTCGCGGTTGTCTCGCAACCCTAAAATTTGTATTTTTTTCTGGTTCATTTTTTCGTTGGGATTTTAGATTGTTATTATTGTTGTGGTTTTTTTTCTTTTCTTGATTGTTATTTCCGTTTCCCTTTTTTTTCGGTATTTTTGTTAATTTTTTATTCTATTATTTCTTGAGATATTCAGCCTCCAAACTCTATATTTTGATATTTTTTGTTCTCTCAATCACTCATTTTCTCTTTTCATTTTTGGTTTCTATTATTGATGTTCTTCTTTTCTGTGTGTCTGATTTCTCCGAACCCTAAAATCGGGGGTTTTTGTTTTTTTCCTCTCTCGGGGTTTTTTTGTTGAACGTTTAGATGTGTTTTTGTGTTTAAAATTTGGATTTTGATTTTTAGTCTTTTTTCTTCTTTATTATTGTTCTTGGGTTCCTTTTTTTTATTCCCCCCCCCCCCCTGTAATTTTCTAACATACTATTGATTTTCTCTACTTCATTTTCTCTTTTTTATTTTTTCCAAATGGTGAGTTTTGATTTTTGAATTTTTTATGCCCTATTTTCGAACCCTAATTTTTGATTGTTGGCTTTATTTTTTCTTTTCCCGGTATGTTTTTTGTGTTGGAAGTGTAGATTTTAATCTGTAGTATGTTGCTTTTCTTCATTATTGTATCTGTTTGCCCTTTTTTTCCCTCCTCGGATTTTGGTTTTTTTCCCCCCTACTGTTCATATTCTTCTTTCTTTTTTTATCATGAGTATTTTTTGATTTGTTTTTCAAGTTTTTGGAAATAAATGCAGAGTACTAAAAAACGTAAACAAAAGTTATGGTACATTGATTTTTTTCCCCTCTTCTTTATTTCGGTACTGTTTTTGCTTCTTCTTCTTTTTTTTTTTCTTTTATAATGATATCTGATTTTTGCTAATTGGTTTTTGCAAATTGAAATAATAATTGTGGCAAAATGAACGAATGCAAGTATCAAGTGAAACATTGAAGATTTTTTCTTTGTTAATTTGTATCTTTGTAATTTTTGGCTTTTTTCTCCCTGGGTAACATTTTGTTGATTTTGTTTGCAAGTTTGATCTTTATGTTTTGGATGTTGATGATTTTCTGTTATATTTAGGATTTGTAGTGTTTGTGGCATGTTTACTTACGTGTAATCGGAGTAGACATAAATCAGAGTGAATAGAATTCGGAGTGAGTTGGATTCGGAGTTAGAATATGCTGTTTACTTGGGTTCCAAGAATTGGAGTCGGAATCACTGTCAATCACATTCATGTGTTTACTTAAAACAGAAATAGGAATCAGTTGTTGTAAATTTACTTATATACCCTTTCAGTTAATTTTGTGTTTTCAATTTAAACAAGTAAATTATATACTAATTATTTTAATACTAAAATGATTATTTTTTGTGCTAAAAAAAAGTAAAAAATTTGAGATAAATTATTTTGCTCTACTAATTATAGAACTATTTTCTTGAAATATATGTTTATTTTTTAAAAACATAATGTTGAGATAAGTAATTTATTATGAAGATTATTTTTTAAATAAAAAGTCAAATTTTGAGATAAATAGTTTATTCTAGTAAATATTTAAATTTTTTTGAAATAATAATTTGCTTAAAAAAACATAATGTTGAAATATATTTCTAAAATTAAAATTTTGTTTGTAGTTGATTTACTATGGCTCACTTTTTTTAATTTTGCTAGAGCATTAAAAAATTTAAAAAGCAGCATTAAAAAATTTAAAAACAAATATAGGATATGATATAATTATCTTTTAAACAAAATAAGTCTCAAATCATAAACATACTAAATAAGTTCCAAGTTGGGGGCAAAGTAGTAATTTAACTTTAATATCAGGAGTGGGAGTGCTAATCTGGTGGAGAGGCTTGGGATTGCCAATCCCCTTATTCAATCCCAAATTAGTGTGGGCCCCACATAATTTCACTCTCATTCCAGAATAAAAATAAATAAGTAAACATGTGATTGATTCGCATTCCCCATTCCGATTCCCTATTCTTGAAAAGTAAACAAGCCATTGGTGTTTTTATTATGAGTTATTTGTTTTTTCTGTTAAATATTTTTTTTATCCTGCTTGATTTTATTATAGATAGGACATTTTTTTTATAATGGTTAATTATGATTAGGTTAATGTGTGTGATGTTTTATTATCATCATTTTGTTTAATAACTATATTGCATCATTTAGTTAGATTTAAATGAATTATTAGATGTTTGTACTATGTAGTTTGCTAGCTGTAATTACAATAGTTGACATGTCATTAACATTTAATGCTTCTAAATTATCTGTTTTTTTTCTTTTTATTGTAATTGTATTACTTGCTAGAAGTCTATTGTTTACTGCTCAATGATTACTTTGACTGAGATTTTTTACAGATTCAACTTTGTCATTAATGCAGTTGATTTTGTTAAAAATTGTTATCTTTTATTTGTTGTGTGTGAAAATTTTTTTACCTCTCCTTTGCACCGACTCTTCTCGTTTAACCGATTCTCTCTTTATTGTTCTGTTTAATAACTGTATTGCATCATTTAGTTAGATTTAAATGAATTGTTAGATGTATGTACTATGTAATTTGCTAGCTGTAATTACAATAGCTAACATGTCCTTAACATTTAATGTTTCTAAATTATCTGTTTTTTTTTTCCCTTTTGTTGTAATTGTATTATTTGCTAAAAGTCGCGAGAAGAGAGAGAGAAAGAGAGGGGGAGTCGCGGGTGGGGGTGGGATGGGGGGGGGGCCGGGCAGCTGGGGGTGGGGGGGCCGAGGGTTGGGAAGAGAGAGAGAGAGAAGAGAGAGAGGGGAAGCGAGATAGGGGGAGGCGGGGGGGTGGGGAGGCCGGGGGAGGGGGGCCGCCGGGCAGGGTGGGGGAGCCGGGGGGCGGGCTAGGGGCCTGCCGGGGAGGTCTTGGGGGGGGGTGCCGGAGGCCGGGGAGTGGGGGGCCGGGGCTGGGGTCGGGGGTGGAGTGGCCGGGGCTGGGTCGCCGGCGTCGGGGCGGTCGCCGGAACCGACGGAAAGGTCGCCGGCGCCAGAGAAGACTTGGAGTGGGAAGAATCCTATAAGGTGAGGTGTATGGTAAGTTTGATACACCAATAACATTTTAACCGCTCGATTAAATCTTAACGGTTAAAAAAACGACTCTACCGGTAAAGACCATAGAAGAGTCTCTACCACAAACTCACATATATATATATATATATATATATATATATATATATAAGCAAATAAAGAGAGAGCACAATTACTTTTTTTTTGTGAATAATTAAAGCATAATTACTTTAGTTGCAAAAGCAAATAAAAAAGAATTCATTAAAAAAAAAAGCAAATAAAAAAGAACGGTACACTGTAAAATCAATAATTAGTTTACATTTTACATCACACAAAGAACATATCATAGTTGCATTTGTAATACATAATTATAAAAACATGAAAATTAAAAGGAACTAATCACTTTTAAAAGAAAAAATGATAATATTCCCAAAAAAAAAAAAGAAAAAAGAAAAAGTCAGCCGGTAAGAAGGAGGGGGATTGTGGTGAGTTTGTTTTTTTGTGTGTGTTTGGGAGTGTAGTTTGAACTGATATTTTTCCGTTGAACCTCAACTCATGTCGTTTGGTGCATCAGTTTGGTTCAAACTTGAAGTTGAACCGTTGCACAGTAATCAGAATGGGTTTACTGTGCAACCCTTCCATCACAAACTGTGCTCATCGCCACTGTGCCTTGCTGCCTGACCTGACATTCCCTCGTCGCCTTGTCGGTGCTTCGCTGGTTCTGGGTCGCCTGCCATTCCCATCGTCCATGTGCAACTTCGGTCATTGTTCCTGTGTCTCTGCCGAGCCTTTGTGTTTGGGTAAGAAAATCGAATATATTCGATTCTCTGTGGGTTGCAGATTGCAGTGGTAAATTGCCCGATTAGACATATGTAAGACCTTCTTTAGCCATTTCTACGTCTTCATATCTTCGCGGATTGCAGAATCCTACTTGCTGTCGAGGTTGAGATTCCGAACCGTTTGAATCCCCTAACCCCTAATTTCTGTTCTAGGGTTTCCCCCTTTTGGGCTTGTAATCGACTCCGGCCTAGAAAGTTGGTGTACGGCCGGTGTTGTTTGGGAGACAAGTTGGTTTTCCACCGCCGGTGGCAGATGCGGCGCCGATTGGGGTCCGCAAAACAAGCTCAAAGAAAAGTATTGACTACCCACTACTTTTGGGTTCGAAAAGAATCCGTTCGAGCCATTGCTTCATGCCCTGATCCGCCAGCCTCCACCGTCTACTCCTCATCCGGGTCCAACTCCGTAACCCCTGTACGCTTTCTTAAACTTTTACAAAATGATTCCTTGTGAAATGCACGATGGTGTTATGGATGTCCGGGTTGTTTGGTCATTGTGTGAAATTTGTTTCCATGCTTAAACTCAGATGTTTTATCGTATTCTGTTGATTTTACACTATGATTATGTTGAACTTGAGTTCGGCAGTTGATTTTAGAGTGCTGCTGCTTTGGTAATCATACTGACGTTTTTGTAGAAGAAGTGGATTTTGGGCATTATTTTGCCACCCATGTTGGCTGATTTTGGCATTTTTGTGCATTTTACTAACGCAAATCAGTTCATTGTTGGTTTTGATTGGTTTTGGTCATTGGGATATCTTGTTTAGGTCAAGTTTAAGCTGCCTTGCTGATCCAACTGGTGTTTGGGTCGGATTTGTGCATTTTGTGCATATTTTGGTCCCCTTTTTGGCTTTTTTTGCATTTTACTCACCCAAATCAGTTCATTGTTGGTTTTGATTGGCTTTGGTCATTGGGATAGCTTATTTAGGTCAAGTTTAAGCTGCCTTGCTGATCCAACTGGTGTTTGGCTCGGATTTGTGCATTTTGTGCATATTTTGGTCCCCATTTTGGCATTTTTGTGCATTTTACTAACCCAAAACAGTTCATTGTTGGTTTTGATTGGCTTTGGTCATTGGGATAGCTTGTTTAGGTCAATTTTAAGCTGCCTTGCTGATCCAACTGGTGTTTGGCTCGGATTTGTGCATTTTGTGCATATTTTGGTCCCCTTTTTGGCTTTTTTTGCAATTTACTCACCCAAATCAGTTCATTGTTGGTTTTGATTGGCTTTGGTCATTGGGATAGCTTATTTAGGTCAAGTTTAAGCTGCCTTGCTGATCCAACTGGTGTTTGGCTCGGATTTGTGCATTTTGTGCATATTTTGGTCCCCTTTTTGGCTTTTTTTGCAATTTACTCACCCAAATCAGTTCATTGTTGGTTTTGATTGGCTTTGGTCATTGGGATAGCTTATTTAGGTCAAGTTTAAGCTGCCTTGCTGATCCAACTGGTGTTTGGGTCGGATTTGTGCATTTTGTGCATATTTTGGTCCCCATTTTGGCATTTTTGTGCATTTTACTAACCCAAAACAGTTCATTGTTGGTTTTGATTGGCTTTGGTCATTGGGATAGCTTGTTTAGGTCAATTTTAAGCTGCCTTGCTGATCCAACTGGTGTTTGGCTCGGATTTGTGCATTTTGTGCATATTTTGGTCCCCTTTTTGGCTTTTTTTGTAATTTACTCACCCAAATCAGTTCATTGTTGGTTTTGATTGGCTTTGGTCATTGGGATAGCTTATTTAGGTCAAGTTTAAGCTGCCTTGCTGATCCAACTGGTGTTTGGGTCGGATTTGTGCATTTTGTGCATATTTTGGTCCCCATTTTGGCATTTTTGTGCATTTTACTAACCCAAAACAGTTCATTGTTGGTTTTGATTGGCTTTGGTCATTGGGATAGCTTGTTTAGGTCAATTTTAAGCTGCCTTGCTGATCCAACTGGTGTTTGGCTCGGATTTGTGCATTTTGTGCATATTTTGGTCCCCTTTTTGGCTTTTTTTGCAATTTACTCACCCAAATCAGTTCATTGTTGGTTTTGATTGGCTTTGGTCATTGGGATAGCTTATTTAGGTCAAGTTTAAGCTGCCTTGCTGATCCAACTGGTGTTTGGCTCGGATTTGTGCATTTTGTGCATATTTTGGTCCCCTTTTTGGCTTTTTTTGCAATTTACTCACCCAAATCAGTTCATTGTTGGTTTTGATTGGCTTTGGTCATTGGGATAGCTTGTTTAGGTCAAGTTTAAGCTGCCTTGCTGATCCAACTGGTGTTTGGGTAATATTTTGATCCCCATCCGTTTGGCTATGATGATAAATGCCCATCAGCATAGATTGTAATTTCATCTGACTGGTGCGTCATTAACCCGATATCATTTAGGTAGTTGCCGGTGTTCCATGCCATGGTAGCTGCCATGGTATCGGGTCATTGACATGCTTCAGATGCAATGTGTCAATCCCTACATACTGAGCCAACTTACTAACCCAATCGTTGACTTTATTGTTTTTTATTTAAACTTTTTTACCGCCTTCTTAAGGAAATGCCTCGGAGGGCGACGGGTGAGGCGTACCACTGGGATCATGCGAAGGAAACAGTATTCCTTGAAAAGCTTGATTATTACGTGGCATGCAATTCCGGTAGACATCCTTCACTTGCAACGCTCGCTAGCTGGGCCAACGAGTTTAACTCTGCGTATGGAGGGGTTCCTGCATACGGCTTAACATTACAGCAAAAGAAGGATAGAATGAAAAAAATATATAGGGGCTGGAAGGCGTTGCAATGTCGGACCGGACTAGGATACGATCCGGTGACTGATCGAGTCATCTGCTCAGACGATGCGTGGCAGAATTTTATTCAAGTAATATAACATCACAGTACTAACTGTTATTGGGCTAACACTTTTCCTTTAGCCGTTATTATTGGTCATTTAAGTTGACAATCCTGGTTTGGTTGCAGGTCCATAAAGAGTGCAACCATCTCCGGTACGAAGGGCTACGAAACAAGGAGCTATATTATAACATATTCGAGAAGAAGCATGCGGCTGGTGCGTCGGGCTACGGGTCGGTTTCGATGCCAGATGATAGTCCTGCGCCCGTCGACCTAGACGACTCACAAGACAACTCCGGCATCGGACCGATGACTGGCGATGACCCGACAGCAGGTTTCGGGTCCCGGAGGTGCAATAGCAGAATGGCCGGGGCCGCTGCGGGCCCGTCTCGATCTAGAGGCAGCTCTGGTAAGAGGAAGCAGCGCGACGAGACGGATGAGATAACTTTCATGGCTATGCAGGAGATAGTCAGTCACTATCGTGGCCGATCAGAAGCTAGTAATTCCCAATCTAGTCGCCCGGATCACATGCTGATGTGTATGACCACAATGACAGATATGGGTATTCCACCCAATCAGCGGGCTATGATGTGGCAATACTTCTCAACTAATCCAACGCTCCAGCGTACCTTTCACCAGCTGCCTGAGATCGATAGGCAAGAAATAATTGCGCTCGTTCTTCGTGGGCAGCCACCCCCAACCGATTGAGTTTCATATTCGGAGTTTTTTTTAGTATTTTTTTTAACCATTTGTTTGACATTATTCTTATGATTGGAGTGTGTTTATTTTTTCAGCCCTAACAAAATAGTGTAATGGAAACTTTCGCATGTTGTTTTATTAATTATTGAATATTAAGTAGTGTGAGAATATGATTGCAATGGAGAGTAATTTTTCTGACTTGTTACACAACACAAATTTGAATAACCAGGCAAAACTCAAACTGTTTTTCATATATCAACAGTCCACAACATGAATGATCATAGCTCCGCATCAGAGCAGGAAGACCAAGGTGTTTACTCAGACGATGAGACAAGCGACGATGCCAGATATGACACGATAGTAGTTTTAGCGGTTACTCTCAGGAGGCGTCGCAGGCGTCGGGACCCGCAACCAATGCATAATTCAAGATTGACGGGCAGCATGCGGGTTGAAGAGATTTTAAATGGTCATATTGGGATTTGTCAAGACCTGATAAGTATGAAATCTGAGACATTCAGATCTCTCAGTGATCTACTCCAGCGACGGGAATTGTTGAAGCCAACGCGTAACATGGAAGTGAATGAGCAGTTGTTCATTTTTTTAACCATTTGCGCACAAAGTGCTACAAACAGACACACTTCGTACTTGTTCCAGCATTCTGTAGAGACAACCTGCCGTTGGTTCTATACAGTGCTGAAGGTTATATGTTCGCTGAAGGACGAATTCATCAGACCGCCAGACTACACGGCTGTTCAACCTTTGATTGAAGAGCACTCGTACAAATATCGACCATGGTTTGATGTACGTTTTTAATGTTATCACATACTATTATTGCATGAAAGAATTGTTACAACTGTTGTATATCTTTATGATGGTACAAAGTATTTAAATTCACTTGTACCGATCCAGGGTTGTATTGGGGCTATAGATGGCACACACGTCCCATGTGTGCCACCGCGGGATAATTCGGACGCATGGATAAATCGGAAAGGGCAGCACTCACAGAATGTATTAGCGGCCTGCTCGTTCGACATGAGATTCACGTTTATGTTGGCCGGATACGAGGGATCCTGTCATGATTCCAGAATGTTGGACGAGGCAATAGCATTCTACGGGTTTCCAATACCGCCACAAGGTAAGCATAAATAGCTACTTATAGTAGTATTTTAATATAATACATTTTAAATAAATAAACACACTTGTAACTCACATGTTTAATGGGTTTTTTGTAGGAAAATTTTACTTGGCAGATTCGGGCTACGCAAACAAGGACGGTTTCTTGAGCCCATTCCGACGAGAGACGTACCATTTACCGGAATACCGAACACGTCGGGGTGGGCTACGCAACCGCAGGGAAGTATTTAATTACACACATGTAGCTCTGCGGAACTGTATTGAGAGAACATTTGGTGTCTGGAAGGCACGATTTAAAATTCTTAAAGGCATCAACAATTACCCGATAAAAAAACAGAAAATGATCCCGGTGGCGTGTGCAGTTTTACACAATTTTATCAGGATGGTGCAGGTTGGAGATCCTTGTCTAGAAGAGTACGCGTCCGATTGTGTGCCTGTATATGGGAACGATGATGTGAATGACGATTACGTGCTTGACGACGGGATCGATGGGGCTGGCCCCAGTATAGGCACGCAGCAACACGGCTCGAGGAGGGGTGAAATGAATCAGTTGCGAGACATGATGGTTGATAATATGTGGGTCAGATATCAATTATCGCCGTGGTATAAAACCACTTGAAAGCCGGCAGAAGTTGTATATTGGGCTACATTAGGACCGTAAGAATTAATTTGTAGTTTTTATTAATGTAAACATAATTTGGTGTTATTAATCGAGCGTATTTAAATTATTAAATTTTCCGTCGCTGACACCTATAGGATATTGCATTTTGCATTGGGTTCGAGGTGAGTTGAAATTTTCAAGTTAGATTAGTTGTAACATTTGAAAAAGTTTATCCGTTTGTTAGTTTGAGTTGAAATATTTTAGTTGTAATAAAAAATTTTTTGTAATTTTTAGAAAACCCAAAAAACTTTTTTTAGGAGAAGACAAACTTTTTGGGAAAATGACAAAAAAAAGTACAGTATGAGTTGGAATGAGATGATGAAGTAACAAGCCAGGTTGTTGACTTTTCACAGGAAGGAAAAAATTGAGGTGGAAAAGTGAAGTTTTGTTGGAGTTCAGATAAGTTACAAAAAAAAAAAAATGAAAAAAATTGTTTTTCTATTTCTTCACATCCAAACAGGGCCCTTGTTTTTTTTTAAACTTATCAACTCAAACTTTTTTACCAAACACCCAACTCAAACTAAACTTTGTTTTCAAATATTTTACCAAACACTCTTCTTCTCATCTCAACTCAACTCAACTCAAACTCAACTCAAATATTTTAACTCCAACTGACGAACCAAACGGACCATTTGTTTTGTTTTGTTTTGTTTTGGGGACTTCTACCGTGGGAGACAGTTACTTTTTCCCATATATGGGGGAAAATGCAAAGGTTCATATTCAATCTGAGCAGGATTTGCTAAACTTAACATAGACAATATTACATTTGATTATAGTTTAAAAACCCATAATTCGTTCTGTTCTTCTGTTTCTCCCTCACGCATCTGCTTTATTTTTCTGTCAAAAATATTTGAATTGCATCTCCCAGAACAAAAATGCATCTTGCTTGAATCGCACCTCCCAAAAACCACAAAAAGGTTTTTTTTTTTTTTTTTTAATCTTTACCAACAGTCTCTTGAAACCACTATAAAACCAAGATAATTTTGCCAACAATATTTCATCTTCATCCATTTGGAGAATGCTCATTAAAGCTCGTGTTTCACTTGGAAAAAAAATTAAAGGAATAATTTTAAATTTTTAGAGCCCAGAAACGAAAAAGAACAAAAATGGTGTTGGAAAAAAAAAAGGGGTTTGTCTTGTGGAATATGGGTATGATCCCACTTAAGATCATTTTGCAAATCTCAGGCAAATCCCTGTGCGAAATTCCCTCAACGACGGCAGGAACAAAGCCCACGGTCCCTATGGCGGTGCGAAAAAAGCCAACCTCCCCATGGCTCCGTGAACAGAACCCACCTTCCCTACGGTGGCGCGAAGTCCTTGCTGCCCCTTCTCCACCTTCGAGAACCCACCCAACTCCTTTCCTAATATCTCCTTTTCTGGCTCCATTTTCCTAAAACGCTGTTCAATATTTCGGAAGATGATGTTTTGGCAGCTCCCCTGGTGGACAGGAGGAAACGAAAGGAAAGAGAACAAGTTTCAATTTTTCCCTTTCTTTTTTCCAATTCTTTTTTGGTTAGGTGTAATCTTGCGCAGTGCATTTTTTGGACATTTTGGTACATCCCTTTTTTTTTTTTTTGGGCTGATTTATATTTTTAAGGGGTTATGGATTTTGACGAATTCGGATTTTGAAAGGAGGGGTTTTTTGGTCTCTTTGATTTAAAAACATTTATTTTTTTTTTTAGGGAAATGATTAAAAACATTTGGATGGCTTGAATGTGCAAAAAGCAAGGCCAACCATCTTCCGTTTCCTCTCCCACTACAGCCGCACAGCACCACACCGCCGGTCGCCGGAGACGCGACGATCACGAGGACCACCGGAGAAGACCTCCGAACGAAGCACGCGCTGCGGCTCTGCTCGCCCCTGTCGCGACCGTCGTGACGCCGTCGCCATATCCCCCGCCCAGAGGCTGTCCGAATATCCTCAGAAATCCTTCCGTTAGAATGCTAGTTTCCGAAAACCGGCCGTTTTCTGGAGTTTTTCACAGAAAGAGAAGAGCTCTTATTCGCTGCAGTTTCTGAATGGACTAATACAAATTCCCAAGAAAATGACGGCGAGATAATGAACAAGTCTTGTCTGAAGCTTGGTTGAAGTAGAAGTATTTGCTCCAAGTTGAACTCGAACTTGCAGTTAAGTTTGTCATTCTACAGTATCTTTGATTTCTTAAATTCGAAATGATGTTCAATTTTACTTCTTTCTTAGCGCACGAGTTCAGTGCATTAAGATTGAATCTGATGAGAAAGCGATTGCCTTTAAACTTTCAAGCGATTTTTCTCGATTACCCGTTAGCGAATGCTCGATGTTGTGTATTTTTCTCATCGTTTAGTTCTGGGAAAGAGGAGTTTGGTAATTCCAATGGCGGGTCCAATAGATTTACGAAAATGGGTTATGAGAATTATGGGGGTTTGAGTTTGTTTCGTGGTGATCAGGGCTCGGATTTCGCTAGTTTTCGAGTGCCTGACGAATCGGATAACAGTGACGATGATGAAGGAGAAGATTCTGATGATGATGAAGATGAAGATGGTTTTGAGATCTTGAATTTGGCTAATAGGAATGGTGCGGAGAGAGAAAATGTTGGTAGAGTTGAAGAAGATGAGGGTGAATTGAGACACCCTTTGGTGAGAGAAGTTTGTAGGTTAGTTGACCTTAGGTCGGGTTGGAATCCAAAGCTTGAAGGGGAGTTAAGGCATTTGTTAAGAAGCCTCAACCCTAGGCAGGTTTGTGCTGTTCTGCGTTCTTTTGAGGACGAACGTGTTGCTTTGAAGTTTTTCTATTGGGCTGATCGGCAATGGCGGTATCGACATGATGCAATCGTGTACTACACAATGCTTGAGGTTCTTAGCAAGACTAAATTGTGTCAAGGTGCTAAGCGGGTCCTCCAGCTTATGAAGCGCAGAAGAATTGAGCGGTCCCCGGAAGCTTTTGGTCACGTGATGGTGTCTTACAGTCGAGCTGGCAAGTTGAGGAACGCGATGCAAATCTTGACTTTGATGCAGAAAGCTGGGGTTGAACCAAATTTGTCGATATGCAACACTGCGGTTCATGTTTTGGTGATGGGAGATAGATTGGAAAAGGCTTCAAGGTTTTTGGACCGTATGGAAATTGTTGGAATTAGGCCAAATGTAATAACCTACAACTGTTTGATAAAAGGGTATTGTAATGTGCATCGGATTGAGGATGCCTTGGAGTTGATTGCTGATATGCCACTCAAGGGTTGTTCCCCGGATAAAGTTAGTTATTATACGGTGATGGGTTTTCTTTGCAAAGAAAAAAGGGTCAAAGAAGTCAGGGAACTGATGGAGAAAATGAAGGATGCTGGACTAATGGCAGACCAGGTTACTTATAATAATCTTGTTCATATGCTCTCCAAGCACGGGCATGGAAGCGAGGCTCTTGAGTTTTTGAGGGAAGGTGAGAAGAAAGGATTTAGGTTTGATAAGGTCGGGTATAGTGCAATAGTTGACTCATTTTGCAAGGAAGGTAACATCGACATGGCAAAAGAAATTGTGAATGAGATGTTCTCAAAGGGTTGCATCCCAGATGTCGTGACATATACCTCAGTTGTCAACGGGTTTTGCAGGGAAGGAAAGGTGGATCAAGCTAAAAAGATGCTTCAGCAGATGTACAAATACGGTTGTAAGCCAAATACAGTGTCATATACAGCCTTATTGAATGGTCTTTGTCAGAACGGGAAGTCACTAGAGGCAAGAGAGATGATGAATACGAGTGAGGAAGAATGGTGGACTCCAAATGCCATAACTTATAGTGTTGTGATGCACGGGTTGCGTAGGGAAGGGAAATTGGTTGAGGCTTGTGATCTGGTAGAAGAGATGGTTAACAAGGGTTTCTTCCCAAACTCGGTTGAAATAAACTTGATGATTCAGTCTCTTTGCCAAGAGGGGAAAATGGACAAGGCCAAAAAGTTCATGGAGTGGTGTCTACAGAAGGGGTGCGCTGTTAATGTTGTTAATTTTACTACTCTTATTCATGGATATTGTCGGAGGGATGACTTGGAAGCTGCTCTATCATTGTTTGATGACATGTATCTGAGCAACAAACACCCCGATGCTGTCACATATACGACAGTAGTCAATGCATTAGGGAGGCAAGGTAGAATTGACGAGGCAAATGAACTCGTGATGAGAATGTTGGGAAGGGGTCTGGATCCTACTCCCGTGACATACAGAACGGTCATCCATTGGTATTGTCAAACGGGTAGGGTGGAGGATTTGTTAAACTTACTAGACAAAATGCTAGTTAGGCAGAACTTCAAAACCGCATATAATCTGGTCATTGAGAAGCTCTGTATTTTCGGAAACCTCGAGGAGGCTGAAAAACTCTTGGGTAAGGTGTTGAGAACAGCTTCTAGGATCGATGCTAATACATGCCACATTCTTATGGATAGTTACTTGAGCAAAGGTCTTCCTCTGTCTGCTTATAGAGTTGCCAATAGAATGTTCCGTCGGAATGTGGTTCCTGATTTAAAATTATGTGAGAAGGTGAGTAAAAGACTGATGTTAGAAGGAAATTCGAAGGAGGCAGATAACCTTATATTGCGATTCGTAGAGCGCGGATGCATGTCATCTCGGGGTGAGGAGTTTATGAGGAGTTAACATGGATTATTTTTAACAGGAAATGGAAGTAAAACTCGTAGTTTGGAGTTTAGTAGTCTAGCCTCATTGTTGAACTCTATCTTCAGGAAATCATAGAATGGTAAGACATTATATATTATGTTGTATACATCTGTATATGAATATATTCAATGTTCTCAGTCATTCATTCATTCAATTGGGTTTCTGCACCATCTGGGGAAATTTCTTCAGGTGCTAATTTAGTTCTACATTTCCCTGTTCTGACCTAGTATGATGGGCTTAAAATTTGTTCTTTATATTTGGGATTAGGTTCATCCCTTTCGTAATTGGGTGAACTGGGTTGTAGACATGACATTAAAGCATCAGAACTCAACGAAATCCCCCTTGAAGAAGACAAAGTAAAGAGGGGTAGGTTCCGTTTTGAGCTCTTAACAATCATAGTATTTTATTCATATGGATGAATAAAAAAAATGGATCGCTTTTCTTATATTTCAAAAAACTCCATTTTAGATTTTTTTTTTTTTGATGATTTAGAAAATTAACTTTATCAGAATATCTCATCCTCGATAGTCTCCATCAGAGGATACAGAGGATAACAACTCTTTCCTACAGCTGGGGGACAGAGGAAGCTTAATTTTCAATAAAAGAACACTTTTCCAAAAAAATAAATAAATAAATAAATCCACTGGTAGTTTACTTGCTTTAGTTTAACGAGTAAGGCAGCTTCTCAAGGCTATTCCGTTATTCTTAACACCATATGCATTACTATTACTTCCTTTTTTTTTTCATCTTTTTTTTCTTTTAAAAGTTCAGCAGGTAAAAAAAAAAATGATCCTAAAGGAAGTAAGGTGAGATTGATCCTAATAATAATAGTAGAATTGTTGAGCAGGATTATTGGAGTGATTTTTTCATCTTTTGAAGTGACTGGAAAACAAAGAAGTCCACTATAAGTAGAAGCAAGAATGTAAGCCAGACCAGGTGTGGGGCAAGAGCTAACCGTAGCAGTCTAAGGCCGAGATGAATCGATTGAAGAAGAAATGAACATATATAGGGAATCTGCCTTTCTTATTGATGTAGTTTTTCTAGTTCTTGATAACTAAAATTGCTATCTTAGCTTCCAAAGGTTCCTTTAGGTGCCTGACGCTCCCATCTCATGGTGTGAAGTTATGGTTTGTACGTTTTCATTTATGCTGTATTATTTTTCATGTATGCAGGTTTTATTGTTGATGTCAATGGCTTTATATATTGACATACCTGAGCCTCGTAAGGCGCCAGGTGATACTTTAACACCTGAGCTGCGTACAAGACAGCAATCTGTAGCAGAAATCACAGAGATGGTCCATGTTAGTTCTTCATAAATTCCTACATCTTTCATGAACATATTCACTCTTTTGATGATAAGAATTATGAATCTTCATCGGTTGGTGAAAATGTCAAGGTTGATGATTCCAGGTTTCCTGTAATTTGTAATTGATAACAGCCAAAAGATCTGATATTAACATTCCTTTTTTATGAGATTACAAGCCTAATTATGTTTTTTCTTCCCAATGAAAATTATTTCTCATTGACAACACTGTATTAATATGACTATATTGTTATCCTAGGTAGCTAGCCTTTTCCATGATGATGTTTTAGATGATGCAGATGCTAGACGTGGTATCAGTTCGTTGAATTTAGTTATGGGAAATAAGGTGAAGTTCTAATCCTCTTTAATTCATTGATTTCTCGATGTAACATGATTGTCTTTTTTTTTTTTTTTTTTTAAATAATATATCTATTCCTCTGTAGTAAAGACCTATTTTTTTGTCTTTGTTTTTAGGAATTGCTATCAAAACGCAATTTAAAAAAATGCGGTTTTCCCGAAAACAAGCTTCTTTTTCTGGAAAATTGTCATTGAAGATTCTTGGTAGCATGTTTTTGAATTATAGACATGTGGATAACTCTCTTGTATGTGTTGTACTCATATGAGATAGGTTTTTTTAGGACTGAGGAGGGAGCAAATTCTTAATTTGCTGATCCTTTGAGGGCTTTTTAGGACTGAGGGAGAAAATTCATATCCTTTGAGGGCTTGCTCTGAAATAATCCTATCTCGTAGAATTGGGACCTTTTCTACCTTTAACGTTTCTTAGTTGTTTTATACACATCATTAAGGTCCAGAGATTCGCTGCTTTAGATCCATATAATGATTTCTGCTTGATCAACATTTTGCTTCTCTCCCATCTGCAACATGTTGGCAGAACAGATCAGGCTACATTTTGTCAGTGACCCCCCAACTTCCTGCAATATTACATCCAACATTTCCTTCGTCTCTTATAATTAGTTAATTCAAATTCATTTCTCTAGAATGAATGTTCGTGTCGTAGATATTCCATGTGTTATCTGCTTAAAACATTGGCGTTCTGATACAAGTACTGATAATCTAGACATTATCCCCTGACAAAATTTGCGTTAGAAGCTCAGAATGTATGAATTATGTTGTAAGATGAAAGCAGTTGGATGTAATGGTCTTTCAAATATCAAATATATATATATATATATATATTTATTTATTCTCTCTCCCAGAGTTTTCTCACTTTCATGTAAAATATTAGTCCTGCAGAGTAGGAAAGAACACTCATAAATCCTCCATATTCGGTAGAATGACGCATTTGGATTACAATTGCTCTTCTGCAACTTTCTATCCTACTTGGTCTATCTTGATGTTTAATGGTAATAAATATTGTTGGACAAGAAATAACGAATAGTGTTTTCGTGAGATGAACTTCTTTAGTGTTTTTTTTTCATGCATATAGGAACGGTCTTTGATATGTTTCACGGATACGCATAATTTATCCGTGACTGTTGGATGAGAGACGGATGAGGAAGATTAGAGATAGAGAGTGAAGGGCAGGCTAAATGAATTCGGACGTGGGTACATCCAAAGAAAATGATAAAAGAATCGGAGCACATGAATTCTGACACTCCATTTGCACAAACATTCGGTCTCCTGCAACCTGTGGTCAAACTAAAAAAACGGGGTTGCACGAACGCATGTCGCCCGTTCATCTTTTCCCTCTCTTGTAGCTTTCATCTCCTTCTGTCAGGCCTACTGTATATGTCGACATCGCACCCAATTTGATGGCGCATTTCTTGTATTACCTTTATTAGCACGATTAAAAATATTGGATAAAAGAGAACCATAAAATTACTCACATACTAGGGGTACCAATAACTCAAATTAGGTTTTTGTTTTTGGCAATTCACTCGTGATACGTCATGTTCTAGCCGTGTCCTTAAAACAATATGAAAGGACACTAGTTATGTTGAGCATAATCTATTAATAGAAGGTGGATTTTCCCGATTGGGTCCACCTTCTCTCAACGGTGAACGGTGGCCACCGGCTCCAAGCATTTTTCTTGTCATTATAGTCTTCCTCACTCCCACTTATGAGTGGAGAATTTCTTCGTGCTTCACTCCATGTTAGTACCTGAGTCCCAATTACGTGGACTTTATTCAAGTTAGATGAAAATGATTGACCAATTAATATTAACTCCTGGCTTGATTGAAGTAGGTAGTCGATTCCATTGTTACCAAAAAGATTCAAGCCGTGACCAGACGAAAAGGAAAGAGGGTGCACATAATTATGGAAAAAACAGGTAATCAAAACTATGAGCACGCCTTCTGTTTCAGTAAAATAAACATATTTTGATCCACAAGAGGGCATCATTGTCACTACGGCCCATGACAATTTCAAGAGTTTATATATATATATATATATATATATATCGTTGAAAAAAGGGATCGGTAGTGTCTCCACACCTCCATCCCAGTGGTCATTAGGGGAGCACACTGGTCGCATCGATAGGATTGCAAGGAACTTGATCCTAGGTCTTTACAGTTAGCAGGTCTTAGACTACAAGGCAGACAAAACATAGTTTTTATTGATAAAGACTAGACTCTACGTGTGTCGCGGCTCGAACCTGAGACCTGATAGAAGTGAAGGCTCTAATTAGGCCCGAACTTAATATTAGACCTGATATTTGCTGTCTCATTGGCTGTCTTGCCAATAAAATTGACATGTTATTTAGTTGAGAAATTTTTATATTCAGTCAGTTAAGTTACTAAATTTAGATTACATGATAAATAAATAATAAGGGAATGAATTGAAAAATGACGGTGAAGATGGAGAATGTCATCAAGCACCATGACGCTTTACTATTAAAGCATGATTAAAATAACACTGGTTAGCACGACCATGTAAACACTCATTAGTTAGGATTTCAAGTACGCGTGACGTTGTTGGTCTGTGTAATGAGTGTAACATTTGCATGAAAAGGAGGACTGACCAAAGCCATAATTTGGAGGTGCTAAAGTAAGGACTTGAAATACCAAAAGGAAAATTAATTCCACTCCAACTCTAGCTCTCAAAAGTACAACACTATTAAGACATGCCAGTGTGTAGGCCCCAACATAATCTGATATTATGAGGCTGTTTAAAAGGACGAGTTTGAACACCAAAGGAAGCCAACTAATTTTATTTGGATGATCGAAATATATACATAGTTTTGCAAAAAAAAAGAAAAAACATCCGACATGATACAATACAGTGTTCTTGACATTGGAGCTAATTGTCACAACCCGATCTTTGTCAAGTCAATTGTGCGGCACTTAGGACACTCCCGACGCTAAAGTCCACCCGGCTTCACTCAAAACACTTGAAATAGTGATGCAAAAGTGCGAGGCTAGTGACGTTATGACCTTGTCAAACCATCTCCATAGCGGACAGATTCTTCTATGTCTATAGCTCTGTTGAGCAGATTACTCCACCATTCAAACATCCAGACATTCAAACCTGCTTGTTGGTGATTTTATCATCTTTGAACGATAAAGCCAAAACTGAGTTGCGAAGGATTTCGAATGGTTAACCAGTAAAAGACACATCTTGCGAGATAAACGAAGACCATGCATCCTACAATCATACGCCAGCAATCTTCTTAAGAATCTTCTTAATTCAAACACTTATCTGATAAAGCAGCAGGGACAGAATCTTTACCTGGAGGATTGGAAAAGCCTTGGCAGCAACATATTTTTGAGCGAGTGTTGCTCCTCTTTGTTGTAGTTTGTCTGGATGGAGGCACAGTCTTGCCTTCTGATAAGCCTTCTTCACCTTTGAACTTTCTATTATGCTTGTCTGAGGGATTGCAGACCACCCGCTGTCGGGCCACAGAATCTGATTCAAGTCCCCAAAAACAATTCTTCATATGTCAATTTACAACACCAATAATAAGACAGAGAGGAGATCGAGAAAGTGAAGGAAATTGAGTAAGAAAAACTTTTCAAGTCTTACATAATGTAGAGTTGAAAGCAGCAAACGGATATCGGTTTCCTTCCCAGCTGACCACAACTTTATATTTTTGTCCTGCAGCCTCATTTCCATCTGTGCTTTTCAAGTACAAGTAAAAGCAGTTTGATCAATATTTTGTACATGTACAAATCTTTTAGACAAAAGGGTGTGTTGAAACTTTAATAGAACAAGAGTTTACCTCTGGAGATTGGACTATCCCTTTCTCATTCTGCATTTGTTGTTCTTGAAAATTCCTTACATTTGGCCTTCCTGCATTACATCAAATACGAAGGACTCTTTTTAAGTATACGTTTTCCTTCTCGATTTACAGGACTAATGGTGAATATTGAATCAAATCAGTACTTTAATTACCACCTGCATCTATTTTAGAAGATTCTTTATTATCCTCTTCTCTTGTGTTCAATTTTTTCTCAGAACTATGAGTCTGAAACTTCTCCTTAGCCCAAGCAATCGCTTCATCAATACCGATAGCATCGCAAGTCCCTTCTCTGTGGTCAGAACCAATCTCAATGACATAGGAACTCATTATTTCATCGTCGTCGTCGTCGTCGTCGTCATCTTCTTCTTCATCTTCTTGATTCAATTCCTCTTCTTCTTCCACCACATGATCAGCATGACTCTCTGATTTGGCATGGTCATCGTTACTGTCGTGACAAAGCGAAGAGACAGGTGAAGAGGGAGAGTTGAGCTCAACATCATCTTCCACGGAGATCTTGACACTTGGATTAGAATCGCGTTCGAGACTAATGGTTTCAGGGGATGACACCCTCCTTGAGAAGCCGAAGTAGGACCTTCCGAAACTCCAGTTGTTTTCGGTTTCCATGAATTGGTGTTCAGCATAGGAAGGACGATTTCCATAGAAGATTGGTAGGTTTTGTTTCCTTGATGATGAAGTTTCATTGGATTGCATTGTCGTGGATGAGTAATTCCTTCTACATGGGACGTTGAGTGGCCTGTGGCAATCATGATTCAGTAAGTGGATCATTTGTTTTGGCAAAACAATTTTAGGTTTATAACAATTTTGAAGTTTGTGAAATTTTAGTCTTTTTTTTTTAATTGAATGATCCGAAACTATTAAAATATGTTATAATAATCATTTCTATTAATTTTTATACGGAATCTGTTAGTTAGTATAAAAAATAAAATTTCAAGATTAACCTAACAGTTTATCTATAATATCAATAATAAATACTAGTCTTCACCTTTTTGTGGCTAAAAAAACTTTCACTCTTTTTTTTTCTTCCCCTTTTTGACAAAAAAAAAAAAGAAAGAAAAATAGTCATTTTAAATGATGTACTATCCACACATGACTCAATATATTGACAAGAACTTGCTCGCCATCTAAACGCCCATTATTGCATTTAGTGCCTTTATCATAAAATAAATTAGTATAAAATTTATTTTCTTTAGCACAATATCAAAAAGATTTTTTATTTTTTTTTGGGGGGGGGGGGGGGGGGGGAGAAATAAGGAAAATAATTGAACCTTGGAATTTCTAGATGTTATTTTTTAGCAAATATTAAAGCAATGAGAAGACCAACTGCAAGTAGTGGTGGGAGTACTCATGGTGGGATTCAATCCCCATTAGTGTCATTATTATTGTTATTATATTTTTTTGGTGGTGGAATTATAATAGTTAATTTGACACCTAACAAACATATACACAACATGGCCTGTCGCCTATTTGTCATTTTCATTTTTTTTAATATTTTTTATTGGAATTTTTATTTCCTTCTTATGATAACTTTTTATGGGGAAGCACCCCTTTGCAATTATTAATTTTATTAATATTGGAAAGGGTAATCCACAAGAATACCCACAATTTAAATTGGCCGGTAAAAATGGAATTACTTGTGTCAATAATTAAGCATAATTGCGCAGGTTTGTTTTTTATTTTTTTATTTATTTATTTATTTATTTTTTTTAATCATGGAGATTCCTCCTCTGTTAATTGAGAGCTCTCGTATTGAAATGATCGTTTTAGATTTAATGACGTAACCAAATCTTTTTCAAAGAAAAAGAAAACAATAGTATCATGGTAATTACTATTTCTAGTCATGTCATTATCAGCATTCTAATTATTTGATCCACTCCTTTTTCTGTAGAAAATTATGTGGTAAAATATTATAAACTAAACAAACCGTCAGATCATGTCAGATATAATCAAATTAAGATAATATAAATAATTCATTAAAATATGATGATTCAAAATAGAGTAATCTGTTTAATATCTTAAAATTATCCTTACAGTCATACACGGAGGAAGAGGGACCCTAATGACGGCATGTGCCCCCACCGCGGGGGGGGGGGGAGTTCATATATATATATATATATTGGTTAAGAAAAATTCAAATAGTTATTCATAAATTTAGTCTTTTAATTGTGTTCCCACTAAATGTTATGTATATTTTAATTATCTATTTTTAGAAATATATTTTTTATATTATTGGCAACGAAACTATTATACAGGTATAAAAAATTAAGAACTTGTCGAGAATAATTATGATGTCTTCCTTATAAAAAAAATGAGAAATTTTACTTAATTTTAATATTATTAGTTTGCAATTTTATCTTTAATTGTGTTTCTATTGAACTCAAAGTCTGACTCCGTCCTGCTTACAGTTAACCAAATATGGGAAAAAAAGTGACTGATTTTCCTAACAAAACAGAGCACTCATACAGAATAAAGTCCCTCTAATGCATGTCAATTTTATTTAATAGAGTAGAGACTAGTCTATATACAAACATGAAAGAAAAAACAAACAGAAGAACCCAAAAAACAAAAAAAAAACAGTGAGACACCTCAAAAGGTGAAATTGTCATCCCAATCAACAACAGTAAAATTCCTTAAAAAGGTGAAAGACAAAATTTTTTTAACTTCCCCTTTCTTTTCGTTTCTTTTCTTTTCAAAGCATTGCTTAAAGATATATTCGAGTTCTTTCAACTAGCTCCTCAAAACACTATTACGCCTCCCTTAATCATCCAAAAGTTAGATTGAATTTATTTCAACTTTGGCTTCTTAATAAAACTATCTTTCACAAACCAACCAAGAAAAAAGAAAACAATTCTTTACATATTTTTCATTTTCTTATCCTATGATAGATTATTGATGTTTTTTTTGTTTTTTTTTGTTTTTAATTAGGAAACGCCTATTTTCTCCTCATTTTCGTTGCAAGATAAATATTAATTTGTATATTAGGCTTCTATTTGGCACACTTGTGAGGGAAAAAAATGACTGCAGTATTAATTTTAAAAAAAGGAAAAATATATTTGGGTTTGAAATGAGATTGGTATGTTAAACTATAAATTCGTAAATATAATAATCCTAAAAATACTATAATATGTTACAGAATTCATAATGGTATATTGTTCAGCGTAGAAAAAATAGAAAACGCACTACATAACCGTATTACCCCTACCGTTGGGCTATTATTACCATTTTAAAACAAAGGATGTGTTATGGAATTTAATATCTATTACAGGGACATAAACGTCATCAAATATATGTTTTTTTTTTTTAATAAATTAAATGAAAGTTAAAGCCCCATGGAAGTGGAAGTACGGCAAAGTACCTGAGCTTGGAAGCGAAATCCGACAAGGCGACGTGCTCGGCGATCGGCGGCCGGAGAGGGCTCATCTCCTCGGAGCTCAGCACCGACGACGACGTCGACTTCGACTTCGACTTCGCCTTTGAGTTCGGCCGCGACCTCTCCCTCGACCTCCGCTCGTCGGCGTTCGCGGCGGCGGAGAAGTCCGATCCGAATCTGAAAACGTCTCTGTAGAACCTGTCGCTTGTCCCGGGGATCCTGAACGCCGGCAATCCCCGGCTGCCGATCTCTCCGCAGGAGTGGAGGATCTCCGGCGGCCGGAAAATCTCCTCGTAGAAGGAGGTGGAGGAGCTCGAGGCGGAGAAATCGCCGGACATCTTCCGCCAGTAGACGCTCCGCGGCGGTCCGCCGAAGACGTCGGCGAAATCCTCCGGTTCTAGGGCTTCAGAATCTGCGAAGACGGACGGCCGGTTGGAGGAGTACTGGTCGGCGGTGGATCGCCGGCGAGGGAGGCTCGACATCGGGGTGGAACCCATGCGCATACGCCATGACTCGTCCATCGTCTTCTCTGATGGAGTTCGCTGGAAATAGAGGTCGGAGATTCTTCGCCGGTGAGAGAATTGTGAAGAAATGAAGGTAATGTGAGTTAGCTATATAGACTAGCGTGTGTTTGTTTGGACAAAAGGAACTTTCTTTAGAAAGTGATTTTCTCTTTGGAGGATTATTTATAAGAAATATGAATTGTAATTGAGGAATAGGTTTTTTTTTTTTTTTTCTAGAAAAAAAAAAAAAGGGAAAAAGAAGTGAAATGATCACTATAAGCACAGGCCTGCTGTAAGCTTACCTGGAAAGATGTTTCGAGTCATTTGCATCACTTACTTGTCCCCACAAAATATACGTTTTAGTGCATTGATATGATAGTAGGAAAATTGTATGAAAGTCTAAAAAGCCATGTTTTAGATACCTTGAGACATGGTTGGGACTCCCTGTGTATTTGTACGGATTTAGGTGGATATATGTTCTCTTTCATAGGTAGGTCATCAAATTATTATATTTATATACTCAAAATGTTATAGGTAAATAAGAAATTGACTCTCAAAATACATTGACGAAGTTGAAAAATGTTGAAAAAGTGTTTAAGGAAAATTTCAAGTCCTTTGTGAGAAAGAGATATGGAAGCAACTTCGAGGTTAAATAGAATTTTGGAATTTGTTATATGGTAGGTTGTTAAACTAAGAGGGTCTCCCTTGCACACGTATGGATGCAAATCCTAGACCGGTGAACTTAAGGACTTGTGTGCGAGTGTAAGTAAATTACCGGTCCCACACGGGATTGGTTTTGCGTATTTTTACATAAACTTAACAGCCTCATAAACGTTGGAAAGGCTAGGATTGATTGTGATTAATTCAGTAACTTAACAGCTGATTCGAATATCATGGTTAAGTATTTTTTCATATCTTGTTCGAAAATTCTTATTAAGACTATGTATATCAAATTGTAAACATGGTTAAGTATTTTTTCGTATCTTGTTCGAAAATGCTTGTTAAGACTATGTATGTCAAATTGTAAATGAATATAATAAGAATGGTAATGCGATTGAAAAGGAAAATAAAGGAAGACGAAGGAGGATTATTGATTTTCTTTATAGTATTTACTTGTATGTTAAATGGTGTAATGCGAAGCAATCTAATTACCTTTTTAACATTTACAAAACTTAATACCAAATTAGTGTAAGGATTGATATTTTTTTTGTTTCTCTATTTTGTGTTGGGTCACTAAATTATCACAAGTGATTTTATAAGTATACACATGTTTAGATGGGAAGTGGAATTAGTTTTTATTTTCTTTTTCATTATTATAATTTTTAGAATAAGAAAATATAATTTTTAATCACATAAATTACAAAGCTAATACTGACACGAATGACCTCAAAGTAAAAGGAGACTCGACCCCCGAACATCAACTAGACCCACCATTAAAAACACCACGTGATCGGACTACTTTCTTTCTTTTTTTCTTTTTTTGTCGGAAATGAAGTACGATCACGTGATCTTTTTTCATTAGTTATAGATATTTTAATGGAAATACCATGTGATGTACTACCTTCGATTTTTCCATTTGTCTTTACCATGAATCCTTACAAATTAAATGAGGGGTGTTTGAGATTCCATCTGGAGACGGAGTTTTGATATCTTAACTCCAAAACTCCCAAGTTCACAACTCACTTTCTTTCTATTTTATTTTCAAAAAACTTAAAACTCAAAATTTAAAATTTCACAACTTTCTTATTTCAAATCGAAATAAGATGATTTTTGTATCAACATGCTCACAACAACAAGATGAACGAAATATGATCCATTTTGCATATTTTTTTATGAACACATTTTAAATTTTTGCTCTTTTTCTATATCACAACTCATTTCAAATTCATACTTCAACCAAACATGCATTTCCAAACCAATCTTCAAAACTCCATCTCTAAAAGTCCCCCCCACACGGACCCTGAGATTAAGCGGTACTAATTCAAAATTTAAAAAATAAGATAGGAGTTTTTAATTTTCAAAAGATTATATAGGAATAACCCTACATGTAAGGTTGACCAGAAAATATAAGAAAAATGTTTTAGAATATCATTGATATTTAAAATCACACTAATAGAGAAGTAGATTCCACTGATGGGTCACATATTATGGGACCCACCTTCTATTAGTGAGTGATGTTAATGTTCTCTAGCATTGTTCAAAATATAAAGGGTAACATTTACTTTTTGTAAACTAGATAAAGATAAAGAATTTTTACTAGGGCTAGTTCAATAGGTGGAATGAGAAGAATTTAGATAGAATGTCTTATATTCAAAATTTACTAATATTTTAATTTTTTTTATCTGTAATAAAATAGGAGAGTCATAAGTCCCACAATCAGGAAAAAGAAAAGAAAAAAAAAACTATAGATATTTGTGAGATGTAATTTTAATAAATGAAAGATAATCTTTGAAAAAGTTAAAAATATGAATTTACCAAAAAGAAAAAGTTAAAAATATGAGGAAGGTTTTTGTCTTTCTGTCTACTTACAAGATAATGTTATACTCGTTTTTCTGATGGAAGGATATTATTGTGTTCATTTACTTTTTTTTTTTAAATTGTAATAATAACAAGTAGAGTACTAAAAATTTTTCCTTTCTTTTTGACCTTATCCTTGTCCATTAACTTTTGAGCTTGGATACACACGACTCCTAGGGAAGTTCCCATGACAAATTACTGTAGATACAACCACAACTATATATATATATATATATATTTATAAAGATACAAAATCTATATGTACGATATGCATGCATGCATATAAGTAAAAAAATATCTAGCTCCCAAGAAACTGGAAAAGGCCAAACGTAAGAAATCAATATATAACCCTAGAGGATACTACTAGTGTGCTATGTATCCCTGCCTAAGTTGAAAGATGATCACAGTATTGGATGTGCTGATTCGACAGCTAGCTTTGAATTTATTCCCTCAAATAATTAAAAATAAGGGAGTATTGTGAGCTAGGGTATTTTTTATCCGATAAGAATTGCAATTTTAGTTGTTGAGTTAACTTTTCAATGGCTTGAATTATGAATATAAGAGCGGTTTTGTGTTGTGTGTTGTAAATTTTGTGGTATGTATCATTATAAAATCAGATTATTGAAAAATTAATTTAATAGTTAAAATTATAGTTTTTATCAGTATTGAAAAGAATAATTTCTATAGGAGAAACTCTTTTTTTTTTTTTTGGTTCCTTTTTATGTCCTATAATAGCACTTGTAACGGCCATTAAAATTAAAATATATTAATTGACAATATCTTAATTGATGTGACATAATATTTTAATTTACGTTCGGTGATATTATTAAGAGGACATGAAGAAAAAAAAAGAAAGAAAGAAAGAAAGCAGAGGATAAGGAGTAAGATCTTACCTACCAATGGTTCACGTTTTTTGAATGCCAGATATAGTCAAAATCACAACAAATTAAGAAGCATGCAACATTAATAGTATATGATATGAATATAATGATTAAAAACAAAACCCTATCGACGAATTATTTTTCAAACCTTACCGTAGAATTCTCTATAAAATAAAGAGGCAAAACTTAGAACTGTTTGGTGTGGAAAATGAGACCCACAAAAAGCTACTAATTCTTCAGAAAGTCATAGGATGTGTGGCTTTAAGGAAAAGAAAGATGCAAAAAGAAGATTGGTAGATAATAGAGCACTCAAAAGGAGTAAATAGAGAGGAAAACAATAAACAAATTAAGGACAAAGAAAAAGGGTGGTGGTGACTATAATTTGTTCAAACATTAAAGAAATCTTGTCTGTGTTTTTGGTGACACTTGACAATATAATATATAGTTTATTAACTTATTTGTAGAATAAAAATGAGATAAAAAGAACAATTTATAGTGGAATGAAAAGTGATTGCAGTGAGGAGCAAAAGTTTGAGCATCTCTCGCAGTTTCACTTCTATTTTACCTCCTTTCACTTTTTGCCCACCGTTCCAAAAGTATTTTACTAGTGTCCTTTTTTTTTTGTTTTGTTGTTGTTGATAAATTAATAGTATCCCTTTGCATGTGGATATATTATTATTATTTTGCAAATTTGGAGTGCTTGATCTGTTTAATATTTAGTCTTGTGATCCTTTTCACCATTTGGCTTTTCCTGTGGAAAATTATGTATATTATTAGTTGTACGTGCGTGCTTCGCACACATGGATTTAGTTTATTAAATATATATGTATATTATTTTTTTAAGTTTTTTTTTTAATTTTAAAAAAATGTAGATATAAAATTTCTAAATAAAAATGAGTAAATCAAAAGTATTTTTCAAAAAGTTAAGAGCAAAAGATGCAAAAAATAAAATAAAATAAAATAAAATAAAAAGGTAAAAAATAAAAATAAAACAAGTTAAAACTTTTCAGCTCAAAAGATAAAAAAGAGCAGTAAAGAATAATTACATTAAAGAGTAAAAAATATCAAACGATTTCATCCAGAAAAAGGAAAAAAAATTGAAAAAAGCCCAAAAAGGACAAAATAGAAATACCAAAATTTTGAATAGTAAAAGACTTGAGCTTTATATAATAGTTATAGAATATTGTCAATTTCATTCTGTACAATATATGAACTATTCAGTAGTAGGCAAGATTTTACAAAAAATAAAAAGTTTGTTAAAACTTATAGAAAAGGTTATGTCCTTTTTCAATGTGAATTTGATACGGGATGGGAAACATACTATATAAAATTAATTTTTATAATTGAAAAGGGAATTCAAGTATATATAGAGTAACGATACTCCGTGTTCTCGGAAAATATTATAAATAAAAAAAGTCGTATGAAAGTATTTTATCTATAAAGAAAGATTGCTTTCAATAAGGAAATCATGTTGTGGAAAGATTTTGATATTTTCCTTGTCTTTCTTCTTTATCTCTCTCTCTCTCTCTTTAGTTATTTATTTATTTTGGCTTTTGCCAAAATGGCTAAACCAATATAAACAGCTTAATAGTCCACCGTGTGGGGGGGGGGGGGGGGGGGGGGGGGGGGGTGGGGGTGTGGGGGGGTTTGGGGTTGAGGTGGGGGGGTGGTGGGGGGGTGGGTGGGGGTTGGTGTTAAAGAAGCCTAGCTACTACTAAAAGGCCAAAACACAATGAAACAACTAAACTTCAAATCAAAGAATCCGCAAGCCAAAATTTCCAACCAAGGAATCCAAGAAAAATGCTTTAATTTAAAGCTATATTTACAAAAGCAGATTTTGAGGCAAAATAGAGGCCACAAATTAAGAGAACGTGAAAGAAGCACCTAAAACTTGACTTGTTAAAAAATGATACTTGGAAAGGGCCGAATTGCATGAGAATCTGCATTATTAGTAGCTCTAGGGATTTTTTTTATTATTATTATTTTAAGAAAGAACTACAATTATTCAAAAGATTAATTACTTTCTGGGCCAGCAAACTGAATTTTGGACCTTTCAGTTAAGGAAAGAAACAAACTGCTAGAAAATAAAAGCATTGATAACACTTACCAAAATAAAAAATAAAAAAAGCATTGACAAATACTACACATATCAAACCTCAAAAACTGCCAAGATAGTAGCCAGAAATATCCCAATAAATTTGCATGACCTTCTGCAGTTTTGCGTCAGGACACTGAATAGACGCGAAACAAATCTTCGGGGACTCTACGGTAGGTACTGCAAAAAAAAAAAAAAAAAAAAAAATTTATCGATAAAGTATGTTTTAGATCATTAGATCATTTGTATTGGAAATGGTCTCTAATGAAATATATACATTTACTATATATATGATTTTGATCGAATCTAACGGTTAGAAATGTTCACTATTAATGTTAAGCTAAGGTTTGAGCACTCTTTTGTTCCCATAGGGTTTTAATATCTCATACTAATGTGTCAAACTTTATAGCATAAAACACTTTTTTCATTTTTGCAACTTCTCTTAAGGAAAGTTGGAACCAAACAAACAAGCGTACATCAAGTAAATCGAGTAAGTTTTGAGCATTAATGCCGTCAAATAGTGTGGAGGTTTCTATCTTGATCATATAAGATCAGAAGTAACTATTCCGGACGTATCACGTTATTGTACTTACATGATACACCAGTATAATAAATAATTTAGATTTGGGTGATTTCCCACTGTCATGTTCTATCATTATAATTTCTTAATCACTATTATCTTTCATAATAGATTTTACCTAATTATTTAGATGATTATAATAATAGAACTGACATTTGCAAATCACCTAAATGTCAACTATTTATAGGACGGATGTACCACGTAAGAACAATGACGTCCCTCTTCATCAGATAAATTTTCAATGAGATCAAACAAATATAAACTTTTGCTAAATTGAAACTATGTGATTTAATAATGGTGGTCCAATCTTCATGTTAATTAAGTTCTAATCAATATTAGTTTCTTCTTGTTAAAAACCCTTTCTATCTCCTTTTGTGCACGTGTGTTAAACCCCTTGCGTACTTATGTTCCTTGTTACTCTTATTTATATGATATGAAATTGTCATGAGCTATACTGAAGATGAGTGGTACTTTTTGGCCAAAAAGAGACATGTATAAGTAATTTTTTTCTCATTTAGAGCTAGAAACTCGAGAGATATATATTCTATTAGCGGCATGCTTTGTCTTTTTATTACATATCAATTTTAAAATTAGTTCAACCACATACGCTCTTTTAAGAAAGTGATTTCAAATACTTACTGAAAAGTTATATGCAGTCTTTGATTCTCTTATTCTATATATTGATTACAAACAAAAACTTTGTCAAACGTGCCCTATTTATACCTACTTTTAGTACTCAACTCCATAAATTAATTAATTTGGAAAATATTAAACATACTTTTATTTCTCCCTATAAATATTTAGACAAGTTTGGGATATACAAACGTTAAAAAAAAAAAAAAAAAAAAGACATACACAGATTCTTTTGAAAGATAAAAAGAGTGGAGCCTCACTGCAGTGTCTTTTATTAGATTATAACCAATGAGTAAAATAAATAATATAAGAAGGGCATAATCGAAAATGAAAATCAGAACACTGTAGTTTTCTTCATTATAATTTAATAAAGAGAAATTAAGGTCCTGTTTGGATCGCGTACTCATTTTTTAATGGAAGATTTTCTTATTTAGAGTGAGAAATCATTTCATTTTGAGAATAAGATAGTGTTTCGATATGTTAAATTTTTTTTATTGAAAACAAAAAAAGTTTGGAAATTACGAAATGAGATTAAATGGTTGGGAATAGTGTATTGGGAGAAATTCAAAATGATTCGAAAATATTCTAAAAGAAATCCAAAAGAGTATTATATAAAATATGTTTGAGAATAGGATGTCCATCTTTTTTTAAAACGAGAAGAATGATGGAAAAAATTGAGAAAAATGATCTTTTGCTATTTTCCACATGTTAATTTCAAAAGGGTAAAAGAAAACATTTAAATGAAATATATTGCAGTAATAAAAATTTAAATGAGAAAAAATGGCCCAAAAAAAAAAAAAAGAGAAAGCATAAAAAGTAAGATAATCATGTAAAAATTAAAAAAAGAAGGAAGATTAATGGGGGGAAAAAAAAAGGCCAAAACTAATAGGTCCCAAGAACGAAGGTCCCAACGTTGGAATCCAACCCTAAAAGGTCCAACCGCTATGTCTTGTGGAGAACTCTAAATAAGAACGAAGCCTCACAGCCATGTCTTTATTGAACTTTAACAAATGAGTAAGATAAAAGTTAAAAAGAAAAAAGACAAAAAAGAAAAAAGACAAAAAAGAAAAAAGACAAAGGGCATAGATGAAAAGAAAAATTAATCACAACAGCAATTTGTTTCATTACATTTTTATAATGGTATAGAAAAATCAATTGCCGACATGAAAAGTTCTGATAAATAATCTTATAATATAAAGAATTTTCTATAATGATTTGAGAGGAGATATATATTGTAGCATTACTCCAGTTCAGAAAATATCCAAGTTGGATTTTCTGATTTCCAAACACATGCGTATCATTTTTGTTTAATTCTCTCTCTCTTTGGTAATTACTCTGAAAACGTTAAACTTTGAACAGGAAAAAAAAAAGAAAAAGAAAAAAAGAAGATAGAGCAAATTGAGAGAACATTTTCATGGAGGATTTTCCACGAGAAGAAAAGAGCCTTATATTTAATTTCCACGTTTTCTAAGTGGGAAAAAGATTAATAATTAGTAAAATATAATTATTGCATGCATGTCGTTTATATACAAATATCTTTATATATATAATGGTTTGATAAGATGAAAATATCCAAGTTAGATTTTCTTCTTTCCAACACGTCGTAATATTTTGTTTAATTCTCTTTCCTTTTGGTCGGAGCCTTCAAAAAAAGTTCACATTTGAACATTAAAAAAAAAAAAAAGGAGAGAAAATTATAAGAGAACATTTTCACGAAGGATTTCAAGAGAAGAAGAAAGAGTCATATATTTTCCACGTTTGATTTTTCTACAAGCGAAAAAGATTAATAAATAGAAACAAATAATTATTGCATACAAGATATATTATATATACATATACATATACATATATATATATATATATGTGTGTGTGTGTGTGTGTATGAGCTAGCCAAAAGTACGTACTCTATGTAGTGATTGTGGCCGTCACGTTTGGAAATACGTGAATGGATGGACGTAGAAGGGTGAAATAGCTGTTGATGAGAAGAAAGGGCAAAAGGTGCTTAATGTGCCGACGAGAGAAAAAGGGACATTTGATGCTACCTCATAAGGGGGACAGAGCGTGCCACTAAATCAATCAAAGGGGGGATCTTAAATTTACCCTTTATGCCACTCCGAAACCCTAATGTACGCTACGCGTCTTCTATGCAACGTACGTGTGTGAGCTGTTGATCGATGAGGCCCGGCGGCGGTCCCATATAGGTCCCGTGGTAGGGATGTAAAGCAAGCCATGTATCCTTGTCATGCCACTTCCTTTAGGGTTAGTCTTTTACAATGTGTGTTTGTCCATAGTCCCATGCATGTAGGTTTCACTTGGTTGCTCCTATGGTAGGACATACTGTCAATACTCTTCGCACTCTCATATGATATAGTCTTTCAGAGGTCATAGTCCGAATGGACTTGTATATCCTGTGTAATTTTAATGTCTTAAATATTATATAATCAATCATATTATATCACGTCGTTTGAAAAATTTTAAAATGCTTTTTAACTAAATTTATTAAATAGCGTGATATAGTATAATTAATTTGACATCATATAATAACATCTGATATGGGTCTTGCATAAATCCGTTTTGAATGATAAATTCTATTTCAGTTATTCGAATTCGAATTTCATGATATCAGTTAACTTTTCCGACTCAATCAACTACTACTAGTCCATTCAGCAATATATATATATATATATATATATATATAAAAACTATTGCTAGGCTTCAAACTCCAATATATAGTGTAAGAAACTATAGGGAAAGAATTATAACGTCATCTATATATAGACAACGAGGTAACATGTTGCAGTGGTTTTGAGTGTCAACGTTACTGGTAGGTCTGATGTTTACAAGCAGGGACGGAGGGAGCTAGGTCTTGGGGGGGGGGGGGGGGGGGGGGGGGGGGAGGGGGGGGGGGGGGGTGGGGTGGCGCGCGGCTGTCCACTTTTGTTTTTGTTTTTTACTTTTGTTTTTGTTTTTTAGTTTGTTTTTTAAATACCTTATGATTTTGAATAAATTTTCACAGGAAAGAAAAATTTTATCATATTAATGGCTATTTACTCATTTTATAATTATTAGAGGTAAGACTGCGGCAAAACCTCTCTTATATACCCTATCGATAAAGCTCATTTTTAAACTGTTAAGATATAATCAAACGGCTGATATATTGATTGTGCATGATAGTAATAATAGACCTTTCCTTATACTAATATCAACCAAAAAAATTTAAAAAATAACCCTAAAATTAAAAAAACTAACCAGGCACGACGTGGAGGGGCATCGCTAGTTTCTGCATCCGGCATGGGGGAGGGATTTCATCGGCATCGGGAGAGGGGGGCGATGGGGCTTCGTCGGCATCGGTAGGGCGTGGTGGGGCGGGTCTTCATCGACGTCGATAGGGCGTGGTGGGGTGGGTCTTCATCGGCATCACGGGGGGGGGGGGGGGGGGGGGGGCCTTAACCCTTCTGTCCACTTTTGTATTTGTTTTTTTGTTTGTTTTTTAAATACCTTATGATTTTGAATAAATTTTCATAGGAAAGAAAAATTTTATCATATTAATGGCTATTTACTCATTTTATAATTATTAGAGGTAAGACTGCGGTAAAACCTCTTTTATATACCCTATCGATAAAGCTCATTTTTAAACCGTTAAGATGTAATCAAACAGCTGCTATATTGATCGTGCATGATAGTAATAATAGACCTTTCTTCATACTAGTATCAACTAAAAAAATTTAAAAAATAACCCTAAAGTTAAAAAAACTAACCAGGCACGACGTGGAGGGGCGTTGCTGGTTTCTGCATCCGGCAAGGGGGTGGGATTTCATAGGCATCGGGAAAGGGGGGCGACGGGGCTTCGTCGGCGTTGGTAGGGCATGGTGGGGCCAGTCTTTGTCGGCATCATGGGGGGCAGATTTGGTTGCGGAAGTTTGGGGGGGGGGGGGGGGACTGGGTTGCTGGTGTCGTGGGGGTAGATCTGGTAGCATGGGGAGGGGGGCAAGGCTTCATGGGCATTGGGGCTAGCGTCACCAGCGTGGGGCTTCATCGGTGTCGTGGGGGGGGGGGGGGCGGTGGGGCTTCTTTGACATCGGCAAGGTGGGGCAGGGCTTCGTCGGAGTCGTGGGGGGCAGATCTAGTCACTGAGGTTGGGGGTGGGGCTTTGTCGGAGTCGGTGGGGGGATTAGGTTGCCGGCGTCGTGCGGGTAAATTTGGTCGCCGGGCTTCGTCGGCATCAGGGGGCTAGCGTCGCCGGCATCGGAGGAAGGACTGGGTCGCCAGATTGTAATATGAGGCTTGGGTTTTTTTTTTCTTTGCTTTGAATTTTCTTTTTAATTTTTTAGATTATAATCCTATGAGCTAATATGCATTATAATTATTATGCACAGACAACATCTCAACCGTTAAAATTATATCAAATGGTATATAAAAGAACTCTACCGATAGGATATATAAAATGAGCTTTACTGCAGTCTTACCCAATTATTAGCTCCACTAATAAAATGTTATGGCTTCGTCGGTATTTACATTGACTTAATTAAAAAAAAAGGTATAAATTTGAATTTGTTAAATGATAATATTGTACATTAGGGGGGGGGGGGGGGGAGGTGCTCAAGGAGAGGAGATAAAGATAACTATGACCATTTTTTTAGCTGAATATCTCTTGAAGGATTAGACTAGGCCTTAATGACTCTTACTTGCCGTGGTTGCAAACTAATCTATGTCTGACTAGACCATAAAGTGTAGAGTTCAAATTCTTCGATTTTCAAATCCAAAATATATTTATATATATTCTGGCAATTAGCAATCAATGAATTTGAGAGAAGAGTCGAGAATGGGCTCCATAAAAAAATGTTGGGGAATATCAAATTACAAGTATTACTTTTGCAAAGGGGGAATCAACCAAGACAAAAAGATCCTAAAGAGATGAAGCCAGAGCTGCTTCTATCACACTTGTTTGTACCCAAAAAAAAAAAAAAAGCTTTAAGTTTGAGGTGACTAATTCCAAAGCATATTCATTCCAAATTTCTAACCATTACTGCAAAATAGACCTTTCAAACATTGCTTTGAACAGAAAAATCAAATGAACATGGAGAGAGTTTCTCCACCATTTGATCATTATTTTTCATTTAGGGTCCTAATTTTCCATTGGTTAATCTTGCAACAAACTTAAATTAAATAGGGAAGGAAACAAAAAAACGACCAAAAGAATATCGAATCCCAATCATGACCGATTGTAACCTGTAGCAGGTAGACGAGTGTGCGGCTGGCCGGGCTCGGAAAATATCCATCGTCAGTAGTGTCAAGTCCTTCCATGGATTTTGATGAAACAGAGAAAACTAGATCAATCTTTACAAGGACATTATTAAAAGTTAAAAAGAGTGATGGCAAAATGGCAGACAAAGGTTGGTTCGTGGGCACAATTCTCTCCCACTCTATCTCAGTCTCCCTCCCAAGTGGCATGACGTAAGAGCCTGTTAGGGGGAGGTATTGGAGACGGAGTTTTGGAGATATTTAAATTGATGTTGAGATGAGTTTTGAAAAATGTGTGTTTAGTTGAAAAAAAACTGTTTGGAGTGAAAATTGTTAAAAGTCAACGTGTTCAGGAAAAAAAAAATTTATCAGTATATATATTGTTTCGTTTCTCTCGAAATTCTATGTAATCTTAAAAAAAAAATTTATCTCATCTGGACTTGAAATAACAAAATGATGGAGTTTTAAAGTTTAATTTCACTTTAGATATTTGGATATGTAGATAATGAAAAGTAGTTTTGAGTTTTGGAAAGGATAAAATTTTTTTCTGAAATTGTTTCCAATACTCCCTCAAACAAGCCCTAAAGCTTTCTCTAAGAAGTACTACTAATCAGTGAGGGTTCAGTACATGAACCCACTTTTCCCTCTGCCCTACGTACCTCAGGCCATGTCTCTATTATATCACTATCATCAGCCCCCCATTTCCTATTAAGAATCATTCTCAAAAGATAATCTTTTTTTTTTTTTTTTTTTTTTCAAGTGAGATTCTTGGGTAGAGAGTGTTAGATACCAAACGCTCCACATGAAAAGATTGTCAGATAAGTATAAGGTTTATTTTAAATCCTTAGATCTCCTCCCCCTGCAATCCAGTTTTACAAGTGTAAGTTTCCCAACAATTGGCACCAGAGCTAGTCAATTACATCGCAGGTTCAAGTTAAGTCGGTTGCATTATATAGTATATTAAGATGCATGAGTAGAGTTTTGAATGTATCAAATAATTTAGTCAAGTGATTGAATGTGTCAAATATTACAGTCGAGTGAAGCCACTGAATGTAAAGAATGTGGACCATACTCGTTTTGAATGTGTCAAATATTACAGTCGAGTGAAGCCACTGAATGTAAAGAATGTGGACCATACTGATTTGGACTTAAAAGTGATGGATCGTTACAAGTCACAGTTCTGTGATCATCATTACGGATGGAGCAACTTGATATATAGATTATTATTGTAGAACGTGGTAGACTGTTAAATACCAAAGGTCTCACATAGAAAGATTACAATATAAGTAGTGGATTTTATAAGCCCTTGGATTCAACTTAATGGGCCAGCATTGCATGACATGACATGATATGATACGACACGATTGTTAAATGGGCTCAATTTGACACATTTAATTAAATGAGTCATGCTTGATGTAATTTTTTGACAAGAGCACATTAAGATTATAACACGAGCATGAGCACGAGCAAGAGTATGATAAAGGGAATGAAAATGGCACGATAATGTTACTCTTTTTACATGATATTTTTAACAATTTTCATACAAGACTTGTGGTGCTTTTTTGTTTTCTTATGAAGTTTTCATCTTCTTTGAGTTTTTATTTGATAAAGTTTTGAATATTGTATTTTATTTTCAGTAACATGCTTTTTTTTTTTTTTATTAAAAGTCAATGTCTTCGATTGTATTGAAAATTTATTTTTCTTCTTTGTTTAAAATTTTTGAAATTAAGATATGGACATGTTAAGAATGTGGTACGTTTTTAATGGATTGTGGTTCACGTTTGACGCTATAAATTAAAAATTAGTATGGCACAACACGTTTACTAAATGATCATACTGGCAATGCACGAAGTACTAATAAGCATAAAATCAATGGACTTGACAGGCCGGACCGTTGCATTTGATATCTCTACTCCCCTTACAAGAGTCGGTTTTATAAGGATAAGTTCTATCTGATAAGTTCCTCCTAACAGAGTGCCTTAATGTAGGGCTTCATAAGGGTCCCATCTAGGAAATTTAAATCAGACGGTAAAGACTTGATATTGTGAGAAATAATATCTACAGGTCCCACAAATATAGAATTTGCTCCCTTAATTTCTGTTTTTTATTCCCAGTCAATGACTCCCTAGGACATGAGTCATGCAAACTGTGGGAAATTCTCACTCATCTCCACTGAACTCATTTTCTAAGGACATATTCATAAGCACTCATTGAAAAGAGAGAGAGAGAGAGAGAGAGAGAGAGAGAGAGAGAGAGAGAGAGATGAGAAGTTTGTGGAAAGGTGAAGAGAACAATCCTAATATAAAAGTGTGTTTGTATCTTTAAGAAATTTCAAAAGAAAGTCTCAACTTGTCATTATTCATTATGCAGCCTAAAAATCTGCAGAACAATGATATTCTGCTTCCACTTTGGTGGGAAAATATAAGAAACAAACAACACACAAGAATAAACATGAAACAGGAAAGAAAAGTGCTTCTGGAGATTATGTTTAATTTGCTTCCCTTTTCTCTCATTTAGAATATTAGAAATTTATTCTACCAAAAAAAGATGGGACGTTACTAATATCTTACTATCTTAGTAGTTATTGCATTTTTTTTTCCCTTTCCATTTCTGTAATTATGTATAAGTATAACCATTCAAGGAATTCGTTTCTTTTGTTTTCTTAGGTTTATATATCTTATTTTGTTTCTCATTTAAACTGAATATATAAATTCTTGCTTCTACTTGTAGTGGACCTATTTGTTTTTCTGTTACTTCAAAAGATGAAAAACCACTCCAATAATCCTGCTCAATAATTTTATTGTCATCATTATGATCAATCTCTCCTATACTCCCTAACTTTTAGGTCATTTTCACTTTGTCCGATGAACTTAAAATAACAATAATAATAATAGTATTGGACATGGTGTTAAGAATCATGGAAGAGCCTTGAGAGTTAAGCTGCATTATTTGTTAAAATAATCAAGTAAACTACTAGAGACTAGAGGATTTACACTTTCTTCTTTTTTTTTTTTTTTCGTTTAGGAAAAGTATTCTTTTTTTTTTTTTTTAAGATTAAGCTTCCTTTTCCCCCAAGCTGTAGGAAAGAGTTGCTATCCTCCGTCTCCTCCAGACCGATGGATACTATCGACAGGGGTGGAGTCAGGAATTTTTTTTCAATGAGGGCATACATTAATATCTTTTTTTTTTAAGATAAAACAAATTTTAGTCGGGACTATGTGAAATTTTTTTTATTTTAATGGGTTTCTATGAGGATTTTTAATTTTAGTAGGGACAAAGTAATAAAAGTATAAACTTTTTTTTTATTGGAATTAATATTAGTGAGGGTAATGTGAGAATTTTTTATTTTTAGTGGGAACATAATAAGGACTGTATGAGAATATTTTATTTTCAATGGGGGTAAATTGTAAAAATTAGAAAATTTTTGAGGTAAAATTAAAAGATCAAAAAATTTGAGTGGGGCTGCAGCCCCCACTCGCACCCCCTCCCTCCGCCCTTGACTATCGAGGACAAGATATTCTAACGAATTAAATTTTCTAAAACAACATAAAAAATAAAAAGAATTTAGGGCCCGTTTGGTATCTTCACTCATTTTAAACTAAACTATATTTTTTCATCATGTTTTTTGTCTTTTCTGAAAAAGTTTTTTGTCTTTTCTGAAAAAGTCAACAAAAATTACTATTTAAACTTAAAAATCTCAACTCAACTCAAACTAAACTTATACACCAAACACCCCCTTAGAATGGAGTTTTTTGAAACATAAGAAAAATTATCCGTTTTTTTCATCATATAGATTAATGAAATATTATGAGTATTAAGAGCTCAACGGGACCAACCACTCTTTACTTTGTCTTCTTCGAGGGGGGATTCCGTTGAGTTCTTATGCTTTCGTGTCATGTCTACAACCCAGTTCACCCAATTACTAAAGGGATGAAACTAATCTAGAATATGAAGAACAGCTTTTAAGCCTATCATACAAGGTCAGAATAGGAAAATGGAGAACTAAATCCAGTGAAGAATTTCCCCAGATAATGCAGAAACCCAAGATGAATGACTGAAAAAAATCGAATCTATACATATACAGATGTATACAACATAATATATCTTACCATTCGATGATTTCCTGAAGATAGAGTTCAACAATGAAGGCTAGACTACTGAACTCCGAACTATGAGTTTACTTCCTTTTCCAGTTAAAAAGAATCCCTGTTAACTTTTCATACGCTCTTCGCCCTGAGGCGATATGCGTCCCCGCTCTACAAATCGTAGCATAAGGTTATCTGGCTCCTCCGAATTTCCTTGTAACATCAACCTTTTACTCACCTTCTCGCATAACTTTATATCAGGAAGCATATTCCGATGGAACATTCTATTGGCGACTCTATAAAAAGATAGAGGAAGCCCTATGCTCAAGTTACTCTCCATAAGAATGAGGCTTGTATTAGCATCGATCCTAGAAGCTGTTCTCAACTCCTTACTCAAGAGTTTTTCAGCCTCCTCGAGGATTCTGAAACTGCAGAGCTTCTCGATGACCAGATTATATGCGGTTTTGAAGTTCTGCCTAACTAGCATTTTGTCAAGTAATTTTACCAAATCCTCCACCCCACCCGACTGACAATACCAATGGATGACCGTTCCGTATGTCGTGGGAGTAGGATCCAGACCCCTTCCCAACATCCTCACCACGAGTTCATTTGCCTCATCAATTCTGCCTTTCCTCCCTAATGCATTGACTACCGTCGTATATGTGACAGCATCGGGGTGTTTGTTGCTCAGATACATTTCATCAAGCAATGATAGAGCAGCTTCCAAGTCATCCCTCCGACAATATCCATGAATAAGAGTAGTAAAATTGACGACATTAACAGCGCACCCCTTCTGTAGACACCACTCCATGAACTTCTTTGCCTTGTCCATTTTATCCTCTCGGTAGAAAGACTGAATCATCCAGTTTATCTCAACCGAGTTTGGGAAGAAACCCTTGTTAACCATCTTTTCTACCAAATCACAGGCCCCAACCAATTTCCCTTCTCTACGCAACCCGTGCATCACAGCACTTTTAAGTTATGGCATTCGGAGTCCACCATTCTTTCTCACTCATATTCATCATCTCTCTCGCCTCTAATGACTTCCCGCTCTGACAAAGACCATTCATAAGGCTGTATGAGACACTGTTTTCGACTTACAAACATATTTGTACATATGCTGAAGCATCTTTTTAGCTTGATCCACCTTTCCTTCCCTACAAATCCAGTTGAAAACTGAGGTGTTTTTCACGACGTCTGAGATGCAACCTTTTGAGAACATCTCATTCACAATTTCTTTTGCCATGTCGATGTTACCTTCCTTGCAAAATGAGTCAACTATTGCACTATATCCGACCTTATCAAACCTAAATCCTTTCTCCTTACCTTCCCTCAAAAACTCAAGAGCCTTGCTTCCATGCCCGTGCTTGGAGAGCACATGAACAAGATTATTATAAGTAACCTGGTCTGCCATTAGTTCAGCATCTTTCATTTTCTGCATCAATTCCCCGACTTCTTTGACCCCTTTTTCTTTGCAAAGAAATCCCATCACCGTATAATAACCGACTTTATCCAGGTAACAACCCTTGAGTGGCATATCAGCAGTCAACTCCAAGGCATCCTCAATCCGATGCACATTACAATACCCTTTTATCAAACAGTTGTAGGTCACAACATTTGGCCTAATTCCAACAATTTCCATACGGTTTAAAAACCTCGACGCCTTTTCCAATCTATTTCCCATCACCAAAACATGAACCGCAGTGTTGCATATCGACAAATTCGGTTCAACCCAGCTTTCTGCATCAAAGTCAAGATTCGCATCGCATTCCTCAACTTGCCAGCTCGACTATAAGACACCGTCACACGACCAAAAGCTTTCGAGGGCCGCCTCAATTCTTCTGCTTCATAAGCAGGAGGATCCCCTAAGCACCTTGACACAATTTAGTCTTGCTAAGAACCTCAAGCATTGTGTAGTACGCGATCGCATCATGTCGATACCTCCATTGCCGATCCACCCAGTGGAAGAACTTCAAAGCAACATGTTCGTCCTCAAAAGAACGCAGAATAGCACAAACCTGCCTAGGTTTACCGGAAAACATGGAAACATTTTGGAAATGATACCAAACGGGGCCGTATGGTTTCCTCACTTGCTATTACCTTTTCTCTAGCATAAAATAGAAGGAAAAGTATTTAGCATACTTACCCTGAACTTTTTAAGACTGGCAAGTTACCCTCTGAACTTTTAATTTTGATAAAACTCCAAGAAGTTAATGAAGAGTTGAAAGAGTCTAAATTGATGACCATGATTAGAGTTTGGATGGAAACGCCATTGTAAACGTAACATGAGCTCATTTGAAGAGACTAAAATTTCGGATGACGATAGAAGTTGTCATGTCATGTGTATTATGGAGTTTTCTTTCAAATTTTAGCATCGTTCGTTGAGTTGGAGGTAGTCTGCAGCATTTTATCAAATTCAGGTGTAAGTTGCTAAGTTAAAATTCAGGAGGCAACTTGCCAATTCAGTTAAAGTTTTGTACGGTGAAAGCGCCAAAAACACAAAATGAATGTTGACATTTCTTGGTCATTCTTTACATTGTTTTTCTTTGTAGATTAGAAAATCGGGCATGCCTAAATATGCTACTAATAGAATTGTTTCTTTGATCCACCCCCAAATGGCCTGAAAATTTAATGCAGGACATTAACTAGTACGGATAAAGAAAACAGAACTTCACAACTCCAGAGGCAGAGATTCAATATGTTTAAGGACTTCTCATTTGAGGGGCTTTTGTTAAAGGAGTACACATTTCCTGTGAATTCCGCTCCCTTCAATTGCTGTCATGCTTCCACCATTGTTGAGGTTCGGATTCCAACCCGACCTAAGGTTAACTAACCTACAAACTTCGCTCACCAAAGGGTGTCTCAATTCACCCTCATCTTCTTCAATTCTACCAACATTTTCTATCTCCGCGCTACTCCTATTAGACAAATTCAAGCCCTCAAAACCATCTTCATTTTCGTCATCATCAGAATCCTCTCCTTCTTCATCATCGTCGCTGTTATCTGACTCGTCAAGCTCTCGAAAACTACCAAAATCCGAGCCTTGATCACCTCGAAACGAACTCAATTAAACCCCCATTTTTCTCAGGACTCATTTTCATAAATCTATCATACCCGCCATAGGAATTACTAAGGGGGTGTTTGGTGAATGAGTTTAGTTTAAGATTTTTAAGTTTTAATAGTAATTTTTCAGAAAAGACAAAAAAAAATTTCAAAAAAGACAAAAAACTTTTTTAGAAAAAGACAAAAAACATGATGAAAAAAGTACAGTTTAGTTTAAACTAAACTTGAAACCAAACACCCCCTAAACTCCTCTTTCCCTGAACTAAATGATGAGAAAAATACACAAAATTGAACATTCGCTAACGGCCAATCGAGAAAAATCACTTGAGAGTTTAAAGGCAATCGCTTTCTCATGAAGCTCGATCTTAACGCACTGAACTCGTGCGTTAAGAAAGAAGTAAAATTGAACATCATTTTGAGTTTAAGAAATCAAAGCAAAGATACTGTAGAATGATAAACTTAACTGCGAGTTCGAGTTCAACTTGGAGCAAATACTTCTACTTCAAGCAAGTGTTAGACTTGTACATCATCTCACCGTCATTTTCTTGGAAATTTATTAGTCATTCAGAAACTGCAGCAAATAAGAGCTCTTTCTGTGAATAATTCCAGAAAACGGTCGGTTTTCAGACTAGCATTCGAATGGAAGGATTTTGAGAATATTCGGACTGCCCCTGGGCAAGGGATATGGCGACGGCGTCACCACGGTCGCGACGGTTTAAATCAACCTCTTAATTCATAGTTCTTGATTATTTTTTAATTAATTGTTTTTATTCATGTCTATCAAAATTTGGATGATTTTTTCACATAACTTATACATGATATTTAGACCATTCATATTTAATAAATTGGCTAGGGCATTATGGGTGCATAATGAATGAAACAAACACTGCTACATAGGATTGCAGGAAAAAAAAAATTTTGAAAATTTTAGGTAAAAAATCCTTTATTCATCTCCATGGATACGGCCCCACCCATCAGCCGCCCCCACCGCCCCAGAACGCCGGCTATTTCTTGTCTCGCGCCATCCCTGGTGACCACACATCCACATTACACAATCGGAGCCTCCATCAGCGTCTCTCTCTCTCTCTCTCTCTCTCTCTTTCTCTGCCTCTTTCTCATGACGGCGAGAATCACAGCCGATCCACAGAGGGATAAACGTCATCTGGATTCGGAAGAACGTGATGGCACCGGGATTTCACAGTCTTCTCCGGCTCTCGCGCTGCAATTTCATAGTATTCTCCGACTCCGACGCTGTGATTTCAGGGTTCTTCGATTCTGACTCCGATGGGACTAATTCAGTTTTTTTTTTTTTTTTTTTTTGGGCAAACGTTTTAGGAAGATGATGCTTGTATGTACTCAAGTGCATATTAAGATCTAGTACACCTTATTCTCTGACCATCCACTTCATTACACCATCATTATTAATCCTTAGATTAGATACTGCTGTTATTGCCCATCAAAAGAGTTTTACCACCGCCATTTCCTATATTTTTATTTAATTCTAAACTATAATCTAATATAATTATAATTCAAACTTAAATTTAAATTTTAAAATGAATCAGCGTTGAAATTATATATTAGTTGGTAAAATGATTTCATGAAAATTAAAATTTTACAGGATGCATGTATAATATTTTCTTCATATTCGTTTTATTATTATTTTTTTTTTGGTAAAAGGAAAAATTTTGTTCAACTCAAAAAAGATACATACGTAACAAAAAGAACAAATGACCCCATAATACATAAGATATAGCCCTCTATTAAGACTGGTTACATCAGTAAATTTTAATACAGCTCAAGGCAAAAGACGTATTTCTGAGACCCGATAATGGGAAACTACCTCGACACACTAAGATTGAGCACATGTAAGGCTTTTTTTTTTTTTTTTTGACAAAATCCCTATAATAAATGAAAACCTCCGATCAATCGAGGGTCAAAACCATATAGCAGTAGGGCCACCACCCAATTCGCATAGAATCAAATCTAGCGAAAATCAAACAAAGACACCGCCAAAACATTGATCTAGCGGATAATGAATAAATCTAGAAGGTGAAAAAACCACTTCCGTTATTAGAAGCTTAACACAAAAAGAATACTCCAAAAAGAAAATCTTATCTTGCGAAGACATCACCCTTATTGATCCTAATAATCTGCCATATATTTAAAAAAATTCACAGCACGACAAAAACACCCACAGATTCAGAATCGCTAGAAGGCAATGGATTGGTCTCTCTGCTATATATCATTGCTGTGCCGACAGGGGAGCCAAGCCCCTCAATTGCAAATCCGCAGGATGGCTATCCCTTTACCTCGCTCAAGAGAGTGGAAGAGAGGGGAGAGAGTATTTGTTCAAGTGAGAGAAGAGACATTGTCAAAGTAGGCTAAGAATCAATATTTTGTTAAGATTATAGTATTGTTAGTATTGCAGTATAATAGGACGATTTTTTTTTTTTTAAATCTATGGAACTCTTTTCCTCCTTGTTTAAGGGGAAAAAAAGTTCTAGATATGAGCTTATTAAAAAAAAAAAAAAAACCACCATTTCTTTCACTTTTTATTCTATTTGTGTAATCATGCTAACGTGTAGCAGGTTCACAAAAGAGAAAAGAAACACACTATTGACACATTTGTTAAAAGTAAAATAAAATATTAAAATTATGATGAGTCGTCTACTAAAATGAAAATTACAAGATTAAGCATGTGCTAATGCGAAAATGCACTTGTTTTTGTACCAAATTAAACCTCGCTAGTAGAAGCAATAAATTGAGCTTAAAAAATCTGTCCTTAAAAGCCTAAAGAGACCTAATTAATAGCTTAAAAAATAGGTTCTTTCTGTTATATAATTTCTCAGTTATTCATCCACAGAGGCTTATTCATACTCCAAGCATTGAGATGCTTAACGGTAATGGTCTCACTGCCATGGTTGAACACATGCAAGTGAGCATCATCTTCAACTGCTAGACTTGGATAAACCCTAGACAAGATGCTTGTTTTGCCTCTTGCTCCGAAACTTTCCACGACCGAATGATCAATCTACAGTCGAAAACGAGAAGAAATAACAAGTACGTGAGTGATTCGAGGGAGAAAGAAGTAGATAACATTTTCACAATAAATACTTCAAGTAAATCACATGTTTTAAAATAATTAGAATAAATAACAGTAAATAGCAAATTTGCTATTTTTACGTACCAAACTTCGAAGGGAAAGCTTGTTATGACGTAAATCAACATCCACAAAGCCCGCAAATGGTGGCTTATATAAGCCAGTTGCCAAGGAAGAACTGCATTATAACAAAAAATTAATTTAAAAAAAAAGAATTAATAAGAAACAGAAAAAATTAATAAGAATTAAAAAGAATTATGACGTAAAAAAGAAGAATTATTTGGTGATTAGTAAACGGGGAAAAAAAAGGACAGAAAAGACAAACCTAGAGGCATCAGAACACAAAAGAACAACATGTTTATTATTTGCAGCTTTGAATATTCTGAAGAAAACGGGAGTGAACTCTTCCAGGTTTTTTGAAGCTAATGTTAAAAGACCAAATGGTCCAACACCACCAGGGACTTGAGAGCCTTTTTGTGCACAAAGGTCTTGTGCATTAACCCAGTTTGGATCAAATTTCTCAGCCTTGTCCAAGTTTCGAAATGAAAATATAACTTCCACATCAGCCTAATTAAGTGAGAAAAAAAAAATAGTTAATGATTAAATAAATTAATTGATCAAAATATGAATAGGTAATAATTTAGGAGTCTGACTATCGGACAATTGTAACTTTTTTAATTAATTACTTATAACAATTAGTTGATTAGTTGTGATTTTCTGAAAAATGATGCGTAATAGCATTATTTAATAATTATTGGTGTAAAAACCAGGTATCAATAAACAAAGTTATAATAAGATCAACTAGTTGTTACAAAAACAGATAAAGAAAAGTTTATAAATCGGAGCCGGATAAGAGAATATGTGTAATAAATATTGAATAAACGAACCTGGGCAGCAGTTATTCCTTTAATTTCAACATGATCTCCTTTGTTGAGTTTTGTGTTGGTCAACTTGACCTTCTGACCCCTCAAAGTTTTTATTTCTTCAATAGGCCATTGTCTCAATTGTTTTCCTTTGGAATCTAGCCATAAAGTCCTTGGAGTAGCCTACAAATTACAATAAAGAGACATATATCCAAATCAAATAAATAACAGAGAAATATGACTTAACTCACACCAAAAAAAAATATTAATAAAAAAAAACTTTTGATAACAAACATACTTGGATTCCAGACCATCCTTTATTCTTATCATCTTGAACACTATCCGACTCGTTAGCCCAACCCCACAAAATCCTTCTCTTCGTAGCTTGATCATAGAACGACTTTGAGGCATAAAAGTTACCATAATCGTATCTTAACCCGGCCCAACCATCAACCGAGGTATTATCCGGTATGTACCTATAATGACGAAGCTAGAACTTTTTATTAGAGGGATCATTATAAAATTTATTCAGAATTATAAGGTACAATAAGAAGAAACAAAATAAAAAATCGAGACTAGATCCTAATTCCTTTCGTCAGTGCATACCTATCTTTGCGTGGAAAATAGGTTCCAAGGGTATAGTACTCAAACCGCGTAACATCAAGACTAACTTTCAACACATGCTTGACATCATGCCCAAACGCGGACGTATCCAACCCGCGTTTGCTCGATTTCGAAACAGGGAAAAAATCGGGGCACTCCCACATGCCGGTTTTAGCATTAGAGTGCAAAGGATGTTTTGCCTTTACCCAATTCACAAAATCCTTACTCCTAAACAAATGAGCAATCCCTCTATTTCTCCTCCTACCGCCGATTAGGATCCTCCAGTGCCCGTCCTTACCCCACCAAGCAGTCGTCGGGTCACGAAAAGCGCTGGCATTTACACCCGAATCGGGAGAGACTACCGGATTGTCATCAGGCTTGATCCATTCTCGAAGATAGGGGTCGGAAACGTTCTTCGGAATAGCGTAGTTTTGTACTTGTTTGTTATCAGGGTCGATACCGGTGTACAATATAACGGGCTTGTTACCGGGGAGGATTGTGGCGGAGCCGGACCAACAACCATTTATGTCAAATGGCTTAGACGGGTATATGGCAGGATCAAGAGCTTTCCAGTTAATCAAGTCCTTGGACACAGAATGTGCCCACACAATGTTGCCCCACACTGCGCCTTTCGGGTTGTATTGGTAGAATAGATGATACAATCCATTGAAGTACATAGGTCCTATATATATATAGTTAAATTTTTTCATTAAAAAAAATTATGAGATAAACTTGAATATAAGCAACCTATTAATCAGTTAGGAAATTTACCAAAGAAAATTTGTGAAAGAGGAAAAAAATATATATATGTATACATATAGTTGCGTACCATTTGGGTCTATATCATCGTTCATTTGTTGGATCACATGAAAAAGAGGGAGAGAGAGAGAGTTAGAGACTAGATTTAATAAATATTCAGCTATGAATTAAAAATATAAACATAAGAAAGCAATTATAAAATATATGACTCAACATTTAATTTTTTATAAAGAAAACACAGATAAATGTTATTGGTTCATGGTCATAAAACTGCCAAGGGAAAGTAATTAATTAGCGGGAGAATATAACAAAAGAGAAAAGGCATATATAGGCACGGAATAAAATTCAAGACTTCTTTGATTTGAAAAAGATAGACATGCCCATTTTAGAGAATTTCACTAACTTTAGAAAGAATAACATAATATTCCATGACCACATAAGATATTTTTCCTACTACAGAACAAGAAAAGATTTGTTTATATATATATATAAGAAAAAAAATAAGCAGATCCAAAACCAAGAAACTAGCATTACTTTTTCTTGTTTTCCACAAGACTACAGCAAACGAATTCAGTACCAAAATATGAATTTTGAGTATGGTATTCCGAAGCCCACTGGAGCTAGCTCAACGGGTGGGGGCCTAGAATTTAAGTGGCAGATTCGAAATCTATATTCCTCTTTTGAAATATAATTTGATGAACGGGCTATACTATAAACTTTTTTTTTAAAAAAGGTAAAAAAAAAAAAAAAACAAGCTAAAAAAAAAGGTCACGTATAGTGGAATATTACTCAAATGCATCCGAGTAGGTAAAGGCAGAGAACCCCACTATTTCAGTTTTTAGATAGGCAAAATATTTTTCAAATTATTGAGAAATAGTTTTTAAATTATTGAGAAATAGTTTTGAGTAATATTCGCACTATAATATATAAGGTTCTAATTCACAAACATTCCCACTATCAAAATAATAATAATAATAATAATAAATCACAAACATTCTCACTATGAAAAGGTGCTTTATTTTTTTTTTAGTTTTTCTTTTAGAAAAAATTCAAATCGCTTTTCAAAAAAAAAAAATCAAATCTTATCAAAAGCACAACAGAAGCCCAAATTATTTATTTTTTTTAATAAATAGAATAAATGAAAATGCGAACATGAATGTCTATTAGTGTCTATGATAGATAGATATATATACACACACACACCTATAGTGAGAGATAAAAGCGCTGTAGAATGTAAACTAATAGATCAAACTTACACAAAAAATAAAATAAAATAAACATAACAAATAGTTAATATATGGGGAGAGAGAAATATATATATATATATATATATATATATATGCACGCGCACGAACATCTAGAATGAGCGAGTTCTTAATAATTAGTCTTAAATTATGCTCGATCGATAAATATTGGAATAATCTGTATGTATATATATATATATATATATATGTGTATATATGTGCATATAGAGAAAGAGAGGGAGACATGCACTCACCATTAATCCAATGCTTAGGAGGCTGGAAATGAAATCCAGTTCTGTGGACTTGTTTCTGCACTTGAACATCCTCGTTATCAAGAGACTGAAACTCAGAATAAACCTTATGAGACGCTTCAACCTCACAGAGATTTATCACAAAAAGGCAACAAAAGAAAAGAGAAAGCAAATTCAAAGCAATTTTCATTTTTGCTATAAAAAAAAAAAAAAAAAGGAAGAGAGGAGAAAAAAGAAAGCTTTATGTGCTGCGTCTCATCAAAATAAAAGAGATGTGTTATTTATAGTGTGGAAAGAAGTATAAACGAGGGTAAAAATGTTTATCCAAAAAAAAAAAAAAAAAAAAACCAAAGAATCCGCGCAAAAAATTAGGGTCTAGATAACTTTTTATATTAATATTAAATGAGCGGATTTATCTCTAAAAATTTCCCATATAGAGAAATTACAACAAATAGGTAATTTAAAAAAAAATGTTTAAATTAAAATAGCATATTTAAAAAAGTTTGAGATAAACATCATATTTATGAAAAATTGTTTATTTATGAAATTTTTTTAAGGTAATTTTATCGTAAATACCATACATATGCTATTTATGTCAACAAAAAAGAGTTTTCTGTTATTTACTTTTATTAGTATAAGGTTTTGGCCTATTTCCGTCCTTCCCGAAAAGAAATATGTTTAAATGTGTGAATTTTGAAAGCTTGAGCTCCATCAGGATTAATATTAATATGATGGCAAATACGTAATTTTATTCATTTTTTTTACATAAATATATATTTTTTTGGATAAAATTCAATTCAATTCAATTCAATGACAATTTTTGGATAAAATTCGATCTAAAATATGAATGTACATTGCACATCCCTTTTTAAGAAGCAAAACATGGATTAATCATTCAGTATGAAACGTGAATATTTATTTAGGTATATAAACATGTACGGATATATTCAAAATATGCACTTTCCTTCTGTGCATATAATATATATATATATATATATATATATATATATATATAGAAGTGTTTTTGTTTTCACACCTTGATAAGTACAAACATTTTGAAGAAAATTTGTGATTTTATCAAGTGATTTTTTTTATTTTTTTATTTTTTTATTTTTTTTGAGGAAAATTATATCAAGTGAATTGTTCGGGAATTTTTTAATGAGAATTTCTAGATTGTTTTACTCAAGAAAAAGAAAAAAAAAACATCAAACCCATAAAAATAACCAAAATTGTAACATAGAGGCCTTGGTTTTTTTTTTTTTTTTTTTTTTGAAAGGGAGGCCATTTTTTAATAAATTATTTATTTTCTACTAAATATGATTTTTATTTTAGATATCTCAAATTCTGTTATTTAGTACTTCAAATTCTTTAAAAAAATGTTATTTACCTCTTTTTCCCTAAAAAAAATAACTTAAAAGTAATTATAGGAAAAGAAATAACTAATTAAAAGTTTTCCTAGGAAAGAAAAAATATATAATTCAAAGAAAGATGCTACAAAGTACAGAAAAAGAAGAGAGAAAAACCTAAATCAGATAGTTTATTTTTTTAATTTATTTTTATAAATAATAAAGTTAGGGAGTATTTCAGCATCACACATACTACTAAAAGGTGAGTCCCACAGCATCGGCTCTATACTCCAAAACAATTTTCTTTTACAAAACGCTTATGCATTTTAACATCCATTAAATTGAAACCAAACCATCCAACTTATTGTAACCATTGATAGGTTAGAAAAAGAAAAAAAAAAAAAAAAAAAAAAACGTTACCTATAACTTATTTAGAAGGATCCTATATCATACATATAGATTATAAGGTTGCACTTGTTTAAAAAATTATTTAAATATATATTGAATATGTGGACTAAAACTATCGAACTTAATATATGCTTTAATGTAGAACAGTACCACATTCCCCCTAAAAAGAGGGAGAAAGAGAGAAACGGAGTTAAAAAAAAAAAAAAATCTAAATCACTCGTAAAATCTAATTGATGTTTAGATTTCCCTCAAAAGAAGAAAACTGTTAAGAAACCGAGTCAATATTATAGTTCAGTTTAATTAATTTTCTTTATTGGATGACTCCTCAATATAATAATAAACAGAAACTTTCTAACACAAAAATTTGAAATTTGGGTTGATTTCGTGGAATCAATCAAATAAAAACTAAAATTATCTTCTCCAACAATCATGATAAAGAAAATATATATTATTATTATATATATATATATATACATATATTTATCCAGCAAAAAACACCCAAAAAAAAGGTACTATGACTATTGCTGTCTTCTTGTTTTTATCTAGAATACCTTTTTTGAATCTTTTCTTTAATATGAAATTTTATGGACATTTAGTTAATTTTTGTGAAAGAAAATCTCACAATTTTCAAACTTCAAATTTAAGACCGTGAACCCACTTCTTACTTGCTAAGTTAAGGACACCCAGTTTATTAATCTTGAATAAAAAAATAAAAAAAAATAAAAAAAAAAACTCAAGATTCGAACAAGGTACACTCACTTGTTGTCTTGTTCTCTGCCACTAATTAACTAGGATTGCTTGCCAACTAGGTCAGATTGGAGTAATCTTTTCTAAGAAAAATTCTTCAGGGACAAGGGGTGGAATGACCTCTCCATCTACTTCCTGCAGCCTAGGAATAAAAACGTCTTTTAAAATATATTTATTATTATGTTTAAAATTTTATGCTATAATTTATTATTATTCTCTTTAAAATGCTATCGATTCTTTCTCCCAATAAATAGTGTATACAAATATGTTGGGTTTGGTAACATTTATTTTTTTATATGTAATCACCCTATGTGCACCCCTTCTATATATTACCAAACCTATTATTAATTTTTTACACCGATCAAGGATCGAACCTTGGACTTAAAGCTCCTGAAGCCCCAAACTCCCTTTTCCCTCACCATTGGGGCTAGCCCCAATGACTTGGCTTGGTAACAGACTATTATCACTAACTAATGATAACTCCTAAAAATAATAAAATAAATAAAAACCTAACTAACTAACTAATTAACTAACTAACTAATTAACTAATGAGATCTAAACGTGTGGCAGACAAATCTAACACAACAATTACACAATGAACAGCAATAAAAACTCAAAAATCTAGCCTAAGTATTTTCTTTGCAAATTGTATTAAATTATTTCATAATAAAATTATTTTCTTAAATAGTTTGAATGTATGATTTTAAAAGCATACCTTACAGTATACAATTTACACACACAAAGAGGGGTTGTTATCTGACTTCCTTCCTATAAGTCACTTGTGACTGAGCTAGCTTGTTATTTCAATGGGAGCATAAACGATTTTTCTTTTTTTTTTTTTTGAGAAATTAATATTAAAATTATATGTTAGTGGTTTTCAAGGACTACCAAACACATATATATAAGATGAATCGTAAAATATATTACAACAGCTCATAACAAGTTTTTATACTTTAAAAGTGTTACAAAATAACTTTTAATGGGGACATATATATAAAGATAATTAATTTGAAGTGTAGGTAAATATGATAAATCATAAAATTTTAAAGGAAATTTTTTCATTCTTCAAAAAATTCAGTGGGGACTGCAGCCCCAACTCAATAACATGTCCCTCCACCTATGCTTGTAACTTTTTTTGTAGTATAATAGATCAGTGAGGCGATTTTAACATAACATTTTTAGATTTATATCTTTTTTAATATCTAAATAATAATATATGACTAAGATTTTAATTAAAAAACTATGAGTAAATTAATTAATTTCAAGTTTTTAAATAAAAAATTATATATGCTGGATAGCATCTCATGCGAAATACAAGACATTTACTGTATATATTGAAAAGAAGAGAGATGCACGCGGGCACGCATGCATACAAAATGTTCGAAACATGCGAAGGGGAATCCACTTTTCCCTCCCTCTATGGGAACTAGAACTAGCTAGAGGACAAAAGAGTATGACACTAGTTATTTACAGAAACCAACCTTTTTTTTTTTTTTTTTTTGAGGTTATAATTATTTGCAGCAACCTTTAATATAGTGGAGTTTGCTTTATTTAATGTGGCAGTGTTATCATTGTTATCATCAAAAAGTTATATAGTGTAAGCTTTTTCTCTTTTTACTTTTGGCCAAAATGGAGGTTTTTTTCCCTCTAATAAAGAAGACTGAAAAAAAAAACGGAGAATATTTTTACAGTTATATTATTATAAGTATAATTTAATGATAATTTTATATATAATTTTAAAAAAATATCTAAATGATATAAATTAAAATATCATTATATTAATATGATACAAAAATTTGATGTTAGATTAATATAATATAAAAATAAAATTGTAAGTTTGTGTCATATTAGAAGAGAGTGGGAATTTTTATCACGTTTATCAATGGATCAAAAAAGATGATTATTTGAGCAATTTTCTCGTAATGTTATTATAAGTTATATTGTTCAAATCTTTTCCTCCTTAGATTAACAATAATATTGATTTAAAAAAACAAAAAGGAAAGTGCCTTATAATAACTTACTAGTTTCTTATCAACCATATTTTAATCAATTATACTATATCTATTTACGTATAGTTTAATTTTGATAATAAAATTAATGGCTTGTTTAGGGAGCTTACCAAACCATATTTTTAAAATATATTTTTATCTTTTTTTTTTTTTTTTTTGCAGAAAAATACTTCAAATTTCTAGTAAACTCACTGTTGAGAACATTTTTAAAAGTGCATATAATTTTATTATTTTAAATCTAAATGAGATGGTTTTTGTTTTAAATTGTATATAATTTTAAAGAAACGAAACAAGACCTTTCCTGAATATATTTCAATATGTTATACTTTTTTCACTTCAACCAAATACACATTTTCAAACTTCGTTTCATCTCCAATTGTCCTCCCAAGCAACACCGAAGTACTTCTTACTGTTAGTATGTGTTTACCACAAAGTATCATTTGAAGGCGTTTCCAAATATTAAATTAGAACTGCCTAAAAAAGTTATTAGCACGTAAAAAGTACAATTTGTTATTTTTCACCTCTTTGAACTTTTTTTTTTTTTTGGGTCTATAATTTCAGTCAATTATCTAAAAATTCATCTTCACCAATATTAAAGACTTTTTTTTTTAATTTAAAATGGAATATTAAGACTATTTAGATTACAAAAACAAAATATTATTGAGTACAAGAGATTTATTTTAAAATTATAATTTAAGTTTATCCAAAAAAAAAAAATATTTATCCTAATAGTTTGGACTGTTCACATTTTCTATCAGCTTTTCATGGGTTTGCATTTAACAAATTGAAGCAATCTCTCATTAATCAAAAATGAATTACAGATATTAATTAAATTGTGAGTACAAATGTCATAGGAATATTAATATACTGAAAGATTCATTTGATTCGTTGAGAGAAATTATGTTATCCGAAAAATGATTCAAAGCTTTGCTTATTAAACAAGGATACAGGATTGTTATCCGAATACCCTTTTGGCTTGAGTCTTAAAAGCAAAATATTTTCCTAACATCAAATTTCCTGGAAGTTCGGATGAGACTCAAACCTTCACGTGTGACAAAGTATTTTTTTGGGAGCGAGATTCGATGCGTGCATTGGAAGATTAGTAGCGGTTATAATGTACGGGAATTCGAAGATCCATGGATCCCAAAGACCTACAAATGGTGGATCTGAGTACGGAAAATGGATGGAATCACGGAACTAAGAAGATATGTTTTGGTACATTGAATATCGATAGAGACGGAATTTTAAGTCTACTGCCTGGAGAATGGAGGCGAGCGGACTGTTTGTATGGCACTTTGATTCACAAGGGATTTACTAGTCATGCTCTTCGGCCTTGTGTGGGGCTATGGATGCCGGGTCTTTTACCTCTTTACCAAGTATTGCAATCTCTTACTGTTTATGTTTGACAGGAACCAAGTAAAACATCAGTTTTTATTAATAGTGCAAATAAGAGATCGTATTTTTTTTTTCCGCATATATAAAGTTTTATCTTTTTACATAATTTGTATAACTTATAACTACTAGAATTATCTTATCTTATCTTATCTTATCTTACATATATAACAGAGTGTTTGTTTTTCTCTTCCTCCCTCCTTCCACAAAGTGTCACTTTTTTTTTTGCTTTCATTTAGTTTTTTCCCTTTCCCTTTTAGTTTTTTTTTTTTTTGGGCTAAATTTCTTCTTTTTTTCTTTACCCCATATAAAAAATTCTCTTAAATACATCCGTATTTTTTTTTTTCTCCGATGTCCCTCTCAACTACCCTTTTTCATGATATTTGATAAATATTTTTTCTTATACTCCTTTAAAGTAATATTGTTCCTCACTTCGTCTACATGTACGTCTCTTTTTTCCCTACAAAAGTATTTCTAATGTATCTTTACGCAATCCTTTTTTTTTTTTTACCTCTCTCAACTTTTTTTTTTTTTTTTTTTTTCATAACAACAGCTAATATTCGATTTGCTAACTCCTCTCTAATTTTTATTACTTAAATTTTTTTTTTCTCATTTTATCCTCTAACAGAAACTTGCTTTTCAAATACAGCCCCGTATCTTTCTTCTCAATGCTTTCTCAACTATTATTTTCTTACTATACTTTCTAATTAATTTTTATTTAACAAATTGATTAAACACGTGTGTAACACGTGCTTACAATTAGTTTGTTGAAAAAGTAAAATAGCATCATACAAAATAAATGAATCTTCTCCAACAAAAATACATATTATATGCACTATTATCACAATCAAGACCAAATTTACTTTAATGTAAACACACAAATTCGGGGGGATTTTTTGGAAAGAATTCACATATTTAAAAAGGTATATATATTTTTTAAGATGAGGTGTATTAGGTATGATGAATATTTTTTAAAATGCTTTTTCCTTTAAACTTAATTTTACTAACGAATAATTTAGTAAAAAATAATTTATAAAAAAAGTTTTAAAAAAAATAGATGGAGGGTGATAATAACCCATCCTATTTGTGAAATAAAATATCAACACAATAAGAAACCAAGGAAAAAAAAAAATTCAGAGCTGTTAAAAATTGCCACGTGTACTACATCCAACCGCCAAAAGAATCTTCATCAGTTTTTTAATTTTTTTTGGCGCGACCAAGATTTCCTGCTTTCCCATTTCTATGTCAACTCAAGCTCCAGATTTCCTTCTCTCTGTGAAAATACGAACGGAAACAATTCCTCTCCAGCGCCTATGTCCTCCGCCTCCGCTGCCGGCGATGAAAGCGGCCAATCGGCACTGATCTTTCTCGGGACCGGCGGCTCGGGCTCTGTCCCCAGCCTAAGGTGTCTGATCCAGCCCTCTGACCCTCCCTGCGCCGTTTGCTCTCCGGCGTTGTCCCTTCCGCCCGAGAAAAATCCTAATTACCGGTAAAACCTCCGATTTCTCTTTGTTAGAGCTTGAGATCCTGCTATTTTCACTAAGAGAATTGAGATTTTTGAAAATGTTAGATTCAGTTTTGACTGCTTTGGAATGTGATATGATGATTGTTTTCAGATGCAACCCGTCGCTATTGATCGATTATCGCCGAAGTGATGGTAATCGCAGCTATATATTGATTGATGTTGGGAAGACATTCAGAGAACAAGTGCTCAGATGGTTCACTCTCCATAAGATTCCTCGAGTCGATTCCGTGAGTAATCTGTTTTGGCTAATCACATAATTGTCACTCACTTATGCAATGATAGTTAAATTATCTGACTAATCCCGTTTTCTATACCCCTTTTTTTTTTATTGCTAATGTGGTTTTGAATTTTTTTGCTTCTTCTTTATGATTTTAGGCTGTAGAGGAAAAAAAGTAAAAGCTATTATTAGCATTTCAGTTAGTTTTTGGAACCATATATTTTAACAGTGCCTTAAAAGGGGAAAATTATGTTTAAATTTTCTAACAACAATTAAATTGTCTGAATAGGATTTTCGAGAAGCCTTCTTTATTTTTGAATTTGACGGGAAGTTTTTTAAAACGTTAAAAGCTCTTCCTAAGAACTATCTAAAATACTCCTAAAAACAGTGTTTGGATTCAGAAGCTAAAAGCAGCTTTTAGAAAGCAACGCCAAACAAACTCTTGACGGTTAGTTTTCAGTTTTGGTGACGGGTGAAATCGTTTTTGTACTGCTGCGAAGTGCTATTGAGATTTATTTTTTATCAACTGCAGATTGTTTTGACTCATGATCATGCTGATGCGGTTCTCGGTCTGGATGATGTACGTTGTGTGCAACCGTATAGTCTCACAAATGATGTCGATCCCACTCCCATTTATTTAACTCAGTTCACTATGGACAGGCATCAAAAATCTTCGCTGAATCTGCTTAATGCTTCTCTGATATTTCACTTGTTCATTTTCCGTAAATGATAATTAGGATTGCTTGCAATCTTGTGACCGCTTGACGATTTACCGTGATTTTCATGTCCTGCCAAAGGAAGGTCTCAGACTCTAGTTACAATACAATATTTTGTTTGAGTAAAAAAAAAAGGATTTTAATAGAATCATAAGATCATAAGATTGGATCATAAATTAACACTCAGAATTTAAAGCGGATATAACAACATGTCTTCTGAAACTACGCGATTTCTGGTATTTGGGATTCGTTAGATTTGGAAACATATTGTGTTGAATGGAGACTAAACTAAGCAAACTTTCAACTCTTCCACAAGAACATCAAAATTGGGAGAAAGATCCATCCAATTTATGTTGTGTGCGTGCGTGTCTGTGTACTTTCTTTTAGCACCTTCTTTCTCTGCTTTTATTTTTTTTGGTATAATTTTTTAGGACTAAAAAACCCGAACACTGAAATTATGAATGTGATTGATTCAATTTTCTCGAGTCATTTCTTAACATTGTATTGTTGTTCCTGAAACAGCGTCACAACGAAGTTCCCTTACTTGGTCCACAAAGAGGTTAAGGAAGGCCAAGAAGTGAGACGAGTAGCACAGCTTGAGTGGAAGATAATTGAGGATAACTGTGAAAAATCGTTTGTTGCATCAGGCCTACGATTCGTTCCTTTGCCGGTTACTCTCCCCAAATCTTTCTCGATCATCATATTTATCTCTTACTTCTATATTCTCCATTTTCTCAACATTTTTTTCCCATTGTAGGTGTTGCATGGGAAAGGTTATATTTGTTTGGGCTTTCTCTTTGGTGAAAAAAGTAGAGTGGCTTACATTTCTGATGTTTCACACATCCCTGCAAGCACAGAGTATGGTGAGTCTACCTGCTTCCATAACATCAGCATATATATATATATATATATATATATGTATATATTGACATAATTTTTTTTTCATTTCCTATCCCAATCTTTTATAATGCTAAAAATTTCACCCAAAAAATAGTGTCAAAACTTTACATCTAATGGATATGATTACAACTGGAAGATAATTATTTTCGGGTTCTGGTTCATCAAAACGTTTACAATATTTTGATGTTATCCTTTTAGGTGTGTTTTGGTAGGTTTATGAATCTTATTTCATTTTCCACTTACTGAGTACATATTAATATTAATGTATCTGCTTTTTTTGGACTACTTTGCTTTTCAGTCATTTCACAAGATGGAGCCGGACAGTTGGATTTCCTTATAATGGAGGCACTTCATAAGGTCATTTAGTAGAATCTTGAAAACAAAAACAAACCAAAAAAAAATGTCGGCCCACATGTCCCATTTTTCCTATCATCTTTCATAACCTTCAAATAATAATATGTCTCGTCAATTAAAATTGTGTAATTGATATGACTTTTTAATTGATGTCATAATATTATATATTTCCTATCATCTTTCATATCCTTTAAATAATAATACATCACGTCAATTAAAATTGTGTAACTAACATGACTGTTTAATTGATGTCATAATATTATATCTTTCCTGTCATCTTTCGTATCCTCCAAATAATAATACGCTATGTCAATTAAAATTATGTAACTGACGTGACTTTTTAATTGATGTCAAAACATTATAATTGACGTGATAAGATAGGAAAGGGGGAAGCCGCAGTTATATCCCTTCTCATCAAAACTTTGTTGCTATTATGTGTTTAGTTGTTTATTTCCTAGATTTTGGTTTCATATTCTTCTTGCTTTTTTTCCCCTCACTGCAGAAGGGAACCCATAAAACTCACTTCTGCCTCCCACAGGTTAGTTTTACTTACAAACACAATAGAACGCTTTTTTTTTTTAAATAATTTTTCAATATTTACTCCTTTTTTTTTATAGCATACACTTTTATCATACAATCTTCAAGAGTTTTTGCAGACTCTTGAAGCTGTGAAGAGGATATGCCCCAAACGAGTCCTGATAATTGGAATGTCTCGTGACTTTGATCACCACAAGTACAATGAGCTTTTATTTGAGTGGTCCAAGAGGTACAGAGGGCTTATCTTCCTCAAATTCGACTCTCCGACACTAGTTTTAGTGAAAATTTGACTTGGCTTGGCTATTAACTTGAACTTAATTCTTGGATAATGTTTCGCTAGAGCATGGCACTATTTATGAGAAATGACAATCTTACCCTTTTTTTTAGTCTGTCATGATTCTTGATGTGACCTGAGAGTTAAAAATGTCTTCGGGTTTTTTTTTGTTCCTATACCATACCATAGAATCTCCTTACTTATTATAGCCAGTAATATATATATATATATAAACAACCAAATGAACACATAACGTCTATGGGTATGCATTATGCATGATAGCACGAAAATAATGTATGAAGAGAAACTCATGCTCAAGTTTTCTCATTGTATGTATATAGGGAGGGAATCCTAGTGCAGCTTGCACATGATGGCTTGAGAATTCCCATGGAATTATGACGAGGTGAGAAAGTGTTTTGAGAATTTTATTTATTTATTTATATATTTACTTACATATTTTAATGGAAATGTTCTTAGAGCTTTGGTATTTTATTTTCTACAACGGTAAATTCCCTCCTCCTAATATTTAAGTACCTCCTCTTCATATTTAGGTATTTTGTTCGCTCAGTCTCTTAATTATGTACGTCTTGTCATTTTAATTTCTAAATTTTAAATTAGTTTATAAACTTTTGATTTTTGATAGTTTTAATGCCTGATAATGAAAGAATTGTGGAATTTAATGTAGTCTTTAAAATTTTGTTATGCAATAGGGGTGTAATTATCTCGGTTAAATTTCATAAATATTTCGTCAATCTTGATGTTAGGGAATAGGAACAAAAACAGCCAAAAAAATAAAAGTCCAGAGATTAATTTATTAAAATTAGAAGTTTAAGCACTAAAGTGACAGAAGATTCGTAGTTTAGAGACTAAATATACAAATTACCCTTCTCCTTTATGTCAAGAATTTAACATACTACAGGTATATTACCAAGCTTTTTTTCATGTTTTGTCAAAAAATAATTTAACATTTCATGTTGTGTCAGAAAATAATTTAACAATTCTATTTGGAAACATATTGAAAAATAAAGCCTTTTTTTTCATTATTTTCTTTACAGCATCATTCCACTTCCGGAGATGTCAATTTCCTTTACAATTCTACATGCCCGTGGTGTGGGAAGCTTTCCTTGATTGAGGACTTGTTAAGAAAGTTTCATTGTAAGACAATAGTGTAAGATAATGTCACGTCCACTTCATGGAAAATGGAAGAAAATTCTTTGTTTCTACCTCTTAATTTTAGCAAAGCTTATTGAGGCTATAATTAATAACATCGATATGATAAATTGAATTATAATGTAAATGTAATGCGCCACGAAGGACTTATATAAAAGTTGACAGTATTGATCGATCACAAAACCTTCATAGGGTGATTCTTTCAGAGTTTTTATTCAAACAATTGTTGATTGAAAAAAAAAAGATTTATATGTACTAATATGTGACTCCTCTAAGTGACAACCAATTTGGATCGTATACTCATTTTCAAAAAGAAAAATTTTCGGATTTGTTTGGATCGCATACTCTTTTTCAAAATGAAAATTTTTCTTATTTGAAATGAAAAGGTCATTTCATTTTCAATAAGAAATGGCATTTAGATATGTTAAAATAATAATAATTAAATTAAAATTCCTTAATGAAGACAAAGAGTTTGGAAAGTTATAAAATGAGAAAAACAGTGTTTAGCATAATGCATTAAGAGAAGAATTCAAAAATATTTCAAAAAGATATTAAAAGAATTCCAAAAAGGTACTTTGAGAATAAGATATCTATTCTTTTCCAAAATGAGAAAAATGATAGAAAAAGTTGGGAAAAACACTCTTTTACTATTTTTCCATCCATTTTCAAATTGGATGCAGTATCCAAACAAAGAATTCTTTTTCGAAAATGGACATTCAATCAAAACAAAGCATTCTCAATCCGATACTAATCGAGAAGTCCTCTCACCCAATGATGAAAATGTCGATATCGACTGGGTTATCAAGGTTTTGATTCACAGATAATGTCGACGGAAATGTCAATGTGGACGGATATCCCCGAAAAAAATGGATACTCAAAAAAAGCTTATAATTTATTGCTGAAACTTTACACAATATAAAAACAATCAAGTTTACTTTTTATGAACTAATTCATAACAAAAACAATAGATTTTTTAATAAATATGAGAGTTCTATCACACAGTGTAATAGGAAATCGCAATAATTTGCACTAATTATAACTTCGATTTGATATTACATACTCGTTAGACATTACAACAAAATACAATAATTTAATATATTATATAGAAAGTTACTATCAAACATAAGAGAGTATACACGAGTATCGAATGTCTTTAATATAAAAAAGAGCTTCTAGCAAGTTGAAAAACATTAGTTAGGTGCTGATCTTGATCTAAACAATATATTTGTCAAGATTTATCCCTAAATAGTTCTGAAAGTAATTGTTAATGTACCACATGTTTCTTGATCTCTTCCAGCTATTAACCCATAAATTGGAAAATGTTGATTTATATAACAAGATGAGTAACCTAGATAAATATGCAATGACATCTCGATATTATTTTGTGGCGGAAGATATATTAATATATTGAAAAAACGGCCTAGATTTTATACTTTTGATCACATTTAAGAATCATAAGGAGGATTGTAACTGTATGAACTTTACTCAGTTCCTAAACTCATAGAATCTAAACTCAAGGCAATAGATTCTTTATCAGTTTGACTCATTTGTCTCATATTACGTCTTCTTATATGTTATTTTCTAATTGTCCCATTATCTTTATTTACGGCCCTACAACCATGATCTTCAACCGTTAAAGAATATTTTCACATTTTATTAACATTTAAAAAAATGAAATGTGTGTTAAAATTGAAATTTTTACCCCAAAAAAAAAAAGTTTTCCCCGAGTTTTTGGATATTTTATATAAATATCCTGGATATTGACGGATATTTACGGATATTTTTGGATATTGTGGATATTTGATGGATACTCCGGGAAAAAATATCCGTGGATAAAATATTCACAACATCGTTAACATTTCCACAACATTATCCATATTTTGAAGTCTCGACATGGATAACGGGAGGGAATGATATTTATTCCCGAAATATCCATTAAATATCTACAATATCTAAAAATATCCGTAATATCATTCCCCTCATTATCCATATCAAGACTTCAAAATATGGATAATATCGTGGAAATGCCAACGATGTCGTGAATATTTTAATACATGCTCTCACCAAACCCAACTCCGGGGATTGGTTTTTAAAAACACTCAGATTTTCCACACGTTTTATGATAATTTTATTTTATTTTATTTGCCAATAATGGAAAACCAAAAAAATAATTTAAAAAAAATAAGAAATCAAACCGTAAAATTATTTCCTAATCACAACCGTCAAAAGTCCTCTTCATTTTTTTTAAATGTTTTTTTGGCGCGGCATATATTCCATTGCCGAAGTCAACGCCAGCTCCTGAATTCCTTCTCTCTCTGCGAAAAGACTAACCGAAACCATTCCTAGCCGCCACCGATGGCCTCCACCTCCGCCGCCGACGACGGCCGATCGGCGCTGATCTTCCTAGGAACCGGCACCTCGGGCTCCATTCCCAACGTAAGGTGCCTCATCCAGCCCTCCGACCCTCCCTGCGCCGTTTGCTCTCAGGCCCTGTCCCTTCCGCCCGAGAAAAATCCTAACTACCGGTAAACAAAAAATCGCAGGCGATCGTTCAATTTCGTATCGAAATTCGAGGTTTTCGATAAATGTTGATTTGTTTTCTACAACGTTTTTTTTTTTTTTTTTGGTTCGGATGCTGTTTATGGTGATTGGTTTCAGGTGCAATTCGTCTCTTTTGATTGATTATTGCCAAGGCAATGGAAATCACAGCTATATAGTAATTGATGTTGGGAAGACATTCAGAGAACAATTGCTTAGATGGTTCACTCTCTATAAGATTCCCAGAGTAGACTCTGTAAGTAATCTTTAATGTTCTAGACATATATATAGATATATATAAACATTTGTTTTGTAGTTTTGTAATGTGGGTCTGTATTTATTTTGCTTTTTGTTTATGATTTATTGGTCAATTACCACTCTAGTTGATGATTAGAGAAAACCCTTTTCGTAGTGGGAAGTATTACAGATTGATTTTTATTTTTATTTTTATTTTTTTTATCAACTGCAGATTATTTTGACTCACGAGCATGCTGATGCGGTTCTCGGTCTGGATGATGTACGTTCTGTTCAACCACATAGTCACACAAATGATGTCGATCCCACTCCGATTTATTTAACTCAGTTTACTATGGACAGGTATCAAAAATCTTGGCTGAATCTGCATTTTGCTTCTCTGATATTTTTCACTTGTTGATGATTAGGTTTCATACAACATTACGACCGTGATGATTTCCCGTGCTTTTCATTAACCGCTGATTGAAGGGCTCAGACTCTAGTTTGGTCTGAGAAATAAATAGTATTGCTTAACGGTTTAATTAGATTCTAAAGGTGCAATCTGCAATGGCCAATATCATGCTTTTAAAAAAAACTAATAATAAATAAATAAATAAATAATAATAAAACAGGACTTATATGACATTGTCGAAGTTATGCTTATGAGTATAAATTGTACCTTGTATGTGCTTGAATATGCATCTCTAACAATTTGCTTATTGAACTTATTTGTTGGTCATGTCATATACTTGAATCTTGTAACTAATAATTCGATTGGATCCATTTAGCAATAATTTGTTTTCCAGGATACTGGCTGAATTATATAATAAAAGCTATCAGCTGGTTCAATAATTGAGCATCACATTTGTATTTCGTGCAAATATTTATTGTACTATTTGACCTTATAACTGTGTCCTAACATAATTAAAATAATAGTAAAATATGAAATTTTCAAAAATGGAAAGTACATAACAGAAAGCGAAAATGGAAACTACTAGACTCAAAAAATAGGGAAAAGTAATCGGAATTAGACTCTAATTCCCAAGTTGACTTATTAAAAAAAACAGAAATAAAATAATAGAATTTGCTCGAAAAGTGACGCACATCGTGACAGTGCAACGAGTATTGCTCGTTGGCCCGTTTCCACCCAAAAAACACTAATTTTTCCTCCAAATCCGGCACTGCCAAATAACCCTATGAAAACCAAAAAATTAACTTAATTGGCCTTTGGATAATCCCAACGCATCATAAAGGCCAACTCCTTTTGCACTGCATCGATCTCGTAATGTAGTATTGTTGTTCCTGAAACAGCGTCGCAATGAAGTTTCCTTACTTGGTCCCGAAAAAGGTAAAAGGCGGCCAACAAAAGAGACGAGTAGCGCAACTTGACTGGAGGATAATCGACGATAACTGTGAGAAACCATTCGTTGCATCAGGCCTGCAATTCTTTCCTTTTCCGGTTACTCTCTGCAAATCTTTCTCACTCATTATTTGTATCTCTTACTTGTACATTCTCTATTTTCTTGATTGTTTTTTTTTTCCCCCATTGTAGGTGATGCATGGGAAAAATTACATCTGTTTGGGCTTTCTCTTTGGTGAAAAAAATCGAGTGGCTTACATTTCTGATGTTTCATACATCCCTCGAAGCACTGAACATGGTGAGTCTGATTGATTCCATTTGCCCCCTTTATATATATGTATATGTATATGTATATGTGTATTCTTGCAGCTTCTTGTATTGAACTTCATTGTTTTGCAGCCATTTCAAAAGATGGAGCTTGACAAGTGGATTTACTTATAATGGATGCACATAATAAGGTCATTTAATGAAATCTTTTTTCTTTTTCTCTGTCTTTTTATTTTTTTAAGGGAAAAAAAAAAAGATATAAACATAAACAAGTGCAACATTATTCAGCTTCGTTATGCGAAAACATATGTGGCAGCCTCAAATGACTACCATGTATGTTGGTTGTTCTAGCACCAATGTCACTTTTGAACTATCTGGTTAGTTGTGACTAACAAAAATGATGACTTATCTGCTTTTCAAACTCAATTTGCTAGAACTTCCACAGTTCTACAAGTACCGTACATATTTCTGCTCGTTTCATCACAACGTTGTTGTTATTATGTGTTTAATTCTCTGTCTCCTAGAATTTGGTTTCATATTCTTCCTTGTCTTTTTTTTATTTTTTATTTTTTTTATTTTTTATTTTTATCACTGCAGAAAGGATTCCAGCCGAAGAAGAGACCACCGAAGAAGCGACCGCCGAAGAAGGGAGCCCAGAAGAAGGGAGCCCATTACACTCACTTCAGCCTCCTGGAAGTTAGTTCTACACACACAACACATCACTTTTTCTTTCTTTCTTTCTTTCTTTTTTTTTTTTTTTTTTAATAAGAGTTACACTTTCTGTTTTTTCACATGCTGTTTTAATCCTGGAATCTTCTTGTTTTCATGACACATGACTAGTGTTTCTGCAGACTCTTGAAGCTGTGAAGAGGATACATCCGAAACGAGTCCTGATAATCGGACTGTCTCATGACTTCGATTACCACAAGGACAATGAGTTATTGATCGAGTGGTCCAGGAGGTATACAGAATGCTCATCCTTTCTTAAAGTTTGAATGTTTTACTAGTTTTAACGATCGGAGAATTCTTCGATGGTACTCTATCAGCATGACACAATTTTTAACCGTCAAATTTTAATCCATATTACTTTCATATTTTTTTGAATCCAGTATGATTCTGACATTAGTTTTAAACTAATGATTAAAAATTATGTCCTGTCGGATGGTTGTATGTAGGGAAGGAATCCTAGTGCAGCTTGCGCATGATGGTTTGAGAATTCCCATGGAATTGTAACAAGGTGAGAAGCAGAAGGAGCTTTCACTCCCGTCAAGTTGAGAAAAGAGCGGAACAACATGACATTACGTAAAATTATAATACAAATGAAAATTATGGTGGGTGGCCGCTTGGCCACCCAACTTTAAATTTATGGCCTATATATTTATTTAATTTAGCTAGATAGCCTAATTGGTCAATTTAAGATATTGATTTTCCATTTTTGCCCTATTTTTATTCATTCCTTATTTATGCTTATTTCTTCTTCTTCTTCTTCTTCTTCTTCTACTTCTACGTGAAATTTGATTCTTTCTATCTTATGTAAAATCTTAAAAGATTTGTTTATTTTTGTTTATTTTTGAGTTTTAATTAGGTCTTATAAAGAATTATATTTCTTGTGTTTTTATTGTTTCAGTTTCTCTTTGTGGTGTTTTTGGCAATTCTTTGGGTTTTTGTTCTTTAATTTTGAACAAAACATGTATTTGATCTGGTTTTTCACATTTCTTTAGTTGTTTTCGTGTTTCTGATCTGAACAGTAGTCAATTACTGATTGACCATTCCTTTGTTTTTTTTTTTGGTAGTTAATCACTGATTAACTCGTTTGTTTTTTCTTTTTTTCTTTTTTTTTTAATGGTCAATCACTGATTAACTCGTAGTCAATCACTAATTAATCATTCCTTTGGATTTTTTTTTTTGTTCTATTATTTTGTTGGTGGTCAATCAATGATTAGCCTTAGTTAATCACTGATTAAGTCTCAACTTTATTTTCTCGGATTCCATTCAAATAACAATAAACAGTAGTCAATCACTGATTAACTTGTAGTCAATCATTGATTGACTCCCAATTTAATTTCTCAGTTTCCAACAAAAACAACAACAAATGTTGATTAACCTACAATGATCGAAGATGTAGTGGATCCATACGCAAAAACCCAGGAATTCAACTGCAACAAATGGCGATTCTGTTCCAGTAGAAGCATCTCTAGAAGGTGTTGGCAAAGCATTTTGGGATAGAGTACAAGTTTGTCGGTGAAGAGGAAGAAAGACTGGGATTGACGGAGATGATGAGGGAGAAAGGGGCGTTTTGATGACTACGAGAGAGAGAGAGGTTGAGGTTGACGGAGATGATGAGCGTGGGTGCAACCATCAGAAACGGTAGATAGCGCGATGGCGAATAGCGATGGTTGCGTGTGGTAGCGAGGAAGAATGGTGATGGTGGCTGTTGCAAGGAAGATGAAGATGGTGGCTCCGGTATTATGTTTTTGCAGAAGAAAGTCATGGAAGAAGTTAGGGTTAAGCGAATTAAGGGGCATTTATGTCATTTTATTGTATTAATAAGAGAAAAAGGTTTTTTAACTAAATATGATAAATTTAGGCCATCTATTTAAAATTAGACCTAGCAATCGGCCATTTACCTCCGAATCCCTAATACAAATTCACATGATGTATTATTGAGTGTAAAGCTACAAGTTCAACAAGAGTTGTATGCCTTCTCATGCAGTTAGAGGAATGGAATTAATAATTATAATTATAATTATTATTATTATTGTTATTATTATTTTGAATAATTAGAGGAGTGGAACTTTAAAGATAATTAGAATATCCCAAGATGTAACAATTAGAAAAATGTGTCTATTTAATGTTAGTTTAATGTTTTTGTTCCGTGCTTAATTTTAGTTAATCAATTTGGATAATTTAGGAATGAACCTAGGAAATTGCAAATGGATTTGTAAAATCTAGATATAAACCTAGAAATTCCAAAAGCTTTCATTTATCATCATACGTTCATCATTAATGTTGTAGTGCCTATAAATAGGCTTGATTTTCTTCATTGAAGTGATGTCGATTGAAGAAAGTTTCCGCTGCCTTTCTCTTGTTCTCGACATTTTTCAGAGAACCAACAAGACTTTGATGCCTTAAGTTTCGGTATTCGAAAAAAAAATCAACAATCAGCTCGTAACTTTTATTTCTTTCACCCACCCTTTTCCCGGTTTGTCAAACAAGGAAAGAAGCAAGTCATATGTGATAATTGTCCTTTCCCCTTTGTCTTCCTTTTGTGGCCCCACATGTGTCCCTTTTTTTTTTTTTTTTTTGGGAGAGGAACACAATCTCATTTTGCTTCAAACTGTTTTTGGTTGCCAAACTTTTTAACATAATCCGTGAGTTTAATTATCAAAAATTATTTGTTACTAGTTAATTGTTTAGTAGCACCGCTTATGAATCCTCTCTCTTTTCCGATCGAAAATAGATAATGACCTATTTATGCATTAATATCTAACACAATCAACATTAAGGCAGAAAAACATATAGACGTCTCTAAGTCTCTTTAAATGTTTAAAGTTGTTATAATTTCCCTTTTCACATATTAGAAAGAAAAATAAAAGTGTTTTAATTCAATCATACATGTGTGTATAAACACCAAACTGTAACATAACAATATTAAAGAAAATTGAGTTGCCTAAACAAATCAATCCCACAATACTATATGAATTTTTTTTTTCAAATTGAAAATAAAATCTCACAGTTATTATGTGACTATTCTAAAATATTATTTTTTAGGGGTTTTTAGAGTTAATACCCAACCAACATTGACGGGATTTTCCAAATCAAAAGTGTCGATGCCACATTGCCAATTTGCCAAATGGTCAGTTAGGAGAACCGACTTAACTACAACTTCGTGTTAACTACAACTTCGTGATTTGGTCATCGGTGTAGGGTTCCCATCTTTTAATTGGAAATTGAAATCAATCGTGAAAGAATTTTTATATATACAAATAAATATAATCAAATATTTATCTATTCACACATGAGGGAAAAAAAAAAAAAAAACCTAGTTATCTTTTCCCTTATGCTCTCATCTCATAGCATGCCTCAACTCTTCGTTGCATTATTAGGTTTCTTTGGCCAAGAAACCAACCGAAAATCAAGATAAATTCAGTTAGTCCTGGTCGGCTTCCAACCATGGTAGTTGGTTCTGTTAGGATTCCTTACAATGAACCAATATTTTTAGTTTCAATAACCGAACCGTCAGTTCCGAGGCAACCATGAAATAACACTAAGTGAATTTCAACATGTGTGATGAGTAAAAAAATACTTACGCTTTGTTTGGATCACATATTCAACTCCAATACAATATAATATTTATTTGGTTCATCCATATATTGTATTTAAATACACTTCCATTTAAACAATACGCACATTCATTTTAGTATTCATCTATTTATTTTTTCTATCTATTTTTATCAATGACATTATATATTTTATATCTCTCTCTCACCAGTACTTATTAAAATGGTCATTCAAATGTAAACAATCCAAACACACATGTCATTTAAATATAATAATTAACGAGAACAGCTAAACGTATATTATAATTACATATATTACATTGAAATACAATAACAAATAAATAAGTGATCCAAGCTAACCATAATTTTTTAACAATAAATAAAAGAACCAAGGTCTTTAAAAGGGGAAAAAAAATCAATTCCCTAGAAAAAGGAAAAAAAATCAAGGCCGTAATATGTTGCCACGTAGACTAGCGGCCAAACGCCAAAACCGTTGCTTTTTTTTTCTTTCTTTTTTTTCTTTTTTCGTTTATTATTTGGCGCGAGCAAGTCCTCCGCATATTCATATATTCCCTTTCCTGTCTCAACACTGCACGGCTCCTGAATTCTCTCTTTCTTTCTTTTTCCGTGCAGAGAGTACCAGGTAGACCAATGGCGGACCTGAATCTCACTCAGAACGGAACCTGTTCCTCTCCGTCGCCGACGCCCGCCGCCTCCGACGACCACGGCCGATCGGCGCTGATCTTCCTCGGCACCGGCTGCTCGAGCGCCGTCCCCAACGCAATGTGCCTGATCCAGCCCTCCGATCCTCCCTGCGCCGTTTGCTCTCAGTCAATCTCCGTCCCGCCTGAGAAAAACCCTAATTATAGGTACTCGCTGATTCCTCCTCCTCTGAAAAGCTTAGATCTGCCGCCATGTTTGGATTCCGAGAAAACTTAGAAGTAGGAAAGGAATTTCAGATTTGAATTTTCAGATTTGAAGCTTTTTTTTTTTTTTAATTTTCAGATGCAATACGTCTCTTTTGATTGATTATTGCCGGAGCGATGGACATCACAGCTATGTGTTGATTGATGTTGGGAAGACATTCAGAGAACAAGTGCTGAGATGGTTCCCTCTCTATAAGATTCCTCGAGTAGATTCCGTGAGTCTTCTTTTCTACATCCTTTGCTCTTACAATTACATTTTTTGATACTGACTTACATAAATATGCACATTGACGGATTGGAACCGGAATATGTTTGTATATTTTAATTAGTGAATTGAGTTATCAGTTATAATTTTTCTTATGAAATGGGACGTTACTGAAATTTTCTAAACAGTTAACGAATAAAGTATGTATTTTTAAAATGAATGGGCTCCGCCTCTGTATTTTATATATGTAGACATGATCATTTTATTTGAGTCATCTGATTTTGGAGATATTTATTTGGATGTTAATGAGGTTCTGCATTTAGTTTGTTTTTGTTTTTTTTCAACTGTTGGTATTACTTTTAAAATTGATTTTCTATATGTACTGCAGATTGTTTTGACGCATGAACATGCGGATGCCGTCCTTGGTCTAGATGATATACGTGCTGTTCAACCATTTAGTCCTACTAACGATATCGACCCCACTCCGATTTATTTAACTCAGTTTTCAATGGAGAGGTAGTAAAGTTTTGAATGAAATTACATGCTTTTTACTTGGCAAATATAGTTTGTTGAAGCTAAAAACGAAACAATGACGTTTCAGACGCTTGATTCCATATGGGCGACAGTACAGATTATATCTTATATGTGTTTGGATGTGTTTCCTAACAATTTGTTCTTTAGATTTAAGGGTCTCACCTTATCAAAATGCATCTTGCAAACTGCTTCCACATTTTCTTGACCACTGGAAGTAAGCCTAAAGATATACCTGAAGGATGTCTTGCTTAAGTCTGAGAAACAACTATAAACATGAAAGTTGTTACAAGTTAAGAGTTTATATGCTAAAATAAAATGCTAATGTTTTGCAAGTGAAAAGATAGAAAAAAAGGAACAGAACAATAGGTGTTGTTCGTAATTGACACTGTTTTTTTGGAAACGCTACTCAAGGCCACTCTTTGACTCTAAGAACATAGAGCGAGCACACAAGTTGTGTTCCAAAACTCTGCAATTTCCAATTTTTAAATAGACAATTGAGGCTAGCTCAATTGGTGTGTAGCGGGTACGTGAGTTGTTTTCAATGTATTGAGTCCTGGGTTCAAGTCCTTGGGGATGGTGAATTCTTTTGGGTCCCATATTTTAATTGTTTCAGAGGACCATATTTAAGGAATTGTAAATTAATCAACATCTTAAGGTGTGTGCATGACAGTTTGTGTAAGCGTGGACTATCTTTTCGACATTCATTTTAAGAATCTCACCTCCTTCAATAGAGGGTGAGTTAGAAAGAGAATTCCTTTGAACAAATATTAGCTCAGAGCCTGAGATCAATCATTTCATTTAGAGATATCAACCTGAGGGGTGTTAGTTATCTTGAGCATTTGGCCGCTCAACTTAATTGTTGAGGTCTTCTGCAGAACCTGCCTTGATATTCATTGCCTTGGGTCAGTATATGAGATCCATGTAGAAATACTCAGGTTGCAAGGATGCTGAATCATCTAAGTAATAGGTTGCTTCAATCACTAATAGCACCTTTGAAAAAAAAAAAAAAAAAAAAAAACCCATATTGAAATTATGAACTCGATTATTTCACTTTTCTCGAACCAATTCTTGATGTTAGTGTTGTTTTTTTCGTGAAATAGCCTTGCAGTGAAGTTTCCTTACTTGGTTCAGAAAAAATTAAAGGAAGGCCAAGAAGTGAGACGAGTAGCACAGCTTGAGTGGAAGATTATTGAAGGCAACTATGAGAAACCATTTGTCGCATCAGGCCTGAAGTTTATTCCTTTGCCAGTGAGCCTCTATACACTTTCCTCTACTATTATATACGTACGTTACTTGTGTATTTCATATGTCCTTTATGCGTGTTTTCTTGGAATAGGTGATACATGGAGAAGACTATATCTGTTTAGGCTTTCTCTTTGGTGAAAAATGCCGGGTGGCTTATATATCTGATGTTTCACGCTTTCCTGAGAGCACAGAGTATGGTGAGTCTGATTGCTTTCTTTCGTGCTCATATTTTTGTTTTTCATTGGGTCCATGAAAAGTATGGGGTGACATCTTCATTAGATGGATATGGTCTCAAAATAGCTTGATTTGCTTTTCCTATTTAGGCTAGTAAACATCTATTGGCTTATTGATTGTATGTGATACCAAAAGTAACCAAATCTTTCAAATACTGTGTTGCCAATTCTGGCTTTCAATCTTTAGTCGCGCTGAAGTTTTTGTCAGTTTTACCTGGTAGAAGTTGAGTATGATTCCAAAAACAATTTAGAATATTCCAGATGATGTGTTTAGGAATGACCCCTCCTTTATGAACCTTTCTGTAATCTAGTATTTGGTGTTTGAAATGTTTATTTTTCCCCTTTTCTTTCTGTAAATGTATGTTCTCTGAATTTTAGGTTTGTTTTCATAGGTCTATGTATCTTGTTCTGTTTGTCCTTGTTTGTTTTCATAGGTTTATGTATCTTGTTCGGTTTCTCCTTGAAGCTAATTTCCGTTTATTTGAATGATTTGTAAAGTGCTCTATTTCACTCAACCAAGGAACTGCACCATCTATTTTCTTTACTTTGACTGTGGCAATCAATTATAATTTTGGAATGAAGGTGTGTCAACACTTAATTCTAAAGTTATTTCTATTTATGCAACGAAATTTATCAGGTGATGTCTTATGTCCTTCAATTTGACCAGCGTCAGATCTTTGTATAGCTATTTATTCTTCCTTTAAGAATGTCCCGCTGGTAAGTTTCAGTTTTTCTAGAAAACAAAGAAACAGTGTGGACCTTATCTTGGTGGGATGTGAAATAGCTAACTTTTTATCTCTTCCAGAAAATAAAGAAATGAAAAAAAATTTTGCCATCTGTATTCAAAATAACCGTACCCCTGTCCTCTTCTGGTTGTTGCTGTCATTTTTAATTTGGTCATTTTGTGTCACTTAAATCAGTGCTGAGAATCTTAAAGACCTCGTGTCTTTTTGAGGTTAAGGAAGTGTATGCTGGATGTGAGGTTTTTCTTTTTTTCCTTTTTTTTCAACTGGTGTGTGTATTCATGTTGCTGCTCGTAATGGAATTTTGTTTTTCAGTTATTTCAAAAGATGGAGGTGGACAATTGGATTTACTTATGTTGGATACGCTTTATAAGGTCAGCGAGTCTCAGCACCTCCCCCTTCCCCCCGTTCTTCAGTTGTCATTATCATAAGACACAAGCAGTATATGTGATGCTTCTAACACCAATAATGCTAATTAAATTTGTTCAAGATACATTTTCAGCTAATCAAGTTTGGCCTTATCTAGTTAGTGTCATTTCGTGAGATGTTGACCAATCTACTTATCAAAGTTGTATAACTGGCTAGAACTGTTATTTCCACTTGTTATGCCTCACGTATGCAAATGGAAGGTCTATCGCACTCCTACGTCTATATCCTTTTCACATCCATGTTGCATGTGTTTAGTGTTAATTTCCTGCAATTGTTTTGATACTCTTCCTTGCTCTTCTTCTCACTGCAGACAAGATCTCATAATGTTCACCTATGCCTCCCACAGGTTAGTTCTATACTCGCACACTTTAGTCCTTCTATATTCAAATACCCTTCATGTCACATGACTAGTGTTTTTGCAGACTCTTGAAGCTTTGAAGAGGATACGTCCTAAACGAGCCCTGTTAATCGGAATGACTCATGAATTTGATCACCACAAAGACAATGAGTTTCTTACTGAGTGGTCCAGAAGGTACAAAGTGCTGATCCTTTTTTAAAAATTTGACTTTGGCACTATTTTAGGTGCTTTTTGGTGAAAATCAACCTTAATTGTGTATCAAATTGAATTTGATTATTATAGTCTTTTTTTGTTTTTCTCGCAGCTTTTTGCCTAGTAATACATGAAAACAATAAAATGGAATTCGTATGGACGTAAAATAATATAGGGTTTTTCACTTATGTACAGGGAAGGAATTCAAGTGCAGCTTGCGCATGATGGTTTAAGAGTTCCCATAGACCTATGACAAGGTGAGAAAGTCTTGTTCGATCTTTCGCTATTTTTTTTGTTGTATGAGACTTGCACTCAAGAACCACATGTATTCCTGTTACACTCTCATCAGGGCCCCTATCACTACCAAGACATATCAGTAACTTCAATAGGGATTCGGCTCATATATCTCCTTATTTGTGTTCTCTTCTGTGGCCCTCTAATAATATCACATCACATATTTAACTAACAGTCTTTAATTGATATGGTATGATATTTTAATTGAAAGAACATTTTTTAATTAAAGTACCATGGTATTATTGGAGGACATAAAGGGGACAAAAATAAAGGAATACAAGAGTCAAATCCTGATAATAGACCATCTTGATGAACATTTGCCGCTGAGAATTGCTAATATTACTGTGATGATATAATTGAAGTTCTGCATGATCATATGAGTAATAAACCTATTTGAATGCAAAGAGAGCACTATTTAAGTTAGATGGGCTATCCACAGAAAAGTGTAAACTCTATAGTATAATTCACAAATCCGCCTTGCCTATTTGGTTATCACGCCCTCAAGGCCCGAAAAGAAAATAGACGAAGAAGAAGAAAAACATAGACAAGATCCTATCTCTCTCCCTCTCTCCCTTCTTTGTACATTGGGCCAAGTTCTCATCTCATTATAAGCCCCCTCATTGCGAACGAAGATTTGGCTACAAATTTTCTTTCATATTTCTTCCTTTTTTTTTCTTTTTTTTTTTTCCCCTAAAAAACGGTCAGGCTATTCATTGTGGAGAACACAAGATGCATTGGTAAAGAACATCTACGAACCGACGTTTTGGTAACTGGTGTGCATGAACTACATTATTCTAACGAATTTTCTTTCTGGTTTGTGTATGCAGGTAAGTGTAGTCACAAATAAAGGCAAATACTGTACTTTATGGTTTCCAGTCCATGCTGATGGGTTGTTTCGTTATTTCTCTTTGAGTCAGCATATTCATGGTTTGGTTTGGTAAATCTCACAAAAGTTTTTAGATTATTCATATATACAAGGATTAGGTGCCGGTAGGTACCAAAACAGCATGCTACAAGTCAGATCGAAATTTGAATTTTTATTGTCAACTAACCTTCATTGATGTCAATTATAATATTACCAAACCCCATCAAAATTCAAATGTGTGTGTGGAAAAAATGGTCAAATATATTGAAAAGTTGCAACTAATCTGCAGCTAAATCTTGAATGTTGGGTAATCTTTTCGATTCTTCCTTTTTCTTTCTTCTTTGTTGCAGACAAGTTGAGCTGGCTATCAACGATTAAGAATGTGTTTTTTTTTTTTAATGGTGTTTTCTTCTTATGTACTAAATCATGATAAAGGATTGGTGATTCTAGTTGTAGAATAATTTATGAAGACGTGGATAAATTGCTTTTTTTAAGAATTTTTTTTTAAGGGGAAAGGAGTAAATAACAGTTTTCAAAAAATTATTAAAGTAAATATTAGGTTTTTAAAACACTTGGAGTAAATAGTAGATTTACTAGGTAAATGATTTATTTGTGAATTATCAAATAAACAATTTATTTACATCTTATAAATATGTCATTTACATAGTAAATTTTTTATTTACCTGATAAATTTATTATTTACTTCAAATATTTTATAATCTTATTATTTACTTCAATTATTTTCGTAAAAACACTATTTACTATAATTTTCTTTTTTGTTATAAGTGTTCGAAGTTTTGTAAAATTGAGCAAATGGTAGTTTTTTTTTAGTTGATTGATTGATTATGATTAATTAGTGATTAATCAATATTAATATGTGGTTTTAATTATTGATTCAATCGTGGTTGATTATAATTCATCAATGATCACCGATCATTTTCTTTTAAAAAAAAAAAAAGTTTGACCATTTTTTTAAATAGTTGTTTAAAAGAATTTTCTCCAAACTTTTTTTTTATTTCCTTCATAAATTATGATACACCTAGTCATGTTAAGCATACTTTTAGAATGACTGTGTGGACCATGAACCATGAGAGAACAACCTAACGAGAATACAATACTTATTTAGATCACGAGGAAACCAAAATATTTATTCAATTCCTGATAACGGAAAACAAAATGCATGATAATGGTTACATGTATAATCCATGATAACGGAAAACAAAATGCATAATAATAATTACATATATAATCTACCCATAATTTTACGTTATATTACAATATGTAAAAATTGAAACCACTAGGTAAATTAAAAAGAGATACCAGGATCTACTTTTTTTTTTTTTTTTTTTTGGGGTAACCGGGACTGCTCTCGTCTCTAGAAATACTTGGACAACCAGACAAGACAAGTTTCTAAATCTTATTTTTAGTTTTTTTTTTTAATTTTTTTATTTTGGAGAATAACCAGAACAGAGATGCTGCTTCTCGACGTTTCTGGATATAACTGCAGAGTATATATCAAGGAAATCATTTGGATCGCAGTGTTTCTTTTCATCTTTATTTCCACCTCCGTTTTGAACGTAGGAATTTTACGAACATATCTAAATTTGGCAATTATGGCGTCAACAATTACGATGTGCTAAGGGGAAAATATAATAACACCCAAAAAAAATTACTGTTTAATAAAGAATCTTTAGTTTGTCAGCAAATTTGGTAAAGCACAGAACTCAAGAGTGTGACAAAGGCCAATAGAAACGTGGCCTTTTAATTGGGGAAGCCACCAAATATTTTGTTTTATTTATTCCATGCTCCTAATTCCTATGCACTTCTAGGCACGTTGCTTTGGTCTCCAATGCTTTACTCCATATAGTAGCGTTCGTTTGGATCGTAAATTGAACTTAAAATTTTTAAATTGAATTTGATTAATTTTTTAAAAATTAATTATAATTTTTATTGAATTTTTAAAAAAAAAATAAAAAAAAACAATCAAAAAAATATAATTTAATTGAAATTAAACTAATATGTTTAAATTTTCCTCTCAAAAAATTTTTTTTTCTTTTTTTTTTTTTGCTGAATAAAAATTTTATTCATTTATTTCTGTCCATTGATGATGGTAGTACATGGGGAGAACATTTTATTTATAGCCTTCATTTTTTATCTGTCTAATTATTCGTTTGAAAACTATAATCTTTGTGTATGGTATTTATATAATACAATAAAAAACAATACGCATTTAGACGTTTTCTTCTTATATTGTATTAAAGTATAATATGTTTTTAAATTATTGATAAGCGAGACGACATGTGACATGATTAGTAAAATTAAATAGAAAAAGAGAATGATAAATAATGAATATGTAGGATTTAAATTTTGAAAGTATTTGTATTCGAAGAGAAGATATAAAGTAATCATACACAGTGTACTGCATTCGAAAGAATGTCTTGAAACACCCCATAAAGGTTTGAACAAGTATCGGGGAACCTGAGTGGGTGAAAAAACATCACCCATTTATTTATTTTCTAAAAAGAAAAGAAAAAAGTCATTTATTTCTAGAGAACTTAAATGCATTTATTAATGAGTTTATTTTTTCCTAAGGTTATTAAATGAGCTTGAGCCTAATCTCAACACAAACACCCCATTGGTCACCAATGTCATAAAAAATCCAACACACCAAATTCACGTCTGTCGAAAAGTCTTAGTCTTACCAAGGAACAAAGAGATTTTCTTGTGTATGTTTTATGGTCAGATTGTTGCACTCATATATATATATATACACACATATACATATATATAAGTCTAACTTAGCTTATAAATAGTCTAACATTCTAGCAAGCGTATTAGGAAAAATAAAGAAAGAAAATGAAAATGATAATTTTACGTCAGCGTATGGAAAAACAAAACAAAACAAAACAAAAAAGTAGTCTCTTAATAGGTACAGTTTTTGAACCGTTGATTTTTTTTAATTAAATTATGTAAAACTTATCAGTTTTTTATTGATATAATTCTGAATAATTTGACGATTTAACTGCATCTTTTCAATATACTCTATTGCATAATTCTCTAAGGAAAAAACCTTCTAGTAAGGGCAAAGGCAAGCAAAAACTAAGCAATCAAAAAATGAAAAACCTCGGCTTCTGCAACCTCTGGTTTTCCTTCTTCTTCTTCTTCTTCTTCTTTTTTTTTTTTTTTTTAATAGAAAAGTCTGCCTATGGGGTAATACACACTTCACCACATACAATTTCTCCACACCCTATTAGGGGAAAGTCTTTGATAGGACCCTTTTTTATATATCTTATCGGAAGAGTTTATTTTAAAATCATTCATATCCAATCGAACGGTTGAGATGATAATTGTGCACGATAATTATAATACACCTTACCTCATTGTATCATATATTAAGAAATTTGAAAAAATAAAAAAAAAGTAAATTAAAAAAAAAAACCAACCTTCACCAGTGGAAGGTTGCAGGTCTCCTCGCTGTAGACTCGATGTCGGCTGGGCGAGGCTTGTCGCTCGGGGGGGAGGAAGGGGTTTCCATTGGGGTCGGGCGGGGGTTCGTCGAGGTTGGGAGGGAGTGGGCGGGGGGAGATTGAGATCGTCGCGGGGAGGGAGGGGGAGTCAAGATCATCGGCGGGGGGTGGGGGGAAGGGATCAAGATCGTGGAGGGGGAGGGGTCGAGATCATCGGCGGGGGAAAAGGGAGATTGTTACATGTCACCAAAGATGGCGACTTCGTTGTAGGTCACCAGGGGGTGTCGCGGGATGGCGAGATCTGGCCGCAGGGGAGGGGGGTTCACTGGGGGGGAGGTGACGTCTGGGGGGATTGCCAAGATGGCGACTTCACTAGGGGAGGGGTGGGGGCGGTGTCTTGGGGGGGCTCGCTGAAGATGGCGACTTTGTCTGGGGGTTCGCTGGGGTGGAGGCCTCATCAGGGGTGATCGCCGGAGATAGCAACTTCGTCTGGGGGTTCGCTAGGGGGGAGGCCACGTCAGGGATGATCGACGGAGATGGCGACTTCAAGGGAGTGCTCTTCTACTGTCACGTGCATGTGGTCTTTTGTGCAACTCCACAACTATTGCCACATGTTTTGATATGTATGGTCCTAAAATTAGACTTTATAATAGTATCCCCTTACAGGAGATCTACCATAGACACTCCCATGGATAAGAATCCAAAATTTCTATTTTACAATTTTCTTCAGAAGAAAAATTGATAAACAAAAAAAATAATAAATAAATCAAACTTCTAGAAACGGTCAAACCACATTGCATTTGTTTTCCTTCTTCTCTCTCTTTCATTCAAGTTTCCAAGTCTTTATTGTTGATATAATATTTCAAAAAGCAGAAGAAGCCAAACAAGACCAGGCAAGTCACTATGACCAAACTCAAAACTTCTCCTTTCAACTTCAAGCATCTCAACCACTACAAAATTAAAAAAAAATGAAAATGAAAATAAAAATAAAAATGAAAATAAAAAATAAAAACCCTTTTCTTGTAGAAGTTTCTAGTTCCCAAATGAGGCTTTTAATGCTGACTTGAATTGGTTAGGAGGAGACACAAGAAACCACTTGAAAAAGAAAAAAAGGGAAAAGGGAAAACAAAAAGAAAAAGAAAACAAAGAAGAGAAGAAAAGAGTAATGGCATGTTTTATTCCTTTCAACAATAGGAATTTGGATATAAGCTTCTTTGCCTTCAGGCCAACAGTTGTTCTTGTTGGTGATCTTATTGATGCTTTAAAGCACTTCTCTTCGTGTACTGAGACTCTTGGCTGTGTTCAAAGTTGTTTGATTCAGAGCATCCATGGAAATATGGTAACATTTCTCACCTAGTTTTACCTTTGTTTCACTATACATATGTCTCTGTGTGTGTGTGTGTGTATATATATGTATGCCGAAGGTTTTACTTTATTTTTGAATCTATTCACGACAAGTCTTAACATTTAGTTTGAGTACCATATTTCAACCTAGAATTTGTCTTACATTGCCAAGTTACCGGCTGTCTTGTGGTGTTTATGAGTGACTATTGTTCTTTTACCTCTGTTTCATTACACACACATATACAAAGTTTTACTCTATCTTTTATTCCATTCACAAGTCTCATTCAAGTTACATTCTGTTATCGCTAAGTTACTACGCTGTTATGGTGTTCATATGTGTATTAAGTATCCTTTTCCCTTGAACTAGCTTTTGGAGATGAATTTTAGTAAGTCCATTTAATAAGATATCAGAACTAGATTTTTGCATTCGGAAATGAAATGGCCAAAATGCTATTGCAGTGTCGAACTTTAAAAAACTCTCAAATTGGAAGGATTGTTTGGATGTTATTTTCTTGTCTCCTTAATAAACTAAAATAAACCCTTTTGCAACCGATGTCTATTATTCTTTTCTGATTCAATTAAGAGATTGAATTTTTTTTTTTTTTTTTTTTTTTTTGGTTGGCCTGAAAAATTCAACTGTGACTAATAGGAAGGAAAAAAAAAAAAAGAAGAGGAGATAGAAAGAGAATCAAGAATTCCAGCTTTGAGCTTCTTTACATCAGTGTAAAAATACAGACATGATCCTCCTGTTAAAAATAAAATTTTCTATGACCAATAGCTGGTTAGAATTTGATTTTCCTTTGAACCAATCAAGCCAGATATCCTACATCATCTTCAATTATTGGTTCAACTAAAACCAACCAAATACATTATTAACTATGGCATTGCTTTGAATTCCTTGTTTTCTCATCGGTCTGTTTTTAATATCATCAAACAATTGACTATGTCACATGCATTTGTTTGTTTTTAACGATTTTTTTATGGATTTTCCTAAGTTAAGAATTTGGTTATCACTGCTTCAGATCCTATGGTACGGCGCATGGCTTAAGAAATCTTGTGAGAACAAAGAAGCACTAACCGTGACCCTTGTAAGTCGTATTGCTATTGATTTTGATATATTTATTTTTTCTCTTTCATTTTAGCCCTTCTCTTTGGTTCCTTCAACTAGATGTACATCATGTTAAATGTAACAAATATAACGAGAATTTCATTGGTAGGCCCCCGGGACTTTGAGAGTGATGAAAGGAATGAGGGACGGGATGACACCAATGATCTTTTGGTTTTTTTTTTTTTTCATTCAAAAACACACGCACGCACACAAGAGGAGAGAGATAAACAGTGTATGATTGCCTTTGACACCAAAGATATTCACACAATCACATGACTTGGGGGGTAAGAGACAGCAATGAAAAAGAAAACAGTATTGTAAGCCAAAAAAAAAAAAAAAAAGAGCATTTTCTAGTTACCTAAATAATCGTAGAACTCTTCAAAAAGTAATTCTAAGGTTCCTAAATTCCAACATCTAGATCTTAACTATTTGTGTTAATGTCAAGAAAGAGATGAAAATGGAGATAAAAACAATGCTTAGGGGAAAATGGGAATTAGTTTCTTTTTATCAGGAACTCGATTCTGAACTTCCTCAAGTGGGATTTTCAACTCCGAATCCTCACAAGCCCTTAATCTTTTCACAGCTCTCTATGTTGGCCAACATATCAAGCATGGCAATCCTAGTCGAACACACCTTCTTTGATTCATATGCTGGAGACTCGAGAGATGGCGGCTTGGCTGCAAAGCTCTGCAGAGGCGACACGATCTCTATGAGCATCGCAGCTCTCACCGTTGGCAATGACATGAACGATCTCTCTTACGCTTGGTTAGCTTTGTTCAAGTCCAGTTTCCTAAAGTTGGAAGGCGTAACATCTGGGGTTTGCCTAAAATGCCAAAGCAAGCCAACCGTCGCGTGTTTCTACGTGTGGAAGTCCCTCCAGTCTTGTTACTCATGGATTTTAAGTACAAACCAAAGGAATTCGATGCTTCCTTATCTTGATCGCTTTCCCCTTGATCTTAAGTATGACATTTTCCGAGTAGTCTATGTCAGCGGTGACAATGTACTAAACGTTCCGTTCTTTTCGCCTCTTCAAATGTTGGAACATGGAGGAGAAAGCAAAGAACAAGGACAGGTCATGTAAAAACTGAGGAAGAAAAAATACTAGGATACCACTAGTATTCTGCCCTTGTAAATATGTTATATTGTTTCAACAAATTGGAGACATTTCCTCAACCACTTATTAGTGGTTACAATGAGATATTCCTTGCTTCAAGCAATCTTTTTTTTTTTTTTTACCTCCCCTTTCAATCTCTATTTCATGAACTTGAACTCCATATCACTATATCAGGGAATGAATCACCAAATCAAAAAGCATAGACCAATGTTTTCAATTAATCAGTGATTAAGAAGATAAGCTTAAATGAAAAGGGCAACTAATGATACAAGGCCATTTCTAGAGATACCCGAGATGCGTCGAGCAATGATAAACATCTTATGAAAAATTAACAAGTACATGTCAAGATTTTATTCTTAAAACTGAAACGGCTGTTTTGTCATTTAACATTTTTACCTTTTGACAAATTATATTTTAATTTCAAATAATACGTCATGAAACTATTTTTTTCAATGATGTGTCTCATATTTCTTCGTTTAATTCTTTGCTTCTAGTCAGCATTAGACCAAAAGAAAATAATAGAAAGATATTGTTTATTTTCTTATCTTTCATTTGCATCCAAAATTTGATTGCCACACAAATCAATTGTCTTAGAGTTGCCCAACTTATAAACCAACTTGTTTTGGGTTTGGCATTTTGGATTGGACCAAATATTTAAAATTCAATTTTATAGGTTGAGCCAGTCAACAAGCAAAATAACTTTTCATTCAACTTCTCAAACTACTTGATTGCCCTCATGAACAATCCCCAAAATTTTCAAAAGTGGAAAAAAAAAAAAAAAAAAAAGAGTAAAGAAAAGAATTTTTCAGAAAGAAACAAGCCTTTATTAGGTATTCTTTTCTTCACTTTCTTTACCAGAATGGATGGTTTTCTAGCAAAAATTCAAAACCCAAATTGATAAAAAATTATATAAAAAAATCAAAGAATTTCCAATATGCATGCCCCACCCAACTACTTGAACATCCTTCGAAAAGGGTACAAAAAAAAAAAAAAAACATCATTGACTTCAAAGTTCAAACAAATCTTATCCAACCCCATGTGTTTGAAAAAAGAGAATCACAAGGTAGGGGGAAAAAACACCCCCAAAAAAAAAGAAAAAGGATGTTTAGAAACTAAGTTGATGAGAACTTTCAAAGACAGGAAAGAAAAGTAGCCAAACTAACAAGGGACCCACGTTGGCAAAGTTTGAAAATATTTATGCCATTCTATTCAAACACCCCCCATGTTGTTCAAACAGGCACATAGTTATGAACTTAGTACTCAGAAATTCTCTGCAATAGAAAGGTCTTATTCAAATCTTACTATTCAAATCTTCCAAATCTCTCACATATACATCTATATATATATATATATATATGTGTGTGTGTGTGTGTGTATGCGGTAATCAAGCTGTTGTTGTCAATGAGGCTCATAAAGTTGTCCCTCAAAACCAACTTGGAAAAAAGCTTGAATCATGCAAGGACAAAAAGGAAACTTTTGTAATTCCATATTGAAAAGTTTTTTTGGTTCTTAATTAAGAACTCTTTGAAAGAGTATTTCGATTAGCATTTTGTTGAATGAAGGCTACAAAAAATTTTTATCCTTAATCTAGTTTTAGCATGATAGTCATAACAAGTTTAAGAATTGTAATTTCTTTTTTGCTCGATACTTAAATAAAGGTGGCAATGCAGTAATAATGATAATAGTCTTTGGATTTAGGTATTTCAGATAAAATATCAGAGAAAAAAGAATACAAAAAAGGTGGTGATCAACATGATTGCTAGAATATATGGTCCTTGAAATGAATCTTTAACTTCATCAAGAATCTATGGTCCTTAGTTTTTTTTTTTTTTTTTTCCATGTGCTTGGAGATTAACATACTTTTTAAGTTTTTTCTTAGTTAAAAACTTGAATTTGGATATTTACATACATAATTTAACGATAATATGATATTTGAATATCTAATTGAGTTCAAATCCCTTCGTCTTAAGTTTTTCTTTTTTGTAAAGTCATCAAAATCTACAATACTGCAGATTTCACAATTCTAACGTGTTTGGCATTTGTCTAAAAATATTAATGTGTTTGGTAGATAGGAAATGCATTTGTGTGTGTGTATATAAAGGTCCTAATTCCTTCTTTTTTTTTTTGTCATTTTCAAGAAGCAATAGTAATTCTAGAGTTAAAAATAGTCTTAAGCTCACATCAATGAGTAATCCTCTTCAAATATGTCTAATTTCTAATGTTAAACTTTAGTAGTTGAGTACCTCGTTTTTCTAACAATTATTTATCCATTTATATCGAAATAAAAATCATTAATACAAATAATTGCTGCCCAATCAAAACTCAACCAAACATAGGACAAGAATATATATATATATATATATATTTTGTGAATATAGGACAACAATATTAAGTCTTATCTAATCCAACCTTAAACAACAATTTTATCTTATCCAATCCATGCAATGTTATCTAATCATCATTACATCTGATTGATCCCATTTTTCAAGAATATATATGTAAATACACAAATATATATAAATATATATTGCAGAAAGAAAGAAATTGTAGAAAAATATTTATCTCTTGCTGTTGTTCAACTCTGGCAATCTTTGATCACAGGCCAAGGACACAGCTATTGCATTTAAGGATTGGCGCCAACTTTTGTTTTTGTTTTTGTTTTTTTGCTTTTAGTTTTGCAGGTGCAGATATCTAGTCCTGAAATCTTTGTACTTCTAAGGTACATCTTCATGGGGTATCTCCGAATTCGTTTGGTATTTGGGTTGAGTTTAAGATAAGATAAAATTTTTAAATTTGAGTTGATTGACTTTTTAAAAATTAATTATAAATTTTATTAATTTTTTAAAAAAAAAAATAAAAATTAAAATAAAAAAAAATAATTTAATTTGAGTTAAACTTTGTCACTAAACATACACTCCAATCTCATATAAATTCAAATCTCTACGGTTATCAAAAACTTAAAATATATATATATATATATATATATCTATGAAAAATAAAAATAAAATGTTTTGTTTGAAAAAAAAAAAAAGATGTCACTAAATTTGTCGTTTACCTAAGAAATCTTCTGAGAGTCTCTTGCGTCTGTCTGTCTCTCTCTGTGTTTTTCCCATCTCTCTAGAAGACAAGCTACTCTCCTACACTCCACCCTTCACTTCACTTTACCTGTTCAAACATTTTGCCTTTAAAAAAAAAAAACAATGAAAACTTTGGTAGATCCCAAGCAGCTTATAGAAATGCATCTCTTAAATTTGATGGCCAAAAAAACCATCATTTAAAAATAATTAACAAAGTGTTAAATGCATTCACGAATGTTACAGATCCACAATTGCTAAATCCAAAAAAATTAACTGCACATGACAGCACTCACAATACTCACAAGAACAGTTAGCATTCTTCTCTATTACTAAAATGTTTCATGCTCCAGAAGTCATTTGCATCCAAATTTGCCTACTCCTTTTTTTCTTTTTCTGCTAGAAAATTTTGTATTAAACCCATATCAATGTTTAAATTAGTAAAACTTGTTAATTTCCATCTAAACAATCCTCACCTCTCATCTGACAGGAAATGTTAACCTTGTGGTATTTTTTTTTTTTATCACCCTTGAACTGAATTCTTCTGTACATGCATTTTTTTTTTTTTTCCATTTAATGGTAAGGGACCTTTGAGTAGTGAGCACAAACTTTAGTAAAACCAAAAACGAAAAAAAAAATAAAAATTTCAGGCTTCAAAAATTAAGATATAGAATTATGAATCCTTCTTTCTATTCGTTAAGTCGTTTACGTAATAAATTTTTTTTTTTCAATGACATTAACTGTTAATATGCTAACTCCGATAAGATCAACGTCAAATCAATGAAGAACTTGTTGATAACAAATATTTTTACAAAACAAATAAATAGGGGGTTTGGAGAACAAGTTCAACTCTAATTAAACTGTATTTTTTTATATTAATTTTTATCTTTTTTTAAAAAGTCAATAAAATTTATAATTACTTTTTAAAAAATTAATAATATTCAAACTTAAAAATTTTAACTCAACTCAAACTCAACTCATTTATCAAACACCCCCAAAATCTCGGAACACAGGGATTTTGGTATACAGTCGTCAAGACCTGTTCACATTATTTTTAAAAAAGAAAATCTATGAGCAAAATAAATAATGTGGTCCCACATCTCTTGCCACGTGGAAAAGGGATGACATCAGGTTATGCCACGCGGACAAAGTGGTCAACGATGTAGGCTATATAGTGTGGCTAGTCTATCGGTTCACACATGATTTTCAAAAGTAAACAAAATTGGCAAAATTGGTCAAAATCCAAAGGCCAATTTCCATGTCCTGCCCTACACTACTCTACAACAAAGACACCAACGGACAATGAGCCAATGTGAAGGAGGCAAGCAAAAGGACAAACATGTGAGATTAGTGTACCAAAAGACACAAGTCCAAAGTCACTTTTTATTTATTTATTTATTTATTTATTTATTGCAATTTTATTTTTGCATAAAGAATGTTTTGGGAGGCCTACAACCCTTTTAAATTCTTTTGAGAAATTATTATTATTTATTAATTTACTATAGCCAGTAGTTGTAGGACCATTGGTCCCCGTGAGGTAGTGGGAAAAAGATTAATGCAAAAGAATTAAAAGGGGTGTCCCTATTTGTTATAGGGCTTTGAGCCTTAATTATAAGTTATGTGTGGTGCATAATATACTTTATTGCTTTTATTTTAAACTAATTATGATTAAGGTTGAGCATGTTAACAAGGAGGCTGCAGGGCATGTATGTTGTTTGAGTTTCACATAACTTTTTTCTATATTTCGTTACAGTGTTTTATCTTAAAAGAAATTTGAATTTACTATTATTTAAAAAGTAGGTTTGAACCTAGGTGATAAACGAAAAACTAAGAACTTATTTAATAGGAGGGAAAAATATTGAAAGGAAACTGGAAGAGTGGGAGAATTTAGGGATACATGGTTGGTAGGAGAAAAAAGAGGGGGAATGAATTGAATGAATGATTTCAAATCCTTTAAAAATAATTTTTTTTTAAAAAAAAAACCTACAAATTTTATTTTTTTTTTCAAAATGATTAGAATAGGTAATCTATACCAAACACAATAAGAAAAAAAAATCTTTATTTTTTCTTTATTTTCCTCTATCTCTAGGTTAAATGTCATTACTCCTTCCTATTTTATTTTCTTCTGACCAAACATAGCCTAAAGTGTTTAGACAAAAGGAATATGATCATATAATATATACTCTATTAAATAACAATAAATTTAAAATGTATGATAAAAGAATTTACTTATTATGAACTAACGTTATATCATTTTAAAAAATTATCGTGTTACATAAGATAAATATTATATTAATTGTAATATGAGACTAGTTTTTATATTTTGTAAATGAGTGAGTATATCACGTGTATGGTTACATTTTTTTTTTTATTTTTATTTTTTAACAACAGAGGAATCAAGTTCATTTGATTACCAAGACCAAAAAGTTGAGAGGGAAAGTGGAGAAAAGGAAAAGGTTGAGAAAGAAAAATGATTCCTTTTGCTATATTTGGCCTAAGAATCCTAGGAGTTGGTTTGCTCCTATAATGGGTGATTCTCTTCATGAAACCAGTCTTTATCAGTGGGATTTATATGCGAATTCCATTTTAACATACAATTACTTACAATTTCACTCATTGTCTTTGTCATATATATATATATATATATATAAATATATATACATGTTCTTGTATCCAACAGTTAATAATATCAATGATCCGACAATATTATACAAAATTAAAACGTATAACAATAAGATTTGTCAATATGTAACATTTCATTCTTTTCATATAAACATTTATTTGACAAATGCAATTTTTATTTTGATGTATATAATTATTTTATTTACATGTAATGTTTATGCAACTATTATTGTATAAAAACATGTTCAATTTTTAAAAATAAAAAATAAAAATAAAAATGTATGAACATAAATTTTACGCATTAATAATATTTTTGTGTTATACGTTGTTAATCTTATATTACAAGTACCGTTTCATAAAAATGTCCGACATAAGACCTCACAGGTATAATTAATTTACTCAAGCATACCTTCCAATTGTGAATCTTTTTTAACTTTTTCATATTGTTCCTTAAGATGTTATTATTCTTTTTTAATGTGCCTATTAATAAAACCATAAAGTACTTCAGTCTAAGGAGAGGACCACAAACACAAATGAGAGTAAGTGTTAAAATTTTGAACAAAAACACTTGTTCATATTAAATGCTCAATAATAAATAGCCATAAACCTTTAAAAACATCTAGAAATTAAGAACCAAATAACTACGAGTAGTTGAACTTAAAAGGTGCAGTACGCTCTTTAATTCGTTCTACAAAAATAACCGTTTCTCTTAATTATGAGCCCAACGTGAACAACTAAATTTTTGTACCAAAAGAATAATAATGAACTACATTTTCTAGCACTAATATATATATATATATATAACATTTGTATATTGAGTTGTATTAGCCCCACGTACATAAAGTGAAAATTTGATAACTGAGTTGTAGCTAGAAATTAGACAAAGCATTTTGGTAGCCAAGAGAAATTCAACGCTTCCTCTATCTCCTTTTTTTATTTTTGGTTAATTTATATGCATATTAAATGATTTAGCCCCACGTGAGTGAGATGGAATTCAAGATCTTCGATGTCAAGTTTAAAATATATATTTAAAACATATATATATTTATATATTTCAAATTTTTAAAGCGGGTAATCATAAAACGTCATACAAACAAGCAATATGTATATTACATGATCAAGTAATAAGTGAAAAATTTTTTGAACAAAAAAGAGTAATAAAGTCATAACATAAAGTTGATTCCAACTGTAAAGTAGTTACTCGCCCAAATTATGGTTTATCTTGAAATGACTTCAAATGTGGAATATCTTTATTTATTTATTTATTTTATAAAAAATTACCTCTTTGTCTTTTTTTTTTTTTTCCCAATTAATAATCACTTATCATGGCTACTGATTAGAATCTAAAGTTGAGAATTCACAGTTGATAATATTATCTCCTCTTTGAGAATTATTTATTAGTGTATGATAAAATGTTTTATCAGTACTGCATAAGATACCATTCTTAACCATTAAACGTTTGGTAAATTCTAGGATTCGTATAATGTTTTTTTAAATTTTCTTTATGTACATTGTTAGGTCAAGTCATTTTTCAATATTTTAAATCGGCGTTTGATAAGTAATATTGGAAATGGTATGAAATATATATTTTTTTTGGTTGAAATGGTATGTCATGTTACAAATTAGTACTGTTTAAATTTTTAGTCAAAATTCTATATTTTAGGAGGATAATATTTTGACCATTTAGACTTTTTTCTACGGTGTAAATGTTTTTTTTTCAAATATTTCCATCTTAAATTTTTCTATTTAAATGTTTTTATCCTGAATATTTTTATCTAATATACGGATCTCTTATAAAATGAATTGTCAATATATTCCAATCAACGTAATGAGAACGACTTGAACTCAAACATTAATGGTGCGTTTGGTAAAACGGTTTGAGTTGAAATTTTTAAGTTTGAGTTGGTTGACTTTTTAAAAATTAGTTATAAATTTTGTTGATTTTTTAGAAAAAGACAAAAATTGAAATAAAAAAGTACAGTTTAGTTGGAGTTAAACCAACGAACCAAACGCCCCCTAAATCGGAGGACGAGCCGCTTTACTAACTCACTAAAAAAGCATTGGCATTTGATATGTTGACCAAAAAGTATACTTAAATTTAATCTAATAATTAAATTTTTTTTGCTAAATAATAATTAAAAGATATATCATATGCTCACACAAAATTCTCATTTTGTTTTCTTCTTTTTAAGTAAAGTTTGGGAATCCCATGGGCGCGTAATAGTGGATTAGGTGATGGCCAAGAAGTTAGGGGTAATGATAGGAACAGGAAGTAGGGGGGTGATGCGGGGTTCAAGGCAGCATAAGAAACAACTTTTTTTTTTTTTTTCCCTTCTTTCAAAGAAAAGAGGATTATAAGAACATATAATAACTTATGGTTTGTTTGGTAAAACCATTTATTTTAAATTAAACTGTATTTTTTCATCTCAGTTTTTGTCTTTTTTTAAAAAATTAATAAAAATTATAATTAATTTTTTAAAAAATCAACCAACTCAAACTTAAAAATTTCAACTCAAATCGTTTCACCAAACACCCTCTTAGATAATTTTATGAGGAGGAATTCTCGTTTCATATATAAATTTTTTTTAAAATGAATTATTCATATGTAATAAATATTCTAATAGTAATGATTTAAAATCCAAAATCTCTAATCCAAAAAAACAAACCTCTTAGTTACCCCGGGGAGCAGAAGAAACAACTTCTTTCGCCTTTCTTTTTGGGTTTTTTTTTTTTTAATTTTTACCTTGATAAACATTATGGAATTCTGAACCCCTCTCTCTCTCTCTCTCTCTCTACACACCCAACCTTATCTGACACCATTCATTCATGCATTCACTTAAATAATGCTCTGCATCGATTGATGTGCTTACTAAAAGTATCTTTGACTGATGACCTCAACCTCCTCCCAAATTTGTAGAAAAAACTATTTCCCTTTCCTTTTCCTTTTATTCTTTCTTTTTATTTTTCCCCTTTATTATTTATTTTTATTTCTCATTATCTTTTCCATTTCCTCCTTTACTTTCACATGCCCTTCCAAATTCCACTGATCGTCCCGAGGAATTCAAAACTACGATATTCTTTTTCATTTCTTTCTTCTCTGTCTTGGTTTTTTTCTTTTAGCTAATTATTATTTAGGGCACCAATTATTTAATAAAAAAACATATTTCACTCAAGGCACATATGAGACCGAGATTAGCGGAGATAATTTCTAATTTTTCTTTACAAGGTAGATGTTTCTATAAATTAATATATATTATATTTCTTGCGAACAAAAAATCGTGTTCTAGCCTCTACCATCTAGTTTGAAAACGTTTTTTTTTTTTTTTTGTAATCTCACACGGTGAATCTTCTTAATTGCTATTTATTTATTTTGGTTGAAATAATTAATTGCTATTTATGGCATGATATACTTTTTGCTTAAAAATTAAAAGATACAAAGTTACCCTGATCATTAAAAAGTTGTAATGAATTATACAATATATTCATTTAAAAAAAACAACTTGAATTTACCATTCTCATATACACCATAAAAATTTTTCAATTTTTGCACATTTGTAAGGATAAAATTAAATATTTCAACAAAAATAAAAGGATAAATTAGATAGTGTGCATTAAAAGTAACATATATATACCACACAGTTACTTATTATAAGAGTAATTAGCTCAGATAGTTACTGAACTCTTACAAATATGACAGTTTGGTCCTTTTTTTTTTTTTTTTACCGAGATGACCATTAACTCTTATTTTTTAGTCGTTATAGTTCTTTTCGTCAAAATTCATTAATTTCTAACAAAATAAAATGATATTTTAATAATGTACTAATAATTAATTTTTAAAAAAATGTAATCTCTCTCTCTCTCTCACACACACACACACTCTCTCTCTCTGTCTCTCTCTACACACACTCTCTCTATTTCTCTCTCTCTCTCTCTGGGGGAGGGGCAAGCTTGGCGGCGTGGGAGGAGACCAGATCGAGCATCCTCCCTCCTTCCTCAAAACCAAAGCCCAGATTCGAGGGTAAGGCAAGCTCAGCGACAGGGGGAGGAAACCAGATCGAGCGCCCTCCTTCTTTCCCTCCTTCCTCAAAACTAAAGCCCAGATCTAGGGCCAAGATCCAAGGGTGAGGTAATCTCGGCAGTGGGGAGAGGAAACCATATCGAAGTGCTCGAACAACGGTGGCGGGGGTGGGGGAGGGACCAAATTCGGTTATGGGATTTGAGCCGAGCTTGACGAGGGTGAAGACAACCGGGGGGGGGGGCGCTTGACAAGGGGGAAACAGATTGGTGATTCCCAGAGGGGGCCTCGACAATGGTGAAGACAGAGGGGGCAACTCCAATCTGGGTTCCGGTAAGGGGGGGCTCGCGGCGAACGGTGGCAGAAGGGGGGCCAGATCGAGAAAGAGAGAAAGAGGAGGGGGTGGGGAGGCCAGACCGAAAGAAATAGGGGGGGGGGGGGGGGGAGGGGGGGGTTGGGAGAAAGAGATAGAGAGAGAGAGGGGAGGGGGAGGGTGAGAGATGGGAGAGTATTTTAGTATTTTTATTATAAAAATAATCATTTTAATAAGATTTTTGTTAAAAATTTAATGAATTTTTACAGAAATGACCATAACCGTCAAAAAATAAGAGTTTATAGTCATCTTAGCAAAAAAAAAAGAACAAAACTGTCACCTTTGTAAAAGTTCAGGAACTATTTAGACCAATAACTCTTACTATAATTATTTCCTCTTACAAATATTTTGGGGTTGTTCGGAACCTCCAATCAAGTTTGAATTTTTCAAATATTTTTTTCTTAAAAAATAAACCTATTTACATATTCATATCTTTTAAGAAATTTTCATAACCTTTTTTTTATTTGAAGTTGAAATGAGATGATTTTTTTTCCTTAAATTACATAAAATAACGAAAAAAATAAAATAAGATCTATATTATTAATTTTTTTTCTAAACAAATTTTAAATTTTTTATATATTTTAACCATCGTAATTTATTTTTAATGAGACACATATTTCTAAATATTAACTCATTTATGATCGAAATATGTTTAAAATTTCAACTCCAATGGACCTTCTCAACTAGCTCTTAAAAATTATAGGGAAAAAAAAAAAAAAAAAGAAGAAGAAGAGTAAAACAGAACCAATCAGTGAAGGTACAGAAGATCTTCTGGTGAATCTTCAAAGAAGGGAAAAAGTTTAGTGGGTGAAAAGACCAAACTACCTCTCTGTGCCCATCTGATAATAAGAATAGTACAATGAAGAGGGCATTGTTTCCATTATCCATTTTTCACCTCCAAGATTTGGTCCGGCCCCGTCAATGTCAGTTTTTCCCTCTCTTTTTTTTTTTTTTTTTTTTTTGGCTTTTTGTTATTTGTAAATTAAGAAGTCTAAATATTCATTTTTCTTTTCTCCCTTTTCTTATCGGTTTGAAATTTACTGAGAGATTCTCCATACCTAAAAAATCTTTTTGTGCTCGTGAGTGTCCTTTGCAAAATGGGAATCTCAAATTCTGTGTTTTGTTACTTGTACACGTTATCAAAACTTTGTTCATTCATGTAGTTTGGCAATAATAATAATAATAAATTTATCAAATAATAATGACAATAATAATAATAATAATAATAATAATAATAACAACAACAACATTAAACATTTGTTATTGGTAATGGCAACATGACCCCTTTAGCTGAATGGCCATTTAGTTCAACAAGCATTAACCAATTCAAAAAAAAAAAAAAAAAAAAAAATGCAGCATCAACCAAATTCAAATCTATTTACTACACTATTAATTGGTGCCCACACCGGCACTTGGCTTGTACTATTATTATTATTTTTTTGGCATAGTTAGAAAAGTGTGGAAATTAAATAATCAGTTGTAACTATTTTATCTGTACATGAAGAATATGTGCATTAAGACATAAATACATGTGTTGTGCCAATCTTGCTAAAGATCGAACATTGAATCAGTAGTCAGAAAACAATCTCAAATACTTTTAGATCAGAAGACTCGGAACTTGAAATTTCCAATCTACAAAACCAATTGGGTTTCAGCTCAATACTTTTTAAGCTACCAACTTTGATGGTTTAACTTGGGACTGTAATTTTTTATTTTTATTTTTTATGCATTCCTAGTTATTTAAAAATTTTTAATGATTTGAATCTATGATCTTTTCTCTTAACCCACCTAACTAGTACTAATTAGACTAGCACGGTGACAGTTGTTACATTTGTAGTCTATAAATGTGCATCAAAAATTCAGAAAAGATTCTAATAAATGTGCATTCTAACATCAGCTTGTTCTCTATTAGTATAACTTATGGAGATTATATTGATAATAAAAAAGAATTGATTAATAACTTACGCTTGAAACCGCATTAAATACTCAAAACAATGAATCAAATGTAATTTCTTAAAATATATTTCGTTTTTTAACATTGAAAACACATGATATTAGCAATAGGGTTGTTTGACAAGAGATTATTTTCACTCCAACAAGTACTTGAATGGGAGAAACTCGTATAATATATTTATGTACTATTGGTTGATAGTGGGTGATTTGTCGACCAAAGCTTGTTATGGCGTAAACTGTCACAGAAAATAAAAAAGCTTGTCTTGGCAATAATTATACCAAAACATGGCCCACACCTTCACTTGACCAGATCGGTTTATATCCGACGGTTTATATTCGTCACTAAAATAGTGAAGTTTTAATGTGATTGATTTGATTATGACCCATTTTTCCTTTAAACAGGACCAACTTCAAAACACATGTTCTGATTATTGCCCTTGCCCGCTCTTCATATTCTCATTATTCTTTTCTTTTCTTTTTTGTTTATATTCACATTTTGTCTTTTTCCTCGAAATAACATTCAAAGAAAAACAGAAAAAAGAAAATATATATAAAAAAAAAAAAATCGGCAAATCCTCGGCTGAAAAAGAAGAAAAGTGCCCGCCGACGTCAATTTAAAAAATGAAGCCCCAAGCAGATCTCGCCACGTCATCACGGAAATCTCACGAAGTGGTCCCGTCCGACGTGGCGGTAGACGAAGGAAGGTACAGGTCCGTTGTCCTGTGCCGCAGAGGAGTCAAACTCGATCTGATGATCGTCTGCTCGCCTACAAAACGCTCGTAACAGAGAGACAAATATAAAGAGATAAAGAGAGAGAGAGAGAAGAAGAGAGACTGTAATGCTTTCACACTTCAAAAGCTTCTTCTTCTCTGCTACTTCTTAAGGAGATAAGAAGATTGTTTTCAGAGAGACGAAGAGAGAGAAACAAAAACAAAAACAGAGAGAGAGAGAGAGAGAGAGAGAGAGATCTAATGGAGTACGAGAGGATACACAAAGTGCAGGTATTGACAGAAAATAAAAGGAAAATGAAAATCTCTATCGACTCATGTCTCTTTTTCATGAGCTTTCCAACTTTTTCTTTTTTATATTTAAATTTTCTTATATTGTGTTGTTAGTCTTCTTGATGTTAAATTCATAGCAAATAGCAACCTGAATTTTGTTGCAGAAAATTTTCCCATGTATACTTTTTTAATTTTTAGGGAGCTGGGTTTTCATAAAATATTATAATTTTCTTCTAAATTTTCAATTACCCGGGTGGTGTTTTGTTGAAATTCTTAATGGGGTTTGGTTTTACTTTACTTTCAACGGTGTTGTATGTGTTTTGAAGACAATTTGTCAACTGTGGTTTTTCAATGTGTCTTGCCATTGATAAGTAGTTGGATTGTGATTTTATCTGGACTGCACGTTTGGAAGAGGAATATATATATATATATCTCTTTTGTGTTGTCTATTTCATGGAGTTAATTGAATATATTCCCAGTTGGAATAAAAGAAACAAATGAAGAAGAAAAAACAAAATTTGCTTTTTCTTTGGGAGGTTCTCGTGATAATTGTGGTTCATTGTTTGTCGTCAAGTTTGAAATCTTGGACTGGTGTTTGATCAACATCTTTCAGAATTATTACTAAAGTGAGTTGTTGTTTGTGTTTGTTTTGTTTGAAATGATCTCTTTTTATTTTTTGGTCACGCACCTACTTTTGGGCAGCTTTTCTCTGCAGTGGACTGAAAGGAGTCATGTGGGTGTGAATTAACCTCTGTCTCTGTCTCTGTCTCTCTTTTTTTTTTTTTTGTCTGCAGACTGGCATGATTTCACCGAGTAAGCTGAGGATGAAGCTGATGGGACCCCACCATCTGAGGAAGAAAGATGGATCCAATAGTAACTCCTCAAGGACTTCTCCTTCCAAGCTTGACGATTCTGATTTTGTCAACAACAGCTTATTATCCACTTCCAATGCCGAAGAGGAAGGTCTGTTTCTTTTCTGAGTCTATTTTTAGTTGTTTAGTTATTATTATTATCACTATTATCATTGTTGTTGTTGTTGTTGTTTTTGTTTTTGGCTGAGGAAAAGTTAATCACTTTTTAAATAAACTTAGCATTAGCATTAGCATATTTGAGCTTGTTCCGTTTTAAAGTCGAATTTCGCCATGTTGAAGAAGAATAGAAGAAAATCAACAGTAAGCACATATTAAGGTTGTTAACTGGTGTACTGAGTATTGATTTGCCTGTACTGATTATAAAATTCCTATGCCCTCCAGTTACATCTCCTTGCTTAGAAGTTCCGTCTATGAAATTATCCGGTGCACCTGCATTGGAACCCAGACAAGCTGACCAGGCTTCTAACCAACTAAAGGATTCGTTGCCAAAAGAAAACGGTGACACTACTCGTGTTAGACTCCCGCAAAGTTCGAAGGGTGATAGCAGTAGTTCAAGCACGGTTCACCCTGTGAGAATTATGGAAGACGACAATCTTGATTATGATAGTAACGCTAGTTCTTCTAGCTTTGAGTTTCATAAAGGGGAGAGATCAGGACACAATCCCATTTCGAGGTCCATCTCAAGACCGATGCCATCTAAGTGGAATGATGCCGAGAAATGGATAATGAACCGGCAAAACGTGCAACCCAATCATCCCAAAAGGAATGCTTTGCAAAACCAAACAAATCGGATACCGGGAACAAATATGATGAGGGTTGCTCCGGAGTATGCTAATTGTGATAACAGGTTGTTGTTTAGCCGAGTGGCAGACACAAAGCGGGTTGATTTCTGTCAACCTGCGCCGCAGATTGGGTACGAGAAGTTCTCATTTGCTTCTGCAGCGGGGAATTTGTTGGTTGATCAATCTGCTCAAAGTAAGGACTTAAACGAACTAGCTGATTTAACCTGTGCAAGAAGTCAAGCAGAGGAGAGTGCAGGTTTGTACACTGCCTTTTTCGTAGTTTATATTCCTTGAATTTTTCTTGATTTCAATATGAATTTTATGACATTTCCTTGGTTCATTATGCAGGCATTCCCTCCGTAAGATCAGTCTCAATGAGAGATATGGGTACCGAAATGACACCTGGTACAAGTCTCGAGCCTTCCAGGACTGCTACCCCTGTTGGAGCAACTACACCACTCCGCAGCCCAACTTCATCAATGCCATCGACTCCTCGAGGATGTGCACCGGCTTCTACTCCCATTGAGCCCGGTAACGGTGGGGAATCACACCTTTCATCTGACAACAATAGGAAAGAATTATCTGAAGAAGAATTGAAGCTTAAGACAAGGCGAGAAATCGTGGCTCTCGGAGTCCAGCTTGGCAAGATGAATATTGCTGCTTGGGCAAGTAAAGATGAGCAAGAAAAGAAGAGATCTATTGCTGATGCAGCGGAGCTTGAGTGTATTGAATGTGGAAAACGTGCAGCTGCCTGGGAAGAAGCTGAAAAATCTAGACATACGGCAAGGTTCTTTCTGCGACCATTAACTTTCAGAGCTTGTTGAACCAATTTGTTTTGAATGAAACAGGAAATTTGTTTTAATCTGTACTAGTGCGTTCTATCTTCTAATGTTCTACCACGGCTAACTTGATGAGCCTAAATGTCGACATTGCTCAGATATAAGCGTGAAGAAATCAAAATCCAAGCTTGGGAGAGTCAGCAGAAAGCAAAATTGGAAGCCGAGATGCGGAGAATAGAGGTACTTGAAATTCTCTCTCTGCCTCTTTCTGGATCCACTGAATGCTCTCTATAGTTCGAGTATTTGGCTCGAAATTATTGTTTCGGATCATTAACTTGACTAGAGTGTGTTGACTCCAATATAGAAAAAATGAGACTGTCTTCTAAAGTAAAGCTTGTAGAAAGCACTACTGAACTTTTTATCCTGGTTTTTATGAAATTTTTTAATTTGAAAATCCCACTTGGTTTTTAATTCAGTAAAAGCCAAAGAGTACATCCGATAAAGGACTCGAACAGGACTAGTTATGTTTTGAAACTCAACATAATTTGCCTCGAGGACTTGTTTGAAATAAAAATCTTGATTCCTGAAATGGCCGAAACATTTTAAACTCCTACTGGTCTTGATGCAACTTCTATCGGTCTCAAGCAACGTTTGAGAGCTAATCTAAGCATTTGACTTCTTTCAGGCTCAAGTTGATCAAATGAGAGCCCAGGCTCATGCAAAGATGGTGAAGAAGGTCGCAATGACAAGGCAAAAATCAGAAGAAAAAAGAGCAGCAGCCGAATCCAGAAAAAACCGGGACGCAGAAAGAACTGCAGCCCAAGCCGAGTACATTCGTCAAACGGGAAGAATGCCGTCATCTCAATACACGTGCTGTGGTTGGTTGTGATAAATCCCGGAACAAACACATAAACAGGAAATTCATCTTACTTTCTTATCCCAAAACGGCATCTCCTGTCTTGGTTCGATACAATTTTTCCATGATCCAGGAAGTTGCTTTACGACATTCCTCTCCTGTGTGTAAAAGTGTTTACGTACAGTTTATTATTGCGGTGGACGGTATTTTACTTGAGCATGAATTGTTCATGTATCATTGTTATTGTTTTCTTCCTTACAGAAAAAGAAAAAGGTTGAATCTCCGGGGTGTGTAAAGCTGTATGCTTGTGTTACTTCTGTTACAACCATGGTGTTAACGACAGAGGCGTCGAGAAATAGGCATTCTCACACAAAAAGAGCCGAATCGCACGTCATGATGTTCGGTACCACAATTCACATCAGAAAGTGTGTTTTACAGCAAGTTGTGATTGCACGCGCTAATATCACGTCATGTAAAATTTATTTTGCGCAGTTTGGTGGTGTCGAATGTTACTAATATCATTTTTCATAGAGTATAAATTTTTATAGCTCGCTCAAAATTTTGAAACTTTTCAAGTAATCACACAAAAAGAGCAATTTGTTGGGCCCCATGGTGCTTGGAACACAACTCCTATGAACTTATCCGCCATGAGTTTATGAGTTTATTCACAATTTTCGAAACTTTTTTGGTGAATCGCACTTTTCAAAGTACCAACTTTTGTGATTTTCAATCACAAGAAAAAGGGTTAAACTCATTCAAGAGGTCTTGACCACCATTGATAGGCTTGTCAAAGGGAATTAAAGCCCAAAATTACACAAATTTTGACAATAACATTGAGCACACATTTTTCAATAATCAATGGAGTTAAAAACATTTTGTGTTTTATTTAGTGGTTTCATCCCTTGTAGAAAAGAGAACAAAGAGTAGAGTGATTTACATTGTTTTTACTCTAATTTCTAGAGATTTTGGACTTCACTTGGTACCATTTCTAAAAACATCATTTTGTCGAAAATTTAAGTTTAATTTTCATATCAAAATAATGTAAGTAAATGAATTAAGACTTACAACCTCATTAACACTTCATGTACCTCAAACATTGTGCACGGGAAGGTGGGAATTCACCCACTAGGGCATGCCCTTGGGCCTTGTAAGATTGCCCTTCAAAAACTACATCTCTGGAGTACTAGTTTATTATTACTAGGTTCGGTTTTTTTTTATTTTATTTTAATATTATTATTTTTTAGTTCCAATTAGATGAGTATGGATTATGGAAGGTCAAAAATCTAAGCAATAATTAGAACATCTCCAATGCAATGCCTAAAGGTTATATCAATAGTAAATTTTGGCATTTGGATTCAAAAAAAAAAGTGTTCTTCGGTGAAGTGCTATATTTAATGTCAAATTTTCCATACGCTAAATTTTGTAACAAATTTACCACAAAATATAGACAACGTTAAATTTAACGTTTGATTTTTATTGGTCGTTGGCTTGACTTTTGTCGTGTAAATATTATAATATTTTTATTTTTTATTTATTTAAATACAAAACTTTCACTTTACAAGTTTCGAAGCGCAATAATAATGACCAAAGGTAAAAATAGTATTAGAAATAACATTAGGCATTAGAATATAAAGTAAAGACAGTATTAAAAATAATGTTATGTATTAGAGTATAAATTAAGATAATATTATTTTTCACACTTTTTTATAATAAATATTGTATTGGCATAGACTAAATGCATTAGAGATGTTCTTAAGTGAGGCAAAAAATAAATATATATTTATATATATTTGACCGGCTGTTTCCACAATATTCTCTCCACCAGTGTACCACATTTGTGGGCCAAATCGAGCCATACCAACGACCCAATTCATGACCCGCTTATACAATGTAAAGTCCCTGATTTTAGGACTTCATTATTTTTTTTTTTCCACTGGAAAAATTAATTAAAAACTAATCAAATGCAAAACAAAAAATAAAAAAACTAATTAAAAATTATTTTTTTAAAAATTTTTAAATTTTTAAAAATTAATTTTTTATTTAAAATGTCATGTGGGGGACTTAAAACCCCTCCACCACCATCACGCATTGCCATCCATACACTCCAATCGACATACACCCCCATGTTCACACTTCGGGCACTGTTCGGCAAAGTAGGAATGACAAAAATCCCAAAAAGTTTGTGAAATCCCTATAAGTTTGAGAAATCAAGCTTTAAGATTAGAAAATTAATCTAAAACTCTCTTATTTTTTTTTTGCTTTAAATTGTAGTTAAAACGTTGGACTTTCATATTTAGGAGTTTAATTTGAAAAAAGAACAAGATTTATTGAATTACCAACAACAAAATGGTAAGTAAGATGAAGCAAAAACTATTGAATTACCACATTATTACGTGAACACATTTACAGGATTACACTTTCCTTCTTAGTCTCATTCCAATTAATTCATATTATTTACATTAATAAAATAATTCACGCACATAATTTGGAGATCAGTTTGCTTTTTTTTTTTTTTTTTTTTTAAATACAATTTAACAGAGTGATTTATAAATAACATGCAAATACATCCAAGTTCCTAAGTAACCTTGAGATTTCCACAACTAAATTTCATGTGTAATGGCTAATCACCCACTATAACCAGTTAAACCATGACAAAATAAATAAAAAAGAAATTAGACTCTTAACATAATTACGTACAACAACCAAACAACTAGTCGTGACATGTGTGTGAACTGTGAAGTTTACAAACTTCTTAAGGGCTTTAGTGTAAATTCGATTTTAGCAAAAAAAAAAAAAAAGATTATAAAATTCCAGATTAGTACAAGACAAATTCAAAATTACACAATACCCTTTTAAATTAGTCATTTCATAAATAAACAAAAATAGGCCATGGTAACCAGCCAAAAAAAAAAAAAAAAAAGGGGACCATGGTAGACGAGCATCAGACTATAGATTTGAGCCCAACCTATACGCCAACCTCTAGAGTCTAGCCTTTTTCATTGAATTCCGTGTAATGTGGAATTTAGTGCTGCATAAACATGTTTTCCACAAATTTTCTGTCAATACCATGATCACGATATTTTCCAAATTTTCGTTGAAATTGCTATATTTGAATAATATTGACACATTTTTTGAGATAAATTTTTTTTTTTGAGTATTGATAAAATAACAGTAAAAATATCGTTATCGTTGAAGGGATCTACCTAAATCAAGACTTAATTATCTATTCGGATTTTTATCATGTTAATCACTTTTTATTAAACATTATAAGAGGACAAAAATCATAAAATCACTACAAGTCGGGCAATATTCTAGATTACTCATTTTGGGGCAATCCTCAAAAAAAAAAAAAAAAAAAAAAAAAAAAAAAAAAAAAAAAACCCTAAGAATTTTGCATGGCATACTCCTAAAAGTTAGAAATGGTATCCCCATTCAATATTACTTTAAGGAAAACATCTAATACATTACTAGTTACCATCACCACTTGTTCGTTAAGAAGTTGTAATTGATATGTAAAACTGTGCGAGATATCTATAGATTTTAAAGTTGACATAAGAGTTTGTGATTGTTTAAGGACTGGTCAAAATAGGAATCCACTCAAGGCATTGGAGGTGAAAGCACATCCTGCACATGTAAAACAAGAAATGCTGCATTTTTTTGGTCATATGTTATGGGTCATAGGCAAGGAAAAAAAAAAAAAAAAAGAAAGAAAGGAAAGAAAGAATAAAGAAAGATAAAAGAGAAACAATTAAAGTTAAATAAATAAATTAAAAAAAGAATTAAGGGATGCTGTATTGGTCAAAGCGACCTACTTTTTAAATGAGAAAACTGTTTTGAGACATCAATAATGTTGAATATCACAATCAATAGAAAGTTGATCTCAATTATTGATCGATATTGTAAGATCCGTCTTCTATTAATCAACACCACCGATACCTTTTAATATCATTCCTAAAATGTGACTATTTAGTGGTGTTTGGTAGTGCCAAACGTGTAGCATTCCATACCATACCTGAGAAAAGAGAGTCGTATCAACACAATTAACGAAGTACTCAAAAGCGCAGCCCCAGAACATGCAGCCACAACAATAATCCTTTCAGTGGCCAGCCCACCCAGCCCCACCAAATGCATGAAAAGAAGAAAATATATCAGAAGACTTTGCTAATTGACATATTTTTCTTTCTTTCTTTCTTTTGTTTTTTTCAAATAAATATACATATTGAAGGAAAGGAAAAAAAAAACAAAAAAAAAAAAAAGGAAAAGGAATTTTGTGAAAAGAGAAAAAATGCATGAATTCAAAATCCCCATGTGGCTAACGACATCACTAGGCCCCATTTATTTTATTAAATGGCCAAACACAAACTGTCAAATCCTACAAATATAATAGCTGTATATACAAGTATACAAGCACACACACACACATATATATATATATATATATATGTGATGTGAATGTTATAATGAGAGAAACATTTTAAACAGTTGTGAGTATGGTATTTGCGAGTATCACGACTGTCCAATGATTTTCGTATTGAATATACACGTTTAGTATCATTTCAATGCTTTAGGGAGAAAAAAAAATAAGAGTCAAAACTATACTTTTATTCAAGTATACTATTAACAGTTTGATATATGAGTATTTCAAGTTAAAAATTCAAAACAAAAGACGAAGAGTTACTCCTAGTTATAGATAATTTGTTTTTTTGCTGGTTATATAGATAATTTGTTTGAAAAGTAATTTTATTGACAAATAATAATATCTACAAATAAGATAAAAGTAACAGTTTTAACAACCTCATCTAACGGCTGAAACAGCAGAAATGCACGCACGCTTGCATGGTTACAATAAACAAACACAGAAAGAGACTCGAGGGAGTTGGAGTTGGGAGTTGGGGTTGGACAACGGCATAAAAGTACTCGGAACAGTACTTCGTACTACTTGAGTTTGACAAGGGAGGGGGAAAAAAAAAAAGTGGAGCTTTTCTTTTTGCTTTGTTTCCGAACCTGAAAACACCAACAATTGCATGGGGTTTTCTTTTTCTCACTTTTTTCTTTTTTTTTTTTTTTCTTGAAAAGAGCTTCTTGATTAGGGTGAACATTGGGCGGGTTTTTGAAACTTTTTTAAACCAAAACAATTTAAGGTGAGTTGGAGTAAATGCTAACCCACCCAATCAACCCAATATTTAAAATCTACTCCCCTAATTTAGTCAGGTTCGATTGGATGGTTTGGACATTATAATAATAAGAAGTAAAACAAATAATGTAATTCTAAATAAGAAACTTTAGTTTCAAAAAAAATAAAATAAAATTTACGAAATATTTTTCATATCAAGTTGGCAAGATGAAATTTATTTCAATTTCTTAAGAATTATAATAAAGAAAATACAAAAGTAAAAGATCAAATATGCAAGTACACATATATGTCAAAAATCATATTAAAAAATAATTAATATATTGTCAAAATTTATTTTTAAAACACAAATTTTTGATTGGATGTATTGGATTTATGATAGATTACTAAATTAGAACCCAAACTCATCTAATGAAAATTGGGTTGGGTGAGTTTGGTCATATTGAGGTCGAGTTAAATCGAGTTAGGTTATACTGGATTAAATTAGACATATTTAGTTGGCTTAATCAGGTTACGGATTTTTTAATTCACTCCTACTTAACAAAAGAAAAGAACAAATAAATAACTAAAACAAAACAAAACTCTAACAACAAAAACTACTTTCACACTGATGAAAGCATTTGCATAGGAGAAAATCATGTCATGGAAATTGGAAAGTAATAAGGCAGAGCCAAAACTAGACAAGAAATTATTCTTGGTATATTGTATGAGCATAAAATATGAATGACCTGAGATGATAAAAAAAGATCAGCTATCTTTCACAAACACTGATCTCCTAACATACATATTAATATGGATTCTCAATAGCATAACAAGGAAAAAAAAAATATATATATATATATATATATATTATGCGTATATCAATTACTTACAGTATTTTTAACTTGTAAAGTAAGCTTTCTTAAAGCTAGAATTAGGCAGTTCTTCCCCACCCTTATGGAAGGTTTGGGAAACATATGCTTTATATTACAGAAAAGAGAGAGGTATCTTAACCGGGTTAAATTGTTCAGTAGTCGAGCGACCCCACGGACGTGATTCCAGAGCTCAAATTTCTTGAATCTTGCCGACTTGGATAATCGTCACAACCATTGTTGGAAAGCCTCTGGATAGAGACCGAGTTGAGAAGCTCCAAGCCTCGTTTGCCCATCTGCTGCATTTCTTGCGGCGAAAGTATTTTGATACACCACACGCTATTCACGAACTCCCTGGTACGAAAGATAGCCAAAGAAGCAAGAACAAGTTTATTAAGACAGCAGCCGAAGAAGGAATTTGTAAAAGTTTACTTTCCGAAATGTTCAGTAAACGATTCTAAATGGTCCACTAAAGAATCTTATGCATGGAAGTATAAGCATGAGATCCTGGATGAATGCGTCTTTCTATCCGAAAAACGGTGTTAGACACATATTTAGACATATATCTATCCATGACTTGTCCCTATTTGCAGCAAGAACCACCTGGAACGGTCATCAAATTTTTTAAAAACAGAACCTCGGAAGCGTGGGAGTCTGGATTGTGTAACATGTTGGACACTTTAATCTTCTAGTGGCAAAGCGTCCGAAAACCAAAGTCAAGAAGGATTTTTCAGAGTTTGTATAAGCTTGAAACCTAACAAAATTAAATGGATAAAGGAACGGGAACTCACGGCCAGGGGCCATCCCCGAGGAGAAGAACATCATTCTCCCGGTCAACGAATACAAGCTGCCAGCCTGATCTCAGAGGGTCCTCCAACTCGCCTTCAAGGCCAAACATACGAGCGAGCTCACCGCGCAGCTCATTGTAGCTGCTGAATTTCGTGATATCCAATGACCTCCCGAAGGACCCTGATTTGTAAACCTGTAGACAACCATGATTATTTATTAAGAAGACATGATACATTGAAATGCTCCGTATCACACTATATTAAACAGAAACGTAATTACTTGCTGAACCTCAGAAACAGCAATAATGCTATAGAAAATAAAAGTGAAAAACCAGGCCATGAATTTGGGATCCAAAAACAACTCACCTTAACAAAGGTTCTGTTTGGGTTGTTTCCTTGGCCTGCATTTTCCGGAGACTGTAGGAAACCCGATTCATCAATGCAACTGGAAGGTGTTATTGCAGGATTGAGTGAAAAATCGGTCCCTGTAGTACTCATATAGCTGGAAGAAGGAAACGGTAAAGTAGGGGAGTCGCCTTCGCTGCTGACTCCCCTAAGGTTCGACATCCCATTCTGCATTAGAAGAGACGAGGGTTCTATATTGACACCGAATAAAAGATGGCTTTGTGGATCGGTATTTCCTTCTTGGTCAATCGTGCACTCCCTGCCAGGAAAGGGCGGCAGAGAAACAGAATTCGGGGAAATATTAGTCTGCGGTGGCCCCAGTTGTTCAACCTGAGGCAGAACACACTGAGAAGGTCCTGAAGAAATAAGCGGTTCGACTGCAGCTCGCTTTGACGGCCAGACTCCAGAAGACAGATTGCTCCTTGGCAGGTTGAGCAGGTGGGACGCTTCATCAGGTGATGAAAATGAACCCAAGATACTGTGCAAGGGAGAGACGATACTACTGGTCACAGCAGTCCCGTTTGAATCAGAAAAACTTTGCTGTTGGCACATTGAAGAGATGCCTTGCAAAGATGGCGATTGTGATTGAGAAGCTGAAGAATAGTGAGACATTGGAGAGACGGCATTTGGAATCTGCTGTTGATCAACCAGCTGCTGCTGCTGCTGTTGTTGCTGCTGCGACGGCTGTGGCGGCTGCTGCTGCTGCTGCTGTTGCTGCTGACTATTAAAAGAGTGCTGATGCTGCAATTGTTGCTGAAGAAGGTGTGACGGTGTTTGGGGTTGCGCCTGTGGCGAATGCTGGTTTTCCGGTACACCTTGAAGAAACGCTTGTTGATTTTGAGATTGTTGCAACATCTGGGGCTGCATCAAGGAAGCAGACCTGCTAGGGAGATTTGGGGTTTGTTGGAACTGCAGAAGGGATGTGGGTACTGGTTTTGAAGGATCCACCACCCTCATTTCTTGGAGGGCAGCAGCAGCCATAACTTGGTACACGTCGGGTTGCAGACCAAGCATGGAAGCATCGACCCTCGGCTGCATCCACGGTGAGACCCCAATTCCCTGAAAATTCATAGCTTGAAGTCCACGGTCTCCATAATCTCCTCGAAGCCACATAAGTGGAGAGTTCATGCCAAGATCATCTTCCTTGATACCTAAGAATAAACGAAGAATATTTTTGACATTATATAAACCAGTATTTGCAAAACACAGCAGCATCCAAAAAGGCAGCAGACATGCACACCGTGGAAAGCAGGTAAGCCAGGTGGCCAAGGTCTCTTAAGCCTGAGAGGGAATGGTGAAGGGTACATGGGGAATGTCGTTAACGGTTCTATCTCCCACAGGGAAACTCTGGGCTGCCTATCCCCAGCTGTGGATTCATCCCAGCCCACCTGCATTAGGAAATTTGACGTGTCAGTGTTTCAGGAGAAACATCAAGCGACTTTCCTGAAGGAACTTGACCAGAAAAGAAAAGTTAATTCCATCATGCAACATAGAACCCAAAAAAAAAAAAAAAAAAAAAGGGAACCGAGTGCTCTAAAGCAAACCTTTACTGAGCGCCAATGTGAATTAGGCCACCGAACAGGATCTAGGTCGCCTATGCCAGTTATTGTGCCCATGTAACTGGATCAAAGACAATTGTCAGATATCAAATTCTACATTTTGCAAATCAAGGGAAAAAAAGGACGATAGCAGGCTGAGGGATCACGATTTAAAACATCCTAATAAGAAAGTGTAAATTTGGGCATCTGTCTTATGAGTCACATCAGCTGTATTATTATAATGCATGAACTATCAACTCCGGCCGATAAGTATTTTTAAAATATGCTGAAAACATTTGAGCATAAACAAAGGAAAAAAAAAATACGGAACAAGATCAGAACTGTAGACAGTGCATACTGCTGCGATGGAGAAATACCATCAGTGCGACGGTAACAACAAAAACATTAGGACCTTACCGCCGAACACTTGATTCCTCTGTTTCAAACAGCATTCTAAACCGCATTCCAACGGAGACACGGGTATGATAAACTGCTTTAATGTACTTGGCCAGGGGAATGACAAATTCAGACGGGCTTGCCCTGAATGAAAGGCAACAGGGATTAACTTGAAGTAACAAACCAAACATTTACACCATCACCCACCAGAAGAAAGTCGTACCTAGGGTTATAAAAAATGGTGAAACGACTATTTGTTGCAGCTGCATGAGCAGCGGCAGCAAGAAGCCCCAAGTGCATGCTATCACTCGATAAAACCGATGAAGGCATCACAGTCTGTGGCCTATTCGCTCGTCGGATGCCAAGCAGTAACTGATTTTTTTCATTCCTGATTCGAGAAATTACAATCTATTGTAGTAAGAAGGTAATCGAAAATTCCAGCAAAAGAAAAGGTCATGGAAAAAGGCAAAAAACGAATTGATAAATAGAGCTTAAAATATTCATCTTGTTAGATTGATGCAAGCACAAAAATTACTGCACGGCAGCTATGAATAAAGCAAAAACGTTAGCAACAAATCAACAGCCTACCAGATGAAAAGCACCGAGTCCCCGGCAACAAGTCTCTTAGCACTAACAAAAACACTCCATCCAGTTGTAAGGAGGTGCCTTTTGGGCTGGCCTGTAAAATAGAAAAATGACTATTATCAATCTACATGGTGAAATGAAGCTACTGCTGAGTATAAGTTTTTGCTGAGTACAACACTACAATAATTTACATTTAGAAAACATAGATTTAAGGTTTCTGAATTTGAAAGAGAACTCCAATTTCCACTTTCTTTTCCAGACTATGAATACAAACCAAAATATTTCTTGAAAAATAAACATTTTTCACTAAGGTTTTGAACAGAAAAGAAAACTTTACCACGAAAGATATGTCTAAATTTCCATTCATTATCATGCAGGTCCCTTGCGATTAACTCTTGTGCCGGTGGCTGTTGGGAGAAGTCCTGCAGGTAAAAGTGGAATGCAAAAAACCAGAAAGAGATTCAGAATCAAAGGCTCGTTGTTCTTTTAACTAATTAATTAATTAATTTTATTTTTCATTGCTTCAACATGAACCAAATTTTTGCGTCACTCAAACATAAGGTTTTCACATGGAAACTATCAAAGTCGAAAGTTTTAACTTAAAGAAGACGACTTCATACATGTGTTTACCAGTTCATCATGTTAAACTTATAAAGTCTTATTTGTCTATGTATCAGTTTAGTTCCGTGCACGAAAATCAGAGGATAAAATGGCCATGCATATAAAAAGTATGCACATGCTTCTTAGAATAAAAGTGTCCCACGTGTCCCATTATTTACATTATTTCTTCAAGTGTCCCACAAATTATAGGAGACAACTTAAAAAAATGATGGGCCACACTCCTTGATATAAAGGAAAGAAAAATTTTGAAGCAAAGAAAAAAATAATAATAAAAAGGGAGAAAAAGAACTACCAAGGGAGGAAACACTTTTTCGGCTGCCCGGCGAGGAACAGAGAATCCTCCATGAGTACTTGTGTCACTTGCCGTCAAGGTTTTACAAAAGTAATTTGTCGGCTGCTTGCTGGGAGTTCCCAACTCGGCTGGAAGGTAGGCCTCCTTTTGTTCTTGCTGCACGTTGAGGACATGAAAAGAGATAAGAAAATAGTAAAGCGAAAAGATACAATGGACGATAGAGACATTGCAGTTTACCGGACTTAGCGGTTGCAAGGTCATCTGCGCATATACTTCGTCTGTCTCAACATCTGCCTGAAGATGATAAATTTGAGACTTAGAACCCAACTTAGACGAAAAAGCATAAACTAGCCAAACTAAACAAGCTTACATGCATTGTCACATTATGAAGTTGACAAATGAGCTGTGGAGGTAAGCTCGGGTAGTTAGGGATATGGGCGTCCACTTCCTTGTTTGTTGACGCAGCAACCTACATACGTAACAGCATCAAAACATGTTTTGTTAAAAATCAAACCGTACAAGTGATAATACTAAATCTCTTCCAAAATTTCTCTTTTTATTTCCTTCTTAAAGATTACTTATCCTCTGGAGAAAAAACAAACAAGGCCAAGAACGTATATTAATGTAAGTTTTTTTTTTTATAAATATTTTAATGAAAGTTTATGCTTAAACTAAAGACATTTAGCACAAGCATGAAGTGACTGATTGTTACATCATTTCCCATGCAAAATGATAAAGAGGGCAAGACAAAAACTGCCCTAGGAAAGGAAAGGCGTCAATAATCACTTGAAACACATACATCCTGATCCATCAGCTGTCATGACGCTGGTCCAAAGTGTGAAAAACAACTTCACACGCATAGAATAATAATTCAAAGTTCTAAAACTTCCATGGAAAGACTACAATAAGCAAAAGGGCATGCAAAAAGATAGATAAAACAAAGAAAAAGGTTAAGAGAAAGTGTTTGGTATTGCTTTTGGAAATGTTTCCTCACATATGTGGAGGCGTGAAGACAAAAACGTTTTCTAAATCGCGTTTTAATAGCCAATGCTTTGTAAACAGAAACGAAAACAGAAAATGGTGAGAATCGTTTTTGTTTTCTCATTTCTGTTTTCATTTTCTAAAAGCTGTAATTTGACACATGTTTTGAGAAACATACCAAACCAATTGCTCTAAAAACACAACCAAACATAATTTCAAAACTGATCTTAGCATCATATTCCTAAATAAATTCTCATTTTTCTGAGCCAAAAAAAAAAAATCTCATTTCTACTTTCACACCCATTAAAAAATAATTTCCAAAACGCTACCAAACATTTTCTTTTACAGAAACTCAAGAATCAGAAGAGTTTAAGTTTTTCATAAGTAGATTGATCACTTCATATGAAATAAGATTTCCTTGACCCCAAAATTCGAAGAAAAACTAATCTTATAATCCCCTTTTCTATTTCTCTGGAAACACAAATATTATTTCAAACGACACATGATCTGCATCAAAATCCATTTCTGGAAAAAAGTAGAAATTAATACCCAAAAAAAAAAAAATGTTTTCAAAATACTAACCTGTTCACTATGGCCTTGTGGAAAGTAAACAACACGGCTTCCCACAGCAGGCAGGGAAACAAGAGGACCCGCACAGGCGTGCCAAAGCTCAGAATTCAAAACTCTCTTCTCCCCTGCAAAATTAAATATTTGAAAATCATAAATTCCCACTCAAAACAATTAAACACTTAAAATTAGTTTAGACATGATGAAAGACAAGCTCATATATCATTGAAAGATCTTGACAAGAGCAAAAAAGTAAAAATATTAAAAAAAGAAAAGAAAAAAAAAATCTATGTATAGGAAAAAACCAAACTTTCCAGCAAGATGCAGCCAAATTAAAGCCACTGCTTGCTGTGAAAAATGGAAGAAACTGAAAATCTTAAATCATCCAATAGTAATAAGATTGGTTGTGCATAAATCCAAAAAAAAAAAAAAGTGAACAAGTTTAAGAAAACTCATCACAGACCAAAAAAAAGTAATAATCGAAGTGAATTAAATTATTAGCTAACTTGGGTCATCAAGAGATTAATTAATTCAATTCCTAAAACACTAACTCAACTTCTAACTCCAATTGAAAAGTATTGAAAAAAAAAAAAAAAAGGTTGAATCATACAAGAGAACTCTAAGCATACCTTCTTGGGGCTGAGGGCTAAAACCAACTGAAGAGAGCCTCATTTCAGAAGAAATTTTAAACAACTACTTGGGATGTCAATTATATCCCCCCCCAAAAAAAAAAAAAAGAAAAAAAAAAAAGCTAGTTTTGATCACAAAAAACAAGCCACAAAATTCACCCAAACCCCCGAGTAATCTTCTTTTTCTTCACTTCACAACAAGACCATGTCTTTTCTTATCTTTTCCTTTCTTTTCCTTCACCAACCAAAACCCACTAAAATCCCAACACAGTCCAGCCCATGCACCAGCGTACCTCTGCTAAATAACGTGGTCTGAAACTGAAAACATTTGTTCAGACACACACACACACACACACACAAAAACCGACAAAAACCTAGTTCCTTAAAAACTTCAACCACAACTGGTTTCACTGCAGAACAGGATTGATTTCAGCCTCATCCGCTTGTGATCAAGAACTAATCCCAATCTCCAACAATAACAAGAAATCCCAGAACCAACATTTCAGCCTTTTTTTTTTTTTTTAACTGCTGCGAAAACCCAGCAAAACCAACTTCAGAAAACGCCTCAGATCTTCCGCCTCAGAACGCCCACGGATTGAAGGAACCAGATCTCGGTGACAGAGTAAAAACCCAGAAAGGAAAAACAAAAAAAGAAAAAAAAAAGAACAGAGAAAAAGGGGAGATTATTGCTGTTCTAAGTGCTCACAGAAGAGGCCTTTTTTTTTCTCGGGAAAATCTTTTAGGCGGGACGTCATGATTACTTCTGCGCAAAAACACTAGTTACCCAGAATATTATTGTGCACAATGAAAGAGAAAAACCAAAAAAAAAAAAAAACACACAAAAGTATGGGTTTTTGTTTGTGTTTCTGGGTTTTTTTCCTTCTTTCCTACCAGTAATGGAAATGGAGAACTGAGAGGCTTTTGCTTGCTGTTTCTCTCTCTAAGACTCTCTCTCTCTCTGTAGAGTTCTAAGTGGTAGCAGTAGTGGTGGCGGTGAGGTACTACTACTACTGTTCTAGTTCTTACTTCGTGTTGGCTTTGCTAATACTATGGCTTTACCCTCTCTCTCTCCTCTCTCTATATTTCTCTCTCTGCTCCAATCAATCAATACACAACCGCCATTATTTTTCGCTCTCTTTTATATATACCAAGGAAAAAAAAAGAGTAAAAGAACACCACTTTATAGAGAGAGAGAGAGAGCATGTCAGATTTTTTGAGAGAGAAGGTTTTGTAAATAGTTTTGCTTTTTTCCTTTATTTTTTTTTCAAAAATAATTTTTTGAACAACTTTTCTTGAGAGTTGTTTTCATACAATCTAGGAAGGGGAAGAAATTGGCCCTGGTTGGATCCAAGTTTTTGCAGAACTGCCCCTTTTATATATGTGTGGGTATATATATTATAATAATATATATGTTAATATGTTATATGTTTATGTATCATAAAAAATATTAAAATATCAATTATATTATCAACTTTTATCTTCAAACGGAGTATTTAAAATATTATCATATAAATTAATTCTATTTATTAATAAAACGATAATAGTTTATTGTCACGTGATTTGATATTCAAAAATTTGAATTATAATTGATATTTTAAATACTAGTTTTGTGTTATATAAGATTATCTTAAATTTTTTTTATAAAATTTTGGAAGAGAGAAAATTTTGATAATTAACAATTATTATCATTTTATAAAATGGACATGAATAATGTTAAAACAAGTTTGAAAATTTGACATGCATGGAATGATTAGTTGGCACTATAGAGAAAAAGTATGGTGATAGCAATGTATGCAACTTTGCAAGTTGGTACTCAATCCTACTCATGCATGTTAAGATGGGCCAACACATAGTCCATATTCAACAATTTCACAATTTACTCATTTTTTTCTCCATCCAAACCCAACTCTTTTTTTTTTTTTTTTTTTTTTTTTTAAACCTTTAGGGCAAATGGAAACCTATGACTCATGAACTAGTGAGCTAGTTTTTAAAAAGAATCGCATAGGGTTCTATACATGACCCCAACCAATGGTATTTCAACCCATAGTATTTTAGCCGATAAGAAATCACTCATTAGGGTGCTGATTTAAAATAAAAATAAAAATAAAAAATAAAAATCGATCGCAGTGGGTAAAATATAACGTGTATTTACGTCAAAATTGATTCGAGAATCTGAATTTGAGTTAGGGTCCGTTTGGTGTTTGGGTTTGAGTTAAGTTTTTTAAGTTTAAATAGTAAATTTTGTTGACTTTTCAGAAAAGACAAAAAAAAATTTCAGAAAAAGATAAAAACTTTTGAAGAAAAAAACAAAAATTATCTTGAAAAACTTGGTTTGAGCTATAACACCAAACAAGCTCTTAATGTTTTTGAAAGAAAGACGGGTGGACAAGTAAGTTTAATATATGGCAAGAATTGGAAATCTATATATATATATATATATATATAGTTTTTTGGACTTTTAAACCTTTCCTGTTCTTGACATGATCATTGCTTTAGAATTGACAAAGAAATTAGAGGAAAGAACAGCAAAAGGATGATCTTAAAAATGAAATAAAATGCGTGGATGAGATATTTCATTATTAAAAGGGATAGGTGATAAAATAGCTAGGAAGATTATTTTTATTTTTATTTTTATTTTATTTTTATTAGATTTAGGTCCATCCAATCCTTGGTTGTACTATGTGGGATGACCCTATTAGACATATTCAGCTCATAGTGTTCCATCTCATTTAAACCAAAAGGAGTAGGGGGATTCCCAAACCTAACATGGGACCATACTACATGTTTCATTTTTTCAGTATCTTCCATAACACCCACATTGCATCAAAGTTCCCCCCCCCCCCCCCCCCCCCCCCCCTTCTTCCTTTGTTTTTATTTCATTGTCATGTGGTACAAAAATTGATCTTGATCTTGTTCTTGTTCTTGTTCTTGTGTGATCACCAAATATTAAGATATACACACATATATAGATATATATGTCTATATATATACTGTAAAGTTTATTGTTTTGTTTGGGATCAAATTATAACTTGGGACCTTCGTAGTCTTCTGAATGTTCCTATATAAACCTAGTAGTATTGTTTTATATATACACAATTATTTATAATTTTAAAGCTATTTATCTTGGAATTTTTATTAATTAAAGAAAATTTGTATTGTTCATCCAGTAAGTTTTTCCTCAAATCAATGCCTTTGTTTTGTCGGCGGCACCTAACAGAACGAAAAAGGATCTAAGCCAATTTTATGCAAAAGATTGGTTCAGTAAATGTCCTAACGCCACATAGTACATAATCCAGCAAAAATTTTAAAGTTAAGTAATAAAGTATCGAATCTTGAATTCATCATTAAAAAAAATTAAAAATTAAAAAACACCCAAACTGCCACACACCAATCCGTTAGTGGTGGCAGAACTTCGAGTTTAAGGTCTGGAATCTGAAGACACATGTGCTTGTCGAGCTAATTAGTAATTTCTCTCGTAAAATGTATGATTGATAATCATGTACTAAGATGGAAATTAGAAGCAGAAGTTTCTCACACACAATTAATTTTGTTTTATTTTTTATTTTCTAATTTGATTTACAAAATTACTTTTTGGTGAATAAAAGAATCTAGGAGTAATCCCATTATTTTCAGGCTTTTAACCGCACAGGTAGGAATCCCTTTTCTTATATATGGCAGAAATAAGGCCACAGAAATTGAATCCGGGTGGACGCAAAGGAGAAGCTAATAAAGGTATCCACCCTTGCTAACCCATCCACTCCTATGGATGTAATTTACAATATTACTTGGTGTTTGAAATTAATGACGTGCAATGTGTACATAGAATACAAGAAATAATCCAATCTTATACAAAAATTCCACTAGCGGGTATTTTTAAAGTCCTTTTAAAATGTAATTATAAATATAATTTTACGGTAATCTTACTATTATTTTAACAAAAGTTTGGAGTTGAAATCCGTACCTCCAATTTCAAATAATAATAAATAATAAAAATAAAAATAATAACTTTTGAAGCATGCCGCTAACTAATTGCAGAAGCCAAAGCTAATAAATGTGCTTATAATTAAGCATAAGGAAAGTCAGCCGACCTCTAATCAATGACTGAAAAAAATCATTCAACTATCCACACAATGTGCTGTCAGAAAGCATAACTGTTGTGCAATAATATCGCCGAATAAATATGTGTATATATATATTTGTATAAATGTCTTCCTTTACAATTTCAACATGTAAAGATAAGATAAATAGGTATGCACATGTATATATGTATAATCCAAACACATATAATTATAACTTGGCACTAATGTTGTAATAACTATTAATAGTTTAATAGCACATTGTCGTAAATGCCAATTAAACAATGATATAACACAAGAATGCATGCAATGTTATTTTATATACAAATGTCAACGATAGTGTTACATTTAATATATATATATATATATATTTACATGTAATATGTAACAATCTAGAGTAATTATTTCCAATTCAACTTCAGAGCAAAAAAATTATTTCCAATTCAACTCTTAACAACTCATTTTTCGGTACACGTATAGGGGTCTCAGTTCCCTACTTTAGAGGCCAATTTTTGTATGCCAAATTGTTTATACTTATGTGGTTCACCAAAGGAGTCCCTTGGTTAAAGAATAACGTTTTTCCCACTCCAACTTTTCATACATAGATTTTTCAAGATACTACTTACATAACACGCGTTTTGTACGTACGTAATAAACAAACAAAGCAAGTAATGGCGGGTATTGGAACCACCACGTGATGATCACTAAAATATGAACAAAAAGAGTATATTCGCTCTTTTATATATAGATATAGATAAAAATGTATATATATATATATATATAAAGTCTCATATAAATCATACAACTACACTGATTCAATATTGTAATCTAACTTCGATGGCATGTAATACTTTCTTTTTGCTTTTTTATCGATGGCATGTAATGCTGAGACCATTAATGTATAACATTTTTCTTTGATACGTGTTGTTTGTATTAACAACTTCAAATAAAATCGTATTATATATAAAAATTAATTTTAAATCAACTAGTTGTCATATATGCTAATATCATTCATCTCATTGTTTCTCAATGGTGGTGGATAGCTCCAGATTTTTGTAGTGCCATTGTTATGAGGGGAGTGTTCCTTCTAATAGATTCTCTTAGTGGAATAAATTTGAATACTTTTTTTTCCTTGGTTTTTCCATTGGGTTTTATTTGGAAGGTTTTAACAAGGCTTAAACGAAAGGTCTTTGGCATAGAAAAAAATATTTGCTTGATCTACTGCAAAATGTTTCAAGTTTTTTAACTACACCCAGTCTTTTTGCTCTTTTAGTTGTATTATTTGTTTTCGGATTTGTAGCCTTTTCAAGCCAATATTTTGTAATTCTATACTTTCTTTTTTTTTTAATAATATTTGCAATGAGGAATTGATAAAAGATTGATCACGAAGTGAATGTCAACTTAGTTATAATGTACTTTATGATTTTAATATGATCAGTTATCATATCTCATTATTTATAAAAAGAAAAAAATATATATTACATATATCTAAATAAAAAAAATTATATTCATCAGATGGATAGCCGGGAGTATTCATATATATGTCATATACGTGTTAGGTATCTGCTTAGAAATTAACAACAAAATATTGACAAAATAAAAAGAAAAAGAAAATAAACTAGGTGCGGCATGGGAAAAAGACTAAGAGATTAATTAAAGTATTGATAACGGTATTTCCAAACACTATCTATCTATCACCTCAAGCATGGGAAAATATAGTATTTTAATTAATAGGGATTTTTTTGGTAAAAAATTAATAAATAGGAATTATAACCTAGTCCAAACACGTACAACTTTATATTAAAATTAAAAAGAAAAAAAAAAGTAATGATCGCGTGAGACAGCTCAACCTCGACGAATGAAAATAGTTTTAGCTCCTTATCATCAGCTAGTACTTCACTACTGTTACTAACAGTAAAAATTATTTTTCAACCATTTCTTTACCTTTTCTGTTTTCCCTTTCTTCGCGTGTATGCAAGCACACACGTTTATGACTATATGAGTTTACAAAAACACACATTGCCTACCACGAATATTACATCACCAAATATGATGAGTAAAAAATTATAAGTTTAAGTGTTAAGTAGTCTTTTTGAGGTCTTAAATATGAAATTTTATTTTTTACCAACTTAATACTTGATAGATAGTGATTGAGATTATGCTCCCACATATCTTTATCGTTAGTATATTTAATGAGATTGTGGTAACGGGTTTCTTATTGAGAGTTAGGGTCGGTTCATACAACTTTTAACAAATATTCTTATCAGTGTTTGACGAGTCCTTTAATAAGATTCAAAAATAATATGTTAACATTGATTTTCTCCTTCCCAGATTCCCTTTTTTAACGAAAAAAAAAAAGAATATATATTCAAGCGTTTTGGTTTGTAGATTTGTAATTAATACTTGCATGAAAAACAATATGGACAGATTATACACACACACACACACACACACACGCGCATGGTTATCATCCAAAAGAACTTATATACAAGAAAGATTTAGGGGTCTCGACTTGCGTGTATATATTTATGTGTATGTATAAATACATATGTGTATAAACATATTGTATGTCTGATAGGATGATCACTAGCTGGCTAGGGGAATAAGCAGGCAGGTTCCAAGGTGTTGTCATCGGTGGACATAAAAGTGTAAACACTTTACAATAAAACAAAACCCAATTTGTTATATCGTCTACATGTGTGTGTGTGTGTGTGTGTGTGTGTATATATAAAATATAATGCATTTGGCCTGATTGGTGTGGCAGAAGAGCAATTTGCTTTTGTCCAAATTGATGAACACGATGCCTGAATCCTCCTCGTACGTCATATTTGGACTGACAAAGTCTCACGTCAACATATTATATTTTCTATTTAAATTCATTCTGTACAAGTACGTACATATATACACTTAGGTACATATTTAGAAAGTGATTGAATTTCAGGTGATTTAACGTTTAATTTGTGCTAGCCACGACCAAATGTGATAGTGGATTTTGATTTTTTAAAAAAAATTATGTGTAATAGTTTAAAGGTTATTAATTATCGAAAATCTAAAGTAAGTCTATGTTTGTTTGGTATTTAAGTTTAATTTGAATTAAATTATATATTTTTTATCTAAAAAAATTAATAAAATTTATAATTAGTTAGTTTTTAAAAAATCAACTAATTTCAAGTTAAAAATTTCATCTCCAACTAACTTATCAAATAAAGGCTAAAAATTCTTATCATCTTAGCAAACTCTTGTAATAGCAATGAGGGAAGAGAAGACACCACAAACCCCTTATTTGCGTTAAAAAAAAAAAATTTAAAATGCACTAGTAGCTATAAAATTGTTTGACCGCTGATGAACAATAAATAAAACAATTTTGTAGCTACATATTAATCACTCAACAAATTATAATGAGCGTGTTATTACAAAAGCTTATGAAACTTTATGCTACAGTAATGAATGGCTTATGAAACTTTATGCTACAGTTATAAATAACCGTAAAAAAAAAAAAATTAGCCATATAGTTATTTGATGTGGTAAAAAAAATCCGGATTTGTTGACTTGCCTTCCATCTAAGTAACGGACTTCAAGTCTTGAGCTGTCTTTGGTCTAACTAACCTTTTCCAAGCTTCATGAATGTTTGCCCTCATCATATTCTTTGAACGTGATATGCCTTCAGCTCCTTTTCGAACTTATTCCATATCATTAAATGCACAAGAAATGCTCTATTATTTATTTTTTTCTCTCACAATTAAAACTCTTAAAGAATGATTCTCAACAAGATCATTTAAATTCAAATTATTTTCGATCCAGATATCCTGATTACCAATTCTAGATCTCATCCATGTTCCTGGCGCCAAATACACTTTATCTTGTTTTCAAATTTTGAGCACACAAAAATCACTATGTGTTAGTTAAAAAGCTTATCAGATCCAAGTGTGAATAAAATTTGAAAATCTGTTCATGTTCAAATAGATAATCACGAAATATACTAAAAATTAATCTTAAATGAATCTTGACATATAAATTAAGCATTTTTCAAATGATGTGCTTATTCTGGCACTTCGTTTTAAACCTATTTTTCAAACTTTTTTTTATAATATTTTCTCTTAGTAAAATTTAAAATTACTATTTCAATTGTGTATTTGAATTTATGGTCCAAACAAAACTTTAAACATTTTGAACACATAAATCAAATTTAAATAAAAGTTCAACTGATCAAATTTGGTCAAGTTTCAAATTCGATCCTCTATAATACGATAATTACAAGATTAATAAATTAAATAAATTTGATTATTAAATTTAATAAAATATGAATTCAAACACTTAAAATAATCATTTAAAAATCTTTAAAATAGTTAATTAATTTTTTTTAACCACGTGACATGTAAAATTGTTTCCAATTCTAAATCTAATACTAAAAATTTGATAAAATACATTAAACAACAATATATATTACCGATAAATTAAAAATACAATTTTCATCATTAGTTTTCATAATTTTGAAAAAACTCTCTATAATTAGAGAGAAAAAGATGAAAAAAAAAAATGGAGTGCCACGCATGAATCACGTGGGGGAGGTCCCAAGGCGTGCGTGTAAAAACAATATATATATATATATAAATAAAATAAAATTAGAAAAAAAAAAAAAAAAAAAGGAATCTAAAGACGGTAGACTGGACTGGAGTCACTGGAAATATGATGATGGCGTGATACTGTGGCAAAAGAGTACGAATTCCCTCTCTTTCTATTTTTATTATTTTATTATTTTCCTGAAAGAAAAAAAAAGCAAAAAAAGAAATAAATCAGAGGACAGTTTTAGGGGGTTGTGGGACCCACCGGAATGGAGGGGGGAGTTTATTTTTATTGGATGGGACGTGACGTGAACCACTGAGACGCTTTCCCATTGGTCCCTTTCAACTGTACGGCTCTACGAACGCCACTACGCAATTACAAAAAATTATAAAAAAACAAAACAAAATAAAACGAGCGTTAATTTATGAATGCGGGCAACGCCGAACACCGACGTAAATCTTAGGGGGTGTTTGGTGTATAAGTTTAGTTTGAGTTGAGTTGAGATTTTTAAGTTTAAATAGTAATTTTTATTGACTTTTTCAGAAACGATAAAATTTTTTTTCAGAAAAGACAAAAAACATGATGAAAAAAGTACAGTTTAGTTTAAAATGAGTAAAGATACCAAACAGATCCTTAAATTTTAAGCTCCTGTCGGTTAAACAATTTGAGTTGAAATTTTTAAGTTTAAATTGGTTGATTTTTTAAAAATTAATTATTATTTTTTATTAAATTTTTAAAAAAAGATAAAAATTAAAAAGAAAAATTTAAGTTTAAAATATTTTACCAAACGAAAATTAAAGTTTGACAAATCAACTCCAATAACTCAATTCAAACTTTTTTTTTGTCTTTTTCCCAAAAAGTTTTTGTTTTTTCTCAAAAAATTTTTTATCTTTTCTAAAAATTCAAAAAAATTTACTATTAAAACTTAAAAATCTCAACTCAAACTACTCCACCAAACGGATAGTAAATATCAATTAGATATATCATATTCTTGTTAATAAATATAATTAATTAATATGATAATATTTTAAATATTTATTAATAAAAAAAATAATTTATATATTAAATAAGTTAATATTTAAATAATGAGATCAAATGTAATATCAATAATATTTTTTTCATTTAGAAATGACGTCTGAATTATATATTATATTTCATTTTAATCTCTAATTTTTAATTACAATTGGATCACCTCCACCACTAATTTGTAAATAATTTAATATATTATGATCATATGAGCTTAAATTTGTTTGTAAAGTCACAATTAAGTATTTTTATTTAGAAGAAGAATTTACCTCACTCAAAGATATTTTAAAAGTAAACTGTAATTTAATAAGAGATATATAACCTCGTAGAGTTATTTTAGAGATATAATTTTCTTTTAAAAATATTAAATTATGTTTTTATTCGTAAGTAAATCTGTAAATTGTGTTTTTATTCGTAAGTAAATCTTACAGATCTGAACATATTTAATTTTTATTTAATTTTTTTATAATATATTGATATAAGGATCATTTTGTTAAAATAAAAAGATTCGAGATAACGTGATGTGTAAAATTAAAAATTAAGTGAAACCTTAAAACTGGAACTATATTTTAACAATAATTTGTGAAAAAAAAAAAAAAGTACTCACTTCTTTTAATTTTATTTGTTTTTATTGAATAGGTGGCAGAACTGTAAATTACCCAACTTGACAGCGAGATATGACCGTCTTCTTTACTAACACAAACTGGATTATTTTTTGTTTTAACATTTTTATTCACTACTGTCTCCATCTTGCTGTCCCTCTTCCATTTTCTTCTTCTTGTTTTTAATTTTTCCATTTTTTTAAAAGGAATTTTTTCCTTTTTCATGTCGGTGAGTTTTTTAGTTTTTTATGCTTTGTTTGGTAATAAAATTTAACTCTAATTAAACTGTATTTTTTTATATCAATTTTTATCTTTTTTTAAAAAGTCAACAAAATTTATAACTATTTTTTAAAAAGTCAACTTAATTCAAATTTGAAAATTTCAACTTAACTCAAACTCAACTCATTCACCAAACGGACACTTAGTTTTTTCAAGTAAATGATTTAGCATGGCAATAGCATTTTAAAATTAGAAAATGATTTTTTTTCCCCTAATGTTAGGACCCATTTAGATAATAGGTTATGGCTTTGGAGTTTTGGAGTGGATATTTTAGAAATGTGTGTTTGATTGAAACATGAATTGAAAATAAACCGTGATATTTGAATAGTATAAAAATATGAAATATGTTCAGGTTTTAATGACAATATGGATCTTATTTTATTTTACTTGTCGTTAGAAATGTTTAACATGAAAAGGTCATCTCATCTTAACTTAAAGTAGAAAACAATTGTAGACTTTTGAAATTTCATGGAAGTGGAAAAAGAGAATGAGAAAATGCATTATAACTGAAGTAAGACTGTTTGAAAACTGATCTAAAAAATAGAGGTTGGAATCAGTTGTCGAAACAACGCCTTATTCTGATTTCGCCATTCCTTGCAACTTACCAGAAATAGCTAAAGATTACAAGATCAATCTACAATCTGATGGCCATACCAGTTCAATTAAAATCTCTTTTAAAAAATTTTATTTAGCTATCATTAGTATACAAATAACGTTATGCATCTTCATGTAAAATATTACATGTTTGAAAATATTACAACAAATAATAAATATCAACCAAGAAATATAACAAATTGATATTATACAACAAAAAGTAAATATTGTTTTTAACTTTTAAAAAAATGGAGCATTCTTCTTATATTTTCTTCTTTTTTATTTCTTTTTTCTTCGTTGGCTATGCTCTATAATCTTTCTTTTTCCAAATAAGCTTTGTAATTGAATAAGCTGGCAATTCTTTTCACCTTTTAAAAACATTATTTTTTGTCACTTTCTTGGAAACCGAATAAAAAAGCCTTTGAAGTATCCTTTTTTTTTTTTTTTTTTCTCTAGTTTTCGAATAATTCCAAATCTTAAGTTTTTCTTATTCCTTTTTTTTTTTTTTTTTTCAATCTTGTTTTCAAGATAACTCATCACTTTGCAACTTCTTCGAAGTCTTTGCAATTGTATCTTTGTACTTTGTTGCTCTTAAGTTTATCATATCAAATTAGATTTTTATTAATTTAAACGGTTGATTTTAGAATTAAAATGTTGTTTGTATCAAAATGAATCAATCTCATGATTTACTGATAAATCAATAATCTACTATCAAAATTAATCAATAAATTGATGTAAATTAATCAATGGTCAATAATTGATACAAATAAAAAGTACGAACATTTATAAAATAAAATATTTGTACTTTTTATTTGTGACTTTGCTAGCTTCTCTCCTTCGTCACCTGAGCCTCTCCTTAGGTCTCGCTCTAGTTTCGATTGTTAAAGCATTTGTTTGATGATGGCAGGGTAGATCTCGGATGACCGACTGAGAGAAACTAGTATAAAGAACCCGTTTCCTTGCCATACCTAGGGACAGGGGTTCCTGCCTGTGAGACTGAAAACCTGAAAATGATGGGGTCACCCCAAATCCTTTTTATTCACAAAAAAAAAAAACATTTATAAAATAAAATGTTAGTAAGCATTATTTTTACACAATCTAGTTTTTTTTTTTTAAATTTTTATTTTGTACGGTATGTTGGAAGTTAAAGGACTTTAAAAAAAAAAAAAAAAAATTTCCCCTCCTGTTTCCTATAACTAGACCAATGGAAAGACTGATATGGCACTAATTATAAGAAATTAAACCCTAATTCAAGCGAGTAAAATAATAAACATTTTTATTAAAAAATAAAAAGAAACTTTTCCGAAAAAAAAAAAAAATCACTTTTCTTGTTTCCTCCTCCAATAATCACCCCCTCTCGCTCAACCCAACCCCTCTCCCTCCTCGTGGCACCAGCCCCCCTCCCTTGACAAAGGGCGCCGTTTACCCATTTCCTTGCTAGGGCTTTAGTTTCTTTCTCTAGTTCGTCATCATCTTCCTCGCAAACTTTGCAAGAGAAAATCATAACCTAAAAATTAGGAATAATAATAAAATAAAAAAAGAATAGTGTTTTAATAAGCAATATCAAAAATGGAAGGAGGGGGAGTGGAACAATGACGGATAAAATATTAAAGCATTCAATAATACTCATTGGTTGAATTGAGGATCATCAAATCGGTTCCATTCTTGTCCAAGAGGTATAGCAGATAACAATTACTGTGGAAGAGGGCATAGGACATGGCATCCATTCAATTAGCTTAGGTTTGATATTTTTGTTTAGCTCAATTTCTTTAGGGTTTCACCAACGAACAAACTATAGTGACTGTAAAATGAGTTTTTGATCCAAATTTAGAGTGATTATCCAGAGCGTAAATAACTACGTAGTTAGTTTTAAAGATATTTTGGTCTTGGTTCCATGCGAATTAGGGTTTGGTCTTGGAGTTAATCAAGGTGAATTTGTCGAATTAAATTGTGGAAGATGATGATCAAACAGACTTTCAAAATGCCTCATAAAAAATTGTGCATGCTCAAAGAAACCTAATGATGAAAGAGATGATCTTATGCAAATTCGGAGAACGCAAAGGAACCAATAAGGAAATGGGTAAATGGTCATCGCTCGGGGGAGGGGGTTAGCCGTCGGGGGAGACAAGTTGCATAAGTGCCTTTTTTTCTTTTGAAATTTTTTTTAAACCATTTTTTTACTAATAATATTTTTAATCGCTTTAACTAGAGTTTAGTGCTTTTATTTATTTATTTATTTTTTTAATTTTCCTTGTTCGGATTGAAACCATTTTGAGTTTTACATCAATAGACTATGCATGTGAGCCTCATGTGTGCTCTCCTAGATTAATGGAGTTTAGGTGAGAACACTTGATCCTAGTAATGGCCATGTGCCTCTCTCTTCAAGTTAACAAACAACAATTAATTAGGTCCTGGCAATATTTGACATGCTTCCGAGTCAAACCTTATTTTTTTTTTTTTGTAAGAGAAAAAAAAAAAGGATAAGTAGTAAATGGGATATTTAAGTGGACAGCCAAACACACTTCATTTAAAATCAGATATACATTCTAGATTCGTTTGTAATATTAATAGGGAAACGGGTGGACGTTAATATTTTGAGATTTTTGTAAATAACATTGTTGAGATATTTGAGCATATCATAAAACGAGTGGTCCTTGCACATGCACGTAATAAGAAACATTCAAACTAGTTGTCATCATTTTCAATATCGATTTAATAATCATAATATATATATATATATCTGATTTCACTATAAATTGTAAAGTTCGATCTCTCTACACTTCATTCAAAAAACATATGCATATTACTACAAGAATAAAGCCTTTCAGTGACAAGAATAGTCGTTGCCCAAGGCATGCATTTCATCGCTAGAAGTTAAATAGTGACAACTTGTCATCGCTATAAATTTGTCGCTAAAAAATTTTCAGTGATGAGTATGCATGTTGTCGCTAAAAATGTCCATTACAGTGACGACATATCGTCGCCAAAACGAAGAAAATATTGTCGCTGTTTGCCTCAGGGAAATGATAAGAAATAACATGTCATCTATCTTTAGCGATGACTTATTTAAATTATCGTTGCTAAAAATTGAAAAAAACTGACATGGTAGCACCCTTTAGCGACAACGTATTTAAATTGTCATCGCTAAAGATTGGAAAAGTATGACGTGACAAACATATTTAGCGACAACTTACATTAACGTGTCGTCGCTAAACTTTTTTTTATTTTTATTTTTAAATATAATGTAATGTAATATAATATAATATAATATAATTTTAAATTTCATATTAATTTTTTTTACTAATTTGTCATTGATATTTTATTTATTTCATATTTACCGGCTTTACTTTTAATAGTTTTAACTTTTACCTCCAAGATAGTATTTAATTTGAAAAATTAAATACATATAATATTAAGTAACTACGGTACAAACATCCACACAAAACAAAAAAAAAAAAAAAAAGTCGATTAACAATAGATACAGTGAATGTTCAGTAAATATATAATCCAAATTTGTCGGATCCTCTTGTTGTTAATCTTCTTCTTCCTCTAATCGATTTTGAGGCTAGGATGGAGGGACTAGACTCGAGGGGGGAGCTGTATAATTGGACCTAAAGGTCGGATCCATCCGAGAGACATGTGCCGCCAACCGCAAGTTTTCAGCATATTGGTTTGTAATCCATTGTTGTAGCTTTGGCAGAATATGCATGCTAGGCTGCGCAGATGCAAATGATGTCGAAGATGAAGAAGTAGATGCCTTCTTTCCCCGCCCTGCACGTCAAGGTTGGGCCTACTCCTTTTGTATGCCCCTGTCGATATAAATTGTATTAAATAAAACCATGCATGTTTATCAATATTATCACACATAGAATAAATTGTATCAAATAAGTATCTAATAATTTTAACCAAACATAAATATTAAATTTACATTTTCGTACCTTTAGCTTATCAGGAATCTTGGCTCGATCCTCCTCTAGGGTTCACTCCTATAAGTCACAGTATGGTGGAAGATTGTCCCGAGAAGGCCGCATGCAGTCTCGAATATTGAGCTGTAATCGCCAACGGCTTTGTACATCCCGCCCTCATAGTCGAATGTCACCGGTAAAGGGCTCTTTGTGGCCACTTCTTGTATAATCTTAACCCCCTGTCTCGGCCCAACCTCGGTGGACCCGTCGTGCAGGGGGAGTGCTAGTCTCTAGCAATTCAAGCGGAAGAAATATCTTGTCACGAACAAACTGTTCAAGTCTCAATTAGCAAAATTACCTAAATGCTTCAAAGAAAATGGTTGACAACTCAATAAATGCTATCAAAATCATTTTCAGTCATAACTCCAGAATTGTGTGTGTGCGTGTGCTAGGCTTTTTCCTTCTTATACCACAGACCATAATATATTTAACTTTGAAAATCCACCATGTAAAAAAGCCTAAACTCCATTAAACCTCACAGGTATTTTGAGAATATTTTATCGCAAAAGTGGTCACTCATGGAATTGGAAAACAATAATCACTCCAAGCGGGAAGGCAAATTTTAGGACAAGCAATCAGACAAATATTGATATCGATTTTTAATTGTTGATCAATTAATGGGCCGGTGTTAATTAATGAAAATGATATATATGCATGTTAAAATAGAGTACTTTGACTTCTAAATATTTTAATTTTTTTTATTTAGGATTTGCAAATCATGTATAGAAAATAGATGTGATTTGATAGATTGTTTAAAACATATGAAGATGGTGTTGAAGAATTTTTATTATTTACCAAAGCTCACATACAAAACGATAAGATTCCGTGTCCGTGTCAAATTTGTGGTAATCATAGATTTCATTTCATTGATGATGTTAGAGGGCATTTGTGCGCTTATGGGATTATTTATTCTTACTAAACATGGTATTTACATGGCAAAGATTTTTTCGATATTAAATATACATCGACGAGTACTAAAGGTAAAGAGCATATTATTGAGGAAGATGTTGGTGATAATATGTTCAATATGATAAATGATTTGGAAGAAAATTTTGTGCACCTTCCGGAGTTATTTGAGGCAATGATTAATGATGCCGAAACGTCCTTGTATGTCGGGTGTATAAAATATACGAAATTAGGGGTATTGGTTAAATTATGGTATATGAAAGCGTCAGGAGGGTGGATGAATTATAATTTCACGACTCTTTTAGTTGTACGGATTTACAATGATTTAATGTATGCTTTCGTTTGCTTTTTATGTGTTTGGGTACCATGATTTTATAATGATTTAATGATAAATATTTTTTGTTTTTTAACGTGTTTCGGTGCGGAGTTGCTTTAGATTGATTTAAAATGTCGTAAGATCACGAAGAGGAATACTCAACTCAAACTCAAATTGGAAAATTACGACGAACCAACTCACCTAGATTCAATCCCGATGAAGATGGTAAATGAAGAGCAACTCTTATGAGAAGAGTCCACCTTGTTAGGACAAAGGGAGAACGAATTGAAGTTTCGTTCGACGCTAAAGGGCAACCATTAGGGAATGAAGGAGATGAATTACAGAGTTGGATTGGAGTGCTTGCTTGAGAGCACATTCCCATTTAGATATCTGACTTTAGAAGTGCCGATTTAGCCCCAAGGAAAGAAAGAGTGTGGGTAGAAAATGTAACTTCTTTCACTGTGGAGCTATCGTTTAAAAAACAAGCTTTAAAGTCATGTGCAGAGTCGACGAAAAATTTTAGATATGATCTTTACCAAGCTTTTGTCAGAGATCATATTGATGAAGAAAATGTGTGGCAACAACCATCAAAAGTGGTTCACAATTACCCTACCATCAACCAGGATGATTGGGAAAAATTCATTGCGTATCAACGTACCTCGGAATTCAAAAGACTATCCAAACAAGGAAGTGATATAAGAAAGAAGAGCAAATACGGATCAACCGGGGGCCGAGACGGATATAGGAAATGTGACCAAGTTCATGTACGTGAATTACTTGGACAAAATGTGTAAATGTTATATTGTACTTCCAATTTCTTCGTTTATGTTTACTAACAGTAATTATTAAACTGCAGTTTGAGAAGACGGGAAAATGGGCAGAGCGGCATACTAGGTGGCTGGATATGCGCGTCAAACCCGATGGAGAGTTCAAGAATGAAGCATTTAAAATTATTGCCGATACAATAGTAAGTTTTCGAATCCACTTAAAATATATTCATCCCGTACACTCCTTTATGTATACAAGTTCATAACATATTCTCTAATTATTACAGGATGACTTCAGTGAACAAGAGACACAAGGAGGAAAATAAAACGTCCACATCAGTCTTGGCTCTCTTCCGGTTCAAATTTGATGAGTAAAATCAATCTTTGTTCACCATCAGTAGTGAACATGCTCTCTTCTTGATGTAGAACTTTCTGGACTAAGTTATTCAACTCTTGTTTGAATCTTTTAGCTCGAGCTCTAGTCACCGGACCAACTGGAACTTGAATCGGTTACTGAGAATTCCATTGAGCAATGATGTCCTCATCATTCCCCCCCTCTTGAGAAGGATTTGTCCTCAAATCATCACCTATATCAAATGGACTTAAGTCAGTAACATTGAAAGTAGCACTAATTTTATACTCACCAGGTAAGTCAAATTTGTAGGCATTGTCATTGATCCGTTCTAGCACTTGAAATGGACCATCTCCTCGGGGCAGCAACTTAGAACGTCTTTGGGCCGGAAATCTTTCTTTCCTCATGTGTAACCACACCTAATCACCGGGTTCAAACACCATCTTGTGACGTCCCTTGTTAGCTTGCTTGATGTATTGCTCGGTTCTCCTCTCTATGTTGAGCCGTGCCCTCTCATGAAGTTGCTTTACAAATTCTGCCTTCTTTTTACCGTCTAAGTTCACATGCTCGGAAACAGGTAAAGGTGATAAATCTAACGGAGTTAAAGGATTAAAACCATAAACAATTTCAAACGGTGAGAACTTAGTAGCAGAATGAATCGTACGATTATAAGCGAACTCAACATGTGGTAAACAATCTTCCCAAGTCTTGATGTTCTTACTAATGACAGCCCTCAACAAAGTGGATAAAGTCCTATTAACTACTTCTGTTTGACCATCAGTTTGAGGATGACAAGTTGTAGAAAACAAAAGTTTCGTTCCTAGTTTTCCCCATAATGTCTTCCAAAAGTAACTCAAGAACTTAGCATCCTAATCTGACACGATTGTCCTAGGCATACCATGTAATCTCACAATCTCCCTAAAGAACAAATCGGCAATATGAGAAGCATCATCAGTCTTATGACAAGGGATAAAATGAGCCATCTTAGAAAAGCGATCTACAACCACAAAGATAGAATCCCTTCCACGCCTCCTCCTAGGTAAACCCAAAACAAAATCCATTGAAATATCAATCCAAGGTGAACTAGGAATAGGTAGGGGCTTGTAAAGACTATGCGGCTGAACCCTCGATTTAGCTTGCATATAAGTGACACATCTACCACAAACTCTCTCTACATCCCGTTTCATATGTGGCCAATAGAAGTGCTCCTGTAACATAGCTAAAGTCTTAGCGACTTCAAAGTGTCCCATTAACCCTCCACCATGGGATTTCCGAACTAACAAGTCTCTTATTGAACAATTAGGCACACATAACTTATTCTCTCTAAACAAAAAGCCATCATGCCTATAGAACTTACCATCGACAGATTTTTCACAAGCACTATAAAATTGCCCAAAGTCGTGGTCATCGTGATAAAGTTCTTTAATGTGCTCAAACCCAAGGAACTTAGCATCCAGAGTAGAGATTAAGGCATACCTGCATGAAAGTGCATCCACAACTACATTTTCCTTACCTTGTTTATACCAAATGACATAAGGAAAAGTCTCAATGAATTCAACCTATTGAGCATGTCTCTTGTTCAGTTTATGTTGGCTTTTCAAATGTTTTAAGGATTCATGATCCGTATGAATCACAAACTCCTTTGGCCACAAGTAGTGTTGCCATGTCTCTAAAGTTCGAACCAATGCGTACAACTCTTTATCATAAGTGGGGTACTTAAGTGCAGCTTAAGGTATAGATCTCGGTAGTAGTGACTTGGTACAAATCTTCGTCTCATTACTCTCTTCATCTCATCCCAAGTTTCAATAGGACGTTCTCCGTTTCGCCTCCTATTGATGCACAACTAGTCCCACCATACAATAGCATAATCAGTAAATTCAATTGTGGCAAGTTTTACCTTCTTTAGTTCGGAGTAGTTGTAACAATCGAAAACCAACTCCATCTTCTTTTCCCACTCGAGGTATGCTTCGGGATCACTTTTTCCTTGAAACGCAGGAATTTTCATCTTGATACTTCCCAAGTTATTATGCACCCGGTTCCTATCTTCTCTATCCCGGCCATATCTCCTATGGCTGCCCATGGACATCCTATCAAACTCCTCCTCTAAATCGTCGCCTTCAAATTCACCAACTTCCTCAATTTCCCTTTAATGCAACCTGTTCCTCCTTAGGGCGTTCGGAGCAAATGGTTGCTGTTCTCGTTGTGTTCCCTCTTCTACCCTATCCAACCTCTCATGTATATGCTCCAACTCCACCCTCATCATCCGTCTTATCTCCCCCAATAACGCTTGCATTTGCAGGTTTGGAAGATTGGTTGGCGGAAGCTTCGTTTGTGTTCTTCTCTTGATCTTGCGACATGATTGAAATCTGCAAACAAGGTTAGAATAGTATGGAAAAAAATAAAAAAAAGGACCTCACTACATTCCCTCACGTGTTTCGCTCGAAGAATAATTTACTCAAATTCACTCGTGTTTCACTCAAGTTAATTGGCTTTTACCCTCTAACACGCTCACACGCTCTGCCTTTTTCCACTCGTATTCTTCTTTTAGTTCTTTCAAAACTAATCGAACAATAATAATAAGCATTCAAGCAGCAATTCAAACGAGGAGTAAATCAAACGGATCAAATTTTGTCACGGATATTTTTTTTTTTCGGATTTATAATCACTGGGAGCCTAATTCAAGGTTCTAGGCTTTGTAAACCTTGTGGGAATCAAAAAATTTTTTTTTCTTGCTGCACTAAATCCGTTTGTTAAGACTGATGTGGACGTTTTATTTTCCAACGTTGAAGTGGACGTTATTTTCCAACAAAGAATCAAGTCAGGATTACGTTTTTAAGAGTTCACAAAGTTCAAAATTCAAAACAAGATCTGATTAAGATTTGATTTCTTTGTAATCTGATTTTTAATTTTAAGTTTTAGTTTAAAATTTGAATTTAGGTATATTTTTAATTCCGAATTTATTTAGATAAATCTGATATTTTTGTATGTTTTTTATTCAAGTTTATCCTTAAAGGTAGATTAGGAATTTTACAAATTGTAACTTTGCCTATATAAGGCTGATTTCAGATGATGGAAATAAGATTTTTGATGTTTATTCATATTGTGAGTTTTTTTTCTTGAGTTCTTGAAGAAACTTATCCGAACTTATCAAGGATTCCTTGTGGTGTTCAAATCGACTTATCAAACGGACTTCCATAACTGTTTGTGGCATCTTCATCATACCAAGGTTCTTGCTTCGCTAAGCAACGGGTCGCGGTTTCCATCAAACTCGAAAGATCTTGGGTTGTCGTTTCCAGATTTGGTATCGGGTTTCGTCACGTTATTGACGTGGTTCGTATCAGTTTCGAATCTGTGTGGACAAATGATATATTGACCAAGGCATTAGGCAATGCCGAACATTCGGGTCGGATTCGGGGTCAATCTAAGTTTGTCAAGCAATCACAATACTTCAACCTTGTGTAAAGTTTAAGGGAAAATGCTGAAGTCTCGGATATGAAACGGTAGCTTGCCGCATTGGAAAGAACTGTACAGGAACTTTGTGCGAAGCACGATATCAACCGAGAGACTATGGCCGAGGAGACGACTACACCGACTGTTGATCAACACAACAGCTTCAAGGCTAGTTTCACTCTGAATAAAAAAGAAGCTGGACCGTCGGATCTGAAGCCCATGCCAAATATAAGTAAGGAATGCCATCTCTTCCTTCCTAATTTAGTTAACGGAGGAGATGTGCTTGTTGCAATCGGCAGGGTATACATGGACTGTGTTCCAACCAACACAGTCCATGGGATTCCTTTAGGTGAGTAGAATGTACGAGTGATAATTACAGTCCCAAAACTAAAACGTGCACTCCTACTTATTCCGACGAACGAAGCCACATGTATTGAAAAAGCTGTCGATGGGTTTGTTGCTTGGCCGAAAGGATTAGTCGTTGTTTAAACAAATTTGAGCCAGGCAAGTCAAGGTCCCAGTCATGCTCCTGACCGAGAAGCTGAGGGAAGCAAACGTACCAAAAGAGAGCAGGGAGGAAGAAAATGCAGTCACAACAGGAGGTACAACAACAACCGGCACAACAAGAACTACCTTTATTCGACTTTAGTGAAATTCCCTTCAAATTAAGACCTTTGACATATTACGTACAAAGTTTCATGTGCGACGGCACAAATAGTATGTCCACTATAATAGTTCGTCATTGGCGATGACATACCTATATATATTGGGTTTGAAGATGTAAACTATTTCATAACATTTAAAGAAATTAGTGCAAACAGCATAATGGTTTACATCAGGTAATACATTTATCCTTAAAAAATTTAATTATTTATCATTCTGAATCTTATATATGTTATTTTTGCGTAACAAGTGTGCCTAAGTATTTTGCTGATACTTAGCAGATTGTTGTGCAAGAATAGGTATAGATCAACGGTTCGAGTTTATTTCTCCATTCCTTGTCTCACCAGTTCAATAGAATGTAGATCGTGTTGCCTACGTTCGAGAGAGGGCCGAAAATATTCTACGGATCTTAAGAAACGCATCAAAGGGAAAGCTGTTTCTCATGCCATAAAACGGTAGCCAACATTAGATCTTGGCAATTATTGATCTGTAGGAGGACTCAGTCCTGTATTTTAATCCTCTAGGAAACGAAATGAGTGATGATTTTAAAGACCTAATTACGATGTAAGTATTCTTTAATGTTCATATCTCTGATTTGACATAAAATAATTGTTGTTATAATTATTTTGAAATTTGTCAAATTGTTAGGGCACTTAATGATTGGAAAGTATTGGTGGGAAGAGGAATAAGACAGCGACGCAACTGCCAGATGTTGATTGATACTGTTCGATGTCCAATACATGAAAGTTATGTAGAATGCAGTTATTTTGTGTTAGCTTTCATGCTAGAAATAACATTCACTGTTGATGAACTAGCCGTCCATCAAACTAAGGATTTTTATACTGATATTGACATGAGTTTGGTTAGGCAAGAGTGTACTACATTTGTCATGCGGTTTATACAATATTGACTAAAAATAATATATAAATTTTGTACTCTCGTTATATTAATTGTTGTACATTGTTATCCAAGTAATTACAGATTATTTATCATTTTATTCTTGACTGTGTAATAATGGATAACACATGGGATTTGCCACTCGTGGGAAATGAAACGAATTCGTAATTTTTTTTTTCGTTATTACCTACCACAATGGTTTCCCAGGGAAACCATCATGGTAGGTTTCCTTATCACTATGGTTTTTTATGTAAAACTATCGTGGTATGTTCTTAAATGTTCACAGTTAGGCCCTATTTTTGTCCATTACACGATGGTTAAAAAACCGTCATGGAATTTGAAAAGATTCCACAACCTTGGATTCCACGACGGTTAGAAAACCGTCATGGAAGTGTTACCACGAAGGTTAAAAACCGTCGTGAAATCCACATTCTGTAGTAGTCACCCCCAACTGAAATCAGAAAGTGTCCTCAATGTCTAAGAATATGAAAAATATGAATAATACAAAGAAAAAGAACACCTGGATGATTTATCACAGATAAATACAGCCAGATCAACTATGAAAAAGAAAAAGAAAAAAAAATACAAACAAACAAAAACAAAACAAAACAAAACACACCAAAACAAAAACAAAGCAAAGAAAAAATAAAACACACCAAAAGAAAATAAAAATAGAATACAGAGGGGTAGTTGAGTTGAGTACTCAAGGCAAATAGATAGGAGCAGCAAGGACGTCTTCTCGAGCTGGTCTTCACATTCCACGTAGTTCTTCAGTCCCTGGCCATTAACTATGAATGTCCTTCCATTGCTCGGGTTCTTGACCACAACGACACCGTTGAGTAGACTCTTTTCACCAATAATTGTCCAGTCTACCTTGACCTTAAATTGCTGGGATGGGCATGCATCATCGGGCCCAAAAGTGTGTGTAATTCATGCCTTCAGTAGCACGACTAACTTTGTTTGTGCCTTCAGTAACACTATTAGTTGTCTTTTGGGGCAATCTTGGTGAATGGTTTTGGCATTATTTTTCTGTTGAAGCTCTTTCAAGCGTAGTTGCAAAAACTTAGTTCCTTTATCCTGTGAATCTTTGTAGATGGCAGAAATATTGGCTGACTTTGTAGGACCGGAACTTTTCATATTCAAAATTTTGGAGGAGGCCTTCAAGATTATCAGAATTGCAATTGAACGTCTTTTTTTTTATTTTAATTTATATTTTTTTTGTTTTTTGTTTTACTTCACAAATTAGCTTGGAAAACAAACATGTAAGTTGCGAATAGTATCCTCTAAGAATGCTCCCAGGAAAGATTGGTGGGGCGAGCCCTCCTTAAAGACCAACCTCCTAAATAGAGCAACGTTCCCAGAAATTTGTACTATAGTGGTGAGTATTCTCGCCTGTCATGTGGGCAACCTGGGTTTGTTCCCTAGCAACGGTGTCAAAATTTGATTACGCCCAAATTGTGTTTAGATAAAGCGGTTATTGTAGCACAATGAAGACAGTCGATCCCATGAAAAGGCGGTAAAAGTAACAAACAAGAAAGATTAATATAAAATAAATGTTAAAAAGATAAGTGACCAAAGCAAATAAAAAGATAAATATTTTTGGGATTTTTGATAAATAAATAAAAGAAATGCAAAATTGAAATAAAGGATAGGTGATGAATCTCAAATATTTTTGTTCAAACTCAATACTTCAATTATATAACTCAATTATAAGTTTCACATCCCAAACATATAGTCGGAAAATATAGAGGTGAAGACATAAATAATAGAAAAAGTATTTGACCAAATTAATCCATTCTCGTTAAAGCACGCATAACTATTCTGATATGTCATCCGAAAGCGATAAAATACCCCATGGCAGAATGCAATAAGGGATGTTCATATAAAAATAATTGAAAGAAAACCACATATCACTAGTGATTTAATGCCCTGAATATAATAATTAAAACTGTTGTCATTACATAAATAATTGTTATAAATATTAAGCAGAAGAGAAGAAAATGAACCCAATTTATAAACATTGAATGACAAATGGAATTGAAATAAAAAGAAGAATGCAAACAAATAAAATCACTCAAGACTTAGCCTTCCGTTGGTGGTGTCTCATTCACAAAGAGATGTCTCACTCATTTCACACCTCTAAAAAAACTAAGGAAACAATAATTGAAAAATAAAATGAACACTAAAATTCTCACAATTCTTGAATGAATATTACAACAAGTAGAACCCACTATTTTTAGTGTTTTAGAGGCTCAACCAAAAAGCGAAACAAAATAATAGAAATGGAAAACTAAAACTAGAAAATAAAAATAATATTATAATTAATTGGAGAAATCAAATATTTGATTGAGGAAGAAATCAGGTTGATTTGATTCTCTTGAAAGACTTTCTTCTAAAGCAGAAATCCGGAAAGTGAAGGATTGTTGTATACATCCAACATATGGTGCGAATGGAATGGTTGTTGTGAATAGCGGGCCACGACACACTCTTCAATTTGCTGCTTGACTAACTTGGGAGCTGATGTGATTTAAAGGAATGGATTCTACGGCTCAATTGCATGGCTTTTTTTTTTTTTTTTCCTAATGATTTTTGCACTTTTTATAAATCTGTAAATAAATAAACTGAAACTAGACATTTTTCAATTAAATCATTTTGAATAAAAATTATGATAATATATAATTTAAATTTAAATAATTTAGCATTTACACAACAACAAACACTAAAGAAAGTGCACCTTTGTGTCCTAATCAGGGAGCTACATGCAATGATAGTTATATTATATTGATTTCATTTATAATTTCATCAAAACTTTTCAAGTTTATGTAAGTAAAAATTTTACCAGATTCGCAATGTGTCAGTAGTCACCTAAGGGGACCCCGTAGAGGTTCAGACCCTCCTACTGATCCCGCACATGTCGCAATTGGACCAGACATCTTAACCTATTGACAAAAAAAAAACGTAATGTTTATATATAACATATGCCAATGTTTAACTTTTTTAATGTTCATTAATATTAATACACTTAACTTTTTTTAAATTAATAGCATTTAATATTTAGCATTTGTTTTAATTTATAGTTTTTTAATTATTTATTTTAAAATTTAATTAATAATTTATTTTATTTAACTTTTTTAAATGTTCATTAATATTTTTTAATTAATATAATTTAATATTTAATTAATAATTTATTTTATTAAAATTTTTTAATATTCATTAATGTTAATACACTTAACTTTTTTTTAAATTAATAGCATTTAATATTTAATTTTTTTAATTTTTATTTATAGTATTTAATTAACATTTTAATTCTTATGAAATTACTTATTTTATTAGCAACTTTATTATAAAATCACAAAAATCATTAACCATAATGTAAACCAAAAATATTCTTCAATATCAAACATTCATAATCACTTACCAAATTTCCACAAAAACATATTCAAAACCTATCAAAACCACAACAACAATCATATTCCAAAATCATCACTCTCACAAATAATCAAACATTCATAATCACTAACCAAATTTCCACAAAAACATATTCAAAACCTATCAAAACCACAACAACGATCATATTCCAAAATCATCATTCTCACAAATATGAAACCCATAACAACGCAAATAAACCAAAAAAATTCCACAAATTACGAAACTTTTTATATTCAAAATTTACGCCGCCGCTAAAACCACAAATAAAACCAAAAAAAATAAAATAAAATTGCAATTCCACAAATAATGAACTTTTCATACTAATTTATCACAAAACCCAAACTTTGTATAATACAATTCCACAAATCATTTACCAAAACATCAAAAACTCACAACAATCACAAAACCAATTTTTACAAAAATACCTCACAAAAAAAAAAAAAACAAAACAAAAAACAAAAAACTCACAATTGCAAACTCACTAAATGGGAGTTTGGCGTCGGAAATGGAACCCAAGAATGCAAAGGCAACAAACGGCGGCTACGGTGGAGGCGGTGGTGGCGCCGGTGACGATGGAGGCAGTTTTGGGTGATTTTGGGGAAATTTGGGATTTTGGGTAATTTTGGACAAAAGAAACTCCAATATATATGAAAGAGAGAGATGGGGAGGGATGGTGAGGGAGGAAAAAAAATGAAGGATTTGGAGGGGATTTGGTTCGGAGAATTGGAGAGTATGAGAGAATTTTATAGAGAAAATAAGGAAGAAGAAGGCACAGGTCTGTTTTATAACAGACTTTTAGCGTGATACATTGTTGTTGCTAAAAATGTTGTCATCGCTAAAACTCATCAGAACAAAGGTGTTTGGCAAACCCTAATTAAAGGATTATGACAGGACTTTTAGCGGCTTAAATTTTCCCAAAAATTTATTAACTGCCCTAAATTACTGCCTTTTATATTTTTAGGAAAAAACATAAAAATTTGTAAAAATTTTTAAGTTGGGCACAAAAAATATCTCTAACAGTCAATGACGCGTGGATTTTAATTGTCAACCAGGTCGGGAAGTACTCTTTAGCGACGACTTTTGTCGTCACTAAAGGTTGATTTTGGCAGGCTTATTTTGGTGTCAGTGAACAGTGTGGCGGAAATGACTTATAGCGGCGACTCAAATCATTACTATAGAATCGACTGGTTTGTCTCAAAATTTCCCATACAATTTTTCCACAATTAGCGACGATATTTCATTACTATAAATATATTTATTAGCGACGACAATCAGGGACGACTTGTTATAATGTTATTAGCGACATCCTCTCATCATCGCTATAAATGTCATCGTTTTATATCCTTTTTCTAGTAGTATCTATGTATAATAATTTAATACTATTGTGCATTTATAGTACTTAAGATATTTTTTTAGTATAATTTATGTTCCAACTTAAAACTAAGATATATAAATATATATATATTTAAATCTAGGTAAGTACATATCCATATGCAATTAATACACATTTGTGAATTGAAAAATTCTACAATTGGATCAGCCAATTATAGAGGATAATAGGTTTCATATTTCACATCCAGCCTATGAACGATACTTACAAAATGAATGTAACAGTATTGTCTAGGAAAATTCTCTCATAGTAACAACACAAAATACCAACACCATCTAAATTTATCTTACGATCAAAATAAATGATCTTCCCATACAATGAGGCCATCCTGCAATAGAACTTCTTATATAAATTGTTTTAAAAGTATTACATTATTTGTTTTGAACTAGGAGAGGAATAAATTTGAATTTTTTTTTTTTTTTTTTGCATTTGATTTACCATTGTGGTTATGCATGCATCCTTACTAGGAGAGATGTCGAAACAAAATATTAGGAGAACATTACATTTTATTTTGCAGCCTTGGCAATGATTTAAAATATTAGGTTTTAGTTACTTTTTATGTTTGGTAGAAAATTAAGTTTTAGTCGAGTTTTTTTTTTTTTTAGTTAAGTTGGAACTAGGAAGACCCACACTGGCTCTCTTAGAAAAAACAACATTTTCTCTATCTTTAGGGGACAAAAGGAGACTGAGCTGGAAAATGTCTTTTAACACATATCTAACCTTTGTACTTGAAAATTGAAATGAGAGGTAGGTTTCATTAAAGAGTTAATGTTGTCCCTTAGCAAACCAAGGATTTGTTAGATTAAAAGGAAAAGGCTATAACTATATGATATCATTGTGTAAAAGGACTAGTCTAGCTGAGGTTGATTCAACTTTTCTTTTCTTTTCTTTTTTTTTTTTTTCTCTTTCTTATTTTTTATAAACAAAAGAAAAGTTGCAAAGTACTATGGGATTATAAACATTTGAGGAGTTTCAATGATCTTTTTTGAGCTTAATTAATTATAAGAAGAATTCTTAAATAGGTAGAAAAAATACTTCTCGGTTATCACATATGTGTGTGTATGTATATTATATTAAATCTGATATGTATTGGCGCAGCATATTGTTCATAACTGTGTCTTACTAATAAAGATTTTCTTTTATTTATACTTTATCAGAAAACTCTCTTTCTATTTAGCCGTTGATTGAAATAATTTATAAGAAAACTCTTTAGTAAGATATATGAAAAAATACCCTACTAACCAAACATAGTTTTTATTCACCCTCTTGCTCGCATAAGAATCATATCAAATTAAAAAAAAATGTGAGAATTTAATGTGGTTCCAAACTTACCTTATTAATAATATGTTAATATATTTTATACATATCATATCACTGAATTATCCTAATTATAAACCTTTTCTTAACAGAATCAGTTGCAGTGATAATATCTTATTATTCCTAAGTTTTTTTTTTTTTTTTGAAGGGGATTATTCCTAACTATTAAGAGCATTGTTTTTTTTTTAAAAATAAAAATACTGTTTTTTTTTTCCTTATATGGGGAAGAAAAATATTGTTACTCAGTACTTAATAGTTGATCACTACAAGGTGTCAAAAAAAAAAAAAAAAAAGTAGTTGATCACTACAAAAGCAAAATACATACATACATACATATATACACACACATATCTATGTTGCCCCATGTGAAACATTTCCCCGTCTAGATCGGTCGATCAATCGGCTTGAGGCTTCATGCTTCTAGGGGCATTGGAGCTATTCATTTAGTGATATTTTCCCCTTATTTCTAGTAAATAAAACTATTTACCTAATAAATGTATTGTTTACTTCGAATATTAATTATCTGAATTATTTGCTATAAAAATATTATTTATTTTTGACCTCTTTTAATTTTTTTGTGCAACCCACAAAGACGCATAGAGGTAAATATAACCAGTGATGGAGCTATAATTTATTTTTAATGGGGGGAACTACATATGAAAAAGATATAAATTGTGTTTTGTTAACTAGAGACACAATTATATGACTAATTATTAAGTACAAATATAAGTTTTCTTGTAAAATAGGTGGCACAACTATATATTTAATTATTGAGTTAGGGTACAATTGTAATTTTTCTTGAATATAGGGGAACACATTATTTTTTAAAATATTTCTTGTTAAATATCAGAATCTAACATACTAAAAATACAATCTATATCTAAGAGTGGGGAGACCACCTCCATTATTACATAACAAATCCAAAAACAACCAAAACATATTGCAGATACCCCTAAACTGTAGATTGAACATTAACTTTATTAGAACATAAAAAAAAAACTAAATAAATAAAAAAAAGAAGGAAAAAAAAAAGTTCAGAGCCACACAAACGACGCTTCCGATAAAAAGATGACTTGTGATGAAATTACAAGGATGGAAAGAGCTGCCGAAGAACCACCAAATATTCGGGGAGACACGTGCCACCGGCATTGAACAAAGACCGATACATGCACCCACAACAAAAGCACCACAAAGGGGATCCGAGTTCCTCCTCCCCCCCCCCCCCCCCACAACCCATCCAAGCACCAAAACCTGACTCACCCTCCACCACCACCAACGACAGACCCTCCATGTGACTCGAGACACTGCAAACAAGGCCAGGGATCCGGTGACTCACCTAGAGGCAGCACTGGACTCTTCCCTGAGAGGAAGCAGAGGAGTGGCACAAAGAAATGAAAAGTTGCTATAAGAAACCCTAGAGGAAAATAAATAAATAAATAAATAAATAATTAAAGAAAGAAAGATTTTTGTCCTAACATTGTTTTCTATTGGTTATTATTATTGTTTATTAATAAGGTCTATTTAACCTAAATCTCCGTTATATGTCATTTTCTCTCTGTTATTTAGACCCCCAAAAAAAAAAATATAGTTCCCTTGCATTTAGAATATTTCTGCTTCTCAATCACCAAAATTCAAGTTACGGAACAAGTACGTACTAAGTAACAAAGAAGAAATTTAAAAAATAAAAAAGCCAAAAAGAGTCACCTTTCATTGTACTTAATTACCAAACTAATTAGAGCAAGATTTTATACCGTTGCTATCAACAGAGAAAAATCTTCCATTTGACTTTCCATTTAAATGAAACGCATATTATTAGTTACAAAAAAACCAACGACCTTAAGAAACGCCCTATATATTATTTAGTTAGGATAAAGCATGTAATGTACACACACACACATATAAATATATAAACACATGCACACCATATGTGTATATCAATTTCTTGACAAAAATATAAGATATTTTAAATTTCAATCGTAAATCGACCGAACTATCAATCTCAACTTGGCTAAAGGCGAAAACTTTTGTCTCATCCAAATGTGGAAGGAATGTGTGGAAATAATGCCACGTGTCTTGATCATCTTCTTCTTTAATATTTCCATCGATGAAGTAATATATATATATATATAAACACATGCACATGATATATATGTACATTATATGCATATTTGTCCTTATATTGTTCAATTATTAAACTGATCGAAAGTGCTGGTAGGAAAACTTAGTAATGCTTGTGCGCATGAACAAAACGTGAGTTATTTTTAGAAATCACGTAAGGGTTTGCATGTGAAAGCTTAGGTTGATAGGCACAGACTAATTTCGATGCACAGTACCTTAAGAAGGCTCAGCAACAAATGGTGACAATATTAGTTGGCATAAATTTGAAACCTAAATTAGCTTTTCTCTTTGTAAATTTAGTCAATCAAAAATAAATAAATACTTCAAAATTCTATGAAAAGTTAGAAGTTATTGTTGTATATAAATGTATATGTATATAAAAATATTGATTAGGACTCCATCGACCAATAATGGATTTGCAAACGTATGATTAATTGAGGAGACTCGTCATGCATGGGAGAAAATGGAAATTTATACAATAAATATCTTACGTGCTTGCCCTAAACTAGGTTTTTCGGTGCAAGATTGAGATATTTGATTGATTGATTCTAATTTAATACCATTAAAAAAAAAAGAAAAGAAAAGAAGATCGAAAGTTGGCTGATCCTTTATAATTATTTGTGCAGATTATTAATAGGATGTTGACATTGTGACAAGACCAAAACAACTATATATATACACACTAATCATGGTATATGTTGTGTTAGTACTTGAATTCTGTAGTTAGTTAATTACATTTAGCATTTCACTATGTATTTATTTTGAAGTCCAACAGGAAAATGTGATGATAGTCACTATATTTTTATCTTTATCTGTAAGTAATACTATTTTATTTGAATCTATTTTTTAACGGTTTTATCTGTGAGTGTTTATATTAAAAATTTTAAATACATAACGCATAAATGCTTCTAATTATATATCAGACTAGCTATCAAAAAATTAATATAATGACTAAATAGAAATACATAACAGTAATGTAAAAGAACAGCTCATATTGAAAGTTTTTCCTAAAGAATTACCATTTAACGAGCATTAATGAGACGGTTTGTCCAACAGGTGGCCCAAAAACTTCCCTTCTTTTGTTTTCTTCTCTTCTTATTTTCATCATGAATTTCGGCATCTTTCTCACCAGCTGTAGATTTTTTTTTTCATTTTCTTTTCTTTTATTTACAAATTCAGTATTTTCAAAATAAGCACATATATATGACCATTAGACCTTGTTTATAGTGTTGATCCCCTCGAGTTTCTTGTAGATTTATAGCTCTGAGTGTCATAGCTAAAAATAACATGGCATAAACATTGATGCTGAAAAGAAAAAAACCTAATCAAATTTGTATTCAAAAAGCAAATGATTTTCATTTAGATGTATATAGATCTTGTAATTAAAAATATCAAGATTGATTTGACAAATAACCCATTGTAATAAATGAATGAATGAAAATATCATCTTTGTTTAAAAAAACAAATCCATTAATTGTATGTTATTGTCTCATACTTTATAATTTGGCAATAATTCTACATCAGTGAAGTCCAATGATTGAAGCTTCCACTCAAAAAAATATAAACAGATCATATGTAAATATAAATTTTTTCTGATCATGCTTTTGACATAATATACAAAGTGTATTATTACATTGCATACGTAATCATGTTATACTTCTCATGATTTATATTCTTTACGTTGAAGGTATCGTTCTCTCAGGAAGAAAAAAAAATATATAGTACAAGCCTACAAGTATATACAAATGTATATAATACATATAACATAGACATGTATATAAATACACGTGACATGTGTACACCCCATATGATTTGGGTGTGCGTTCTCATAAAAAGATAACTGTCTTGCCGCCGATACGCCCTGTTTGGATGGATGAATGTGAAAGCTAGGAGCATATTAGATTGTGAATTAATAAATAAATTAAAAGAGAGAGAGAGAGAGAGAGAGAGAGAGAGAGAGAGAGAGAGAGAGAGAGAGAACCTTTGTGGGAAATGATACCACTAGGTATAAATGCAAATGGTTTAGACCAAATCACTATCAGATATATATAAACTTAAGATATATATAAACATATATGTGTGTGTGTGTAGTATTTAGTATTAAATTCCTATGGATTAGAATTGCTGTTCATGAAGACCGAATTCAAAAGTGGAGGATAATACTGTCCCTTTCAAAACCCCAGCTAGCTAATCAGTTTCTATTGCAATATTGTTGAAAGGATGTTTGGCTTTTCATATCCAATGAAGCAATTTAGCATTGGAAATAAAATATTAAAAAAATAAAAGCAAAATTAAACAAAAAATTCAGGGTGCACAAGTTTTTCTTTTTGTTGTCATCCCTCCAAAAAACTTTTCATCTGATTTTTTTTAATTTTTTTTTCTTTAAGAACCAAAAAAGAAAAAGAACTTTTCCATGTGGAGAGATATGGCTTGTTCTAAAAAATTCTTCCATCTTGTGCAAATAGTCAAAAGAGCTACCTATATGTTCCATATGGTGCCTATATAAATCAAGAGAGAGAGCCAAGATAGGACAAATTAAGAGGTATATTCTAAAGTAAATTGGCCTTTCCTCCACAAGATTAAGGCACAATGTTTGGGAGTACATTATGATTTCCTCTCTTTAATTAATAACATTAACTCTAAAAATTTACATCTTTATTATCTTTATATTGTTAGTGTTTTAATTATAGAAGAACGATAGTCACTAATATTAGTATATTTTTTTTGCTAAAGTATATGTAGGCACTAAATTTCATGTTTGTTTGTTAGAGTTTTTAGTTTTGCTTTTAGTTAATTAAAAAAAAAAAACAAACAAAACAAAAGTTGTGATTTTTCATTAAGTGTATCACATTTTTTTTAAATAACTTAATAGGTAAAAAAATAAATGGTTTTAAAAATTTTTTAATAAACAAAAAAATATATATTGAAGTTATTAACTAAAGCTATGATAAATCAATTAAAGATTTTTTTTTTCTTTTTCAAAAGCCACATTTTGTGGTTTTGGATGATCAGATATTTTTTGAAAATGATGTTATAACTCTTCTAATAGATCATCCAGATACTTTTCAAAACAATTTCTAGACTCAAATAATTAAAAACAGCTTCTAAAAAACTTTTTCAAACAAGCTCTTCATCTACTAACCAACTAAACCGACAAGTTTCGAAGTGAAATAGTTATAAAAAGAAACGAGGGTACATGAGTGAAACATGTAAATTATAATTAAATGAAATTTTTTTTGTAAGAGACAAAAGGAAGATCATTAGTGCCGTCCTCAAGTTCACATGCAATGTTACTTTGAAAATCTACTAAGATCACAAGTAGAATGGGGAGGGAGCCAATTCACGCTCTTATCAATTATACTTAGGAGTTTATGCATGTTAATCACATGAGTATTTTATTTTAGAAAAGTAGGTACAGACACAAAAAATCAAATTTATGATGGATAAAAGAGAACCATGAAGGGATTATCTTTTATCATTATGTATCATCGATAATGAAAAGGAACATGGCTATTTTTATCTATATATCTAAGACCGATTTTCTAGTGATCCGAGACCTATAACTTTGTTCACCCAAATCTATTCCAATTCACATCAATTAAACTGTATAAGTGTAACAACAAATTGATATTCTTGCTTATTATTTGACACAGCAAAAACAATCTCTTTCTGAAGAGAATATGAAAAGATGAAACATATGGGGATCAATTTCAGTAGGTTCCCTATAAGTTAGCTGAGTGACCTGTTTTGTAGGTCCAAAGTTTTTTTTTTTTTTTTGGTAGGTCCAAAGTTACGAAATCAAGGAAGGTGTCCTGCAAGTAGATCAGAACCAGACAATTAGTGGGTCCTTAGTTTATTAATTGACTAAGAAATTGAGCTATCAGAACTTGGACTTCCCATTTCATAATAATAAAAATTATTGTTCTTATTATATTTTTATATTATCAGTGGGTTTTATAGACCATTTCTTTCCATACCAATTTTTCTTTGAATGAAAGAAGATCAGCCAGCAAGGTCTACTACTGTTTTTTCCAGTATACGTGGACATAGATATAGAATACATAACACATATTTTGAAGTCAATATTCATATATATATATATATATGAATATATTTATCTAAATATATTTATATTTCTTGCGTTGTGATAAAGTTTGAGTCTAGGTTCGGGGCATATATATGTTTTGAAGGATTTTTCATGTATGGTTGGTGATAGCTCCAACCTGTAAAGAATCCTTGCAATTAAAACTTGGGTTCATTTAGTAAATCTCCTTGGATTCATTCTGGATATTTATCAATCCCCACACGCATTAGCATGAAGTGTACTCTTTTCAAAATATATATAGTACTGCACTATATATATATATATGAATGTATATGTATATGTGTGTGTATATATATATCTTTCGGCATATTAAAAGCAATACTATATATCATCCAAAAGTACTACTTCTATTATTTTCCCCAGCTGTACTTCAGGACTTTAATTTTTCACAACCATTCAACATTTTCCAAACCAATCCAGTCCTCTCGCAACTAAAAAAATTTTGTTTTTATTATTATTATTATTATTTTATTTTTTAGATCTCATTCTACATGTAAGATCGGATAAAATCAGATAAAATTAAATTACGTTGCGGTTTAAATATTGATAGTACTACCTACTTTTTGTGTTTTCATGCTTAATTAAACCATGCAAAGTGGTATTAATAACGGTTTTTCAGCCATGTTTAGGATCATTTGTGCTTCTTTGTCTCTCTCTCTCTTTTTTTTTAATCGTTTTAAGAATTCTGAAAGAGATATATGTATATATATATATATTAATAAATCGAAAATGACATAACTCAATTATTTTCAATAATAGATTTAATTTTCTCTCAGTCACCACATGTTTGATGCTGTACAATTTAGTCGTCCGACGAGGATGATCCTAAAGTGAGGTTATGAAATATTGAGTTCTCTAGAAGCGTCCCTAACGAAGAAGTAAGGAAAGCAGACATCCTTACTGCACCAATTCGTTGGTGATTGGTTCTTCTTTTGTTTATCTTTTCCACGTTATAGCAGAGTTGTGAAAGTAGACACTTTCTCACTAGTAGGGAAAAAAAAAGACACTTTTTCAGAGAAAAATGAGTTGCATTAAGTAAAGAAAATTTAAAGAGAAAAAAAAAAAAAAGTGCATGAATTAGTACAGTACCTTCATTTGGTATGGCCAAAAAGAAAAAAAGAGGGGGGGGGGGGGGGGGGGGGGGGGGTCTTATTATTATGATTAGAGGAGTAAAGAAAAAAGGCAGAGAAAAATATAATATCAAGAAAGTCGGCCAACATGTTTCTTTGGAGCCCTAGTTTTCTCCAAATCCATTTTTTTCTTTTTCTATTTTCATTTTTTTTTAATTTCCTTTTTTCCACTAGCAGTCGGCCATCACGAATGTGAGTTTCTAAATATTTACTAATTTGTTAAAACAATTAAAAAGATTAAATTACATATTTCAATCAATTATTCAAAATTCAACAAATTGATTGTTAAATTATATTTTTATTAGGAAAATATTGTTTGACATATATTTAAAAATCATAAACTTTCTCTATTTATATACCTATAAACATAACAAATTAGTTGGTTTTTTAATTACAACAGATGAATATTTATTTTTGCGGTAATTAAAATTGGAATAAGATATTTTTTTGTTAACGTGAGATAGAAATATTCGAACTTTATATCTTAAGATGAAGTTGGATGTATAATTATATCATTACTTGTTCTTATCAAACTATTGTTCCAGTGTTTATCTTGTGTCCAATGTAATCATTTAATTCCAATTGTGTTTTGTCATTTTTTTTTCTTCAAAAATCAACTCAGTTTCATTATTTACAACTTAAATTTTAACTTATAAACTTAAAGCTTAAAAAGTCCATAACTTTATTATTTTAAATTCAAATGAGATTTTTTTTAAATAATTATATAGAAATTTAAAACGAACATTTCAAAAAAAAAAAGAAATTCAAAATGAACAAAATAATATATATATTGATATTTTCTTTTCAGACACATATACATTTGAAAAAACTCTAATTAACTAAGTATGTAAGTTAAAAACTTAACTCAACTCCAATCAAAATAACTTTAATTCTCTTACTCAAGAGAACTAATCAAACACTCTCAACAAAAAAGACAACACACCGACCGGAGAATAATGTAAAACATGAAAATTCCAAGGGCAAAAATTTTAACTAATAATTTAATTATAAAAAAACTATGAAAATATGAAATGGTTCAATTGAAAAAAAAAAAAAAAAAGTGGGTGGGTGGGTGGAAGATAAGGTCACATACCCTCGTCTTCATTTTAGAGAGAGAGAGTCATAAAAAATTGTGGGGTTTCATTTTTTCGTACATTCTCTCTCTTTCTTTCTTTCTTGTCCCTGTCGCTGTTTCTCTCTCAACCTCTCATTCTCTCTCCTAGTTTCTGGGGTCACTTTCTTTAAAATTTTCTCTCTCTATCTTTCTTTCTCAAATCTAAATCAATCTTATAGGAATGGAGTTGGATTGGATGGGTAAGGGGGTGTTTTTTTAGAGAGAGAAAGAGAGAAAGAGAAAGAGAGCGTTAGAGAGAGAGAGAAAAGCGATAGATGTACAAAAAGCAACAGCTCACCTCTTAGATTTGTGGGACCCACGCAATTTCCTCTCTCTAGATTTCGTCGTCCCACTTTTTTGACGCAACCGGAATGGGCCTCCTTTCTGGGCCTCTCCCCCTGGGCCGCCCCTGCACGCTTCCCTATGCGGCTCCTCTCAGATCGGCTCGGCTCGGCTCAGCTACACTTTTTCATTTTCACCTTTGTTTTCACTATTTTTTTTTTTTTTTTCAATCTTTGCCGTGCTAATTAAAATAGCAATTTCAACTCAGATGGTAAGTGAATTTTTGCGCCACAATTTACGAGATATATGTTTCTACTGAATCGATTAAGAAGATGTGAAAGTTTATCTCTGTATAAAAAAAAGTTGCATTGCAAAGTGTGACATAAGAATTAGGGTTTTGAATAAGATGACCCTTTCATTTTTTTTTTCATGAGAATGAAAAGTTGTTTTTTATCATACTGGCATTGAGCTATTTTTTGGTGAAATATGATCATTCATCGAATCAATTATTGTTTACATGTTGTTGTTAGAGTTGGTGAACTGAACATTCTATACAAATCGAGGCTTTCAGATTAAAAAAGAAATCAATTATCAATAATGCATGTAGATCAAATTATTAAGGGGAAAAAATTGAGTACAATAATTTATTTCTTGGGTATTGATTGATTGGGAAGGACCTTGTTCACGTTCATTTTGTGGGGCCTATTCAGATCAACGAGTTGAAAAAAAAAAAAAAGGCTAATAAAACATGAAATGAAAATTTAATAGTAAATATTCATATTGCTACCACATGCTTTGTTTTATTGTAAATGATAATTCTAATAGAAATTTCCTAAGTTTTTTTATAATATTTTTACACCACTTTCGTCTTATACTTCTTAGTGGGAAAAAGAAAACCTTTTATACTCTTTACTTTGTTAATGTTTGCTTAATTTTATAATATGGATAACAAATATCTTTAGACTTCTTGGAAAAGAATTTTGCGTTAAATTAGAAATGAACCAAATTTTGAATTTAGGTTTCTTCCTCATCTTTCACAAAGCAAGGAACCAAGGACCACGATACATATACCATATAAAAAGATTTAGATACATATAAGATATAATAAGATTTAGAAGTAATTATGTTATTTCTATTTTCTTTTTCTTTCAAATGTCATAAGAGTAAAAAAGGTGGCATATCTAAAGAATTTTTGTTTTTGTATCCCTCCCGAAGTTACTTAACTTTCGAATAATGCTGAAGAGCAAATGTAATGTTAAGCACCATTCGTTAATTGAAAAAGAGTGTCATGACATTAGGCCCATAAATAGCACCTACCTTTTTTTTTTATTTATGGTGGTGTTTATCACTTGTAATGCTCCAAATATTTTTCTTAATCCCCGGTCTATCATAACCAAACTTGCATGAACCCGATACTTATATGAGGAGACAAGTAGCAAACTAAGCATTTTATATCCCTCACAAAATTAATTTATACTCTAACAATACTAAAGAACAACGATGGTATTAAGCACCACTCACTAATAGAAGAATGAGGCCCACAAATAGGACTCATATTCTATTTATGGTGGGTTTACTTTAACACTGGTGATACCCTAAATATTTTTCTTAATACTCTGCTCTTCATAATCAGACTCGCATAAACCCGATACTTATATAAGGAGACAAATAGTAAAGTACTATACATTTTGCATCCCTCAAGAAGTTACTTGATACTCCGTCCATCATACTCAGACGAGCATGAACCGTATACTTATATAAGGAGACAAACAACCTTAACAAGAGACAAACAGTATGCATTTTAATAATACAACAGTTAACTATAATTAAAAGTTGATCGATTCTAATTAATTAATTTGTCATGTATATCTTTTACAGAATTCTTAACACAATAATTAAGACCAATTCATGAATTTGTTTAAGTTAACAAAATAAAGAGTTTCATTCGTTTGGCGTTTAAGTTTTAACTTTAATTAAAATGTATTTTTTTATCTCACTTTTTGACATTTTATGAAAAACTAATAAAATTTATAATTAGTTTTTTAAAAGTCAATCAATTCTAATTTAAAATTTTGATCTACAACCGGTAAACCAAACGTAAGGATTTAGAAGAAAGAAAAAAGGAAAAATGCTAAGAGCAACTGAGCAAGCTACTTTTATAGTGGCTTAATGGGTGTCTATTTAGGACTAGGTGATTGAGAGATTCCTCTTTCTTTTCTTTCTTTTTTGTTTTTGTTTTTTTTTGTTTTTGTTTTTTTGTTTTTTTGCTTTTCTTTTCGTTTTAAATTTTTGGAAAAGTCACATTTTACTCACCTGAGCAATAAGTCCATGTGTTCTTTAAAAAAATCTATTGGAAAAAAAAAAAAAAAAGAAGCTCTTAAGTGACTCAACTAAAGCCCCAACTTCCAGTGTTTGCATGCATCATCACAAAAGATTTTAGTGGGCTTTGGAATGAGCTCTCGGGCAGCCAACTTCTTCCTTCTTTTATTTATCAAAAACTCCTTCCTTCTTTTCTTTAGCACAAAAAGAAAAAAAAAATTATTTTAGGAAAAAATTTATTTTCCTAATAAATTATTTTCTTCTTTCTAAGAGCAATAAAAAACGGTTAACCAAATAGGGAAACTCTGAAAAGTGATCAGTAAAATTGCAATTTCGTTATTTGATGTTAATCTACAAACAAAAAAAAAAAAAAAAAGGACGCTAAAACAATCAGCTTCAGAGTTTCTTTGTAACTTTCATTGTATTATCTTCATCGCACATTTGTATATGTATTTTTAGAGCAATCTATCAATGGCGAGATTCTCCCACTTATTAGCTCAATAGGGTTATGATCGTGATATTTAAATCGGACTGGATGTATTTTGTGACGTAAGATATAGTGAGAGAATTTTTTGGGTAACATTATACACTCAGTTCATATACATTGTCAGATTTAATTTCAATCGTAGGATTGATCTAGATTAACATATGTTGCAGTACGTGTCTTTTTATTTATTTTTTTGGGTGAAAATGGGTGCAAAAGTGGATGTTGATAGAAATAATGAAAATTAATCCTAATTAAGAAAGTGTTGGCTTATATTATTTATTTGAATTAGTCTAATTATTACTAATAATTAAGGGTCTCTAGTTGAAGGCTCATTAAAAATCCGACAGGAAATAACAGACACATCTGTGTTTAATTTCAAAGGAACATTAAATTCTAATCCAACCACTAAAAGGCACGCTTGAAACCTTAATTACAGACACAAACATCCTTGTTGGAACAACTAAGATTTCATTTGGAATAAAGAAGCCCCCCAAAAATAAAATAAAATAAAAGTAAGTTCATGTAGAAAAAGTTAAACGACATAAATATATGCTAAATAATATTAATTATTACAAAATGTAGAAGCGGCAAAAGATTAATTCAATGATTAGTGTGGAGCCCATTTTGTTAATCATGTTTGTGGAGTCACAAGAACATGACGAATTATAATGACAAAGAAAGCTCCAAAAATTAAGGGGTCACTAATGATGATGATTAATGAAGGAACAAAAAAGAAAAATTTAAAAAAAAAAAAAAAAAAAAAAAAAGAAGAAGAAGAAGAAGGAGCAATTTGTTTTGCTAATCATTAGAAACCCTTTTTGCTCTACAACGAACCCAAAATATTTATGTCCAAAGAGAATACAAAGCTAGCTTTGAGGGACATAAATTAAACAAGGAATCAAACATAGTTGACTAGATGTTTTTTTTTTTTTTTTTTTTTAAGGTTTTTAAGTTGTTTGCCATTTTGTTCAATAAGTATGGCTTGGGTGGGGGGGCAAAGCAAAAAAGCAAGAAAGCAAGGCAGCAGCAAATTTTGGGATCTTTTCTTGATCATGTTTTGGGTGACAAAGGTAGGAAAATAGTCTTCCCCCCAATAAGAAATTAATCAAATTTATTGCTGCTTAATTAATTAGTGGAAAGATTACTGTTTTAGTTCTCTGTGACATTATTATTGTCTCTCTAATCATTTTTATATCATCCGGTTTAGTGCAAAAGGGTAGCCCAATAATCTAATTGGTTTGCGAGTCAAATCTCTCTTATCCTCATTTGATCAGATCTTGTCTCGCGTCAAATCCCTCTGTCTCTCTCTCTATCTCCTCTCCCGTGGCGTCAGTTCCTTTATTTCTTTGGAATAATCCTAGCCACGCCGTAATATCATTACATCTAATCAACTATTTTTGGAATAGATTTATCGTTCTATGAACGGTTAAGACGCAATAATCATAGCAATTATGATTCTTAATGACACCTTATAGATATTGTACGAGTTACAAGTTTTTTTTTTTGTTGAACATATATATATATATATTTAACCAAATATGTTACAACTTAGTCTATGTTTGATGAATGAGTTTAACTCAAACTCAACTCAAATTTTTTATCTTAATTTTTATTTTTTTTAAAAAAATTTAATAAAATTTATAATTATTTTTTAAAAAGTCAACTCAACTTATAAATAGAATTTGGACTACCAAACCAGGCATCATTTTGTGGACCTCAACAATTAACTGACCATTTCTGACCATCCTTTCACACAAATCTATCTTGCAAGTGGATTAAGATTTTGTTACTTTTATATTCTAATTAAAAAAAAATCTTAAAAATAAAAAAGAAGATAGTTCCAAAATGTTCGGTCCAAGGTAAGAATTTTTATTTATTTTTTAATTAAACCCAAACGCTTAAAACAGGGAACAAAAAGTGTGGTTTGGTTTTTAGTTTTCTAATCAAGTGTGTGTTAACTAGTTTATATCAAAATATATTAATTTATTAGTTTGTTTTCTCATTTTTTTAATCCTTAGAATCATCTAGTTTAGAAATTCATGTAAGATTTATTTTGCAAATGGATTAAGATAATATAAAGGAAAGCACTTTTAAGATCTTGCAAAGGAATCAGTTAAGATAGTGTAGGGACAGATGGAAATAAATTAAGGTAGATTAGTGGAGGGGGAAAACACCTGAGATTATCTTTAATTTTATTATTAAGAAACCAAAATATTAAATTGTTAAATATATTATTTTATTATGCTCTGTAAGTCACTAAGGGCCAAAAAGAAAAACACTGTGCTAATTGGTTTGAAAATGTTCAAAAGGGGAAATCTGCTTAGATAAGAGAAAATCTTAGTGAAGTTCAAAAGGGATGGCTTTAACTCTCTCTTTCCTTCTTTCTTCCGTGAGATTCTTGAAAAACTTTCAATACTTTCTTTCAAACCCTTTAACTATTTCTTCTTTATGTTTGTTCTTCTGGGTTTTTGTACAGTCGGATCTCGTATCAATAGTGCACATTTTTAATTGTTAGATCCGTTTAAGATCATTTTAAAAAAAAAATTCTAATATAAATAGCGTTACTCTTCAAGTCCTATAATATAAATCTTTGCTTTTTTAACTTTTACCTCCTAAGAATATTGAAAGATAGGGGAAGGAAAGGGGAAGTAATGCATAGTGAAAGCGACATTGGGTTTTCTAGCCACCAAGTTATAGTGATAAAGGGATTCTCTTTTGGTTTTCAATAGTCTTTGGAAATCACCAATTTGTTTTCAAAATTTTTGGTGAAATTCATATTTGAAAAAAAAAAATTTATAATTTCGAGCCTTTACCTATGTGTTCTATAGTTATAGAACTTTTTTTGCTATCTTTTTATTCAATTAAATTAAAGGACCAATCCTACCTACGTAACATGTAAAAATTATAAAACTCTGTAAAAAGCTCTATAATTATATTGAAAGAGTGTAAAATGCCTTTGTAATCGTAATTATAGTTACGCGCATTGATATCTTTAGATACGTTGACTACAACAAAATCAAAGTAACGAAACAAACTTGGTCTCTTTTGTATCTTTTACAGTTAAAAATATATATATATATATAATAATAATAATAATAATAATAATAATAAAATAATTATAATGATCTAATATATGTTGTTCCAGTATGTGTCTTCTGATTTTCTGTGTCAAAAATAAATTTCAGATAATTAGTTAGCTGTTTTTGTACTCTTAAAAGTATATTGCTATTATTAAAAGAGCCACAATGTCTAAGAAAAAAGAAAATTTTAAGTAATATGCTCCTATTAACTCCTTTTTTCTTAAAAGAAAGAAAGAAAGAAAGAAAGAAAGACAAAACCTATGCCTTTTAATTTTATTTCTTAGAAATGTGTTTTTTCATTAAATTTTAAAGCCAAAACAAAGACTACAATTTATAAGTGTTTTAGAAGAGAGAAAATTAGATGTCATGTCATAATTTTTATTTTCTCTTTGAGAAAATTACTTAATTAAATAATTACATTTTTTTCATCTATTAATTAACATGACACAAATTCCTCATTCTCAACCAACATGACATAAATTTTAATCAACTTTAGTTTAATTTTTATGTCATGTTAGTCTAGTATTAATTTTTTATATCAGTTGGTGCAATGATTTTTAAATTTGTATTATTCAGGTGCTTTCCCCTTTTATCTTTATTTTCACAATGCTTGTATTTGTGATCAGATTTTTTCATGATAACCAAATTTATTTTCAACCTGAACCAAAGAATCCGTCAAATAGGATGACACAAAATGGATCTTATTCTATCATTGATTAAAGATGTTTATATGAACAATACGATTCGAAGTTTGAAGAAAAGGAAGGAGCAAAAGTCCTTGACCCGTAACGGATAGAAGAGGATTTATTTGTATGTCCTAATAATTGAGGTTTCCCTATTGGACCAGGTTCGTAGAAATCTTAAATGTCAAAATCCGTAACAAAACTTTTATAAAATAAGGTCTTTTCGTAGCCTTGTTGAAGATTTCTCTTCTTTCCAGTTTATTTCTTGATGGGCATGCCCAACTTGTAGACTTAATCATCCAAGGCCCAGAGCCCATATCCAACCTAAACTAAGTTGGGCGTAAAAAAGACCCAAGTAGTTCATTGAGGCCCAATTGCGAATTAAGACGATGCCGCTCCAGTTCTGGGCTCAATCATCCGCGGCCCAGAGCTCATGTCGCCATTCTTCACTAGTCTGTAATTGCTTGGTAGGGTAAATTGATCATTTATTCCCCCACCAATATACAAAGTTACATTTTAGTCCCTAATGTATTTTGTTTCCTTAATTAAAAGCTTCCTAAGTTTTTCTAAAAAAGTGTAATCTTTTCTGTTAATTTTTAATAAAATAAGTTACTGACATGTAGATGTCACATGCACATTTCTGTTCAATTTTAAACAGAAAAAGAATCAAATTGCATCATTTTAAGAGTCATGGAAGCTTTTAATCAAGAAAAAAAAAAAGATTAGAAAGTAAAACGTAACTTTATATATAATCTACAGACCGAATTAGCAAATTTACTCCAAGGATGAAAATGTCGATGTCGATAGAGTTGTCGAGGTTTTAATGTCGACAGAAATATCGATGTCAACAGATATCCAGGGAAAAAATAGATACTCAAAGAAAAATTTATAATTTTTGTTGAAACTTTACGAAATATCAAAACAATCAATATTACATTATTTGAACTAATTTTATAACAAAAATAATATATTTAATAATCAAATATGAGAGTTATATTGCATGATATAATAATAAAACATAATAATTAAGCATTGATAGTAATTTCAATATGATATTACGTACTCATTAATCATTACAAATAACATACTATAATATAATAGGATATATAAAATTAAATGCCAAACATAAAAAAATACATATAAATTTCGAGTGTACTTAATCCAAAAAGAGTTTCTAACAGGTTAGAAAACATTAGATTGATATCGATCCTAATCTAATATAAACAATATTTGCCAAGATATTACTCTTGAATAGTTTTGAAAGTAATTGTTAATGTCTCACATGTATGTTTTTTGATTTCTACCAACTATTAACTTATAAATTGGATATTAGTGATTTGTTCAATTTAATGAGTACTCTTGATAGGTATGCAATAATATCTCGATATCAATTTATGATAGAAGATATATCAATATATCAAGAACATTGTCTCGATTTTGTACTTCTAAATTAGACACCATTTGAGAACCATAAGAAGGGTTATAACCGTATGAACTTTGCTTATTCTTAAGCTCATGAAATCAAAACTCAAAGAGAATCCTCGTCAGTTTGACTCATTTGAGTCATACCACGTCTTTTTTTTAAGCTACAATCACCTAATACCCTCACCTGTTATCTTACAACCATGATCTTAATCTTATGTAGCATGTTATCACATTTTATTCATATTAAAAAAAATAAAATGTGTGATGAAATTGAAACTTTTGAAAAAAAAAAAAATTCCCCGAGTCTTTGGACATTTTGTGAAAATATCAAAAAATATCCTGAATATTCATAGATATTCGCAGATATTACGGATATTTTTGGACATTGTGGATATTTGACGGATAATCCGGGAAGAAATATCATTTTCCCCATTATCTATGTCGAGTTGTTACTAATAAATTTAATTTATTAGTAAAGATGTTATAAACTTGTAAATGTATACCTAATTAATTATTTACTCGTAAAATATTTTATTTACTTCGAATATTTTAAAGCATGTTTCCTACTTTAAGTTTCAAGCTAGCTATTTAGCTATTTCTTCCCTTATAATATGTATAACTTGTTATTTATTAATTCTCAACCGTCCATCTGAGTTCCAACAAAATCCCTACTAGTATTTATCTCATTGCATGCCTTCATTAGCTTTACTTAAAAAATAAAAAAAATTTAAAAAAAAAGTTTCCCAGAAAATTTCTAGTTCAAGTGAAAAATCTAAAATATAAAAGAGAAAGGGAAAGGAAAATGTTACTCTTCTTCATCAAAGTCCATAAGAAAATCAGTTAAGTTCTCTGAATCATCTATAGCTTCATCCAGAGACATGGGACCGTCCTTCTTAGCTTTATCCTGCAAGAAGATCAAGAACAGAAATTTTATGTATTAAAAACAAGCTTAAAAATGCTGAGAATCATTAAATTAATGCGGGGCTAAGAACGACTAGGGTATTAAGAATCTACTAAAAATTTCAAGTGCATTTTGCTTTTATTTATTTATTTCTCGAATCATAAATGCAGAATTATCGAGCATTAGGGATGGCTATCAAATTGTGTCTGTTATGGTCTCTAGTTTTTAATGAGAAAACTAGATCCCGCAATATGCCTCTAATCATCCCCACCTACTTGGTGATTCGATCAGCGTTGGATATTGCATCATGATCTAAACAAACAAATCGATTGCCTTTTCCGACATTGTTTCCTGGAAGCTACTTTTGGCCTCCTGGATTCAAAAGCTGAGACCTTCCAAAAGAGCTTTGGAACGTCAACCCAAATAGTGTAGTATGCTACATGCGTCTAGCTTTTCCATTAAAAAGAGAAAAAAAATCCCTTCTTTTTCTCCGTACTTTTCGTCGGCTGGGCCTCTACACTAGTTCCATAGACCCAAATCAAAGGTATTGAGTTAGTGCAGAACCAGGCAAATTCGTGTTTTTCTATGAATGCCTGTTATACCAATGTGCCGAAAGGGTCGGTCCAGCGTGGCCCAACTAGATGGGCTGGACTCAACCCAGTCTGCTGCGGTGTCGACTAGTTTGCGACCTTTATAGGCTCATGTTACTAATTAGTTTCCATACCCAACATCATCATCAACAACAAAGGAATACAAGAGAACTTGGAACTGAAAGAGGATCACCTTTGATTTGCGAAGCTGAGGAGTACTTTTCAAAACACTCCAGCTGCGCGGAAGTTTCTTATCGACATCTTCTTCGTCAAGCTCAACCTCTGCCTCGCTGTCCTCTCCTTCATCCTATCAACAGTACAAGGAAAATAAACATTAGTCCAAGGAGATTAAGATGACGTTTTTTCCAATACAAGGGAGGTGACAAAACCTACATCGTTTTCGCCAATGTCAACAGCCCGTGCCATGGCTTCATCTATATCTGGTACCTGCTTTTGTTTGCAAAACAGGAGCAGTAAACAAAAAGGAGAGCAATCAAATGAGATAGTTTCGTCAAAAATTGTTAGTCTCGCTGAAAGAAAAGTCTTTCCAATAAAAAGCCTGGATCAGATTTTAGTGAAACTAAGATTGTTTTTGTTTCTTGAATCGTCACCTGAACTTCTTCAGTCTTCTCTTTCGACAGAATTTGTTCGAGCTCTTCCCTGGATATGATTTTGCCATGCTGATCACAAGGGCGCAAAAGTCACAAACGTCATCCATTAGACGAGAAACCAAGTGTATAAGAAATGATTATGTATATGTATTAAACAAGTGAAAAAATGGTAAAGTTCAAGGACTATAAAATGAGTCAGGATCGAACTTGAGCGTACTTCAATGTAAAATTTGCTTCGAAGTGTCTATTCTACCACCTTATCATTCACCATTAAGGCGCTTTATTACGACTGACGATAAAAATTTACCCATTGTGTAAATGTGACAAGTCAGATCTGGTTATATTTGACTAACGATTTTGTACCACGATCCTAGAACAACCAATTCAAGCTAAATAGAAGTGTATAAAACTATTCTCGTAGCTTCAAGTCATACTTTTCAAACATCCAAATCTAATTTAGTGGAGAAGTTACGTTAATCAAATATAAGGTTTTTGTTAAACTATACCCTGTATCCTATACTTAACACCAGTTTAACTAGCAATGACAAAGTAACCTGGATACTTCAATAAAAGATTAAAGTAATCAACACCAAGCAGACTATTCAAACCCAAAAATACGACAATCGGGTGAGGAGAAAGTCTTAATTTGTTCTAATCCTCACGACGGAAACTAACACCATCGACACATGCTGTGCAAGAGTATATGTATATATATACTGATAGCGATTTGAAATGTCAGCAGTCAACCAAGTAAAGTGTTTTCAGATTATTAGCCTCGATATATTTAGGGACTTGCTTCAATCTCACCAGACCCAGCCTTCTGCTTTGTACTGTGATCACATAAAGAATTAGAAATCCATTTTTCAGTTCAGCAACTAGATTCTTTGTTTACAAAGAAATCCATTTAAATTAGTGAAACAAAGTAATTTGCTGCTCAACAAACATTCGCTCTAGAAAATTTTGAGGAGAAAGGAGGTTTTTTGCAGAGTACTAACCTCCTTCAGGAAAGCCAGCATGTTAGGTGTCGGTTCATGGAAATCTGGGCCCCTGTAATCAATAACTTTATCCGGTTCTTGAATATAATTCACAGTCGGGTAAACTGGATCTCCACCCCATACTGCAAAGGCCAAACAGATTAGTCAATTACCAGAGCATAATTGAATTCATCAAATATCAGAGAGGACATTCCTCATTATCAACCGTGATCCTCCCACAACAGATTCAGGTCAGCGGATGAAAACATATTCTAGAAAATAAGAGGCATAACGAAAATGAAAACTCATCAGCTTTTGAGTCAGTACTTTGCTTTATTTGATCCTCGCGCAATCGCATAGCTAAAGGATCCCTTTTTATGCGGATATCGGTTCCCATCATAATGCGATACTCTCGATCTGTCTGATGACTAAACATATCAATTAGTTGGGTTATTTCATCTTCACCAGTCTCTTCGAAATGTTTCTCAATAGCTTCTCTTGAAGTATCGTTCTTCCATCCTTTCACCCACTCCGAGTAGTATGCAATTGGCCCAACTTTATTCAGCCGCTCTTTTTCGGCTTGAAGCCTACATTTACCAACAACTTAAATCATCCGTATAAGCACCATCAGAATACTATACAAGTGTTGGACCAAACTAGGCATACTGTACAACCTCAAGTGAGGATAATGCGGAACTGAATAGGTTGTTAATTTTTTCGCCCATTAAACTACGCTTACTTTGTTTACTTCACAAGTGAAGGAATATTCAGCAAATTACTAAAGCACTAGCCAAAAAATCTTCAGTTCACAGGCAATTGGTTGGAGCTGCTGATAAGCAATTTCCTTTGAACTATTAAGACATAAATAAAGTTGAACTCCGTTCCAATGTGTTAACAAGTATGCAAACTAGAACCATATGTTTTATAATTAAGTTTGTAAGTAGAAAACTTTCGAGTTGCGAAGCAATCAGTTAACAAACAGAAAAAACGAATAGCCGGGGACCAGAAACAAGCGAACTTCCTCTCATTTCATTTTGTTTCAGTTCACATTAGTTCAACCAAAATGTAAAATCAAGATATTGTCAACTCCTTATTCAGATCTAATAGATAAATTTACAATATTGTCAGAAGTTGACTGGTTTTAATGCTCATCATTGCACTTTATTTCTTTTGAAAAGCTATGATCTCATTTTGTGCTACTTTCAGTTCATCAACTAACCAGATTTTAAAATAGAAAAATTCATGAGGAAATTAAAAGAAAATAAAACAAAGTGAGCATAAGTTATCATCTTGGAACATATAACTTAAAAAAAAAAAAAGAAAGAAAGAAGAAGAAGAGGAAGAAAGATGCAGAAGTAATGAATAACCACATATATAAGTAAATGCCACTTTAAAACATTGTGGGCCATCATTATGATACTCAAAGCAGGCTCACACACACACATTTCACTTTGTTAAGTATCATGTAAACTGGTTTTTTCTTGAAGACATTGTATTAAGGCCTCATTTGGTCACGTGTAAAGGATTTTCTTCTTGCTAAAAATTTTGACAATAAAATTTGTGACGAGATTAATTACTTCCTAAATTCACCACAGCTTTTAACAATGATTTTTGAATATGAGCTCTTCAACGTGAAAACAGCCTTTCCCTGCATAAATCAAGGGATTTGTAAACACACAACAACAAGCAGTCGCAAACATGGATACCTTTCTTCCTTGAAAAGGTGCCGTCTAGCTCTGTAAAGAGAAGTTTCAGTCAACGTTGGATGTTCCCCGTAAAGATTAACCTGCCCGGACTCTGCCATTGCTTTGAGAAAAACCTGAAATTAAAACATAAAACTCAAAATCAAAACAAAAGGACAACCGACGATTGTAACTTTTCAATTTTTATTTACAATAAAGCTACTACGTGAAACATTCTTATTTAAGCAATCCTAATATGAACTAGATCGTACATGTGGAACATTCATATAGGGGCTGAATATAACACTGAACAAAGTCCAACTATTGATCTTCTACACTACAATTCAATATACAGTGGTAATTTGATAACCTCTCCACTCGTCTTTTCACATGTACGCTATGTTTTCATGCAATTTAATCACAAACCGTTTCAACATCAGGCCGTCTCCTTTGCCATCTAGACCATTGTTCCTTGTCTGGCTTCCTCCAGTTCCACCACAGTTCGTCACTTGTAAGTGGCTCCTCTATTGGCTTTTTCACTTTTGGATCAATAAAGGGGTGAGGACGTCCGAGTTTTTTGTCAAGCTCGTATCCAGTCTCTTCTTCTTTTTCGGGTTCCGTCTGATAGACAACGTATTCAGATGAGTTGTCTAAAGGGTCTTCCATGGCATCCTCTAAAGTTTCAAGCTTCACTAGATCACCAGACCCTACACTCAATTCAGAAGATTCGGGAGCACCAACTGATGTTGTTTGCTTCCTCCTCCTACTTCCAGGCTTTTTTCCATAGGATGGAGATCCGAGGGAGGTACCAGCAGGCTCAGGAGCCCGGGCAGCCCTAACTCGATTTGCGGTACCTTCTGGCCAATACTCTTTCCCTGGAATGCTGGCACGAGCACCAGATGCTGGTTCAAGCTGACCGGACGTCGAGTCCATATAACTATAGTACGGTGGACGCTCGACTGACACCTGCTTAAAGTTTTCATCATCTTTCTTCTCGCATTTAATTGAAGGCGGTTTACTAACTCTCTTCAATGGATCAGTGGAGCTAACTCTAACTTGAAATGTTCGAGAACTTAAAAATGATGTCTGCAGTTCATAGAAAATAATTATACATTAAATATTTAGCACCATAGGAAATGACAGAAGAAAAGCAAAACAAGCTCGTTCAGTGCTACAGAGATGAAGTATCTTTGAAAAATAGCAGGTTCATCTCAGAAATTTTGGCATTAAATCTTGTTACCATCCTTCTAGAGCCTGAACTTAACAGAATTAAGCCAACAACTACTGTTAAACATGTTAAGGGTAAAAAGAAACCCGAGTTCCATATTGTAAAATGAAACCCGAGTTCCATATGATAAATAAAGAACTAGTGTATGCACGGTCCTAGAACTTATCTAAGCGCATGAATACGAAACACATTACTCCCAAGTTCAAATGATTATTATATAAAGAAGAAAAGGGTAAACTTCTGAGTGGCACACAAGTGGAGTTTATTTTGGAAGCCAAGAAATTCAATTTCTTAAGAACCTCACAAAAGAATACGGGATGATTTAAAGTGATAATTTTCTCTAAGTGATGAAGATGATCTTATCTCTAAAAACAAAACTGAAATTAACCAAAAAAATCTCTTAGTCACTTACCATCCACACTAAACTCAAGCAACAGATCATCAAACTATATCCCAAAAGAACAAAGTTTTGGGAGAGAAAAAAAAAAGATTAATTAAAAACTAAAATAAACCTGCAACTGATTGAAACATGGGTTCCTAGTAACATAGCCATCCGGAGAGACTGCACCCCTCGATCCTCTATCTGCCAAACACAAACCAAAAACCAATTATATACAATAATTATTTTCTAATGAACAAGAATAGCTCATCAAACAAATATATCTGAGAAACGTATAAATATATATATATATATGTGTGTGTATGTATGTATGTATGCATACCTTGATACAGCCAAGCTGCAGACATAGATGCCATTTCTAGTGACCCCAGCATATATATATATATATATATATATATATATATATATATCACAAAAATTCTGAACCAAGTGGAAATTAACACAGAAGAATCAGTTACAGTAAATATAGGACCCCAATTGCGCCCAGGTGCTGAAAATCACTCAAAGTGAATAATTTCAACTGAATTAGTGAAAAGTTTTGGAGTATTGTTTCCTTAGTCTGATGGGTACCTCAAAAACATAAAATCTTAACAGTCCCGAATATGATTCAGTTTAAACAAGAAAGATAAGAGCGCTCTTTTTTTTTTTTTTTTTCTTTACCTGTAATGAAACTAAGCGAAGCAATGTTGAGGGGTTGAGTTGAATTTCTTCATCAGCTTCTGATGGTGAAAAAGAGGAGGAAAATAAAAGGTGAGGATATTTGGGTTTGGAGTGAGTTCGTCTGAGCTCAGTTGTGTTGGAGAAGAAGGTGGACACTGTCCGAGGATTTCGAGAGTGGGCGAAAATGGATAAAGTACTTGTATAAAACCACACTTTTCGAAAAAAAAAAAAAACAAAAAAAAACAAAAAAATAAAACAAAACTCTCTTTTCCTGTGGAGGTTTTAAGATTTGTTTAGGCTATCATGTATATCCCTTGATAATTCAATTATCAACTCTTTGGAAAAATGTCATAAATACTCGTTAAACTATTTCCTTAGTGTCAAAATATTTTATGAACTATAAAATATATTTATTATGCCCTCTAAATTTTAAATTTTAACATGTATGTTAAATTATTTTTTTTGTTAATTTCTGTTAATCTTTTTGTCATTTTTAATGTAAAAAATCCCCCCTTAATTTTGTGTTTATGTCAAAATACCTCCTTTGATCTTAACATTTATATCAAAATACCTCATGATTTTTGTACTTTGTAAAAATACAAAGATCATGGGGTATATTAATACTAGTGACAAAACTCTTCACGAGCTTATAAATTTTATTAACTCAGTCCATTTTAGTTGCATTTTTAAAAATTAGACTATTTGTTTTGTACGCAATTTGCACTTGATTGAGGAAAAAAAAGACATTGTTGATTATTTTTATTTAATTTCGATATATATTATATATTATTTTAAAGTTCAGGTTGAAGTTTGATTTATATTTAAATATATATTAAAATTAAATAAAAAATGATTAGAAATACACTTTTTCTATTAGTAAAAAAAAAAGTACAAGTTTTAACGGTATAAGTAAAAAGGACTGATGATACTGAAAATTACAACTTTAGATGGTTGATTGTTAAGAAAAATATTGAAAAACTAAATTGTTAAATTTAAAAAAATTCAGAAGATGTCTCTGGAATAAGCTATTTGTTTACCTTAAAAAATAATAATAATAATAAGCTATTTGTTTTCCGTATTTATTTAGTAATTAATTTTGCATGTTAAAAGATAAATAAACACATTTGGATTGTTTAGATCTAACTAAATTTGTCGTTAGTAATAAAATTCCTATTAGCTGTTCTTGAATCCCATTCAAAGGGTATTAATTATTGTTTAATGAGATATTTTATCATGGATCTTTCAAAAGTGATGGTTTGGTCCATGTTCTTTTCTTTTTAGCCGAGATGACCCTAAACTCTTATTTTTTGGCCATTATGGTCCTTTCCGTCCAAAACTGTTAAATTTCTAACGGAATTTTGCATATGCAATGCATGTGATCAAATCTAAAAGGATATTTTAGTAATTTAATAATAATTAACTTAAGACCTGTTTGACATATAAGTTTAACTCAAGTTAAACTGTACTTTTTTGTCTTTTTCTGAAAAAGTTTTTTGTCTTTTCTGAAAATTTTTTTTGTCTTTTCTGAAAAGTCAACACAAATTACTATTGAAACTTAAAAATCTTAACTCAAACTCATTCACCAAACACCCCATTAATAAAAATAAAGAAAAAATATTAAAAAATTAAATTTATCTCTTCTCTCTCTATCCCTCTCTCTCTCTTCATTTCCTTCCTCAGATATCAGCAGTAAAAACCCAAACCCAAATCCAAAAAACCCTGAGAACGGACCTTGGCGAGGCGGCAAAACGGCGTCGAGCGCGATGGGCTTCAGTTTGGCAATGATGGGGGAGGGAGGGTGGGGGGTTTGAGTTCGTTTTGGGGGGATCTAGGTTTTGAACCTGTTGGTGGGGGGGGGGGGGGGGGTGGTGCTTGTGTTCGTCGGCGGCAGCGATGGTGGAAGGGGGGGCGACTGGGTTTTCAGTTTGGGAGGGGGGGAGGGCTCGACGATGGTGAAGGAAGGGGGGGTTCAGGCTGGGGTTTGAGTTCTATGGAGGGGGCTCAAGCTCGGGCTGGGTTTTGAGTTCAATGGGTAGGGGTTGGGGCTGAGCTTGGCATTGGTGAAGGAGGGGGGGTAGGGGGGAAAGGGTGGCTCGGGCTCGGCGACAATGAAGGAGGGGGGGGGGGGGGGGAGGGTGGCTCGAGCTGGGGCTAGGGCTAAGTTTTTTTTTTTTTTTTTTGGTTTGAGGGGGTGTGGGAGAAAGAAAAAATGAAGGAGAAGGCAAATGAGTAAGAAAATAGAAAATCTAGGCGTATTTTGGTCTTTTTACTACAAAAATTATAACTTATGCAAGATTCCGTTAGAAATTTAACGATTTTAGACGGAAAGGACCATAACGGTCAAAAAATAAGAGTTTAGGGTCATCTCGGCAAAAAAAAAAATTGAACAAGGTCCAAATCGTCACTTTTAAAAGAGTTCAGGGACTATTGGGTCAATTACTCTTTAATCAATTCACATAGCATATTATTATCTTTTAGTTGATAGATGCAATTTTAATTTTATTTATTTTAATAATTTTTTAAATATATATCAACAAAATAATAATTATAATTGTAATTCATATATTACATGCAAATTAATATTATAAGTTAGCATTAATTTTATTTTCTTTTAAATTAGAAGTGGGCGAAATAAAAGATGATTATTGAGGAAAAAAAGGAAAATATATGAATTTCGTGACCTTGGACTTTGGGGCTTGTTTGTAGGGATGCTCATAACAACTAGTAACTAAGCTAAAACTTAAGAGCTATTTTTGATCGATTTCAGTGGTTTATAATTGGTAAGAGAAACCATAATTAAAATAAAAAATAATGTATTTGGACTTGTAAGTCGAATTGTTTTTCATAGAAACTTTGGGACATTCACATAAATTTAATTAAGAAACTTTGTAAAAGCATTTTATATTGAAATTTTACTAAATTTAATAAATCATCGTAACACATTCCCACAAAAAAGAAAAAAAAAAAAAAAAAAGATACAACATAACACAAATTTGATTAGTAAAAAATAGAGTCTACGACAGTAAAGATAACGAATACATAAAAACACCTTTTCCTTTTTTTTTTTTTTTTGGAAAAACAAAAGAAATTATAAAAGAGTTTTGATTGGTTTAGTGATTTAAAACTTACTAGAGCCAAAATCCATCACCAAGCTTGGTGCATTATTTTTAAATTTTTTAAAGTCATTTAACAGACAATCTGATAATGCAACAAGTTAAGAACTCACAAGATGATTTTAACAAATAAACATTTACAAAGGGTGAAAATATTGTACATTGTAAAAAGAATCAGCAAGAAAATACAGTTTGCTTGAGCAAGAATCTGCTTTTATCCCCCAAGATATCGAACTTCCATCCTCACCTGCGGATTCTGTGTATAACAGAGCTTATTATGATGAGCACACACTATAATTTCTGAGTGTTGAGAGAATATATATATATATATATATATATATATAAAAGATTCAGGTATTGTAAATACCTAAAATCACGCAGTATTCCAAGGAAGGAATAAATCAAAGCCTTTTCTCAGCTAAATTCATACCAGAGCATTCCGAAAAAAAAAAAAATCCTGGAGTTTTACACGATACAGCATTAGAAAAAAAAGTCACCGTGATTTTGTAAAACGATTATAACGATATGAACTTCGCTACAAATTAAATAGGACTTCTAAATTCTAATCTATTAAGATATCTGGAGACCGAAACTACACCTTCCTCGCATATGCTAAACTTGTTTGTGGTTCCTTCCACCGGACGTATCTTCTAGCGAGCAAAAATTCCAGCTGCCACGTTCTTTGCAAAAAAGTTGGTAAATTACCAGTTAGAAAAGTGATAAAATTTACTCGCAATACTACTGCAACTGGTGACTAAAGTAGAGACCATCACTCACCTGGGAAGAAGATCACATATTTTGTCAGACCACGCGGTAACTATGTACTTTCTTGATGATATCACAGTAAAAATTCCAAATTCAATTCTCATCCAGTTTCGTGTTGCATTACGAGATCACAACAAACTTTTGATATGTAAGAGCTTGTTTGTCAAAGTATAAGCGAGAAACCAACGAAAAGAATCTTCGGGGTATTTACACCCAATTTTAGGAATGGTAAAGTATTTTGAGTTTCTAATACAGAGAAAACCGGTAAGAACATCTACCAGCTCTCAAGTTCCAGCATCAGAAATTGCATAATTGCATGTTCCTTTTATTAGACCCCTTTTAGCCAATTCATCTTGCAATTCGGCGGCTTCAACTATCTTTCCTAGCTCATAGTATTTCCTTAGTAGACTGAAACATAAGATCTCATCAGGAAGGATACCGTTCCCAATCATTTCATCAAGCCACATTTTCGCTTGTTGCACCTGACTGCACTGGGAAAACCCCCAGATCAAGGAAGTATACGCATGCAAATCAAGCTCCATGCCCATTTCAATCATTCTGTTTTTCAAATTCAAAGCTTCCTGAAGATTCCCAAGCTTCAAGTTCCCATCAATTAGAGCGGTGTATGCAGTCCTGTCAGGAGGTATACCCTTTTCCAGCATTTCATCAAACAGCTTCTCAGCTGCCTCAATGCAATTATTTTTACAAAGCCCATCAATTAAGGCTGTATAAACCGCTATATTAGGTTGCAAACCGATGTCAACCATCCTATCAAAATAGTCAGTGGCCTCTTGGACCAAACCCTTCTTGCACAAACCGTCAATTAATGCACAATAAGTTACAACATTGACCTCAATCCCACTGTCATGCATTTCTTGTAAAAGAGAGAGCGCCTCCGTGGTTTTTCCCGCCTTAAAATAGGCATCCATAAGCATCGTGTACACAAAATGATTTGCAGTTAGACCACGACTTCTCATATCATTGATCACAAGCTTAGATTCTTCGAGCATATTTTGGCTGCACAGACCCCAAATGATAGTTCCAAACAGTAACAAGTCGGGTTTTATTTTTTTCTCCTCCATTTCTTTTAAGGTTTGAAAAGCTTTCTCCGACTTCTTAGCCTTAATATATCCATGAACAAGGGCAGAATAAACCTGCAAGTTAGGAGTTACTCCAGCCTTCAGCATTGCCATAAAGACTTCTTCTGCTTCCGTCATTCTACCATCTTCACAAAGGCCGTTGAGTAAAGCTGAATAACCTACAATATTCAAGCTAATTCCTGACTGCAACATCTCGTTTGTCAGCTTCATTGCTTCGGTTAGATTACCTGCTTTACAATTTGCATCAACTAAAGAAATATATGTGTACTCATTAGGAAAAAGGCCAACTCGTCTCATGTCCACGAAAAATTTAAGCGCCTCCTGCATCATCCCTTCTTTACAAAAGGCATCAATTAGTGTGCTAAAAGTCACGACATTTGCTTTCAACCCATGATTCTTCAACTCACGGAGAAACTTCAAAGCTCGAGGCAGTTTTTGCAATTTACAAAAACAATTAATCAAAGCGTTGAAAGTAATTATATCAGGCTCACAACATACATCTTTCATTTCCCCAAATATGCAAACTGCTTCGTCTAACTTCCCAACCTTCCCAAACCCATCTATAAGAGAATTATACGTCACAATATCGGGCATCAAGCCCCGATGTTTCATTTCTACAAACAAGCTTCTAGCTTGATCCATATCACTTTCCTTGCACAGATAATTAATCATTATATTATATGTGAAAACCGAAGGGGCAATCCCGGCCCCAAGCATGTCCTCAAAAAACTTCCTTGACAAGTCCACCTTTCCTGACTTTGAAAGCCTATGCAAAAATGCATTGCAGGACCGCGGTTTCGGCAAAACCCGAAACTTCCTCATCTTCAAGAAACACCGGTTTGCTTCCTCAAACATTCCCAACTCAACTAAAACACTAAACAACGCATCAAAAACTCCGAACCCCGGAACACAAACACTCCTCGTCGACCACAACACATCGAACACATCACAACCCGGTAAAACCCGATTCAACGACACCAATTCTCTAAGAACTCCATTGGCATCAAAGTACATTCTAGCATAAAAGAGAATGTGAACCAAAATACAATACGACTCGGTCGTGTGGCGAAACCCGGTTCTATTCCCAGCCCATTTGAACAATTTCAAAGCCAAAACCGGATACTCCTTAAGCTCTATCAAAAACCTCGAAACACAAATCGGGGCAATCACAGAATCGAACAAATTAACGATATTCTGATCATTCCATTGGTCTTGTTCAACGATTCTACACAAGTTCTCTTTATCCAAAACTTGGGGAGAAAAACCAGAGATGGATTTTGAAGAAAATGGGAAACGAACAAGGAATGAAAAACCGGTGAAACAAATACAATTATGGGAAGAGTTTTTGTGAATGAAAAGTAAAGAAGGAAAGAAATTGGGAAAAGGGCTTACTCGGGAAGAAGCTCTGCGACCGATGTGGAAGAGATTGCGGAGAAAGATAAGCATATTTGTGAAGAAGAAGAGAAAGAAGAGAGGTTTAGTTGGCTTCATTTTTCAGAGAGATGGGAGTTGCATGGTTGAGAGAGATACTGGAAGTGCCAAGAGTTCTGGGCATTTATATGATTTGGAAATTTGAGCTGCTCAACGAAGAAGACGACTCAGAAGAAGATGGAGAAGAGAAGTCAGGAAGATGATGGCCTTCTTATTATTAGGGTTTATGCCCAAACAAAGAAGAGGGCAGCGGTTTAAGGTTTTTGTTTTTGTTTTTGTTTATTTTATTTTATTGGGGAAATTACTTATTTAATACTTAGGGTTTGTTTGGTTATCCATTCATTTTGAATTAAATTGTACTTTTTTTATCATGATTTTTATCTTTTTTTGAAAAATTTTTTGTCTTTTCTGAAAAAGTTTTTTGTCTTTTCTGAAAAATTACTATTGAAACTAAAAAATCTTAAACTAAACTCATTCACCAAACACTCCCTTAAATTTTTGAGTTTGTTTAATTTTGATCCATATTTTTTTTTACATAGTTGGGGTGCCACTATACTATAAAAATATTTGATACAATAGTCATTTTTGTTAATTATTAGATCAAATCTGTTAGTAATTTGATAAATGATGCAACTTACGGATTCTGCTCAAAAATTAACGGAAAAGATTACTATAACAACGTTTTTAATAGTTTAAGGTTATTCTAACTCAAAAAAAAAAAAAAAAAACATGGATCAAAGTTACACAAACTTAAAAGTTTAGGGATCAACCTAACAATTATTCATATTTTATTTTTTGATCAAACTCATCGATCCCCCTGAATTTTAAAATCATTCTCACATTGCACCCTAAATTCTGAAAACTCTCACTTTAATCCTTAAATTTTGAATCTATCTCATTTAATCATTTTTATTTAAAATTTTGATTAAAAACAGACCGAAAAAGATGTAACATAATCTCACTAACTTCCCTTTTGGTAATAATTCAGTTAAAAACAAATGAAAAAAAAAAACGCATGATCGTACTTAATTCTCATTTTTTTCGTCTATTTTTAATAGAAATTCTTATAAAGAGTTTATGTAGGACTCATTCAAAATTTATAAGATAACATGAGAGTTTTTATAGTCCAAGGATAAAATAGTAAACACCTTAAGGGATATAGATGAGAATACTAATTTATCATTCATTTGTTGCTGAAGTGTATATTTATCATTCCCTCTCTTTTTAGGGGAAAAATAACATTGAGATGTATAATTGTATTAAGTGTGATTTTTTACATTTTTGCCCTTTATATTTTTCGATTTTTAGTAAGAGTAATTAGCTCAAATGGTTCCTGAACTCTTTACAAGGTGACAATTTGGTCCATTTTTTTTTTTAAATTTTGACTGAGACGACCCTAAACTCTTTAAATGTTGGCAATTTTAATCCTTTCCGTCCAATTCCGTTAAGTTTCTAATGGTAAAATTCACGTGACCCATCACACGAGTTCTATTAACCATCAAAAGATGAAAATGTCCTTATTTAAAACAAGACCCAACACCAATATTCATTAAAAAAAAAAAAAAAAAGGGAGAGAGGTGAGAAACCTAGGCTCCCCCACCCCCACACTTGATAATCTCAGGCGCCCCCACCCCCCAGTCGCCCATCCCACCCGCCCAAGACGAAGACGCTGAACTCGCCCCCTCCTCAACTTGTTGATCCCCCAACCTAGCCGATCTCAGGCGGCCCCCAACCTAGCTAATTTAAGTCCCCTTCCCCCCCCCCCCCCCCCCCCCAAAAAAAAAACCAATAGACATTATTAAAAAAAAAAAAAAAAAAGAGATTCCCCCCACCCCCCCAAAAAAACCAATAGACATTATTAAAAAAAAAAAAGGAATCTCAGGCACCCCCCACCCCAGTCGTTGATCTCAAGAGGTTGGAAGAGTAAGATCTGGATTTATGGGCTTGCAGATCGGGTGGGAGCAGGCAAGACGGAGAAAATGGTGAGAGAAATGGATCATAACGAAAGAGAGAAAGGAGAGAGAGAAGAAATTAGGTTATTTTTGTTAAATTAAATTTACTGTTAAATTACTAAAATACCATCTCAAATTAGATCACATGTATTGCACATGACTCATTCCGTTAAAAAAATTAATGGAATTGGACGGAAAGGACTAAGATTACCAACATTTAGAGAGTTTAGGGTCATATTGGTCAAAATTTAAAAAACATGGACCAAATCGTCATATTCTTAAGAGTTCAGGGACCATTTGGCCAATTACTCTTTTAATAATTACTACTGAATTTTAATTTTGATAGTTCAACCGTATAACTTGCTAAAATATTGAAATATGACACATTTTATCAACTTTATTCTGAATTTTGGTTGGAGTTAAGGAATTCAGAGTTGGATAATTGAGAGATTTATATCAGAGTTCGAGTGGAATTTGAAATTTTTGAATGGACGAGCTTTTTCATAATCAATATAACAACTATCAGTAAAATAGATCACATTACATTATTTCAGCAAATTCAGGTAGATTGTTAGAAACAAAGTTAAGAAGATAAATTCACCCAAAAAAAAAAGTTCAGAAGATAAAACATTAAACTATCAAATTCTTGGATAATGTGTAAAATATCCTAGCATAACATTTATTCATTCTGGAAAAAAAAAAAAGTATAATCTTATAATATGTTATTCCAATCATCTACATGTATATATAATAGAATAATCTCAAAAAATAACACCTCACAGAGTGGATAGGGTGACAAGGAGTTAGGTTACCTTTACTAGATATCTCTCATTCATCATTTAGGTTTGATTTTTATTGCCTCTTTTGAGGTCTATTTTCATTGTCCCTACTTGTAGGTGCTGAAAAACTTGGAGATAATGAGACCATCACCCGATCCTTTTCTATTTAATGAAAAAAAAACTCAAAAAATAAAGAACACATATAAAGTTAAGTTTATTTTTAATTAAGGGATTATAGACATTATCTAACAGAGTTAACTCTATTATAAAGTGTTCAATTTAAATTTCTCATCTTAAGTTGAAAAAAAAAAAAGTGTATTTGTTACTAATATTGAAGAATATTTACAATTCAAGACTTTTATTTTTATTTTTATTTTTCAAAAAAGCCAATTTTTTAATAATTTCAAAATAGTTTATCGCCAAATTATATTTTATAATTGCAAAACGGTTTAATTAGAAAAAAAAAAATACTTTTTTTTGTTGAATTAGAAAAAAATACTTAACTTATTGATTTTTTTAACCCAAAATTGAATAATTATAAGTTTAGAAATAATAGTATTTTTTTTTTATTTTTTTGAATTTTGGGATGGACGAATTCGAATTATTCTCCTAATAGTGGAATCATATGTTAAATTACTGTTAGACTGTACATGTAATCAATAAAATATTTTAAATTAGAGAAAACAATCTGTTAAATTTTAAATGACTGCTACAATTTAAATGGGAGAGTTTTAGGAAGTGAAAAAGAATTAATATCATAAATTTTTTTGAATAATAATTTCATAATTTTTAGATAAAGTAAATAAATAACATAATTCTGATAATCTAAGAGGAAGTCTATTGTCACCGTACATTTTACTTTCCCCACACGGATGTCAATAAATTTTAATATTACTAAGGCTCCGTTTGGAGCTCAAGTTTAAACTTAAGGTTGAAATTCAAATTTTTGTCTTTTTCTGAAAAAAGTTTTTGTCTTTTCTGAAAAAGTTTTTTGTCTTTTTTAAAAAGTCAACAAAAATTACTATTTAAATTTAAAAATTTTAACTCAATTCAAACACCAAACATCCCCTAAATTACCTGTTAATTGAAGTGTTTGTAAAAACAAATATAATTTAAAAAATACTCTTTACTCGCCTCATTTGAATAAATTTAAAAATACACTACCTTTTCAAATACATAACTTTTTCATGAGAAGCCCTCTGTCCAAGATAACCCCTTCTTCGCTTCCTTCTCCTTTTCACCGTTGTGTAAAGTATATTTGTGCTGTAGTGTTTAGGTTAGTCTTGTTCAAGTCAAGATCTGTTGTTCTAATTTTTTATCTTATTGATTATCTTCTCAATAGTATTATGTCATATTATTTGAATTTAAAAATTTAATCACATTAAAAAAGCTAAATATTAAAAATTCTTAAATAAATTAATGAGTTGTTAATATACTATTGAGGGGACAACCATTAAGACAAAAAATGATACAGTAGATATGGACTTGCCTTATTCTACATTATCAATTGTACTCAAAGTAAACTGACTTTTTCATTACATTTGTTTCAATATTCGTTGTTTATTTGACACTTGTAGTTTTTGAATTTTGATTGAAAAAAAGAAAAAAAGAAAAAGCATGATTTCCTACAAGTAGAGAGGTGGATTTTAAAGGTGAACCTTGCAGGTTACCTATTAAAGCACGATTAAAAGAGTCACCACAACATACATGCAATATATTGAGTGTTCAAGGGGGTCACTAGTTCAATTTAATTACTTGTAAACGACAGGCAGGAGGGAAATTCAAAAGGGCAAGCAAAAAACAATGCTTGTCTTTGTTTGGTTGGTTCGTTTGAATTGGAGAATTGAAGTTACTTTGATTGGAGTAGAGTTGAGTTTTAGAATTATGCGTTTGGTTGAAAATGAATTGTTTGGAGCTAAAAAATATAAAAACTCGAAATATATTTGTAAAAAAAAAATATGGATTTTGTTTCGTTTATCATAAAATTTTATGCAATTTTTTTTTAAATCATCTCCTTTTGACTTGAAATAATAGAGTTATTGACCTTTAAACTTTGAGTCTTTAAGTTAAGTTTAAGATGTGAATAGTAAAACTGAGTTTATTTTTAAAGAAAAAGATAAATAAAATAATTAGAATTGTTTGGTTGGAATGAACTAACCAAAAAAGTCATCGTAGTGTTTCAGTGTTATATTTCGCTATAACAAGTATGTTAGACTTGATTCCTCACTAAACAAGAATACAAGCAAGAATACTTAAGCAAAACAGTTATTAGAATGTAGAAAATACAAAAAACGCAGATATTTAAAAAGGTTTGCCTTTAATTTGAAGATCATGTCCTCTCTCGAATTGGGGGAGAATAAAACGAGGTAGAGAAGGTACACCTAGAGCTTTACATGCCAGAAAATGCTTACTAAGGGGTTTTCTAAGTGGCACACATGCCTATTTATAACCATCCCAACGTTTTTTTTTTTTTTTTTTTTTTTGTATATTTAAGTTTAAATACAAATAATTGAATACACGTTGTTGATAAGCCGTGAACCCAAAGGTTTTGATATTCATGTCGTATCCTTATTGAAATGTGGACTGGTAAGTCTGTTGATTTAAATCCTGTGATTTATGAATTTTGAATAACGTCTGCATCGTTTATGGCATTTTATCTTATTTAGGGTGTTTGTTTGGCCCTTTAGCCAAGATAGTACTTTATGAATATTGAGAACTGTGATATCTCCTTTAATGAATAGGTTAATTCGACACCCTGTCAGGACTTTATCTACATTGGTACTTTCAAGTTTCAACACCCTGCATCGTTAAGTGGAGTAGGTTAATTCGACACCCTGTCAGGACTTTATCTACATTGGTACTTTCAAGTTTCAACACATAGGAACATGACAGTAAAAACAAAGAAAAGTACTGTTTAAAATTGAAGATGCATATTTACATATATTTTGAAAGAAAGATCGGGACTCACTTTTGATGTGGGATTTCATATATTTGCTTGGTTTGACTTTGTTTGTTTTAATAGCATATCTAGATTGTTAGAGCGTTTATACAAATACTTTCGTTCTAATCAGATATATCAAATTACACACTACTCGTTATTATTATTGTTTAGTTTTTTTTTTTTTTTTTTTTCAACTTTTACGTAGTTTTAGGACTATTATTTAGGATCCGTTTGGGTGATGAGTTTAAACTCATCACCATCAACTTAATTTTTGTCTTTTTCTCTAAAAGTTTTTTATCTTTTATGAAAAAGTCAACCAAAATCATTATTTAAACTTACAAATCTTAACTCAAATTCATACACTAAACGGGCCATTAGTGATTGAGTTTTATTTCAGTTCAAGATTAATGTACAATTCACATTAATTATGAAGTTAGCATCAGATTAAACTTGAAATTAAATTTCCCATATATGTACGTTCTATCCTACAAATATTGCTATCTTTTGTATCATTAGATTGGATTCCTTCTCTATACTAGTGTCCTCTCGACTAAATTAATTTCTTCTATTATTCTTCACTCTGATTCTCTCTCTTGATCTCTTGCCTCTTCTCTCTCTCTCTCTTTCACTCTTTTTTTCCTGTCATGCCCCGCGCGCCCCCCCCCCCCCCCCCCCCAACTTTTTTTTTTAAATTTTAATATTGTGGGCTTTTTTATTTTTTATTTTAATATAATGGATATGTATATAAATTAATCTTGATACCACTTAAATATTTTAGAGAGATTTTATTTATACCCATAATATTGATAAATATCCCCATAAAATCAATAAAGATTTTTAATGTATTTTTATGCTACAAAAAAATTACCTTAAAATCATTAAAAATGTTCATACTCCACATACCTATAAATGAAAATATTTTTATATAAAATAATTAGAAAACATACACCACATTAATCATAAATGGAAATAATATTTTAAAAAACCTAAGAAATTGTTATAAACTCTAAATTGTTCTTCATCAATTTATTTTCTTAAAAAAATTTTATAATTACATGAAAATTTTCAATAAAGGATTTAAGTGAAATAAAAATTAAAAAAAATATTTTTTAAAGAGTCAGCAATTATTAAAATATGTATTTTTAATCTTTTTAATTCATTAGTATTATGTGTTTTTTTTCCTTTTCTTTTAATATTTGAAAATGATTTTCTGTGATTTTTTTTGTATAAGTATTCTTTTTATTTATTTTTTCTTGCTCTGTTAGTTTACATGATTCTATATTTATGTTTTTTTTTAAATGCCGTATGATATTTCTTGATTTTTTATTTAGACATTACTTGAGTTTTTCTTCTTTACTATTTCCTCTTTTTTTTTTCTTTTTTTTTTTTGGAGATACTTTACGTTTTCTTTTTGAGAATGAAAATTTATCTTTTTTTTTTCTTTTTTAGACTTGTTAATTTATTTTTAACAAAATAAATTAAATCTAAAATAAAAATGGGTGTATAAGAGGGTTAAATGTGGTATTATATAAAAAAATATCTATATAAGGATAGATTTACTATATTTATATTATGAAACATTTATTAGGTGGGGGATATTTATTAATATTATTGGTGCAAATATAACCACCTATAGGATCGATTATAATATAACAAGTTATACACTCATATTCCAGAAATACATAAACAAATAAATTTCACGGTCGAACTAACAAAATAGAATGGGATAAAAATGAAAAAACTAAAAGCTTCACCTTGTATTGAAAATCTAGGTAATAATTTTTGTGAATAAATATAACCACACATATTTTATTAAGCAAATAATTTAGATTTTAAGAAATAAAATAGCTTTATTAAAAACATAATTATTAATGGGTCTAATATCTTAACCAGAAATTTTTTTTTGACATTTCTACTAATAAATCTTGACTCCGTTGTTGATCTTACTCCTCAAAATCTGAGGTGTATTAAAGGATTGTATGGTGAACGTGGTCCGGACATGATAGAGATGTTACGCTTACACATGAATGATCCAAGTGAGGTTTTGTGTGTGTTGTTATCTCGTTTGAAGCAAAAAGTAAATAAGGAATGATTTTAGCTAATTCTTTTATTTTTGGTGAATATTTTAGCTAATTATTTTCGAGTCATATTTAATTGAGCATGTTTTGATTTTCCTTGGAAAATATATTGTCTATTAATGGCTAGCTAGTATTTTATTTTTTTTGTCTTTTGGGATTTTGAACTTATAGGTGGTACTATTAAATATAGTTTATAACTGATGTTTTGACTATTAAAAAAAAAAAAAAAAAATCCTCTCTCTTTTCTTTTTTTTTCCCTCAAAATTCTCATAAACTAAGGTTTTCCTTTGTGCGAAGCTTCCGTTGCTGTCGCTGCCGCTGTGGTTAGTGAAAGTGATCGACGGTTCAATGATCTTGGCAAGAATGGAGTCAGATGGTACTAATTGAGAGTTTCTCGACTAGATCTAACTCGGCAAGCTTCCGGCGATTTGGGATTTGGCGCGGCCTTGATGATCCAATGGTTGGTGCAACGATCTCTTACCTCCAATTGAGCCGATTGATTTCCTCTGAGTTGTAGCGTGTGGTGGAGTAGTTGTTCCACATTGAGCGAGAATTTTGTGGGCGATGTTATTTTATATTCATGTTTTGTTTTTGTGTTTTAGTTTTAATTTTATAATAAAGGAGGTAGTTCCCCACCTCTGATTTGTTTTTGTGTGTTGGTCCAGCTTAAGTTATTTTCTAGCAGTATATGTCTATAGGTTCCATTAGTATTAGGGCTATGCGGAGTTTGTTGCAGTCTCTGTACTGCGAGTGACTGTCTCTCAAACAATCGAAATATTCCATCGATTGCATATATTTTTTTGAAAAAAGCTTTATACATACTCGATTGTAGGAATGTCGAGAAATTTGAAGAATTTTCCCGTCACCGGGTCTCTGTTTATGTCCTCCTTGCTGAGTTTTATCAGATTTTACTGATGGAATCGATCTTAGTCGAAAGTTATGTCTCTTGTATCACAAGGTTGTTACATCTCTAGTATTGGTGTTTGTATCCAATTTTAATTTGAATGATAATTTCCCTTTCCAAATAAAAAATCAATGGAATATATATATTTTTGATCTTATTATTAAATAATCAATTTAGTCTTCATGTATAAGAACCTTTTAAAAGATGTACGTAGGAGAAATAAAACTTATGCTCCATTAAATTGGTGGAAGAGTGGATTAGAGTAATCTATAGATTGATATGGAGAATTGAAATTATGGATGATAATTATTTCTAACTGTCGTTTTGTCAAAGATTATTACTTAGTAATAAATTTTTAGGGTCAAATAGTCATTTTAGTTTAAATTTGATGGATTTCTTGAAGGGAGAAGGACGAAAATATGCCAAAAACCTCTTACAATAAAAACAAATAGCAGACAACTTTTTAGGTGATGGTAAATACTATATGTATGATAAATAATGTATTTACGAAATATATTTATGACCAAAATTATCTTAAAGATATTATTGTAAATAAAATGTTTGTGTAAAGATCATATTTATGATAAAAATATCTTTAAAATTTTTTCCTAAATAAACAATTTACCATAAATATGTTATTTAGTTCAAACATTTTTAAAATATGTTATGTACTTTAAACATTTTTGGAAAATGACTTATTTATTGTAATTTCCTTCTTGAATCATTCTACCAATGAAGGAATTCAATTTAATAGCTAGAGGTCTCATTCCATATCTTATCTTTCTCCCGTTCTCCTTCCAATAAAATAATGAATTTGTCCTCTCTCTCTCTCTCTACCCTTTCTCTCCTTTTATCTCTCCATCCAACCAAATACACTCTGAATAAAAGTAGCTATAAATTTCTCATTCTTCATCTCGAACTACATCTCCAACACATAAATTTCTCATCAGAGTATGAATTGTTGCATCAATGGTTATCTTTTAGCATCCAAAAGAAGGATGAGACCAACATTTTGGATAGGACTAGAAGGAATGTGCTAGTTTTTAGGGCTATGCCCGAAACCCGCGGACCGCCCAAAATGTTTACCTTTGCATCTTTGAATTCTTGGTAATAATGAGAAGCCCTATCAATTACCTCACCCAAGACAAGTGAACTATTTTATTGTGTTCAAACCAAATACACAAACCTCCACTTTTCAAATTGTAACCACCATTGTTGGAGAAGTGCCAGAATAGAGTATTCTGTCTTAAAAAGAAATGCAGGGGGGAGAGGGGGGGGACCTTTCTCCGATTATATGTTTGATATGAATTCCTGACTTTAAAAGGATATGAAATCAAAGCACCCAATTCATTTTCTATTCTTTTCTCTCCTATCAAACATTTCATAATCTTTCAACTAATTCTCTCACCTCTCATCCTTCTCCCTCCTACCAAACAAGTTATAACATAGAGGTGACATATTTTATAAAGCTAAACCAGAATTTTCATTCCCGATGGATGAACAGATACCTTCGGTACCCCACAATAGGTTCCTCCCAAGGCAAAAGAAGGGTAAAATCGGTGGATGCAACCCCGAAACTACATCTTGGAAAATAGCAGGCTATCATAAGTGACCTACAACAAAGAAAGTTTTTTGAGTAGTGGCACTGTAAAAAGAATTTAAGATAATTTTCAATAAAACAAGGACATAGTTATATATTTCCATTATTTAGTGAGTACAATTATAATGTTATTATCAAACAACTGCAAAATTTTTAGAAATATAAAGATTTAACAATAATTATCCAAAAATTGAGAGGGGCACGTGCCCTCGCTCAATACGGTGTAGCTTCACCTGTGGCCGTAGCTCTAGCAAGGAGGGATGTAGGATGCAAGTAAGCTCTCTCTGCCGGTGGCTATGAACAAAGTTGATGTCTGTATCCACAAAAGTGTTTTCTTTAGTTCTTAATTCTTTAATCTTTCATATTTTCGTAATTAGCTCTATCAATGCTACAACAACTAGAGTAAGAAAGAGGAAAGTACCAAATGTCCATACCAAACTGCAGACTTTGGCAAACTTTTTTGTTATTTAGAGCCGAGTTTCTTTGTCTTAATTATTTAACATAAATCAAGTAAAACAACTATGTAAACAGTTCCATTTGAAAAATAATAATAATAATAAAATAAGGGATAAACACAAAAGAAAGCATTGCTACTATAGCAATAAATGTAGGACAGAAATTAGAAAATTAAATTTTTATTACGATTTCATTTTTAGTTGACTATTATTGTTACTTATATTCTTTTTGTCGTTGTTTATATTTAGTCTGGGGTTGATTTGGATTTTTAATAATTTATTGTTAGGGTTAAGGTTAGGATTTATTATTATATTTGAATTAGGACTTCTAAATAAGTAATAATTTATTAGCCAATAAATAAGGCTTTCTTTTGTTAATGGACTTTATTTTTTATTATTTATATAAGACTTCAGAATTGTTTTGAATTATTTACTATTTGGCTATGTCCATATTGAAGTTAGAAAGATCAGGAAATATATTATTTTAATGCTGAACATTAAAAAATATATATACCATTTTGCCTTGTCGATTACGACCCATAAGCTTGTTGCTTTTAGCTTGGTTTTCAACCTTTGAAATAAATTATTCTTTGTCTTTTTTATTTTTTATTAATTTATTTTTAAGAGTCAAGCTTCTTGTTACAAATATTTCTAATTCCATTGATTGCCAGGTCTTTTTCAAAATAATGAACAAATAAATTAATAAAGCCTATTAGGGGAATTGATTTCTATGAAGTGGCATCATGTCATTGGTTCCTTTTGTCAAATAAATGGCCAAGGTCAGGAATTAAAACATTTGGACTTTGTAATAACATCAAATGGAAAACATGATGTCAACTATCTCACCTACTATTAAATTGATATTTGTGACAAGCCACAGGTCATGGGCAACCAAACTAGAAAAAAAAATGTCTTCAGAGCACAGAAAAAAAAAAAAAAAAACTTTTCATCAATGCTACTAAACAGATAAATAACTAAAAGGATAATTACTTGTAGTCTTGTACTATAGTGCTTATCTCATTCGTTAAAATTGGACCGAAATAAACATGTGTCAGGTGGTTAAATTTTTTTTTTTTTTTGTGTACAATTAGGTTTCATTTGGGATCACATTTGGAGACGATATTTTGGAGGTTGTAGATGGTTTGAGTTTTGAAAATATATGTTTGGTGAAAATGAACTGTTTGAAATGAAAAAATATTAAAACCTGAAATGTATTCGGAAAAAAAATTAGTAATATAGATATTATTTCATTCTTCTAGAAATTTTATGCAATTTGGAAAAAAATTATCTCATTTTGACTTAAAATAATAAAGTTATGGACTTTTAGAGCTTGAGTTTTTAAAAAATATTTGGAAAAGTGAACGGTAAAATTGGAAGAAAATGACAAAAAAAAATATTTGGAAACATGTTTCCAAATGTGACCCCAAACATAACCTCAATCTCGTTGGGATTTGACTCTATGATTTTTATTTCTCTTTTTCATGTTCTTTCAATAAGATCAGGACCATATTTGTTAAAAATTTCATTTTAGTTATATCACATCAATTAAAAGACTATATTAATTAAATATGTATAATAATACTATTAGAATGACATAAACAGAGATAACCGAATATATTTTGTCATTACTTAAGGCATATTTAGGCATAAATTGAGTTTTTAATATTTCCCAACATTTTCATCAACTCACTTCAATTTCATTGCTCTCATTTTCTTCATGCATAACTTTTCAAATGTAAGATAAGATTGTTCAACATTTTTCTCTCAAAGAAATAATGTCGATTTTTTTTTTTCATTTTGTTTATTTGTTTGTTTGTTTTTTTTTTGTTTGTCTTTTTTTTTTTTTAATTTTATTTTATACAGAAGAACATGTCGTTGCCAAAGCTTACAACTTTAGAACAATGAGACACAGTATCAAAAAACAGTTTCACAATTTACCATTAAACTAAAACAAATTTTGTTCGCTCTAAAAAAAAAAAAAGAAAAGAGGAATTGTAACATTTATGTCCTTTTATTGAAAAAAATATTTAAACATTTTAAAATATTCAGATAAAATAATAAATTGATGATAAATAATTTATTTACGAAAATAATTTATAAAGTAAGTTTACGTAAGTATGCTTTGTAACCTCTTCGTAAATAATGCACCAAATATTTGAAATATACTATTAGGCTTTTTAGGTTTCAAAAAAGAAATAATTATCTCCTTTTTCCTTAAAAAATTGAAGACAAAAAAATCGTTTTAATTTTATGGAACCCAAAAAATTTGTTGTTAAAATTTTAAATACACAAATTTTCATTAACAAAAAAGAAAAAAAATCCTTAAAAAAAAAAGAAAAAAAAAATCCTTTACAGTTGTTGAAAATTAGCATAAAGATTTCCTTAAAAAAAAAAAAAAGATTTCGTGATTGCACGCCTAACTTAGCGTGAATATCATACCTAACTCCACAAAAATGTATGAAGTTCAAATCCCCTTCTTAAGTTAAAAAAAAATTTCCTAAAAAACAGATTTATAATTAAATAATTTTTTAAAGAAGTTTTTTAATAAATAATCAAAATTTTTAAAATTAATTAAAAGATCAATCAATTTTTTTAAATAATTAATTAATAATTGACTATATAATATAATGAATTTAATTGATTAATGATTGATTATGGATCATAATATAAATAATTAAATTTTATAATTAATTATTAATTAATTAAATATAAAAAAATGATAAACAATTATTTTATTAAATAAAAAAATTAGACTATCTATTACAAAGTGATTTAAAAAACCATCAAATCTAATCTTAAAAAAAAGAATAAAAAAATTGAGAAGGAATGACGGAATGATATAAAATCTACAAGATATCCGCTTTCCGTCGTTGAGTCAAATAAATTACTCTTTTCTTTCACTCCATTAATAGATTACTTTCCTTTTACAATTTCCTTTCCCTCCCTTCTTCCCGTTCCCTGTACCCGCTCTCACATTTTCACCATCTCTTTTATCTTTTCTTTTTCTTTTCTTCTCTTTTTCTTTTGTCCTCTGTTTCTCTCTCTTTCTCGGCCTCAATTCTTAGCTATTTTTCGGCTTCTGTGCAATTGGGGTTTTCACTTTTCATTGTCCTAATAAAAAATCCCAGTCGCGTTCCCGAACTGGGTCTTCTTCTGGGTCGTCGAGATCGAACCGCCTCAAGAATTATATGTCGACGAATTCAGCCGTTGGTGAGTCCGATTCAAATGGGTTTTTTTCTTCGCTTTCTTTTGCTGAATTGTGACATCGGTTGATTCGCGAACTCGATCTTGTTTATATCCATTTCGGTTTCTTTGTGTTGATCTGTTTGTATCTCGTAATGGGTTTTATTTTGTTTGAAGGATTTCGGAGCCTTTTTGGAGCTTGTTTTGGATTCTTGTTGATGGTTGGAGAAATGGGTATGAGAGAATTTTGGTTATGGTAGAGAATTTAGATTAGTTTTTTGGTTTGGTGAAAAATGAAAAGGCCGAAAGTCGAGCCTCCGGTTTCGAGGAGGTTCAAATTGCCCCATCTTTTGTTGGGATTAGCTGCATTGTATTTGCTATTTATATCATTTAAGTTTCCAGAGTTTTTAGAGAGTGCAACGGTGTTGAGTGGTGATGATAATGGTTATATTGAATTGGATGGGACAACAGTAGGGGAATCCGAAGATTCCGACTTGAACAAGCCGTTTTTCGGTTCTGTTTATAAGGATACGTTTCACCGGAAATTGGAGGATAACCAAAACCAAGATGCCCCGGTTAGGCCTAGAAAGGTGCCATTGGCAGAGGGGAGAAATGGGTCCTCGCCTTTGAAGCCGCTTCAACACCGATATGGTCGGATAACTAGCAAGGTCATGAGGCGACAGAATAGGACGAGCGATTTGTCAGTGCTTGAGAGAATGGCGGATGAAGCTTGGACATTAGGCCTGAAGGCTTGGGAAGAGTTGGACAAACTTGATGGGAAGGAGACCATAGAGAGTTCAATTGTTGAGGGAAAGCCCGAGTCTTGTCCATCGTGGCTATCGATTAGTGGGGATGAATTGGCAATGGGAGACAAAGTTATGTTCCTTCCTTGTGGGCTTGCGGCAGGTTCTTCGATTACGATTGTGGGAACACCCCATCAATCTCACCAGGAGTTTGTTCCCCAACTTGCGAAGTTGAGGCGTGGCGATCCGCTGGTCATGGTTTCGCAGTTCATGATTGAGCTGCAAGGGCTGAAGGCAGTGGATGGAGAGGACCCACCAAAGATTCTGCATCTGAATCCGAGACTTAAAGGAGATTGGAGCCAGCGACCTGTTTTAGAGCATAACACCTGTTATAGGATGCAATGGGGATCAGCTCAAAGATGTGATGGTTTGCCATCAAAAAACGACGACGACATGCTTGGTATGTTATATCATTAAACTTCTGTAAGAAAGAAATCAAATGAACGTTTTTATTTTTATTTTAATTATTATTATTTTTTAAAACCATAAAGAGAAAAACAGGTTTTTACACCAAGTAAATAGGAAGTGCATTTTAAGGAAACACTGCTAAGGAGCTTGTTAGTAGGGATGCGTACGAGTTTCTTACAAGTATAAGGTTTAGTTATTGATATTAGAAAATTAACATGATTTTAGAAAATTTAATCTTCTCCCGTCCTTGTAATCCACATAATTATTGAACTGATTGATTGTTTGTTACTTATTTTAAGATAAACCATTTTTCTCACTAATTCCAGATTTTAGGAACATTTTTGTAACTTCAATATTATCTCATGTTTACTGTGTGGGTTGTATGACCTCCCTTACTGACGTAAACTGCCCACAAGTACCTGAATAAAGTTGATATGGAAACCAGTAGGTTAATTTGTTCTGGATGGTATATTCTGTATCTTTTGTTAGTCAGTCTCAAATGAAGCTTCGGAAGTAATTTTCAATTTCCTTTATGCTGTTATTTTCTAGGGATAGCATATGTCAGTTTAAGTCTTGGACGTCCCTCCCTCTTTCTTCTTTTTTACCCTGAACTTGGTCGTCAGGCTACACGCTTTAATTTACTAAAATCATTGTTGTTGAATGTCAATTCTCAAAGCAAAAATATATAAATCTGTGAGATCGTGATTATGCCTTTTTATATGATTTCCCCAGAGAGTACTCTCTACTTAATCTTATTTGTAAAGAAACCAATTTCATGTACCGCTTCTATATCTTGTTCTTCCATATTGAAATTTTACTCCGGGAGTCTTGACCGATTAACTAAGTGCCAGTTCTCAATTCTTCTATCTGCGAGGTGCATCTTAATAGTTCTCCCAGATATCTAGAACTCAACTTTCAAGAAGCACCCTTGCTAAACACACAACGCGCATGCGCTCTTTCCCTCTTATTATAACAAAATTTCAGCGTTTTGAGCTGCCCTTGGTAGTGGCAGAAAGATAATTCACACTTTTCATATAATAGTTAGTGAATTTGAGCAACTTTGTGCGGTGATTGTGTTATATTAGCACGTTTTATATTCTTTCGAGAAAGTAGAAACTATATTTTTATTTGCATTCTGTAATTATTAGTTGTTTATTTTTTCTCTGCTCAATCAACTTAGCTTAGCATTATTATGGTTACAACTTTTATATCTGCAAATTTGGCAGTTGATGGATATAGGAGATGCGAAAAATGGATGCGTAATGATGCTGTAGACTCAAAGGAGTCTAAGACAACTTCATGGTTCAAGCGATTCATAGGGCGTGAGCAAAAGCCGGAAGTGACCTGGCCATTCCCATTTGTGGAGGGTAGACTTTTTATTTTAACCATACGAGCTGGTGTAGAAGGATACCACATTAGTGTCGGGGGTAGGCATGTGACCTCATTCCCATATCGAACAGTAAGAAGTTCAACTGCTGTTTCCAACATATTGTATTGATATTATATTTTATCCCTTCGCTTTGTTTTCTATTTTACTGTACGAATCATTTCAATGCTTCAATTTTTTTTCTTTTCTTTTAGGGGTTTACACTGGAAGATGCAACCGGATTAGCAATTAAAGGAGACGTGGACATTCATTCTGTTTATGCTACCTCTCTTCCTGCATCACATCCAAGTTTCTCACCTCAAAGAGTGTTGGAAATGTCGGAGAAGTGGAAAGCCCGTCTTCTACCAAAGGGCCCAATTCTAGTCTTTATTGGAGTTCTCTCGGCTACCAATCACTTTGCGGAGAGGATGGCAGTGAGAAAAACTTGGATGCAATCCTTGGCAATCAAGTCTTCACGTGTAGTAGTTCGCTTCTTTGTTGCACTGGTAAGGCTTCTGCATATAGCTTTTTGATGATCAATTAAGAGTTGGGGGGTGGGCGGGCGTAAAGATAGACTAAAAATAGTTTTGGGCGAAAAAAAAAAAAAGGATAAATATAAAAATAATTAAAAAGAAAGGAAAAATATGAGACTAAAAGTAACATGGTTGAAATTCTGCTATAAAAAGCATTTCATTTTCATAATGGGAAAGAAAGTTCATTTTGCAGAATATTAAGGGCGCATTTGGGGGGACAATTGGAGACTGAGTTTTGGAGGTTGGAGTTGAGCCGAGTACAGTTTTGGAAATGTGCGGTTGGTGGAAATGAACTGTTTGGAGTGAAAAAGTGTAAAAACTTAAAATGTGTTCGGAAAAAATAGCAATATGGATCTTATTTCGTTTTTCTTGAAATTCTATGCAATTAATAGAAATATGAGCATGTACCGATTAATTTGTTTAAATGTCCTTTTTCTTTTTTTTGGGTCCTGTTTGGAAATATCATGCTTTCACTATTTTCTCTTCATATGTGGTGTTTTTACTCATCTGTACCATTGAATATGTAGAATCCGAGGAAGGAGGTGAATTTGATGATGAAGGAAGAGGCTGATTACTTTGGTGATATTGTGATCATACCCTTCATGGATCGCTATGAGCTTGTTGTTCTTAAAACTATTGCTATTTGTGAGTTTGGGGTACGTTCACGGATTTACCATCTGATGTTCTCTCAATGTATATATATTTTTTATATTATCTTTATTTAAATTTCTGCATTATGAAAATCCGTTCCATTCAAGTGCTCAGTTCCGAACCAAGTTTTTATTCTCTGTGATTAATTGCAAAGCTTCAACATCTCAATGCAGGTTCAGAATGTGTCGGCTGCATACATCATGAAGGTTGATGACGACACGTTTATCAGGGTGGACACTGTTTTGAAAGAGATAGAGGGAATTTCTCCCAAAAAGTCCCTCTATATGGGTAATCTCAACCTCTTGCATCGGCCTCTCAGAAGTGGAAAATGGGCTGTAACCTACGAGGTATGCAAGTTTACTTGAATTTTGGTTGAAATTTTAATTATACTTATTATCTTCTTTGATTCAAGAGGTTTATCTGAAGTGGGTTTGCATTTCTGGTCCACAATCGCTTTGCTGGAGTCCCTTTTCTCTTCTTGGATTTTAAACAGGAAAAAAAAAAAAAAAAATTTCTAATGTTTTGCTTTGCACCGATCTGTTTATTTCAAGGGTTAATCTATAATACAGCACTAGAAAATAAAAAAATTTGTAACTAGCACTAGGTTTGATTTTTGATTTTTTTTAATGTCACGATCGCGTCATTAATTACCACAAGTAATTTATAAAATGCACAGTCATGAGAGTAGGTATCATTATAATTTATTAGACGAATCTGGTGAGTCAGTGACACTAGAAAATAATTAAAATCAGTGTTATTTTTTAAGTAACTCCTATTTCAATCTTCTTTTCTTGGTTGGTCGATTACGGGAAGTTTCAAGGTTTGGTTTCTGGGAACCATCCGCATTAATCCGAAAAGGCATGATAGAAACAAACGAAAGTATTTTTGTTTCCCTCCGTACACTACTTACATTTCTACCATGTTTACTATTGTCCTAAGCTAGTTTGTCCTTGTGATGGGTGAGTTAGAAGAATGAAATTCTAAAGCCTACGATTTTCCCATTCTCTTCATATATCTTGAAAGGTTTATTATTGTCTAATTTGTGACAGGAATGGCCGGAAGAAGTTTATCCTCCATATGCCAACGGTCCTGGGTACATTATTTCCAGTGACATTGCTAAGTTCGTTGTCTCTCAACATGTGAACAAGAGCTTACGGGTTAGTCACTCAATTCTTCAATTTTCACTACCTTCTTTTGCTTGTGTTATTAGTAGAATTATGCGGTAGGATATGGAGGGAAGGAAAAAAACAAAAAACAAAAAACAAACAGAAAAAAACACCCTGATGGTAAAGTCACAGTTCTAAACCGTTGGTCGCTCTAATGGAACTTGATGAAAATCTGACAACAGAGAACTGTTTGCTGGTGCGTTTTTTATATTCTCGGTGTTCTTGATCTTAAAATGTTTAGGGACTTTTTTTTTTTTTTTTTTTTTTTTTTTTCATATAGCTTTTCAAGATGGAAGATGTGAGCATGGGAATGTGGGTGGAGCAATTCAACAATACAGTGAAAGGCGTACAATATTCGCATAACTGGAAGTTTTGTCAATACGGATGTTTAGTGGACTATTACACGGCGCATTACCAATCCCCGAGGCAAATGATCTGCCTTTGGGACAAGTTGGCTAGAGGTCGAGCTCATTGCTGTAACTTCAGATGACATTTTTTTGAAAACTGCTCTACCTCCATTGTAGTAGTTTCTGATTTTTGCCCTCCTCTTTTTGTCCTTGCTGATTTTTGTCCATAATTTCTATCAATTTATGAAACTTATCCATGAATTTTAAGCAATCATTTACCCAGCATCCGAAGTTTGAGTTTGAGAACGGAAATTCAATATTCGTAAGGTTTTTCGATGGGCTTGACAATCCACCAATCCCATCTGACTTGGGAAACTGTTGATGTTGTTTTAGACTTTCCAACTGAGGCAAAAGTATGAAAGCAAATACTAGAAACTCGCCCAAATAAATTAAATCATCAGGACCCCCAAAGCCGAGGTAGGGAGGCCTAGAGAGAGCAGAAGTCGGCCCTCACACACAAACCGGCATTCTGGCAGAAAGGGAGACCTTCCCGAACGGCGAGGCACTCAGCATTAACAGACTAGAGCCGCCATGGAGGATCAGCACAAACGCCCCAAGTACACAGCACGATTGGTCTAGCAAATTAGCATCCAAACACACCCCGAAGTCTTGTAGAAGCCTCAACATTAAGTTTAACCATGCCAACCCTGGGAGGAGATGAGAATTGACGAAGAGCGAGAGGGGGAGCCTCAATATTAGAATTACCTCGAACTTGCACAAGACTAACCCGAAAGTGCTAAGAATCCAACCATCTTCTGCGACCGCACGAGATAAGATGGCATGGAGGGGACACTAGGGGTAGTTCTTGCATCTACCGCAAAGGGAAGAACAATTCAAACCTCTCCGAACCGGAGTTGAGAAGGCGGGCCGAAAGCCATGGAAGCATTCCATAGGAAAATCTTTACTTTGTGAGCAAAACTAATCAATTGATCAAAACACATACATAAGACCATGAAGTCTCATTGCAATACTGTGTAGTTGTTCTACTGTAGGATATGAAAAATCACCCTTTAAGTAGAACTATATTTTAAACCGTAATATTTCCAATATATTCTGTCAATTTTACATATTCTATTTTGAAGTGATTTAAACATATCTAACGTTCAGAAACATGCACTTTCGATAGTGATGTTCTATTATAGAAAGTTCTTTAATCATTTGAAGTTTGAATTTAGTGAAATAATTGTTGCAGAGCTAATTCATCTCCAATTTTCAATTAGTTTTGAGTTTTTGAAGAGATCTTTATAACCCATCAAGTTCTGTAAAATTACTGGTTGGAATTGCTAGTACTTCTGTGTAAAAGTATCAAAAGTTTTGTTTTAGAATATATTTGGTAACTGAAACTTTATATTGAAATATCAAAAGCTTATAGTATCCACTCCATTATCATGTCAATTAAGTTAATTTTTTGTTCTTACCAAAAATGATAATAATAATAATAATTTATGATGACAATGACGTTTCAGTTGATACACTTTGTTTACCAATAAAGCAGATATAAATGAAGAAGAACCTAATGGACCACATCCTTCATGCAACTTTACTGAAAAGGAAAAGGAAAAAAAAAAAAAAAAAAAAAAAAAGGAAAAGAAGAAACACTGTTATTGAAGGCGTAACAAACACATTTAACCATGCTTTTTGCTATTTCAACCAAAGAAAAAAAAAAAAAAATTCTTTGCTCATAACTTTAATGTCTTTCAATGATAGAGCATTATGTGGATAGTGTAAGGTTTTTGACGGTTGAATTTGTCAAAATCATTATCAAAATTATTAAAAAAAAAAAAAGATTTGTAGAATACAATTTTTGATATAGATTTAACGGTTAAAATACCGGGCCATATCAATTGTATATTTTTTCAGATTCGACAGTTATTTTCAATAGCCGAATGTAGTAGATTAGGCTTTTGTGGGTGGAAGCCATTAATGAGTTAGGCTACAACAAATGCTGCTATATAGTGTGTGTATATATAGATAAGTATTTTTTTTTTTTTTTTTTCACTTGTGCCATGCTTCAGTCTCTGCTCATCTCTCTAATAAATGTTGCTCAAATTAAAGCGTTGCAATCAACATAATGATAGAAAGAACCGTATTGGAATACATTTTTCATTCCCCATTAAATGTTCCATGAATTTAACGTGGATTGACGAGTTGCATGGCGAGACCAAAAGGTGATATAAATTAAGCTAAAAAATTAAACATGAATTAAGATATTGTCTAATTCTTGATCATCTGTTCCATGTTAACTTTGATTCATGTCAAGATCAATAAAACCGAATCGTAATTAGAAATTTCACGAGACTCCCCTAGAAATGAAAATCTACTTATAATATTCTTCAATAATTTGTTACATGGTTATTAGATCTCGGAATGAAAAATTCTAACTCCGTCACCGAACTGGTATCATGAAGTTTTGAAGGGAAATTAACACATGCATTGCTCGTGGAACTTTAATGAGGGGTAAAACTTGTAATCTTGAAGATTTTTTTTTTGGTTTTTTATATATATATTTTCTAAGCAATTCTCAAGATTGTATTTCTCTCTCTCTTTCCACCCCTTGACACCAGTTAGCTCACTAGGTTTTTTTTTTTTTTTTTTGTTTTTTGTTTTTGGGCCAGAACAGTGTCACAGTCAGTGTCCATATGCAAGGTCGATGCTCTTTATTAATTGGTAACCTGGGGGGTGCTCGTGGGACCTTGTGTTGGAGTGTTTCGTTTGCTTTTTGCTTTTTTTATTTTATTTTATTTTATAATTTGGTGTATAATTTTTCGTTTGTTGTTGATTAGTAAATACAATTGCCAAGATTAATAGTAATGAACAAAACTAAACAAAAAATAGATTGTAATTTACCAATCACGAAAAGATTCAGGCCAAAAAATAGTCAAATTTTCAATGTTTAAAAAATTATTTTTTGGGTACCCATTAAAATCTTATACATTAATTAATCAAAAGCACGTATAATAGATAAATTTATTAAATGTATAGATAGAATTATTTAATCACGATACAATTGGAAAATGTCAAGCGAATCCAATGTCTATAAACTGAATGAATTAGGCTAGTTTTTCTAAATGGGTCATTAGTTAAGATTTCTCTTGTCAAGTTAATACAAAATATTGTTCGGATTTTCTATTTGAATTCCATCTTTTCAATATCAATTCGTGTGACAGGTGAATTATCATTTTTTTTAATTTTATCTATTCAAAAAAGTGTTGCATCCTTTTATTAGTAAAAAAGTTATATAAATATGAAAATTAACCTGCAATGTTGGTATTAAAATTTGGTAAAAAAAAAAAAATGTTTATATTCCTAATACTATTATTTTTGTGAGTTGTGCACAGAAATTGGTGACTAGTCGGAACCACCAGAATTGAGGCCCTGCGATTTGGTGGCAATCTAGCACGGCGATCATTGCTTCCAAACCAAAAGATTTGCCAACATTCTGATCGTTGGTTTCACTTTTAGATTTTTGGAGGCTTAGGTTTTAACTAATTATTAGACTCAACTTGATGAAAAGAAATACACATACAAAAAAAACATACAGGATCGATAAATTAATAACCTCGATTAAATAATATTTTTGGTCAATCTTGAGTTAGGACTGATATGATAAATTCATAATTCGTTAAACTAATAATATAATACATTTAAGGAAAAAAAAAAACACATAGGACCCACTTGATATATAAATTAATAATCTCCTTATACATCAATATTATACATAATTATATACATATATATACATGACTCAATTAGCAGGCCTTTTTGTAAAATAGAACTCTAATGTTACTTGTTTCCTCTTGAAATTGATGTCTGATTGGACTTCATGATCTCTAACTTTTCTTAGTGCATTAAGAGGTTCTGGTATAGTGTTCTCGTATTGCAAGAGAAAAATAAAGCAATATGATTGTTGCTTTGATCAGTGCATCTTTGCGCGAGACAACCTCCTATATGGAACTATCGTCTTCAACTTCATCTTCTGTGTCATTTGACGTTCTCAATAATAAGACTAATTACATTCATGAACTTGTTTTTGATTAAACAAATACATAGAATAATAATTTGTAATTCGATAATTAGGTAATATTCGTATAATCACAATACACAATATCAAGTTCAATGTTTTAGAGAGAAAAAAAAAAAAAAACAGGATAAAGATTACCTTGATAAATTAATTTTTAATTAATAAATGTATTCATTATAAATTATCAATTTATGGATTAAATAATATCTCGATTAATTAATAAATTTTTATGGTTCCAAGGGTATTAATTTATTGAGAGTTAACTGTAACTAGTTGTTGAAACGAGGATTAAGGGCATCATTTGGCACCCTACTTGATTTAAAAAAAAAAAAAAATTGGTTTATAAAAATAATTAGTCCTCACTTTCTCTCACTTTCACTAGCTTTCATATCTTCCTCATTGTCGCCATGAAACCCGAGCATCTCTCAGTGCCATTATGATCGATTCGAGCATATCTCGTTGTTGCCTTAAACATTATTGGAAATCGACCAAACATGAACTTCTAAAATTTTGCAGTTTCAGTTCTTTCCCTTGACAGGTCAATTTCGGTTTCAATATCATGTGGATTATTTATGTAACTCAATTGGTTGGATGAAACCTAAAAATTGTCCAACCATACACACGATCAGTACTGATTTTATGTGCAGAGCCATTCAAGCTCTACGCATGAGGTTGAGCTTCGTGGTCATGGTGCTATGTAACAAACAGTGTCTGGTTATTGATGGTAAGACATTTAAGGATTTCGTATGGGAGATGTTATTTGTAATAATAATATTTGGATGATTTTTTTTTGTTTTCTCTTTTAGGCTTTAAAATATCACTAATTTTCGTTTCAAATCCAATTAAGATGATTTTTTTTTATCACATATCCTATTAAAATTTAAAAAGACATTGAGATTTTATAAGATTTGTAAGAACTCATGTTTTATACATATATCTAAATGCATAATTGAATGCTCTGGTTTAATATTTTTGTTTAGATGCGAACATCCAAATATTATTTTAGATGATAATTCAAATATTTTTATTCGAAATGTTATCATTAGAACAGTTTAAACGAGTAGAGCTTTTTAAGTTTGTATTTAGTACATTAGTTTGAAATGAGATTTTTAAGTTTAAGTTGATTGACTTTTCAAAAATTAATTATACTTTCTGTTGATGTTTTAAAACAAGACGAAAATTTATATGAAAACCTTCAGATCAAACGAAAGTTTTTTTAGAAGTAAACTTACGTTTGATTAACCGATTGAAAATGAAAATTTTAAATTAAAATTTATTAATTCTTTTAAAAAAAAATTAAAATAAAAAAATACAATTTAATTTGATATAAATTTAAATATGAAATAAAGGCTTAAAAATTTTTGTCTCCGTGCGCTCCAAAACTGAGGTGCTGGTAACGTGGCTCAGAAATTATAAAAAGATAATGTGGGGTCCACTAGGAAACTTCAATCCTATCCATTTAACTGCTAGTCTCAATCTTTTAGATCCTCCACGTGGCAGCGAATCATACGTCCAAAACGCTGACATAGCGTGTGGAGTCACTCACAGTCAAGTCGGAATAAAACGAGAAAGCGGCATTGCCCGATGGCGTGGGGCCCATGACTTGCTCCTCTCTACGTGCCGACGTTGCAATAGGTGAATAGGTCGTGAGTCGTGACTGTGATTCTAGTCTGACGGAACTGTGACCAAAGCAAGCGGGTCCCACTCTGATCAGTTTTGTTTGTTTCTTCCTGGGTCCCACAAATGACGGTTTCACTGGCACGGGAGCAGAAGCAAGAACATGAAGTCCGTACTTTTTTTTGTCTGTCGGCAACATGGATTAACTGCCACGTCTGTTCAGGCTTCGTTAGATTCTGCCACGTGTCATTCAGTTTCTTTTTTCTTTAGCCTTTTTTGTTTCCCTCTTTTCCCGGGTTAGCTACTTGTGAACTACTCGTCAAAGATTTTTGGAGCTAGTAGTGAGCAATTATTATAGGTTTGAATTTGAATTTTTTACATATTCAAAAGCTTTCTTAGTATAAATGGTATTTATTCGAGCTTTAAAATAACGGCGTTGAGATAGTGTGTCCACCTAATTAATTGAAGATACTGATGTCGGCTTAAAAGATTTCAGGCTGTTAGGCAGAGTTTTGACTCTTAAATGGATATAAGAAAAGAAATAAAAATTATATGAAATCATATTTTTAAAAAAGTTTTTAGTATTAAACTAAATTTAAAATTTTTTAATAAATAATAAAAATATTAAAATAAAATTAATAATATTTATCTTAAATTTTGATCCCAATTTCTAAATTTATTTAGAATATTTTTCATAAGATATATATATATATTTTTTAAGATTTTGACATAAAGCTATTCGTTAAATTAGAAGCTCTTTTGATGAATTATTTAAATACTTTCAGAGGTTTTAGACTATAATAAATCAAAAAGTAGCTTTTAGGAATATGAAAAACAAGCCCTTCATGCATCATATCATAGAGCTTTGATGAGAGGCGTTGCTAGGTTGGGTTTTAGCACTTTTATGGTTGGTTTTAAACTAAACGGAAGTTATATAATCTAATCATAATTTTAAACCTGATATTATTATAAGATATATAATTTAAATCATCTCATTTCAAATTATAGACTAACAAAAAAAAAAAAAAAAAGCTTAAAGCCAATCGCATAATTTTAATTTTAATTTTACTTATAACACTATAAACATGTTGTCACGAATAAGAAACAAAAAGAAAGAACGTTATCCTTTCTAATCTCTTTTACTTACAAAATTTAATAGATAGCAATTTGATGGACCACGTCTATAAATAATAAGGAAATGGAAAGCTAAATTAAATTACTCCTCGTATCTTTTTTCTTCAATATAGTATAAGATCGAAGACGTGTCTTATCCGTGTCCCCATGTTTCCCTAGGGTATTTGACGTCAATTGACTAAATTACCCCCTGGAATTGTGTTTCCTTTTATTTGAAACAAAGCCAAAACTGACTTTATAGCCACTAGTAGAATTTATATGTTTGTCATTGTTGAAAGCAAGTAAGCATTATAAAAAAGGAGTTGGACTTCCTATATCCTAATCAATAAATACACACTAAAAAATATATCAATGATTCCCTTTTTTTAATCCTTTTCTTTTCTATTTCACACCTTTTCCTTTTCCCATTATATTCCATTACAAGTAAGCAAAGGTTGATCCCATTCCATATCCCTTCATCCTTTTTAGGTTTTTTTTTTTTAATCTTTTCTTTTTCTAAATATTAAGATTTAGCATGCGTTTGGTTAGTCTATATGGGTTGAAAAATTTGAGTTAGAGTTGAATTGTGCGTTTGACTGATTGGATTTAAAAAATATTAAAACTTGAAATATATATTTTTTAAATATCAAAATGTAGCTTATTTCGTTCATCTCGAAATTCAATGCAATTGAAAAAAAATCTTTGGACTTGTATATGCAAAATTATGAACTTTTAAAGTTTGAGTTTTTAAGTTATAGTTAAAATTATAAATAGTGAAATTGAGTTGACTTTTTAGAAGATGACAAAACTGAGTTGAGTTTTTTCAACTCAAATTAGTGAACCAAACACATGCAAAGGAAGATTTGGAGTTGAAAATATTTAATTTGAGTTAAGTTGGAGTGACTTATGCTTTTGGCGTGCATCTGTGGTTGATTGGAGTTAAAAAATATAAGAATTTGAAATGTTCAGAAAAAAAAAATCAATATAAATCTTATTTTATTTATTTCGAAATTTTATGTGATTTTTTTTAATATCTCATTTGAACTTATGAACTTTTAAAATTTGAATTTGAAGTTATAATTACAACTGTAAACAATGAAATTAGAATTGACATTAAAAAAAAACCAAAAATAAACTGAGCTTCCTTTTTTTTTTTTTAACCCCATCCATTTGGATGAGGGAATCAAATGAATGCTTAGTTTAAATTTGTTTTCTAGTCTCATCAATAATAACATATCATCCTTATAATAATGGCCATTTAAGTAATTAAATTATGGCTATAAAATAAGAGGAGCTAGGTTAACAATATATGTGGGAGGTGTAGGTAAATAGTATCACGCATCAGATGTGCACTCTTTCCCAAAAAAAAAAAAAAAAATAAATAAATCTATTATGTTTTAGTGGTAGGTAATAAAGATACAGACGGTTCACTTTTGACTTTCATGAAATCTTCTTAAATAAGATGCGACTCTTCTTTACCTTATCCACCAAATAAATTGATTTGAGTATTTATCTTATTCGTGCTTTAATTCATTTTCTTAGAAAAAAACAAAGAGAAATGTTAAATTCACCCTTTATAGACGATGATCATCATCAATGCTGAAAATGATCTATTTAAGAAAGATTTACAAATTTCTCGAATTTTTTTTTTAGTAAATTAAGTTCTTTATCCATTATGCATTGAACCCAAATTTAATTTGTCAGCGGAATATTAAAAAAGTGATTAGCACAAGTTGTAAGATATTTTGCTTGGTTGTCTATCAAATGATTAATGATCATTCATACCAATCTCCTTCTCCCTCTTTCTAAGCAAACTTTAAAAATAAAAAAAATAAAAAAATAAGAGAGAGAGAGAAAAAAATAGTACGCTTTGATTCATGATTTTATGTATACTAATTGTATTACAGATAATTTGTACGTGTAAAATAAATAAATAAAACAAAATAAAAAAATGTCACATGATAATGACTAGACTACAATCACATGATAATCTCATATCAATGACGAAAGTCATTATTGAAGAGATAATATTGACTCTTTTAAATAAGTATATAAATATATATTAATATAGATATCACGATTAAAATATACATATATATATATATGTGTATATATTTACGTGTCGCAATCAGAGGAGGCCACACGAATCTTTTTCCAAATTTAATATCTGAGAAGACCTTTATAAAATAATAATTGGGATTGGACTGAATAGTAACTATCTATAGTACCGACATATATACAACACATTCTACACATGCCTTTCCTAATTTAGCTCCAAATATAAAATGGTTAGAAGCAAGAACAAGTTCGAGAATGGTAAATTGGTATTTAGTGGCGATTGACATACAAAGCTAAAACTTTTAACTTAATTTGGATGATGAAACTTGATCCAAAATTCTCAATCATGACAATGTTGATTTTATTTAATTCATTAAGACAATGCCCTTATCTAAATTACATTTGCTTAATCACCCACCCTAAACGTACTAGACATAATAAATATGAGGAGTGTAATTTATCATTTTCTTTAAATTATTAACTAATTGAATTAGATTAAGGGTGTGTTTGGAATTCAGGTTCCAACTCAAAATTTTCATTTTAGTTTTGTCTTTTTTTGAAAAGTCAACAAAAATTATAACTAGTTTTTGAAAAGTCAACCAATTTCAACTTAAAAATTTCATCTCTAACTAACTTATCAAACGGAGGCTAAGATTCGTCCTCCACTTTTTCCCCTTTTATAGGAGGTCTGACAACCAAGTAGTTCATTTTGTAATGAGGATATTATTAACCCAAAAATATTATATCTAATCTCAAAAGAAGTGATATAATTAATTAGTATCTGCCCAAAAAACAATACTTTTAAATGGTCAAGGGTGGATTTGGAGACAAGTAGATCAATTACACAACAAGTAAGTTTGAAATTTCGGAAACATATTGATCACAAAAGTGTGAAAGAATATTATTTATTAAAATTTCCCATTTATAAAAAGATGATTTGTTAATTTCACTTTTTAAAGTTGTGATCTTCGTGGATAAGAAACACGGAAATCCATCCAACTAAATTCCTTCTATTTCTTTTCGTGCACAGTAAAACATGCCAAAAGTTTTGAGAGAATTATTCCACTTTAGATGTTCGTGACTTTGTTCTGCATGCCTTTCCAATTGGGTCCAAGTTTTGTCGATATTCCCACCCAATCCAACAGAAATGGTTTTGCTCAAGCTCAAGAACAAGATCTGCCTTTCTTTACGCCCACTGAACTGTAGAATATTTACTCTACATGAGAGAGAGAGAGAGAGAGAGAGAGAGAGAGCTACAATTTGTCCGAACATTTCTGGACAAAAAGAAAAACAAAATTGAGGTACACATATATATAACAACAACAACAACTGGGAGTGAAGAGTTCAAATCCCAAAGATCCATTTGGAATTAGAATTGGAGTTTTGGACTTTTTCGAATTGAATATGAGTGAATGTTTAGAAATATATGTTTGGTTTAAGTGTGAATTAGAAAGTATAAAAATTTGAAATACGTTCAGGAAAAAATATACAATATAGATATTGTTACGTTCTTCTCGTTATCATGAGTATTTTGATATAAGAATCATTTTATCTCGACTTGAAATAAGAAAGTTATGTACTTTTAAAGTTTGAGTTTTTTGAAAATGAAAGAGAGAGAGAAAAAGATATAGATTTGAAATGAGATGATGAAACAAACGACTTTTGAAAAAAAATGTTACAATAATTTCAACTTTAGTGATTGTTTCAGACGACCCCTAAACCTCAATATTAGAGGTATTAATATGTATTTATTGTTAGATTAATTATGCACTCATAGAAATTTGAAATATATATCGTATTAGATAATCGATTCTTTAAAACCAAAATTTAGACTAACTATAAGAGATTCGCCTACGATAATTATATATTTATACTATATATAATGTGTGTGTATATGTGAGTAGGGCTTGAAGAAGTTAAGATCAACCCCCCCCCCCCCCCCCCACACTAAAAAGTAGTTAGGACTTAAAACATGTTTATTCCCCATAATTGATTCTTCTTCCACTCAAACTCTCTATCTATATATAGCAAGATTGATATATATCTGGGATCAATAAATGATTAGATAATATAATAAAATGTCACTCACAATTGTAGCACGCAAACTTGTCTTTTTTATTTTTTCTTCTTTGGGCTTGTAGAGATAGATTATGCATATTTTGAAATTTCATTTTTTTTTTTTTGTAAGCTAATATATAATTTTCACTTCTGGAAAAAAAAATATATAAATCAAACGTTGAGAGACGAATGCTACGTTTGGTGTTTCATCTCAAACTCAAATTTTTTATCTCAGTTTTTATCTTTTTCTGAAAAGTCAACAAAAATTATAACTAGTTTTTAAAAAGTCAATCAACTCTAACTTAAAAATTTCATTTCCAACTAACTTACCAAACGGAGGCGAAGTATGCATTTCATTGATCTGCTTGAGTTGAAAATTTTGAGTTAGAGTTGAGATGTGTGTCTGGTGTGCGTTTGGAGTTAAAAAATGTAAAAACTTAAAATGTTTTCCAAAAAAAAAAATATGGATCTTGTTTTGGTTGTCTAGAAATTCTATGCAATTTTTATAAAATTATCTCATTTGGATTTGTATATGCTAAAATTATGGACTGGGGGCCGGTTTGGGGGATATTTGGAGATGTAGTTTTGGAGGTTGGGTTGGAAACGAAGATTTGGAGCTTGGGTTGGAAGTGTATGCTGTGATATAGAAAATTGTTCAAAAATTAGAAATGTATTCAGAAAAAATGTGCAAAATGGATTTTATTCTACTCTCTCATCGTTATGAGAATTTTGAGACAAAAATCATCTTATTTCGATTAGAAATGAGAAAATTATGAACTTTTAAAGTTTGAGTTTACTATATATATATATATATATATATATATTTGGAAATGCGAAGTAGTTTTAAAATAAATAAATAAAAAGTTGGAGATAGAGTTAGAGATGCCCTAAAATGGGTTAAAATTTGAATTTTTAAGTTATTATTGGAAGTGTAATAATGAAACTGAGTTGATTTTATAGAAAAGGATAAAAATTGAATTGAGTTTTTTCAACTTAAACATAGGGGATGAGACCCATTTTGTGATTTTGTCATTTCTTTTATGCTGTGTGTTTTGTCCTTTCTAACAGTAACTGAGAAAACATTTAAAAGTCTCCCTCCGACAGTTTTGGAATTAGTTTTGAAAGTGTTTGTTTGTTTGTTTGTTTTTTTTTTTTTTGGTTTTTGTTAGTTAGATCATAGATGTAAGTGTAACCACCAAAAAAAAAAAAAAAAGTGTAGCCACAATGTGTCTATTCGAATTATCAGCTTTTCTCTAGTACCCCCTTGTACATGCAATTTCTCAGACTTTAAATAATATTGTTGGATCGTGTTGTTATAGAATTTTTTTTTATTTTTTTCCCTTTTAAAAATATGTTTTTTTTATAAATAAAAATCATAACATGCATGCAATTAGACATTAAATAATAGTGATCTCTTAAGATTGAGGATTATTTATGCTTTTTTTAAAATATTATCTATTCTGTTTTTGTTCAAATTAGTATTTTAAAAATTTACATTTTTATACGATTTCTAAGAATTTTGACCTAAAAAAACACATAAAAAATGGTTTATAACAAAATTTTTTAAACAGTGATTACTTACCTTTTAATATCCTAATTTGAATTTTTAAAAGCATACCTTACATTTTGAAATCCCACATTTTTTTTTAACCATATATTATATTTGATTCTACTATACATATTATTTCTTTGTAAATACTTGATTTTGATTTAAAAAAAAAAAAATCCAAAGTGTCCTTAAAAGAAAAAAATAAACTAAAGAATTCTAATTTAAATAAAAAACTAAACAAAATCCTAATCACTTTTAATCTTTAGTAAAAAACCACAAACACTTATCAAACCCTAATTCAAGGACGAGATTCGCCTCGCAACATCTATGGGCGAGACCCCTGATGGGTCTCTTCATCACGAACCTAGAGATGCCCACACACATCACTAAGCATGCCTCGTGAACCCAGCTCCGTCAAGGGTGATTGCGGTGGGGAGGGTGGCGACTAGGTGAGAAGGGGTGGGGAGTTGTTTTTTATTCCAATTTTTTCAAAATATAATTATTCTTTTTAAGGCTATTTTTTCGGTACGTTTGAGGTCAAAAATTTATTATTGATCGAGAATATATATATATATATGTGTGCAGTAAATATAATTTGATGATAAAAAATACAGAAATTCAAAAGGTATGATATACTTTTTAAATATAAGCAGAAAAAGTAGATAATCCATCTTATTTAAATTAGAATTTCTTTAATTAAATTTTTTTGTGAGGGTATTTTTAGATATTGTTAAGGTCAAAATCAAATATTGATGAAGAAAAGATCTAGATTTCTATATTAAATGAAATAAGTTGTAAATGTATAAAAATGCAAGACTTACAATTTCTTTCAATAATATAGACATATTTTAATCTATCATTCAAGGTTTGAAAAACATTGTGCGGTGAAACAAAAAATAACTGATAGTACCTCGATTCTACATTAATTTTAGTACGTTAGTGAAGTTAGCCTTTTTTTTTTTTTTTTTCCCCCTTCAATTTAATGTCGTCCTTTCAGCAGAAAAAATTTCTCAAAAATCAGTTCGTGGTCTACACTCTCGGGATCATTATGATATGTCGCAATCATTTATCATAATTGCTTTCTTATAATTCATCACATCCTTACAGCCAGATCCACAAACTATGCGCTCCATCTAAAATGATCCACATATCATACACGTAAATCCACACAAATTTAAACAACAAATGCATATCAAATTTTTTTTTTTGTTTTTTTTGTTTTGTTTTGTGAATGAAAGGATCTGCGGGTGATCTCATCATTTTTAGATTTTTAGCTCCACAAGCAAGAGCCTTTTTCCTTAGATATGGTAAGGAGACAAGTTCTTTATACTAGTTTCTGTCAATCGACTATTCGGGGTTTATCCTGCAATCACCAAACAATGCTTTAATAGTCAAGCTGGAATGAGACCTAAGGAGAAGCAAATGAGAATCGAACCCGGGTGAACGAAAGTGAGAAGTTAGCAAAGTCACCCACCATTGCTAACCCATCCACCTCTGTGGTTATTAACAAATACATATCATTTTGACTTTTTAGTTATTCTCGCTACTATTATTATTATTATTATTTGGTTGTGATAAATTATCCATCATATTTTTAATTTTAAATTAACCCTTAGATTTATCAAACAGTTACAATACAATAAAAAATTTATAAGGTAGCTTAAATCGATGAATGATGATTGAAATATTCACTAAAGCTTCACATTTTTAGCACTTTACTCTCTAAATTTTTGTGCTTTGGTAAAATATTACTTAAATTTTTCACGTTGACAAGTAACCCTCTTTTTTATGCCAATAATTTTAAACAATATTATCAATTGGATCACATTGTAACTGTTTGACAAAATTAAATGGTAAATTATCAAATTTTAAAAAGTTTAATATACAACTTGTCAAAACATCGCAAATTAAGGGATATAGTGAATGCCATTAATCTTGGTATTTTTGAGTTGAGATATGATATTTTGTTTCTCTGTTTTATTGACTATCCCTCAATACTAGTTCAACAGCTAATTTAATTACTTAAATTTCGACATTTATCATGTGTTTGATTGATAGACTTGAGTTGAAAATTTTGGATTGAAATTGTTAGATTTTTCAGAAATTAGTTAAAAAACTGATTATTTTTTAGAGGAAAAAAAAAAAAAGATGAGTTGAGTTTTTTGGATTTCAACTATAGTACTAAACATATGTTTAGTAATTATTAAATGATTAAATTCTTACAAAGAGATAAGTTATTAAAATATTATTGAAAAAGATATCATATGAGACATGTAATTTGGATCAACACAAATAAACTCAGTAATTTACCAAAAACACAAATAAACTCAACTCATCTTTTTTTTTTCCCCCTCTAAAAAAATTAAAATTAAATAAAAATATCAAACAAAATCTCTCTATTTTTGTCTCCGTCAATGTCTCCTCAGCGAGACCTTTGGCCATCTCTTCAAAGCATCAAAGAATACAACAAAACTATATAAAACAAATAAATAAATAAATAAACCCTCTAAAGCAGGGAAAAAGCAGAAGCAAGAAAACCCCACCAGCCAGCTAATCCCAGCTCCCAAACACGGCACACAGATATTTTCTCTCCCCTCTTTCTCTCTCTAGCTCTGTGTGACGTTCTTCTAACAAACAAACGGGCATTGGCAATGTTCTTTTCTGTTGTTTTGTTTCTCTCTCTCTCTCTCTCTATCTCCTCTCGTTCTCTCTCTAAGCTGAAAAGTAACATCCCAACTACCTTCCGTTCCCAGAAATCAAATCAATCATTTTCTTTCCTCTTAAAGCTCACACACACACACACACACAAACAGACACTCTTTTCCCTCTTCTTTCACACGCATAACTACTGCCTTTAATACCCTTCTCTCTCCTTAACGGTTACTTTTATCTCTTCTTCTTCTTCCTCCTTTATATGCCCTTAATCCTTTAACGTCTCTCTCTCACTCCACTTTCTCTCTCTAGAAAACCCAGATGGATTTCAGCTCCTTCGTTACGTCCGTGGGGACGTCGTTCTTGATCTTCGTCGTTTTGGTTCTGCTCTACGTATGGCTCTCCAAGAAGCCCGGAAACGCCGTCGTTTACTACCCGAACCGGATCCTCAGGGGCCTGGATCCGAATGAAAAAGGATCCAAGTCGTGGATCCAGGAGGCTCTCTCCTCCACCGAGCAGGACGTCATCTCCATGTCCGGCGTCGACACCGCCGTCTACTTTGTCTTCCTCGGCACTGGTTGGTTTCTTCCCTTCTCTCTCTGTCTTTTAACGTTAGTTTTGTTTAAATATTTACTTTCTTTTTTAAGGTTGTTTGATAAGAAAAGGTAATACTTGTATGGAGAATTTGAAAGGATCCGCCTTTTTATTTTTTCCCATCTCTTTATTTATTTATTTTTAAATTTTTTTTTTGAGGATTTTATCCCATCTCTTTTGGGAATATTTTAAGAATTTATTTATGGGAAAAAAAAACTTTCTGGGTTTGTTTTGTGCGACGGAAAATTTTTGATTTTTGGGCTTATTTTAATAGTTACAGGTCCGGCACACGTAACAATCTGTATAGAAAATGTTAGTGCTATGCGATATTAGTCTTTGTGTTATTTACGTCGGAATAGAAACTCTTTCTGTAACTAACCAATTGCGGTTGATTTTCTTAAGTAATTTTGTTTTTGTTTTTTAGTGCTGTGGACATCAATCTTTTAATATAATTGAATGTGGCTCAACTCCATGGATGAGGAAAAATCTTACCAATTTGGTTAAGAACAAATCTAATTTTTTAGTTTGATAAGCTTTTTGTGTCGAATTATTATAATAAGTGGAGTTTTATTTCCCTAAATATTTATATGATTGTTTTGTCCATTGATGAATCTGCAAAACATGTGCTTATAATAAAATGTACAAATTTTCAAGTGAATTCTAATTTTTTCCTCTGATTGATGTGGTCAGTGCTGGGAATATTGGTTATCTCTGGCTTAGTTCTGCTACCAGCTCTCCTGCCAATTGCTGCCACCGATCATGAATTGCGGAACGTGGTGCTGTCCGGCGAGGCTAAAAATAAGACTTTCACTGACCTTGACAAGTTATCCATGGCAAATATTCAGGTAAATAACAGTTAATTTATCTTGAATGAGGAAATTTTCTGCATCTGGAGCTAGTGGTTTTTATGGCATTTCCTATTACATTTCTAATTTAGCTTACCAAACCTTGATTTCAAACTTTTTGGTGTATTTATATATATATTTGTTTCTTCCCAAGTACAGAAAGAGAGTCCAAGGTTGTGGGCGTTTTTGCTAGCCGTCTACTGGGTTTCTTTCGTTACTTATGTCCTGTTATGGAAGGCGTATAAGCATGTCTCCGCGTTGAGAGCTAATGCATTGATATCCCCGGAGTTGAAGCCCGAGCAATATGCGATTCTTGTTAGAGACATACCCCCTGTACCCGAACGGCAAACCAGAAAAGAACAGGTCGATACGTACTTTAAAACCATCTACCCCGATACGTTTTACAGATCGATGTTGGTCACAGACAACAAAGAGGTGTGTTTTTCGTTTTCGTTTTACTGGTGTCTATGCTGTTGTCACTTGTCTCCGTTTCTCGTTTTCCTTTTCTTCTGTTTTTGCAGACAATTTAGTTGTTTCTTTTCGACTTATGTCGAGTTTGTTTCTTACATAGGTGAACAAAATTTATCAAGAGTTAGACGGGTACAAGAAGAAGCTCGCACGCGCTGAAGCAATATATGCCACGTCGAAAGCAACAGGCAAGCCGGAAGGAACAAGACCGACCCACAAAACTGGCTGTCTTGGTTTAAGGGGAAAGAGCGTAGATAGCATAGAATTCTACAACGACAAGATTAACGAACTAACCCCAAAGCTGGAAGCTGAACAAAAAAGTACTCTGAGGGAGAAACAATTGGCTGCCGCGCTGGTTTTCTTCACAACCAGAGTAGCTGCAGCCTCTGCAGCTCAGAGTCTACATGCCCAAATGGTCGACCATTGGACGGTCATTGATGCTCCCGAGCCTCGCCAAATAATATGGTCTAACCTTAAAATCAAGTTCTTTGAGAGGCAAGGGCGGCAGTATGTTGTGTACATCGTCGTGGCACTGACCATATTTTTCTTCATGATTCCTATTGGGATTATCTCTGCATTCACGACATTAAAGAACTTGAGGAAACTTCTGCCGTTTTTGAAGGTGATATTGGACGAGAAAGCAGTCAGGACAGTGCTGGAAGCTTATCTCCCGCAGCTCGCACTCATTATCTTTTTGGCCTTGTTGCCCAAATTTCTTTTGTTCCTTTCCAAGACCGAAGGAATTCCATCTGAGAGCCATGCCGTAAGGGCTGCTTCAGGGAAGTATTTCTACTTCTCGGTGTTGAATGTCTTCATTGGAGTCACGGTTGGTGGAACTTTGTTCAGTTCATTCAAGGCCATTCAGAAGGATACGGGCTCCCTCGTCCGTATCCTGGGAAATAGCATCCCAGAAAATGCTACATTTTTCCTCACCTTTGTGGCTCTCAAGTAAGATACAGTTTTCATTTTCATGTTTTATTTCCATATCGGTTCCGAGTTATTTTGAAATTGCCTCGGGTTAACAGAGATCTGATAATTTTGTTGGTCTCTCAGGTTTTTTGTCGGCTATGGGCTTGAACTGTCCCGATTAGTTCCTCTCATTATCTTCCATATCAAGAGAAAATATCTTTGTAAGACAGAAGATGAGGTAAAAGCAGCTTGGACTCCAGGAGATCTTGGATATGGGACCAGAGTTCCTGGTGACATGCTTATCATCACCATTGTCCTTTGCTATTCCGTCATTGCCCCGCTTATTATTCCATTTGGGGTGGCATATTTCGGCCTTGGATGGCTTGTCCTTCGTAATCAGGTAATTGCCTTGTCCACATATATATAATACAACAGCTCATTAACTTAGCGATATAGGACTAATCCACACTCATCTTATCGTGGGCCTGGCCCACAAACCTACCATCGCTTGTAAAATCTGGTTCTGATACCATGTTAAATAGGCTCGGGTAGAATTGCTAGCTCAAGAGGAGAGAGAGCCCAATCTACATATAAAGCATAATAACAGTAGCCCATTAACTTAGCGATATGGGACAAATTCACAATCTAACAGTTTCGTCTTTCCATAATAGGCTCTCAAAGTGTATGTTCCAGCATACGAAAGCAACGGAAGGTTGTGGCCTCACATCAATGTGCGCATAATTGCGGCTCTCATATTGTACCAAGTTACCGTGTTCGGTTACCTTGGGGTGAAGAAGTTCGTCTATGCACCATTTCTCATTCCACTTCCCATCCTGTCCTTGATCTTTGCCTTCATCTGCAACAAGAAGTTCTACCGTGCCTTCCACGACACCGCCCTTGAAGTTGCTGCCCGCGAGTCCAAAGAAACTCCCAACATGGAGCAAGTTTTCAGATCCTTCATCCCACAAAGCTTGAACTATGAGAAGAATGATGATGATCAGTTTGAAGATGCTTTGTCCCAAGTCTCAAGAACAGGATCATTTGTTTGAAGAAACAAATTTGTGTATCTGACAATCTTTTTTTTTTGTTGTTTCAGGTTGTTGTTTTTTATTTTTTATTTTATTTTTTTTTGAACTTCATATTCAGGTAATTTGTTGTTAATATTATTATTATGTAAGTAGAGGAACCATGGCATTTGGTTGTTTCTTGTAATATTATGTCTGATATCCTGGTTTCTTGGTGTGGAAATTTTCTATACAATCCTGTGCTAATAATACAATTTTATGTTTTGGAAATTAGAAACAATAGCATTTTTATGAGGAAGAAATAGGGAAATTTTAAAATATTTAAAATAAATAACAAATTTATTAGGCAAACAAGTTATTTATTTCAAGTAAAATTTCAAATTAGTGCTCTTTATTTTAAATAATTTTAACTAAAAATGCCATTCATGAGAGTAACCTTTCAATTACAAACCTTTTTTTTTTTTTTGGGAAAAGTGGGACAATTTACCAACCAAATTGTTGACTTGCTATTGATCGAATAGCAAAAGACTGATAGATGAATGTTGTTTCGGGGTATATTTAGAAAATCATTTATAAAAAGAAAATTTATTGGAATGGAGATGGATGTTAGGCTATAAAAATGGGAATGATATCTGGGATATGGTCTGATGCGATTGAGTATGATACTACCTGTAAAAGGTCTTATACTAATTCAGTTTTAGACTAATAACTTAATAAGCCCAAAAATAAAATACATAATACTATTATTTAAACTTGAGGCCTAATAACCCAAATGCTTCATCAAGATTGTTGTACACGTTAATGTACATACATTGAAAGCAAGTCTCCTCCACAAACGTTAAAAGTAGAGGAGAAAAATGATTGCACAAAGAAAGAAAAAAATGAGTGATGAAAGGTATGCATTTAACCTATTGCAAGATCACATACGTGGCAAATTTAGAACCAACTCAAGTACTTTTATTCTTCTTCTAAATGAATTAATATCAATAGTTTTTGTACATGGTAAAAGTAAAGTATGTTCAAAACATACTTGTCAATTTATTGAATTTAATAATAGTTGAATGTAAAACAACTTACATTATTTAAATCTTGAAAATTGCCTTCCTAACACCTCTATAAATAGAGCTCAACTTCATTCATTGGAGTAGAACAATAAGGACGAGAGTATAAGAAGAAGAGAGAGAGAGGAATCAGAGCCACCCAAAAAGCCATTGAAGCAACCTAGGAAAGTCGTCAAGCTAGTTTGCGTTAGGCCCATTGTGAAATACTATCGAAAAAAAAAAAAAAAAACAGAGAGAGAGAGAGAGAGAGAAGAACAACCGTAGGTAATTAGAGCCAAAAATCCTTATGCATATCATATCAAGAATCCATTGTAAAATAAAAGAATCTTTTACTATGAAAAGATTGAACATATTATCAACCATTAAGAGTTTTAATCATATAGCAGTAGAACGGACTATCCATCGCTGATTAATTAGTCTAAACTTCTAAAAAGTGAGAATCATATTTTTTCCAGTCATCCCTGTAACACTATTCTTATTCGCTCAGTAGATCTTATCAGTTGACTCAGGTACTATGTTTATATTGACTTTTTTTTTTTGATACTGTCCAAGTATTTTATTTTCTGTTTTAGCTTAATCTTGCTGACATATTTATAAAATAATTAATTTAATGGCATACACATATGATATACATGTATATTTATATATAAACATGTATATATACACTTGCTAATTCATTTAGATACTTTAACGTGCAAAAACATTAATTATTATTGGAAATTTATATATAGTTATTTAAATATTCTTTATTTAAATATCAGTTAAATAGAGTTTCAAAATTAATTCTTACTATTTTATTGTTGAGAACTCACATACGTATTTGAATATTGTTTTATCCAAATAATGAAAGTAGTAAGTCAAGTCCCTTGCATGCTTGCTATGTACCTGCCAAGCGTTCATATATGTGTGTGTGTATGTATATATAATATCAATCATTTAAAATAATGATCGGATTATCTAGAATGATCATACAATCTTATTATAAGCTATTCTTCTGAAGGAGACAAAATAATTACATGAAAAGTTGGTAACATTATGAGCAGATTCATTAATAATTATATTTAATCAATTCTAAACATGAAAGTGAATTAATATGGAATTAAATGACATAAGTAATATTCCTGATCTTAAAATTTTTCAAAAAAGCTCATTATGATTTGGATAATTCATATTGGACATTATTTGGACATCTGTATTAAACATTAACTGAATACCTATACTGGACATTATTTGGACTCATTGGACAAACGAACTTGATATTTTCGTAAATTTATGACCGGAGGAATGGACCGACCTATTGACCCATGACTATGATCAAGTTGGACTATACTCAAGCGATATGGAGAATGGACACAATAATGACCAAATGACATCTTAATCCATTGATTATTTACTGAACAATAACTGATTCTTTTACAAATTAATATCTAATTAACTGATTCATTACTTTTTTATATTTATGATGACTTCTAACTTATTTATATCTTTTATATGCTTATTTATTTACTTATTTAGTTATTTGCTTATTCACTTATTTTTTTATTTATATTTTCTTTCTCATTTCAAGAATTATCACGAATTACGCATTCTTTGTTACGCTTATTATTATCTATCGTTTTTCATTCCGTAGAATTTAGTTATCTTATAGATAATCATAGCTCAAACATTTATTTCGACTTAGTATGCGCTCATAATATTTATAATATTCCTTCTACACGATTAACTATCATGTAATAGCTAATCCTCTTTATTTCTTTGATCATTTCTCTAATCCATTAATAATAATCTATACAGACATGTCATGATAAAGTCATTTTTATAATTAATTTCAAGCTGCAATACTTATAGACTAGTGCCTAATTCATCATTTATGCATTATTTAAATATACTTTTGACTAGTGCCGACATAAATAAATAATTTAAAATTTAAACTCTGGTTCACTTCATAAAACGCGTGTTATGCCAACACCCTCTCATTCGCACACCCATTTGTCTCTCTTAGGGTCCCATAGGCATGACACGTATGGTTCCCCTACGGACCCGGGAACAAATGTCATTAACAAAAGCACAAAGGAGCCACAAAGGAGCATTACAAAGCTAGGCAAGGCCAAAACAAACTTAAAACAATTGAACTAACAGAGAACACACAACGGCCTTTAGGTGGATTGGTAAGGTACTCATCCTCCTCGCTAAATGTTTGGGGTTGAATTGCTATATGGCTTGATCAGCAGATAAAGTTCTAGCTTGAATTAGTCCAAATCTTATAGCCAAAGTTTCTGCAGCTTGAGGGTCAGATGGCGGAATTGTTTGCACAGCTGCTAAGATTAATTTTTCTCTAGCCACAAATCAGTACAGCAATTGTTCCGTTTGTTTGGGCCTAATGAAACATCTGAGTTGATTTTTGAACCAACCCGGGGGTAGGGAGATCCAATTAGCAGGAAAATCATTTCTACCAATTGACAAAGAAAGATGTTCCATACATAGCTTTGAACCTGGGAAGTAAAAGCTCGGAAAAGTCACCGTGACGCACAACTTCATTTCTAGCATGCCAGATGACCTCCCGGGAACTTGAGGCAAAGAACAGCAGGTCTTTGGAGGAGGGGAAGTGTTGAGATTCACAAAGAAAGAGTTCTAGAAACTCCAACGTAGCAAGAGCAGTTTAGATTCTCCGTTCTTAAGCACCAAATGGACATGAACCATAACCGTGTCGTACACATGCAAAAGAGAAATATGCGAGCAATAAAACTACACTAGTTCACCACAAAGAGGACACCAACACTCCTCACCACCTATCCTCTGATTAACCGCACACCCTTCACCGGGATGACACCGCCGACCACCAAAGCAACTTGTGTCTGTTATGAATCTTTGTCAAGTACCGCAGCTTGATACGCAGATTTAACTCTAAACTTTCCATCAGAGGAGAGAATTCCGACCGACAAAAAATTTCCTAATGCATTCGACATCAGCAGGGGAAAAGCAGTCACGCAGCCGCTCAATAAGGCAACCGTCATAACCGTCTAGTAACTCATTCACATGATGGTAGCCTAGCGCATTCTCATAATTAGGTTGAGGTCTAAAGTTGTCCGCATGAGGAAACCACGGATCAATCCGGAAGTTGACGGACGATCAATCCCCGACTTGAATGCATGCTCCTTTCGGAATCAGGTCCGTAACACGGAGATTGTCCTTCCGAAACGTAAAAGAGTCCGATGGCATTGCAACAGCATTCTTCAAATTTCCCCCACGTAGGTACTTTTCCCTAATGATTTTTGCGCATAAACGGTCTGATCCCGAGATCAATTCCCAACCCCTTCTAGCCATAAAAGATCTATTGATATCCGAGCAAGTTATAAACCTCCTGACAAAAAAAAAAAAAAAAAAAACCAAAACCAAAACCAAAAAATTAACTATTAAATTACATCAAATCGATCAAATTTACAAAGATATGCTGATAATAATCCGAAAACTGCGTAGAGTAACTTTTTTAGTGCCTTTGTCACACAAAAGTTCTCTTGTTTTTTTTGCCAGAAAACAATGTGTGCTAGTACTTCCAAATAGTAAAAAGGAAAAGAAATATGCTTTGGCTGCTTGCCATAGAAATTTTGGTCAATCTCTTCATAACACTAAAATAATAATAATGTATAGTACGGATTTTTCGATTCTTTCTTTTGAAGCATGTAGCGGTTGAAATTTGTATGCCATCTCTTACCGTACATGTATCAACTTCGGTCATCCAAAAATCAATGATCAGCATCATCAACTAATAAAAAAGCTCGACTCCCTGATCGGCATGCATTGACTCCACGTTGATCGACATCATTCAAGGACAATCTGAAGGTATGAATCAATTGGAAGACAACTCAGATTAACTCGTCAAGCAGATCGACTCAAGGGCAAATTGACACGAGAGTCGGGTCGACTCAACAAATCGAGTTGCTAGGTTGACTCCCTGAGTCGACCTGATGATCATTCTGAGATTGAAGCGTAATCAGATCAAAAAAGTTTTCAAATTCAGTCTTGCAAGGAAATCAAGCAAAGATCTCGTGGAATCAAGTCAAGAATCAGCTAAAATAGTTACTTAATTACCTATTTCTAAGAAACTATGATCAGAAAAAAAGGCTACTTCCCATATGCAATTAAGCCTAATCTGCACAAATTAAAGCAAACAACTAAATACAACAATCACTCCCTATAAATAAAGGACATCATTACATGCTCCTACAATCCAACTTTTATCGGTATTCACGACCATCTTGAGTTGTTCTCTATTTTTGCATTCTCTCTATATGTTCTAGGTTCTCCAACTTCTTTCTTCTCTTTCATGCTTATATAACATACATTATAACAGTTTCCCAACTTTAATGATATCTCTGCCAAATTATCACAAAGCATTAATTCTTACATTAAAAGTGAATCTCCATAAAAACATGTTTCTCTTATTTATTTTCTGCACTCTATTTTATCATTTATGCATAAACACATTAGATCAATTTTAAATGACGGATCACATGACAAATGAGTCATTCACCCTCAATTCAAATAGATAGATTTTACATGTACAAGTCACAATACAAAACTGATTTAATTGTCAATTGATTTCATGTGCACACTATAATAGCTTGTAATAATTGATGTAACTGGTGACGCAAAGTAAATGAAAGATAATAATCAAAATATTACTACTTTTGAAATGTTTCTTCGTTAATTTACTCATCTCTCGAGATATTTATTAGTTTATTAATTAGTTTTTAAAATGATTTTATTCTTATTATTATTATTTTTTTATGGAAGAGTGATTTTTATTGTTATCATTATTTGCTAGAAATTTTTTTTTTCTAGAATACTAGAAAATTATTTGCTAATAAATATAAGATTATCAATTAATATTTAATTAACATGCAAGTTGTTTTTTCATTTTGAGTTTGGGGATTGGGATTCAAATTTTACACTTTATAATAAAATTAGATATGAAATTACCTCTAAATTATGGTTATAATTACATATGCACGTTCTTTTGATGTAGGGGAATTCTAGGATCCCTTCTATTACTCTTTTGTCTCTCTTAATTTTGCACTTGCCACATGTCATCTTTTTTTTTTTTTTTTTTATTCACACAAACAAAAATACACATATAAAATCAAGACACAGATCAATCAAAAGACATTCAGGAGGAAGAATCTCAATGAACAACCACATCCATGCCATCTCTTTTCTCATGAAAATGAAGATAAATTAAAAACAATAGTTTCATTTGTAATTTCAACTATGCCACTTTACTAATATTACAAGAGATTTCTATTACTTTTTTTTTTTGTCTTTTCTTTACCATTTAAAAAAAAAAACATATATAAATATTTTTTGAAACAAATTAGGATAACCTGTATTACAAATTATGTAAAGATGGTCATAAACTTTCTGCCGTCGGTAATACATTAATAAAATGACGATTACAATTTTACATGATGAATTGCTTATGTAAGGAATCCTTTTTAAAAAGTGTTTTTATTTTTCCGCTCAGAGAAAAAGAAAAGAAAAGAAAAATACCATGCATTTGTTGCCTAAATTTTTGCCCTCCTTTAAGAAGAAGGGCATATTACAACTAATTGATATTATTATAAATGGGAGAGTCTATGATAAAGTTCTTTTTAGAGACACTACCTGTTATTATTATTTTGATAACCCCTCATGCCGGTCATCGCTGAACTCGCGCCATCACTGGCAACCTCTATCCCTGAACCAAGGCTTTGATGGCGAGCCAGAGAAGTTTGCAAACAGCTTCGCAGCCTCAGACCCACGCATATTCCTACAGACCATCTCTATCTCCAAAGCAGATCCATTTGCCAGGCATTGAAGGCGACTTCATGAGCCGTCCAAGACCACCAGACAAGGCCATCTGAGATCGAACGAAACGAGAAGAATCCACAGCCACATCATCGAGAAGAAAAAGGGTCGGAACCAGAACCAGCTTGGTTTCCTCGTCGAAGTTGGAGGGGGACGAAGCCCGCGAGCTCGGAGTAACCCATGTTGATGGAGAGGAGACGCTCTCGCTTCTTTGTGAAGTTGTACCTGAACAACCTGAACTTGGCCGCCGTCGAAGGAGAATTCGTAATCACAGGAGAATTTGAAATTCTTCCAACTAATCAAAAATTTGGAAGAACTGTTCTGCCGCTTCCCATCTCAAATAAAAAAACACTCCATCTCACCATCCATCTCCAGTGGACACCAATTATAACAATTAAAGGGATAACTACAGGTAGTGCCTTTAAAAAAGACTCTACCTCTACCATAAATAAGCAATCCTCATTTAATACATTTTGCATCTTGAATTTGGATTACTTGAAAGACAGAACAAAAAAATTTAATAGAATTTTGTGAAGTACTTCATTTAAAAAAAAAAAAATAGTGACAATGTTAATAGTTCTACCAACGGTGAAATTGTAATAAAAAAGAGTAGAAGAATGGTCCTTAATTAAGCTTTATTTTCTTGAAAATAAATTGACACATGATAATTAAGTAAAATAGAGAGTGACAAAAAAAAAAAAAAAAAAGCATATGATCCTAATCCTTCTCTTTAATGTCTTCAGTCCGTTATTTATTTTTCCGTATAAAGTAAAACAAAACACTTGTTTTGAAAACTGTTTTTAAAAATTAGAATAGATTACACATTTTCCCCCTGAATTTTAGGCTTTGTCATAAAATATCCCCCGTATTTCAATTTGTAACATTCTTTCATCCTGAATTTTGGAAAAGTTTATGAATTTTCCTCATCAAAAAATTTTTGATGAAAAAATACATCTAACACTCGTTGAAAGCATCAGTTTGGGGTATTAAGTATAGAATTATGAAATGACAAACATTGGGAGCACTCTTGGACCCATTACCCTTATTAAATGTGAAATAACGAAATTACTAATTAGAGAGAAATATGAGAAAAAAAAATGACAATCAACCCTAAATATGTACTTTTAAAACTTAATTATAAGTGTTTCACATTTAATATCCACAACTCATGCTTCAAACTAGTGTTATGTGTATTTTTTGTCAAAAAATAAATTGAAGGGGAAAATTCACAAAGTTTTCCAAAGTTCAAGGTGGAAAATGTTAAACTTAAAAGTTCAAGGGGTATTTTGTGATAAAGCCTAAAATTTAGGGGAAAAAATGTAATTTGTCCTAAAAATTATTTAACAAATATTTTTATGAAAAATTAGGTTGAGCGACATTTTTTAATCAACTAATTTAATAGATGATCGATTTTCTCTTTTTTTTTTTTGTTTTTTAAAGAAAATGATCGTTTATCATTTTTTCAAATTTAATTAATCAATAATTGATTATGAGATTTGATAATTTACGATATGACCAATCAATGATTTCTAATTTACTATAATTAATAACTATTTGATCAAATTAACTATATATTATGTGTCAATTATTGATTAATCATTTTAAAAAATAAGTCTTTTAATTAATTTTTAAAAATTTCGATAGTTTATTAAAAGTCTTTATAGAAAATGTTATTTAGCTATAAATCTTTATTTTTTTAGTTTTTAAAAAAAAAAATTTAAAATACAATAGATTTGTACATTTAGAAAATTTTAAAAAATATATATAAATAAAAAAACAGTCTTTGTCCTCTTTCTCGCTTCTCTGTCCCATTTCAAACGCAAAGACTGAAACCCAAAAACCCCCATTTCTTGTCTGAAACAATCAAAAATCAAAACCCCACAAAAACCCCCCAAAAAACAAAAAACCTCTCAGAAATGCCCACCTCAGTTTCTCCAACACCACCACCACCACCACCACCGCCAGAAATGGTGGTCAAGAACCGCTTTCTCTCCTTCCTAATATGGCAGTCGATCCCTTCCACCGCCATCTTCCTCCTCTCCAAAACCTTCCTCTCCTCTCTCTCCTCCTCCCGCCCCTCCCTCCTCACCGCCTTCCTCACCTTCCTCTCCTTCCACCTCTCCCTCCTCCTCTTCTCCGCCGCCCTCTCCCTCCTCTCCTCCCCCCTCCCCCTCCGCCCCGCCCACCCCCTCCGCCTCGCCGCCTTCCTCCTCAGGCTCCTTCTCTTCTCCGGCCCCCCCGGCTCTCCGGACTTCCGACGCCGCGCCAGGCTCTCTCTCGGCTTCTTCCTCTTCGTCGCCGTCTCCGCCGCGTCCGGCCTCGTCGCCGCCGTGTCGGTCTGCTTGGTGGCCTCCCTCGGAGATTCCGATGATGGGTTTGTTGGCAGAGTTGGGTTCAGAGGGTTTGTGATGGGTTTGCTCTATGGACTCCATTATGTTTATAATCGCCGCTGGGTCTTGGAGTTTCCCATTATTCAGGTCTGTTTTTTTTTTTTTTTTGCCTTGATTTTTTTTTTTCTTTTCTTGTTTATGAAGAGCATGAAGTATGACATTTGTTATGGCATTTTGGGATTTGAATAGATTTTTATTGTTGTCAAAATGCTAAAATGTAGAGGAGCTTAGATGAGTTCTTGAACATTTTTAAGCTAAAGATATGGGATAAGTTAGGTCATTGAAGTCTTCTTGAAATGAACTTTTTTGGTCTTGTTTGCTATTTACTATCTAGGATTCATTTAGGAACTCTTAATTTTGTTGCTGACTGACTCGGGGTTAAGCGAAGCTTCTACGACGGATCCGCTTCCTCGCCTTGCTTCTGGTACCTAGCCATTGCTAAGAGTGAGATGTAATGAATGCCTTTCTAGTTGGGTCTTTTAGGCGGCCCCAATTGTACTTTGACCTTCCCCTCGGTTCTCGGTCTTGCATTGCAGTGTTTTAATTATACCTATTATTTGTTTTTCATTGTAGTGATGATTCCATGTTCATGAAGTTTAACGAGTGGTTCGAAGAGTAGGAACTATGGCATTGATCTGCGACGTTGATTTTCATTTTAACTTTGTGTGTTTCTTTTAGAACAAGGGGAAGCAGCACGACTTTTGAATAGAACCTGTTACTATGACTGAATGCTGTCCAGAGGAGCTTAATTAATTTCTTGAACATTTTCCAATCATACCTAGGATAAAATAAGCTAAACATATGTTAGTAATTAGACGTTTTTAAATGTATATACTTTGGCTTTCTAGTACCTCTTATATATAATATCGTCTAATGAACAACTATTGCTGCAATTGCACTTGGTAGTTTGATGTTGGAATATATTTTTTTTAATTAATTATACTTGAGTATATGCAGTGGATCAAGATCACGTATTGGTCCAAAATTCTGACAAGTTACATCTATTTTGTTGGCGTTGCTTCATAGTACCATTGGAAAAACAAAAAGTTTCAGCAAGATTGTGAGCATTAGCTAGTGATGGCTTGTTTATGTGTTTTTAGGTTGAGATTCATTTGAAATGATAAACTGCTTTTTTAATATTCTTGTCGCCTTTTCACTGTCTGCCACCAGGCTGATGGATGATAATTTTAATTGTTTGTATCAACAGCGCCCGCCTTTCTACAGCTTCAAGATGGGGCTTCCACCAGCTACTACTCGAGCTTTAAAGCTTTCTGGTGCTGCTTATCTATTATCAGCTGTCCTCATAGTACTTCTGTCGGACCAATTTGCGAGCCATGCTACATTCGGAAAATTCATTGCTGAGCAAATCGTATTTTTCCTGGGAAGTTTTGCTGTGTTTCTCAGTTGGGAATTAAGTCACCACTTGCATCGGGTTGGTTCTCCAAGCACATGAACTTAGTTTCTACTTTCTGTTTCTATAGCACTCTTTTTCCTGCATATGGTTCACAGGAGCGTTAAATTCCACAACATTTGTTGATCGAAATGAAACCAAAGTATTGTAAGCTATTTTTTCACTTTTTTTCTACACATTTCTACAGTACCGTGAAATCTTGGCATGCTTATTTATTTCAATTGAAATAATGAAAGAGTCTGGTATAAAGTATTAATCAGTAGATTATATTACAGATCAAATAATAGATATTTCGGAAGTTCAAAGTTTTAGTAAGAGATAACGGAAGAATCATAGCGTGTTTCAATATTTTCCTGGTCATATGATTTTATGCACCATTATAGATATTCAATGCTTAACATACCCATAAATTATCATAACAAGTCTTGTTTGTTTGAGTGATGGTGCAGTCATATGTTAACATGCATGTAGAATATGGTATATGCCATTTTATGACCACATTTTTGTGATTACAACCATACTGCGTTTTCTTCTCATCTGTGCTTCAGTGATGTATTGCTTGGTAGTCAATATTAACATGAATGATATAAGACGTTCCGACTAATGTAAATAAGTTCATTCACATTGTGTACTGTTTGTCCTCTACTGTCGGGAAGATCGGAGAATATTTTTAAATCCCCGACCTTTTGGTTAAGTTTGGTGGCTCAGTTTTTGTGGTTAATGAGAACTTGGTTGAATTTAATAGCGGGAGAACACCTGTACGTTGGTCATACAATTAATAAGCTTTTTGTCCTAGTCACGCCTACTAATTTATCTTCCCATTACTATTAAACATTTTAGTCAAAGAATTCTTTTGATTTTCTAGGGATGAAAACGAGAGAATTTTCTTTTTGGCTATTGTAACACATTGGATAACTTGCGGCAATATATTCTTTTATGTCTCTCATTTTCCTTGTTTGCAACTTGCAACTCAGGTTTCATAAAGATTTTGTTTTTCCTCTCTAATATTTTTTTTATATTTCCTGGTGTATTAGGTGTTGCATACAAAGAGGTTCGTATTTGCACCACCAAAAGGATCAGCTGCAGCGGAAACAAATCCAAGTGAACCCCTCCTTGCAGCACTGGAGGAGAGCAACCCGAGTTCTCTTCTTCAGTATCTTGCATACCTCGATCTCTGCATGGTTTGTGAGAATAATGTTGATGCGTGGAGGAGAGCTGCTTTTTTTGAAGAAAGTGGCGAGACTTACGAAAGAGTGAGAGCAGTAGGGTTGAGGCCTCTGGAGCAGCTTGCATCAAGGCTGGGTGAAGCTTTGGAAAGTTCTAGTGACAAAAGTTTGCAGCTATCAAATCAGTTGCGTTCTCCTACTGACGTAAAACAGGATCCAGATTGCTCAGCATTGTTAAACAACTTCCAGGTAAATAACTTTGGTCTACTACTCTTGTGCGCAGGCTTCTGGTTTCAACGTCATATATTTGCTTATCTAAACCACCCCGGGAACTTCCAAGTAAAGTCTACTTACTTTTAAGTAAAGAGAGGTTCTCATCTTTAAATGCGTTATGTAGTATACTAGACGAATAAAATAATATTTTCTCCAACGCAGCTATATACATGGTGTGCCAGAATCGTTGCCTCACTGACCGCATGCTCATATGAGGAGGATAGGTTCGGTGTAGCTCAGCTCTCTGGTAGTAATGCAGCTGTGATCTCAACACTAGTTTCTTGCCTTCTTGCCATCGAATCGTTCATGGGGAAGAATATCAACGTGCAATCCCCAAATAGCTTGATTGGACCAGCAGGTATAAAATGGGCAACGTCAAGCATGAGAAGAACAGATGTCGGTATGCGCAAAAAGAGAGGTGGCCATGTACATTCGAAAGCCTACCCCATTGCTGATGTTCTGAAGACGTCGATATACGAGATCGTGTCTGCTTTCCACGGAGAAATGGTTGCTAGTGCTAAAGTAGGCCTTCTCGAGAAGGATTGGATCATTACTGGTAAGCCTCCGTTCGGCAGCCGCGAGCTGCTTCTGCAGAAATTGCAACTCTTCCTGGATTTTCGAGCCACCTAACTGCTAAGTTCGCCGGGGTTGAAGCATGCTTTGCTCGTATTTTCCTGTCAACCTGACCCCATTTGCGGAAGGGGGTTCTTTTACCCTAGTTGAGTCAAGATGTGTTGGAACATGAAAATGAAGGAAATTATATCAATTTTGCATTAAAAGAGAATGTCCGAGGTCAAGATTAGACCTTCTGATTTGTGTGATAAATTCAGTACAGTTTTTCTTACGCAGCAATGAAATGCAAAATGAGTTTTTTTTTTTTTTTTTTGGCTAATTCAAATGTTTTTGTTCCTGATAGATGATGTGTTGGTGCTTTAACCTTATTCGTCTCTTCCATCATGTAGAACGAGGGAGAGAAAGGAAGAGAGTGGGGTGAAAAATGTGGAAGGAGTGTGGAGGAATTAGCCGAAGGATTTCGATACTTACGGTATTTTAGTAGGAGAGAAAAGAGAAAGGAAAGGATTAGGAGAGGGAATTCAAATCCTTTCACACAACCCAATTTTGATCTGTTTTAAATTGGAGTGATTTCATACATTTTATTTAAAAAAAAAAAAAAAAAAAAAAAAGAAGATCACTCCCCACATTTTTCGCACTGGGGTGATTTATCACTCCCTCGGTTATTTTCTGTGCTTCCAACGATACATACCCTTGGAGAGAATTTATATATTCAATAATAATTATCAAGGTACAAAATGAAACTGCAATTACAAAGTCCTTTTTCTTTTTCTTTTCCATTTTTTTTAAAGGGAATTACGAAAGGTCTATTTCTAGCTTAATAAACTCGTATTAAAAAAAAAAAAAGTATCTCTGTTGTTTTGGGAATTTTATTATGTATCATCCAATATGTATGTACACTTTGCTGATTAAACTATGCTTAAGATTTGTACGACCTTCCTTTGGTATTGTGATTTATTTATAAAGTTTTTATGTAAATTTTTTTTTATTAGTATACTTTCTCAATACTTATAATTTTCCAAAATACAAAAAAAGAAAAAAAAAAACAAGTTTTAAAATAAATATTCATAGTTTTCACGATTTTTATTCGATATTTTCGTAAATGTATGTTCTTTTTTAATAGAAAAATTAACGGAAGAATTAGGATATAAATGGTGTGCATTTGGATAGGTTCTTCCAGTATCGACCTTGTCCCCAACCCCCGTTTAGTATGGATCTAGTGTCTGTGTCCCCCTTTATCTATCCTCATTCTTGTCCCCCAGTAAAATTATGTCACAACCTGTTCTGTTTGTTTTTAAGGAAGATGGGTGCACAATAGGATTCAGTTTCTATGTCTCCCTTTATATGTCCTCATTAATGTCTCCTCAGTAAAATTGTGTCATCTCATTAAAAATCACCATGTCATGTGAAATTGATAACTCACACCATACTTAACAGCAAACCCACTAACATTAAGCCTTAGGGGTGCACGGCGGACAGTTTGGGCTGTTATTAAGTGGTTTTGTTTCTTGACGGTTTATAAAAAATCCAAACTGTAACTGCCCACAATTTAAGTGGTTTGGGCGGTTTTTTTGACAGATGACTTGGACGGTTTGATATTTATACTTATTGATAAAATATCATTATAAATACAATTTGAGCTAAGTAAAAACTAAACTCTAAGATCATAATATAATTTAAAGGTGCAATCCGTACATAATCCAACATCTAAAAGTCCAATAGAATAAAGAAACATCCATATTCCAAAGTTAGAACAATATGGAGTAGAGGAGGAAATAAGGTTGGCATTTGACAAGAACGAGAGTGTAAATTGAGAATAATAAAGATGAAAAATTATAATTGATTTGACAACTAATGAGAATGGAAAAAGATTCAAAATTAGTAAATATGAAAAGTCAGTGGTATTTTAAAAATTCAAACTACATTTTTAGACTTTTGAATTTTATGTCATTCAATATTTTAAATTGAAAATATACAAGTATATTTATATATATAAATACGTATAAAACTTTTAGTGGGCGGGGTAGATTCAAACTGCGGTCTCAAACTTCAAACCGCAACCGTCCGTTAAAGATGGCGGATTGAAACCGCCCCGTCCGTTTGAAGAGCGGTTTTGCAAAAACCCGCCTATAGTAAAATGGAGCAGTGCGGAGCGGGCGGATAGTTAGGTTACGGATATTTTTGTGCACCCTTATTAAGCCTAAACGTTAACCGACTTTTGTGAGTTGTCAATTTCATATGAGGTGATGATTTTTAATAAAATGACATAATTTTATTGGGAGGACAAGAATGAGAATATATAAAGGGAAATGTAAAAGCTGGATCCGTTTAGTATCCCATCCCCACCCCATAAACCGCCTACGACAAGACACGGCGTAGCGGGGATGGTGCACCTTTATCCCGACTCACTAGTTTTAGGTTTTAAAAGAATAAAGAAGTTAAACAATTTTCATGAAATTAAATATGCTTCTAGCATCCAAAAATAAGAACTGTATTTTTTTAAACTTGAATTGTTTTGGTGGTTATCCTAACACATGATTTGCGGAGCAATTAATTAATTTGTTTTTGTCAAAAAAACCATTGAAAATGAATTAAATTTTGTGGGAGACTATGGTTTTCTGGTTGTACTTATTTAAGTGCGAGATGAAGGCATGCTAATGGCAATCTTGTCCCAACACTAATGGATAAAAACTACTTTCATTTTGCCTTATTTTACTAGGTCGTGATTAAAAAAAAAAAAACACTTGTATTAAATTCTACAAAAATTTATAATTTGATACATTAGCTTTTATGATAAGGTCTCTTATTTTACATTATCAATATTCAATGAAAATTTCTATTTTAGTTCAACGAGCTTATCTATAACTAAAATAATTATGTATCCCATGTTACATATTTTTAAAACAGATACTTATAGAATCGTTAAAAATCTAATTCAATGATTAAAAAATAATTTATATCGACAATGCAAAATAAGAATTTTTATTGAAAGTATCTATTGTGGAATTGAGGTAATGTTGATCTTGCAACGTCACAACATTTTAAATGGTAAGTTGCTTTGTTATTAATTTATTAAAAAGAAGCATCTCCTATGATAATAAATTCAATTCCAAGTGGACAATTCACCAACTAAATAAATTCATTATCCTTTTAAAAAAAGAAAACTTTTTGAAATCATGAGCTATTATATTCGCTATTCTTAACAAACAAGGGCAATAGAAACTCTATAATATGGTACATTTATATGTCCAATTAAAAGTCGTCATTAATTTTTTAGTTAAGAACACCATAAAACTTATACCTTATTGTATTATATTAATTAACTGCAAATAATATTAATTTGTAAATGACTTCAAATAATACTTTATTCTCATAATTTTTAAAGAAATATTTTACACATTTAAATCTTAAAAACCTTCTTTTGACCACAAGTACATATTTTTTTAAATTATTTTCTACCACAAATATTTACCAGAGTATATATGATCTTTTGATTAATTAAAAAAAAGAAAAAAAGAACCAACTTTTCCTTTCCTAATACTAAAACCAATCTAGTGCGTATTTATAAACGAGATTCTCAAACATTAAGTTTTCGAGCCAATTATCACTATCATATTCTGCAAGTTGTTATCTCTAATTTCATTGGAAAAAAAAATCATGTCATTAACAACGTAAAAGCTTTAGTTTACGAATTAAAAAAAAAAAAAAAAGCTTTAGTTTACAAGTAATATCTTCCCACTAGCGAAGAAACCTCCTCACTTGAAAACTATTACCTTTGACTAAAACTCCCTTTTTTTTTTCTTTTTTTTTTTTTGGTGTGCTAACTAGTCAACTAAACAATTTACATACGTTAGGAAGGACAATAGATAGATTACAAAGAGTTAATGTGAACAAATCATATCCAAATGTTAGACAAATTTGTACACGAATATTCAATACAAGTACGATAACATTATATATTCGATCAATTAAATAATTTCTCGTATAAAAACAAGATAATAATAAACTTGATATATCTAACACTTAAAAAAAAAACGTGTAATTAACACTATTAGTCCGCAAATTATAAGTATTTTATGTCAACTTGATTTTTGAACTTTTAATTTTGATAGATTAATTTATGAACTTTTATTTTTATTTTTGACAATTTTGGTCCATTAAACTAAAATTAACAAAGGATTTATGAAAATTAACAGAAATAATCATGTGTCAATTATGTGACAAAATGAAAATTTTGCAGAATTAATTACACAGTGCAAAATGTTCTCTTTCTTACCCTTGAAAACTAGAATATAATTTTACACTTGATGTAACAATTATAAAATGTTCAGTTATCATGCGACATAGGAGATAAATTTGTCTTTGTTTAATTTTAAAAATCTCAGATGTTTCAATTCATAGGAAATTCAGCAGTTTAGACCGGTGTGAATTGAGTCCTTGAACAACATAATCCAAGCTCTCTTTTCACATTGGTTTGACTAAAAAGTGCTCAATTAAGAATAAATCCTTATGTTGTGGTACACTTCGTGGAAATTTATTGTACCATATATTTGAAATTTATTAACTGGACTGACTTTGTCATTTTGAATAGTTAATTATTTCATTTGATATTTTTTATTCGAAAACTTAAGAGTGACTGATAAGCTACGGCCTTAATTTGCAATTTAAAATCCGTAAGAACAACAACTAGCATCACATTTATGTAATGATGATGTCCGTTTTGTGCGTCACCTTCGCAATCTGAACATAACCATTAATGTGTAGGCTCGGTTGGTAATCATACAAATTTAACAGATCTAATTTTTGTTTTAAATACATATAATTACTAATTGATTTATTTATAATTGTTTTTGTAACTTTATATACATATATAATATTGTATATATTATTTGGAGTGTGCATAAATAATCTTAATGCGACATGTTATTTATTTTATATTATACTATTATGATTGTCAGATTTGAGACCTTATATATAAATATACTTATTTATATATTGATATAAAAGCTCTTTACTATCGCTGGTGATGGTATGGGGTAAGGAGGTCCGATATGGAGCTCCTAGTTCTATCAAATCAAATGGTTCGAGTCATGCATGGTATCTTAGAATATACATTTGATTTATATGGACTCTATAAGCCTCAACAGCCTTTTAGCTAATGTATGCCTAGGGCTTGAATCCTCACCATCCCTTCTATTAATGGTGCAAATGATGCTGAGTTGGGGACATTAGGACATCATTATTATTATTATTTTTTACCGAGTAAAACAATCTCTTATCTAAATTTAAAAGAGTCAATGTCTCTTTTGATCATGTCTTTTTTACTTGTTACGTGATTGTCACATCATTATTATGTGATGATTATATCATCGTCATGTGAATTTTTATATTTATATTTATATTTATTTTTATTTTTAAAATATTTTTTTATTTTATTTGTATGTTCGGCACCCATAAATACAACTAGTCATTATGAAAAGTTCTTTGACGCTTTTTATTTTTGGCTGGGAGAAAAGTTCTTTGACCGTTAAACTTAGAAAAACATACACGGGCATAAAATATTAAATCACGATTGATGGAATGGTTCATGTGTAGCATGCAAAAGGACAGGACTAAAGTGACAAGCAAGAATTGGATGTTTTTTTTTTTTTTTTTTTTTTTTAATATATTTATGTGCATGGTACACATTTGGACAGAAGAACATGGCGGAGTGGTTTTAACGTGTTGAAAGTCAAAAGGTTTAATTACTTGTCAACTTCGCAGAAAATCATAGTTCTCCTTCTAATTTTAGCTCTTTTGTCCAGTTGTCATTTGGAGAATAATTTAATTCCCGATATTACGTTAAACTCCTCTATCGAAACTCTTATTACCTGAAATGCCATTTCGAGGAAATAAATGGTTTTGCCATAATTAATCCAAATTATATAATATTTTGGGCTTTTTGCTATGTTTGGTTTTGTTTTTTTAATTTTCCTTCTCAAAATTGCAACATATGAAGAAATACTACTATATTGATAGGGTAATTCCATTTGTTTCTAAGAATAATTGTGCTATTATATCAGTAAATGAAGTCATTATATGTATCGATACATGTCTAAATTAAGAGATTTTTTTTTTCTATTGAAAAGTAACCCATACAATCATGTTAATTTGGAAATATTTACCTAAGTAGAGTAATTCATACTTCATTAAATCTCTCCATGTTTAGATAATACACACACACATATATATATATATATATATATATATATATAGGATCTGTCTCAAATTCGGCTTGCTCATATCTGGTTGATATACAACGGACGCTTGTGGGCCGTCCGATTGGAGATCAAGGGTGAGATGCGTTGTATCTGATGGTTGAGGGCAAGCTATGAAGATGTACTGACATTATCTGCACAATTAGCTGTAAAGCACAGTAAATGTAGTAAGAATATTTTATAAAAAGAAATTAAAAAAAAGTTAAACAAAGGGGGGGGGGAAAAAAAAAAAAAGAACGAAAGGATAAAAGAAAAAAAAAGTTGAAGAAAGTGAAAAGGGTTCTGGCCTCTAAGTTTCTTTTTCTCTCAGTTTTTTCTCTAGAAGAGGAGTCGGTTCTGGAAAGAACATAAACAGTGTGAGTTTTTTTTTTTTCATTTTATTTATTTATTTATTTATTGTCTAGTTTAACAAGGGGAAAAAAAGGAAAACAAAAGGATGTGGTGGGAAAATTTTTATTTTGTTCAGTTTTTCTATTGTAGAGGAGTGGGGAAGGGACTGAATAGGGGGCCATCTTGATTAAACTTTACTTCACATTCCCTTTGATATTCGATTACAATTTTATTATTTTTCATAAACATTCAAATTTTCCAACTTAATCCATCGCATTTTGCCACGTCCACGTCTTATATGTTAATGTAATTTTAAACACTCACATTATTATATAACTACAATTCACATTCATTTTCATACTTATTTACAGTTTTGTGATCGTTTCACCACATTCATGATCGAGTTTATATAAAAATACATCCTTACATTTTTTATTAAAGTTGAAGTTACCTTTAGGCCTTCATTTTGGGTAAGCAATGCATTAAACTTCTGACTACACAGTATATAACTAATGTTTACATAATAAATATACTCAGAAATTATCTGAATTTACTGACACAGTCCACTCTTGTCTTCACATTTGTAAAACATTCATCACATTGTAGACATCCTGCTCATCACCGCTTCCCGTGCGCCACCGGATCATTGGAGACCTCTCGTTTATATCTATTTTAGTGTTTCCCACTCTTTGCTTTTTCGCTAAATAGTCTTTCCCACTTTGTTATTGACTTTTTTTTTTTTTTTTTTTGTCCAATCATCTTCTGTGACAATGTCTGTTCATAGGCATCTTATTACAAAAATGTAACAAATGGTCAAATTTTTTTTGCATAGGATAAATTACTAGGTTGATCCATTAATTTTTTTTCGTAGTTAGAATGTTCTTAAACTTTTAAAATGTTACTACAATAATTCTTTATGTTAATTTTTAAACGGAATCCGTTAGTTAACATTACTTTTTGATCAAGTTACTAACAGATTCTGTTTAAAAATTAATAAAAATGACTAATGTAGAAATATTTTAATAGTTTAGGTGCATTCTCTTTCGCAGCTGAAATGATCATAAACTATTAAAAACGTTACTACAATATTCTTTTTTGTTAATTTTTTGACAGAATATGAAGTTAGCGTTACTTTTTAACTAAATTACTAACAAATTTCGTTCAAAAATTAACGGAGATGACTATTGAATCATATTTTAAAAGTTTAAGGACATTCTAACTATAAAAAATAATTCAGAGACTAAAATTATACAATATTAAGAGTTTAAGAACTCAATGAGCAATTTACCATTTTACATATCAAAAGTAGGTCAATATTTCACCTACTTCAAGATTTATTAAATGACCTTTACTTGGAATTTAATTGAAGACAACCACACCTCAAAAAAAAAAAAAAAAAAAAGTGTAACATAATATTTCTCACTTCAATCATAGCACTGTGGAAATTGATTCGCATATTTCTCACTTCAATCATAGCACTGTGGAAATTGATTCACAGATCCAACCTCTTGTAATTTTTTATTCCTAAAGAAAAAAAAAAAGGGTTATAAGGGTAGAGGTTCGAATGCCATAACCTCAGGGTGCTGGATATCCCCCAAAAATGGGTTATTGCTAAATTTGAATTGTGGATCATGAGTTTGAAATCATGGTCTAAATACATGCTTAGTTATATTATAAATTTAAGTTATTATTACTTTAAATACTTCTATATCTTACGAGTGAGTGCATATCTCCTGTCTTAATTTCCTATCTTAAAGACTGTCCACTCAATACTGTTTTGACAACTTATTAATTTGTTCAAGAATTGTTAATATTTAGTATTTTTTTATATGATTAAATATTTAAATTTAAATAATATGATATGATATTATTGGAACAGAAAATCCAGGATATGAGATCTTCTTGTAAAAACGGTTCTTTCCAATGACAAGAAAGTCGTATATACGCAAATAAGACCTATATACATACTATGCCAAAATGGAATGTAAATCTCTATTTCATGTAACTTCAAGTGGCAATTTGGAGAATTTCATCTATAACAAGGGCAAAACTTGAAAAACACATGTACATAGTATTAAACACATAGTTGAAGTGATATGATGCCTAATACTAAAATTCTTTTAATAAAATTTACACGTAACTATGATCCCATTTTGCAGGACAAGGTCCAAAAAAATATGCTTAGAATTCAACCAATCCCCTTATATTCGTTCTAGTCAAACATGCAATATCCGCGTGGCACATTCTATATTATAAACAAACTCGTCTTGGTTCTCTCTCTATATATACATATCTCTCCTTCATTCCTTTTCTTCACCAAATTCTTGAATCTTAGCTAACCCACCACAAAAGCTTTTTCTCAAGCATTTCATCAGTCATTTGGTGGGCAATTTTGAACTACTGAACATGTCTCTGTCTACAATGGTGCACAGCAATTTTCCGGCGACGAACGGTGTCGTTTTGAGCCAACGTCGTCGTTTTTCGATCCGTGCTCACCAAGAAACCGTCGTTGACCACTGCCCACAAACGAAAAGGCCGCCATTAACGAACACAGCCACCCGCTTGGCCGAGTCGCTCTCGAATCTCCTTCACCTCCACATAGAAGCTCCTTCAAAACAAAATGTTCACGACTACTTCTCCAATTGGAACTCTAACATTGTTGATGTCGAAGAAAAACATTTGACTCCGACGATGTCTCCGAAGGAGGTGATCGCCGAAAAATGGCGGGAAATTCATGGATCAAACGGTTGGGAGAATCTTCTTGACCCGCTTCATCCTTGGCTGCGGCGAGAGATTGTTAAATATGGTGAATTTGCGCAGTCGACTTACGACGCTTTCGATTTCGATTCCTTTTCGGAGTACTGCGGGAGCTGCAGGTATAACGCACGCAAACTGTTTGATAAATTGGGTCTGAGAAAGAACGGGTATAATGTCAGCAAGTACATCTACGCCATGTCCCAAATAGATGTCCCCCGCTGGCTGGAGAGGTCCCATCTGGTGGATTCGTGGAGCAAAGACTCCAACTGGATGGGCTACGTCGCGGTGAGCGATGACGAGGAGACACGAAGGATCGGGAGGAGAGATATCGTTGTAGCGTGGCGGGGAACGGTGGCTCCGTCCGAGTGGTACGAGGATCTTCAGAGGAAGTTGGAGCCGATTGGGATTGATGATGCTAAAGTTGAACATGGGTTCTTGAGCATCTACACGTCTAAGTGCGAGTCGACGAGATACAACAAGTCAAGCGCCTCGGAGCAAGTCATGAAGGAAGTGACGAGGCTTGTGGAGATGTATGGAGAAAAGGGTGAAGAAGTTAGCCTCACAATCACAGGGCATAGCCTCGGCGGTGCGCTCGCTTTGCTCAACGCTTATGAGGCTGCACACACTTTTCCTGGCCTTCCCATCAGCGTAATCTCCTTTGGTGCGCCGAGAGTTGGGAACATCGCCTTCAGAGACGAGCTGCACCAAATGGGTGTCAAGACATTGAGAGTTACAGTCAAGCAAGACATAGTCCATCGAATGCCGGGACTAGTTTTGAACGAGAGTTTGCAGAAGTTTGATGAGATCACGGGGACATTGGAATGGATATACACCCATGTCGGGGCTGAGCTGAAACTCGATGTTCGGTCATCGCCTTATTTGAAGCATGGCTTCAATCTGATCGGGTTTCATAGCTTGGAGACGTACCTGCATCTTGTGGACGGGTTTCTAAGTACAACGACGACATTCCGGAACAATGCGAGGAGAGATGTAGCTTTGGTGAACAAGGCATGTGATATCTTAGTTGATGAGCTCAGAATCCCGCAGAGTTGGTACCAATTGGCGAACAAGGGATTGGTTTGTAATGCTCATGGGAGATGGGTTAAACCAAAGAGAGAGATTGAGGACATTCCTTCCCCTGTTAGAGAGGCACAACAAGCTCATTCCCTAGCTCTTTCTTTGCAATCAGATCACAATGTACTTCAACCTGTATTTAGCGCTTGAAATCTTTGCAAAATATATAAATGAGAAAAATAACCTAAACTTATTGATAAAATCTGCCTCCAATCCTACACTATGTACGTTTATATATAGCATAAATTATACACATCATATTAAAAAAAAAAATGATTGTACATTATTGAAACTAAATCGTAAATTGTTCCGAGTAAAAAGGCTGAGACGAGACAGTAATTTCAATTTGACAAGATTTTAAGAATATGTAAAAGTGGTGATGATTTAATTGCTGGTGTGATGATTTGGAATTTCTACATGCATCAATTTTGCCCTTGTGCTTCTTGGTTGGAATTTGATCCTCAAAATTCTACACACAACATAATTTCACCTATGTTAGGATTTGGTAACATACGTGTTTATTATTTTTAAGTTCGATCCATTCAAGATTGTAAGAATAACCTCTTAATTACCATCTATTGTACAAGGGAAAACCTTTTGATTCCGATTATGAAAATGTGATAATTACTTATGTTGTTTTTAATGGGAAAGGGGAATTGGTTTGAAATTGTAGCTGAGCTTGAGGATTTTGCTGAGTTCCCTACATACCCCGTTGAGGGATTGAACCACTTGTAGCTCGAAAGATTTGAGGTTTTTTTTTTTTTTTTTTTTTTTTTTGGGGATAATTCCCTAGTGTAATAGTGTCAATGATCAATCCCTACAAGGAAAAATGTAAGCTGTGTAGTCCTATATCGCTTTGAAATGGATATAAGTGATAACTCATAAGTAAAGAGACCATCTTCTAATGATATGAATCTTTTTGGGGTTAAACTCAAGAGCAAAACCATGCGGACACAAGGTCCAAAGCGGATAATATTATACCAAAGGGAAGTATGGGTCATTATAAATGGTATCAAAGTCTATACCCAACCGAAAGTATGGCCAACTAGGACATTAGACCCCAAAAGGAGAGGTGATTGTAACAGTCATTAGTTCCTACAAGAAAAAAGGTAAGCTGTGTGTCTCATATTGCTTGCGATGTAGGTGATGATTCGTAAGTAAAGAGACCACCTCCTAATGATATGAGACATTTTGGAGTTAAGTTCAACAGCAAAACTGTGTGGGCACGAGACTCAAAACGGATAAAATCATACCAAAAGGAGGTATATGTCGTCTCAAATGACCTTATGAGGAATTGAAAGGAACATTTTGGAATTTGATTTGGGATTTAAAATTTGGAATTTGGAATTTGTGAATCGGAATTTGACATTAGAATTTGGAATTTGGATTTGTGACCGCACCTAGAGTTTTGTAACTAGGTTACCTAGATATCCGTTTGTTGAATCAAGTCTCCATAATTCTTTAGTTTTAATATGTTTTTAGATAATTTCCCAGCATATGGCCTAATGAGAAATTTAACGGACTTTTGAAATTTGATTTGGAATCTTGATTTTGATTTTTGACTTTTAAAGTGAATGCTCTCGTTTAGCCTTTTGAGAAATTTCACTTGATTGTTTTGAATTTTAAATTTAGATAAGAGTATTTGACCTAAATAGTCGCTGAACTCTTTCAAATGTGACGATTTGGTCCCTTTTTTTTTTTTTTTTTTTTTTTTATCGAGATGACCCTAAACTTCTATTTTCCTAGTCGTTTCAGTCATTTCCGTCAAACTCCGTTAAATTTCTAATGGAATCATCCTCAAATGATCAGTTTGTAGTAAAATGACTAAAATACCCTTAAATCTCTCAAAAGTCCTCCCCCCACCCCAACCACCCCTACCCGACTAGGTTCGGCCCCTTTCGGCCTTTCCGGCCTCCCCTCCCCCTGTGACTGGGTTCGGCCTACCACCTCCCGCAGTTGGGTTCGGCTGCCCTCCCTCGCGACTGAGGTTTGGCCCCTTCTGGCCTCCCTTCCCCTCAACTAGGTTCGACTGCCTTCGGCCTTCTCCAAGCCCTTTCCCCCCACGATTGGGTCCGGTGCCCCCCTCCCGCGACTGGGTTCAGCCCTCCTCCTACACTATTTGGCCTCCCCCACAATGACTGGGTTCAGTGCCAACTCCTCCCCCCCACGACTGGGTTCGGCCCCCCTTCCGGCTTGGGCGTTCCCCTCCCCTAACCCTTTACTGTAGGGAAACCCTAATTTCTCAAAATTTATTACCTATTTGACCTTCAAAAACCATGAAGCATGCTCCATGAAGCATGCTCCTCATGTGACCAATCCGTTAATTTTTTGACCGAAATGGCTAAAATGACCAAGAAAATATAAGTTTAAGATCATCTTGGTAAAAAAAAACAAAAAAAAAAAAAAACACCAAACCGTCACATTTGAAAGTGATCATGGACTATTTAGACCAATTACTCTTTAAATAATTCCTCGGTATATAACCTTACGAGGAATTAAAAGTACATATTTGAAATTTGATTTAAAATTTATGACTACACCTAATTTTTGTGACTAGGTTAACCAGGTATCCATATAGAAATCAAGTCATCGTAGTTCAAGAATTTAAAGTTTGTATTTGATTGACGAAATAATCACACAAAAATTTCATTTTTAGAGTTTTGTTTCAAAATATGTCTGTTTTGTAACAATAATACATATATGTCTATTTTATAATAAATAAATATATATAATACCTATTTTTCCCTTTTATTTTAATTGATATCGTTTCAATTTTATACAAATTCTTTTACTTTACTTTGTTTGTTTTTTGGCTTCAATTATGAATATTTTGTTTGATAAATATAAACTACCTTTAATAAATTCAAATTAGCTATAGACATCAAAATAATTATAATAAATATAAAATATTTAATATAAAGAAGATGGTTGTCATTTAAAAAACTAATGGATTCTTTATGTAAAAACTTATTTATTTATGTAATCCATTACAAATCATATGGTTGTCATTTATGCCTCAACCAAACAAATTGAAGAATAACACAATAAATAATTTCAAATTCTTTATGATAAAACCCTATTTTTATATCGAATATATCTTTATAATAAAGAATGATTCATTATACGAAAGATTTTTTTAAAAATGTTCCTTTTTTTTATTTAGCTCATTCTCATTAATGTTAAAACTGATTTTGTGAAAACATGTTTTTTTGTTTATTATGAAGATTTACGCCTTCTTTACAATAAATAATAAAAAAAAAATTGCATTTCTCTTTTATATAATTTCTTTTAGCAATTCCATTAAAACAACTTTAGCCCTCTTTAGTAAACATCTTAGATTCCTTTATTTTTTTTTTCCTTTTCTGTAATTTCTTTATTTGTTATTCTTAATTCTTTATAAAGGGTAGTATTGTCTTTATAGTTTTTTTTTTAGATGTTTACGTAATTAAAGGAAAAAATGGACATATTTCAAATCAACACATCTAATTTGGATATCTATGTAAATAACCCTTTGATTGGCATCATTGTTTGCTTTTATGAAATAAGAGTTAGGCTTGTTACTTGGGGATATAAAAAAATTACCTAACTAACTATATTTTTTTCATTTATTGACCAACATAACACAAATTATCCACTCTTGATCAACATGACACAAATTTTAGCTAACTCTAGTTTAATTTTGTGTTATATTGGTCTAGTTTTAACTTTTTATATCATATTAGTATAATAGTCTCTAAATTTGTTACATTGCTTTCCTCCTCTCTTTTTCATGTATTTGCATAGTAGCCCAACAGTTTTCTGATGTAGTTTACTACCTTGTTTGGGCCTATTTGGAGTCTAGGCCTTCCTGTAGTGGTTTAGGCCTTTTGGAATTTTTGTGGGGTTGGGATGACAAGACAGTTTACTTTTTCGTACCTGACAGGTTACTGGTCTGATTTAGACATCAATGGGCCTGTTTGGGGTACCTAGCCCAGTTTGTTTTTAGGCCTTCTGAATGTTGTTGGGCATGGGCTTGTCTGTGGAAATGAACACATGCATCCGTGTGTGTATAATTTTGCATGCCATGGCACCAACTTATAATTTTACCCTCTATAAGAGTAAAGTTGATAATTTTATCATTTTATAATATTTAATTAAATAATTAAATAAAAAATAATAAATAGATAAAAATATCCATATCTCTTTCTTTTCTTCTCTTTTTTATTTGTTCGAATATTTTTTATATATTTCCAATTCCATTCGCTAGTTGCCGACAATCGGTGGCCGGCCGCGGGTTATCGGAGAGATTCTGTTAGAATCAAAAATGGATTGTGACTGAATAAAGAATTTTTTTGGATTTCAATATATATGGTCGGACATTTTCGATTCCAGTCATCAACGAAATTTTGTTGGAATCCTAAATGGATTCTGACAGTTTTTTTTTTTTAAAATAAAGATGACCAGGCATATCCGACAATGGTGGATCGCCGGTCTCTAGTCGCCGGTGTAGATCATTGGATAGATTCTAATTTTTGGATTCTATCAGAATCCGAAAATCCAAAACAAATTTTTCTAGAATGCAAAACGAATCCGAGAAGACAAAACATATTCTGATATGCAAAATGGATTCTATCAGAAATTTAAAACGAATTTTATCAGAATTCGAGAAGACAAAATGGATTCTGATATAATGTAAAAATAATTTTTGATAAAATACAAAATGGATTCTAATATAATCCAAAAATAATTTAGATGTACGTACGCATATATATATTTACATATATATATATATATATTCATTTTTTCAAGAGAGTAATAGTAAATTATAGCAGAAAATTTTAAACATTGTAATAAATAGTATAATCAAATTTATGATAATATAATATTAAAAAAAAAACTACACATCCTCTTTTTTTTCTCACACATGAAACTATGCGCATAAATATTGTTAAAAATTGATCGTAAATCTGAATTTTTTTTTAAAAAAAAATTTAATAAAATATAAAGATTTACTAAAAATATATACTATAATTTATCATATTTTAAAAAATAAAATATATTTTTTACTACAATTTTCCGAGTACATATTGGCAACACCATATGTAAATGTGTAAAACATTTTCCAGCATACAGATATGTGTAAGTCTATTTTCGGCTCTCTCTCTCTCTCTCTCTCTCTTCTTAAGTCCATACGGCACTGTAACCATGGTGTACACATGATGTATCCATATATATGCAATCATGTCCAAATTACTAGAATATCCCTTTTCGTTTTATAATTTTTTTTACTTGGATATTATATGTGACATGTATTACATACTGCATATAAAAATATATATGTTTTTACTTTACTGCGAACCATGCAAGTGTTTATCGGACAAATTTTTTTTTTTTTTAGTTCATTCGTTTATAACTTGGTATGCATGTGGGTATTTTTATTCTCAAAGCAAAGTGTTGTATTCTCATGGACAAAATAACAACACATTTAAGCCCCATACCCAGAGTGTACATGGGACTTTATATCCATGGTTAGACAAACATTTCAACTTTTATGAATTTCTAAAAAGAAATCCAAGTCTCGATGACAACATAGGATATGCCAACCACAATTCCCACGTTTTTAAGTGTTTACGAGATTTGCTAATTTTTGAAAGAGATGTTGCCCAAAACGTCCCACACCATCAGGGGGTGTTTTATGATACTTGCCTCCTTAACGTGAGAGATCCAACAAGTCTCACACCTCTAGGATGCTTCTGAGACTCGTACATTTTGGAGAGATGGTTTACATGGATTCATCTTTTCTGCATATATCAAAAGAAACAAGATTGTGAGAAAACAAGATGAAATTTAGAAAGAATGAATATACCTCTTTTTTTTTTTTTTTTTTCCCTTCACTTTGCCGTGCACTTTGTTGTCCTCTCTTCTTTTGCTTTTTTTTTTTTTTTTTTTTTTCCCCTCTCCTTCTCTCCCTCTCTGCCGTGTACGCTGTCCTCGCCAGCCAAAAATTTGCATGTCATGTTGCCTATTTATAGGCACATGGTGGAATGGAGGTTACACTCTATCTCGAGCAATTAGTCCCACGTTCCCTTTTTTTTTTTTTTTTTTTTGGGTGTAAAGTGGCATCACTTTTTTTGTGGAATGAGAAGGATGATGGGTAGTTTTTTTTAATAAGAAGATAATGGATAGTTTTTTTTTTAATAAAAGAAAAATCTCTTTTTAATTATTTTTCTTTTATATTTTTTTCGGTTCAACAACCACCACGATACCCAGTATTACTCCAGCCATGATTGCGACCACGACCACGATCTTGGTCACGACCACGCTGACGATTAGTAACTGATACATCATTCACTTTAGGGAGTGTTGTAGAATTCTTCTCCAAAGATGCATCATTCCCTTTAGGGAATGGTGCTGAACCAGTTGGGCGTGATTAATGACTTTTCACCTAGAGTTCCGTATTTTATTCAGCAACAAGCAAATATGATATCAACTCAAAATACTTTTTAAAACCACTCTCTCTATATTGTTGCTGTAGGAACACATTCAAGGCATGAAAGGTACAATATAAATGTTCTCTTACATATCTGAGTCAATAATATTTTCTCCGCACAATTTTAATTGAGAAGTAATTCTATACATAACAGAGTTATACTCGCTAACCGTTTTAAATATATGCAATTGCAAGTACATCCACTCATAGCGAGTGTGTGGGAGTAATAGAGTCTTTTGGTGGTCATACCTTTCTTTCAGGTTTTGCCAAAGGGCAGGATTTTTTACAATAAGTTTTTCAGCTTTTAATGCTTCATGGAGACGATGACGAATGATGTCATTGCTTTTGCGCGATCCTGCAGGGATCCTTCATTTCCTTCTTTAATAGTATTTTCAAGGCTCATATCATCAAGATGGATTTCAGCATCAAAGTTCCATGCCAAGTAGGTCTTGCCCGAATTATCAAGGGCAATACGAACTCAAATTTTGTGATATTTGACATTGCAAAAACAAAAAATGAAAAATATGTAATCATAAAGTATAAATTCACAAAATTTTCACTAAAATCAGAGATATATTGATTATTATAATAAATATAAATGGAAAACTGTGTAAATGACATAAATTATAGTAATATATGAGAATAAATAAAAGATGATAGGAAATGCATATACCAACCAAGAGGTTACATGATGGACTTTTCATCAAATATTGATCATGTTGTTGTCACCAGGCATATTTAAATAATGTTCATATCAAGTATTAAAATAAGAAATAATATTAGTGACCTTTGAAGAAGTTATTTGGGTAAGTGATTTGATGGTAAGAACTTATAGATATGAAGACAATTAAGAGATCAAATACATATCAAAGATTGTATTTTAGACAAGCACTATTAGAATCGTTAATCTAATAAATTTAACTTACCAAAATACCAAAGGACATAGAGACTCATGCTAACATGTTATAATATTATAAGAAATAATAATAAAGCAGAGAAATAGAAAATATAATAAGAGACAAGAAATGGGCAAACTACTTTTCTTTCTTTCCCTTATGTTTCCAATATTAGTTACAAAGTCTATTTATAGGCATTCTTTAACTTATCAAGTAAACTTCATTTAATTTCCAAGAAGCCTCTCAACATTTGCTTTATGAATACAAAAGTCTTCTTAGCTTAACAATTTTTGTATTACTTAGTTGTTAGTATTTTGAAAATTTGTGAAGACATTCATATATTAAAGTTTGATTGGAAAGAAAATTAACATCTTATTCATCTTTTTAATTTTTTTGTCTTTTATAAGTTTTCTCTCCATTTTATTTTCTTTCCATTCTTATCAAACGGAGTGTAAAAGACATCATGCTGAAAGTTGCTTATTTTCTTTGCCTTTTTTTTTTTTTTTTGGATCCATGCAATGATTCACTTTTCTTTTTTAAACGAGAATTCTCAAGAAACAAGGATACATGAAACCAATAATATAAGGCCACAGGCAACAAAAAGAAAGCTGGAGCCTTTTATGAAGTATCCATATTTTACTATTTAGTTAAAAATAACCTATAACTATATATTATATATTAAAAGAATAATATGTTTTTTTTTTTTTGAGTTTTTTTGAAGTTTCGTATAAGGGAGTTTCAAAGAAGTTTTGTCCTAGTTCTGTAATTTAGTTAAAAAGAATTTCGTCAAAGGTTTTATTTTTTTAGAATTCCATAAGGGAGTTTCGATCAATCTTTTTGTTTTTGTTTTTTTTTTGTTTTTGTTTTCCTTTCACAAAGGAGTTTCGATCTATCTTTATTTTCTTTTCCTTGTTTTTTTTCTTTGTGCTTTTTTATTTTTTTATATTTTTTCTTTAAATTCTTATATCATTTAAATAATATATTATTTTACACAGGTAGAGTGCGTGTTTCAACTAGTAAAAACAAGAAAGGGGAACATTCGGAGACCTGTAGAACTTGTTCAAGTACTACAAGTAGAAAAAGCAATCCCATATGACTGGGGAAAATATGCAGGGGTGAGAAGTACTGGTAACTTGGAACATGTGATATTACGGAGTTAGGATTATATTTTATTTTAATAGGAAGACTAGTAATGGGAGTTTGGAATATACACTCCAATTAAAATTTTTGAAATCTTTTGATTAAAAATAAATGAATATTTAAAGTTGTGCGTTTGGTTGAAAATAAATTGTGATAATTAAAAAGTGTAAAAAATTGAAATGTGTAAAAAAATCATCTCATTTCAACTTGATCAAGTAAGAAAATCATGTACTTGTAAAATTCAAGTTTTTAAGAGAGATTTGAAAATGTGAATAATGAAATTGACTTACTCTTGGAGAAAAGACAAAATATTTTTAGAATACTTCAACTAGAATGTACGTTCGGACCCTAGCTAAGAGTTTTTTTTTTTTTTTTTTATATAAATAATTTTTCACCATTGTTACTTTTTTGTTTAGGTTCTATCACATTCTTGCCTTAATATTGTTCATGATCATTACAGATTAAATTTTAAAAGTATTAATATATTAAAATACCAATGGTATATCTTACTGCAACATATATATATAATTTATTTTCTTGTTTCAATGATGTATCAAACATAATAATCCCAAGAAAAAGAAGTAAAGTTCGCATATAATAAATCATTACAAACGTGTTCTATTAAAATTTTATTAGTTATTTTTCCTCAAAAAATTTTTTTGTTAGTTATTGACGTTAACAATTATCTAATAATCAAATCTTTCTATATGTACAAGCAGAGTAGGGGAAAAAAAAAAGTATAAGAATATAGAAATCAAATAAGAGGTTAAGTAAGAAAAACCAGTTAGGTAACTGAAACATTAATGGGGTATGTTCAAGAAAAAAAAAAATGAAAGAAGTTACTTTTGAGGGGGAAAAAAAAGTATTTTAATAGGGGTACATTTGAAAACGTAATGGTACGCTTGGAAACATAATTTGTTATATATTATATTCAAATATAATGTAATGCATGTTTGGATATTTCATATATTTTATCATAATAAAAATATATTTGAACAGTATATTATTTTATCATTCATCCATAAATTTTTTATATCTATTTTTACCAAGCACATCATATACTCTATCTCCCTACTAATACACATTAGTACTAGGGGTGGCAATTCATGTCACGTGTTGTGTTAGAACCGTGTCGATTTTTTTCTTCCCCGACCCGAACACGACCCACGACACGAACACGGCACGAACTCATCACGAACCCGTCACGGGTTGACACGACACGAACTGAAATTGACCCGCGATACGAAATTGACTCGTGACACGAAATTGACATGAAATTGACCCGCGACACAAAATTGACACGAAATTGATACGAAATTGACCCGCGACATGAAATTAACACGAAATTTGACCCGAAAAAAGGGGTCGTGTTCGGGTTCTATGGGTCCAACCCGAATACGACCCTTTTTTTCTGTGTCAATTTTAGGTGACCCGAAATCGACCTGCCCCCTATTTTTCCCAACCCGAACCCGTGAAATTCGTATCGTTTTCGAGTCGTGTCATCGTGTCGTGACCCGTATTGCCATCCCTACATATTAAAATAATTATTCAAATATAAACAACCAAAACGCACATAACATTTAAATACAATATATAAAGAGACATTCAAATACATATTATATTATGTTTATTATATTAGAATATAACAAAGCGAATGTATTTTCTAAACAAATCATAAGAAAATATGTAAGGATATGTTAAATTATAAATTCAGAAAATTTGGGGCCACCAAAAAGGAATGCACGACAACTACGTTCTCCATGATTTTTAGTTGCATGCTTTCAAAAACTTAATTAATTACATGAAAATTGGGTCCTACAAGGAAATTTTATGGATTACTTTTGTCGTTCCCGATATTTTAGTTGTGGGACAATCTATTCGATGTTAGCTTCCTAATCAAGCATTGAAATGCTTTTATTTTGCTGTACTACAACCAATAAAAACATGACCAAATTGATCAATTCAAAAGTTCAAAATTTGAAATAGATAGCGTAAAGAGCAATGTGCTAAATAAATTATTTATAGGACATGCTTTCACACGAGGGCAGGCACCACATGCTTAAATCCGTGTGTGTGCATATATATATATATATATATATATATTTCTGTACATGTAATATATTACTAGAAAAATATTTTAAAATATCAATAATATTAAACAGTACCATAAGAAATAATCAAAAGTGGATCTCATCTGTGAATTTTATATTATTCTATAAATAGACTCGCTCTTTATTAAGTGTGTAGTGTTTAATATTGCCGATATCTTTTAGTATTACTGTTTAATAATAAGAGGATAACGCGATAAAGCTTTGAATTGGTAGGGTTATTAAGGTAATACAATGTACAGGGGTTGAGGGAGATACAAATTCGGAGCCCCCACTGACCTTTTAGATAATAAAAAAATTTCCTTCAAAATTTTATGATTCTTCCTTTTTGTCCACACTTAAAAATAGTTATCTTTACATGTGCCCTAACTAAAAGCTATATTATGCAACACTTTTAAGGTATAAAAACTCATCATAAATATTATACTATCTTATGATTCTTCTTTATAAATATGTATTTGATAGTTCTTGACAACCATACAATGTTTTGTTGTTATTAATATCTCGAAAGAAAAAATGTTTGTGCACTGAAATAAATAGCTAACTCTGTCATTTACAATACCATGATTATTTAAAAGCAAACACCTCGTCGAGAAAAACTAAGGAGTGTCAACCATTAAAATTAGAATAGTAAGTAGATACAATTTTTCTCTTTTATCAAAATGTAATCTTTTATATCTTGTATTATTTTAAGATTCTATGACCTTTAGGATATGTTTGGTTTGTAGAAGAGATTGACGGAGAGGGGTGGAAGGGAGGGAGGTGGAAAAGAGAGATGTATGTAATCCACTATTTATAGTTGGAGGGGAGATACGAAGAGGAGAGGCGGAGCTCGAGAATGTCCCTCCGGGCCTATCAATTTGCGTCCTTACACTAATAGAAGGATGCAATCTCTCTATCCTATTTTAGCCTAAAAAGACTATTATACCTTAAAAAAAATACATTTTATATATGGACAATATAATAAATGATAAATTATCATCATAATCTGTCATTTCAAAGTCTCCCTGCCTCTTATTAAATAAGATAAAGGATTCTTATAATCATCTTTGTCCTTCATGTTTTTTATTTCTCCAACTCTCTTCTTTTTTCGTCCTCTCCATCACTCTTACCAATCCTTTTTTTTTTTTTTTCACGGTATTTATACAAAATAGCATATTTTTAAAGACCTTTTGAACAAAATAACAGGTTAGTTTAAAATTTGAATAAAATAACATATACATTTTAGAGAGATTTTGAAATTATGGTGATGCCCTTGTTTTCTTTGTCTCCGGTGAGTCAGTTATTCTCTGTCTCTGGGGACTTCCCCGCATCAGGTCTTCCCCATCTTCGGCTAGAGAACGCTTGCGCTGACGCGGTTGTTTTCTTTGTTGGCTCAAGGAATCACGATGGTGGCAGACGAGGGCACGGTTCGCGAGATCGATCGGCGAGGTCACAGTTCAACCTGACGAGGTCTCGGTTCTCGCCGTCGCAAAGTTGCGATTCTTGTTACCTCGAGGTTGCGATTCTTCATCGCAAGACTATAACCTCCGTGAGCTTCGATCTCTGGGCTCCACAATGTGATCTCCGGCCTTCGCTTCTCTGCAATTACCGGCGCTCAGTTTGATCTGAAGTTCACGAGATCGATCGGTGGCAATGGTGGTTACAATGACTGATGCTCATTTGACCTGAGGTTCGTGAGATCGATCGACGGTGGCGGCGGTGTCGATAACAACGACAACGGCAGCAATTTGGGATTAGGGATTTTGAATTTTAGGATTAGGGTTAGGGTTTGTTGAATTTGGGACTTTAAAATAGGATATTTTGGGAAATATTTACTCTGTAAATATATAGTTTTATTAAAAAAATGATTAAAGAATTTATTTAATGAAAATTAATATATTCACAAGTAATTATTAATATTTATATTGGATTTACAAAATATACAAAAAATATAAAATTCGATGCAAGTAAAGATTTAACGTGTAAATACCATATTTACTTATTAAATATATAGATTAACTAGCAAATATCACAATGTAAATATGAGAATTTACTGAAAAAATAATGCAAATATTGAATTTAATTACAAGTAATTATCAATATTTACATTGGATTTATGAAACATACAGAAAGTAAAAAATTTAATTTACGTATAAATATCATATTTACTTAGAAAATATGTGGATTTACTAACAAATATCATAATGTAAATATGAGAATTTACTGAAAAAACAATGTAAATATTGAAATTTACTGAAAAAACAATGTAAATATTGAATCTACATAAAAAATATTATTTTTACATTATAAATAAAAAATCAAAAATAAAATGAATTGTGTTTATTAGTAAATATTTAGATTTACTATAATAAATACTCAATTTATTAATATCAGATTTACTTATAATAGTATGTTGTATTTATTAGCAAGTACTTGAATTTACTAGTAAATATTGGATTTACTAGATTTAATAATACGTGATTTACTATTAAATTGAGGTTAAGTTGGAACTATCAAATAATCATAACTTAAATAGGCTTTTTTAATATTTAAATTTTTGTAAATCGATTGAAAAGAATACTGATCAAAATATTTTAAAATTTTTTTTATTTAACTTATTAACCTGTAAGTAAATGTATTTACAATTGGTAAATATTTATATTACTTGTAAATATGGTTTTTTAAACTAACAAATTTAGATGATTTTTGACATTTTTTTACTAATAAGTAAATTGGTAACTCATTAACTTGTAAGTAAATGTATTCACACTGAATAAAAATATATTACTTTGTAAATATAGTTATTTACACTAGGAAAAGTAGATAATTTTTCACATGTTTTACTAATAAGTAATTTGGTAACTTATTAACTTATAAATACATTTGTATTAACTTCTCTTTATTATAACAGTTTTTGAACAAGTAAATATCATAATTTACATGCAAATATCACTATTTACTATAATAATTATTCACTCCTTTACATTTAAGAAATAAAATTTTTCAGTTGAATTTAAAACTATCCTCAAATTATTAAAAATTCTAAAGCTAACCCAAAATTATTAGAAACCTTAAAAATAAGCCCAATCATTAACACGTACCCAGATTTCTAGTCAATCAGGCACCGTTGCTAGCTGTTGCAGAAGATCTATCACTGGAGAAGAAGTCAAAGTCCGCGACAGTCACGTCCAGTGACTTTGCGGTAGGAGTCGCTGATTGTTGCTCACAGAACGAGATCGTGAAATCGCCATCAAGATCACAAGGTTTCTGGATGACATATCACGACCACCGGCATTCACACGGGCGTTCACGATTCTACCACCGGTGTAACGCCCTAACTTTTAATTAACCATAAATTACTAACCTGACGTTAGAAATTAACATAGAAGATGTGGCGAAAATATGTTTAGTTATTTCTGATATTAGTTGAGTTATTTTCACACGTGAATGCGACGAGGACTTTATGTGCAAGAAAAAGTTCATGCCATTCAATGAAAAGTTTTATGTAATATTATGTTTTAATACGATGATTTGATGACTAATGATATGATCATGATATGATGTGTTTTATATTATAATATATGGAATTAAGTATACAAGAAAAATTATAAGTTTTCCTTAATCTTTCGTTTTTCAACAAAAGACCTATTTTACATGATGTTAATTTCCAGCTCAATTATGAACCTTTTAATATCCAAACTTATTTCTATAATTTAGATAAATTATAGAAATTTTCATAAGCTTTCCAAAGCCTACTCATTTGTTCAAATCCGTTATCGTAGTCATAATTTATGGCCAGTGTACTCTCCGAATACCTGTTATTCACTAGCCAGTTTACTATGTATGATTATAGGTGTAAAAATTCTAGAAGTCGACCTAACTTTTTCCTTTCCCTCCTACACATTTTCACACCCTAATGACAGCCATTCCCCACCTATTAAGTGATAATTAGACCAAAAATTGAATCCCAGTTAATCCCAAATCAATCTCCTTAGTTTTATAAGTATGATGAGTCAACGAAATTATTTTCAACTCTCACTCTCTCCATCTATCTAACACTACTCCCCCCCCCCCCCTCCCCTCCCTCCCTTTCATTCTCTCATGCCCAAGACACAAGAAAACTCCATTGAATAGCCACCAAACCTAACCTCTTAATCCCTTATTATTTCTCAACTCTTGGAGCTGAAATAAAAGATTTGTCGAGACATGATTTCTTCATTCTTTCATATGTGTATTAGGAAATCATGAGGGAGAGATTGAGTAATTTCCTTGATGGTTGTTTTCTGTTAGTTGAAAGATGATAAGAGGGAGAGGCATGAACGTATATTTGAGGGAGGTTATATGATTGATTGATGATGTTTTATTATTTAAGAGTGTGTTAGGTTTTTATTGGAAGAATGGTTTTGTTGATTAGAGAATTTTAGGGTTTAACTTTTTCATCTCTTGATTATCTTGATTTTGTTGGAGTGATGAATTAAGTATTTTATGCATTAAAAATATGCCTTAGGGCTTCATTTTGTATGTGTGAATCATCCAAATTTTGGTGATGATTTTATATTTTTGATGTTTTTTTTTAACATATAAAATTCGGATTTTACAGTTTCTGGAATTTCCAGATTTTATGATTAGTATTCCAAACTATTTTTGAGGATGCAAATGAACTCCGTTTTTAACGAATTTGATATTTTTGGAAATCCCTGGAATGTTCACTTTTATTTAAAATCAGTTTCAGATCATTTGAAGGCTTGTACGAATTTTTATGATTTTTCAGAGAGACAAAGATCCTGCTGCCAGTTTCAATAAAATTTTAGTGATAAGATTTCGAACTATTTTTGAGGACCCAACGGTCTCTGTTTTTAATGAATTAGATAAGGTTAGAAAGCTCCGGATATCTACTTTCATTTAAAATTGATTTTAGGTTATTTGGAGTCCTGTACGAATTATTATAAATTTTTGAATGGACAGAGGTCTGACTGCCAGTTTTTTGTACTACAACAAAAAAAGGGTCTTCAATGACATTTAAAAAATGTCATCGATGGAATTCGACAAGATTTTTATGAAGGTCGTTACATGGGGGTGCCGTGGAAAGTCTAAAAATTTTAACGACATTTTTTAAAATGTCGTGAAGGGTGTTCTTAATTCTTTTTCTACGACACTAAAATACCGTCATCAAATATTTTTTATTTTAATAGACACATTTTCCACAACAGCCAGAAAATGTCGTGAGCAAATTTTGTCACCATCTTTTTTTAATGTCGTCAATTTGTATTTAATTTTTTTTTGGTGCAACGTAAAATTGTCATTTTTTTTTCATAAATTCTAATTTCCACAGTAAAATTTGAATAAAATATAAATAAATATAAAATTATTTTGGTTAATTAAATATAATATTTTAATATCAAAATCACAAGAAGAATTACGTTAAAAAAAAAATTCACAAGACTAAAACAATTGTCATAGTTCTAATATCATTTACATGTAATTATACAAAAACATTATCTTTACTTTTGGCTTCCCCTTCGGCCTCTGTAATACAGATCTAGAAAAGAAGAATAAACAAAGAAAACCACCCCCTCAAGGAAAAAAAAAAAACTGAAATGAAAATTTTAGGTCCAAACCTTTGTTCCAAATAAATGCTAAGATTGTAATTGATCTTTTATTGTGTTTGTAGAGTATCATATAGTTTTTGCAAATTTATAGAAATTTGTAGGATTGCTCCTCAAAGAGCCACCTAAGGATTATTGCCCCCATATAGAGTGACACAAAAATACCGATTATTGCAACGGAATTTTCCATAAATTTGATTTTTTTTCCATCTAAATATCGATTTTCATAAAAATATAATATTAAATGACAAAATATCATGACTTTCAAAAAAAAAACATTAAGTATCATAAAAATTTCAGCGGAAATATCGATAAAAATATCCCAAATATTGATTTTTTTAAATATTTTTAATATATTCTTGAACATAGTTAAATTCATGGTTTTTTTTTTTCCATTTTTTTTATATATAGAGAGATAATTGGTAGAGATCGAGACATATACATGATATATATGTACAAAATTAGAGCAAATTACACTGCACTACACTACATAACGGGTATATTTTATGTACATTTTTTTTTTCACTTTTTAAAGGTTAGTTTAAAATAAAAAAGCTTAAGTCAGATTGTATTATAAAATAAATAAATAAAAGAGTCCGAATTAAAAAAAGTCTTTAAACAAATTAAAAAGAGTCCGATTTTTTTTAAATCCTTACTTTAATTAAAATAATTTGATATGTTTGAAATAGAAAAGTACGTGATCTTAGTTTCCTTTCCGAATTTCAAATATTTTTTTTTATTTAAAGTTGAAATCTAAATTTAAAGTGGTATGAAGATGCCAATAACAAATATATATCACTACCCTTTTTTTATTATTTTTTTATTTTTTAAAAAGTGTAATCAATTCGACATTGATAAATAGCTAATCTACACGAAACTTTATTTACTTCACGATATCAACAACCTCGAGAAGAACATGAATATTCACTAGTTAAAGGAGTTAAGCAAAACTGTCACCGATTGTTTATAAAATATTAAGTTATTTTGTTCAAGTTTCTTAAATTCGTTAAAAACTTTTTTTTGGTAGAAAATATTACTTTTTAAAAAATTAAGAATTATTTTGTTAAAAAATTAAAAGTAATTGATAAGAATTTAGGTTAAAAAAGTTTTAAAAAAAAAGAATTTAGGTTAACCATTTATAGCAATCTATTATGACTATGCATGTAATATAAGAAACAATAGTCGAAGAAAAATTGATCAGAAGATTTTTTTTTAAGGACTAACCCTTCAAATGTCAAACATTTAGTATAGAATGGGTCTGTCATGTTGGCATGATGACATGAGACACATAGTCTACTGAATAATTTATCTTAAAGAAATAATTAGGTGTTAGTTTAATTGGAATGTATAAGATGTTCATGTTACTCCTTTGAGATGAGACACAGAAATAATGACAAGATTGAGGTATACATCACCATACATTGACAATTAATGAATATATTGCAGTCTTTTCAAGTTTATAATTTTATTTCTCATTGACTCTAGTAAATAAAAATTATTCTGATATTGTCTATTTTTGGTTTTTTTTTTCTTTTAAACATTACGATGATAAATTCTATATTTTTAGTTAGTTTGATATATATTTTTTTAACTTTTATTTCAAACTTGAGTAATTATTAAACGAAATTACATGATTTCTATAGATATTTATTAATAGTTAAGTAAACACCAAAAATTCAGAAGAAAAAGTAAATATCAAAAGAGAAAGTGAATATATGATATGCATATAAACTACTATATTGGAAGAAAAAGTAAATATCAAAAGAGAAAGTGAATATATGATATGCATATAAACTACTATATTGGTTAACTTCTAGATCGACAACAATGTCCTTACTATCATCTTTCCCATTTTATGTTGAAATGGAAAGATGATAGTAAATAAACATTTACTCGCCCATTGCGCACAACTATTTGTCAACATTTAGACCATTCCATTTGAATGGTCTATTCGAATATGTGTTTGGTCGGTACTATTAGAAATGGAGCATCCAACTGTTATTTGGATTTTTATTCTTAAATGACAAAAATTCCTCCCCCAATATTATTACACCCACTCTAGTGTGTTATTTATTTCTTTTTAGATTTCTACTTCCAACTGCATATTTATTTTCGGAACACCAGTTTGAGTTTGAATTTTTATGTTCGAGTTACTTGACTTTTCATAAACTAGTAAGAAATTTGTCGACTTAAAAAAAAAAAAAAAAGAAGAAGACAAATTTGACTTGGAATTTTTAAGTTGGAACCTCAGTTCCAAATAATGCATAAGTTAATTTATGTTTAAATATTATGTTCAGAATATTAATATCCAAAATGTTAGTTTAGATGACAGTTCAATTACTTATGTATAAAATTTTTCATTTAAATGTTTTCATCCCAAATATTTTCATTTAGATGCTTCCCCCAAACAAACCCAAATATTGACCCTTTTTATGATATGAATTACACTTAAAATATAATGGAAGTCTAAACTAAACTAGATAATAAAGGAAAATGTTTTCTTATATGAGATAAATCTTAAAATAATTATAATTCAAAATCCTAAACTAAATGTAATTTTTAGTATTTAAAATAACACTAAGAGATAAAGATAATTCTAAGTAAATCTTAAAATATATAATCCTAATTCATATAATGTACATAAAAAAGAATACAAACGAATTAAAAAAAGAATAGAAACCTCTATCCTATCATCTATTCACTTCTATCAATCATGTTTTTTAAAACTTTCATTGTATGTATAATTATTTAAAGAAAAAATCACACGTCCATCCCATTATCTCCATCCACTTGTCTAAACAACGTGTTTTACCTTCTTTAGTTAAGTTTGAAAATATATATATATATATATATATATATATATATCCGCCAAAAGCAGTACTTTTGGGTACCCGCCAAAATAAGCGCGCCAAAACCTTTGGTAAATCAACATGCATTTTCTTGCAAAAGCTTCTCCAAACTATGCTAATTGTAAAAAATGATCTATGTCTTGATGCAGATTTAATATGTTTATATTTATTAATATTGCAACATGTAAGTTGCAGTTGATCTCTCACGTTGCACATATCTTTTTTTTTTTTAATATAGTTTATAGGTTCTTTTTATTTTATAATTATTATTCCATTTACTTTTATTGGCCAAAAACTTCTCAACTAATTTACTACACGAACCTCTTTTTGGGAAAATAAATATAAAAATAAATAAAGTAAAAACATTAACCGCTAAAAACACTTACCTCCATCCCCACCAAAACACTCTCTTATTTATCAACTTTCTCTTTCTCTTCCTCACAATCACGTACATTCTTTTATTATCTCCAACTGAGTACCATAAGCCAAACGACCAAAGAAAAGGAGAGAAAAAAAATTGCCTCCTTATTGTGTTGCCTACAAAAATTTAAGGATCATTTTGGTATGTTTATTAGACCTTTTTGCATTTCTTAGTTCTTTCAATATAGCATCTTCATCTTTAAATCCTATATCTTCAACAAGGATTGGACCACTGTCTAGTGGTCTTACTTTGGCCGCTTAGTCCCTTCCTTGTTTTTTTTTTTCCTTGGGCGTCTCATGTTTCGGTGTTTTTTGTCTTTTTTTGTTTTGTTTCGGTCAAAGTTTTTTCTGTGTTTTCCTCATGGTGTCTTTTGCCGTTGGCTGCGTGCTTTATGCGTTCGGTGTTTTACCTGGCTGGCTTTTAATTGGAATTCACTTTTTAGCAAAAGATATATATATATATATATATATGTATGTATACATATAACAGGAATCAGTCACTGCTTTGAAAGATGATGGTCTAGAAAATCTATCCATCTAGGTGGCCTCTGATACCCAAATCATGCAATCATACGGCAGAGCATAAAGTCACATACTTCATTTGCATTTCTTAACCATAACAATGCAGACTAATAATACCAGCAACTGATGTAGACTCGTTAACAAACTTTGTTTGCATTTATTTGCATTTCTTTAGTTTTCGTTGGACTTCATCATGGGGAACTTGGCTAACAGTATCCAATATTTTTTTTCTTGCAAGTTTCGTTCTCATAAATTTTTATAAATGTTTTCAGGAAAAATTTTCTATTAGTATTTTTTTTTTTATCAACAATTGAGGAATAATCAAGAACGTGGTCATACCCAACTTTTGTTGTGGCAGAGGTACGGTATAATAATCTTATTCATAGTGTAATTTGTTTGTTTGTTTGTTTTTTTCCATCATGATCGTTCGATTTTATATATGTTAATGTTATTATTTAATTGTTTTTTTTTTTTCTTCTTCTTCTTCTTCAGCTTTTCTTTGGGGCATTTTGACACACTTGATGCGGGCAATCATGTTGATACAAATTGCAGATGTTCTCAGTTTTGGGAGGAAGATTTGAATTTTAATTTAAACTTTAGCATTATTACTTTTTGTTATTTAGGATTTTTACGTTTGAGTATTTTAGGATACTTTTGGACTTAAGATATTTTGCTTAGGGCATTTAAATTTTAAATTAAGCTTATTTTAAGATTTTAATTGCACTTCAAACTGATTGTTATTAATTTAATTTTCTTTGTTTCTGTTGGATTTTTTGTGGAAGACACCTTTTGAAATTTTAGGACGTGGAGATGGTGAGATGCCTTATTTTTCAATGAAAATTCTTAACAAGAAAAGGAAGAAAAAAAAAGCAAGAAATCGTGGAACATCATAAAAAGAAATAAAACAAGATCTTTTCATAAAAACGGAAGACCAAGATTTTGATAAGAGTTTTTTTTTTTTTTTTCTTTTGATCTTTCTATAGCGGTAAAATAGTTAAATATTCTTTTCTTCTAGCCACGTGAAATCCAGCTATCCACTCTTTAAGATTGCTCAGCCACGACCATTTTTATAGAGGCAGAGACAATTTGTAGATCTAATGCAAGAGACACGGCACACATTATTGCAAATGTCTCTTATTATGGGATTATAAAGGATATAATATTGCTTGATTATCATAAATTCCGATTGGCTGTATTCAACTGCCTTTGGCCTAATATTGCCGGTGGTGTAAAAGAAGAAGAAGGCTTCACATTGGTTAACCTTTATGATGGAATAAGTCAATTTCAACGAGATCCCTTCATTTTAACATCACAGGTGAAACAAGTATTTTACTCTAGCGAAAAAGATACATCGAGTTGGTATGTTGTGATAAAAGCACCACCAAGAGATTTCTATGATTTTGATGTGCTTGATGAAAGCACTTACAAAATGTATGCACCACAAGATGTATCTAAACTTAATAATGACAATATTGATAATGATGAGCCTTATGTGAGAGAGGATATTGAGGGTATTGTTATTCAATAATCATTTGAAAATTTTTTACGTAGAGAATGTTGTTGAGAACATTTTACTTTTAGATTTTTTTTTTAACATACATTCATTTGTTATTAATTTTCTATTTATATTTTTGTTCTGGAATAATTGAGACCTATGAGAAACTCTATAATCTTTTTGGCGTTTTATACATAAATGTATTAAAAATATCAGACTGACGATGTGATATGTCAAAATATTAAAATTTTAATTGATACTATTTTTATCAAGAAAATAACATTCTGTAACATTTTTTGAAATAATGTCATTGTATTCTTGATTTAACAACATTTTATTATTCAATGTCGTTGTATGGATCTTTTAATGACATTTTTCTTTTCAATGTCATTGTATGGACCTTTTAATGACATTTTATCAAAAATGTCATAAATTTTATGTCGTGAAAAGCACTTTTTGTTATAGCGGGAGGAACAATCATGGGATGAACACTTTTAATTTCAAATAAAGTTTTGAAACTTTGGTTTATTCTTATTTGATTGAAGGATTAATATGGACTTTCTTAAATTTTATTTCATGATATTGTTTTAAAAATATATATATTAATTACGAAAGTTATTTGGATAAGTTTGCAAAAAAAAAATTATTTTTGATCATTTTCTAAAATTATCTAAGTAAAGTTTTCCAATAAGTCAAGATTTTTATTTTAAATTTATTATCTTCTGCAATTTTATAAGAGATGAATGTTGAAAAGAAAAGTTAACTGTGACGGTCTGTGAGGGGTCGTTACAACCAGTGACTGGGGTGATCTCCTTTGCGACAAGGAACGTTAGACCCGACAATGCTTCAAGGGCTCGTGATTTGCGCTGAGATCGGCAGCACTTCCTAAACATCGACGATCTTTGACTGGCGAGAAGCAGATGCCAAGCATTGACGAACTTCGATTGGCGAGAAGCAGACGCGACGCAACAATCTCTGACTGGCGAGTAACAGACGTGGTTTCTCGCCTCCCTCTTATTGTGACGGCGACTAGAACGGCAATAATATTTATTTGGTAGAGAGAATCGGAGGAGAGAGAGACTCATAGGTGTTTTTGGTTTTTTTTTTTTCTTGTTAGTTTATTTTAATTATACTATTTTGATCTTTACTGGTGGATTCAGTTCTTAATTCGGGATCAAATTCTTTTGTATCTGGGGCCATTTGTATCTTATGAAATTTCCCTTTTCAAAAAATAAATGAATAAATAAATAAACTTTGCCTTTGTGTTATGCTATTTTGGCTAATCGATCTCCCTTTTTTTTTTTTATAAGACCTTTAATCCATATTAAACATGGTGTTGATTAACTTTGTTAAGTCTTTTCAATTTTTTTTAAATAAAAATAAATAAAGATGAGACGTGGGATTCTTTTCTTCGGTTCATTAATTATGTTCCAATCAAATCCTAATCTAAGGGTTAATGATTGACAAACATTACCATTAACAAGCGTTAATTTCTTTTTTTTTTTTAATACATTTAAATTTCATATATGCACCCAACATGTATATACTACAACAAAAAAGCCATTTGACGACATTTAAAAAATGTCATAAAATGGATTCCACGACATTTTTGAAAAGGTTGTGGAATGGGGTTGCCGTGGAAAGTATTACATTTTTTATGACATTTTTTTTTGATGTCGTGATCCATGTCGTGAATTCTTTGTCCTCGACATTAAAGTGGTGTCATCTATTACCTTTTGTTTGGTATGTCTTTACATATCACAACAATTAAAAAATATTGTGATTGGTATGTATCACATCAGTTCAAAAATGTCATAACAGACTTGTATCATAGCAGTTTTAAAATGTCGTGATTCATGCATATTGCAACAATTGAAAGATGTCGTGATTAGAAACAATTTACGACATTGAAAGAATGTTGTCTTTGGAAAACCATGACATTCATAAGACGACATGGAAATCATTTCCATGACATTGGAAAGTGTCATGTATTCTTGATTTATTTTTTTTATTGTTGATTATTTATAATTATAAATACAAATTTTGGAATACACAAATTATTGAAAAAAATAAATTTTACTAAAATTATATTATTGATTATTGATTATTTACAATTGTAAATATAAATTTTGGTTCATATAGTTAAAAAGAATATATTATTACACAACACGAAAAATAAAACTTTCGGTGTTAATAAAAATTTCCAAGAGCCAATGTCAATGCATTTGAATTAGAGGGTTTGTTCAAGGAATTCCTTGGTTATCTTTAGCTTTTTCTCATCTTCGAAGAATTACTTCAGTCTTGCCCTTCTTTTTCACCATTTCGGGCAAGCTTCTTTCTCAACTTGGTTCCTCCTTTGCCTGCAATACAATAAAAATCAAATTATTCTCTCTCTCCACATCACATGTGTGCAAGTTCATATGCATGGAAACATGTAATGATACTAGGATCAATACTTCAAGATATGACTCTCTCATAAACATACCTCAACATAGCGCCGAAGGTTGTTCGATGTATGAAAATCCCCCGTGTTAAAATATGAATGAGCAAATTCTTCAATACTCTCAAGCCTGCATATCATTGTCCAATGTATATTATAGTTCTCATTCAGAGAAGTCGTCATAGGAAGGAAAAGAAAGAAAAAGTTGTTTGATCGAATTAGAAATGGAAAGGTTTATACTTGGTTTCTTGTTCATATGAATTCTCACCTAGATAGAATCTAACAAACATTCAAAAAAATATATATGATAAAATCTTTTTGATTAAAGCAATAGTGGAGGTTCTGTTTCGGTGCCATTAGAGGGCGTGAACGAGGGCGTTCGATTTCAATCCAGTGAACGATTGTAGACGAGGCTTTGTTTTGGAATTGCAAAAACCATTACCACAAAATTGAAACTTGAAAGCAAATAAATTTGATAAGAGAAATAAATTACCTATGAGCATGTTGGTGGGAGATTCGTCTGTGAAGCAGAGATAAAAGAAACAAGGAATAGGAACAAGAAATTATATGTTAGTGGGAGTGAGAGCTGTAAACACGTATGCAGTTAATGTAAAGTTTAAAATGAAAACAAAACGCCAAAAATTTTATTTTCACAATCCATTTAAGCGCCAAATCCAAAATTTTCGTTTGCCTCCATTTAAGCGCCAACATGTTTTTTTTTTTTTAAACAATAGCAGCACACGTTTAAATTAAAAAATAGATATTTAATTATCTAAAAACAATTATTTTTGTGGTAAGTTTTGTAGGTAGTGTAACACCCCCACCTACGTAGGGCCGTTACCGTACTTAACTTACAAAATCTTAAGGCGACCCACTTTACGTGGCCGCTACTTCATACTTAACATACTCTTGTATTACGTAAAAATACAGAAATGTTTTTTTTTTCTTTTTTAAAATTTCTTTTTAAAACTCAACTTAAACACAAACTTAAACTTGACATAATCTCATACTCATGCTCATACTTAAAACTTGACTTATCCACATACATATTCATATGTACTCACTCGAGTACCAAGCTTTCACACTCATTTGAAAGCTATCATATTCAAGTCGTGAACCAAACCCGACCTAGTGCGGATTGGTACGACACGAGGTAACTCGTTGCCATCATACTTGAAACTTTTCCTTACCCATACCATTATTTCATTATAACGTAACATAAACACAATTTACAAACATATTTTACAAAACATAATTTTCAAATCCCGTGGCGGTGTCCATCCCACATTTCACAGTTGTCGTGCCAGCCCTCCACAGTATTGCATCAAGTATTGCCGGTAGGTTGCTTACCTACAGCATGAACGTAAGTAATAAGCTTATGCCCAGTAAGTATAATATTCAATCCGCAAAACATTTTAATAAACGAATGCATGAACCGATTATGCTTTCTTATGAATCAATTATGCTTTCTTATATTAACTTGGTTCTGTTCCTTTCTTTGTCATGCGTGCACGTACCGTGGTACATCGCTATGGAGTGACTGGAGGTGGCCAGTCCAATCCAACTCAAACCATGAAACATACCGTTTAACATGGAGTGATTGGGGCAGCCAATCCAATTCAACTCAAACCATAGACTAAACCGTTTAAACCCACCCTCGTGGCAAGTCGGTACGGCACAATAACATTAGCTTGTCTTATCTTATGATTTAAAAACATGTTCTTATCATGTGATTTAATATTCGTGAACATGCCTTATGATGTCACGATAACAACACATATAACATAACATAATAACAAACCATAACATAAAACATCGTAACATAAAACATCATAACATAAAACATCATAACATAAACCATCATAACTTAAACAATCATAACTTAAACCATCAAAACACAGAGCCTCATAACATAAACATATGTAAACCATGTAAATCAATACATGATTTCTTGAAAAACATGTCATGCAACAAAAACGTTTTGTCCATGCTGTAGGCGGAGTTGTACTTACTTGTCATCCTACGCTCTTGGTTTATCGTCCACACATAGCACGACAACAGTTCATATTCCTGTTTCCAAACAGGGTGTAAGGTAAGAGTCATGCACATTCTATCTTACCATAAATCATAATTGTTAAATGTTGGTATTCTAACCAACATCCATGAGTAGCCCTAGTTATATGTCCCCCCACATCTTCTTATGATCACTCGATCGGTTACTTGCGGCAACCCTAGGGCACATGGCCCAACCAGACATAAATAGTAACTTGTTAGGTTACTAATCTTACTAAGGCCTTATTACTTTTAGAGTAACACCCTATTAGATTACTATCGGTAATCATAGGGTAAGACCCAACCCGATAACTCGGTATCCTAACCGGTTACTATAAGTTATCTCTTATAAAAACCGTATTTTAATACAATAATATCTTTTAAGTAAAGACAGTTAAAAAATATCAAACTCTGAAAACAATACTTAAAAACAGTTTCTTAATTTAAGTATCAGTGCATGTGCAGGGATTTCTTGCTTTTATACTGTTTTCTGAAAACCCCGTGCAGGAATTTCCTATTACCTGCACAGTTTTGGAAAATCAGGTTTTATCTTAAAATCTGTTTAGAATCTGAGAAAACTTTCTTCATGAAAGCTTTAGATCTCAAAAAATACTACAACTTTCATATTTTACACAAAACCTGGTTCGGGCTCTAACCCACTTTTTTTCTCTGTTGAACTCACCTGGCCGTGCATGAAGTCTGGGCACGGTCAGGCTCGGATTTTTGTACAAACCGAGGCCATTAGAGCTTATTTTGGAAAACTGCTCATGTATCTCCTTAGGAAAAACCCTTCTCTACAACTTTCATGTTTTAAGTTTTTCTAAATTCGGCCTCTAAAGGCCTCAAAATCTGCTTTTCCAGAAACTGGCCAGTTTCCACCCGAAATGGCAGTTTTTGGTTTTAAATTTGTTTTACGTCCTATTACGTGCACTCTACCTCAACCGGTCACACAAGATCAGTCATGCAACGTTTCTAACGTAAAATCTCATCATACATAACCATACATTCAGCCATGAACATAATGGGACATATAACAAGCATATGGTGAGCATAACTAGCATACACCCTTAGCATATAATTCTAGAGCATAAAATTTGAAAATTCTAAACTAAGGTATTGGAAATAAAGTGAGCTTAAGCTCTTACAATCCAAGCTTTAAATACAGTTAAATTTCCAATTGAAACATAATTTAAAGGGCTTAGGGTACCAAGGAAACTTTACCTTGATCAACCACCAAATTTGAACTAAATTTGGTACCCTTTCCTTCCCTTGCCACCTACTAGAACCGGCAGCCTCCTGATTGGGGTTCTCAAAATTTCAGATGTCTTCTTGGTGCCTCACCCAACAAGCCGAACACTACCTTCCTTGGTGTTTCACTCATCACTTTCTTGCTTCTCTCTTTTTTTTTTCTTCTTTATTGGCTCGGCTTTTCTAAGGAAAAATGGTGAGGGAAAATTTTGCCATAGTTTTGGGACAATTCCTCAATTTGTGAAGCAAATGGCACCCTCCCCCATCACCTATTTATAGGTGACTTGAAACTTTTCAAAATTACCCATAAGTCCTTGAACTAGGATATATTTATTTCCAAAATTGCATACTAGTCCTTAAGAGAAAAATATTTGTACTTTCACCCCTATAGGTGGCCGGCCATTACATGCCTTGGAGCCCAAGAAATTTGCTTACATCATCATGACATCATCATGCTTACATCATCATGCTTACATCATGCTTACCTCACTTTTCCTTGAAATTGCATTTTGGTCCCTAAGGATAAAATATTTATAATTTAGTCCCTGTGAGGTGGCTGGCTAGGATAGAGCCACTTGGCTTCCAATTCATGCATAATTATCCACTTGATTCCAAAAATCCCTTAATATAATTATGCAGTCCATTTCCTTGCTAACTTAGATAATATCAATACTTTTTTTTACTAAAAACAGTACTATCATACTGGACTGTAGTCCAGAATTCATCTACACTTAACTAGACTACATATGGATTTTTCTTAAGACTTGAAACTGCTAAGTCCTCATTGCTCCAAATATTATTTCTGATTATGATCTAGAGCAATCCCATACCTTATTCTTACTTCTTCATCCGTAATGACAGTTTTTCACAGTATAATTTCCATACTGTTTATTACACTGCAGTACCATCTCAGTCAAACCTAAAGTCAACTTGGTCAAACTTTGACCGGTATAAATTCATAAATTCTTATTTTGTCCTTTTTCTCAAAAGGCCTCATGCTTGACTTAAGCAAATTATTATTGAGTCTCGTAGCTAATTAAACGAGAACTCAAACATTTACTGATATTCAACTCAGATCATGAGCTTCATATCGACATACATCGTTTAGTCTTAGATTTTCCTTGTCTCTAAGGAAATCATAGGTTCATCACAATTTCGGGTTCTTACAGGTAGTTACACAACCTTTTCTTTAGGAGATTTTTTTTCGAAGTTCTGTTTTTTTTTTTTAACTTGTTTTTTCTAAAGGAGTAATCCACGTATAAATATAATTGATAACAAAATATAAATATAAATTTAATAGTAACTATATATGTGTTGCACTCTTCCGTGCTTATTTTATGTACATTTTTCACTTTTTAAAAAATTAAAGATTTCGAATTTAAAAAAGAAAAAATCTTTACAAAATAAAAGAGTCCGAGTTTTTTTAACATTTACTTGGATTAAAATCGTTTGATATGTTCGCAAAAAAAAAAAACATTATATGAAGATGTTTTGCATTGTGAAGATTACACATTCAAGATTCAAATTTTATTATTAGGCTTTATCATTTCTTTATCTATTTTTTAAGATTTATCTTCATGTTTTGATTTTTAAATTCCTTAGGTTTACTTTTATTATTTAATTTGTTACTATTAGGATTAGGACTTTACTGTTACCTATATATTGGCTTTGCTTTTAAAATATTATTCAGCTTTTGGTTATATTATTAAAACGTGAGAGTAGTTTTCTTAGGCTACTTTTTTTTTTTTAATCTTTTGTCTAATTACTGTAATCAATCAATTCGGCTGACATTGATAAATAGCTAATCTATGGGGAACTTTATTTCCTTCACGATATTAACTATATTTAGAAAATACATGAATATTAGGAGCCAAGCAAAAATGTTATTGATTGCATATAAAATAAGTTATTTTGTTCAAGTTTCCTAAATTCGTTAGAAACCAATGTTTTTATGGAAGGAAATATTACTTTTTAAAGAATTAAGAATTATTTCGTTCAAAAATTACAAGTAATTAATTAGAATTTAGGTTAAATATTTATAGCAAGTATGACTAAGCATGTAATTTAAGATACAATAGATGGAGAAAAAAATATTAGAAGGTTTTGTTTAGGGATCAACAGTCAAAAAGTCAAACATATAGTATATTGGTGTATTACATAAGCATGATGACGTGAGACACATGGTTTACTGAATAATTTATCTTGAGAAAATTAGTCGGTGTTAGTTTATTTAGAATGTATAAGATGTTTGTGTTACTCCTTTGAAATGAGACGCTTAAATAATGACAAGACTGAGGTATACATCACCATACATTGACAATTGACGAATATATTGTAGTCTATTCAAGTTTATAATTTTATTTCTCATTAACTGTATGAAATAAAAATTACTCAAATATTGTCTATTTTTATTTTTTTTTCCTTTTAAACATTAGGATGATAAATTCTAAATTTTTAGTTAGTTTGATGTATATTTTTTTAACTTTTATTCCAAACTTGAGTAATTATTACAAGAAATTACATGATTTCTCTAGATATTTATTAATAGTTAAGTAAATACCAAAAATTCAACAGAAAAAGTAAATATCAAAAGAGAAGGTGAATATATGATATGCATACGAACTACTATATATCGGTTAACTTCTACATCGACAACAATGTCCTTACTATCATCTTTCCCATTTTATGTTGAAATTTGGATCGACACTCAAAGGATGAGCAACATGATTGTCGTAATTATTTATGCCACAACAACAAAGTGAATTATGTACATCTAATTAGAACAAAATGTCAATCTTGATTTGTAGCAATAAATAATAGTACACCAAATTATAACACTAAGTTTAATAGGTAGTAGTAGTTTAGCTAATACATATTATTAGTTAACTTTCCAATTGAAGGTATTCAACGGCTCGATTACGAAGCCTAATAAGCAATGAATAAAGTGATAAACTAGTGGATTACTTTTACTCAACTATTCGATTATTGGATAAATATACACATCAAAACCATCGAAATCAATCAAACATGAGTGACCATATTGATTGACATTGTCATACATTGGTTCAATCTGCAAAGATTTTTCTATATCTGATTAGACCAAAAAGTCAATCTCAATTTGTAGCAATAAATAGTAGTAGAATGAGATGTTAATCAAGTTTAGATCGTACTGGTTTAACTAATACTTACTATGAATAAGTTTTTGATTACTGGTTCTCAACGACTTGGCTACAAATCATCGTAAGTAAAACATATATATAATATACAATAAGAAAACATGGGTTACCTTTGTTGAATTGCCTGGTAATGAGATGAATATGTACTTAAAAAACAATCAGAATTGACTAAACAAGAATTACTGTATTTGACCTACATTCCCATAATCGATTCAATTTGTAATCCTTACAATTTGTAGCCTTCCCGAGCATGTAACATCTAAGTTGTTCAAATTAGTCCATTATATTCTTTTTCTTACTATTATATTTGGATTTTTGTTCTTAGATGGCAAAAATTCCTCCCCCAATATTATTTACCTCCACTCTAGTGTATTGTTTATGTCTTTTTAGATTTCTACTTCCAACTGCATCTTTATTTTCGGAATACTGGTTTGAGTTGGAATTTTTATGTTTGAGTTACTTGACTTTTCATAAACTAGTAAGAAATTTGTTGAATTAAAAAAAAAAAGACAAAATTGACTTGGAATTTTTAAATTGGAATCTGAGTTCCAAACAATGCATAAGTTTATGTTCAAATATTATGTTCAGAATGTTAACATCCAAAACGTCAGTTTGGATGACAGTTCAAATACTTATGTTTAAAATTTTCATTCAAATGTTTTCATCTCAAATATTTTCATTTAGATGCTTCCCCCAAACGAACCCAACATTGACCCTTTTTATGATATGAATTATACTTAAAATATGACGGAAGACTGAAATAGACAGGATAACAAAGGTAAATGTCTTCTTTATTTGAGATAAATCTTAAAATAATTATGATTCAAAATCCTAAATTAAATATAATTTTTAATATTTAAAATAACACTAAGAGATAAAGATAATCCTAAGTAAATCTTAAAATATATAATCCTAATTCATATAATGTATTTTCTGTCAAACTCCAAGGTAGAAAATATTTTATATAGAAATTGACAGAAGGTAAATTCCAAGGTAGCATTTTCGTTTCTTATTTTAATTAAATTTTAGTTTTCTTCTGTAATATATATTTTTAATTTTCAATATTGAAATTTCGAATAAAGAAGTTGTGCCCCATAAGTTTTAATTTAACATGTTCCCATTGAAGATTTGAAACACTATTATACATTCTTCAAATTTTTTTTATTTAATTAAATACGTTTATACTCATTAATATTGCAAAATGTAAGTTGCAGTTGATCTCCACGTTGCACATATCTTTTTCTTTTTTAAATAGTTTATAGGTTCTTTGTAATTAGTGAAAATTTTTATAGCTACACTTACTTTTTTTTAATTGATTTTTAAAACTTTAAAAACATATTTTAATTTTTAATTTATTGTCGTATAGATTTTTTTTTTTAAAAAGTGTTCATGTTATATTTTCTCTGTTTTTTTTTTCTTAAATACATAATCATTCAAAAAATTAAAATTCTATTTTTTAAATTTTCTTTTACACATTTTTTTGAAACTTTCACTGTAGGTATTATATTTAAAGAAAAATCACACTTCTATCCCATTATCTTCATCCACTACTCTTAACAAAGTTTGCAACATTCTTTTCGTTATGCTCAAAAAAGAAAAAAGAAAAAAAAAAAAACTTCTTTTAGATAGGTTTGAAAAAAAAAATTTATTTAACTTTAAATTATTTTTCGTTTTAAAATGCCCTTACAAAAATAACTATTCTAGATTTTTCCTTCTATTTTAAACGGAGGAAAAAAAAAAAAAAAAAAACACGTCAAAGTAATATAGAAAGTGTATAATTATTGGAAATTAATTCATCTTTTCCATTGAATAAGAGAGTATACATAGTACAAACAGAATCAGAAAATACAAACCAAATCTGGTAACTAAATCTATTCTAGGAATATTTAAAATTAGAAACTATCTAACAAATCTAAATATAACAGATTTACAATTTAGAAATTTAAATTAATTAGAAATATAAATTTAATCAGATTTGGAATCTGATTCTCCAATATGCCCCCGCAAGTTGGAGCTCCGGGAGGAGAGTCCAATCTTGAGTAGTAACTGATGAAAACGTATGCGAGGTAGTGGCTTGGTGAGTGCATCTGCTAACTGATCCGCGGAAGCAACATGTGTAACACGAAGATTACCATCCCGAACTTGTTCACGAATAAAGTGATAATCAAGTGCAACATGTTTCATACGTGAGTGAAACACTGGATTGGAGCAGAGGTTGGTCGCACCTACATTGTCGCAATAGATAACCGGTTTTTGAGTGGAAGAAAAACCGAGCTCACCAAGTAGATTAGATATCCAGCGCAATTCAGCAGCAGTTGCAGCAACAGAACGATATTCAGCTTCAGTGGAGAAGCGAGCAACTGTGCGTTATTTCTTCGAACTCCAAGAAATAGGATTGCGACCAAGATAGATAATAAATGCGCTAGTAGAAGTAAAATCATCTTTGTTCCCGGCCCAGTCAGCATCAGAAAAGGCATGTAAGTCACAAGAAGATCTACGATGTAGAATAATGCCATGATCAATAGTACCACATAAGTATCGTAAGATGCGTTTTACCGCATTCCAATGGTCACTGGTGGGTCGATGCATGAACTGAGAAAGCTTATTGACCCCATAAGCAATGTCCGGACGTGTCAAAGACAAGTATTAGAGGCTGCCGACAATGGTACGAAACTCAGAAGGATCAGAAAGTGCAGTACCGGAATGTAGAGACAAGGTGGGCGTGGTCGGCAACGGGGTAGAGATCGGACGAGCATCCATCATCGATGTGCGAGCAAGTAGGTCGGCGATGTATCGCCGCTGTGAAAGAAGCAGCCCAAGTGGATGAGAAATAACTTCTACACCAAGAAAGTAAGTTAAGACACCCAAGTCTTTTAGTGAAAACCGGCGGGAGAGCAATGTGATGAAGCACTGAATGGCAGAACTATCATTGCTGGTGATGATAATATCATCAACATACACTAGAAGATAGATAGTAACTCTAGCAGTATGGAGAATGAACAGGGATGTATCTGCAGTGGAGTTAAGAAAACCAGAAGTTAGGAGAAATTGTCGAAGCTCATTGTACCATGCTCGAGGAGCTTGCTTGAGCCCATAGATGGCTTTGCGCAACTGGCAGACATGATTAGGATGATCAGAATCGGTGAAGCCCTGTGGTTGAACCATGAAAACATCCTCTGTAAGAGTGCCTTGTAAAAAGGCATTGTTAACATCCAGTTGCCGGAGAGACCATCCATTGCTGATGGCTAAAGAGAGAACCAGACGAACAGTGGTTGGCTTGACAACAGGGCTAAAAGTATCATGATAATCAATGCCAGGTCTCTGATGAAAACCCTTGGCAACCAACCGAGCTTTGTACCTGTCAATAGAACCATCAGCTAAACGTTTGATACGAAAAATCCACTTACATCCCACAATGTTTTGAGCCAATTCTACTGGAACCAAGTCCCAAGTGCCATTCCGAATAAGAGCATCAAACTCTTCGGACATCGCCTGGCGCCATTTATGATCTTTGATGGCCTGGGTTACAGAAGTTGGTTCAATTTCCTGAGCAAGTTGGGCGGATAGGGTAAGTTTGTTGATAGGTTTGTGGATGTTGTTGCGGGAACGGGTTACAATTGGGGAAGTACGGGAGGTGTTTCGGTTTATGGGGGGGTCGGAGGCCGTGGGAGATGGTGTGTCCACTGGGGGGGCCAGGTTCGATGGGGATGTGGGTGGCGGTACTGGGTGCTGGGGCGTGGGGTTAGAATTTGTGTCTGGGGGCGCATGCTGCTGGGTTACAGATGGTGGTGGGAGCACATGATGCTCGGGTGTAGAGGGCAAGGTGGGAGAATGTGGCCGATTGTCATGGGACGTAGGGTTCGTGGATGGGACTGGGTGCGTGGTGGAGTGACCTGCAGACGAAGGAGTCAAAGATGTGGCGGTAGTGGCCGAACCTGGGAGAGTGACCGGAAACCAAGAGGAAACAGTGGACTCATCAGGACGAGGGAGAGATGGATGGGAGGCAGACAAAGGGAAGATCGACTCAACAAAACGAACATGACGAGAGTGATAGACTTTGGTGGATGTGGGATCATAACAGATGTAGGCACTTTGAGAGAGAGAATAGCCAAGAAAGACACAAGGGATAGAACGAGGAGCAAGTTTGTGAGGAGAGTAAGGGCGAAGCCATGGATAGCACAAGCAACCGAAAACACGAAGCTTGGAATAATTTGGAGGAGACCCAAACAGTTTGTGATATGGAGAGGACATCTGAAGTGTGGGTGTGGGTAGACGATTAATAAGATATGTGGCAGTAAGGAAGGCATATGACCAAAAGGATAGCGGAAGCAAAGCCCGAGAAAGAAGTGCTAGACCCGTTTCAACTATGTGACGGTGACGTCGCTCAGAAAAACCATTATGTTCAGGGGTGTGTGATGGAGATGTAAGATGAGAAATCCCATGAGTAGCCAAGTAAGAGGATAGACCCGTGTATTCACCCCCATTATCCGAGTAAACAGTAATGATTTTTCGTTTGAAGAAATTCTCAACTAGAGTTTTGAAACGGGGAAAGACTGTACTGACATCCGATTTGCGGTGGAGAGGATATAGCCAGATATAGTGAGTGAAGTGGTCGACAAATATGACATAGTATTTAAAATTGTCGATTGAATGAATCGGAGAAGTCCACACATCAGAAAAAATAATTTGCAAGGGAGAGGTAGAGACAAGTGTAGATTGGGAAAAAGGTAGCTTATGACTTTTATTGCAATAACAATCTTTACAATGAAAAGTAGAAGATAAAGTAGACGCAATATGTAACTTATATTTAGAAACTAAATGCCTAAGGATATACTCGGAAGGATGTCCTAAACGATGATGCCAATCGGAGGGAGAGGCCTTGACACTGGAAAACGCAATGATAGGAGAGGAAGGTTGGATCGGCCACTCATAAACGCCATGTCTAGTTTGACCGTGTAGTAGAATTGCCCCCGTCTGTAGATCCTTCACACGAAAGAAAGATGGTAAAAATTCAACAGATGTGTTATTGGATTTGCAAAATTGTGAGATAGAGATAAGATTTCTTTTCATGGTAGGGACACATAAAACATTTTGTAAGGTAAAAGAGTGAGAAGGGGTGGACAGGGAAGTTGAACCAGAATGAGTAATATGTAACCCAGTACCATCACCAATTACGATGTCATCGGGACCGGCATATGGAGCATGAAGCGAGAGGTTGTTGAAGTCGGTAGTGATATGATGAGACGCACTGCTGTCAAGTAACCATGTTGGAGTGTCGGTAGGTTGGGCCGTGGCAACATGCGCCTTGGGTTGCCACTGGCGGTTTTGATACAGTGGACACTGGCTAACAGAATGGCCCACGGTTCGGCAACCCTAGCACTTGCCAAGATAGGGACGGGACGGACGCTGAGAGGAGGAAGCCACTGGGTTCGGCGAGGAGGCCGTGGGGCCGAGACCTGGGTGTGGTCCAGTTGGACGCTGGTTCGGCGGGCGATAGGTGCTGGAAGGGCGACCAGAGGCAACGTTGGCAGTGACCGGGAATGATTGGTGAATAGGATGTGATTGTTGTAACGTCAATTCCCGATTGATCAATTTTTCATGTAATTCATCAAAGGAAATCGGGGTGTCCCGAGCCTGAACAATGTCAACAATGGATTTATAATCATCATCCAAGCCGTCTAAAATTGTCTCAATGAGGTCCTCGTGGTCTAGTGGTTTTCCTAGCACAGCAAGGTGATCGGCGCGACACTTGACGAACTGCATGTATTCGGAGATGGGTTGAGAGCCCTTGGTTGCTTTCTTGAGTTGATCCTTGATTTGCTTAATATGCCCACGGGAGGGACGAGCATAAGTATTTGCAAGTGTTAGCCATGCATCACGGGATGTGGCCGATTGCTGAATCAAAGGAATCAGTGGAGCAGAAATAGAGCCAACAAGGGCTCCAAAAAGTAATTTATCCTGTCGAAGCCAAGGAATAAAATCTGGGTTTGGGGTGTCCTTGTCGGCAGAATGAATAGTGGCCGATGGACAAGGATGAGAGCCATCAATGAATTTGTAGAGATCATAGCCAATGAGAATAGCTTCAATTTGGAGCTTCCATGAGATATAATTGGTGGATGTGAGTTTGACTATGTTTTGATGGGAAATATTAATAAGGATGAGAGGAGAGGCAGGATCTGCAGGATTGGGAATGTTGATTTGTTGGTCCGTCGACATGGTGATGATAGAAACAAAAGTTAGAATTAGGAGCAGGGGGTAGAGCAGCTGATTGGTGAGGAGGGGAGGGGGAGGCCGAATCAAGGCTCTGATACCATATAGAAAGTGTATAATTATTGGAAATTAATTCATCTTTTCCATTGAATAAGAGAGTATAAATAGTACAAAGAGAATCAGAAAATACAAACCAAATCTGGTAACTAAATCTATTCTAGGAATATTTAAAATTAGAAACTATCTAACAAATCTAAATATAACAGATTTACAATTTAGAAATTTAAATTAATTAGAAATTTAAATTAATTAGAAATATAAATTTAATCAGATTTGGAATCTGATTCTCCAATAAGTAACTTCTAAAAAAAAAAAAAAAGAGAAAAAAAAAAAACCCGCCATAGGCAGCATTGCTTGGTACCCGCCAAAATAAGCGCGCCAAAACCTTTAGCAAGATGATATCTCTATTTCCCTTTCTCTATCTCCTCCTTACGGTTTCTTTGATTGTGTGCGAAACCCTAGTGAGACAATCTGTCATATTCCCCCTCTCTCTTCCGCACACTTTCATCAGTTTATCTCATGCTCTGTCTCTATTGAAGGGTTGGGAAAAAAAAAAAAAAAAAAGAAAACCCTGATCGTTTAAGGGTCTGGAGACTTTAGCCGCTAGAAAACTGACAAGCAACATCGTTGACATCAGTTGAAGCCCACCGTCAAAGGCGTCACGATCGGCCCTCTGTCAACTGAACATCAACCACCGTTGAAGCCATCGCCAACCATGGTCAAGACCAATTTCGCTCCAAAATAGAGTTAATGGTGGTTCTGGGTTAGTATTCTTTGTCTGCTTTGGCCTCAACGATTGCAAGGTCGTGGGTTTGAGACATCTGGAGTGAGAGATTCTGGGTGTTAAGGACTATGTGGAATATAGGAGGTCCTTGTATGGTGAAATCAATCACAGGGCTTTGCTTGTTGACGCTGTTGGTACACTTGTTGTTCCTTCTCAGCCCATGGCTCAGGTGTTCCCTGTTTCTTTTCTTGTTCTTGATTTATATATATATATATATATATATATATATATCTCTACACATACAAAAACGTAGGTATAATATGTACTCAATATATGGTTTCTTGGATCATCTTTCTCTTTTAGTGTTTTTTTTTTTTTTTTTTGGTTTTTGGGTGTTTGTTTTTATTTTCTTAATGTATGATCTTCTAGGTCATGTTTTTCTTTTTCCCTGTTCTTTCTCTCTTTCTTATTTGGTTTCTAATGTTTTTATTATTATTATTATTATTATTTTTTGGTGTTTGTTTGTCATCGGGTTTTTACCCCTCTGTCCTTCATTGCAATAAGTTTCAGAAAGTCCCAAAATTTACAAATTCAAGTAAGATGTATAAGTCTCAAAATTTACAAATTCAAGTAAGATGTATTCATCTATAATTTTTCTTGGAATTCTTTATTTTCCATAGAAATTTCAACAAAGTTTTCAAATGAGAGTTGTTGCTTAAAGTGTATGTATTTGAGGAATTCTAATTTTTTGGTTGCCTGGATCGATGAAATTCTGCATGTCATTGTTTCTAATTATTTATGTAAAGAATATCTGGTGTAGGATGAAGTTTTGTTTAATTTTCTGGATTATTCTCTAAATCTGATGATTTTCTTATTGTAAGGATGAAATTATGTGTCTTATTAACACTTAACTATCTATACATGCAATTTCCATAATAACTGGACAACAAGTACTATTCCTAGATTCAAATATAACATACATGCACCTTGAACGTGATATAACATGGGTAATGGGAGATTTTTTTTATCCTTTATGATAATTGGGGAGTTTACGACTCAACCCTTTTTTCTTATATATATGCTTCTGTCTCTCTCTTTTTTTTTTTTTTTTTTTTTTTTTTTTTTGCTATCCAAAACTTTTTCCAATTCTCTTTTCCAAAAATTTGGCTGGTTGACTCTGCCCCTTAGTCCTTTTTTTATTTTTTTATTTTTTTATTCATTTATTGTATACCAAAGAATGCTACAAATAGTTGTTGTATCTCTCCTACCTCCGTGTCTTTCCTTTTTCCTAAAATACGAGCTTTTTTTTTTTTTTTTTGGTTGATCTTCCTTTCAACCTTTCTTCTTTATGCAAATCTTATTACCTTAAGAGAGCCCTTACTCATAGTTCTGTGCATGTTTTGCAGATAGGTTTGAGATTGAAGCCGGTCTTGCTCTTAAGTTAAAATATTTGATTTTATCACAAAAGAGGCTTTTTGCTTTAATTTTGCCAACGTAGCATAGAGTTTAGGCATTCATATTTGATTGATAGGCCTGAGAACTGAATTGATATTGTTGAATCCATCTATAGTTTGACAGATCTGCGCATTATTTCTATATATTCACTTTGCATCTTTGTAGCATCACGCACTTGTTTTCCATCCACGCATTACAAGTCCTGTGTGTCAACAATTTAGTTGTTTCCTATCTTTGGTTTTGGTGAATGTCTTTATTCTTTTCATTGGAGACCAACTTTCTTAACTACAAACTTTATATTACTTTAATTGAAAAACTTTGTCATGTCTACATTTAATCCAGTACTATTATATGTCATCATTATTGATATTCATAATCCATCATAAAATATAATCTTGATGTAATATTGTAGTATGTGCCATTGGAGAAAAATAACAAATAGAAAGCTTGATTCTTTTTTGTTCCACCTTTGCTCGAAGTAAACTAATAACATCTTGTAGATCATGTTTTAACTGATAATATCTATATTACACTTCTTATGAATAATTTTTTGTTTTCATTATTAGTTTATGTCAATTTTGGATGAATGATATAACGAGTATAGACAAAGTTCTGACTTTATTTATTAGTTTATATCAATATCGGATGAATGACATGACGAGTATAGGTGAAATTCTGACTTTATTAAGGAATACAGTTGTCCTAATGGATGTCTACCTCCAAGTAAGTGGAGTAACATTTGCCGTGGCTTCTGCGTCAGGGCTTTGTTTTTTTTTTTTTTTTTTTTTGAAAAGTAAAGTTTTGTTTATTCAACCTCACTTTTTCTTTTCTTTTAGTTTTTTATTCATTTTTTTCCTTGTCCTAACAAAATTATTGGAACTGAAGAGCATATTGACGACATCGGAATTCATTACTTACCACCAAAAGCTCAGATGTCGAAAGGAAAATTTCATTGGAGTTACAAAGGTTAGGATGTAACTTAAATTCGTCTTTTATTTTCTTTTTTCCATGAGCTTCAATATAACTTAAATGTAGGACCTTGTATTTGGTTCTAATTTTTTTGTTTACCAATTTTTTCGATGATGAATGTTTGAAATACTTTCACCATTTAAGGATAATAGTACTAATTAACGTGATTATATTATGTAATAGGTTTCAGGTTACATACCCTTCGAAATTTCAGGTGTAAAAATTCAATTAGCGCACTAATCTTTTATTTGTAAAGAATAGGAAGAAATGAAACCAACTTTTGAAAGTTTATAAAAACAAGACGACATAGTAAAAAGCTGATTGAAAACAACTTTAAAAAAATTTTAAGAAATTTCATGCATTTGCATCTATTAGTATCATATTGAAATTTTTTATAAGTAGTTTAGTTTGATTTGCAACCATATGAACTATTCTTACAAAACAAGACTATTGAAATGAAAGGTATGAATTTTGTTATGTCTTGTTTTTTTTTTTTTTTTTTTTGGAATTAAGGATGGTTAGGAGATTCAAATTTTACATCTCATACTGAAGTCAAATGTGATATTACCATTCAATTATGTGCTACTTCAAGTTGCAAAAATTTTTTTGTTATTATTTTGCTTATATTTCAATGTAAAATCATGAATTTAATTACACGTAAGAACTCCACACATGTTTAGTAGGCATTTTTATTGTCTTAGAACTTGTGCAATTACAAAAAATTTCATGACATTTTTCCATTAAATGTCGTAAAATTACCTTTCAATGACATTTTTCTGTTTAATGTCGTCAAATAATATCTTCTACGACATTTAAAAATAAAATGTCGTCTAAAAGATATTTTGACGACACTTTCAAAAAAATATCATAAATTTATGTCGTTAAAAACACTTTTTGTTTCTTTTCAAGATAATTTCTTTTTGTTTTTTTGTTTTTTTGTTTTTAACTTGAAGATTGAGATTCAAACCTTCACTAATAATCAGGTGTGAAATAATCACTAAATTATATTTGTCTGTCATTACACAACGTCCATTTTGATCACATTCTTCTGTTTACTTTTCTTATTCTGCCTCTGCTAGCTATTGATGTATTTTTATTCTTCTCTCTCTGAGGTTTGGCTGGACTCTTGGAAGAAAGCAACGCGGTTTTTTTGTTTTTTTGTTTTTTTTTCTTTCCAACGTTTGGAGAGAATCATGCATGTAATTATCCTACCCCACTTTGTGTACAAGAAAAACTGGCATTAAATTTTTAACTGTTAATATATATATATATATTTTTTTTTTTTTTTTTTTTTGAGTAACTGTCAAGAATTAATACCTAGAAGTACTACTTTTATGTTTTTTTTTTTTTTTGATAAAGAAATGATCTAGGGGCGGTTCCATCATTTTCAGGCTTGCAGTCCTGTAGGCAGGAACACTTTCCTTAGGTATGGCAGAGACATGTCCTTTCTACTAGTTTCTCTAAGTCGTCCACCTGAGACCTACTCAGTTATCACCAAATCATGCTTCAACAGCTGAAACTAGAGCGGGGCCTAAAAGAATGTAGTAGAAATCAAATTCGGATGGACGAAAGAGAGATACCTAATAAAGACTTCCCGCTCATTTGTCATCCCATCCACCCAAATAGATGTTACTTTTATGCTTTTATTAAATGCTTATATGCTTTTAATAAAAGCATAGGAGTAAATATGAAGCATTAGGCTTTTATTAAATGCTTCAGTTTTACTCCTTTTTTGTGTCCAACGTACTTTGGGTGATTAAATTTAAAGTCACTTTACTGAGTAACTCGTGGACCTTTTTTTTTTTTCTTTTTTTTTTTGGTCCTTTTTTTTTTTTCCTTTTTCTATTTCGAATAAAATGTCTCTATTAAATTAATTATTAATGCATGTTATGTACCCTAAATATGGACCTAATGTAGGCCCCGTTACTGAAGTGACTTGTTGAGTGACCAATAAATGACAACCAGATACATTATAGGTCAATACATGCTATGATGGATTGGGAATATTATTTGGAATCATAAGATACTAACAATGTTTTGAAAATACTTTGATTGAAAATTAGTGACAATACAAATATATATAAATAGTTAATCTACTCATTTAACTATTTATCAATTCATTTTTATTATCTATTTTTATCAATCACATCATATACTCTTTATCTCCCACCAAATCCACATTAGAATGACTATTCAAATATAAATAACTCAATACACATTATATTTAAATACAATAGGGACATTCAAATACATTTTTTTTAAATACCTTTAATCCATATTAATCACGATGTTGATTAACTTATAGTTAAATATATCTTTTGATAAATGACTCAATTAACGTACACTTTTACCAAACACCCTTTATTTTCAATTTTTTTTTTACTTAAAAAAATAAAAGATAAGACACGGGATTCTTTTCTTCCACACATTTAATTATGTTTCGATCAAATCCTAATCTAAAGGTTAACTAATGATTGACAAACTCTAACATCAACAAACGTTTCTTTCTGTTTTTTTTTTTCTTTTTGTTTTAATAATGAATAAATTGATAATCATTAATATTAAGCATTGGAGATTGTACAGTTATATGCACCCAACATGTATAGTTTCTTTTCAAGATAATTAGTTGTATTTCATGCATGCGGAATAGACAAAGCAAAGAAAAAAAAAAATCCATGTAACGATAATGTGGTCACTAAGTGACAATGACATGACAATCATGTAACGACCATGACAAGCAGGGAAAGGGGACAATAGCTCTTTTAAAGTGTATATTTAAATATAATAGTATAGATAACAATGTCATTTTTTTTTTTTTGGAAACTTGAAGATTGAGGATCCGAACTCTTCACTATAATGAATCATATGTGAAATTAATGTTAAGTTATGTCTACCACCACACAACGTCTATATTTGTTTTTTTTGGCTGGACTATCCGAAGAAAGGGATCCCCCCCCCCCCCCCCCCCCCCCCCCCGGGGGCTTTCCAACGATTGAAGAGAATCATGCATGTTCTATATCCTACCCCATCTACAAGAAAAATGGGCATATCAAATAATTGTACAGTTAATATTTAGACATATACCTAAAGCACTACTACTTTTATTCTTTTATTAAAAACTTCACTTTGAGTTTGGGTGATACTTTACTGAGTAACTCGTGGACTTCTTTTTTTTCTTTTTCTTTTTTCTTTTCCTATTCTAGCCTATAAAACATCTATATCAAACTATTAATGCATGTTTTCTTTTTTCTTTATTGAGAAATTAATGCATGTTATTACGTACCCTCAATATGGACTTAATATTAATGTAAGCCCCGTTACTGGAGTGACTTGTTGAGTGACCATAAATGATAACCAGATACATAAGTCGCATCCAATGATAGAATTTATTTGGAATCAAACGAAAGTGATAGTGTTAAACCCAACTCACTAATAAAATAAAAAAAAAGGTTTTATGATTATATATGATATTTGTAACTAAGAATCAAGACTCACTTTCTGTTTATTATAATGTGTTTAACATTGATGGTGTCCCCAAACATTTTTTATGTGGTGCTTATATGCGCGATCTCGCCTTCATGTGGTGGTCGGCCAATAACTGGTGTGGAATATGATATAGATGGATGAGTAAAAAGAGAGGAGAGACGGAGAACGAAGATGGAGAAAAGAGATTTGGAGAGTTTTTGTGTTTTATTAATTTTAAAAAATTGAGAAAAAAATGAAAAATATATATACATATATACAATTTAAATATGATATTGAGTTGGTTAACCTGTCAAGTGTGTTTTTTTGAGTAAACGTAGAGGACAAAAATTAACAAGTGCATCAAGACATCCCAACTAGGTCGATACCCCTTTAGCACCCTCATCACTTTTCCATCACTCTAAAAATATTATTAATAAAAGAAAATTACCAAAAGAGTCTGAAATGAAAGGGAACGTGAAAACCTAAAATAAAAACAACTAGACTAAAAAGCCCATAAAAGACAAAAGCCGGAAGACAGTCTTATAGGATGAAGTCTAAATTCTTTCCTTGAGAGTGGCCTTCAAATATGCCTCGTTAAAAACCCTCTAAGCAAAACCCAAAGGGAAAAAAGAGTACATATTTACCAAAATGAATTGGTCGGCTAGTTACAGCTAATGGGCTATTCCAATGGAAAAAATGCAACCTCAACAAGAAACTAATTGTGAAATCTATAACAAGAAAGACCAGTAATATCCTTTGCCACTGCAGCATCACAAAATTGAGGAGCATTAAGATTATACTTCAATAAATACATGAAGATCTCTAACACTGTGAAGTTGACGTGTGAATGTTAATTCTCACATTTGAGTAGAAAACCACTTTTTAATATAATGCGACATTTTACATTAAATTTTAAGCTCATGTATAGAAAAAATCGGATGTATCACGTCATCATGTTTACGTGATACAATCATTTAATAAAAATTTGACATTTGGACTTAGCACTTTAATTTCAATCTTAGTACTTTACGTTGGGATACTAAGACTGAAGGAGACTAAATAAAGTATTCACGAACGCCATACTATCACCACTAATAGTATATTGACCATTTTATTTAATCATTAGAATCTTGCTTTTTTCAAATTTTATTTTAAAAAAATTTCCTTCACGAAATTTATATATTAAAATTCACAATAAAAAATAATTCTAACATTTTTTTAATGTAAATAATGAAAGAGAACAACTAATATCATTGTACAATATTAACAGTTTGGTTCTTTAATTGACTTAGCAACTTTGGTTTTTTTAGGGTCCTTTTTATGCCGACACAATATCGGTGTTGTTGTATAAGTTTGTTATAACTTTTACAACTTTAACGTTTAAAGTTCACCCTTTTATTGTTCGTGTTTCTAAGTCATTGTTTTTTAAAGTATTTTCTTAAAAATACAAAAGTCTATCGTAATTTATAAAACTTTTTGACTTTCAAAACTAACACGGTGTCAAGAATTTTAATTTTCTCTCGGTACCATTAAAAATCTTCTTTTAGGGTGGTGGAGGATCAACAATTCTTAGTTTTAACTTCTTCAACAATTACTCTTTCTAATACCTTACGGCTAACGCCATGAAAAATGGAGCATACCCTAATTTCATCCATTACTTTTCTGCCACTAATTTTATACCTCTCACGTAAAATTTTGGATTATTCTTATCTACATCTTATAACTTTAGGGTCACTCTCATTTTGTTCCCAAAACTTTAAAAACCTCCACTTTATCTTACTTTACCCCTTTATATTAGAATTTCAATTAAATACATACCCAAAAAAATGAGTTAAGTGCAATCATATATATGATCTTTTTCTATTTGTTTTAAGAAGAAATCCTAACATAATGGGCTTGATAAAACTAATTTCCCTATTTTTATGTCAGTTTTTTTTTTTTAACTGAAATTATAATAAAAGGGGTAAAATGTAATTAAATTCAAAATTTAAGAAGTAAATGAGAGCTTTTAAAAATATAGGAGGCACAAATGAAAACAATCCTAATATTTTCTGTGCATACATTTCCGTTTACCTACATTCTGCAAAACGCCATCCCACTCCATGTTCATATACACAACCATTTTTCTTTGTCCAAAGATCACACAAACATGTTACGAGCGAGAGAGGAGAGGGAAGGGCAACAAAAAGTTCATAAACTTCTATTTCTCTCTTCACTTCCCTAACTTTTTTTTTTTTTCCCCTCCCAAATGGATAGCTTTGGAGACCATGAGTTTGTTACTAATCACAACATCTCATCCAACACTACGAACCCTTTAGACCCGGAAGAGTTCAGAAGGCAAGGCCACATGGTTATCGACTTCATCGCCGATTACTACAAAAACATCGAGAATTACCCGGTTCTCAGCCAAGTCGAACCGGGTTATCTCCGAAAACTCTTACCTAAATCAGCTCCATTCCACCCCGAACCGATTGAAACCATCCTCAACGACGTCCAAGATCACATCATCCCGGGCATAACGCACTGGCAAAGCCCTAACCACTTTGCCTACTTCCCTAGCTCCGGTAGCGTCGCCGGTTTCCTCGGTGAAATGCTCGCCACGGGTTTTAATGTCGTCGGATTCAATTGGATGTCGTCTCCCGCCGCCACCGAGCTCGAGTGCATCGTCATGGACTGGCTCGGCGAAATGCTGAGCCTTCCCGAGTCTTTCCTCTTCTCCGGAAAGGGCGGAGGGGTTTTACAAGGGACGACATGCGAGGCCGTCTTGTGCACTCTCGTCGCGGCAAGAGACCAAATGCTTCACAAGATTGGGGTGGACAAAATCGGAAAGCTGGTCGTCTATTGCTCCGATCAAACCCACTGCGCATTAAAAAAAGCCTCACAGATTGCCGGAATTCACACTGAGAATTTCCGCGTCCTTAGGACGACAAAATCATCGTCGTTTTCGATGTCGCCGGACATTCTACGGCAGGCGATTCGCAACGATATCGAACGCGGGCTCATCCCGATGTACGTCATGGCGACGATCGGAACGACTTCCACGACGGCGGTCGATCCGTTAGCCCCACTTTGCCGGATTGCGAAGGAGTACGGCATGTGGGTTCACGTCGACGCGGCGTATGCGGGGAGTCTCTGCATTTGCCCGGAATTTCGGCATTTCATCGACGGCGTCGAAGACGCCGACTCATTCAGCTTCAACGCACACAAATGGTTCTTCACAACTCTAGACTGCTGTTGCCTTTGGGTGAAGAAACCAAGCTCTCTGATCAAGTCTCTGTCGACAAACCCGGAATATCTCCGAAACAAGGCCACGAATTCGAACAAAGTGGTGGACTACAAAGACTGGCAGATCGCGCTCAGCCGGAGATTCCGAGCCCTAAAACTCTGGCTCGTCCTGAGAAGCTACGGAGTCGAAAGGCTCCGGGAACTGCTCCGATACCATGTCGAATTGGCCAAGACTTTCCAAAACCTTTTGGAAGGGGACAAGCGATTCGAGATCATGGTTCCGAGGAACTTTTCGACGGTCTGTTTCCGAATTTCGCCATCGTCCGTGGAATCCAGTACTGTGGACGACCAGAACAAGAGTGCGAATAATAAGGAGAAATGGTTACTTGAGAGAACAAATGAGGTTAACGCTAAGTTGATGGATGCCATTAATGCAACGGGACGTGTTTGGATGACTCACGCGGTGGTCGGCGGCATCTTCGCGTTGCGATTCGCAGTCGGAACAACTCTCACGGAGGAGCCCCACGTCGTTGCGGCGTGGGACGTCATCAAAGAACATGCCGATGACATCCTCAACGCATACGGATGAACATAAAGGAGGTTATAATAGTTATATATATGTAATAGATTTGAATTTATAATTCAATATAAAGTGGAAATAAAGTATTATTGTGTGTTGTTCACCCCACATCTAAATTTTATATACTCTGTTTGGTTTCAAAAAGGAAAATTTTATTGTTTTAACTGAAAAAGTCTTTTCATTTTGAGAATAAAATGGTGTTTGGATATATAAAAAAAATTCTTCTTGCAAACAAAAAATTGTTTGAAATGAGAATAAATTGTATTAGGAATTGTGCATTGTAAGAATACTTAAAAAATCATTTTCTTTTTCTAAAAGAGTATTATACAAAGTAAGTATGAAAATTAGGTTGTTTTTCTTTTGTGAAATGAGAGAATGATGAAAAAAGTATAAACAAACGTATTTTTGCAAAAATTTTCCAATTTTCAAAACTAGACCTCTCATCCAAACAGAAGAGAAGTATTCTTGGTATTCTCTTCGATAAATTATTTGTTGAACCGGGTGTACCATGTCATCATGCTTACATGGTGCACCCGTTTAATTAAAATCTTATATTTGGATTACTTATTTATGTCAATCTTTTGTAATTATGTTTCTTTTTCCTAGAATGTATATCTGTATGAAGAAAAAAAGAACACAATCCTTAATAGACCTAAATTTAAGAAATAATATTTTAAAATATTAAAAGTAAAGTATAATATTTAAAGTTAATTAATCAATAGAAGTTTTTTTTTTAATTCGTTTAATGTAAGAGAATATGTACAATTATATTTATATATATATATATTTTTTTTTTTGAAAGAATGAGTAGACGTATATGTATAGGAATTTTTTAAATTCGTTTTTTATAAGATTGACTCAACAATTATAATGTTTACACACTAAGAAAGAAAAACATAATTCTAAAAGGTTGACATAAACAAATAATGCAAATGTAAGATTTTAGTTGGATGGATGTATCGCATAAGCATGATAATGTAGTGTATCTGGTCTATTAAATAATTTCTTATTTTGTTATAATAATTGGCAAGTAAAGCAATTTCATATAATAATTGTCAGAGTCCTCCTATTTTCTTTGCGAGTTATAATTAGATAGAATGGAGTGCATTATGTGCCCAACTCTAAATTCCATATAGAAAATGAAGTTTTCTACGTATTTTCTTATAATAATTGACAAGTAAATGAATTAATACAATAATTGGCAACATAGTTATGTCGGTCAGAGTCCTGTTTTCTTTGCAAGTTATAATTAGTTAGAGATATAGCATTATTATGTGCCCAACTCTAAATTCTCTTTAATAGAAAATGATGTATATATATTCTTCGTATTTTTTTATAATAACTGGTAAGTAATATGTGGGTCAGAGTCCTCCTATTTTCTCTGCAAGTTATAATTAGATAGATATAGAGTATTATTATGTGCTCAATTCTAAATTCTCTATAATAGAAAATGAATTATGTATTCTCCGTATTTTCTTATAATAATTGGCAAGTAAAGCAATTTCATATAATAATTGGCAACATGGATATATATGTGGATCAGAGTCCTCCTATTTACTTTGCGAGTTATAGTTAGATAGTTACGTTAGTTTCAAACACCTTTCCCAAGAAGAGAGAGAGATAGATATATATGTATATATATATTATGAATAATAGATGGAAAAGGGAGCCAGGAAAATAAGATTTATAATTTTTTTTTTAACTTTTGTTGTAGAGGGTCGAATCTACAATCAAAAAAAATCAAAGGCCAATGACTGAAATAGGACAACGGGTGAGTCATCGGTCGGTCGTCGGCGTGTCGATAGTGAGTCACAGAAAATAAAGTAAATTGCAAGCAAAGTAAATAGAGATAGAGACAACCGATTTTATAAAGATTCACCCGTAATCTCTAAGCTACATCATCTGTAGTGGTAATCTCTAAGCTACGTCCTCTGTAGTGCTTCCCGGAGCTTCCACTATATATGAATGAATGTTACAATGATGATCTTCAATAAGAAAGGATAAGATTGAAATGGGCAATGATGTGATATGGAGAGTTTAGGGGAATATTTTATGTAAATTGCTGAGTACGCTGACTAGAACATCCGGAAAGATGGTAGAATGTCTGGAAGAAGAATCCCTAGGCTTGCAGAGTAAGCCTTCATTTATAGGGACTGATTGGCTGACTTGAGTTGCCTTATTCTAATAGAATATTCCTTATTACTGTCCACGAAGTCAACTTTCCTTATTTGACCTCTACTGATCTGTCAGTCGTCTGAGACTTGTTCCGAGTTTTATGAGTTGTCTGTCTTCGAATCGTCTTGTACTCTCCAATGACATCTCTGGAGATACGAGTATATTGAGAGATGAGATACGAAATTTGATGTCAACAATCATGATTGAGCTATGCCACCTATTTACACGTTTACCATGTGGAGGGAGAAATGATTGCTAATTGTTCAACCGGTGGAAAAACAAAAAAGATAAAATATATATATATATATAATTATATATTTCCACTATTTATTTTGATAGAATCCTTGAAAGTTTGGATTGTTGGTTTGATTTGATCTGAGATTTGGAATTTAATATATTATTTCCATCAATTTCGCCGCTGAAATAGATTCTACATCAAAGATTAGACTATTTTTCCTTTTTCACTTTATTTATATTGTCAACAAAATTTTTGTTTGCTAATTTTATTTTGACATAGATTTTTGAAAAGCTAATATTATATGTGATATGTTGAACATTTGGATTGTCCTTTTTCATCGATATGAATGAGTCATACTTTGCATGCAGGTAAATCTTTGCCAGCTGGCTAGGCGAGAGGATATAGCGAGTTACAAATTCTGCCTTAAGATAGAGGACATATACTTTTATCGAAATTCATGAATAAATTAAGTAGTTACTATTATTTATTTATAGTGAGGAATCTTTGTATGTGTAGAGAAAAGAAAAGGATGAAGAGTTATTGTCATGCTCACAAAATAAAATAAAGTAAATTATGACGGACTAATCTATAAAGAAGAAAATGTCTTTACAAGTTCAATGACATTTTTAGTACTCTTAATGAAAAATAACCCCAGATCTGCTATGGATTATCCACCACCTGCGTTTAGTGTTTGGTGCATTCTAATAATTAAAGCAGAACAAACGTAATTAAATTAGTGCAAGAATTCAAAGATAGCACGATAAATTTTGACCTTATCATGTCCATCGTATGAACATATGGTCCTTAAGGAATTTACCGTATGTGGTGAAAATCTCATGTAGGTTTTGAAACAGCGATGGTAATAACAGTGAAAAAAATCTTACGATAGTGTGAGTTCGGAACCGCTCTGAAAAGCGAGACCTACTTAAAAATTAGCTTTCAACAACGTTAACAACACCACCAAAAATAAAAAGTATGGTTGCCTATTGCTAATCATAGGTGAAATTCAATCTCTTCGCTTCACACCAAGCTTGGAGAAGACTAGTCAAAGGAGAGACAAAAAATGTGAACGAATTATGAATGCCGGACTCTTGCACTGCTAACCCCAAGCAAGAAGTTTCTTAATGTTGATAATTTTTGTTTCGTCGAGTTCTGGGCTTGTGGTCCTCCTTTGAGTGTAGGTTCAATTGAATGAATTTGTCAAGTCAAGATCAACATATGTCGTTCTCGCTCAAGAGCCAAACAAACACACATGTTACTTACTGTAACTACAGTTTTCTTTCAGCCCGGTGCAAAAGGACAATGTTGTGCTTTGTCGAGCAAATGGATGAGGGGTGTGCAGCGGCCGATCGCGTACGTACTACGGTGCAGAGCCGATCGCGTACGTAGGGCTGTGGAGAGCAAAGGGTGGAAGAGTGGAGAGGGAGATCTATCGAGAGAGAGCGGGACGAGGGAGTGGAGAAGAAGAGAGATGAGAAAGGAGGCCACGAAGAGGGAGAGAAATGAACAGCCAATTCATGTAGGGAAAAGCTGATTTTTTTTTTCTTAAAAAAAAAAATATTTTTTGGTAGTAATTACCATCTTTAAAAAGGATAAAAAAATATATATATGATATTTTAACTTGTTATCCCCAGATCATGGTGGATTTAATTGCACCGTAATTGACTTTTAGCATACTCCTTTTCATCAAAATTTCTTATTACAAAAAAAAAAAAAAAAAAGAATGAGTTGAAAATATTTCGTAGCAAATTGGTTGTAAAAGCAAATATAACGAGTTCTTGGATTACTCCTGAACTTTTAAGCAGATGAGAGTTTAGTTTTTAAATTTTTTTTATGTATAAAAATACCCTCAGACTCTTAAGTTGGTGAGAGTTTGATATATATATATATATATATATTGGTTATTTAAGCACCCTCAGCTCTTAAAAAATGTGTATTTTGATCCTTCTGTTAATTTTTTTTTAAAGGAGGGTGGTGTTGGGAATGCCCTAAGAGTGAAAGAAATTTTAGTTGTATTTTATTTATTTTGAAATGATTAATAATATATTTGAAGTTTTTCCATTACATCTTTACTATACTATCCTTATCTAGATTTACATGTTAAAGTAAATGTAAGCAAATATGGCTCATTAACTACTTGGTGTTTAAATTGTTAGAATGTTGCATGCAATGGATTTTTGTATGCGAGAAGACAATGTTTTAAAGTAAGTAGTCTAAATCTATAGTCCGTAGTCTATGATGTTAGAGTGAGCATCTAACTCATATAAAGACTATTATGTTGTCTAAAGAGGGAGTTAGTTTGTCTTGACCATCTGGAGCGAGCCGACTTCCAAGTAGATACATAGATATATTACCTAGTGGTGGTGATTTATTGGACTGGAACAAAGTATAATTAATCTATAAGTCCGCTTGATTAGATTAATTCACTTTTGACGTTCATTATACAATAACCTTAACTTGAGTAACTAACTTCATGTTTATGACTTGTGTACTTTGATGTTCAAAAGGCTAAAGCATCTCGGAATAGTAAGCTATTAGACCGATTCGTTAGGTACATGACTTATATTCGATGTGAGCTTTTCTTATAGATATGGAATCATAGCTTTCATAAAAGTAAAGGCTATCCTCTTAAACAACATAATACAGAATGTGAAAAAGGACGAGGCCTGGGGTCGTTTGCTGGGCAAATGACTAATTATTCACGTTGGGTGAATAATCATTTTTCTATTGGATGTATAATAGATCTTTAAGATAGCGTGATCATAAGTTTGAACGGACTTTGACTTTAAGTTGATCATGGATATCATATGAGGGTATTGAATATATAACAAGGTCATTAGACTGTGGCTACACACTGACTTACGTAATACGGTATATAATTGGGAGTGCAGTTTCAGGTTTATAGTAGTGTGACTCTGAACTAATAATTGTATAATTAATTTTTTTGGTATAAAATAATTAATTACATAGATTATTCAAGCCCATATTATATATGTCCAATTGATCCATTTACTAGCTCAATATAATTTCTTAACGGATGATAATCAATTGGGATATTTAATATGGCTTTAATTCATGGACTTAGTGAAGAAAAAAATCTAGAACACCTCCCACAAGGTGTAGGCGTTTTTTCTGCTAAGGGTAGAATGAGAATTTTATTTGATTTAATTAATTGCATATATTTTTATTTGAAGATAAGATTTGAAATTTGAAATAATTATATTTATCTTTTGTGATAAATATGAGATTAATTTAAATTAAGAGATGTGGATGAATTAATTATTTAGATAATTAATTTAAATATCTAGATAATCTTATTTAAATAAATATTTTAAATTAAATATGGTAATTATCTTATTTAGATTTGAAATTGAAACAAAATTTTATCCTAGTCTAACTTGTGTAGGCATTTTTTATGAGGATAAGGGAAGGAAAAGATTTTCTCATTATTGATTTTATTTGGATAATTATTACATAATTATTTAATTCAAATAAAACTGTCATGATTTTATTTTAAATTTAAATTGGAGTTATGGAACATAATCCATGGAGATAAAATCATAAGATAATTGGAGATAAAAAAATTTGAATCAAATTTTGAATTTCCTAATCCTATTCAAATTCAAATTTCAACCAGTCCATTCACTATAAATAAGTCCCGAGGGGCTTATATTTTATTTAACCACAGACTCTAAAGTGAGCAAGCTTATTATTATTCTCCTATTATAGTAATAATAAGCTGCAAGAGTTCTGAGTGGTTGGAAGGAGAAAGCCACACACGAATACCGTTCGAGAGACTGAGTGCCCACACACTCTACCATTCAGGAATTGGAGAATAATAAAGAAAGCTATTTGGTTGAAACTCTCTTTGATCACATCCTCTGGCATTTCTATTGTCTTCTCTCAAGGTACGTAGATTGTAGAATAATTTATTGTATATGACAACATGAGTTAGTACGATCTTAAGGAAAAAAATTTTAAATTCCGCTGCGTAAATTACCCCTTTTTCCTACAGGTGGGGGTAAGATGATGGAGTGAAATCGATGAGGCGATCGTCTTGGCTCGGAGAGAATGACAAAAGACATCATTTTTTGAAAAAAAAAAAAAAAAAATCGTATTATATTACCTTAAAAACCAATAAGTATAAAAAAAATCCCCAACCAAAAATATTCTTTATGAATTAAAAAAAAAACACAAATCATAAATAATCAGGAATATAAATTTTCATAAAGAGATAAACAAAAGATGTTGGTTTTTTTTATTTCTTTTTATTTTAAACTGATTTGTCTATTCACAAGAAACATCATTTTTGTTTCTCTCTTTATCATTTTTTTCTGATTTTTTTTCTTAATTCATAAAGATTGATTTTGGTTGGAGATTATTTTGAGCTTATTTATTTTTAAGCATAATAGAGTACTTTTGTTCAAAAACAGATGTCCGTCAACGTACTCCTTTAGCCGAGGTAACCTCTCTCATTGCTATCACACCACCATCGTACCCCCACTTTCGTCCCAAATTTAATGCGAGGACCAAAACAGACATTTTACAAGAGATCAAGGGTATTTTAGTAACAAAAATAAAAATATTAGTGACCAAACTCTCACCCACTTAAAAGTTCAGAGGTATTTTTATCAAAAAATAAAGTTCAGGGATCAAGCTCATACCTACTTAAAAGTTCAAGAACTAATCCAACAATTTACTAAAAGAAAAATAATATATTAACCTTAAAGAAAGGGAAAATACCTGGTAATGGGGCGGGACAAGGGTGGGTAATATGCTTCCCCCACCCCCATACCCACCAGTATTTTTCCCCTCATACCTACCTAATTTAATATGAGTGCGGGTGCAGGTAATCTCTACTAGGGGTGTTATACTTATACTTTACCCATTTACCCATTAAGAATTTAAAAAAATAAATAAATAAATAATAAAAAGTAAAAATAAAAACACACACACACACAAAACAAATTTCATTAAAGTTTCCATAAAATTTAATAAGAAGTTTGACAACATAATCATAAATGTAACTGAAAAAAAAATGAAATCTTAAAAATAAATCCAATCTCCAGAAAACTATAAATAAATTCATACAAAAACTAAAACATTAAAACACTAAAATTTTAAATTATGTATATATAAATACATAAATCTTTTTTTTTTAGTGTGAATATAAGTGGGGTGGGTGCGGGTATGGGTATGGGGAAGCTTCCCCCACCCCCACCCCGCACTCACTTGGGGTTTAATCTTAACCCCTATATCCATGTATTATCCCATATACCCGCCCCTAATAAGGGTGCCCGTGTGTACTTGTACCCATAAGTAAAAATATCATCTCAAAAATACCCCTAAAAAATATATAAAGAAAAATTTAAAAAAAAAAAAGAAAAAGAAAAATTCAGATTACATTGAAACCTTTGATCCCTCTCATCTCATGTCGAGTCTCTCTCCATCTCCACCCCCTTCCTCTCTCCTTGATTGAGGAATCGATCTTCATCAGTCCTGTCAATCACTTTGCCCTTCAATCCAAACCAAAATTAAGAAGACAACGACCTTTTTCCGTTCCAATTTATTCCCAAACCCCACAACTATTTGTCTAATTAGCTCTTCTAATTTCTTCAATTTCTAGGGTTATTTGGGCCGCCTCTGAAGTCTGATATGATCTACAAATCCAAAATCACCTGATCAATTTGATTGCCAGAAGAATATCTCATATCTAGGTTTCTCTCTTATTCTCTAATTTAACGTATAGATACGTTTTTTTTTCAGTTATTTATGTTTTTTTTTTAATTTTTATGTAGTTTCATTTCGCTTAATTGTTTCACCATTAATCAATCTCTCTCTTCTTCTCTAGTAAAGTGTGCTGCTGATATTTTATGTCGTTTCACCCTTATATATATATATATATATATATTCTTTAAATGGGACAAGCAATTCAAATTCTATTTCTTTTGGTGGAGTTAGATGTGAAATTACTATATCTGCAATCAATTTTCACCCTTTATGTTTTCTTAATGAAATATGAGTTTAAAAAAAAAACAAACAAACAAACAAAAACCAAAAAACATTTCGATCGTTGGTAAATAAAATGCCATGTCGTTTGTACACTAGGGAAAAAATTGAGAGGGACGTGCCATTTAGGGATCATCTTTCGTGTGTTGTTATTCGTTTGCAAAACGGGGGTCGCTTGGTAATTAAATGACATGTGTCGTTTATCTGAAATTCTGAATCAGAGCAAACTTGTGGTTTTGTCATATTCTGAACGATCTGTTGTTTCTTCGTTGTGTCAAAGACACAAATTATTCGGAAGCGTCATGTCGTTTTTTGGAATGAGCACTCTTTTTCTTCCTTGATACAAAACGGGAAAGCGGAGAAAGCTGGAGCAACTGCATAAAGCTTTAGTCAGAGAAAAAAAAGCGTTTACCAAATGTAGTTTTTCCGACGATTCAATCTTAAACGAAGAGGTTGTGGCTTTCTTCGCGGTAAAACTCTCTCTCTCTGTGCGTTTTTAGGGCTTGCAAATTGGTTTCAATTTCTCCAATTTTTTGCTATTTTCTTCTGCGCAAATAGTTCCGATTCTGGCATGTTTTATTCCTCGGAGATTTTAATTCAAATTTCAGCTTTTGCATGTCACCAATCTCTCTCTCTCAACACAAAGATTTTAGCCATGCACGCGATTTCAGTTCCGAATTTAGAATTTGGTTTTGTGGGTTTTTTTTTTAAATTATTGTTTTTTCTTTTGGTCCATTTTATCTACTGTTAATCGATAAATGGGTCTGCAAAATTTTGTCTCATGTTATGGGTACCCGTGTGTACCTGTACCCATAAGTAAAAATATCATCTCAAAAATACCCCCAAAAAAATATGTAAAGAAAAATTTAAAAAAAAAAAAAAAGAAAAAGAAAAATTCAGATTACATTGAAACCTTTGACCCCTTGCATCTCATGTCGAGTCTCTCTCCCTCTCCACCCCCTTCCTCTCTCCTTGATTGAGGAATCGATCTTCATCAGTCCTGTCAATCACTTTGCCCTTCAATCCAAACCAAAATTAAGAAGACGACGACCTTTTTCCATTCCAATTTATTCCCAAACCCCATAACAATTTGTCTAATTAACTCTTCTAATTTCTTCAATTTCTAGGGTTATTTGGGCCGCCTCTGAAGTCTGATCTAATCTACAGATCCAAAATCACATCAATTTGATTGCCGGAAAAATATCTCAGATCTAGGTTTCTCTCTTATTCTCTAATTTAACGAATAGATATGTTTTTTTTTTCAGTTATTTATGTTTTGTTTTTTAATTTTTATGTAGTTTCATTTCGCTTAATTGTTTCACCATTAATCAATCTCTCTCTTCTTCTCTAGGGTTTCAGCCACTTTAATGATTATTAAGGATATCACTTCTAGGGTTAGGTTTTATTATTTTGTTGTCATTTATTTATGACCTTTTCATCGGAAATTGAACTCTAATCTTATTTAATTTTCTTTTTTTTTGTTTTAATTGTTTGATTGGAAGATCTGAAGCACCAAAAAAAAAAAAAATCCCAACAATGGTGACACCAAACTCTCACTCACCGTGTGCGGCGTGCAAGTTCCTCCGGCGAAAGTGCACTCAGGAGTGCGTGTTTGCGCCCTATTTCCCGCCGGACCAGCCGCAGAAGTTCGCCTCCGTCCACAGGGTTTATGGCGCAAGCAACGTGGCGAAGATCCTCAATGAGCTGCCCCCCACCCTCCGCGAGGAGGCCGTCATCTCCCTTTCCTACGAGGCCGAGGCCCGCCTGAGGGACCCGGTCTTCGGCTGCGTCGGCTTCGTCACCATCCTCCACAACCGCCTCAAGCAGATCCAGGCCGAGATCCTCGCTTCGAAGAAGGAGCTCGCCGCCTACATCGGCCCCCAGGCTATGATGATGATGTTGCCCTCCTATGGCATGCCTCAGCCGCTGCCTCCTCCGCCTCCATCTCTCGGCAATATTCAACCCGCCAATGGTGTCCCGACCGCGCAGGTCTTGATTCGAGAGCCGGTGAATCCTCAGCAGCAACTGTTTAACAGTGGATTCGATCATGTTCCGGGGAGTTCTTCAGTTGTCACCGTTGGCGGGTTTAACAATCAGATGAGCGGTGGCGGTGGCGGTGGCGGCGACGGCGGAGGCTCTCCGAGTGGGGGTGTTGGGTCTCCTTCATTGGGATTAGGAGGTTTTGAAAACGTTCCTTATCATATCCAGGCTCAGCAGCAGCAAGTTCATCACCCGTCTCTCGATTATCAGGTTCAAGCACAGCTCATGATCCAGTCGCAGCCGAATTCCGAAGGAGATCATCACCAAAACTGAAATCCTTTCATATGTTAATACAAGGCATCACCTAAGGTATGCATATCTAATACCCTACTCTTTCATTTTTATCATGGTTTATATATATAAACTGTGTGAATAATTATTCATGTATTTTAATTACAAAAATAAATCATGGTTATTGAATCTGCATGAGTATCAAAGAGTTCTACGTATGCTTAATGTGATGTGTTGTGGATGAATTTGACTCTATATCTTTTTATTCATGTCTCATTTGTGTTCTAATAATATCACGGCATGTTAAACATCATATCATTCGTTAAATATGTGTTATGATATTGTTGAATAATGGGACATCTGAGTTATATCCATTCTTATGGACGTGCTGTGATTTTCTCTTTCTCCATGACTTATTTGCACAGATTTTTACTAATTACATGACTTTTTACAGTGTAGTCAATTGCAAGTAGCATAAAATTTGGCAGTTTGATTGGTATAATTTTGTGGGTCCGACTAATAGGATAGGATAAAGGTGTCCTAGGATTTTTTTTTTGGTACACAAAGAAAGTACAACATACAACCACAAACTCACTGACAGTTCGACCAAAAAAGCCTTCAAGAATGTGTTCTAGGATGCTCTATATATCAATATGCTTATAAATTTATTGTTCTACAAAATAAAAATAAAAAATTTATCGTCCAATATTATATGTCAAAATACTTCATATTGTGTACTAGTTAATATTGGAATTAGATTTGTCGAGAAAGGTGAGATTAAAGTACGCTTTATTCGAACCATATGTAGTGGTTGAAGGAATAAGCATGATAATTATGCATAATATTTATGAAGAGATGGAAATCCTGATTTGTGTAAAAACATATTGGTAATAAAACCAAGGAAACCTAGCCAGCTAGACTAACGCATTACATATCCTCCTGTGTATTAAAAGCTGCGAAACTGATATTTTTATTATAATTTTAAGAGAATGATTCTTTCATTCAATTACAAAATAGGTCTACTCTCCACTCACTTCCCCCCACCCCTTAATTAGCTAGTTTGATGGTAATATGTATGAAGATCTTGAAAGCTCTACATTTCCATATTCTGACAATGTTAGTCGAGCCAACTTGTATACTTGTCTAATCTTCTTTTTCCATTCTATGAAAAAACTTTTTTACTATCTCGATGAACAATGCTAAAGGGAACTTATGGTGTTGAACACCACTCAATAATAGAAGGTAAATCTCACGAGATGAGACTCATAGATTAGACTAAGAATCCACATGATGTTTAACATTGGTGATACCCCAATATTTTTCTATCTCGAACATTTTAAAAGCACATGATATAATATCTATGTCTTGCAATATATGTCAAACAAAAATTTTACACCTTGAACAAAGTGGCTGAAAGGCTCATGTCACATAATTTTTATCATAATCATAGTGAGTCAAGCAATACTGTTGGATTCTAATTATGCTTTGCACAAACTAAATACGATTGAGTGCTATCAGTTTTTTATATACTGTTTAGAAACTTTATTAAATAACAAAAGTGCTAGTTGGATATCATATATTTTTAGAGTTGCAAATGTTTTGTAATACAGAAAATTAAGTTCCTCTTGATATAATTTATGCTCGTAAATTTTTATGATATGTTTTCTGGTGTTGACTCTCCTATCCTCTTTTTATTGATGTTGTACAGTGCCCAGATCCTGTGCTTCATATATACATACAGAGGAAGATACACAAAGAAAGTTCTAATGATAATGAAGATACACAAAGGAAGAGCCGAAGAATGAAGATAAGAAGATAATATGTTGTTGAGAACATTCTCTTTTAGTTTGAACAATCTTTGTATGTTTTAGATTATATGTAATAACTGAATTTTGCTTTTCTAGTTTCTCCATAAAGCAGATGCTACATATATATATATATATTGGTACTGTTATTTTCCTATGATCTTGTTTATACTTTTATTCTCTTATAATAGACATCATTAAAATCATCATAACATTATTTTAGATAGGAAGGTATTTTGATTAATATCAAAGAAAACATTTAGATAAGCTCCCCTTTGAAAGCAATGAATTTTTTTTTTACATAATTTTCAACATATATATATATATATATATATATAGTGTATAGTATTGACTCAAATATTTTTCAAACACATGAACCCTCACTGAGTGGCATATATACTGGACATTGAAACATATATGTTGATAGTTATGTTGTTTCTTACATATTTCTCTTAAAGAGATGGATTTTCAAAAGCAATAGAGATTACCAATTCAAAGTACCTTGTAGAAAAATGGATCTTATTGTATTTGGGTATCATTTCGTGTTTTTCAAAGAAAATATTACTTTGCTATTTGAATGCTTCTCTCATTTATATAGTCATTGTCCATGTTATCAGTCAAGGAAATAAGATTAAAAAAAAATTATATAGCTATGAAGTTAACTAGATCGAGATCATTTTATTTACGTTTTTTTTTTTTTAATAAAAGGAGAGCAATTTTTTTCTTAGTTGTCACTTATTAAAGAGAAAAACACTTTCAAATTTTAACTGAAAACTCCTATTCAAATCCCTTCCCTTCCACCCCTTGAGCCAATGAGGTACTTTTATTTGCATTTTTTATTTGAAAGAACACGAAGGTCATTAAGCAGTTTGTAAAATAAAAACACTTTTGTTTCTATGTCTACGGCTCTACACGTGCATGCATGCATTTGTCATCCGATTATGCAATCAAACCCAAACATGCGAAGAAGCTTTATGTTTCTCTAAATCGCTGTGTTCGCGCGTGCAAAACCTACAGGAAGTTTAGTGTTTTTTTTTTTTTTTAATTCTTTTGTTACATCTTGAAAGTTATGAATTGGCATGAAAAATAAATAAATAAATATTGAAAATTGAATGGTCGAGCAAGAGATGTAAATTACTATGTATTTAATGTATTTTAAAATATTGTTATTTGTTTCTATTATTCTCGTAAAAATGTTATTTACTACAATAATATTACCTTGTAGCTGCCTCATATTTTAACTAAAGCCAAAGACTTCCTTTTCTCAATTTTTTTTTTCTGTCACGGTGCCGCTATTTGTTGGGTGCAACCATTTTCCAAGATTTTCTTCAAACAAAAACTTGATGTCTGAATATATTTAGTTAGTAGTATTTAAGGTTTCAGGAGTGATTGGATATGTATTTAGATCTATACTGATCTTTGATAAATATATGACGTATCATGTTAGTTAGAATTTGTAATCCCATTTTTTATTGATATTCACTGTAGAAATTGATAAACAACTGATTCTATGGTTTTCCAGGATTTTGTCACGTGATTAATTTCACATTTTGTTAAATGATTAATTTCGCATTTTGTTAAGTCAAATCTCGGATTAACTTTTGTTATTAATCTGAGACTTGACCAAATATCGATCAGATTAGTTTTATTCAATCTTGAATTCTAATTTTTGTGATTATCATTTAGATTTGTTTGAAATTTGTTCTTTTTTTAACTAATCTTGTGTTTAAATCATGTCTAGGACCTTTCAAAAAAACAAATCATGTCTAGGTTCATTTGAGATTTATTTGAAGAATTTTTCAAGCTTATCTGTTAATTAGCATTTGAAAAGGTCTAACAAGTCAATTCGTGATCAAATGTCCTATGAGTTTTATCTAACAGATAATGTTTTTCTACCATTCAAACTCCAAATGCAGAAGTTTGTCACCACGAAATGTAGACAGAGTCGTCTTTCGTTATAGTTTTGAATTAAAGATTTCGAGAAAAATTCAAATCGAAAATTATCTGATTTTCATGTCTAATTTCATAGAGACCTAATCTTAGACCAATAAGTTTTTTTTTTTTTTTTATTCTCGTGAAGACAGAAATTAATATAATCGTCCGTCACGCCTTTACAAAAAGAGTTTAAGCATGCATTTAATTAATGTATAAGTTGCATGTATTTCCAAAATACCTTTACAGCCATAATCTACTATATACCTGACTGTCGGAGGAGGAGCTTCTATATGTAAGATTTTATAAAATTTTGGTTATATTCTTCCAATTAATAAAAAAATATATATATCTTTACTCTCACTCAAACAGAAAATTTCTTAACTATACATGTCTTAATTCCGTGGATTTCTCATGGTTTAAATATTGTGCACTGAAAAATTTTCAGCTTCGCCAGGTGTACTGTGAATGCGACCTGTATATTTACATTTTCTTTTGTTGGCACAATATGTATCTTTACATTTTAATATTAAAGAATGGAGGTTTTTTTTTTTCCTTAATTAGGGATGGGGGACTCGAACTCTACATTTTTTTATAAAGTCATGTGTGAAATTACCACTATACTATACTTGTGACCATAATTTTTTTTTTTTTTCTTTTTGGTTATTTAAAGAGTGACATTGTCAGAAGTTGGTCTGCACTTTGCACCCAATCTAGGTGGGATTTGGCTTATATGTTCCTTTATTTGTGTTTCATTCAATTTCCCTCTAATAATATTACAATATGTCTTAAACAAGCATGACTTTTTAATTAATATTGTATGATATTATAATTAAATATATAATTCTAATTGATGTGTCATGATATTATTAGAGTGACATAAAGAGATGCACTTAGAGAGAACCATAATATGTCCGTGGTTTAGACACTGCTATTACCCGTGACCATGAGGGGACTGTCGTAGGGAACATGTCTAAGAGAATTGATGGAAAGATCCGGTTATGATAGACGAGATGATCGCCATTCTGGAAGCTTTGCTCTTTTCCATTGATTGTGGTCACCTCCATAGTTTGTTAAGGGCACGAATTTCCTTGATCCCAATTTTTTAATTATCAATTTATGTGCCTATGAGTTTACATTTTTCAGGTAGATACAAGATTTTAATTATAAAGACTTACCAATAAAAAATATGACACCTCACATGTCACATAAATTGGTACTCAAAAATTAAATTAGAGTCAGTGTTTCTCTCACTAGTCTTCTATTTATAGTCCCTAGGTTTTTTGCCTGAGAAATTTCTTTAAATTACCTTAGGGGGTATTTGGTGTGTAAGTTTGAGTTAAGATTTATAAGTTTAAATAGTAATTTTGGTTGACTTTTTCAGAAAAGATAAAAAACTTTTGAGAAAAAAGATAAAAATTGAGTTGATGGTGATGAGTTTAAACTCATCACCCAAACACCCCCTTAGTATTGTAGGTGGTGGTTCTTGTTGCTTTATTCCTAAACTAGGGAACCAAACAGCTCACTCTCTCGACTAAAGTTGATTTTCATGTGAATGGCGAGTGCATTAAGAAATGTAACCTATAAGTTGGTATATGTAAGTTATCTAATTTGGCAATAACAATAAATTAAAAAGGGTTAATTTCATATTTTACCTTCAAAGAATTACCTTACTTTACCTCCTATAACTAAAAATGACACATATAGATTCATCACTAAGCACTATTCTTAATGGGAACGAATCTATGTGTGTAAATATATATGAGGCCTAGTGGGACTATAGTTCCCACTGAAATTTCTTTTTCTTTAAATTTAATCCTAAAAGCTTAATGATTTTTCTACGATTGGACAGTCGATTATCCATTTGCAGTAGATAATTTACTCAACCCTAAATTAACATCATAAATACAAGATTAATAATAAGTCTCCACATCTGGTTTCGAGTCTTATTCACGCTTTAAGTTCTTAGTATTTTCTCGAGTTCCTTTTATCAATCTTGAGTTTCTAAAATTCTTTGACATAATTTGAGCTTCACAGTCAAGATAAAATATTAGTAACACATTTAAAAAACGTGAAAGAACATTATAATTGGCCATAAGTTTTGTATTACCTGCTTGAAATGGGCCTTGAAAACCGGATACATACAGATCTAATGAAGTTTCATGAGCGAATCCAAGGTGATTTGCGGGATTGTCTTTCAATGCGTACATCTCTATATTATTATCTCAGGTTTTTTTTTTTTTTTTTTTTAATCTCAAGTTGAATAAGTATGAAATGTCAAAAATCCAAACAAATATTAAGAGAGGGTAAAAAATATAAACATATCTATTTGAATGGTTGTTTTTACGATTTCCTCTTAAATCCTAGCTATATCGCTTTTTCCAACTACATTTCTACAACAATAGAGCATAGGATATTATTCCAAAAAAACTCTCTATTCCATTTTAAAATCAAAATAGACCAATAGACGGGTTAAATTTATGACATTTCTAAATGACAGGGCCAAAGTGAGATCGGCATTAAAATTCGGCACCATTTATGAGATTAACCCTTTTAACTTCAGAAGAACTGAGAATGTGTCCCATTACATTGGCGCCACCAACCCCAATTTTCTCTTTCTCAAGAATAGTAAACAGCTTCCAAGACTGGTTTTGCCGAAAGATCGAAGAGAAAAGGAAAAGACGGTATCAATGAGAGATGGTGATATAAATTTGTTTCTTTACACAGGCTGGTTTTTTTTGGTAAGAACTGTAGGTGTTGGCGATCTCTCATCTCAAATTACTCCAGCATTCTCTCTGCCCGCTTCCCTGAATGAAGGGATACCCTATCAGAATTGCATGTTTCTAAATGTTAAATCAAATTAAAATCACATCAAAATGATAAGATACGCAAAATATATAGAACTTGTACAGATTTACGGTTTAAAACAAAGTCTTACTTATATTTTTTCAGACCCTATTGTAGAATTCTCCTTATTAAGCCTAATAGTTTCTTCTAGTTTGTCTTCGTTAACAAAATAGATGATAGATTTACGTTGAAGACTCTGGTTAGAGCATTTACAAATCTAAACGAAAAACAGGCAATGTACTTTTTGCCCATCACCTTTAGTTCGTCCATATCAGCGACTTTGGGGTTCCGTGATCACATGATCAGACAGAAAAATGTTGACTAGAGCAAAATATATGATGAGCAGAAAATAATGAGCTAGCAACTAAACAAGGAGTCTAGCGAAGCAGATAATAAGGAAGAATGCAACAAACGGGGAAGACCATTTTAAGTATACCTCTGTTACCATGCTTCTTTGACTCCCACGAACCGAAAGACTTTCAAAACCATCAAGCCGACTTTTCTACAACACAAAGGCAGAAGCATATAGTAGTAAACAATACTCAGACAACGTTATATTTAAGCTCAAGTAAAAGATCTTCATTAAGTACAAAAGAGCAACAAGAGGTGCGAAGGTACAGACATTGTCCCATGGTTTCTTCAAGGACTCAAGGGTAGAGCCACGGGAAAAATCTCTACGTTTCTCCATATGACTACTCTTATCCTTTTGCTGTTCGCTGTGTTTCTTATGATCCTTCTTGTCCTTTTTAACCTTGCTTTTAAGCCTTTTGCGCTTCCTCTCCTCTTCTTTTAACTCGCTCTTTAGCTTCGCCCTGGAGGTAGGGATCCCCTTCTCTGCCTGTTGACACCACCAGAAGTTCAAAATATAATATACTGTGAGGTGTACACAATATGTACTGGAGAAAAATGTCTTACAAAATGCAGGTTAACAGTTGTTGTCTCTCTCATACGAAATGCATCCCCTAGAATATCCAAATCAAAAAGATGCATGTGTGTGTTTCGTTCTCTCGAATGGGAGGCATTTTGAAATAGCTGATCCAACTCCATCCCTTCCCCTTTCCTGATTTCGGTATCTCCAACAACATTATGAAGATAGCGAGTCTCAGATATTGACAAAGGAATGGACTTTTTGCAAAAAGATTCATAATGAGGCCAAAGCTTGAATTGACTTATGAGATCAGCAGCGCCACCAAGTTCCCTCAGCCCTGATAATCATTCAGAACTTTAGAAAGTTGATTCCAAGTATAAAAGGTTTGTTCAGTTTTCACTCATTTTTTGTAACCTGAAGAACAAAGAAAATAACTAAACCAATGTATATATATAATTCTTATACTCTTTTCTTTCGGATGCTGTAAGATATATTCAGTATTTCATTCGGCAAGGCTCATCACAATCTGACTTTGCACTAGGATCAATCTAAAAGTTATATTCCTAAACTTAACGAAACTATACCCACATTGTCGATTATACAGTTGAACCATGGACAATATTCGGGTGTTAATCATCAGTGTGAGCTCTGGAAAGAATCGGGTAATTTCTATATTTCCCTTTGACCAGGTACATCAAATCATTGACTTTCCAAGAACACGTATCTGTTGTGTTTCATGGACTACAAGTCAAGAACACAGTACCAAAAAAGAAAAACCGATGAAATAAAATTCTACTGATGGATGCCAAGAACAAGCACAGAGCTTGCATCTTAGAAAAAGGACAAGGGTAATCAGAACTTGTATCTGCAGATTCTCCCAATGTTCTGTTTCGTATCCATCCCAAAAATAGCAAAAAGCCATAAAAAAACACTCTTAAATGAAAAACGTTAACAAATCCCATCCCTCAACTGAATGTGTCTAATTCAACACCATTGAGAACTACGTCAATTATTCAAACATATCCAGGGACGACACAGTTTTATCTCTTGCACTAGGACCTTACTAGTCAACAAGCTCCATGCAAACAAAAATTAGCACCTTTCGGACAACTGTGTCCGGAAACATACAACCTTAGCTGCTAGTGAACAAAGAGAACAGAAGTACCAAAGACCACGGTCTGCAATCCGGTCCTAACAAACACAGAGTATCAAGCTTGAAACCGGAAATGTAATACTCTTACGCACGCAACTGTATATGTTTGAGCAAGTGCCTTCTCAGGACTCTTCCAGCTGATCATTTCACAACCAGAAGGGTTAAATCAAGCCCGTATTGTTATACCACTGCGTTTAATCCTCACGGGAATTCTACCAACGTGAAGCTCTAATAAACAGTGAAGTGAAAACCGGAAGGTAAAAAATACCAAGACAATTATTCAAAAAAGACACATCCCACATATTTTTACATTACATCTTATGTTTGCGTGTGTTCCGTCGATAGAGGGCTCTTGAGGGGAATAGGATACAAGACCCAAAGTTGATCTGAAGCATTTATTCTGGTCGAATGGACAATGGCCGGAGGTTAGTAAAATATATTTATCTGTGGTCCATGAGAAATTAATACAACAACGGAACCCGAACCAAACACAATAAGAGAAAGGTCCGCCCTTTTCTCTCTATTTTCCTCACCAACGTTAGCTGTCTTTCTTTTCTTACATAGCCTAAAACTCCAAACACAATCCAAGCAGTGGCGGCGCCACATACAAGTGGGTTTTAACCTTATAATTTGGTACACTTTTAATTGCACCTCGATTTTATAAGAAAAATTACAACTGCGACCGGCTAAAATTTTGACACAATTTTTACTCCTAAAATTTCAGTAGAATTTATGCAACCATTTTATAATGTATATTATATCCACACTCAATACTTTTAAAAAAAATAAAAAATATATAGTACTAATTACTTTATAACGCCCTCGTTGAAAAAATATCCTGGCTCCGCCGCTAAATCCAAGCAATGGCATTATGAAAGAACTATATAAGAACAGAATACAAATCACACAATCACTACGGATTCTTACCCTCTCCAAATCTTTTGGCTTCAAGATCCATCTGCTTACTGAAAATTCGTTAATTCTACCTCAATTTCATCTGTCAAAAAAATATATAAATAAATAAAAACAACAACAACAACAACAAGAGGTACAAATTTCAGCCTCTAACGAAATTTAAAAAATAAATAAATAAATAAGAACAATCTTTATAAGAACCAAAAAACAAGATATGATCAAAAAATGCAACAAACGCTAAGAAAATTCGATTTTGACATTACAAGACCATATCTCTTTGTTCATCTAACCAAGAAGTGTCGGAAGTGAAATCAGATCGAGAAGGAGGAAATAAGTTTACCTGAGAAAATAGCCAAAAAAATAAAAAAAAAAAAAAGTGGTTGAAAAACAATGGAGAAGTCTGCAAATGGGAAGGAAAGCTTCGACTTCGAGTTGCGGAGGCCGAAAGGGAACTCTTGCGGAATCTCGTTTATGTTCCTCCTCTGCTGCACGCTCGCGGAAGAAGGGGTTTTTTTTTTTTATTTAAATTATTCTCATTTATACCCTTTGAACCTGGAACAATCACGCTTTACCCCCCTTGAAGTTTGAGAACTTTTATTTTACCCTCTAAGTTTTAAATAGTTTCATTTAACCTAATTTATTTGAATTTTGGTTAAAAACATGTGGAAAAATATGGAAAAATATGGAGAAACAGTCTCGCTCAATGCCTTACTATAGTTTTTTTAATGAAAACAGGCAGAAAAAGAAAATCACATGATTGTATTTATTTTTTTTCTTATATGTTTTTAACTGAAATTCTAACCTAGGAAATTAAGTGGGATTAATTTAAATTTAAAAAGATAAAGTATGATTTTTAAAAATTTAGAAGACAAAGTGTGAATATGTAATACCCAAATTTATGATAAAGAATTTTTATGAATTAATAAGTTAAGACATCAAAATTCCTTATGTAAATTAAAGTTTAGGTTATAATTTTAACCTAAAGTTATGAAATGAATTTTTATGATATGACAATTTTTTTCTTAATTTTTGTCACTTAGTAGTTAGTATATGGTCACATTTTATTATTTAAAAAGTGTGAATAGTAAAAAGTGACCAATTGATGTAAGTGTAAATAAAGTTATCAAATCACTAAATACATTTTTCAATAGTTTTAGTAGTATGAAAAATTAGCAGTCTTAAAGTTTTCTTAGACAGGATTTTTCTGCATATAAAAATACAATGACAAGGATTTGACATCAACTTTTTAATCAAATGAAAATTAGACTATCTAACTTTTTACAGATAAAAATTTAGACAAATTCTCTTTTTCAGTATAGGAACTTAGTGGATAAATCTTGATGTCAGACTGAGTTACTTTTTCAGTATGGGAACTTAGAGGATAAGTTTTGATGACAGATAAGATTTTTACTGAGTTGGTTTATTAGTACAAAAACTTGGAGGCCAAGTTTTTACAAGCAGATAAGATTAAACTGCTAACCTTTTTCAATCCAAAAACTTGGTGGGCAAGTTTTGTAACATATAAAAATTATACTGATTAACTTTGTAGCAGTATAGGACCTTGGGAGTTGTGCTAGTGCTAGACAAAGGAAAATACTATTATGTTGAGTTAACAGTCCAAGAATTCATCTGTTGAATATAATATATAGAATTATCTTTAATTATCTTTTTTAAAGGACAATAGGAATTTGTGATCCAATGGTTAGAAATGGGTAAGCATCAAGGGATCAATGGCTAAGAAAAAGCCTTTTTGGACAAGGTTTTTAATCACCTTGATTAGAATTAATTAACAAATTAACCCCAAAGTCATTAGCAAGGCCTATAAATAGGCATCCTCCCTCCACCATTTCTTCACACGTCAAAATCCATTCTCTTCTCTCTCTCTCTATAGTTTCTCTCTCTAGAAACTCTCTCTATAAATTTTCTTAGATAGTCCTAAGTTTTCTTAAGAAAATTTTTTTTAGTCTTCAAAAATTTTCCTTCCCATTTTTCCACCTTCCAAACACCATCCTAGCTTCATAAGAGTTTGAAGAAATCCTCCAAGCCCCTTCAAGAAGTTATTTTCAAGGAGGTTCTAATTCAATTCTCCGACGGAAACTCCGATCGCCGAGGTAGTTTTCTGACTGAGACTCTTGTTATTTCTCTTTTAGTTTAAATTTTTATGGTTAATATTTAAGTAGAAATGTTGTCGAAATTTTTAGAATTGATGGTTTGACAGTATAGAGTTTAGGATTGTTCATATGAATATGTTCATGATTATGTTATGGGTGGTGTAAAATTTTTAGAAATCGAACTTAAATCAGAGATTTTGAACTTCGATCCATTCGTTAAGAGTTTTAGAAATTTTAATGAATTTCTATTAGATGGAAATTATTAAGGAAATTTAGAAAAACTATGGAACATTGAACTATGGTGTTTATATATAAATTTCAAATTTTTCCAAAAGTGAAATTTTGATTTTTCGATGAAATTAAATTGTTAAAACTGTCGAGTTTCGGAGTTTTGAAAAAACGAAGTATTTATGGTCAAAATTAGACTTGGCCATAACATTAAAAATTTAGATAACATGTAGATGAACATTTACCCTGAGAAAGATTTGTCAAATTCTCGACAGTTTGAGAGAAAAGATTTTTCAAAATTTTACAAAAACAGGGGAATTTTTGGGGGAGGGACTGCATGCTGCTGCAGCCCAGGGGCAGGCCCTGGGCGTTGCAGTGCCCAAAACTGGCGCTGCAGCTCACTGGGCTGCACAGTGGTCAGGCAGCGCCCACCCAAAAAAAAAAAAAAAGGAGAGGGAAATTTTTTTATTTTTTAAATTATGGTATATTTTTAAAGACAAACTTTTTTATAAAATAATAAGATAAGATTGGATTAAAAAACTTTACATCCAATTTTTTTAAGTAAAAATGTATGATTTAAATTTTAAAATACACCATAGTCTCATAACCATAGCTTATGTAGATTAAGTGATATTAAATTATTTTTAAAAGGGAATTTAGGATTAACCTTATCCAAAGAATATATATAAATTAATACTCGACTTGGATAAATTTCAAGAAGAGAATTTTATACTGTAGCCTTAAAGGAAGTGTTTTTCCTGTAAGCAAGGTAAATACAAACCTCGCCTATGATATCAAATCTCACCATATTAGAAATGCTTTGCCTATGTTCAGAAGTGATAATATATACGTTATGAATTACATGACTGCCATGATATATTATGACATGCCACATCACGTATATGCCACACCTATATTTATGTCATGGTTCATAAGTATGCCATATTTACATACTTGCTACACTTTTTTCTAGCTTGTTATGTAAATGTCATACTTTATATTTATGCTATGATTTCAATTTTATTTCATGCCATTGCATCATGACTAATAAGTTCACAATCAAGTAATGTTAGTCTTAGACTTAATTTTTGAATAAGACTTTAAGTTAGAGTATGATTTTGGCATGCTCAAAAAGAAGCCACAAAAAGACTAAAATAGAAGCCATAAAAGCATTAAAAAAAATCGAAAAATTATCTACCAAGTATTCTACTTCCGTAATGAAAAATATCCGTTACTAATTTAAACAATGTTATTAATTTGAGTCGCATTGCAACAGTTTGACAAATTTAGGTGGTCAATTACCAAACTAAAGCCTTTTTTTTGTACAATTTTCCCTTGAACTTTGTGGAGTTTAGCAAATCAGCCCTAGAACTTTAAAAATGTGTCCAATGGGAAACGATCTTGGTTATCAAATGGATTTCTACATGGCCACTATCTATGGTACCAGATTTTTTTTTTTTTTTTTGGGTAAAACACACAGACAAGAGCATACATTTTTCACGAGTAAATCAATCACAAAGACTTTCAGGAATAGGAATCAAATGGACTATTTATTAAATCTGCTTCATCCATAGGCCGTTATATATTTGGGTTATATGCAAGAATATCATGAATTTGACACCTTATATTTATGCTCATCATAACATTAAAGTTGATAATTTTATCACTTCATAATATTAAAAATTATCAATTTTAATATTATGGTAGATAAAATTATTATGAAGTATTCAAAATATGGTTGTTCACCTAATTTTCTCTATATTATGTGTCTGTATGTAAATATAAATATATAGGAATACTCACGTATACAGCAGACCAAAAATGCCGGACGTGAACGGCAGGGCAAAGAGGGAGAAGGAGAGAGAGAGCCCATCGGCGGCGAAACCTCCGTCAACGATTTCACGGGTCATGGCCGACAACTCCAAAAATGCTGAAAATGAACGGCGGGGCAAAGAGGGGGAAAGGAAGAGGGAGAGCCCATCGACGGCGAAAACAATATACTTCCTCCTCTCTGTTTTTTCACAATCTTCGGCTGCTGCCATTGCCGTCGTTCAACCCACTGCTGCCACCCTCAGAGCTCTCCCCACCTCCCGTCTCCTCCACAAGAGACGTGGAAAAAGAAGCAGACGGCGGCGCTAGAGAAGAACAAGAGCTACGTATTGATTGCAGCCATCATCAATCACACGGAAGTCCATTTTGCATCCCAGCACTCTCTCTCTCCCTCTCATCGGTGCCGTCCATTTTGCATCCAATGGCCACGGATGCATTGCCATTTGCCGAACATACGCCACTGCCGTATGTGTGAGGCCTCCTATATACATACATATATATATATATATATATATGTATGTATGCGGATCTAACAATGCATGTCTCAAGCCCATGAGATGAAGATCCCATCCTTGAATAGATCTCAAATGTTTTTTTTTCAAGGTGGAAGACTGTAGATGGTTGTAGAGAAACATGACAGAAAAGTGAGAGTTGAAGGCGGAACACTTTGCTAACAGGATTTTCTTGTAAAATTTTTCCACGATACAATAAATACACGAATTCACTAAGTAGCAAAGTTATGAAATCCCAGAACAAAATTATAATAGATCTCAATTTAGATTTTGTTTATAACAAAAAAAAAAAACGTTTCTATTTATGAGTGGACGCAACTGTTACAAAATAAAAATAAAAATAATGGGGGTGTTTTGTGTATAAGTTGAATTTGAGTTGAGTTGAGATTTTTAAGTTTGAATAGTAATTTTTATTGACTTTTTCATAAAAGACAAAAAACTTTTTTAGAAAAGATAAAAAACATGATTAAAAAAGTATAATTTAATTTGAATTGAGTGTATATACCAAACGGACCCAATAAAAAAAAAATCTTCTAGTCAAAATGCTACTTTTCATGAAAAGCCTAAATGGTGACAACAAACACTTATATTTTAGTAAGTAGACACTTAATTCGGACCGTTAGATAGTAATTTCATCAAATGAACGGTTCATTTTACGTATGCAAATATGCAAGTAACAAAAAAGTGAGCTCCTTAGGACGATACGTTCGTGTGCCTCAAAAAGCATCCTAACGTCCTATCGCCTTTTCACCCTTCACGCGAGCGTACATGCATATGGCAGAGGCGGAGAGAGAGAGTGGCTCCTGAGGGACCCCAAATTTGTTGAAAAAAAATTATATATTAGCCCCTAATTCTTTATTATTTTTTCTCTTAGGATAAAATATTCAACAACTTTATCCCTAATTTGCCACCCAGAAATTTTTTAAAATCTCACCCAAAATTTTTATTTTCAATTGTTCACATTTAAGATTTAGTATCTCAAATGAATCAAAATCAATCATATTACTATATAAACTCACGATTTTTTGAATACTTTAAAATTAAACTAAACTAAACTCTATTACGAGTTTAATTCATTTAGTCGGAAAAATTTTAAAGTTTAGTATTCAAAAAACAAAAGATACAAATTGATAAATGATGACAAAAGATTTTAGCGATGTAATTTTGTTTCAAATTTTTTGTTTAAATCACGCCTCCTGAAAGAATTTTCTGGCTCTATCACTGAGTGTTGTCGCACTCATACACAAGTAACTCACATAATACATGTCTTTATAAAGCCACATTGCTCGTTTCTATCTTTCCTATGTGATATTTTTTTACTTTTCAAATTCAAAGAGATATATTACAATCTCACCAACAACAAATTCTTGAGAGATACTAACTTTCCTCAAATTCTTCAACCTTTTCATGGTCATCGACGGACATCGCAACAATTTCTGCATTGTTATTCACAGAATATTGTCTTTAGGTCGATAAGAGGCGTCGTTCACGGATCGTCGTCGGAACTGACGTACTCAGGTCCAGAGGTGTTGTGGATGGTCGGAGTGAGGTTTCAGTGGTTCATCTTCTTCACAGAACTTCCATGAAATCTCATGAGTACCATGGAGTTGTCTTTTTTTTTATTATTATTCTTTATTTCATAGTTTTTTTTAGTGGTAATTTATTTACATTTTTACATCTTAATTGAAAAACCAAAGATTATGAATTAAGTCTATAAAATATATTTTTGAGTTAGAGATGAAGGAAAATGACATGTGTCATTTTAAGAGGGTCACTGTAGAAACCCTGTTGGGACTAGCTCAACAGATGAAAGAGGTCAAGAGAAGAGAAGGGATTCGGGTAGGAGGCATTAAGTTAAAAACTTATGTTTTCAATTCTTTATAATAAAAGAGAGTTACAGGCCCCACAACTGAAAAATTTGCATGTAGAAATTCGTTTATAATAATTAACAATTGTTTTCTATTGGACTAATTTTGCAACATATTTCAAAACTTTCTTCGTTTATAATAATTAACAATTTTTTTCTATTGGACTAATTTTGCAACATATTTCAAAACTTTCCACATGTCCATTGTTTTTTTTTTTTTTTCAGGGATTGATTTATTAAATTCCGCAAAGTTAATTCAGTACTGGACAATAGTGCAGAAAAGCCTCAAATAAATGATAATTTAAAAGGGCAATTTGCTAAAGCACAAAAAAATTAGGGGATGATTCATCAAAAAAATTTAGGGGATGTAGTGCTTGCTTTTATTTATTAATTTTGCTATATATATTTTACTTTTTACAATTTCACTTTAATTTTAAAAATATAAAAAATATATTAAAAAAAAAACACCATATATACGATCTGTAATTCATTTGATACAATCTGAACTAAAAATTGCCTCAAAACACTTACATATACATACGAACACGCATACAAAGCTACTTTTAAAAATTGTCTTTTTCAAAGAATTTTAAAGGCTATATGGGAATGGTTGATGCCTGTTCTTCATTTTAGATAGCTGGTTTTCTATATCTACCTTAAAAGTACCTTTGTATGTGTTCACCCAATATCCAAGTGAGAGCTCGGCCACTTCATGTGTCTAAGTGGGAGCCTGGCTTACTGATCTGGTTCGAAGCTAGACTACTCCAGGGTTCGAAGCTAGGCAGGCCACTCCAAGTTCGAGTGAGAGCTCGGATCTACTACCATGATCACCTCATTAATTCGCGGATCGACAATTGATGCCACGCATCAATCCCGTCATGTCGATTTCAAGTCGACCAAAAACAGATCTGCATTCCTTTTTTCCAACGCTAACCTACAAAATTCGTATCGTTTTTCAAGACATGTTGTCCACATTGCTAGCCCTACATTTGGTTGGATGAAATTCTGCTCCGAGAGGAGTATTCATCGCGTTTAATTACGTGCATATGATCTATGACCTACAAAGATGACCAACCAACAACATTGTCTGTCCCAACAACCAAACAGTGGCCTCACCATTCACGACTCACCAGCTCATGATCCGTCAATCATGTGCTCCAAATTGGATCTCATGCTACATAAACCATTCCGCAAAAGCCATACTTGCTAAAATATCATAAGACTAGTACTAAAAATATAAATAACCTTGGATTTAACAATATTGATCTTAGTTGATAAAAAAAATGTTGAAGATAGTATGTGTTGTACCCTCGATAATATCATTTTCTTTGATGGAGAAGGGACCTGCCTTCTTACATTTGTACATCTATTATTGATGACTCTAAGACATTAGAGTTATCCAATGCTTTTCTAGTTCAAATTTGCTTATCCAAGAGCACTTTTATTATTTTTCTTTGTGTTTTGTTTTGGATTTTTAAGTTTTACTTTTGCTGTGGTCAACTTCTGTAATTATACTTTTCTTGAACTGAATTGAAGGATCATATAGCAAACTGAGGGCCAAATCGTTAAAAGTGCTGGTGGTGTGTTTTTCAGGTAAATGCTACAACTATGCTGCAGCATTTCTGGGCATCACTGCCAGGTTTTGCTGACATCAGACCATTATGTGGAGAGACCATGTGGGATAACTGAGCTGGACATTTGTGGTCAGCTGGTCCCCCACCATTTTTTGGCACATGTGTACCATTGTTGCCCTAGCCTAACAAGAAAACAAAAAGAAAGGAAAGGGTGCCGCCACAGATATACACTAATTTGGGGATCAAAGGACGAGAAGAAAAAAAGGGAGAGAGCCCAGTACCCATTTTTGCTTCTAAAAAGAAAAACACCAGAGAGTACAGCGGAGATAAGGAGAACGTGAGCAAGGAGTAACAAGAAAGCGAGAAGAAGCTTCCAAACTTGGCTGAATTCTTTTCTCTCTCTTGCTAGATTAATCTTTTTGTATTTTGCTCATGGATTTGTTCATGGATTATTGTTGGATTGTGGATCTTGATTTCGTGATTATGAACTAAATTGTTTAGCTAGGACCCTAATGGAACCAAGGTTGTAGGAATGTCATGTTGATGTTGGATTGCTAGATAATGTTCTGCTCTTGTTCATTCATGTTGTGTTATGTTTATTTCTATTTTTTTTGACTGGCCATCAAATATAGGAAATCAGATTTAGATTAATACCGGAAGGGTTAATTTAAGTTGGAAATAACATGGATGATGCAAGTTAAATATGCTTGTCTAGGTTTATTGATTTGTGAATGGTATAGGAATATATTGTTCATCTTGCATAACCCACAAGACCCGAGCCTTAAAATTGCATTCTAAGAGCTGGATTCACATAGGAATATGTTGAAAAAGGTTTGAGGAATTAGCCATAATAATTCGGAAGATTTTTATGCATCAAAACGGAGGTTTGGTTAACAGGCGCAGAGCATGCTATAGCATTCTAGTAGCATTCGTGTAGCAGACCTGCAACTAAGGTGAAATTAGGTGTCCTAGCTTGTTTAATCCATTGGTTTCCCAAACTCAACTGCAATCCCGTTCTTTTCATTAGTTTTGTTTGCTTTTGCTTTACTTTTAATTGTTACATAATTTTTTTTTAGTGAATTATCAATTCAGCCTTTTTTTATTTCATACCTTGTTTGGTGTTAAAATAGCTTTTACTTGATAATTTTGGTGATTTAATCCTCGAGGGACGATATCCGTACAATTGTGTACACTTTATTACTTGTACGACTCGCATACTTGCGAGTGTTCAATTGAGCGAACAATTATCAATCGACTTTTTTTTTTTTTAATACAAATCCTAAAATACTTTTAGTTCTCTTCATCTCCATTATGCGGTGGAGGTTTACCTTGGGCACGATAACTGGTACCCGCGTCCTTCCCAGTCCTCTCATATTAGGAAAAGATCCTCTCAATGCTCTAATCGTGGAAAACTATTTGAGTGCAAAAAAACCAGAATAGAAAACAGAGAAAGTCTGAGGGGTTTGAGGCGTAAGGAATTGCTTGTATATTCCCAATATGAAACATTTGGCTTTTTAACTTTGAAGAGACTTATTACATTCTCTCCAACAATATATATATATATATATATATATACATTATTTGTAAAAGAACCCTATGATTATATCTGACATTAAAATACATACAAATCCAATTTATCTGTTTGTTTGTTCTCGAGAACTAAGAAGTTCATACATTTTCTGTGTAGATCTATGAGAACAAATAGAACTTAAGTTTCGAGCAGATATTTATGTTGTTGCGAGGAAGAGAACGTACAATACGGTTAAAACATTTTAACAAAGTTGGCACTAATAATAGTTTACTGAATCTGAATAAGTGGCTATAGCTAGAGCCTAGAGCACGCACATATATATATAAGCAAAAATCTCGTTTGTCATCATAACCGATAAACACTATATGACGTGAGGGGTACTCTTAATTATTTGTCTTTTTTAAGAAACAATAAATAAAATTAATGACGGAGCTAGAAAATTTTGCTCATGAATTGCAACTTTCTGCTGCTGCCATAAATTGATGTTACGTGGTAGTCGCCATCTATACGTTACCAAATAGCTAGATACGGTTGCTCTCATGCATGTAGGATCACACCTATTTATACATATTTTATATATATACATATATATATAAATATATATATATAGATTGTATAGTTTCGTGGTATGGATATTTGCATTAATTTCATGTTGGTCTGGCATTGTAGATGATGTAAAATTTTTATGGTATCCTAAGCGCGGACGAGTCAAATCAGTCCAATTAATTATCCCACTGTCTGCTTTCTTGTCCATGGCCAATTATATGAATATGACTACCATTTCCCCCCCACATGCATATATGATATTCCAGTGTGAACTTCTACCAAACCAAAACCCTTCAACAACTTTTTTTTTTTTTTTTCTTTTGCTATGTTGTAAGAAATTACTCCATTGAGGAATATATATATATATATATATATCAACCTTTTATTTCTTTTTTGTTTCGGGTTTTTTTTTTTCGTATTGAGTTTTTCTAGATATAAAGTTTTTAATGAGGCATTCTCTTGAATTTTTTCCATTTGAAGTAGATTATTATGCTTTTGTAGTTGTTCTAAAACAATGGTTGACATTGAAGTCTTACTTGTTGTTTCTCTTCTTTTTAATTTCTTAATTTCTCTTAGATAAATGGGGGAACCTTCGCGTGTTAATTAGTTATTTCGGTTTTTGATAGTTTATTTCTTGGACATTTTGTACTTTTTTTTTTAATTTCTTTTAATATCATTTGAGTCGAGTGCTTGGTTTGTAATAGAAGGCCTAGTTGGTGCTAGTTTAATTGGGATATGCTATGTTAAACTTTTTGAAGTCGGTGGTCCTCTTTCCATTCATATAAAAGATTCAGAGGAATATCCAGACACAGAGTAGGTTTCATTTAAAAAAAAAAAAAAAAAAAAAGGAAGTTTATCTTTGTGTAGAAAAAGAAGAGTTTGGTTGCCTTGTATGTATAGTGTTGTGAAAAATTCTCTTACATAATACGACCTTCTTTTACATGTTGCATTTTATTAACAAGAACAAAACCTTTTTATTTTTTTGCTTTAGAAGCGGAACTTGGTAGTTGCTTTTATTTTGACGATTGAAAAAGCTTGAGAGTTTCAATGATATAAGTTGGGGATTGAATGTGACTCAATTTATGTGGTCAATCTTTTCATGAATAAATCTGATCATAAAGTTTTTTGAAAGTTTAGTAGCAGATGACTTCATTCTTTACCTATGCGGGTAGTGACGAAGCCAGAAAGTTTTGTTAAGGGACTAATAACTACATAGATAAATTTTGAGGGATATATATTGGATTTTTTAGGGGGATTTTATGCAATTTTTTATACATATACTCATATCCATACATAGGTAAATAGGAAGGAAAAAAAAGTTGAGGGAGTGCTTAAGCCCTAGGCCCGACCTTACTTGCCTTCGTCTTTGTGTACAGGGGACTTGATGGTTAGGGTGTATGTCTCATGGTTTTCATGACGCTAATGGTGTGGAACATTTTAAATTAGTAAATCATTTGAACCAACATCGTCAGTTTCGATGATGGATCTCGGCTCCAGAATTTATTCTACCCCTAGTTTATAGGGATATGAATGGTCTTCCTTTTTAAAGATTTCTTTCAAGTTTTTGAGGTGTTTTATTTATCCTTAATCATGCACTTGTTTTCCCTTTGTCAGATTTTTTTCTTGGGTTTTTTCTTTTTCTGGCAACTTGTTTTAATGAGGTATTGTAATTGCCTGGATAGATTCTTATCTAGAACGGTAGTATAAGAGTTGCCTTTTATGTTTGCTCTCCTTTTTGAAGTGATTTTGTTTCCATAAAAATTCAATAAAATTAATTTAACTATAAATTTCGCGCGAAATAGATAATAAATTATGAGGGTGCTAAAAGAATGTTAACCTAATCGGGATGTCTTAATTCTTTTACTTATTCCTATCATCATCATTCATATAATAAAAAGGTCAAATTTATTAGACAAACATTATTTATAACAAGTTTAACAAAAATAATCATTAACTCATTAATGAAAATCCTTTAAATGCCTTCTAAAAACCAACCATAGGTGAAAACTAACATAAATTATAATATCCGATCAGAAATACTCGATACAATGGAACCTAGACATTTGCTATGTTTGGCCATGGTTCAAAACCAAAAAAATTCAATTTAATTTTTAAAGGATTCGAATTAAATTATATGAATTTGAATTTATGTACCAAACGGACACTTACTCTAGCTTCATAACAAACCATATCTACTGTCAGCCATGTGATCAATGTCTACCTTTTTTTTTTTTTTTTTTGGTTAACATTGAAAAAAGATGGTAGAGCATCTCTTAAAAAATAAATAAATACATAACTTTTCAAAAAAAAAAAAAAAAGGTGAAAACACTACAACTAACTCAATTTACAGTGGTGGTTACAGGTATAGCTTAGCGATAAGACCACACCTGACTCTATCTAAAGATGCAGAGTTCGAATTCTCTCTTTTCAAGTTTATAAAAAATAATATTAAAAAAAAAACCTCGATTTACAATGTGTTAGTTCCCTTTCTTCATTTTTTTTTTAAATGTTGATGTAGCGGAAGTGTATACTAGAAAAATAAAACAGTAAAGTAAAAAGAAACTCTTGCCGCACTGCATCAGGGAAAAATAATATATATAAATGTCGGCTTCAAGACGCATGGACTCTATTCTTTGAAGAAAAAAAAAAATGCGTGGATTTTTTGCTCATATACATAAATACCAAAGAAGTAGGTATTATTAGAACATGAAACTAAGCAATATTGGTACAAAAATGTGTAGCCTTTTGTGAACCACTCATTCACAAATCAATAATAATGCATTTGTGAATCTAGAATCATATGGCCCTATCCTATCCATAAATCACTTTTGGTAGATGATGATCATCATGATCAAAAGCATGTCTGGTTGAATGTTGATATGTTTGCCTCTCACATTATGGGAAGTGCCTGCGCAGAACATTAATTCTTGTTCTTTTACATCAGAATTATTATTTCTTGAATTGGCATGGAACAACTTTTTTTTTTTTTTTTTCCAAATAATTGTAACTAAAACAATCATGAACTTCGCAAGCTGTTTATATATCGTTTTTTTTTTTTTCAAATAATTGTAACTAAAACAATCATGAACTTCGCAAGCTGTTTATATATCGTACATATTTATACATGTTATACGTATCGTATATACATTCATATATATATATATATATATATATACACACACATATTGCACTTATTTTAATAAAACTCCATCCCTTCGATCTCCATGATGAATCTAAGGATAACTATCCCGACAAGCAAGGATGTTTTGTTCATATGAGATCCAATTAGAGCAAAAATAGGACTAGCCAAGCCACTGATCTTGAGAGATATGTGCGAATCATAGTCAAGAAAATCGTAACAAATCTCATTTCCAATTGGAGTTAATTATAATAGATTTTAAAGTTTAAGAGGTTAATTGTCAAATTTTTGTACTTCAAATATTGATTTGTCAAACACGAAAAAACTTGAAGTTTAGCGGCAACCATGCCCAAAAAAAAAAAAAAAAAAAAAAAAAAGACATTTTTATGCGTCTTCATGATATATGGCAAATCTTTTTTCTCCCTTCTTCTTCTTTGTTTTCTCCTCACAAAATTGGCATCGGTTGGTCGGAGTTGGTAGAATTTACCTCAAAAGTATATCCATTACTATCTTATGTTAAGACACTTGGATACTTCCCTATTAGAATTAATTAACGTCTCTATCTTTTTTTAAGTCAGTGCCAAAGTTCGTACACTGTAAAATAACTTATCAGACATTTAAAAAATATTTTGAAACTAGATATTTCATCATAATTAATAAGGTAAGAGCTTGATCATATAACAAAACATATTTTACCCCCAACTATTTTGAAGTTCAAAACTAAGATGGTAATTGAAACACCCGTTGAAACCTAAGTTTTTTTTTTTTTCCTTTTTTCAAAAATCAATTGTTTTACTACCTTATTTTAAATTAATATCTTTTTTTCTTTATCTTTTATTTTTAAGAAGTAAAATTTTAAAAATCCATAACTTTCTTATTTCGACTTGAAATGAAATGATTCTTCTATCTAAATACTCATAACGACGAGAAGAATAATAAAACAAAAGCCATGCTGCTATTTTTTTTTTTTTTTTTTTACGCATGTAAGATTTTTATGTTAGTTAAATATCATAGTTTATTTTCAATTTTCAATTAAACCAACCACACCTTTTCAAACATTCACTTAGAGTGGATTTGGTTGGAGGGATAGATGGACGAAGGGGGAGAGGTGGAGGGAGACACTCATTCCCTTGTTTGGTTGGAGGGAATAAAGGAAGGAGCGGAGAGATGGAGAGATGCCCTCTTCACCCTGGCCCACCATTTTGCATCCTTACATCAATGGAAGGATACAAGCTCTCCTCTCAATTTTATATTAAAAAGACAGATTTATCCTCAAAAAAAATTTTAAAATATTTTATAAAATTGACAATATAGTAATTACATAGATAATTATCAACTATCATTTCAACTCTCCCCCTTTCTTACTAAACAACATAAAGGATTTATTTAATCCTCTCCATCCTTTACTCTCTTCATCCCTCCAACTCTCTCCATTCTTCCTCTTCTCTATCCCTCCTACTAAACATAGCCTTAAACTCAAACTCCAATTCCAATTGGTGTTCTAAACGAGCCCTATAACATGTTTGTTTAATTTTTGGTAGTTTTTTTGGACAATCATTAAGTAATTAATCCGAAGTAATATGAACTATTAAAAAAAAAACTTTTTCATGAGAGGTAATTAAAGAGCTAAACACATAAATTAAAGTCAAAAGACTCAATCACTATTGACTATAGTATACTACAACAATTTGTAAGCCTTAGTTTTCCCTTGCTAACAACGGGGATTAAAACCCTAAGCAACTTTCTTTAATTTTGCTCACTCTGAAGTAACAGATAACCCATCACCATCTGATTAAACGGCTACAGCTATAGATTAATCGAACGGCTGTGATCATCTTATGATCTGGTCGATGCAGCTCTGTTATAATCTCTCCCAGCGCTGAAAGTGAAAAATCACACATTTTCAGCTGCAGGTCCCATCTAACTTCACGTGTGTAAAGCATGAGTTCGTCTTCTCTCTCTAGCCCTCCAATGAAAACGAAGCTGCTAAATCTAAGGGTTTGTTTGGTAGAGTAGTTTGAGTTGAGATTTTTAAGTTTCAATAGTAAATTTTTTTGAATTTTCAGAAAAGACAAAAAACTTTTTGGGAAAAAGACAAAAACTTTTTGAGAAAAAGATAAAAAAGAGTTTGAGTTGAATGGTTTGAGTTGGTGAACCAAACTCACCCTAAAGATAAACACTTGACAAAGTGTCACCCCCCTATAGAGTGTCTCCACGTGTCCCACAGTACAACTCTCTGATGTATAAGCAGAAGAAAAGAAAAGATGTAAAAAAAAAAAAAACACTTTCTGTTTTTTTAACCTATTTTGACTAGTTTTTACCTTTGCAATTGACCCTGATGATTCTTTGGTTTTGATTAAGAGATATTTTATAAATCTCATTTTAGTTAAATCAAATATGTAAGATAATAATTTTTTTTAAAAAAATGTAAGATAATATTCGAGCAGAAAATATATATATAGATATATATATATATATATGTGTGTGGTATAATAAACCAGCAAATACATATCTGCATATATGTGGTAAAATAGTTGATCATTATAACATAAAAGGAATGAAAGAAAGACAACAGAAATAAAATATCTATTTGAGGAAAATAAAAAAGAGAAAGAGAGATTTGCATTCATATATTTGGTAGAAAGAAAGAAATGAGAATAAAAGTATCTAATCTATAGTTTATTTTATTATTATATCCTTATATAAATAAGAAGATGAATAGAGATGGATCTCAAAATAGTTACTTTACAAAATAGAGATTAATCTATACTTTACAAAGTATTTGTTTAGTCAAATTTTTTTCCTCTTTACTTTTCAAAGTTGAAATGATTAATAAATTGCAGGTCCCATGGATTTAACTACCTCCTTCTTCCTAATTTCGTTTTATCATCTAATTCATTGTTCTTCCTTTTTCACTCTACTAAACACGGGCTTAGGGTCAGTTTGACATTGCTATGTTGTGGAAAATGTTTGTTTTTATTGTGCTGTAAATTCAAAGTTAATTATGTTCACAAATAAGTAGTGTTTTGTATTTTGTTTTCCAACAAATAACAAAAAAAAAATAGTAATTTATAAATATAAGAGAAACTGTATTACTAAAGAATTACTAGTTATTTATTAAAAGGCAAGAATTTGTAAATTTTCAAACAAATTTAAAATAATAGTTTATTTATTATAGAGATAAATAAAATGGATATATATATATATATATTATATTGTGTTTTATTACCAAGGATATTTTGTAAATTTACACAGAAGTAGGTCTGTTAAAGTAATTCCTGAAATGTGCTTAATTATCAAATTTTATTGTAGAGTAATAATTTTCATAATCCATTGAGCCAATCAAAAACAAGATTTACCAAACGCCGTTAACCTGTCAATCTTTAAAAGCAATTGTTACAAATTTGGAACAAAGAGTACAATACCAAATGTACATGTGACGAATAGAAACAAATTTAGTAGGGTGGGAAAAAAAATAATAAGAAAAATAATAAATACTGAAAGGAGGCCAAGCATTATTTCGTTTGTGTGTAACAAAGCTGTTCCCAAACGATTGTCGGCAAAAACTCTCTGTGCTTAGCTGTTACTCCACACAACGCGACAGGATGCGCCACGTGGCATGCCTCCCATTGGTCCACACATTTTCTAGTCAGCATCGCAAATCGAACCACACCCCCTCCCTCCTCCACGCTATATAAAAAGCCACAGCCCAAATACAACCTGTGTGTCGGCAGACAAATTTTATTTAAAAAATAAAAAAATAAAAAAATAAAAAAAATCATCTTAACCCAGATATTTCCTTCTTCAACGTTGATTTTCTTCGAATTAATGTTAATTTCACATATCATGATGAAGAGAAGCTCCAATTATGGTAGAATGAGCGGGAACTACTCCAAAACGACGTCGTCTAACAAGGCCGAGGCCGAGGCCGAGATCAAGTGGGAGATGAGACCCGGAGGCATGTTGGTGCAGAAAAGGATCGGAGCGCCCGATGTTTCGGCTCCGAATTTGCGCCTCCGAATCGCTTTCGGAGCGCTCCGATACCAGATCTCCGTCAGCTCTCAAGCTACCTTTGGTAATGTTTATTGATCTAAACTCTTTTCAATCTACATTGTTCCTTATTAATTTTCTTGCATGGTAAACTATCTATTATTTTAATAAAAATAAATATTTTTAATTAACGGATCGTGATATAAACACGGTATCCAAATATGTTAAAAGGTAAGAAAGACGGTCCAAATATATATAATTGGTTGGAGTTGACATAAAAAGATGAAATGACGAAAAACGCCCTCGTTGACGAGGGGTTTGACCTGGGCAGGGGAGGTGAAGAAGGTGCTGGCGGGGGAGACGGGGCTACAGGCGGGGGAGCAGAGGCTGATATTCAAGGGAAAGGAGAGGGAAAATGGGGAGTATTTGGACACGTGCGGGGTCAAAGACAGATCAAAAGTCATACTAATGGAGGACCCAGCAAGCATCGAGAAGAGATTTATCGAGATGCGCAGGACTGCCAGGATCCAGACCGCTCATCGCGCCATCTCCGACATCTCCTTCGAGCTTGATAAGCTCGCGGAGCAGGTAATCACAACCTCCGCTCCGCCTTTTTTGTTTCTAATTGTTTTTTAGGATGTGTTTACTACTCTAATTTGAAATAAAATTTTTAAATTAAAATTAATTAATTTTTAAAAAATTATTTATAATTTTTATTAATTTTTTAAAAAAACTAAAAAAATAAAAACTGATATAAAATTTTTAAGGTTCATATTTGTTTTAATTTATGTTTTCTTTTGATGTTTACTTGTCTTTTTCCTACATTAGGGAAGGTGAGAAATTCTTTACTTATATGGTTTAACGGGAAAAAAAAAAATCAAAAGAAGAAAAAAGAAAGAAAGTCCATGTCCATATGGTAGTACAAAGTACAAACTTATAATCTGCAAGACTTTTTTCTTTTTTTTTTTTTCGACTCACTTATGGATAAAAAGATTTATGGTATATTTGGTAAAACGGTTTGAGTTGAAATTTTTAAGTTTGAGTTAGTTGAGTTTTTAAAAATTAGTTATAATTTTTGTTGATTTTTCAGAAAAATACAAAAACTGATATGAAAAATTTGAGTTTGAGATGTAATGACAAACGCAAACTTAAACTATACAGCTTATAATATAATTAAGTATGAAATTATTGATAAATTATGCTTGTAACCATATGACATATTATAATTATAACAAAATCAATTAATAAATACGTATCTTTTAATCATACGAGGAAAATTCTATTAATACCATAAGCAGGTACAGAGACAGTAAAAGCTTAAGAAGATTAAGTCCCCTCAATTTTTCTTGATTACTATATAATACATATGCATATATATTTCAAGGAGACTCAAATTTATAAATAAGCTCCTTTAAAATAAATTACAAAATTCATTTTGGTTCTCCAAAAATTTAAAAGTTCTAATTATTAGTCTCTTTCACCAAAGTTCCAAATTCCTAGCTTTGTCATTGATGATAGGTATTTGGAATAAAGTAATAATAATGCCCTGGATTATTTTTTTAAAAAATAATGTCCTGGATTATCAAAATAAAAGATATAATAATGTCCTGAATAGCCATTTCGTAACGAAAAACCTCCCTTCAAGGTTTTTTTTTTTTTTGTTTCCTTCTACATGTAATGTTATAAATAGAAGACGCGTTAGAATTTTAGGGTGTATTTGATGTTCGGGTTGAGTTTGAAATATAATGAAATTTTTATGTTAAAATTAATTGACTTTTTAAAAACTAGTTATAACTTTTGTTAACTTTTTCACATAAAAAAAAAAAAAAACAATCGTAAAATATAGTTGAGTTCAAACTCAACATGCACTCCAAACGTAGGCTTCATATCATTTTAATATTGGAAGCCTGACGGTAATTTACATCTGACTTATTAAAAGATATAGAGTTCAAATACTCTCACATCTAATTTCAAAAACAAAAAAATATTGAAACTTCCTCCAAAAAAAAAAACCCTTTGACAATTATTCTACGCATGAGAAATAAATAAGAAAACATTTCTACAAAATATAAGAAAAATTCCTTAGGACTTGTTTGGGATCAAATATTTCCTTTTTTTTTTTTAGTCTTTTTCTTAAACTCAAAATTACTTTTCATTATTCATATTTCCAAATGTCTACAATAAACTTAAATTTTAAAATTTTATAACTTTGTTACTTCAAATCCAAATGAGATTATTTTTTCTTAAAACTTACATAGAATTTCGATATGAACAAAACAAATTCTATATGGATTTTTTTTTTCCAAAAATATTTTAAAATTTTAAAATTTTTCACTCTTAATAGTTTTTCTCTCCAAACACACGTTTCCAAAACTACGGGGGTGTTTGGTGTTGAGGTTTGAATCATAAATTACAACTCAATTTTTGTCTTTTTCTGAATACTCAACCTCAATTTTACTATTCACATAATTTTGTAACTCAAACTTTAAAAGTCCTTAACTTTGCGTATACAAGTCTAAATGAGATGATTTTTTTAATTGCATAGAATTTCGAGACGAAAGAACTCCATATTGATATTTTTTTCTGAATACATTTCAAGTTTTTATACTTTTTAACTCTAACAATTCAAACGCTTCATTAAATACATAATTCAATTCAAACCCAACTTCTGCAATCAAAACTTAGCACTAAAGGCATGTTATATATCATTTTCAATCCAAAATTATATCTTCAAAACCCTGCAAACGGGCCCTAAAAAAATAATAAAAAATAAAAAAAAGACAGAAGAACATATGAGCCACGAAGCCCATGTTCTGTGATTGTCAAAATGTCAGCTCTCTGTTTAGTGTTTGGTTGTTAGGCAAATTGAGATGATTGGTTAAAATAAATAGAGGCTGAGAGCTTTTTCGTGGGTCATGGTGATCACGATCATCAGTAAACACAGCTGGCCGTGACAGTGATAACGACATCACAATACGGTCACAGATTTTTTCCTCTCCAAGTTTGGAGTGGTGTATATCATGGGGTTTACCCAATGTGAATCTAGTTAATCCGTTAAAGCCGGATTGAATTAGATTAGATTAAAAGATTAAAGAGTGATAACATATCAAAACCGAGGATCGGTAGTTTTTCAATATAAAATGTGTAAAACCAAACCACAAATATATATTCTCTAAATTATTTTTTGGATAAATTACTATGTTAGTCCCTGAATTTTTAACTTTATGTAACTTTAGTCTCTGAATTTTTTTTCGTAGCTGGAATGCCCATAAACTTTTAAAATGTTGCTACAATAGTCATTTATGTTAATTTTTTGACGAAATCTGTTAGTTAACATCACTTTTTGACTAAATTATCAATGGATTTCATTTAAAAATTAACAAAAATATCTATTGTAGTAACATTTTAAAAATTTAATAGTATTATCTGTTCTTTTTTTCGTAGCTGCAATGATAATAAACTATTAAAAACGTTGCTTCAGTAGTCTTTTTTTTTTTATGGAATCCAAAGTTATTCTCACTTTTTGACCAAATTACTAATAAATTCCGTTAAAAAAATAAAAGAAATTACTATTGTAGCAACATTTTAAAAGTTTAGGAGTATTCTAACTACAAAAAAATATTCAGAGACTAAAGTTGCATAATGCTAAGAGTTTAGGGACTATATGAGTAATTTATCCTTAATTTTTTTTATTAAATATATTTATATGGATTGAATATAATTTAGCGCATCCCTATTTAGATCTCGCTATCCAATTCACGACTGTAGCTTTTCTTTTGTTTAACAAATTTAAAATAAAACGTATCCCATTTTAGATTGAGAAGAGAACCACGACCTAAATAAGTTTTAGTTTACCCCACACACAATTCTTGTACAACCGTCACCCCCAACAACAACAATCCCTCTTCCCCTCTCGCCTAAATAAGAATGTGAATTGAATCCATGAATCTAATATGCGAAATATAATGTTTTATGAGCTAAATTGAACTACAGATTACCCCCCTAATCCGTATAATCTGATATATAAAGATCCCTTGTATGTATGTGTGGACTGTGGAGTAACATATAGTTGTAGAAAGTATAGTATGACAATTATTTTACATTATATGAACTTTAAAAAAGCGTAAAACCAATTAATTTAACTATACTAAATTATTGTTACATCTTTTTAACTTACATATTATATTAAATAAATATTATGTTACACTTTTCATTTTCTATATAGTTTACAATGAAAGGACAATAACAATTTCCTATATAGGTGATATCACTTGTTTGTCTATTAGTATACTTTACGGGTTATATCTTAGATCTTCTGAGGGGGGAAAAACGATAGAAAACTAACAAATTTAAGTAGAATCATATACTATGTGTTAAAAATGTTATGTTTGTTTCCTAAAAGAAAAAGATGCTATGTTGGCTTAAAAAAAAAAAAAAAAAAAGGGCAAAATGAGATCCATGTTGAATTTCAATTATACACAAAGTGGCAGGTTCCAAATAGTGGGGTGAGCCCACTGACGTGACTAATGAGAATTTGACACGGGATTAAATCTCATTTCTTTAAAATGTAAAATTCACTTTTTTTGAGTCACTAGTTATTTGGCTTAAAAATTTTGGGTTAATATAAGATAAATATAAAAAAATAATAATAATAATTAAAAAAGAAAAAAAAACCTTTTGTGCAGGTTTCATTGATTGAGAAATCGATTTCGAGTGGTGTGAAGGTGTCTGAAGTTCAGATCACAACATTAATCGAGATGCTCATGAGACACGCAATCAAGCTGGACAACATTCCTGCAGAAGGAGATGCTTCTGCTGAAAAGATTTTGCAGGTAAAATTTTTCATTTCACTCCTCTATTTATCTCTTATTAACTTGTATAGTTTCTTTTGCTGAGTAAATACAATTAGGGAATCTTAGGAATGATGAGTAATTGCTTACCGAAACGACCCTTAAATTTTAGAAAACAAGTGGGACATTGAAATAATTATCGGTAAACTTTTATCAGGTCAAAGGTTCGAGTCATGTATCGCACGTTAGAATTTATGTTTGACATAGATTATATGTACCTTAACCTGTTAGTTGATGATGAAAGTTCGGGATCAGGATCCTTATCATCCCATCTATAATTTTAGTAAACTTTTATGATGACATTGAGCAATATGGGCATGAGGACACGGTTTATCTCTGTTTCAATTTGTGGAGTTTTGCAGGGTAAGAGAGTGCAGAAGTGTGTAGAAAGTCTGGATGTGCTGAAGATATCAAATGCTGGACTAATAAAGCCTGTGGTCGTCACAACAAAGTGGGAGACTTTTGATCCTCCTCCCAATACAGCCCATTGGGAAATTTTTGATTAGATCTTCTTTTTTGTTGGATTGCCCCATGTGGGTGGTTTTAAAAATCATGTATTTTGTTCATTCCTTAGAGTCTTCTCTAGCTATAGTTTAGGTCGAGAGGAACTCTCAGAGCAGCCAAGTCTCCTCCTTTGTACTTAATAGCCCTCATGTCCCTTCCTCTGGACAATATCCTTGGCCAATAAAATTTAAATCTATTTGGTTAATATAGTTTTGCTCCAACACTATTTCTGTTGTGCACACCTTTCCCCCCTCTATGAGTATATTGTGTGTATATATTTATGTATGTATATACTTATATGTAGAGGCTGAATCACCGATGGTTGAGCGAGAATTTCCGTCTCAATGATTTTTTTTTTTTCAATTTTATATTTAAAAATTTTATATTCTTTTTACTTTGTCTATACTAAAAATTGATTATCCTTGTATATGTTTTCTAAAAATTTTATCATTTAATATATATCTCGTGACTCAACCGCCGACTATGTCCTATACACGCGCATGCACATCTATGCTTCTAATTTTCTTAATTATCGTGTGTAAGCGTATGGATATATATCAGTAGTTTTTTCCTTGTGTGCATGCTTACAAACATAGTTCTATGACTATATACAATATGGTCTATAAATAGTAAATATATTAAACAGAGTTCCACATCCTAACGCAAACACTCCTGGCATAAAAAAGTGTCCCATCAAAACATTACCTTGTGGGAAAATTTTTTAAAGAAATTTCACATGTCAAACTAAAATAAGATTATCTTTGTTTAGATTACATGTCCAGTTTCAAAAAGAAAAATTTTCTTATTTAAAATAGAAAGTAATTTCAATTTGAGAATGAGATAGTGTTTGGATATATAAAATTTTTAAAAAATAAAAATAAAAAGTTGTTTGGAATGAGAAGAAATACTATTAGAAATAGTGTATTGTGAAAAGATTTTAAAAAGATTATTTTTTTTTTCTAAAATATTACTATACAAAATAAGTTTGAAAATGAAACAGTTTTCCTTTTTCAAAATGAGAGAATGATAGAAAAAATTGGAAAAAAAACATACTTTTGTAAAAATTTTCCAATTTTTCAAATTAGACATATAATCTAAACAAAGAGTATTTGTTTTTGAAGTCTTGTGATCCATTTGTGAATTATACTTGTTCTTTATTTTTTCTTGTTTTTTAAAAAGAAAGAAAGAAAGAATACTTATTTACAACAATCTGTGAAGCAAAACGTTCTAATTCGATATTTCACATGCTTAATAAACTGATTCAATTCGCCCCCATATAATATCAATTTTTCACTTGAAAATACAAAACAGAAATCATTTTTTTTAATTTAAGATTGGGATTCGAACTTTAAACGTATCATAAAGTTAGTACCAATTTTTCTCTATTATAAGGTGTTAATTCTATATTTATCTCTATTATAAGGTGTATAATTTAAATCATTCATGTGTAAATTCAAAAAAATTACAGGGAAAAAAAAAAAACAAACAAACAATTGAGTTTCGAGTCTCAAATGGAAGTTGGTTTATTTATGTTAATTATGATGATGATTATAGATATAATCTAACAATAATATCACATATAATTTTATTTAAAAGTATAGAGTTTAAGGGGGTGTTTGGTTTCTCCTTTTATTTTAAACTAAACTGTACTTTTTTCATCATGTTTTTTGTCTTTTCTGAAAAAGTTTTTTGTCTTTTCTGAAAAAGTCAACAAAAATTACTATTCAAACTTAAAAATCTCAACTCAACTCAAACTCAACTTATACACCAAACACCCCCTAAATCTCCTAATCTAAATTAAAAATAATAATGATAAATAAATAAGTGAAAATAAAAATATTGAACACAGAAACGAGCACTAACCGTAACCGAACCCTATGTAATATAACGACAACTAAAGTGGACCATTTTTCTCTCAAAGAAGATGATCAGATGCTCTCAAAGCAATTATTTCTCATCAAACCATCTTTTGTCCGTCGCTTCTCATCACCTTCCCATCACAACTCCACAAGTAGTCACCACCACAATCCCCACCCGACATTCTCTTCATCAACTTGCGTCCCAAAAAACCCAACCCCGTACAACATCCTCGGAAAATGCATCTCTCTGTTGCAGCTCTGCGCTTCCTCCCTGTCCAAACTGACGCAAATCCAAGCCTTCTCGATCAGACACGGCGTCCCACTCACCGACCCAGACATCGGCAAGCACCTCATCTTCGCCGCAGTCTCTCTCTCGTCTCCGATGCCGTATGCCCACAGCGTCTTTTCCCAAATCGATAGGCCGAACATATTCACATGGAACACCATGATTAGAGGGTACGCCGAGAGCGAGAATCCGAGGCCAGCTCTCGAGCTTTATCGTATTATGAGAATGTCTTCTGTTAAACCCGATACGCACACTTTCCCTTTTGTTTTGAAGGCCGTGGCGAAGTTGGCGGATGTTGAGGTCGGTGAGAAGATACATTCTGTCGTTTTGAGAAATGGGTTTGAGTCTTTGGTGTTTGTTCAGAACGCTTTGCTTCATTTCTATGCTTGTTGCGGGCATGCCGAGAGTGCGCACCAGGTGTTTGTGTTAATGCCGCACAAAGATCTTGTCGCGTGGAATACTGTGATCAATGGTTTTGCTTGCAATGGGAGGCCCAATGAGGCTCTGGTGCTTTTTAGAGACATGGGGTTTGAGGGTGTGGAGCTGGACGGGTTCACGATGGTCGGTTTATTGTCGGCTTGTGGCGAGCTTGGAGCTTTGGCATTGGGAAGGAGGGCCCATGTGTATATGTTGAAAGTTGGGTTGTGTTTGAATTTGATTGCTAGTAATGCACTTTTGGATCTTTATGCAAAGTGTGGAAGCATTATGGAGGCAAAACTAGTGTTTAGTGAGATGGAGGAAAGGAGTGTGGTTTCTTGGACTTCATTGGTTGTTGGTTTGGCGGTTAACGGGCTTGGGAAAGAAGCACTTGGGCTTTTCAAGGACTTAGTAAGGGAAGGTTTAGTGCCTACTCAGATAACTTTTGTGGGGGTCTTGTATGCCTGCAGCCATTGTGGAATGGTTGATGAAGGGTTCAGTTACTTTAGAAAGATGAAAGAGGAGTACGGAATTGAGCCCAGGATAGAACACTATGGTTGCATGATTGATTTGTTGGGTAGGGTGGGTTTGGTCGAAAAAGCTTATGAATACATTCAAACAATGCCATTGCAGCCGAATGCTGTTATATGGAGGACCTTGCTAGCAGCATGCACAATACGTGGGCATTTGGTTCTCGGGGAGTTGGCCAGAACTCAGCTCCACCAATTAGAGCCTGGACATAGTGGGGATGACGTGCTTCTCTCCAATATTTATGCATCGGAGAATCGTTGGTCAGATGTTCAGAAGGTGAGAAGGGCAATGTTCAACCAACACGTGAGGAAAACTCCTGGTTTCAGTCTTGTTGAGTTGAGAAATCGTGTTTACGAGTTTGTTATGGGTGATAGATCACATCCACAGAGTGAGGAGACATATGCGAAGCTAGCAGAGATCACAAAGTTATTGAAGTTGGAAGGTTATGTGCCTAATACAGCAAATGTGCTTGCCGACATAGAAGAGGAGGAAAAGGAGAATGCCCTATCCTTTCACAGCGAGAAAATCGCAGTTGCTTTCATGCTTGTTAACACAGCACCAGGGACACCGATTCGTATTATGAAAAATTTGAGAGTTTGTGTAGATTGCCATGTTGCTTTGAAGCTCATATCAAAGGTCTATGACAGGGAGGTTGTGGTTAGGGATTGTACTCGGTTTCACCATTTTAGAAATGGTACTTGTTCTTGTGGAGATTTTTGGTAGCTTGTTTCGGTCACATAATTGAATCAACGAATTTAACACAACCTATTGTGCATACTCTCGAATATTCTTTAAGAATCAACAAATTTTACGTGTTTTTTTATACGCTTCTGCAACATCAAGGAGGAAACTAGAAACTAAATATTCAGTCAATGATCAACTCATTTTTATTACTCTGAATACAATTTGAACGACTTAACTATTTTTTAGAGATCTAAATTAATTTTAAAAAAAACATAATTTAATTTTAAATATTTCGAATACTCCTAAGAGATAAATCTGAATCTATATTTAAATGTAAATACTACAAGATATTCTAATTTTGTTATCATTCTCCACGGATTGAAGAACTCGACTCCGGCAAGTTTAAATGGAAGATCGTAAAGCAATAATTTGAAGCGTAAAAAAAATCTTCAATCACAAAATTTAATTTTGATCGGAGCCTCTAAAAGTTGAAATGTGATTTTAGAAATATACTTGCCGTAGAGAAAATCTAAAGAAATTCTCGTTGATTTTGATCACAACCAAAACTAAATGGCTTGAAAATTTTTCCATGAGACATTGCTTGATGATGATTGGCTTGGTAAACTCATAGGGATTTCGGCGACCCACCCGAGGAAGCTTACACTCACGGGATGAAACATCACTTGGAGGTGGTTTAGGTGGCAAAATTGCTTGCATATGTGGCGCTAGTGGTTTTGTCACAAGATCACATAGTTGAGTAAACCGAGAATCTAGTTGAGTAAGCATGTGTTTGGTTCTCAGGTGTGAGCCTAACTTTTTATCTCAGTATTTGTCCTTTTGTGTAAAGTCAATAAAAATTATAACTAATTTTTGAAAAGTCAATCAACTTCAATCTAAAAACTTCATCTCAAACTTTTGATCCAAACATACCATAAATTGAGCATCCATTTGAGTTTTTAGTTCAATAACTTGAACAACCAATGTGCTTTTTAGTGGCAACTGAAATGTGCCGCAAAAGTGAAAAAAGAATTCCACAAAAAGTTTCGCGACAAATTTTTACGGCATTTTTTAAAGACCGCAGTTTTCAATGTTGTAATTGATTGCGCATTTTTATAAATGCTCGAATAAAATACGGCAAAAGATTACATCAATTCTTAGGCTTTGTTTGGTAACGCATCTTAACTCAAACTAAAATGTATTTTTTATCTTAATTTTTATCTTTTTTTGAAAAATTTTTGTTTTTTTCTGAAAAAGTTTTTGTCTTTTCTGAAAAGACAACAAAAATTTTCAACTCAAATTTAAAATTTTCAACTCAAACTCATTCACCAAACGGACCCTTAATTACCGTAAACCTTTGTATTGCAATTATGCCACTATTTTTTTTTGCCGCATAACAAATTTAATAAAATGGCACTCAAAATAATACAAGCAATGTAAAAACATGTTTATACATCATGATACGTTGATTAAAAATCACATCAAATTAATTAAAATGTCATAAACATAAGGGGCATTAAAAAGGAAATATATTAGCCAAATCCATTGTTTTATGCCTTTCCCACGTATGCAAATTTCTAAAAACATTAGCAAGACAAAATAAAAGTTACTTAATAAAACTTTGAAATTGTATTATTGAATATTATATTTTACTTGGAAAATAAAAGGCGAATTCCGAAAATCTCATGAAACATATAAGGGTAGTTAGGATTAATACCCGTTAAGTTTGTTATCCTTTGACAACTTATCCTTTAAATTTTTAATTTCGACAATTTGTTCTATGAACTTGTTAATTGTTGTAATTTATCCCTTTTAGTTGATTTTACGTTAAGGTTTTATTTGGGATTCCAGTATAATTCCAACTAAACTGTATTTTTTCATTTCAAGTTTTTTGTCTTTTTATGAAAAATCAACAAAAATTATAACTAGTTTTTAAAAAGTCAACTAAATCCAACTTAAAATTTTTGTCTCGAACCAGCGAACAGAACACAAGCTAAATTGAAAATTTGAAATTGGAAGGCTTGCACTAGGATTTATATTAGATTTGCAAATTTTTGGTCGGAAATGAGGTTTTCGGTATTCACATGAAATGTACGTGAGCTTTTCATGACTAATTTAACAGAAAATTATTTCAATAAAGGGTACATAGTAACAATTTAGCAAGTTCAAGGGAGAAAATTGTCAAAATTAAGTTTTAGGGTAAACTGTCAAAAGGTGATAAATTTAGGAACATCGGTGTTAAATTCTTTAAAAATAAAAGATATAATCTTAATTTTAGCATATATAAAAGAGCCAATAATGCTCTCTCATTCTTTGGCCATGTGTCAACGTATTGTTTTTTTACTTCTCTTTTATGCTCTTATCCTTTTTCTTCTTGTATCTTTTTCTTTTTCTTCTCTCATTTATTTTCTTTTTTTTTTTAATGGAAATTTCATTACTCTCACTAAGAAGATAAAAAAAAAACATCGAACATAACAAATTCCATATTACATGAGACAAAACCCTTAAATAAGAACGGATCTACAGTGAAATCTGAAGACACTCAAAGGAAAAGACGTATGCTTGAGGCCCGATATCAAGTATATACCTCGGAACATTGAAATCGAGCACATGTAAGACTCTTTTTGACAAAACCCCGACAGTCGATGAAATTTCCCGATCAATCGAGGGCCAAGACTCAGTAGCACAAGGGCCACTACTAACTCTGCATAGAAGTAACTCTAGTATGACCAAAACACTGTCAAGACTCAAATCTGACGGATGAACAACCAACGCGGAAGGTGGAGAAACTACCTCAATTATTAGAAAAAACAAACAAGAATAAAACATCAAAAGAAAGACGACGAAGGCATCGTCATTATTACACATAAATCTACAAACCGTAAAACAAAAATACCAATCATATAGAAAGAGTTATTGCCGATAAAACGAACCACATTAGAAGAAACTGGGTTGCCGAAGCCGAGCTGCTGCAAGATGTTCCCAGTATGTGACGACCACATACCACCACCAACTATCTCATTCCTACCTTGCTTCTTCTCACAACGTCCATCCTCCTGCCACGGGCTCGCATCTGCCAAGACTCTCACCATATGATTCCCACCTTCATCTTTAGGGCCAGGAAACCAAAGACATGCCAAAGGCCACCACCAGAATCCGGCCCTAAGGAAGAGAAACGATTAAGAAACCCTAGTACTCACGCGTTAGAGGGAAAGAGAAGAGAGAGAGAAAGAGGAAAGTTTCCACCATTTATTTTCTTTTATACTTTTATTTATTTCTTTTATCTTTTTCATCTTTCATTACATATCTAAACATATATGAAAGATATATATATATATATATATATATATATCAACCCATTGTTTTTCTTTTCATTTCTCTTTTATGCTTTTATCATTTTTTCTTCTTTTATCTCTCTTTTTTTAAATTTCTTTTATATTTTTTGTTTCCCATTATATATATATACACATATGCATAATCCTCTATATATCTATTCAGTAACAAATTTATGTCTATCATCAATAATAAAATTGGGAATATAATTTTTTAGAGTTTTTTCTTTAAAATTTTATAAGGATGTTTCGATATCATTTTTTAATCTGGTTAAAAATACATTTCTTTTTCTTTTTCTTCTTATGTCGTTATGTGTTTTTTTTTTTAAATTATTTCCTTCTTAATTTGTGGAGTTTTTTTTTTTTGAGTTTCTTTATGATTTTTAATTTGATTAAAAAATGTTTTGTCTAGATTTTTTTGGAGTTTCGGGTTTTTTTTTTCATTTCGTATGGAGTTTCAATTTTTTATTTCTTTCTATTGTTTTGTCATTCTGTACTTTTTTTTCCTTTTTTTTTTTTTAAATTTTATCATTTAATTCTTATATTTTTATTAATTTGGTTAAAAAGGATTTTGTCTAAATTTTTCTGAAATTTTGTTAAGAAGTTTCAGCTTTTTGTTTTTTAAATTTCGTATGGAGTTTCGGTTTTTTCTTTTTTCTCTCTTTTTTTTTTCCTATTTTGTAGTTCTATGCTTTTTATTTTCTTTTCCTATATATAGATATATATGTGTATATATATATATATATATATATTAATTCTTACCAATATATTATCCAAACTAGTAATATTTAAAAAGGGAAATCATACTAAATGACATATTTCTTATATTCATTGTTAATATATAGCAGGTATGACTTTTTATTGAAAAAAATAATAGGTTTGACTTTTTTTAAATCATAGAATTCCTTTTTTGTCCCCAAACCATGGCTGTCTGAAGCTGCCGGAGATCTCCAATGGCGCTTCGGTGGGCTCGTGATGCAAGTGGCGTGGCACAGATCAATGCCACGATCGTCGTTCTTGTTCGGCCAGTGGCGGACCTTAGATCTCAAGTCGATGACAGGATGAGATCGCAAACAAAACTCCAATCGTGATGGAGAAACAAAGGTCGCAATCTCCCGCCGGCGATTGGACATTTCGCGAGATCGCGATATGCAGAATTTGCACGTTTTCCAGATCTGTGATGATATTGCGGCGGCGGTGGCTACAAAGCTTTGCGAACAATCTCGTCGACAAGATGACGTTTCGCGAGCTCAATTGTGATGTTCAAACAACGTGCTCGGATCTCTGGCGATGGAGCTACGGCGGATGCTCTCGGAAGCTTGAGACGCGTTCTGCGGTGATATGGCAATGGCGACGGCGGCGATGGTTATTGGGGATTTTAGGTTTGATTGAAATAGGGCTTAATTTGGGATAATTTTGAGGTATATTTTGTAATTTATGAAATTTAATGAAGTTTAGAGTTAGGGTTTCATTGAATTATGGCTTAATTTGGGATAAATTAGGGGTACACTTTGTAATTTATGAAATTTAATGAAAATTAACATATTTTTTTGCAATTATTAATATTTATTTAGTAAATCTTTTTTTTAAAGAATACTTAGTAAGGATTTTGATTTATTATTTACATAAAAAGTATAAAATACAAGACAATTAAAGGATTTATCTGCAAATATCATTATTTCTTAGTAAATATATAGATTTACTATTATTTATTTAGTAAATCTTTTTTTTTAAGAATACTTAGTAAATATTTAGATTTACTATTTACATAAAAAGTATAAAATACAAGATAAGTAAATGATGTACGTGTAAATACCAATATTTCTTAATAAATATATAGATTTGCTATTATTTGTTAATATTTGATTTATTGATTTTATCTATTCTATAAATCCATCTTATTTTATACATTATATCTATTTTATTACCTGTAAATATTTGGATTTACTGAGTTAGATTTATTAAGTAAATATTATATTTATTAATTCTAAAACAGGTAAATATCGCTATTTATTGGTAAATACCCAGATTTACAATACATATTAACTAGTTAAATTCAAGTAAATAATGAGATTTATATAACTTCATACTGATTTTAATCTTTGTAAATATGGAACTTGATAAAGATAACAATTATGATAGATATAAGATTTACAGGTAAATAATGAATTAATTGATTATTTGCCATTAAATATTATTATTTACTCATAAATTTGATTATTTGCTGAGAATTAATAAATATGTAAATATTTTATTTTTTGACAAACATTATATTTATTTATAATAATTCTATGATTTATTAGTAAATAATACTACTAACAAAAAATTTAATTTACTGATAAATAAATCATGTAAAGGCCTATATTTACATATAAATATCATTATTTATTGTTTTTTATTTAAAGAGTAAATATCATATTTATCAAGTTAATATTAGATTTATTAATAAATAAATCATGTAAATATCATTATTTATTATTTTCTATCTAACAAGTAAATATCAGATATATCAAGTAAATATGAAATTTTTTGATGATTAAGTCAGGTAAAGATTATTTTTTACAGGTAAATATCCTTATTTAATGTTTTTTAATTAATATAATAATATTACATTTATTACCAATCAATGTTAATAATTAAAAATTGTTATAGTTATTTTTAGTATTTATATTTTCTTCTATAAAATTTTGAATATTGCAAAAAGCCCCAATTTATCTCCAAATTCAGCCCCAAATCTAACCCTAACCCTTACCCCTAAACATGCTAGCCACCACTGGTATTGGCCATGGAGCCGCCAGAGGATACGATCGTAGAGACGGAGAATACAAAACCGCGGGATCGCTGGAGATTTCGCGCCACCGACGACAAGATCTTGTCGGATTTCATTGCGATTCCGACCTCGCGGTCGCGATTCGAATTTGACAAAGAAATCCACTTGCGGCAATGAGAAAATTCGCGACAAAGAATCACGATTTTCACCGTGATTTATTGATTCTCGCCTCGCTAAAAGACTCACGATTTCTGCCGTTGGGATCTGTGAATCTTGCCGTTGTTCATGGTTGCGATGGAGGTGGCGACGGTTTCGGCCGTGAATCTCATCAGCTATTGTGGTCGCGACGGTGCCGGTCGCGAATCTCGTCATCAGAGGCAGGGACGGGAGCTGACAGTTCTGGGAGGGGGGGATAGAGAAGGTAGAGAGAGAATGAGGGGTTAGGGGTATTTTTGGGTTTTTCTTCTTGTCATTTATCTTAATTATGTTATTTATCAATAATAATTTCATATATGCTATTCTTTTAAAACCATGTATTTCATTATGCTATTTTGACTATTCTCCCTATTAAAAATCACGGATCCCGCCATTCACCAAAAGCGGTGAAAGTTTAGGCGCGTATATAATTTGGCGGGCTTAAAAATTTGAAGAGAGAGAGAGAGAGAGAGAGAGAGAGAGAGAGCTTCTCGAGAAAGCTATTTACTCTATAAATGTACATAATACTAGAATAGTACAATACTCTCTCTCTCTCTCTCTCTCTCTCTCTCTCTCTCGATCAGAGAACAGGACAGAAAACGAAAATGGTGGATGTGGGAGATCCGAACTACCTGGAGAAAATGGGCAGGGAACTGAAATGCCCCATTTGGTACCTCTCTCTCTCTCTCTGTTGTTTTATTTCTTGTTCGTCCTGCGATAAAGTTGGAGATCTGGCTCAGAAATTATCTTCTAGGTTTATGATTTTTGTTTTCTCGGCAGCCAAACAGACCTTGTTGTTTTTTTTTTTTTTTTTTTCCGTGTTAGCAATATTTCTCGTTCTATTTCACAATTTCTAAATAGGTTTCTGAAAATCTTCGTAAAATTCGTTTTGAACTTTTGGCAGCTTGAGCCTACTGAACTCCGCAGTTTCGCTTAATTGCAATCATGTTTTCTGCAAGTAAGGCTGTTTCCTCCATAACTGATTTCATGGATTTCTTCTTTTGCTTCGAGTTGTAGAGAGAATACTGACATTAGCAATGTTTTTATTTATTTATTTTATTTTATTTTATACAATTTGTTTTTTCAGTTCTTGTATTGTGAAATCGATGAAATCGGGTTCCAATTGTCCGGTCTGTAAAGTTCCATACCGTCGTAGAGGTATGCTTTTACACTGAGACATAAGTTCTTAATTAGCATCCCATGGATATATTTGTTATGGATTTTCATCTATACTGGTTTTTAAACTGTAGAAAAAAAATTCTTTAGCAGAAAAAAGAAAGAGACATAAGTTCTTAATCAGCATTCCATGGATTATTTTTTGGGTTAAGTTGTTGCAGCAGAATACATGGAGAGTATTTAACAAATGCAACAAGATATTGCATTCAAAATTATATATATTCTCTTGTGATTAGTACTACAATTAATTGTAATACTAATGCCCTTACCCAACAAAGAGCTCACGAATTTCATCCGCATAAGGCTTCCTGCATTTTTGTATATTACTTCACAATTTGGAAATGGAATGAAAAAGTTTCATGCGCAACAACATATTGAGGGCAATTACAGCTCAAAATTCATACTTTTCAACGTCTAGGCTGTTCCAAATTGGCATATTGGATCTGACAGGGATTTTAGAGTTGCTTTAGAACTGGTTGACTTTGTTTTCTAATATTTTCTGTAGAGGTTCGTCCTGCTCCGCACATGGATAACTTGGTTAGCATCTACAAGAGTATGGAGATTTCTTCAGGAATGAATATATTTATTACTCAGAATGCACCCTCTACTAAGTTATCAGGTATTTAGTTATACATGGATTTGGTATGCCAGGATATGAAAAAACACATGAAGGACATTGGTTATTAAGGGTAACCGCATAAATTAGTATGCCTTGAACTAGTATCTCAGTGCTGAAAAGCTTATTAATTCAATTTTCATAAAATTTCCATAACCACAAGAACCATTTCTTCTCTACCATAGTACAACCATAACTTTATTGAGAAATATGAAGTCTAAATTCCATGCTCTAAGTTGTTCTAATTTGTTTTCTTCATTGTAAGAATTTTTAAAATGCTGTTCTCTGTCATTCATTGCAAAATGGCAGTCTAAGATTGAAAGATGTTGATTTTTAGTAGGTATTTTTGACGTATTAGTAATGACATCGGCTTACGTACAAGGATACAAGTCGAACATGCATACACATTTCTGTCATCTATAACCTGGTGATGCTCTTTTGTGTTGGTTGGACGTGAAGTTTCTTAAATATATGTCCATCTATATCCATTTTATTGTTTTTAGTTTTAAAATGCAGAAACCATAGCTGGTTCTTTTGATTTTTCCTTTGCCTCGGGTAATATCATTTCCTGATATTAACAGATGTGAAAGAGCAAGTGGAAGATTGCAATATTCATGACAGGGGGGATTCTGGTCAAATTTTCGTTGAGAAACAGGATTCCTTCAAAGAGCAAGGGACAAGAGAAAAAAGTAACTCCAATATGAGAAGTTCCTTTTCTTTCCATGAAAAACCTTCATTTCCAGGAAAGAAAAGGGTTCAGGTTCCACAGTCACAGTCTGAAGGTGACTTGGGTGCAACTGTTGATAAATTATCCAAAAAGCATTCAAAAACTCCAAAGAAGCAGCCAGTTACAGATGAGAAGGGAGGACCAAATCTTTCGCCTTTCTTTTGGTTGAGAGATGAAGAAAACGTGGAAAATTTAAGCCAGGAGACTAGTACGAATCCGTTCATTGATATGCCACTTCCAGATGCTCCTACTTTCAGTGATATCATGGATTCGGATGATGAAAATTCAACTAGATTGACCCCAGAAGTGAGTACATATTACTTTGTTACTGTCATCAAATGATAAATGTCGTTGTTTATGTGACTTGGATGGTAATCGTTTTACTAATTATTGTACAATGAAAAGTCATCCCCTTGATTTAAATTTTATTACTGAAATTTGCTTACAGTTTTTTCTAATCTGGATTGTGAGGAAACGAAAAGAATAATGTGAAGAAAGAAATTTTATTTCTACATTTTAAACGCTGCCATGAACTGTGTCTTCTCATTTTGCTAAACGCATGTAGGGAAAAGAGCTTGGTAAGTCCTCCAATGGTGCTGATATGTTTGATAGTGAAATGTTTGAATGGACTCAAAGACCTTGCTCTCCTGAGCTCTGTTCAGGTTCCCTTAAGACTCAGGTATAAATTACAGCACTTTTTACCTACTATTGAAAATCTGTTTTAGCGTACATTGTTGTAAGTCATCAGTGTTCCTAAATCTGATCAAAATGCAGGTTGCTGATACCAATGAATTTGACGTAGCTCAAGAGGACCTGAAAGAAATCTCACAGGGCAAGAAAGTAGGCAAAGCAGTGGATCAAACGGGTGTTAAGACTTTAAAGAAGAGGGGCCGGAAGGCAAAAGAGAAGATTGGAATTACATGTTCTTTGAAAAGTGCTAATCTGGTTCTTGGAACCAATGTGGACTCAAACGAGAAATCTCAAGGTGTGTTTAAGACGCACAAAAGGAGTAAGAAAGTTCACGCTCCCTGTGGTGGAGCTGAATCTTCAGATGATGGTATTATAGACATGATAACTGAGTTGCCTGCTCCCTTAGGAAAAAAGAAAAGATGCAATAATGATTTCACCTCAAAGGATGGAAAAAGCCATAATGAGATCCATGTCCAGAACCAGACACCGCAACCAGTGAGCTCAAAAAAACAAAGGTCAGATTCTATGCAAAAGGATTCTGAAGAAGTATCTAAAAGGGAAAACCAAACAAAAAAGGATGCCATAGCTCAGTTATCCGCTTTGTTAGTTCCTCTGGTTAATAAAGAGAATGTCTCCGATTCTATGGAAAACCGCAGCACACGTTCCAGAAAATCTAAGTCAAGTAATGGTGGATTGAGAAGTCAGGGAAAATCCAAAAGTCCTTGCAGTGCCGACTCAAAGGATGAAATACCTGATGACATCCAAGCTGGTTCTGTCAACAATATTCATGTGAAGGAAGCTCAAACCATGGGAAATATTCAAAGAAATCTGGGTGTTGGAAGTTTAGCTGATCCATCAACAGTGAAAAAATCACCCTCCCTGGCTAACGATATGGTACTGCAGAGATGTGAGAACACCTCCAGTAAAATCCAATGTGCTTTTTGTCTTTCATCAGAAGACACTGAGGTAATAATTCCCTTGATCATGTTTTCTTTGTCATCTGATATCCACTCCTTTATGTGTATATCAAATATAAATAAAGCTGCACTCATTGTTTTCTAAACCAAACCTAAATTACAGGCTTCAGGAGAGATGATTCATTATCACAAGGGCAAACCCGTTGCCGCAGATTACAGTGGAGAGTCCAAGATTATACATTCACACAAGAATTGCACTGAATGGTAAAAATACCTTTGCATGAGCTAAAATATATTTTCTTATCATATTGCTGTGTTTGACATGCGTTCTATATTTGACATGCGTGTATGATAATTTCTCTTTCACTGAATTTTTGTTGTTACTACCAAATTAGTCTGCCAGCAGTTTTGAGTGTTCAGGATGGGATATGATAGTACAAACATGCAAGTGTCTTATTTGACGGTGAAGATTCCTACAAGTAACATAGATTTATACTAATGGGGTCTTGCAATTTATAGGTTTGGCAAACTAAGCTAATCTTTGATATCAGTTGTTTGTAACTTTCTTTTGGCTAATCAAGTGTGGAAAATTTTTGAAGGGCACCCAATGTTTACTTTGAAGAAGATATTGCCATGAATCTTGAAGCTGAATTAACTAGAAGTCGAAGAATTAAGTGTAGTTGCTGTGGACTGAAAGGTGCTGCCCTTGGGTGTTTTCATAAGAGTTGCCGCAAGAGTTTTCACGTCCCTTGTGCTAAGTTGATGCCTCAATGTAGATGGGATACGGTACGTGTTAGAATTAGAAAGATTATCTATCCAAACTTCTGTTGATTGTTTTACCCTTTTCATGAGATACACATTATTCTAATTTTGGTGGTCGTGCTTCAGGATAACTTTGTCATGTTGTGTCCTCTTCATTCCTCTTCTAAGCTTCCCAGTGAATGTTCTGAATCTCGGGCAAGGAAGAGAAAATGCAACTCTGAAAAGTAAATCTCTCCCATCAAAAGTTCTATCAACTTAGCAGACTCGAACATCCCTCCTGAAATATTGTATATCGTTTTTCTTCTATTCTAGGCCATCATTTGTTCAAGAAATTAAAGTTGCTGTTAGGAATGATCCCGGTACTGCTCCTTGTTGGTGTTCTAGTGGATCCTCTAAGAAATTAGTTATTTGTTGTTCGGCTCTCACGAATTCAGAGAGGGTAAATAAGCTGCTTCTAATTTCAGTTGTTCCATCCCATGGATGTGGAAAACTGTGAAAAGCTTATCTAATTGTGTTTTTTTTTTTTTTTTGGGTTGTAACTGCAGAAAATAGTTTTTGAATTTGAGAAAATTTCCGGAGTTACAGTATCCAAAAACTGGGATTCGAACGTCACTCACGTTATTGCATCAACAGATGAAAGTGGAGCATGCAGAAGAACACTCAAAGTTTTAATGGGCATCTTGGATGGGAAGTGGATACTAAGCGTGAAATGTAAGTGCTGAATTTTCTTATTGCAAAGCATTTTGATTATTATAGAAAGAAGATAAGAGCCTGATAGAGTCGCCTTTAATCTCTCTCTCTCTCTTAAATAGGGATCCAGGCGTGCATGGATGCAATGAAATTAGTTGACGAGGAGAGTTTTGAAATTCCTGTTGACACTCACAGAATCAGGGATGGCCCTCGACTTGGTAGACTCCGGGTCCAGAACAAGGTTTGGTCCGTGCTGCCTTCTAATAAATTAGTGAAACCAGAGAGCATTTTTTGTGTCCTAAAGGCTATTTTGTGTTGCTTGCCATTCTCTGCCTATTTTGGCCTATGAGGCTTTCAAAGCTTTCTAAAAGTCAGCATTTGCATTATTCTATTTCCGACATAACTTTTAATTTGCATAAGTTTGACTTTGTCGATATTATTGGATGAGGATCTTTCTTTTATAAGATGAAGAGAACGTGAATTTGCATGAACACTTTCCTGTTGCTTGTTTGTAAACATTATATTCGTATGCTTTACCAATGATCTCTTTCGAATGCAGCAACCGAAGCTATTTGACGGGTTTAAGTTCTATCTTATGGGGGAATTTTTACCTTCATACAAAGGCTATCTACAAGACCTCATTACGGCTGCTGGAGGGACTATTCTGCATAGAAAACCTGTTGCAGCCTACGAGAAAGAGTTGCCATCGGGCTCTTCCACTTGTGAAACCTTCGTTATTTACAGCCTTGAGTTACCTGATCAATCTGACCCCACCAAGAGGAATGAGATATTCAACCATAGGCGGTCTGATGCCGAGGCACTAGCAAGATCATCCGGTGCTAAAGTAGTAAGCAATTTATGGGTTTTGAACTCCATTGCTGCCTGTAACTTACAAAGTCTTACTGAATAAATATGAATGTCATGTCTACATAAACTTTGTACATCTTTTAAATCAGATTTTGAAACTATTTCTCATAGAGGTGTGTAGACATGGATAACCTTGGTTGCTAATTAAAATATGGTATTTTGAAGATGAGCCCTTTCCGTTTTGCTTAAATATTTAATTCATTACCTAATAGCAACTATATAGTTTTAGAGTACTGTTAGGGATATCAATTTTAATATCTATTTTTGAGTATCAATTTATGTGATCGTGAGTTGTTATATTTTTACTGGTAGATACGCTCTTTCAATTTTAAAAACTTACTAGTATAACTAACAATTAACATGTCATGTAAGTTGGTATTTAAAAATTGATATTAGAGTTGATATCTTTAGAATTTTATTTTTATTTTTTTTTTATGACATATAAGAATAAATCCAACCCAAAACAGAACAGCAACAACTAGAAAACGGTAAAACTACGTAAGCCAAACTCAAGTCATTTAGAAGCAAGAATCTTTCTGTGCTTAAAAAAAGAAAAAAAATACAAATAAAATAGTGATAAGCTAAGGAACATGTGTAAATAAAAAACTAAGTTTATATTTGGTTCGTTGGTTGGAGATGAAATTTTTAAATTGGAGTTGGTTGATTTTTGAATAATTAGTTATAAATTTTGTTAATTTTTCAGAAAAAGACAAAAATTAAGATAAAAAAAATACAGTTTAGTTGGAATTAAATTTAAATGTCAAATAAAGCCCAAGTTTACATATATGTATATAAAAGATAGTGTAGATAAAAAGCGACATCACTTTATACTCTGTTTATTTAAGCAACTTAAGCTTTGATAATAATACCGCGATAATCGCTTACACACACACACATATATATTCATGTATATATATATATATATATATATATATATTATATACGATGGTTGCCAAAAGTTGTCCACTCACCAACGTGATGAAGGTAGCTTGTGTCGGCCAAAAGGTATGATTTTGTCCTAAATTTGAATTTTCCTTTTAGTAATATCAAGTTGATTTGATGATATTAGGCGTGCAAAACATTGCATTTTTATTTAATAGGATGAAATCTGAAGCTTCATTTGGCATTTAAATTTAACTCAAATTAAACTGTATTTTTTCATCTCAATTTTTCTTTTTTTTATTTATGAAAAGTCAATAAAATTTATAATTAATTTTTAAAAAATTAACTAATTTCAACTTAAAATTTTCATTTTTAATCAACGAACCAAACACAAGTTGAAATGCATATATTTTATTCCAATTGACTGATTGATGGCAAAGGAGCCACAAAAGATTTGTGATATGTGAACCGCGAGAAAGATGAAGCCTTCCCATGAGTATAGTGCATCCCAAGTTACCTTAATTAATGAAACACAACTATGAACCGTAAAATCTTCGTTAAGTTCCGTTAAAGTGTAGATAAGATTTTTCTTAATACGATATAATTTTGATGTTGTGATCTAATGATCTGGAGCGGTTTTTTTAACATCATGTTAGAGAATGCTCTTAAAAGAACCGAAAAGGAGAAGAAACTTTTGGAATTGTACAGGCATAGTGTGGGGCCAGGGTTGTTTATCTGTAGACATGTACAAGTCAAATTGCTCATGAACAACCAACGTGAAAGTTTCATAATTCCACTTCCACTTTTTTTTTTTTTTTTCTTCTTCTTCTTCTTCTTGATACAACATCACAAAATGTTTCTCCAAATATTCAAGAACAAACAAAATGTGAGTACTCTGTAGCTACACAAAAAAGTGACCGAAAAATGCCCTGGTATCTGGGATAACAGAAGCCTTAACTGACTTTGATCTCACTTTTTGCTCTTGGGAGACTCACTTTTCCTCTGCCTATGCTTGGAAATCTTCATGTTCAAGGACTGAAACAAATGCGACAGAGCGGAAATCTCGTCATCGATATCGATATCGATATCGACATTATCCGCCGCCTTCTCAAAATTGTGTATTCTGCCAAGGCCAGTTTGAACTTCCACTTGAATTTCCTCCAACATGGCGTTGACCTTCGCTTTCTCCTCTTGTGAATCCTTGAGCTTTCTCTTCAAAGACCGATACCCGTCGAGGGATTTCAGGAGTTGGTCCGAAAGAGCCTGGTTTCTCTCTTGGAGAGCTGAGTTTCCAATGCATGTCTCTTGCTCTTTCTTCTCCTTGTGCTCGGCAGCGCAGGCCTTGACCTTCCCCAACAGCATGTCGTTTTGCGCCCTTAGATCGCTTATGAGCTCCTCCATTCCGCTCAATTCATGAACTTTCCTCGAGAGCTCCGCCGCCATAATCTCCTTCTCTTTCCCCAAGCTGGTGCACATTATCTCTAGGCTCTTTCTTGCTGCTAAGCTTGCGCTGAGCTGCCTTCTCAGCTTCTCTTTCTCATCGGTTATTGGCTCGTGAGCCTTTTTGTCTCTCGGAGGATTTGTTTTTAGATCTGTATTGCATCTCCGGAGCTCCGCTTTTCTGCTCACATGTGTTTGAGATTTCTGAATCCGTGTCTTGACATCTTCAATTATGCTTATCATTCCGGCCACTCTCTGCGCCTTCCTTTCATCGCCGCCGTCTCTCGTGCTCGCCTCGTTGTGGTCTTGGATTAGTTTCAACAACAACTTTACGTTTGTAGAAATTCCTATTCAAAAGAAAACTAGTATTACCACAAAAACAATGATGATTTACCTCAAATTCGTCGAGAAACAAAAACAGATTATTTTGCTTGTTGTAGGAGTGACGTAACCATTCCGTTCCTTTCCGCTCAGACAAACGTGCCCTCCGTATTAAATAAACCGATCAAAATAAATGAAAAAAATGGACTGTTTATCAGATTACCTTCAAGACCATGATCTTCTGGTCGTTGTCCTTGATTCATATCAGGAGGCAATAATTCAGGAGATGAAAATGCTCTGACCCCACTCATGCTTTCCATGAAAACGGATATTCAAGAGAAGGAAAAAAAGAAAAAAGAAAAAAGAAAAAAGGAGAAGCAAAGGAATGATCTAGAATAGCCCTTGATCCAAGAGATATCTAACAATGGTGGATCAACAAAACAGAGAAAAGGGTAATCTATGTTTTATTCAGAAAGTACTATAATTTTTTTTTTAATTTTTTCTCAGAGCCTACAAGTGAGTTAGAGATTCAAAAAACAGAGAGAGGAAAGAGAGAGTGGATGTGGATTCTCTCTCTTTCTTTCTTCTCTCTAAAGACTAAAATATTGAGAGTTTTTTTTATTTTTTATTTTTTGCTGTATGTGTAATGGAATGGGTTGTTTTTGCTTGGCCACTCGTTCTTTCTTGATTCGTTTGGTTGGTTGGTTGGTTCGTGGTTGTAATCAGGCGCAATTAGTGGTCATGGTTTGACTTTTTTTATGGCTATCTTCTGCTTTGACTTTCATTCAAAGAAATGACTATATATATATAAATACATAGATATATTCTTATACCTAACATTTTTTAGAAAACAACATTTATAACTTTTTTAAGGTTATTATAATATTTAATTAATTTTATTTAATATTTTTTATTGATACTTGTTATTTGTATTAATAATTTATAAATTATATATAAATCAACTTAAAAATATAAAATTATAACTTCTGGACCTATCTAATTGCAGAACTTGAGACATTTACTAATTATATGTTTAAATAATTGCCAAGTAGTGACTGTTTTGATAACTGTTTAGAGACTTTTTAGATTGTGTTTTTTTAAAAGAAAGTTTTTTTTTTAAATAGTATCTTATTTTATAAAAATTTGAATGCAAATTTATTTTTTTAAAATATGATCTAAACGGACAAAAAAAAAAAAAAAAAGTGGATCTATAACTTGCAAGCTTAGGCTAGGCCAAGATACGTAAAATAACCTGGGAAAAAAATGGAAGTTTCGAATCAAGATGAAAATTATCGCGTTGTAACTTGGAAGTGTATTTTAAAGATGTTTGGCTCAATTTATTTACCCACCTATCCAATGGGAGATATTTTCTACGCAGGAAAATGTCGGTTTTAGGGGTGTGTATTAAAAACGCCTTGCATTCAAGGAGAACTAAGGGAAAAAAAACAAAAAAAAGGACCAACATAAGTTTAGTGACATAATCATTCACCAACGTAATAATAGTGACAAACTATCTTTCTTTCTTAAATCTACGAAATGTGTAATTATGGAAAATGTTATCTTCATAAAAAGAAAGTAATAGTAGAAAGTATTGATATTTGACATTTATTGATTGTAAGTTTCACATCTGATTTCATTAGAGGATGAATGATCTGAAATCCCACCTCCAAGAAAAATAAAAACTATAAAAAGAAAGATGAAGTTTGTTTGATTGTTTGTTTGTTTGTTTTTTTTAAGGAAACCCATAAAAAGTTTTAAGCTAAAATAAATGTTATGAACTTAAAAAAAAAAAAAAAAGAGCGGAACCATGTGTCCCCACAAATTTGTTTAAAAAACATTTAATCCTTAAATCTTTTTAAATTTTTTAGTTGTCTTAAGAAAAAATTATTATTGTGCCTCCTCGATAGTTAAAACATATTTATATTCATTTTCACTAAAAAAAGTTATTACTATTTTTTTTAATAGTGCTTTGATGAACTTTTTAACTATATAGTGGTGATTTAGAGAAATACCACTTTTTAAAAATTTAGATTTTAAATAGGGTGTGGTGGAGCTCCTATGTGGAGCACTATCCATAGTTATCATTTTATAGACCACCATGATGAAATCAAACGTTCAAAGATGTAGAAGAACATACAACCTCCAATGCATACTACTACACCAAATAAAAGTTTATAAAACTGAAATGCCTAAAATACCCCAAACTGCCATTTCTCTTCCAGCCATCCAAGCTTCTTGCACCAGAAAATATGGCGACATCTGTGGAGCAAAAAGAAAAAATGACAACCTCTATGAAGCAAATCCGATCATCCTCGCCGACCTAGACGTTGCAAGGACTCCCACGAATGCTAGAAACCAACAAAACTCCAGATCCGTGGGACTCCAAACCCATCACAAGATCTCCAAATAGTTATGTCTCTTGTCGGCTACCGGCCCACCTCCCATCGGTTGCTAGCCTTCCTTAACTCGTGCCATGGCTACCAGCCCCCCAATCTCGGAGTCGCCGGCCATTGCTCAACTCGTGCCATTGCCGGCTATTGCTCAACGAAGTCGGAGAAGAAGCCTCGCTGGCCATCGTTCGATGGCTACCGTGCGTTGAATGATGGCCGGCGGAAGGAGGTTTTCTGGCCGGAGGGAGTTGTAACAGTGGCCGGTGGGTTTGTGTATTGAGGAACATCTGTGGAAAAAAAAGAAAAGAAAAGAAAAGAAAGATTTAAAAAAGTAAATTTAAAATTGAAAAAGAAAGAAAAAGGTTGTATGATTATTAAAGCATATAAACATTGGTATGCCTTACTTCATTACCATCCATTTCTCCATACCATCATTTGACACCGTTGGATCGAGTTCTATCTGTAATTACTCTTAATGAGTCTGTATTACAGATTCTCTCTTTTGAATAAATAACTTTAGTAGAAAATTTAAACCTATCAAAATTATTAAAAAAAAATTACTAGACTTCAAAAGTACGCATACAGTCTCATTAGCACTTCACCTCAATCCCTAGTTGCGCCACTATCAGCCCGATCAACCCCTCACACGACACCGTGGTTACCTGTTAACATAGTAGACTACGGTTTTATGTGTGTGTATATATTTGTGTGTGTGTGTGTGTGTGTGTATATATATTCTAATTAGAACCCATCGATAACATGGTGACAACCGGATACTAATTATGACGGAGCTACTTTTTAGTATCACGGCATGTTACAGTCGGTAACACAATAGACTACTGTTGAGTACTTTGGTTTTATCATTTTAACGCTGATTATGGTTCTTCTAAGTATTGTAGTTATAAGGACCTGTTTGGTTCGTATTTAAGAAAGGGAATGTAGGAAAGATTTATGAAAATAGGTTTTGATTAACGGGTACACAGTCATTTTGTTCAAGGGAAAATAACTGATTTGGATATTTTTGATGTAAATCCGAGTCTAGAATCGATATAACGATTAGTGAATAAATAATATGTGAAAAAAAATAAATGAGAGACATCAATTTTATAGACATTCATTATTAACGTAAGAGTTAGTCCTCTGTGGTGTGTTGGGGGTTTTCACTAGTAGAGAAAATACAAATATAAATAACTTTGTAAAACTTAAAATGAATAACAATAGGAGAAAGGTATATTTGAGGTTTTTAGGGAGAAAATGGTAGAGTATGGGTGTGATTATGTCTTGTTATGTGCCCTTCATCAATCAAGACCTTCTCTTTTTGTTGTTGTAACCTTCAAATGCTTACACTCCGTTTGGTAAGTTAGTTCAATTTCAACTAAATTGTACTTTTTCATCTCAATTTTTGTCTTTTTATGAAAAGTTAACAAAATTTATAATTAGTTTTTGAAAAGACAACCAAGTCTAACTTAAAAATTTCATCTCCAACTAACTTATCAAATGGATGCTTAGTTTCCTTATTTGGATATCTCAACTCTCTTAAATGCATAATTTTCCTTAATTTTCTGGTTCATGGCTAATTTTCTTATGGCAATCATGTCCTCACTGATTAAGGATAATTGATCCTTATAATTAACTCTTAAATTCCACGGGATTGAAGATCTTTATGGCTAATTTCAGCTATTATGGGGAGTAGTCGGCTGAAACCTATTCTGTTGTGTAGTCAGTGTTGACTGCGAGAAGCTGCATTCACTTTCAATCATTTTGCAACATGAGTCAGATTCTAGCTTATTTGGCTTTATCTTGGCTTTCTCCAGGTCTTGATTCCCTTGCTTTATTGGCTACGGCTAACTTGACGATTGGACAGTTAAGATTGCGGTACGGAATTTTTCCTCAATACCTATAATAGTTAGGGTTTCATCATAATCCCGATGCACAACCATTAAGAGTTTTAGAAAAAGTTGACTTGTGTTTAATTGGATTATTTTTTAATTTAGAAAATATCTTAATTTTAGCATATTTGTTAGTTTTGAGTAACTTAAATGATTTTGTAATTGTAATTTATATTTATATGAAGTTCATTCATAGTGTTTCTTTATAATAAATTCTTCCTCTTTTCCTAATCCATTGATGTAGACACATGACTCAAACGAGCAATATTTAGCTCTTGTTAACCATTATCGACGATTGCCGTCCTTGCACTGTCCCAAACAATTACCATTCCAATGCCAAGGATAGTGAGATGATAGTGTGCCGGTTGGTGAATGTTCGAGCGAAATTTGATTGTAGCTAGGGTTTGTTTGTTGTAGGGTTGAAAAAAGTGTGATTTGAGATATTTTTCAATTCAAATCGTAAATACAATTTGGGAAATTCTAAATCTAACCAACTAAAAAATTTTAGTTCAAATTAAATTTTATTATTATTTGTGCTACACGTCAATTTTAAGTTGATGAAATTCTAAATAGTTATAAAGTTCGAGAGGTATAAATACGATTTTCAATGTTTAGTGGTTAAAGTTACAAAGGCACTAAAGTTTAGGGGGTAGAAGTAAAATTTTTTCAAGTCTTACATGGCTAAAATATGATAAAATGGGTGCTTTTGCCAATGGTTTAAAGTTCAAGAGGTATTCTTGTTAATAGTTCAAAGTTTGAAGGGGTATAAACACCAGTTCTCAATATTTGGGAGGTAAAGTTACAAGAACACTCAAAGTTCAGGCGACAAAAATAAAAATTTGTTCTTATTTTTGAGATTAACATTTTCTGAATATACAGTGGTCGATGTTAATTAAAGAAAGAAGGGTTATTTTCACAAATGACCCTTAAATTATACCCCCAGTATTAAGTTGGTTCTTAACTTTTAATTTGACAAGTTATATTATCTCAAACTTTTTTACTGTTACAAAAATGACTCCTACATCAGTACTCCGTAAAAAACTAAATAGAAATTGAATACGTTCATATTACGTGAGCTTTAATTAAAACTAAAATAATAATAAAAAAATATTTTTGGGAGTGAAACTATATCTCCAAAATAGCTCTATGGTAGATGAAAAATATGACATGTGAGTTAGTACTCAATAAATTAGAATTAGAGTTGATATCCCTAGCACTACTCAATATTTAATTATGACTTTACTTACAAATAAAGCTTAGATGATCAGAACGTGTTCAATTTATATATATATATATTTATATATTTGCATATATTAATAGAATGACCATTGGAGTAACAATAGAAAAGTTTGGAAGTGTGATCTGTGAAATCAAAATTCAGGAACTAACATAGCATAAAATATAATATATAAATTGAGAGCAATTTATGAAAGGAATTTAGAGCTAAATAGATTTTTTTAAAAAAAGTTATTGGTATTTTCATCGTTCATTATAACAACTCAAAATGACATAAAACTCTTCCCAAATTTATTATTAATTATAATTTTCATACTTCTATTATCGACGATATATTTTAATCTCATGTATTCATAAAAAAACAATATCATAAACTTAATAGTACGTTTGGCTCTAGATCCAGACCTAAGTTTTTCATTTCAGTTTTTGTATTTTTCTGAAAAGTAAATAAAAATTATAACTAATTTTAAAAAGTCAACTAATTTCAACTTAAAAATTTAATCTCAAACCATTATACCAAACACAAGCCAATGATTGATATATATCTTTAACAAAAAAATAAAAAAAAAACCCCAACTTCTTCCTTATTTTATCCTTAGGTGTCGTCTCTTACTTTGCTCGTAATTGCAGCATCACATTCCCTTTTATATTACCTTTTATCAACTAAGTAATATTGGTTTAAATTTAAAAAAAAATTGATGTTTTAAGGATGGAATTACCAAAATTATAACACATAATAAGCTTGGAAGTTCTCTCCCTTCGTTGTGATGGGGTTTCTTTATGTATGCCTCGCTATAAAAACAAGAGCTTGGCCGCTGCGCCTTACTGGCCCTTGGATTCCCAGCTCTAGAGATGGAACTTTGCGTTCCACGTTGAAGGCTCTAGAGGTGAGTGTGGTCTTGTGGTCGGAGGGGTTAGATCTTTAGCAAGGTAGAGGAGGGAGGTTACCGGCTTTTCAACCATCTCCCCGGGCACATTGTCTTTTTGATGGCTATGTGATTCTTGAGGTTCAAGTAGGATGACAATTTTCCCTCTTATCCCATCAACATGTGGGAACTCGTATTAAATGAAATGGGAAAAATCCGCTCTAAACGGATTTGAGTTATAAATGAGTTAAAAGTTTAACCTATCATAAGAGAGACAGGTTTAGAAGATTCTGACCTTATCCCCTGCTTACTCGAGTTATATATATATATATATATATATATATATTATATTGAAGACATGTATAAGATATCATATTATATATTTAATTCTAAGAATTAAAACTTTTACATATTGAATATATGAAAAATTGAAAACTATAATAATAACTTAAAGTCTTTTATATAAGTTTATATATATGTTTTACTTTTTACTTATATGACGAAAATAGCTAATTCAATAAACGAATTTTCCGAGTATCCCCAAACCACAATGGGCAAAACCTATTCTATTCCACCAATTTAAATGCATTACGGGACAAGTATGGGGAGTATTTTTATACACAGGGCGGGTTCGTACAAAGACCACTCCTAACCCACTAGTCAAGGTAGAGTTGGGAGTGGGTGACGTTCGTGGGTGGGTGCTCGACATCAGTGGTGATTGTAGTTGTTTTTGCTGGCACAAGACGTATTGGGCCACTGGAAGGACTGCAACTTTGGTTTTTTAGGTGGAATTGGACAGAAGATGTCAATCCGTTCCAAATAGGTCTCTAATATCTTATTTTTAGGTGGAATTCATGTCGTTTAATTTTCAAATACAAAAATAAACACCAGAAATTTGAAATCGAGAGTTTTAAATTCCATTTATTAATTCGGGTAAATTGCTCATTTAGTTCTTAAATTTTCAACTTTGTGTAGTTTTCGTCTCTGATCTTTTTTTATAACTGGAAGGCCCCTAAATTATTAAAATATTATTATAGTAGTCATTTCCGTTAAGTTTGGAGGGAGTCAATTGATAACTTGGTCAAAAGGTAATACTAACTGACGGATTTCGTATAAAAAAATAACATGAAAGACTATTGTAATAATGTTTTTAATAGTTTATGTTCAGTTCAACTACGAAAAGAGAATATGAAATGTCCTTAAATTATTAAAATGTCACTATAATAGTCATTTTCATTAATTATTGGATGAAATCTGTTAATAATTTGATCAAAAAATAATACTAACTACTAGATTCCGTCTAAAAATTTAACAAAAAAGACTATTATAACAATATTATAATAATTTAGTGGTATTTTGATTACGAAAAAAATAATCAAAAATTAAAATTATAAAAGATTAAAAATTTTGAAATTAACCTAATAATTTACCGTATTAATATGAAAGAGAGAGAAGTATGCATATGTGGAAGAAAAATGAGAACGCAGCCATTAGGGTTCGTTTGGTTCATTAATTTGAGTTGAGTTTTTGAAGTTGAAATAATAAATTTTGTTGACTTTTCAGAAAAGACAAAAAACTTTTTGGGAAAAAGATAAAAACTTTTGAAGAAAAAGATAAAATTTGATATATAAAAGTTGAGTTTGAGTTGTCAAACCAAACACACTCTAATTTCTCATCCTACAGACATAAATTAATATTTTTTGCCCATTTCTCAGACATTCTCCAAAAGCAAAATCCTCTTCCGGTTCCCTTCTTGCAGCCGATTGAAACCCTAACTCTTCAAAACAATCGAATTTCAAATTCTCCCAAGTAATCGTCGTTAATGGTGTCTTCTTCCTCGATCGAAGATCCTCAGACGAAGGAGCCGTCCTTGAGCGACGGCGGTTCGACGTCGAAGGAGCTTTCCTTGGGGAGCGGCGGAGATTCTCCGGAGGAACAACTCCGGAACTGGCTGGAACTGCCGATGGAGGTGACGGCGTCGATCTTCTCTCGGCTGGTCGCGACGGAGATCCTGAAGACCATTCAGTTTGTGTGTAAGTCGTGGTTCGACGTCTGCAAGGATCCGCTGGTGTGGCGCAAAATCGATATGTATAACATCGGCGAATCGGGTTTGACTTTCAGCTTGGACAGGATGTGCCGCGACGCCGTCGATCGGAGTTGTGGCAGTCTGGTTGACATTAACATCGAGTACTTCGGAAATGATGCTCTTCTCAAGTATATCACCGATAGGTATTCATTTCTCTTCAAAATTTCAACTTTTTTTTCCCCCACTTTTCCTTCGAATTCTATTTAATATTCGGACTTTAATCGGTGGAAAGTAGTTGATTTTTTTTTTCTTCTATGTTTTAGTTTGGAATTTATACTGTACTCTCTCGATCTCGAATTTTAGTGCTTTTCGCTTTCATCTGCTCCATAACCGTTGACTTTTTGACGTCTTATCTGTAATTTCACAGAAGGTTGAAAATTTTTTTTTGGGGTTTTTGTTTTGTTATTGTGACCATTAATGATTTTGTCTGCATGGTGCTTTTAGTGGAATTTCGTTGGCAAATTTAGATATATTTCAACAATTTGTTGTTCGTTTGCTTAGTCTTTGGGTCGCTCTATGTTTGAAGTGTCTTTGTTTCTGGAGTTAGAAACATTTGGGATGATTGGCAGTCAATCTGCTTGCTGTATATGTCTTTGATTGTTTATAGTGTTACATATATATATTTATATATATGTGAAAGTTATAAGTAGTATATGTTTGCCATAACTTCTAATCTAATAAGGTTTGAATTAAATAATTCCTGAATTTTGCTTGGTCGCCTTGCCACATTTCTGCCCTCAAGATCGATGACAACGTCTATAATGATCACTAATGCAAGTAAATAAAACAAATTATATAGATTGTTCTCGTTCAATATCGATTGGCTTCACCACCTGGTGATGCAAGATAACTTTGTTTATTGGCATTTTAAGTAATAAAAAATCTTTGGATAAGGTGGTTTGTCTTTGGTGGGTAGCTTCAATCATGGGATGAACTTAGTTGTGAATTATTTTCTTTCGGTGAGTCTTGTTTTTGGCATGTTAAGGAACTATTAGTGCCTGAATCATTGGCTGCCCTGCTACTTAGAAAATGTTTTGGCGTGTCAATGGTTCCAAATTGACAACACCTTTTTTAAACAATTTCCCAATTAGACATTAACTTATTTTCTCTTTGAATATTTCTGTGTTTTTGTATATAAATTATAATGGTGAGTCGGTTAGAGAACCTGCCTTAAATTGTAAAGCAGGGGACTGCAGATTTCTTGTCCTGAAATCTTACTGTTTTATTTTATTTAATCTATATTTGGAATCTAATTGGTGAAAAATATAGGAAACCTTTTTTTGGTTGGAAATATTTACTGTTGTCTGCTCTACTAGAATGTTGGAACTTTTTTGTTTTTGTTTTTTGATATGTTCCATAGCCATTGACTGTGTTTGACACATTGACTGTAATTTCACAGAAGATTTGTTTTTGTGTAATAATTTGCGACCCTTCAATTCTGCATGGTTTTTGTTCTTGTATTTAAAAACACATGGGATTATTGGCATGTTAATGTTCCGAATTGACGACAACTTTACTTTAAACGATTCTCCCATTAAATGTATACTTCTCTTCGCTGTGGAAAGTTTTATCATGTATTTATTATATGTGGTAACTTTGGACATAAATTGCAATGATGCACCACTAGAAAAGCCTTTTTTAAATTTTGAAAAAGTGGACTGCGGATTGTGATAAATTTTCTATGCACTTGTTTCTCCTGGTAAGCTTTGAATCCTAATTGTTGAAGCTTCCATCCGTAAATTCTAATGACAAACTTGAACGTGCAAAAGATTGGTTACCTTGTCTATATTATTGCTAACCTTGGTAGTCTTGTTCCTTCTGTAACCCTTTTTTACAGCTGTGATAAAATCAAACACCTTCGGCTTGCTTGTTGCTATAATGTTTCAGACGAGGGATTGACTGAAGCCCTTGCAAAACTTCCATTGTTGGAGGAACTTGATCTTACACTCTGCTCTTTCTCAACAGAACCTCTAGAAGCTGCTGGGCGCTATTGCCCTCATATAAGATCACTGAAGTTGAATTGCGAAGCTTGTCACCATTGGCACATGGATCCTGATGAGGAGTTGGAGTTTAATGAAGAGTCACTTGCTATTGCAAAACACATGCCCAAATTGCGCCATCTGCAGCTTCTTGGAAATCCCATGACTAACATGGGCTTGCAGGCTATTCTTGATGGATGTCTTCATCTTGAATCACTTGACTTGCGCCGGTGTCTCAGTATTGACTTGAAAGGAAAACTGGGGAAAAGGTGTGCTGAACAGATTAAATATTTGCGGCTTCCTCATGAATCAACCGAGGGCTTTGAATTTCACATTGGTCCTGATGATTCCCCTGATGATTGTCATGATTATTCTGATGATGGATCATTTGATGATAACTACGGTTGGTATTCTGGTGTTGCTGATTTCGTCTTTGATCAAGGCGATTCTGATGACTATCCGGACTTCGACAGCGCAGATGGTTCCTTTGACTATGATGATTTTTATGTGCCTGATAACTTCTGATGAATTTGAGACCATTTTGAGTGACGAAATCAAAAATCAAAATGTGAAGAGGTGTGGAATCACTTTGTTGTATAAGCAAATGCATTATAGTAAGGTAAATCCATGGATATCTTTCTTTTTTTTTTTTTTTTTTGGGCACTGTTTTTTTTTATATTTTGGATGGACTTTGTACTCTTTTTATTAAAAAAAGAACTCGGGTGGGAGGTACTGAAACATTCTCCCAAGAAAGTATCCTGTCATTTTCCAAGCTTGCTTTTTTACAAGGCAGGAGATTCGTTTGCTTGTTGTTAATAGGAAGTTTGACTGGTTTAAGCTTGCATTTGGTTTCAACGTCGGAACTCAAAATTTCCATTTAAGTTCGTTTTTTCTAAAAGAAAAATTATAGTTAGTTTTTGAGAAGTTAACCAATCCTAATCTCAAAATTTTATTCCAAACCGGTGTAACAAACGGTCCATAAATCTCTCCTTACTTTTATTTTAAAAGAAACACAAATGGTTCTTGTGTTTTTTTCCTCCCTCTCACTAAAGTAGTCTCTGTAGTCAATTTTGTTTCATGGATAGTCCGTGAACTTTAAAAGTGTTTTATGGTTCCTCTATTAAAATTTTGGATGGAAATTTTTAGTTTAAACTCAAGATTGAAGAATGTGTGTTAAAGATGTATCAAATTTAGTTTCTAATTTAAAAAATTTTCAAAATTAATCACGGTGCTGGTATTATGGAAATAAATGTAAACGTCGTTAGTTTAACCCCTAAAATTGTTTTTTAAACTATTTTTTAGTGTATTTTTTTTTTCTAAAAGAAAAGGAAATTGCATTAAAAATTTGATATGATACAATTACTAAAATCAACGTGAATGATCTTGCAATAAAAGGAGACTTATCCCTCCACTTCAATAGGATGCATGGGTAAATTTTGATGACGTTCAAAGGAAAAGATGTGTAGTAGGTCTTGACTAAGTGAAAACACATAAGTATATCAAAATTCAAGCGTACATAAGGCTTTTTCAACATCACTCTATAATTGATAGAAATTTTGATTGAACGAGTAACAATAGGGCTACCCTTACTCCACATAGAAACAAATCTACCGGACCAAAAGAATGTATGAAATACACCGTAAAGATTTAGATCTACCCTTACTCCACATAGAAACAAATCTACCGGACCAAAAGAATGTATGAAATACACCGTAAAGATTTAGATCTAGGAAGCAACATATAAACCTGAAAAGGGGGACCACCCATAACTAGAGACATGAAACAGGAACAAAAACACAAACCAGAACCCCACGGGATAGGGCCCTTGGGTACCCGCCCCCTAATATGACGAGGATGGGGAAGTGTTAACATGAATTGCATGGATGTAAAATGTACACGACATTATCCATATTATTGAGCCTCTACAAGGGTGGGGAAACATGTCTTTCTTGTGGTTTCCATAAAATGTTTACAATGTCCAAAAATATCTACAATATCGATGAATATTCATAAATTTTTAGGATGTTTTTTAGAAATGTCCAGAAAAAATAAAAAACGCCTAGGAAGATTTTTCTTTTGAGAAAGACATGCAATTGCCACAGAAAATCCAACGATTTCAAAATCATACCACGGAAAATGACAATTCAAATATAAAAGAAAGTGACTGGATGAAATTGACCTTAGTTAGACCACCTCCCATTCAGTTATTTTCTTCACCTCTCACACATACAATCTCTTCGTCACTATGATAATCGAGGCTCAGGAGGCCGCGCTCGGAGTTCGGACACTAGAGATTTTAGAGTTGAGATGTCGTGATTTTACCCTTGTGGCGGCATATCTAACAATGATAGAGGCAATATTCGTTGTGAAGTTCATTAGTCACGGTTGAATCTCGAAGCTCCTTATCCATCTGTAAAATCACAAAGCTCCTCATCCATCTATAAAAATCCCCAAGGGCACCCTTCATGTGCAAAATAGTGAAGCTTAAGCTTTGCAAACAAGGTTAGCTGGACCATATTAAGATTTAAACCTACCTAATGTTTTCTAACATACTAAAAACTCCTTTTTATATAAAAGGCAATTGGAGATTATAAGTACTCTATTTTATTTGGCAGTTTATACCTTATTTGTTGTGAGTATGCACCAATAATATTGGAATATAGTAAATATATAATTAGGACAATTTCTTACCATAAAATGCTAACTAACTCACTTTAATAATGTACTATTTTTGTTACAAAATTAGTTCAGATTAAGTAACATTGTTTGTTTAGTATTTTGTGAAGTTTCAACCCAAAAAGAAATTTAAGCTTTTATTAAAATATCCGTTTTTTTTTCCCCCTTAAAATATCGGGGTACATTGATTTTTCTGTCAACATTATCGGTAAATTAAAGGTCCGTTTGGTGCATGAGTTTGAGTTGAAATTTTTAAGTTTTAATAGTAAATTTTTTTGAATTTTTAAAAAAGACAAAAAATTTTTTAAAAAAAAGATAAAAATTTAAAAAAAAAAAACAAAAAAATTTTTGAAATGGTAAGTTCAACCAAACAAATGGTAAGACCACTCCGTCTTAAAATAATAATAATAATAATAGTAAATTAATTCATATTTTTATCCTTTGCTCATTTCTCCTTCTGTCTCAACGAAACCGCGAAACGACTCAAACTATTGCTCACTTTCCCGAGAAAACCCCTCTCCCTTTCGCGGGAAAATCTGCCGACCCTCAACTCAACCATGGCATCCTCTTCCGGGGGAAAAAAGCGAGATCCGGACTGGATGTCGCTGCCGCGAGACGTGACACTGTTGATCCTTTCTAGGTTGGGAGCCATAGATGTCCTGATGAGCGCTCAGAACGTGTGCTCGTCGTGGTTCGAGATCTGCAAGGATCCTCTGGTATGGCGGACCATCGACATGCGCAACCTCTCCGGCGACCCTCACTTGCCGAAGCGCTTTGATTTGGTGAAGATGTGCCGCTGCGCCGTCGATCGCAGCCGCGGCCAGCTGCTCGAGGTCGTCCTCGACAAGGACGTCGCCTCCGATCAACTGCTTAACTACATCTCCGACAGGTTATATTTCGTTTCTCTCCTCTTTTTCCGTTTTGGAGTTTAATTGCTGTTTTTTTTTTTTTTTTTTTTACAGGTATTTGAATTATTTGTGAAAATTTATCAAAATTATTTGATTTTTCTACTGTCAAATTTTGAACCTTTTTTCAGGAATTTAAATCTGTGTTTGTCCTTGGCTTGACTTGATAAACGTTTGGGGATTCTGTAACTCCATTTTTTCTGGAGCTTTTGTAAAAAAAATGGAAGTATTTGCCTTTCTCAAATTTCTTTAGTTTATTTGCTACTATTAATCATTGTCTTTATTTTTTTTTTTCTCACATTGATGGTGCATGGAATAGAGAAATTGGTTGATTTTCTTTTTCTCTTTTTTTTTTTTTTAAGGGAAGCTAAGGTTTTTTTTTTTTTTTTTTTTTTTTTTTGAGAGCTAGCTCAGTTTAAAGCGTGAATCTAGTCCATGTTTTGCTAAGGCTTTTTTAACGCTTGTACGCCTAAACTTATCGCATTATTGCCATTTGCCCACTAAACTTAATTTTGACAATTTTCATCATTAATTAACAAATCTGTAGCAAATTACCCTATTGATAATAATATTATTTCTTTTTTGATAAAATTTGACATGTGATTTGTGTATGAGTCATTTAAGTAATGACATGAACGGCTATGTTTCTCTATTTTAAGCCAGATTTCTTGAGGTTGAGAGCTTTAATGAATTATTAAAACTGAAAATTTTGAATTAATTTTTTTTAAATACGAATATGGGGTTAACATTGGAAAAAAAAAAAATTTTCATGCTCTTAATTAAAGACCTATGTGCAAGACACCTGTCAATTTCCATTTATAAAAAAAACATTGATATCAATGAGAGACAGTTTACCACAAATTTGTAAGTTTAGGGTGTAAATTGTAATTGTGCAATAAGTTTAGGGCACCAGTGTAATTTATCCTTTTGCTTATAACTGCTTAAGGCTTGAGGTCCAATAATTCATGACTAAAAATCCAGTGCATAAGGCAAGACTCTGTGAATTTACTGATAGATTGTATGAGAACTGAAGTAAATTAATAGGCTACGGAATTTCCTCGAGAGATCAACGTTTGAACTCAACTAAATTTAATCATAACGGGATTAGTACGAAGTTTATTATGAAGTTCAGATTATAATTTCTTATCTTTGTTTTGAAAAGAATCTTAATTCACGTTCATAAACACGATTAGTCAGTTCCCAATTCTTTGCCTACATCCACTTCTTATAAACATGCAAACTCAATCTAATTTGTGAGTTAATAATTTATTCTTCATGCATTTTCATAGCAATATGTGTGTTAATGGAAACCGGCACCGACTTTTAACGTTGGTTCATCGATGAGTTAGCTCGGGGAAGCTGCAAATCTTTGTTCACAAGATTATTGTAACTTGAGTGTACGTCTTTCTTGCATCCTTGAATCTAGCATTACGTTATCACGCATATTCTCCGAAGCATTAGTTACATACTAACACAGAACGTTATATCGGTATTGCAACTACAAGACTCTCTGAAGTTCCAATAGCAACTATCTTTTTTTTCTTCTTAACGAATTCTGCAAGCACTTGGTTTCTCCTGGTAAGCTTGAAAGCACGTAAACAAGCAAAAAGAGCTTCAAAAGCACATATTGAGACTTCCATTTTTGAATTCTAATGAAGAACATATTGATGCAAAAGTTTCCAAATAGTTTAGTTACCTTGTGTCTTCTTCTAATTTGTGCTGCTTTGTCTCTTTTGTAACAGATCGAGGTGGATCAAACGCATTCAAATTCGTTCGTGCTTTAGCCTTTCAGATGAGGGGTTGATTGATGCCTTTTCGAAATTCCCATTTTTGGAGGAACTCGATGTTGCACTCTGCGCATTCTCAGTAATTCCTCTTGTTGCTGTTGGGAACTATTGCCCCCGTTTGAAATCACTGAAATTGAACTGCCATTTATGTAGCGCCTCCGCCTTAGATAGTGAAGTTGAGGAGGAGGCTGACGAGGACGATGCTGCAATTGCTATTGGGAGAAGCATGCCTGCATTGCACCACCTGCAGCTTGTTGGGAATGCGATGACCAACCTGGGATTGAAAGCTATTCTTGATGGTTGTCCTCATCTTGAGTCGCTCGACCTGCGCCAATGTCTAAATGTCAATCTGAAGGGAGTTTTGGGGGAAAGGTGTAGTGGGCAGATTAAAGACTTGCGACTTCCTTATGATTTAGCGAGTGACTATGATTTTCTTAGTGATGATGATTCTGATTCTGATGATGATACTGATGATGAATCACTTCATCAAGACGACAATTCACAGAGTTCTGGTGAAGAGTAGTCTTGCTGTTCCAGTGACTACCTTTGACATTCTGATATAGAAGACTACCCTTGTCATTCTGACGAGTATCCTGAACGTGATGGCCATTACTCTTCTGAATTCTCTAAGCGGAAATGATTCTACCGACTTTTGGTGATTATGATTTCACCATGCTCAGTTCAACGTGCCGAAGATTGTTTCTGCTTTGTTCTTCATTCTAGCTAGTTATAACGTATGTACTTATTCTGTAAATTGCAAAAGTAGTTTTAAGTGTAGAGCATAGTGTACCTGAAAAAAGAGAACTCGAATTTCCTAAGATACCGTTTTATGCTTTTTCTAAGGTTGCTTTTGTTCAGATAAAATGAGGTTTTTGCTTATTGCTAACAGAGAGATGGGAGATTTTCAAACACATGCATCCATGCAATCGCGTTCCTTGCCGATTGTATCATTTTGACACTCATCGGCGATAGCTCACAATTATGAATTCGGAAGACAATTATGAATTCGGAATTTCTTCGGAACTCAAAACTGCCTCTATAGAGCAATCTCTCTAGTAGAGTAAGGGGGGGGAAAAAAAAAAAAAAAAAAAAAACTACATGTAGGAAAGCTTCTGAAGTTCTATTATCAAGTTCTCTTAATTTTATTTGATTATGATAGATCATATATACCTTTGGTCATGTAAAATCAAATCTTCAACACATAAGGTGTCGTGTTCTGATTAGACAGTGATGTGCTTGAAGGTAGTAGGTCGTGGAATCGAAGCATCCCGAAAAACATAGAATCATCTAGCATTGCCTTTGTGCCATAAAAATCCTCTTTTGAGCAAAATCCCCAAAACTATTCCAAGCTCTAAAAAACGATTAAGAAAGGAACCATTTGGCTTTCGAACAAGAACTCATTAGTAAAGAGGAGTTTTGAAGGATTCACCACCCTTAAATTGGCTTAAAGCCTATTGAGAGGCCACATCTCTAAATCCCATGCCCTCTCAAACTTAGGTTTACACAAATTTTGTCAACTCAAGAGGGAACGTTTTTTATTTACATATTATATATATATATATATATATATATATATTAAGAAATTAGAATGGATGACACTTTTCAACCATCTATTTTAAGAATGTCCTAATGTTTTAAATATTAAGAACGTGGTCTTTTACTCTTTTATGATTTTTTTTAAATTTTAAATATTGTACATTTTTCTCTCTTCTTTTCCTCCTCTCATTTTCTCCCCACCACCTTTCTCCGGCCTTTTGTGGATTTCTTTGACTCACCAAGTTTTACTATTGTTACTTGAAAATAAAATAAATAAATAAAAGATAGAAGAGAAGACATATAATTTAACATGGTGTAATTCATGAACTAAGAATAAAAAGAAAATTTATTAGTAAGTAATACTATGAATGGACTTCTATTTAAATACAAATTTACAAACTAAAAAAACGGATAAATTATCCAAAAGTATTATGAAAAATTAATAAAAACATATTTAAATATCTTATACTACCATCAATCAATCTGAAAAATATAAAGAATTACAAAAGATAATTTTAATAGATATTTGGCAATCATTTTAAATCTCAATATTATCTAACAGTATTTGGAATTGTTTGATCAAAATTAAAAGAATGAGAATCAAATTATCACCTATTAAAAATATTTGTGATCAATTATGTCGATTATTGTAGAGTTTAATGAAATTTATAATTCAGAGTTAGGGATTTTTTTATTTTTGGTTATTTTTTAGGGGTGAAAGTGTAAATCTATACACTACCTAAATCATAATATCAAATCACACGAGTAAAATCGTCGGCTTTTCAGACTGCTTTCTATTCTATTTCATTCTAAACCGTTGAATTTTTTACTTGATCTGGTTTGAGATTTTGAAATTGCAATCAAATCGAAAAACCATAATTATTTTTAAGATAAATTATTTCTAAAAATCAATATTTTTTAGGTAAATTAAAATTTTAAATAGAAAGCAAGGTTAAAAATTAAAATTGTTTTCTTAATTTTCCTCACCTCATATATAATCCAGTTTTCGTTATCTTGTTCACCAAATAAATAAATTAAAAAAAAAACCCAAACACTTAATTTTATTCTAAAAAAAAATTGTAATTCTTGTTACCATTTTCATCATTCTCAAGTCTAATGATTCGAACCATGACTTCAAACGACACCAAACCTAGATCGCTCGGTTTAAAGCCACACCAAATTACTAGTTTTAACAGTTTGATTTGGCTTGGAATTTCTCAAATTGTAAAATAGCATTTTTGGATTGAAATGCTTCAAACCGTACTAAACCACACCACTTTCACCCCTAGTTATTTCAAAAAAATAAAAAATAAAAAAAACTTAATGGGAACTTAAATGAGACATAAATTCCCGATAGATTTCTTTATTCAATCTCAAATTTGATGTAAAGAAAAAAGATATAAAAGATCATTATGATAATAACTGACTTTTTCATTATCGCTAGAAATTTGAATTTTAGGTGTTGAATTAAACTTTCAAGGTTAGATTGATAAACAAAGACAAATCTATATCTTGTACGGTAAATTTTTAATATGATCAGTAGACTAGACCATTATCTAATTCAACCGTTAAATACTTAAATATATAGGAACTCTATGTACAAAAACATTATTGTCCAGTTTATTATTGGTTTGGAAACTTTTTAAAAGAAAATCTCACGATTTCCTATAAGGGTGTTTTGGAAATAATTCTCAAACATCATTTGCAAAGTTGGAAAGTAAAAAAAAAAAACAAAAAAACAAAAAATCGTTTTCATTTTTTATTAAAAAATAAAAAAAATTGTTTTCCAATTTATGCTTTTCATTTTCGAAGGTTTATACACTCAATATATATAAAAAACAAATCAAAACACAATTTTATTTTTTTTTATTGTACACAAACCAATTTCTAAGCCACAATTAAAATCAATTTAAAAAATATCTCAAAAATCATTCTTAGAACATTTTCATTTTTATTTCATACCCAAGACAAAATTATTCTTAGTTTTTTTTTTGCAATTTTATTACTCTTATACATCTTTGTTATAACAGTTTGTTATTTGTTATTTGTTAATTCTCCATAAACATCTTTCCGAATAAAGAAGTTCTCAATCGTTACTAAAAAAAAAAAAATTATGAATATTGATATAAATTAGTAACCGTTACTTATTAGAAAACATTTTTAACCGTTCTTCTCAAAAAATAAAAAATAAAAAAGTACATATTCTAGTCTTTTGATATGGTAACTGCCGGTTATTAAAACTTCTGCTGAAAAGGTGTAACACTGCTTGCTGTCATGCTTTTTTTGACTATTTTCGTAACTAATATTATCTCAATTATCATTATATACATATATTTGATTTTATTTTTATTTATTGTTACTATATGTTATTATTTAACTAAAATGGTGAACATGGTATTATCATAATAAGTCTTAATCTTTCAAAGATTAAATTAATTTATCTTTAGTCTCTTTTAGAGTTTAAAAAACTATTTTGTTTAGTCTTTCTTTAATTATGAGAGTTTCATAAGTAATTTATCTTGATCAAAAGAAGAGCAATAGATTCGAGGCGTGAAAAGAATAACACATTACTTTTCTATTTTATTATCCCTTCAATTATCTCTATATTCTTGATACCTCTAATTAATGAAGGATAGACAATCAAGTAGCATTTACTTCACGGTAAGTCCTAGAACTTATATTTAGGGGGTGTTTGGTCATCAAGTCCAACTCAAACTAAATTGTATTTTTTTATTTTAATTTTTATCTTTTTCTGAAAAATCAACAAAATTTATAATTATTTTTTTAAAAGTTAATATTATTTAAACTTAAAAATTTCAACTCAACTCAAACTCAACTCATTCACCAAACATCCCCTTAGTTTTCTTTAATTGGTTTTTTACATACTTATACTAATTAGTTTTTATATTCCAGATATCACATTGACTGTTATATCTTTTCCAAAATTAATATGATTATTTTATCTTATTCCTTGTTCCAGTGTTTAGTTAGCCACTTATTTAGCTGTTTAGTTAACTATATATTTAATTGTGCTTTGACGGCTCATGATTTACCATAACGTGTCTTTTGGATAGAAATAGATATCTTATAGTTGAAATTATATTTCCTCCCTTTATTATGGGTTCGTTTAGTTCGTTAGTTTGAGTTGAGTTTTTGAAGTTGAAATAGTAAATTTTGTTGACTTTTTAAAAAAGATAAAAAATTTTTTGGGAAAAAGACAAAGACTTTTAAAGAAAAAGATAAAATTTAAGATAAAAAAGTTGAGTTTGAGTTGTCAAACCAAACATACTCTATATCTTTTTGATACGTTCATATCTCTTTAAAAAAAAAAACAAAACAAGATCATTATAATTCAAAAAAAAAAAACATAATCATTACACACACACACCCCCAAATAAAAAATCAACCGCTCAAGTTCGTAACCCTATTTCTCCCGATCCCTGATTATTTTCCCGGGAAAATCCCCAGAATCATTTTGGCAATGGAATCGTTTTCGGTAAACGAAAGTTCACATCGGAATTGGGTGGAACTTCCGCGGGACTTGACGATGTCGATTCTGTCTCGCGTGGAGGACATCGATATCCTGAGAAGTGCTCAGTTCGTGTGCTCGTCGTGGCTCAAAATCTGCAGAGATCCTCTCTTGTGGCGCACCATTCAGTTGCGCGGTCTCTCTTCTCCAGATTTCCCCTCCGATTTCGAGACGATTTGCCGCCGTGCCGTCGACTATAGCTCCGGTCAGTTGGTCGAGATCAACATCGGCGATTTCGCAACTGATCGTCTGCTTCAGTATATAACTAACAGGTATTCATCTCTCTCTCTCTCTCTCTCTCAATTTTTTAATTGGAGTAATGCTTAATCAAATTGATTTTGGGTTTTCTAGTCGTTTATTGTTAAGATTCTTATTCTCTCTCTTTTTAATTTTGAGAAAGTGATTGTTAAGATTGCTTTGTTGTTATGAGTATTCTGTCTAACCTAATCTGCATGAAATTCATATATAAATATTTATATATATATATATATGTTTGTGTGTGTAGTGTGTAATATAGAAAATGTCAACACAGTCATTTTAACTAATATTTAATTGTTCTTTTTTAGAAGATTGAATCTTGTGGTTGCTTGATTTCATATGATTTTACGCCACTTTGTTAGCAAATTGGTTTTGTTTGTTGTGGTCCCAAATTCCGCTTTTATTATTATAATATCTTGGCCTTGTCACGTTTCATAAGTAATAGTAGTCTAGTAGTTGATATATACATTTATATATGTGTGTGTGTGTGTGTGTGTGTGTGTGTGTGTGTGTGTGTGTATGTATATGTATACGCATATATAATAGCATACACTTTGGTGTAAGAAGTAATAATAGACCTATCATTTTTTTAATGGCACCCTTCAAATTTTCTTTCATTTGTACTTTCTAAAATGCTAGAAGAAAACATCACCATGTCAAGAAGAGGGACTAAGAGTAGTCATCACAAGGGTATATTTTGTAGGACCACAAGTTATTTTATATTGTCAAAATAGGCCCAAGGTCAACCCATCATTTCTAGGACCACTTTCAATTTTCTATTCTCTGTTTTCTCATGGAAATGTGGATTTTCCCACCTTGTAAGTTTGCTTAAAACACCTAATCCACTTGGATATTCATTTCTGCCAATTTTCCTTTTCGTTGAACTAGCACATTCTTGCATCATTCTTCAAGTATTTGTTTCCGCTGATGAGCTAGAAGTTCAAATAATGGTGTCAAAACTTTCTTCTTATCAATTTTGATCGAGAAGGAATACTTGTTGCCAAAACTTTCAGATAAATTGCTGTTACCTTGTCTATGCTATTGCCGACTTATTGTAAACGTTTTCAACAGGTCGAGTCAGATCAAATGCCTTCGTCTTTTTCGTTGCTTTCAAATTTCAGATGGAGGACTGAGTGCAGCAGCTGCCAAACTTCCATTGCTGGAAGAGCTTGAGCTCTCAAATGGATCTTTGACAAAGGAATCTCTCGAAGCTGTCGGGCGACAATGCCCTCATTTGAAATTATTGAAATTTAACTTCCAAGGGGAGGGAAATAGAAACTTCATAAACAGGCCGGTGACTCCTGATGAGGAGGTGGTCTTCAATGAACATGCAATTGCTATTGCTAAAAATTTGCCTGGATTACGCAACTTGGAGCTTGTTGGAAATGAGATGACTGATGTTGGCTTGCAAGCTGTTCTTGATGGCTGTCCTCATCTGGAGTCGCTTGACCTGCGTTGTTGTTTCAATATTAGGATGCAAGGTAACTTGCAGAAGAGGTGCGAGGAACAGATTAAACGTTTGTTTCTTCCTCATGATGGAACATTCCGTTTGGTTGAGGAAGCTCACCAAGCTTGGGTTCATGCCAGTTATAGCCAACAAGTTGGGATTCCTGTTGAGAACAACTTGTTTGATGTGCATTCGGAAGATGATGACAACATGTATGCTAGGAACGTGTATTTTGAAGATGATGACAACATATATGCTAGGAACATGTATTTTGAAGAAGACGATGATGAGTATGCGGAAGACGAGCAAGAGGACAAGTCTTCTGAAGATGATATCAATGAGGATGGTGAAGACGGTGAAGGGCGTGAGTATTTTGAAGATGATAGCAATGTGGATGCTGAAGATGATGATGAGGATGAGACCTCTGTCTCTGATGGCAATGAGTATGCCAAAGACGATAACGGGGATGAGTATCTTGAAGATGACGAAAGTGAGTATTCTGAATTTGAAGGCAATACTGATGAGTTTATTAAAGGCAATGACAATGAGTATTCTGAGGGGGAGGGCGACGGATATACTGAAGGCAATGAGGATGAGTATTATGTGGGCAATCACGAGGAGAATTTTGGACCTGAAGACCATAATGATGAATATGCTATCAACAACAACAATGAGTATTCTCAATTTGATGATGATGATTGTTTTGGAGGATTTGAAGATGACTTTGCTGATTTATCGTGTGGGGGTGGCTCTTTTGACTATTACGATTTTCCCTTGGATGACGACTATTGGTGAATTCGTGACCTTCCTTAATCCAAAACTCAGCATCTGTCGTCCAGAATCCAGAATCACTCTTTTGTTCTTCATTCAAGCCAAGCTATATCTCCTTTTGTGCATATGAAAGTAGTTTGGCTTCAAGTATAAAACTTAAGGTAACAAAAAGAAACATCTATGAGATCCAAATCACAAACTCCCAATTTTTATTTTCTTGCAGGAAATATGCTGTATTTCAATGTTGGAATTGTCTTCCTTTTTTTTTTTTTCCCTTTTTTTTTTTGGGGTAAAGTTTTCAGGTCGGGCCGTCTGGGAATTATAGGTTCTTTGGTTTTGCAAGGGATGATGGAGATATTGTCATGCAATTATCATAAAGTTCCTTGCAGATGTTTCTATCTAGGCTGCTTTCTGTTAAGACAAAACTTAAGTTTTGTAATTATTGGTCTTTCTGGCTTATGAATGTTTGTCTTGTTTACAATGGAAACTGGGAAGGCTGGCTATGTTTCAGCCTCACTGTTTGTTTTTCTTGTCTCGTTGGTTTGCATTTGGCGTGCTAGACAGAGAAATAGGATGGATGTAAATGGGTTGGTTTTCGGTCATTTTTTCCAATACCATTCCTGTCCCATAAACCGCCTAAGACGGAGCGGGGCTGAAATCTCCGGCGGGGAATGGGGCAGTGAGGGTGCAGCAGCTCATCTTGTGGATACGTGTCTATAGGTTAGCATTTAGTTATGGGTAATTTATAAATAATCGGAGCGGGATTGGGGACGAGGTAATCAATACCATCCTCATCCCATTCCCGAAGATGATTAATCGGCTTTTTTCTTATCCCGGCCCCAAAACTGCCTAATGCGGAGAAAACGAACTGCTCCTTGAGGGGACATTGACATCCCGAGCTTAAATAATCTCGTTTTATGTTTGCATTTTGTTGGACGAAGTAGCGTGGGTATCAAGTTTGGGGTAGCCCTTATATATATATATATATACATGTATATATGTGTGTGTGTATATATATATATTGCTGAATAAACAAAATAACACGCCTTTTAAGTTTGGAGTAGCCTTTTTACTTTAATTTTCAAAATTACTCATACTTAGGTTGGGTAGTTTTTTTTAATCACCTAATTTAATAGATGGCTAAGTTTTTTTCCCCCCCCTACTTTTTTAAGAAAATGACAATTTGTAATTTTTCATAGTTGATCAATCAGTTGTTGATTATGAAAATTGGTAATTGACTAGTAATCAATTGGTTATTGATTATGAAATTTGGTGATTTATGTTATGGTTAATTAGTGATGGTCAATTACTGATCGATTATTATGAGGTTAATCATTAATCGATCATTTAAGAAAATTGATTAACCATTTAAAAAAATGATATTTTAACTAATTTTTAAAAACTTCGATCATTTATTTTATATATATATATATATATGCATATCTATATATAAGGGAACAGACATAGAGGAAGATTTAAAAAATAAAAAATAAAAATACTGGAGAGAAGATAAAATATAGATTGGGAAAAAGTTGTGAGAAAAGCAATATATATATATAGAAATAATTTAACCGGCCACATCACACACATTTTGATGGATATCACTAGAGAATCATGTCTTGTTGACAAGTGAAAGTGTTGGTTTGAAACGTATGTCAAGGTGTTGTTCTTAAAATGATTGATTTTTCTTGTAGATTTTTAGTTTGGCCACTGTTATATAAGATACTATATTCTATCACACACACCTTTGAAGAGATCAAGGTAAATAGCATCATGAACAAGGTAAAATTGATCCTTGATATGAATCCATGGTGCATTTGTTAAAGGATGACTTCATGATATGTGGATTTTAACATTTCTCTTGCAGTTGCAGAAAGTCGATTAATTTTTCATATCAAGGATAGCAAAAGGGGATAATGTTGGGATTTTTAGTACCATAGTTTTGTTGGCGTTTTATATCGAAAATTAATTAACAAAAAGAGTCAAACTTATTTGCAATTTTTTTTTTTTATTGTCATACCAAGATTATTACGGTCAATTTTGTTGCAGATAATAAAGAATCCATTGATATTCGAATTTAGTTGATGCATATTGATATGCAAACTTATGGTCCGTTTGGTGAATGAGTTTGAGTTGAAAATTTTTGTTAACTTTTCAGAAAAAAAAACTTTTTTAGAAAAAAAAAACTTTTTGAGAAAAGGACAAAAACTTTTCAGAAAAAGATAAAAACTGAGATGAAAATTTTGAGTTTAAACTTAAGAGCCAAACGAGGCCTTAAATTACAGGTAGTTGAATTGGATATCTTATCCAAGATTTGAGTTTCCTAAGATAATCGAGTTTTTGTTTGGCATTTCAACTCAATTCCAATTAAATTGTACCTTTTCAAATCAGTTTTTGTCTTTTACTGAAAAATCAACAAAAATTATAACAAGTTTTTGAAAAGTCAACCAACTTCAACTTAAAAATTTCATCTTCAACCGGCGAACCAAACACAAGCTTAAAGTTTGTTTAGCTCTCCATTCCGGACCTAAAATTTATATTTCAGTTTTTGTTTTTTTTTTTTCTAAAAAGTCAAAAAAAATTATAACAATATTTTGAAAAATCAACCAATTTCAACTTAAAAATTCCATTTCAAACATGTACACTAAATGCACTATAAAATTCGTCTTGCATTGCCATTGACTCTCTTGGATTTTATTTGATTTATTCTCGTATTTATCTGGTAATGGAATTCAGGAATAGCAAATTAAGTTCGAAATCAGAAAAAACATAGTTTTATGTGTCTCTTTTTGCAATTTAATTTTTTTAATGCAAAAATCTCATGAAGTTCGTATGACACTAAGAATTGGTGCATTGTCTCCAGTCAATTGCAAGATTTTGGGGAAGATTTAAAATTCGAGAATATGATTGGTCGAAATCCGTTATCACAGCATGGGTTTCGCCTTGATTTTGCCTTGATGGAGTTTTTTTTTAAATCAGATTTCAAATCTTTTGCAGCTGTAATTTGTTGTTGATAAAGTTTTCCTATTGCATAAAATAACAAGAGGAATGAACAAGATCCATATTGTAATTTTTTTTCCCAAATGCATTTTAAATTTTTATATTTTTTAACAAGAGAAAATTGTGACAAGAGCCCATTTAGTACACATGTTTGGAATTTTACCTCATTGTTTGTATTCTTTCCTTGTTGATTACTTTTTATTTGATATTATACGAGGGTAAAAATCTTGTAGCCATTATGGATGAGACAATAAATGTGCTCTTTTTAGGACATTATTCAAAAAACCCTTTTAAGAATCACAGTTCATTTTTTAACTAAATGTATATCTTCAAAACACCAACTCATTTTCAATCAAAACATTTTCAAAACATCTACTTTACTTGGTAATCCAAATGGGCCCTAAGAATGTCGATATGCTACGATGTATTAGTGCAACTACTAATTATTATCATCGTCTATATATACGAGTATTCTGTCATCCGACACTCCATTTTTACCGGACATAAACAGTAGCTTGCATGTGGCAGTTGGATGTAAAAATGGAGGAAGCTAATGGAGAGAGAGTGTGAGAAAGAGAGAGAGAATGTAAGCTGGGATACAATCCCAAGAGAGAGAGTCACTGTCACCAAAGAGCCATCAAGCATGGCCTGCACCAAGCCAAGCTGCTCACTGTCAACCCCCCCACCGCGATCCTACCGTCGACGAATCCATTGTTGAAGAGCCGTCATCGACGGCAACAATTCCTTTTGCTACGTCAACAATCGTCATGAATTTTAACGAAATCTTCGAGAACCCCCGACTTGATTTTTTTGTACCACCGGATGTTCAGCCACCATACAACAATCTATTCCTATATACAAGAACTTTCTCATACGACACTGTTGGACCACTAGATCGGTAAACAGGAAAGTTCTCTCTATCTTTTTCTAACTCTCTCCCTTTTTTTCTCTAATAGGTTGTATTATATTTTTTCTCGAGTTATGTTGATCTCTTGTATGGATTATATTATCGGATGACCGTTCTGCTGGATAGAAAAGTTTTTATATATATAAACTTTAAGGGGGTGTTTAATGTGTAAGTTTGAGTTGAAATTGATAAATTTAAATAGTAATTTTTATTAATTTTTTTTAAAAAAAATAAAAAAAATTTTCAAAAAAAGACAAAAATTAAATTAATTAGTGTAAGTTTAAACTTACACCCCCAAACAAGCTCTAAACCAATATTTATCACCTTTTTGAGTAATAATATTGAGAATTACATCTCAGACCACAGGAAAATGGTAGGCCACGTAAGACTAGGCCTAGTAGTGTCTCACTAGGCACAAGTTACGGTGCATGCACAGCTCACGTGACCCTCCCTGCTTCTTGTTCCCCAGTCTCTCTCAAAATGAATATTTTTCAAATTTCTAATTTTTCAATTAATTTCCATTTATAAAGAGCATAAGCACGTGCGACGCCGTCTGGGACAGAGGCTTAGAGTGATGTGGGACCCATGAGAGGACAAGATGGGCCCCACAAATGTCTTGTGCTGTTGCATATCTGACGCTGTACAGTATCATCATTCCTTTCAAATTGACTTGATGGCCATTCGTACAGGGAAAAAAAGTCTGATGCTTCAGCTTTCTCTTTTCCAATCACAAATTGCCACGTCGACTTCAGTCCGTTGACGACTTTGGTGTGTGAACTCTCAGGTCACGGTTTCAACTAGGGATGACAATTCGTGTCACGTGTCGGGTTCGTGTCGTGTTAGAGCCGGACACGAATTCATCACGGGTTGACACGATAAGAATCGAAATTGACCCGCGACACGAAATTGACCCGCAATACGAAATTGACATGAAATTTGACCTAAAATTGATACGAAATTGACACGTGAATCGAACTTGACCCGAAATTGACCCGAAATCGACACGAAAAGTGACACGAAATTGACACGAAAAAAACGGGTCCGACACAAATTCATCACGGGTTGACACGACAAGAATCGAAATTGACCCGCGACACGAAATTGACCCGCAACACGAAATTGACATGAAATTTGACCTAAAATTGATACGAAATTGACACGTGAACCGAACTTGACCCGAAATTGACCCGAAATCGACACGAAAAGTGACACGAAATTGACACGAAAAAAGCGGGTCCGACACGAACACGATCCATTTTTTTTTTTCGTGTCAATTTTTTCCAACCCGAACACGACCTGCCCCCTATTTTTCTCAATCCGAACCCACAAAATTCGTGTCGTTTTCGAATCGTGTAATCGTGTTGCGACCCATATTGCCACCCCTAGTTTCAAATCTGCTTTCTTACCAAAGTCTACGTACAAGCACACAACCAATATTTTAGTAGCTATTTAGAATGATGGTTGAAAGTAGAGTTTTATATTTTGAAATTAGAATGTATTTTTTATTATAAAAAATAATGTAAAGTTATAAAATGTGATTGGAGTAATATATATTATATAAATTTTATTTTATTTCTCTTATTATTAAAAGTATTTAGATATATGAATTATTTTATTTTGATTTAAAATAAAAAATTATAGATTTTTAAAATTTAAATTTTATGAAAATTTTAAAAAGAGAAAGTGAGATGTAAATTTAAAATTAAATAGCCAAAATTTTATCTCCAATAGTTTCACCTTTCATCCTTGAATAACAGGTCCAATCATATTCTTATCCCTAAAGTTTTAAAACATTTCTCAGTTTGTCTGATAATAGTACTTCTTTCCAAAAATACTAATAAGACTTGAATTGTAATTTCTACAAGAAGATGGAATGCATTTTAATCATAGTTAATTTTGTTGTTTTACTGTTAGAATACAAATTATTTGATAATTTACAGCTTTTAAAATTGAATTCTGGGACATGAAAATGAAAAAAAAAAAAAATAGCCATGTGATCTTTACATGATAATAACAATTAATTTGAAAGGAATTAACTATCAAATTAATAATTCCAGTGTTGATTTTGGTGGAACATTTTAAAGGTTAGGTTATCAAAAGAAGATTGGACTTGAAGGACCAATTCATTCTTTTCTTTTTTTTTTGGTAAAATACAAATATTCTATTACGGGTTTGTTTGGTGTTTTAACTTTAACTCAAAGCAAACTGTATTTTTTTTTTTTTGCTGAATTTTTATCTTTTTATAAAAAGTCAACAAAAATTATAACTAATTTTTTAAAAATCAATCAACTCGAACGTAAAAATTTTAACTTCAACTGACGATCAAACGGAAGAGTATATTTGTTTTTAAAAAGTAACTACTTTTTTGACTTGTTAGACTATGAATTGAGTTTGATATACGTGGATGTTTAAATTAAATATTATTTTTATTTATGTCTTATAAATTTTAAGGTAATTTATATTTTGTCTCGGGAATTTAAAAATCCTCATTTTATTCAATTAACTTAGAATTTAACTTTATTTTATATTTTTAATCAAAATTTCAGTTAAAAATTGATAAAAAATAAATCTTATATACTTTTTTTTAGTATGAATACTTTTCACCCAAAATTATGTACTTTATTTTCTTCCACTTTCCTACTTTATTTCCTTTCAACTAGTAAACAGAGCGTAAACTTTCCATTCATGAGGTAATATTGATTTGGAAACAAAGAGTGGAGATCTAAAGAACGCAAAGCTTGTCAAGTACGCAAGCTCACATGATGAGAAGCATGCAAAGCCAAAACACTTTGATTTTATGGGAGTTGAAAATTTGTAGCTAGCTCGGTAACAGAGAAAAGTATGTAGGTAAATTTGAATATTCAACTGTCACGTTTGTACAAAATGAAGAGTAGAAAAGTAAAACTCAAATATATATACATATATATATATATATATATGTGTGTGTGGTGTATACACACACCAAGGGTTGTGGGTTATTATTTATAAAAAAAAAAAAAAAGAAAAAAAGAAAAAAAATTAGAGTGGGGTTTGAACTCTAACATCTTACGTTGAGAGAGTTGATGATTTATGAAGTAAGGAGGAAAAAGGTCTTTTTAATTCCTTTAATCCGTTACCAGCGGAGCCATGAAATTTTTTCAGTTTAAGTGCCATAAAAAAATAAAGATAATTTGTTCTTGTACAAGGACGTAACTAAATAGTCTAATTATTAAGTGTGGAAATAATCAAACTCTACTTATAAAGTTTAACTCAAGTTAAATTGTATTTTTTTTATTTTTTTCTGAAAATTTTTTTTGTCTTTTCTGAAAAAGTCAACAAAAATTACTATTCAAACTTAAAAATTTCAACTCAACTCAAACTCAACTCATTCACCAAACACCTTATAAATTATAATAAAATTTTAAGACTAAAAATTGACATATTAAAGTTTGAATATGGGCGCAATGCCTCCTCCCTATAAATTTCCCTCAATAAATAAGTTTAGCAAATTGATTAATTTTGATGTTATAATCATCCTCAATATTCATAAATTGGGGATTTGTAATCATGAGGAATTTTGTAGGACGTCTTTATTTGGAGTTGTCAATTAGGTGTTCATATTCTACAAAATCGGATATTATAAGAGAAATTTTTTAAATTGTATTGTTATATGAAGATAAACATCGTTCGATTTAAATCGTAAAATTGATATTAATGATCATTTCAAAAAGGTGCTCCCATTGTAAAACTATCCTTTGCCATCAGAATTAAAAATTCTTAGAGATAGTTAGAAGGACTTTGTTTGGATTAATTGCTTCAATCACATGTATGTGAGATAAAATTCTTCCGAATGATCCATATGATTTTTTTTTTCTTTTTCAGTTATAAAAATCTGGGTATTCTATTTTTTATAATTATTTATGTTTTTTATCTGGCACGATAAACTTAATTAGAAAAAGTAACAATTCAAAATTCGCTTATTTTAAAAAAGTTTGACATGATTAACCTAAATTATAACATGCAGAAGTTGATGTATAAAACTTAAAAAACAAAAAAGAAGTTGAGGTAAAAAACATATATATTATCACTTTCATATGACAATAATTAAAAAGTATATATTGTATAACACAGAGAATAATGTTTTTACATAAAACAAAATTAGTTTTACGTTACATCTTAATTCCTATACATGAATAGGCATTTCAAACAAATATTTAATGAGGTTGCTTCTTTTAGTTAATTCTATTTTTATGGAAGTGTATCTTTAATTTGTCTTTTCAATGACGAGAAATAAAGGTCCAACCAGAACTATCATTACCATAAAACTGTATACTTCCTTTTACATTTTTGTCTTTTGTACCGACGTCAGCTTCAAGGCCAAATCATTAAAGTGAAAATTCACTCTTTTTCATTCCAGATAATGTTAAAGGGTGTTGAGCACCATTCTTCGATAAAAAGTGAGTTTTACAACTAACAAACAGTGCTCATTTTCTATTAATGGTGTTTTTTTTGTTTTTAATTTTCTTATACTAATCAATAAAAAGAGAATTGATACTGCCATCACGTCGTTTATCCGTAGCTTATATAAGAATATTATGAAATCATAAGTAAAACTAGGGGTGACAATTCGTGTCACGTGTCGGATTCGTGTCGTGTTTGAGTCGTGTCGAATTTTTTCTTCTCCAACCCGAACACGACCCGTGACACGAAAACAACACGAAACCGCGACACGAACACGACACGAACCCGTAACGGGTTAACACGACACGAACCGAACTTGACCCGCGACACGAAATTGACCCGCAACACGAAATTAACCCGCGACACGAAATTGACCCGCGACACGAAATTGACACGAAATTCAGGTTGAACCCGAAATTGACACGAATTTGACACGAATTTGACACGAAATTTAGGTTGGACCCGAAATTGACCCGAAATTGACACGAAATTGACACGAATTTGACACGAAATTGACACGAAATTGACACGAAATTGACACGATATTTGACACGAAATTGACACGGAAAAATTCGTGTCAACCCGAACACGACACGAATTTTTCCGTGTCAATTTTGGGTGACCCGAACACGACACGACCATTATTTTTCCCAACCCAAACCCGCAAAATTCGTGTCGTTTTCGATTCGTGTCGTCGTGTCGCGACCCGTATTGCCACCCCTAAGTAAAACGGTATTAAGACTTGACCATCATACCAATGGTGAGGATAATTAACATTATAACATACATTGAGAAAATATAATAAATTGCAAATTATTAAAATGAATATTATAATTACTATCAAATAAGTTATTTTTTTTAGAGTAATTAATCAAAATGATCCCTGAATTATTTAAAATGTGATGATTTAGTCTGTGTTTTAAATTTTGACCGAAAAGATCCTAAACTCTTAAAATGTTGACAATCTTAATCATTTCCGTCCAAAACCATTAATTTTATAACGAAATGAGTTATGTAACTATCACATTAGTTCAATTAACCTTTAAAAGACAAAAATACCTTATTTTCACTAATAACATTAAAAAAAAATGATGAGAACCAAGCCCCCCCTTTCACTCACTCTCTCACTTCCCAGTTTCCCAGGGACACAACTCAAGTCCCTTACTTTTCCAACTCATGCCTTCAAACGGCAAAAGTTAAAATCAACAAAAACATAAAAATAAAAATAAAAATAAAAAAATAACTGAAAAACACAAACACGAAACAGGGAGATTTACTTCTATTCTACAAACATAAAACACAACTGTTGATAAGATTGTCTCCGGGCTTCTTCCTCTGAAGCCAAAAAGAAAGAAAGAAAGAAGAAGAAAATGGCTGGGTACAGAGCGGAGGACGACTATGATTACCTATTCAAGGTATTTCTGATAGGAGATTCAGGTATGGGAAGTCCAACTTGCTCTCCAAATTCACCAGGAATGAGTTTAGCCTCGAGTCCAAGTCTATCATCGGAGTTGAGTTCGCCACTTGCAGCTTAAACGTCAACGGCAAATCCACCAAAACCACCCCTGAAAAATGACGCCGCCTCGGCCCACCCTTTTTGGTTCTCCCACCAGCGATTTCTTCCCCTCTTTTACAACCTCCGAGATCGTCCTCTGCTTCAGGTGCCGTCTGTTTTGCCCTTTTGGATTGGAAATCTAGGGTTTGTTATGTTACTTGTTGATTTCAATTTTAGGGAAATTGGATTTTCATGTGTGGTATTTACATGATTTAGCTCTTTTAGGATTTATAATTACTTTGGGGATTACGGATTTTTTATTTTTAAATCTACTGGATTAGTTTTTGTTTTTTGAGTTTTTTTATTTAATTTAATTTGTTCATTTAAAAAAAATTGTTTATTGTTGATAGATTACTAAAATGTTATTTCATATTAGATCACATGTCTTGCACATGACTTATTCTGTTATAAAGTTAACGGTTTTGAACGGAAATTACTAAGATTATCAACATTTTAAAAGTTTAGGGTATTTTTGACTAAAATTAAAAAACAGAGATCAAATTATCACCTTTTAAAGAATTTAAGAACTATTTTAACTAATTACTCTTTATTTTATAAACAAGTTTGTTCCTTTCACACAAAAAAAAAAGTTTGTTTATCAGTTGAATAATTTATTTACTTTTAATGAAAAAAAGTTACTTTAACAATTTGATAAGCATATTTCATATTTTTTTATACTTTTGTAAAAATATTTTTATTTTAATAATTTGATAAATATATTATATATATTTTTTGGTTAATTATTTAAATATATATTAACTTTTGTAATTAATATTACCGAAAAAGAAATACCCCTTTAACATTGGCGCCATTGAGCAATTTTCTTTGATTCCTCCCAACTAATTTGACCAAGCTCGTACTTATCCTCTCCTCCTTATGTAACAAGGGAAGGATTAAAGTCAATTATGAAGGTCCTTATCAACATATTTTATTCGTAACAAAGTACATCACTACAACTAGTTTATTATCCATAGACAACCGTAATTTGGTCCAAAGTCCAAACACCCAACCGACCACAATCAATGATAATATGGTAATTTTTAGGCATTTCCCAGAATTGGTACAATAATTTAAGCTCACGTTAGGTGTAAAATGTTTAAAAATTTAACCACATAAAAAATGCTTAGTAATAAAAATTCTTAAACAAATTGATAAATTATTAAAACACTATTAAGATGATATCTATTGAGACAGGAAAAAGGACGACAAATCTGGACTCATGAGGAAGAAGTAGGGATCTACTTGAGACCATACTTGAAGTCAAAGGAAGAAGCTTAAGCATCTACATAGGAGTAACTGTCGATGATTAAAAATATTTGATATTCAAGATGTTAAACATTTAGAGTTATTGTGTTTGAAAAACTTTAGTGCAATTAAAGAGAGAATTACATCTCTTTTATTAATAGGAGAATTAAATTCTTTCATTCTCAATGTAGTATAAATTCCTTTAATTGAGAGAAAAAGTCTACAGACATAATTTTCAACACAAATGGATCTTGTGGCAATCATTTTGGACCATGATTTCTTATTATATTATTCTTAAGGTTTATTTATATTCTTTGGGTTCTTGTTTAACGTTTGATTACTTTGTATAATCTTATTTTCTAATTTAGATATATTCATTTGGTATTAGACGAAATTTTGCTCCAACGACTAAATTATATTTTCTTGAGATACGACTTTTGTTACAATAAAGTGACTTCTGTAGGATACTGGATTTTTAATTATTAACAAGAAATAACCTAATGTTAAAAGGGTAATTATTCAATGATGGTGTGTTCCCCTGTTGTATAGTGTGAGAGTCACTTTGGATTTGTAGTTGCCGATCCTGCCCAAGTGACTCAGCTCAATGTCATGAGAATATAAAAACAGTGACGTGAATATTACGATTTTTTTTTTTTTTTGTGCCCAAAACATGATTGATAAAAGTAAGAAGAAAAATCCTTCAAGGATGCCAAAATTCGTTGTTAAAACAAAATTTGTTAGCGTTATATGACATTGTTGTCGTCAAATATCATCACTAATACGTAGATGTTGAAGGTTTTTAGCGACGATATTTGTCATCGCATCTTATACAACACCTTTGACAATGATAATGTCGTCGTTGAAAGGTGAACTTGACTTCGTACTTTTGGCCGCTTGGGTTTAGTAAAAATAAAAATAAAGGTTATAGATCATTAATTATCTTAGGACAACTTTTTTTAGTTTCTTTTTACCCACATTTTCTTTTTTATTTTTTACTTGAACCCTAACAAAAAATTTTCCAACTTTTTTCTTCTGTCCCTCTTTGAAATTTTCAAATTGTAATAGTTAAATTTTCTTTTTTAAAGAACAGTTTCACTTATATCACAATTGGACTTTTGGTATTCTTTATTTCAAACTTTGTTTTCCTCTAAATGTTGGTGACAGATATCAGCAGGTGCACCTAGATATCTCGACTATGTCGGCACATCCATAGCATCCTCATCCCTTACTTGTTTCATTTTTATTAATGAAAAAAGAAAAATACAAGAATGTTTAGAAGAAAATAAAGCAAGAGGAAAATGAAAACAACCCTACTAAGGATAATAAAAATAATAATAAAACTCCCTGTAGCCGGAGATCAATATCAAAGAATTAAGCCGAAACTCTCATCATAAAATATAATCTCAAATAAGCCTCATTTAATACTCTTTGACCAAAACAATGTCAAAGAGAAAAAAGATCAGTACATGTCTACCAAGAAACAAACAAAGGTCGGCTACGTATAAAATCTATAAGAGGTAACCCTATCATATCCCTAGAGACCTCTAAAGAAATAATTATGGGACAAACAAACCACCAAGCAGTATCTTCGATATAAATCACATAAGACACTAACTTATCAGCCAATTGATTATACTCACTAAGATTACCAATATTTTTAGAATTTAGGGTCTTCTCAGTTAAAATTAAAAAAATATAGATCAAATTGTCACATTTTAAATAATTTAAAAACTGTTTTGATCAATTATTCTTTATTTTATAAACAAGTATGTTCCTTTACCAAAAAAAAAAAAAAAGTTTGTTTATCAGTTGAATAATTTTTTACTTTTAATGAAAAAAAAGTTACTTTAACAATTTGATAAGCATATTACACATATTTTTATGCTTTTGTAAAAATATTTTTATTTTAACAATTTGATAAATATATTATATATATTTTGGTTAATTATTTAAATATATATTAACTTTTGTAATTAATATTACCGAAAAAGAAATACCCCTTTAACATTGATGCCCTTAAGCAATTTTCTTTGATTCCTTCCAACGAATTTGACCAAACTCGAACTTATCCTCTCCTCCTTATGTAACAAGGGAAAGATTAAAGTCAATTATGAAGGTCCTTATCAACATATTTTATTCGTAACAAAGTACATCACTACAACTAGTTTATTATCCATAGACAACCGTAATTTGGTCCAAAGTCCAAACCCAACCGACCACAATCAATGATAATATGGTAATTTTTAGGCATTCCCCCATAATTGGTCCAATAATTTAAGCGCACGTTAGGTGTAAAATGTTCAAACTTTGCTGACAAATTTGTACAAGAATCACATAGCTGGCACTTTGTTTGAACACAAATCAAATCTCACCCGGCAATTTTTACACCTTGCAAACACACAAGCAATCTCAACACCATTTTTGCTCTTAACCCAATAAATTTCTTTCATATTTAAGTAGTAAGATGAGGAGAATTTGTTGACAAAACGTCTTATTATACTTCTTATCAAAGTCAAACTATTTAAATAGAGAGCAAATTTTTTAGTGTCCCCATTGGGGATTAAAAAAATGATTATAAAAAAAAAAGGAAAAAAAACAGTCCCAATGTTCACCCAAGGAAAGTCATACCCAAATCTCAATTACCCATGAGAATATTAAAAAAATAAAATAAAATAAAATAATTTGATTTTTCCCATAAGAAGTTACTTTTACCATTACCCTTTAAGGGAAAAGAGAATCAAAACCACATCTTTTCTATCCTCATTCTAAACAATCAAAATAAAATGATAGGCCTACAAAACCCATCCCCATTGACACACTTTCTTTTTCTTTTCCTTTTTTCTTTTTTCTTTTTTCTTTTTAATCTTTCTTGCCTCCTAATCTTGATCACTCAATTCCCCATCTTCTTTCCCATCATCACCCCCTTTACCACACTATTTTTGGTTCAAAAATCATTTCAAAAAAGCCCCTCACTCAATACTCACTAGTAGTCACTAAGTGATGACAAAATAATTTCCTTGGTTACAAAGAGGAGGTGGGAAAGTGGCACGTGGCAAACATGGCGACGTGCCACGTGGCACGAGATGATTGGCTTGACGGGACAGCCTTTTGGGTGGGGTAGGGCTCAGACAGGGAAGGGGACAGTGCCTTTAAGTGAGCTGCTTGGGCTGCCTGGTTGGCAGGTGGTCACATGGACAAGCCCATGTGTTGTCAAAAAGGCCTCTTCTTCTGGTTTGAGATTCCCTACCGACGGTGACATGAACCACCTCTTTCCTATTGGTTCGTGCTTTTCACGCGCCTCACAGAGCGTGGTGTCTGCAAGCTTATTTATCCTCCTATGACTATAAAGTATTTTAAAACAAATGTATTACAACCTCGGCTTATGCAAAAGCTCCAAATTTTATTTTTTTATTATTTTATTATATTTTATTTTCCTGCCCTTTGCCCGCTTTTGGGGCTTTGATTTCAACTAAATTATTATCATCCAATGATTTAAAAACCCTTTTCAAAAGAATTTCTAATATAAAAATTTAAAGTAAAAGTAGGCAGATGATAGGGATGATCTCAGCCGTTGGATTGTTTCCATTGTGTCCCCACGTGAATTGTCAAATTCCCTTACTGTTTACGCGGCGGGTGTTGAGTGGGTCCCCTTTTTTGGTTTCTAGAAGGAGGACGTTGGCAAACAAAAATTAAGGATTCTCAAACAATTTTAAGTTGAAATTTTTAAGTTTGAGTCGGTTGATTTTTTAAGGGGGTGTTTGGTGAATGAGTTCAGTTTGAGTTGAATTGAGATTTTTAAGTTTGTATAGTAATTTTTATTGACTTTTTCAGAAAAGATAAAAAACTTTTTCAGAAAAGACAAAAAATATGATGAAAAAAATACAGTTTAGTTTAAAATGAGTTAACCAACCAATCAAAGCCTAATTAACGGGGGGGGTTTATTTAGCTACACATATGAACCAACATTATACCAACTCTCTTAGTCAAAAGGCAACGGATATTGCTTAAATTTTTAAGGTAATTACAAGCATGAATAATGATATCAACTTATAAGTCTAAATTCTACGGAATTTTGGGGGTGTGGTTTTTTGCAGGGAAAAAATTTTTAATTTATGAAGGGAGATATTTCCGGTGCTCCATGCGAAAAAGAGAGAAAATTCCGGTGCTGTAATTTATAAAGTTTGATGTTTAAACAATATTAAGACATATAAAATGTATATAAAAACAATATTTGTAACTGTAGTATTTCGTACTATGTCGGTAGATATGTTATATGTTTCTAATTAGGTGCATGAATGTACGTATCTTTCCAATTCATTTTGTCTCTTTTTTATTGCCGATGTTTTCCTTAATTATAAATTATCAAATTGCTCTTTTAATATTATTATTTTTTATTTTTTTTATTCAAAATAATTCAGAGGGCTGAGCAGTTGGACCAATTAATGCACCCACACATATTGTATACATAATATATCCTAAAAGATTACAAATCTATTGAAAACTATTTTTGCAGAATTATTTGCAATTCCTTTCCTTTTTTTTTTTTTTTTGGGTAGCGATATCTAGGGTAGTTGTAAAACCTAATTGTAGATATGGGAATTATTGTGCTATACAATAACGAATAGAATACCAAACTTTAGCTGAACATAAGAAAAATGATGAATAATTATCCTAGGCTGATGCAAACTGGTGTGAGAACTCTCTGAGTAGCTTCATAGTAAGTTGGTCACAAACATATACTTTGTAAAATTCCAGGGAACCTATCAACTTAAAATCTGAAAAGAAATGGAGTGTTAAGAAAGTAAGAACTACAATACATCTGACTAAGAAGGGATTTTTTTACGGTTTGATCTCCTATTTTATATTTCTGTTTAAAAAATTAATTTTTTTAATTATTAATCTAAAATTTTAACAGCTTGTTACAAAATTTGAAGTGTACACTCATAGATCAACCTATTAAAATTTATGCAAATAATGCAAAATAAGAAGTTAACAAGATGTACTATAGTTAAATGCAAACACAATCAATGTTTTTTGGAAAGAAGGAAAAAAAAAAAAAAAGGACAAAAACAAGTAGTAGTAACATTATAGGTATAGCCATCGTATACATATATATATATATATGTATATATATATATTTTCCATGGTATAGTGGTGAAATAGTTCATGTTGTACCAGGTCCTATTGTATGATTTGACAAAACAAATTTTTGTCTCTTTCCTTCAACAAATGGGAGCCAAACAAACCTTCATAGTTTTGTATGAAAATATTTAAGAATTTTTCTTAGGAGTGCTTTGGCTAATAATTTAAGCCACTCGAAAAGATCTTTAACAATTAGATATAAATAAAACAAAAACAAATGACGAAAGGAAGACCTACAGGATACATGACAGCATGTTCAATATTGATCCAACCTTAATAAAGCGATTAAGTAAAGATGCTCCTTTTGAAAACGGAGACCCCGTTTTATTTTATAATTTGTATTAAAGTTTTCACAAGTATGAGAAGGCGTCCAAGTTATACTAATGCACCTTTTCATATCAATGGAAACTTCCAAGAACCTACTCCTAATTGCAGGCAAGATCCCCAACACAAAACAGAAATTATAACTATCTTGTTTGCCAATTAGAGAAACAAACGAAAATGGGCACCCAAAAAAAAGCGCTAGTTAAACTATACTTGTTTTCACTAGAATCATCCCTAATACTTAAGAGGAAAAAACAAGTCAAGTAGGGCTAATTAATAATATAATTTCCTCATTGGTTCTTTTTTTTTTTTTTTTTTTTTTTGAGAATCCAAGTAATATAGCGTGGAAATCCAGCATAAAGAAATATTGGAATAGGTGTTTTCCCATGAAGACCATCCAATGAATTCGGATAATGGGCAATGGTTAAAAAACGCAGAATATGATCCTCATTCCCTCAAATATATATATTTATATATATATATATTACCCCACCATCTCTCGTATAAAAGAGTACTCCACAGTGTCTCTCTAAGGTTCAACACTGTTTCGACATACTCTTCACTGATCAGAACCTTGTAAATGGAATATACCCACAAATATTTAACTCATTCTCTTCTCTATTTAACTCATTCTCTTCTCTCTCTCTCTCTCTCTCTCTCTCTACCCAGCTTAACTCTCTCCCTACGTGTAAGAAGTAACATTACATCTTTGTTTGTTTTTTTTTTTTGCCCCCGTCAACTTCCGAGAAAAATATTTACGTAAATATACGTACTCAAAAATAACAGCAAATTAAAAAAAAAAAAAAAGAAAAAAAAAGAAAGAGTAGACCATGAGACAGCTCGAATATACAAAACTGTTCATTTTCTTTACTGCCAATGACAAACTCTGGCAAGACCGACTGGACACGTGGAGGGAATCCCGCCGTTCCCCTCTCAGAAGTAATCAAACGCCGTTGATCGTGATCTACTCCTATCAGCGTTCCTACTACCACCACCATGACCAAACGACGTCGTCGTACTCTGCCTCCGCAATCCCGGGACCTCCGGCGGCGGCAACGACCGTATCAGCGCTAAGTTCAGGCCCTTGAAGAACGGGTGCTTCTTCACGTCGGCGGCTCCGCGCTTCGACCCGAGTCGCCGGGTCGAGTCCTTGTCGAGCAACCCGAAGATGAGGTCCCGCGCGTGATGCTCAAGGGCGGACCGGGGCGTGGGGGTCGGGAAAACGAGCGGCTTCTTCACGATGTTCAGCAGCGTCGCCTCGTTGGATTGGGCTGCGAACGGCGTACGGCCGTAGATCATCTCGTAGATGAAGACTCCGTAGGCCCACCAGTCGACGGCGTTGCCGTGGGACCCGCCGGAGGCGACCTCGGGAGACACGTACTCGTGGGTCCCCACGAAGGAGCACGACCGGGCGGCCACCGGCTCCGCCACGAACAGCCGGTGGTTAGCCGTCAGGGTCTGGACCCGCCGCGACCGGAATAACCGGCTTGGGAAGCACGAGAAGGACGTTAGTGATGCTGACGTGGCGGTCGTGGTGGTGGTGGTTGGGTGCGGGCGGGAGTAAGATGGAGTTGATGGAGACGCGACGTAGGGAGAGGAGTCGGGAGATTCAACGGCTGGGATTGCGTTTGAGCACAGAGAGAGATCGAAGTCGGAGAGCATGATGTGGCCGTCGGATCGGACGAGGACGTTCTCGGGTTTAAGGTCTCTGTAGATGATTCCCAACATGTGGAGGTACTCTAGAGCTACAAGAACTTCAGCTGCGTAAAACCTGAAAAATAAACAAAAAGGAAAAAGGAAAAACTGGTGTTCATTTTAGCTCTGATAGCTTGCATGAGAAGGTAAAAAGTATCTTAGTGCTTAAAGTGGAAAATGTGATTTCGAAATAAACGAAAAGAAAAGATTGACGTGTGAATAAATTGATCTAAAAATCGAGGAAAAGATTATCTATAGTGGAAGTGTTCGGCTAAAGATTGGACAATAATGGGAGCAAATCTCAGCTGCATGGCGAGGAGAGAGAGAGGGAAAAAAAATACATAGTTACATGACCAGAAAGCGATTTTCCCAGAAAAGAGTTGTTTGTTTCTCGGGAGGAAAAAAACAAAGAGAAAATTCGAGAGAAAAATATAAAAAAAAAACCCCAGAATATTCCTCTCACTGGAGACGACTTTGCACCAGAAGTTAAAGCAGACAAAGAAAAGAACATCTCAATCGCAGTCGTTTAGTCCCGTTTCGTAACAAAACACGAAAACGAAAAAAAACAAATCAGAGTTGCTCTTTGTTTTTAAGACTATACTAAAGGCCTTTGAACAATTCTAATCAGGAAAATAAAAAATTCAAACTACGATTTTTGAATTTTTCCTCTATTCCCATTCTCTACGTTGGACATGAAAGGGATAGAGAAAACGTACCTAGCGGAGTTGAGAGAGAAACGTTTCTGAGGCTGTTTGTGGCGGAGAGAATGCAAATCGCCGCCGGAGCAGAACTCCATAACGATGCAGGAGAAATGAGAGGCCTCGAACTCCGCGTAGAGAGTTGGGAGAAACGGATGGTCGAGCATCTTGAGGATCTTCCTCTCCATCTCCGCTCTGTGCACCTTCTTCTTCACCGCCAGAGCCTCCTTATCCACCACCTTCATCGCGTAGAAGCACGGACGATCGCCGTTCTCTTCGCCATCGTCGGAGCTTCGCAACCGGCAGAGGTACACGGTCCCGATGTCGCCGGAGCCGATCCGGCGGATGAGCTGGAAGTCGCGGAAAGTGAGGCCGGACTTCCGGCCGAACGTGGCGGAGCGGATGGCGGAGTAGGCGAAGTCCGACGATCTGTGCGGCTTAAGAGAGAGGCTGCCGTCGGTTTTGTTGTCGTTTTTGGTCGTCAACGATGTCGTAGGCTCGAGCATCGCCGCCGCCGTGGCGTCGAAGGAGAGGCGGCTGAAACTGCTGCAGCTCTCGCTGCTCATCGAGCTCTGACTTGAATTCGCTGTCTCGAAGCTTAAATCACCGTCTGAGTCACGGCCAAAGCCAAGCTCTAACATCTTAGAGAAGAAGCCCCTATCTCAGATCCCCCCTATGCTTTCCCTCACCGAGAAAACAAACACAAAACGCAAAACTGTATATCTATATTTATGTATCTATACACGACCGATCGCGATGGAATCGGATTCCAGAAGTTGTTTTGAAACTGGAAAAGAGAGTCGAAAAATTAAAAAAAAAAAACTCTATTGTTTCTCAGGTGGTCAGAATTTGTGTGCAACGAAGTAGAGCTGAAACAAGCAGGACCGCCATTAAAGAAAAGCTCTGGAGCTATACAATATGCGCTTTGAATGTAGGAACAGGCTTTTTTCAGGGCAGGCCTGAGAAATTAGGGTTTCCGAACAGAGATCGCCAGTTCGTACTACAGAGAGAAAAGAAGCTTTAAATTTTGGGGGTCTTCTCTCTGGTTTTTGGCTTTCTCTGAGCTCTGGAGAGAGAGAGAGAGAGAGAGAGAGAGAAAGAAGAGCGAGTATGGAAAAGATTGAGAGGTGGTTGGGGGATATTTATACTACGGGCGTACGGGAGATAATTAGGGTCGCGATTAGTGGTACTTATGAGTGAATTAATCTTAATCCGTTGTCATAATTTAACCGCGGTTTGAAATCAAATAAAAAGTAACTCACCGTGTTGGCACGTGAGGTTGGAAAAAGAGAAAATAGTCCGGCACGTGCGTTCTCGGGATTTTCTCCTTTTCTATCTCTCTCTCTCTTCTCTCTTTTTTCCCATTTTTTTGTTTGGGTATTCGGATTTTGATGACGACACGTGCGTGGAAAACGACGTCGTTTGAGCGATTGTCACGTGGCGAAGGTTACTTACTGAGATAGAAAAATATGTCGCGCGTGGGTTTTCTCTGATGGGTGATGATGCATGGTGATGCGGAGGCTTTTTGATCTTTCTTGCATACGAAATGACGGAACTGCCCCTGCTTAGCCTCTTTGGGTAGGTTTTTGTTGACTGTTTTAGTAACGGTCAAAGCGGGTTTTGACCGGGAAATGATATGCCGTCACGTTTCGCTTATTTCTGTTGTTGTTACCGTTTCGTTTAACCGTGGAAAAGGTAAAAAGTTAAAAAAAGAATGTTAAAAAAAGAAAAAGACTGAATAAAATAATGAGGTGATCATTAATTCAGGAAGAAACAAGAAAAAAAATAAAAAAAGTGGATTGATGATTGAACAATTGATTGAGATTTTTTTCAATAAATAAATAACTAAAAAAACCAATTTTTGTATCCATTATTTCATATCTGATTTTACCAAAAACAAATGAATAAATAAATAAATAAGGACTTGAATCCTCCCATTTTCAAGCTCAAAAAATTAAAATAACAGTAACTAATTGATTAGTTGTTTCTGTAAAAATAAGTATATTTATAAGTCAAAATTACTATTTTAATCATTTGATTAAACTTTTAATGATCTTATTTTTTATTAGAGAAATTATGTGTCGTGCTCCTCAAATTTTTAAGAAAAACACTTATTGATAAGACTGTTAAAAATAATAAAATTATTGAAAAAAATTATCAATAGTGTAAAATAATAAATTATACCTTAAAATCTCCCAAAAACATAGTAGTGAGCTTGGTTTGAATAGTTCAGTTCTGTGAAGTTGTTTAAAATACTTCAACTGCATGCAGATTTTTGTTTTTTTTTTTTTGTTTTTTTGTTTTTGGATAAAATTCAACATGCTGACTTGTTCAATTGGCAAAATCAGTTTTTTTTTTTTTTTAAATGAATTGGAAAAATCAGTTATTTGTTAAGTAAAAAATTTACTATTCTAGTACCAAAAAAAAAAAGAGTAAAAAATTTTTCTATAATAGGAAGGGGGAGTTTTTCTTTCTTTTTTATTTAATGAATTATAGGAGAGAGTTATCTCTAGTAATTAATTCTCGAAAACTAATGTATGTAAATTCATTCTTTAATTAAACTAGAAAGCTCAATTTTGTATGCTGCCTAAATTTCAAGAAAACAAAAGTTATTTGACTAAAATTAAAGTAATGAGTGTAACTCTCTAAATGGTAATAAGAGGTACTATATATAAGATTTTTATATTATAAACTGTAGAATTCGAATTTCTTAACTAAAAAAATCTCTCCAAATGAAATCAAGATTTGAGAGCATATCGCACCTAATCAGTTACTATTGCTTGACATATATTTCGTTTCCCTTTGGCATAGCATATGATCACCCGGAGAAAGTAAAAGTAAAACAATATAATACCACTGATGTATAATACTATTCATTAACAGAAAATAGGTTGCATGATACTAGATCCATATACGAAATCCTTTTTTTATTAATTAATTTAAAGCATTTTTCTTTTCTTCACTCCTAAAAAGAAAAAAGAAGTTCAGTGATATCTTTATGTTCCTGAACTGTCACCGATATGACACTTTATTGATACAAACAGAAGAATGACTTGATTCATACTTTCTCACATAACATCTAAAGAGTTCAAAGTCACCAAAATTTAATCCAATTTGACAGGTCAATAGAGATGTATAATTGCAACATTACAATGGATAACGAGATTCAATCCCTAGATGATAGGCAGAGCGAGCTCTTGCCTTAGCCAACTTAGGCAATTGCCTAAGGCCCCCAATTAATTAAGTTCCCCCACTTAAGACCGCTAAGTAATATAATCTTTACAGTTGTTTTTGCAATATAATAACTAAACTAATTACCAAAAATTTTGGAGAACCAAGTCCAAAATAGATTCTTGATAAAGCCTTTTTTATCAGGGAGATCAATCGTGAAATGATTTTTTTTAAAAAAATATTCTTTCAACATACATTATGTATATATTTTTTTAATTTACCATACATTAAATGTTTTCATTCAATCAAATGACTCTTTTAGATTAAGAAAAACCGGTTGTTTTTTTTTTTTTTTTTTTTCAAGTTCTTGAAAATTAAATGCTTTAAATGTTAAACTATAAATATTCTAATTTTTATTTAAAAGCATCATCCAACAGCTTTTCTGTCATATAAACAAATATTGTACATGACCTGTTTTACAAGTGCACGTACATTATATATATTTTAAGCATTGAAAAAGGTTAAATAAAGTGAATAGACACATCCCAAAAAGAGCTATTGGTATTTTTTTTAAAGGAGGGGTGAATAACTCAAAAGAAAAAAAAAATTAAATGGATTTAATTAAATTTTTAATAAAGCTTTTAATGGTCAATTAATTTTTATAATTTTTTAGAAAAGGCCCCTTTTAAAATTTTTCCCCAAGTCCCCAAACTTGCTTGAACCGGCCTTGACGATAGGCAAAAGAGTCTTGGTAAGTTATCCTTTTAGAGTTATATCACTATTATTGGTGATAATTTCTATTATTTTCTTAATGCTTAACTAACAAAATTGGTCTTTCAACCAAAAGAAAAAGGTCTTTCAAAAAAAAAAAAAAAAGCCTCGCGCGGGAAAACTGTAACATATAGCAATGGTTGTTGAACTTCATTTAAACCAATCACTAGACAAGCATTGATTAGAACTTGAAGGCATTCAAGCAAAAGAACATCTTTTTTATGTACTCATGCTCTTAACTTGCACGAAATACTTTTATATTATATATATATATATATATATATTAGCATTTTCTATACAAATGCAAAAAGATTTCACTCTTCTTTTGGGTAAAAAAAAAAAAATTGAAAAACGAACAAACTAAGAAAATTTTATATTTAGCATCATATCAACATTTAATTAGAGATTAAACATGATAATGTGACACATCATGTTTAGTGAATAGTTTTTTATTAGAGATTAAACTATTTTTTACTAATTTGATAGGTCGAGCTGGCTGAATTGGGAGAAAATCTAATTTAGTGATACCCTCCATAAATGTTCCAAGAAAATTATTGTTATAAAAATTTATGAAGATACTTTTGGCAGGCACATTAAATTTAGAAAAATCTTTCCAAACAGGGAGTGATGGTACAGTTACTATATAGACATTATCGTCTTGAATGTGTGTTTTTTTATATGTGCGTTTATAAGATTGTCTCCAATAGACAGCTGGATGGCTTTCAAGACTTTATTGTAAACAAATTCCATCATGGTACTGGAAAGCTTATAAACAATAGTTTTTTTTTTTTTATTAAATCCACCGTTGATAAATGTAGGTCCTATAGTAGGACTCATGTTTGTGGGCTAATAATATTAGTTAAGGAAATTAATTTATTGATATGTTGTGTTTTTTGTAGTAGGAATAATTTTTGGTGGTAGAAAATGTTGATTCGGTATTTTTCTTATTTTCATTTGTATGACAACGGAATAATATTTTCTTATTTTCATTTTTCTTTTTGCGTGTATAATTATCCTTAGTGAAATTTCAGTTTGATACATTTTAGGATGAAGGAACGAATCCTTCTTCCTAGTGCTCCCGCTTTCCACTGTTACCTCGCTTTCTCCTTTCTCTTACTTCGTTTCTTTCTTCTTCACCTAATATATCTATACCTATACAGTATATAGAAGGCTCAATAATTACTGTTGAAACATTTTTCCTCTAAAATGAACCGTTTTGGAAAAAAATATTTTATTTTATAGTTTTTAGTCCTTTAATTTTCTTTCTTTTTTTTTTTGTTTTTGTTTTCGGCTTTTTTTTTGTTTTACAATTTAGTCCTTTCTTTTATTAGTTAATTTTTTTCATTTTAGTCCTTTGATCCTTTTTGTATTTTTTTTTTGCCTCTCTTTCTGTTTATTTTTTATTATTTATTATTTTCAGGTTTTTGTTATTTTGTTTTGTTTTGTTTTGTGGGTATATTTTTTAATTTGTTATTTTAATTTTCCCCTATATAGATAAAATTTCTCAAATATGTATCTATACAATATATAATTAAGAAGTGTGAATATCACTTGTAGACTTGGATTTCGTCCAAAACGTCTCGTTTTGGACGAAATTTTTTTTATTTTTTATTTGGTCCTTTTGTTTTCTTTCTTTTTTTTTTTCCTTTTGGCCCAATTCTTTTTTAATTTTTTAATTTTAATCTTTTTTTTTTGTATTGATATGCTTTTAACATTTTAGTCCTTTTATCTTTTTGGTCTTTTTTCATACCTCATTTTTTAAAAATTTTTAGATACTTTGTTGATTTTTTTGGTGAATTTTTTTTTATTTTTTTGATCCCTTAGTTTTCCTTTTTTTCTTTCAGCTCAATTTTTTTAAATTTTTTTCATTTTAGTCCCCCTTTTTTTTGTATTGGTATATTTTTAACATTTTAATCCTTTTATCTTTTTGGTGTTTTTTCTTGCATTTTTTTTAAAAAAATTTTCATTGGAGTTTTTTATTGTTAACTTTTAACAATTTAGTCATTTTATCTTTTTGGTCATTTTTCATGCCCCTTTTTTTATGTACTCTGTTGATTTTTTTGGTAAAAAATTATTTTTTTCATTTTAGTTCTTTTTTTTTATTGGTATATTTTTAACATTTTAGTCCTTTTTATCTTTTTGGTTTTTTTTTTCATGCCTAATTTTTTTTTTTAAATTTTCAAGTGTTTTTTTTTTGTCTAATGTTACTAATATATTTTTTCTTTATCTAGATAAATTTTCTCAAATATGTCCAATCATGTGCATTACACATGCTTTAAACAAGTTGTAAAATATATTCAAAACATTTAAAAATTGACCAGCTAAAATTCTATTCTCAATTGCAATTAAAAATATTTTACAATGAGAAACACATTTTTTTGTTGTCTAATCGATAGCCGCAACGGAAAACGAATGACCAAAGTGGTTGTGGTGTCCTTACACGACCGTTCATTTAAAAATCTAGTGGAACCATAATACTAGAACTTGACTCATTTTCTAATTAGACTCAATTAAAAGTTACATACTCCATCACAAGTTCATAATTCCCATAGAAAATGTCACTTTTAAGTTGTACCTCAAAGTAGCATGCGGGGATTCTAATTTGGTGCTAAGACTGAGAGAGACTTGAAAAAGACATCATAGACCGCTATATCACTATCACTGGTGGTAAAGACAGGCAGCATTTGATCAAACCTTTCTTTTGTTCTTCATCTTTCACGTTCTCCGTCCATGTTCTCTGCAAATTTACAATGCTCCCCAATTACCAAAGAGGTCTCCAAACTCTAGCAAAGGTTTCTTTTGTTTTTCCTTTATTTTGAATTGCCAGCTCGTTAAACCGTGTGCACAAGATGTTTGGACGCAGGGTTAGATTAGTAAAGTAGGACAGACCAAAATAGACATCAAAACAGGGAAGAATTATTGAGCCAAATACCAAGAAAAGAAAAAAGAAATTCTTTTTTCCCAAAGGCCCACACTCTGCGGCATAGCTTTTCTATTCATTTATTCGCTCACTATTTCAATATACTGGTGATGAAAAGAATTGAATGAGGTTTCGACAAAACGTACAACTTGGGTTTTGGCCTTTTGTTTTCTTGTTATTACAGACAGATAAAGTTGGAATTATTAAGCTTGTTTATGCATGAAAATGACTTCCAACGACTTCAGCACTCAATTGCTTTGCTACGTATTTCTAGTTTTCTATTTCAATTAAAGTCTCGACCCTTGACTCTTTTTTTTTTTTTCCCCTTAAAGTTTTTATTTTGGTATAAGCTAAGATCTATACATAAATAATATGGTTGTGTATATAGTATTACATGTTTATAAGAGTGGAAATATTGAAATATTATAAGTTTTTTAACTTATTCTAAAAATTTTCATGTTTGGTGAATGAGTTTGAGTTAAGATTTTTAAGTTTGAGTTGGTTAACTTTTTAAAAATTAGTTATAAATTTTATTGACTTTTCAGAAAAAAACAAAAACTGAGATGAAAAATGTGAGTTTAAACTTGTTTGCCAAACTCTCTCCTATTTTTTTTTTCTAGAAATTATAATACTAGTTGTAAAATAGGTTTTTTTTTTGGTTATACTTCACCATGATTAATAAGATTATACTATATATCAAACTCTCTTCTCTAATCACTAATGTTGGATGATATTTTAGTCATTATATGAAAGTCCTTAATAATGACTTCAACCCAAGTTCGTGATCAGAAATATAAGTCTACGTAGCTATAAAGTAGGAGTATTACTAAAGTTGAAGTCTACTTAATTATATAAGGTACAAGTCTACCTAGTTATGAGGTAGGAGTTGAGATTTGTTGTCTCAATTTTCCTATTTTGTTGGTTGTCTTCTCAATAATGTTATGTCATATTGTTTGAATTAAAAAATTTAACCACATAAAAAATGGTTAGTACTAAAAATTCTTAAACAAATTGATAAATTGTTAAAATACTATTAAGTCGGTATCCATTGAGACAGGAAAATAGGACAACAAATCTAGACTCATGAGGAAGAAGCAGGGATCTACTTGAGACCCTACTTGAAGTCAAAGGAGGAAGCTTAAGCATCTACATAGGAATAACGGTTGATGATTAAAAATATTTAATGTTCAAGATGTTAAACATTTAGAGTTATTGTGTTTGAAAACTTTACTGCAATTAAAGAGAGAATAAAACACAAATTGATCTTGAGGTAATCATACTGGACCATAATTTCTTATTATATTATTCTTAAGGTTTATTTGTATTCTTTGGGTTCTTACTTAACATTTGATTACTTTGTATAATCTTATTTTCTAGTTCAGGAATATTCATTTGGTATTAGATGAAATGTTGCTCCAACGAGTTTGTTTGGTGAAATGGTTCAACTCAAACTAAACTGTACTTTTTATCTTAGTTTTTATGTTTTTCTGAAAAGTCAACAAAAATTATAACTAGTTTTTAAAAAGTCAACCAACTCAAACTTAAAAATTTCAATTCAAACTGTTTCACCAAACGGATCCTTGCTAGGATACTAGATTTTTGTTATAACTCAAACTAGTTATATTTTCTTGAGATACCACTTTTGTTACAATAAAGTGACTTTGTAGGATACTAGATTTTTAAATATTAACAAGAAATAACCTACTGTTAAAAGGGTAATTATTTAATGATGGTGTGTTCCCCTGTTGCCGAACCGGCCCAACTGACTCAGCTCAATATCATGAGAATAAAAACAGTGACGTGAATATTACAAAATTTTTTTGTGCTCAAAACGTGACTGATAAAAGTAAGAGGAAAAATCCTTCAAGGATGACAAAATTCGTTGTTAAAACAAAATTTGTTAGCGTTATATGACAATTGTTGTCGTCAAATATCATCACTAATACATAGATGTTGAAGGTTTTCAGAGACGATATTTGTCGTCACATCTTATACAACACCTTTGACAATGAAGGTGAACTTGACTTCGTACTTTTGGCCACTTGGGTTCAGTAAAAATAAAAATAAAAGGTTAAATATCATTAATTATCTTAGAACAACTTATTTTAGTTTCTTTTTACCCACATTTTATTTTTTATATTTTACTTGAACCCTAACAAAAAATTTTCCAACTTTTTTCTCCTATCGCTCTTTGAAATTTTCAAATTGTAATAGTTAAAATTTCTTTTTAAAAGAACAGTTTCACTTACGTCCCAATTTGACTTTTGGTATTCTTTATTTCAAACTTTTTTTTTCCTCTAAATGATGGTAACAGATATCAGCAGGTGTATCCAGACATCCCGACTATGTCGGTACCTCCTTAACATCCTCATCCTTTACCTGTTCCATTTTTATTAATGAAAAAAAAGAAAAATACAAGAATTTTTAGAAGAAAATAAAGTAAGAGGAAAATAAAAACAACCCTGCTAAGGATAATAAAAATAATAATAAAACCCTTTGTAGCCGAAGATCAATCTCAAAGAATTAAGCCGAAACTTTCATCATGAAATATAATCTCAAATAAGCCTCATTAAATACCCTTTGACCAAAACAATGTCAAAGGGAAAAAAGATCAGTACATATCTACCAAGAAACAAACAAAGGTTGACTACTTACGAAATCTGGAAGAAGGTAACCCCATCATATCCCTAGAGACCTCTGAAGAAATAATTGTGGGGCAAACAAATCACCAAGCAGTGTCTTCGATATAAATCGTATGAGACGCTAACTTATCAGCCAATTGATTACCCTCACGAAAAACATGTGAAACATTGTAGTTTATATTCTCTAAATAATGCATCGCACATATCCATCTGGAAAGGAATTTCCATGGCACATTCTTTCTCTTGAATTTGAGAAGATCAACTACACACATAGCATCACATTCAAACCAATGTTGTGTCCAGTTGAATTGAATAGCAAATTCAATAGCAGTGATGACCAGGGTTTAGCAAAACAGCCATTACAAAAACCTCTATAAGCATGACCAGGGGAACCATTAGCAACATCATCTGTATTAATTTTTATCCACCCTGGAGTAGGGTTTTTCTATTGGACCCCAAAAAATTTTTGGCACCTTTGATATCTTGGAAATTTTGAAACTTTTTAGAATCAACAAATCATCAATTGAATTATGCAAAGTACCAGAATCCAACATATATGCTTCTTTAATACAACTCCATGAAAGAACAAAGGCCTGGTGCAGATTCGGTGCTTTATGTTCAAACATCACCGCATTTCTCAGATTCCAAATAATCCATAATGTTGAGATTATTCCACAAACCACAAATTCTTTACCTATGCACTCATATCCACCTTAAACGCCGAAGTGAGAAGTTTCTTGAGATCGCCTGATCTATCAATTTGTCTATTGAAAATTGTTTGCATACGACTCCATATGGCCATCACAAAACTACAATGAAGAAAAATGTGATTAATATCCTCTTCAGCTGCACAACAGAAACGACAACAGCTAGGATTAGCAAAGCCTTTAGTCTTTAAAAACTGCTCAGTTGCAAGGTGACCATGAATTGCTTTCCAAACCGTCAGAGAATGCCATGGCTGAATGGATCATTTACAGATTTTTCCTTCCCAATCGGTTTTTTTGATCTTCAGGCCTAAGAGCTTCATAGAAATCCCAAAAGTCTTTGACATAACAGGTCCAGTTTTGATGTTACGAAAGTCTTTGACATATTTACCTTTCAAATAGTCACAAGTAAGAGATTTCTCAGTCCTCACTCTCCAAGCTATTTTCTTTAGAAAAGGTATATTGACCGCTACAAGTGATCTAATGCCAAGACCCCCTTCCTTTCTAGGAAGACAAGTTTTTTTTTTCCAAGCAACCGAAACAAGCTTCCTTTTCTCAATGCTGACAGTCCATAAGAAATTCTTCATTGTAGCTTCAATTTTACGAATTAGATTAATCTGCCATTTATAGATCATGAAGGTGTTTTAGAGAACCAGCAATTACTGAATTAATAAGAGTAAGTCTTCCTGCCATAGAAAGAGTTTCCCCTTTCCATTTTGAAAATTTAGCAATAATCCTATCAGCAATTGTCTGAAGATGTCGTCGTCTAGGAGCTCCTTTAAAGAGAGGGACACCAAGATATTTGAAAGGAAGTTCTCCACGTCGCATGGATAATTTTTGGATAATATTTGAAAGTATTAATAGACTTGCCCAAAAAGAAATCCGATTTATCCACATTCACCTGCTGTCCGGATAATTCTTCTTATCAAACTTGAAATACTAAAAATGCATCAAAGATCAATCACACTAACTATGAACTTTATAAATAGCAAATTTTTAAAAAGTGAAAAAAAAAACTCTCAATTTATATGCTTGCATTTACTTTAGTATAGGGAAGAAAAAAAAAATGAAAAAGGTAATAGAGAGACAAACGGTTAAAAAGTATAAATTTTGTTTAATTCATGTCCCCACTTAAAATTATCATACGAGTGATTGACCTCAATTGTACAATTTAAATCTTATGATGCCTATTAAATGACTATTATGGTGTTGTCCAAAAAATTATTCACCATATCTAACTGTATAATAATATGCACAAGGCCATTTAAATCTTACGATTATGATCAATCCATGATCTTATTGAATTTAGAGGTATAAGAACCTTACCATATATAAAATCTCCAATTTAAAAGTTATAACTACTGCTATTTTGGCCCTTTTGTTTTCAAAACATATCAAAGAATTCATTGTTAAATTGGCCGTGTGTCTTTTGGTTTGTGTAGGCTTTTTTCTAATCAAATTAACCTTGAAATTTAACGAGCTATTAAAGCCACAAAAAAATTTCTTAGTTTTTACTAGAGAGGGTAAAACAAAAACAAACAAAAAAAAAAAAAGAAAAAGAAAAAGAAAAAGAAAAGAAAAGAGCGACATGAATTGCTACTTTTTTTTTTTTTTTTTTTTTAAAGAGTGATCACAGTGCCTCCCACTTGCTAGGAAAACCTTTGTCAAGAGGAGCAGATAGGTCATAAACGCAAGTTGTGGCTTTGTGCTAAGTTGCAGGTTATGTCACTGACGAAGCCATGAATTTTTTTAAGAGACATGAACTAAATGAAAATTTTGAACTAAAATAATATTAATTATCCATTTTAACTAGTTTTATTTTATTTTTTATTCCAAAGAACCAAGTTTGTAATTGATCTAATTTACTTTTCATTGTTTGCGGTGAATAAAATTGTGAACTTGTATAATAGTGTCATTTTTAACTTGTGTAATAGTGTCATTTAAAAAAGAAAGTTCATTTGGTATTTTAGATTTGAAATTTGACATATTTAACGGTTAAAATATGAGGTAAAATCGAAACTTTTCAAAAAAAAAAAAAAAAAATCATAGAAACCTTACAATTAGAAAATATTCGGCGAAAACTAAGAAAAAATTATAAAATATTTTTAGTTGGGAAAGAAAATAAAGGAGCCACTGGGCCAGAGGTGCAGCTGGACCCCCGGGACCATGGTGTCTTCGAGAATAATGCCAATTCCTCCAGCACACTCACATATAAGAGTGCTATAGGAAAATGTTTACTTGTTTATTTATTAATTTAATCTTTAAAACAAAAATTATAAAGATAAGAATGTACCTGGATAACTTTGAAAAGTGGATATTTTACTATTTGAATTACGGATCTCTCACATATGTATTGTTTATATATCCCGTTCAATATGTTTGGATCGAGTCAAACTCAAGATCTTATATCAAGTAGAACGAGTAACATATTGGTATTAATTATTTATTTTGCACAGACAGAGAAAAAGTTATCATGAATAATGTATAGGAGTGTCACTTGGCAGCTTCATGGGACCATACTTACGTTTATTTTTAACTTGTGATCTCTTGATCATTTCTCACCTGTTTTTTTCCCCGGAAAACAGAAAGAATGTATTTTCAACCTGCCTTAAATTAAAATACTATTGATCTGATAGGAACATATAATATATGTATATATCCATATATGTTAAGTGACTGTAGTCATATGCTCATTTTCGACTGTGTCCTCGTGAATTAAAAATACCAAAGGAAGCTAACAAACAAGAAGGGGACAGATTAGATTGATACTAAATAATAAAAATCAAACACATGGCCCAAAACTAAAAAACATAGCATGCATGACATGTCAGCAAGATTGGGAACAGGAGAGTGGGAGTGCAACAGTTGGAGCTGATATTGATTGAGAGAAAATATGGGGTCCAAAATTTGAAAGGAACAAGTGCCTGAAAGATGCCCAAAATGATTTTTCAGATTATAATTATTTATTTATTTATTTTTCATTCGTTTGCTTCCTCATCATTTCACAATTTTTGGAGGAGAAAATAAAAGGAAATTGATGATGAGAGAATAAAGGGACCCATGATAGTTCAGGTTAGAAAACTAATGTTGTGCAAAAGGCCAACAAAAAGTGCAACCCAAGTGGGAATTGTTGTGTATTTGAGCCTTGACATTTCTCCAAAAGTGAGAGCCGAAACCTCCATATTTTAAGAGTCTTTGTTTGTATGTGGGGCAAAATTATGAGCTCCAACAACCCCAAAAAAAGATTTATCAACTTTTTACTTTACTTTTTTTTTTTTTTAAGAATTATACGATTGGATATAAAAAAAAAAATTATTTTTCATATGACTTTGTTTTGAATTGTTAAATATGTATCAGATTCTATTAAACTCATATATTAATTTAATTTGATGTGATTTTATTATATCTAGCAGTCTGAATTTAATAGTTTATACGGCCAGAGAAATAACCCTATCATAAAAAGTTTCTTTTTTCCTCTTCTTGTTTGTCATAACGTTTCACTATGTCGGTGAATATTAACTCAATCGCCTGAGAAGTATAATAACTGTGGTTATAATTATAATATAAAAAAGTGCATTTTTTATATGACTCTATATGTTTTGAACCGTTGATTATCTATCAAATTCTATTAAATTTATATATAATTTTATTTGATGCAATTGAACTAGATCTAACAGTTAGACTATCAGAGAAATAGCCCTATCATAAAAAGTTTAATTTTTACTCTTGTTGTTTGCCATAACATATAATATAGCTCACAATTTTATTATAAGGCATGAAATTTAAATCTTCGTGTTCAAAAAAGAAAACTAAAGCAATTGTTATATCACTATCCTCATGGTGGAAGTATTAGGTAAATAACTTTTGGGGGAATCTTTAGATGGGTACCATATATGTATGGCTAGCCTAGTTAGGTACCAACTCATTTGCCACCAAAAAGAATGTGGTTCATATTTATTTTGAGGAAATCAAGGTCATACCCTAATAATCTTGCTTGAGTAAGAGAAAATTTTAATAATTGAATTGGGAGATTCTGGACATACTACTGTTGGAGTAGACAAGATGATCCGTTGGTGGGATATACATAATACATAGATACATATATATATATATATATATTACGTGTAACAGATATATGAAGTAAAATAATATTAAGGCCCAAAATTCTAAAACCATAGAATTTTGTGATAAGGTGCTAATCAGACATGTAAATCAAAACCAACAGTTGTTGTAGATTGCCAATCCCACTTTGGACATGATGTTGGGCAAAAGCAATTATTAAAAGATTTTTAAGTCTCGTGTCCTTTACTTCTCTCTCTCTCTCTCTCTCTCTCTCTATTAAAAGATTTTTAAGTCATGTGTCCTTTTCTTCTCTCTCTCTCTCTCTCTCTCTCTCTCCGGTATTTGGCATTTTATCATGTGTCTCTCTAGCTTCTATTCTATCAAGGGTTACAAGAGTTGACAAATCATTAAACTAGTTAACTCGAAGACCACCACATTGCTTAAGGGAAAAAAAAAAAAAAAAACACTGAGATTACAATTTGAAAAACTGCCAAATTAATTAATATGTGTGCAACATGTGCATATATGCCAATTGATCTGATCACTTTGCTTTTTATACACAAAATATCTTTCAATACAACTTTCACTCATCTTGTTTGTACTATAAATCTCAACTTTTTTTTTTTTTTTTATAAAATAATTAAATACAAGACGGGATTGAACCTCTGCATTTTTAGCCAAATCTCATCCCGCGATCTAATGATCATTTGCGTCAAAGCAAACTCGGCAATAAGAATTCATTTTGTCATTGAATATTAATATATTTTTTTAAAAATTTAAGATGGTGGGTTTCAACTTTACATTTTATGTTACTTCTTATATTGACGGGATGCTATACTAGCAATTACCACAACTAGATTAATTCTTAGCATATACGAGAAGGTTATTTTTCGCAATATATATATGCACGCTTTGCTCTTAAAATCCTAAATCAGCAACTGTCTCATTCATATGTGTTAGAAATTTTAATCCTAATTTTTTGTGTTGGTATGTGTTGTCAAAATTAACTAACCAAAGTTGAATTTAATTAATAATAGATTTAAAATTTTAGGGTATTGTTATTGAAATTACTATTGACCTTAGAAGTTTTTGCTGCTGATTGTTATTGTAATTTGTTGCTTACTAAAATTCTTCTGTTTGAGCTAATGTGTTCAGCACTCGTGATTTTTCACATACATTAAATAATCATATCACTTTCTAGTTCATGTTATTTAAATTTTGCATGTAATTACTAACTCTTGATAACAGCTAACCTTGTTTTGTTTAGTGGTTCCTATAGTAATGGTCAATGGGAAAACCATATATCATGTAACATATAATTAAAACATATAACACCCGGCCGGAGTGAGAACGGTCAATATTCTCTTTCACCCAAGGTAAGATTTTCTGCTGAAAAATCACGATATGTTTTCAAATATAAATAATTTGCTTCTTCAAATTGTACTACGAATTTTTCAACCATAGAATCATGAATGTTTTCAATTTGATCATGTTGCATTAAAATAAAAGCTGCGGTGGAACACAAACAGAGACTGACGCAGCAAGATTATGCTTTCTACAATATTGCCCACTTCTTGTATATGTCTATATATGTCTATATATATATATATTGTGTATACACGTACGAACAAAGTACATATATTAGAGGCGTGCATGACGTATGGAATACAAATTAACTATAAGAAAATACATGATGAAATTAAAGTAGCCAAGATTAGGGGACAAAAAACATCATAACAATAAATAAGTAATTAATTATAGTACGATAACAAAATATGAATCGTCGTATGGTGTAAATGGCAGGGAGAGAAGAAAAATTAAGCAAAATGCGAGCCAAACACCCCGGCAATATTCCCGCTGTTTTGATAGGCCGACAAAGAGACAAAATATGTCACTTTGATGAATTCTTTTCCCTCAAACGAACTATAAACAAAGTGGTGTTAGTTGAAATTTATTATCACATCGAGTTAATAATATATGTTATTAATTAAATTTTTTTATACCAAAGTACTGTTAAAGTACTTAGATAATGTGGTGTATTAACAACAACCCCAAAATGGAAAAAAAAAAAAAAATTTGGGAATCCAAGTACCTCTCAGTTTCAATGGTTTATAAATAAATAAATAAATATATATATATATATATATATATATATATATATACACGCCTGATGTTTCCAAAGCTGTTCACAGATAGCTTCTTGTGTCTGCTTTGGTTTTGCAGTATAATAGTAATTGGTTGCTCATCTAGCTGCTAGATTTTGTCCCATTTTTACACATTATTATCTTATAGTTTGATCTATGAAAATATCGATTGCATAGATAAATAATAAGTGACGCAACTCTGCAGAGATTTGCCCTATCTTATGAAAAAGAATCCAGACAAGGACTTATAAGTAGGTCAACTTTGTATTTATAATTTGAGTTTTTGGATTCTATTGGAAGTAACGTCGGATTTGCAAGAAATAAAGGGAAAAAAAAAGAGCTTTTTGTTTTTATTATGATTTGAGACCCGCAGTTCTCTCTTTCTCTATTTTTTTCCCCCACGTCTGTTATCATGACCATAAGTCCAACCTCCAAATTAAGACGCATCATCATTTTTTTTTAATAAAAATTTGTATTGGGGATTTGGTAAAGAATGAATCAACTAGAAGAGAGCAGAGTTGACTTTTGGTCTATTAGGGAAAGTTGAATTTTTTATTTGAAAAATTATTCAATGGACCAGATGTATCATGACATCAGTACACCGCATCATGCTTACGTGATACGCCTGTTCAATTGAAAATTTACATTTGGAGTATCTTGTCTTCATCAACTTCATGCAATTATATTTCTCTTATTTAATAAGCATTACATTAATTATTTTGTCAAAATTACCATAAATTACTATACCTAAATAGTAAGTCCTTTTTTTTTTTTTAATAGTGAATCCCTTATATTAACTGACTAATTTGAAAATAGCATATTACTTTTTAATTTATAAATATTTTATTATATTTAAATTAATCTGAGAATGAGAGACGATGCCTGCGAGATGTGTTTTTATAATCTTAATGCTCTTCTTTAGAGAACTGTTATAATCTACAAGGCTTTAACAATGAGGAGGAAAAAGTTGATTAAATGAAATTTTTCATTCATTTCGATAATACTATCTTATCATTCAAAATTGTATATTATTATGTGTATATTTATATACTGATTAATTTTATTTTTCAAACTAAATTTGAGTTTTATATATAATATGAATTCAAATTGTCATATTTCTTTCTCATTTGATCTGGTTCTCGAGAATGTGCTCAAGTACAATATGCTGGATTTCGGACACAAATGCAGCCCCCCACCATGGCATGCACAGTTCATGTCGTTTAACATTTCATTTACTGGAAAGGGAAAAATAAGTAACGTTTCCTAACTTAAATGTATAGAATAATGTTTTTTCCCTTAAAAAATCGTATTTTTTGAAGCTAATTAATTAATATTGGTAATTTAGGTAGAGAATTTGTGACAACTTTAATGAAATAATTAATGAGTTACATAATAGGAAAAAGAAATGTAAATATATAAAGATAATGTAGACAAACTATGTCAGATGTCTGTTTTTAAATGGACGGGTGTATCATGTAATCTTGATGACGTGGTACATCCAGTGTGATGAATAACCTCTCTTAAATGTGTCTATTTTCAATCTAAGAAATCTCTTGATTTGGGTGATTTGCTAAGATGATGCAACCTTCCCGATTTTATAACTTGTATTTATTTGGAGCCAAATTTATCGTGCTACTTACTAGTGAATTCTTCTATTTGTTCCTAGCCTGCGAGCATAAGCACATCCACATTAATTATCATTGTATTCTCTTATTTGAATTCTACATGATATCAGAGTAGTAAGCTCCTAGGATTATACTCAAATGAGTCCCTAATCCTCTTTGTGCTATTGTGCCCTATCTTGACGATTGACGTCTATGCGCCCATGCGCCATCTCCCTCTCTTGACGATTACCATCCTTTCTACGCGCCTCGCCTTGGATGCTTGCTATCCCTTCTCTACACCCCTGTGAACTGCTCTACGCTTGCCTCCCTTTTCTGTGCTCTTGTGCCTTCCTCTGACAATTGGCGTCTGCTCTTTATGTCCCGACATCTTCTATGATTTTCGTCCATATTTCTTTATTTTTAGAAATTCCCAAAAATAAAAAAAGAAAAAAACACTAGATCTTTCATTCAAACAAGTTATTCCTCCTATTCTAGTCCAAGATTGAAACACCTTTGTAGTTATTTTCAATGTAGAAAATCTCTTGATTTTAGATGATTTGTTAGTGGTAGACCTTGCTCGATTTTATAAGTTGTATTTGTATAGAGCTCATTCATAATATTCCTTATTAGTGAATTTTTTTATTTGTTCCTAGTCCGTGGGCATAAACACGCTTACGTTAACTATCTTTGTGTTCTATAAAAAATTAAATAATAAAAAATAAAATAAAACAAAAACGAAGAAAATCCTTCATTTTTTATTTTAATTCTTTTCCTTAATTATTTTATACAGAATGAGCAAATATGGAACGATCAATTTTTATTTCTTGTTATCTTGGAATTCATCATGAAGATGGATTGCCATTACACGTTCAACGAATCCTACTAATGCTAGGACTTATCACAAGCTAATTCGAAAATAGAATAATTCGACTGAAATCCTTTAATATATACTTGTCTGATTAATTGGTTGGTTTGTCAAAAATGGAGTTATGTCATTTTGATAATCAAACTGGCAACAGTTTCGGTTGGTTCTGCCGTGGGTTCCGGTTTGGGTCGTTGGTAATTAACCCGTACACTTCTAATATGAACTAGTGGATGATATCAGATTCTATTGTTTCCATATAAAATTGCAACCCTTCAGATATCACATCACGTCTAATGTTTGATAGAAAAACTGCATACCATTTTTTACTAATAAAAAAGAGGATATCAGTGGTATACTTATTACCCCTCTGGATCAGCGTCACTATGAGAATTTTCCGGTACCATATAGGTGGAACAGAAGAAAGACTTGCCCATGCTTTCTCATAATATACAAGGAGTCCAAAGTCATTAATACCCAATCCAACTTGACGGACCATTGGAGAGGTATAATTGTAGCCCTATAACTGATGATGGAATTCGATCCTTGGATGTTAAGCAAATAAGTCTTGATAAGTCATTCTCTTATCGCTATGTCATTACCACATGTGGTGAAAAATTGCATACTTAAAACACTCAATCATCCCTAATCTTTAGTTGCTCATAGGCTATGTCAAAACACCTTTGTCACTTCATGAGGTTTTAGTGGGAGCTATATCATTAGGTTTTACACAGGACAAACTTTACAAGTGCTAAACTAAAGGAAAAAAAGAAGATAGAGAAGTTATAAAAGCTTCCCTTGTGATGTACGTCTTAGATTCCCCGTCCATAATTATCGCTCTTTCTCTTTCTTTCTTTCTTTCTTCGTTTTTGCTTTAACAAACAAGAAAAGGCTCTAATCCATTTATTGCAAGCTTTTGGAAAAATAATTTAGATTGAAAGCAGTTTTTGATTTCGATTTGATCAGACAAGGAGTAGACATAAAAGTAGCAAGACAAATAAAGGGGGAGCATAATTGGGTCACTTACATTTTAAGATGTCCTTTAAAAAAAAAAAAAAGTTTATATATGTTTCAGTAACTAGTGTGAATAATGAGATTTATATATTTATTTGTTTATTTATTTTAAGAGTTTCTGTTTGTTTTCTTTCTCCATTTTGATTTTCATTTTAAGTTGGCAACGTAAAAAGCAGCAACAAAAAAATGATAATTTTAGAATAGAGTTTAATGATTACTTGCAAAATTAATTCAATTCATAATTTGAAAAGATTACAATCTACCCGAAATCGCAGGGGGAAAAAAAAAGGGAGAGAGAGAGAAAGAAAGAAAAAAGGAACCTCTGCAGCTTCTTTTCAAATTTTACGATCCACAATTGCCCAAAAAAAAAAAAAAACTTTTTGAAAATTAATTTGAAGAAAAACAATTAAGAAGTGACGGTTACATTCCCAATAATTAATGAAGAACATTTTTCTCCGGACCCCTTTTTTTTTTCTAGAACCTTTGTTTCATGCCTTTGATTTGCCTCATTATACTATCCATCAAATTATCAGAAAATTTTGATTAATGAATTGTTAAAAAAAAAAAAAAAGAAACCGTATACACTTATGTGATTTTTCGACCAAAATGTTGGACTCATAAACAGAGGATCATTTCCAATTTGATCTGTTTGAATTACACCTTACACTCCATTTGTTAAGAGAGAAGGAAAAAGGGAGGGAGAGAAAATATGTGAGGGAAAGAAAATGTGCATAAGAGAAAAGAAAATGTGTTTCCTTTAATTATATTGTTTCATATGACAAGGAAAGAAAATGAATGATCAATTAAATAACTATTTTGCCAATCAATTATTTAACTTCTTTTTTTTCTTTTTTGAAAAGGGAAATTTCATTTTATAAGAAAAAAAATACACAAGACACAAATGACCTCAAATATAAAGGAATTTGACCTCGAATCAAAGACTGGATCTACCAGTAAAGATCAAAATAGCACATGGGTGAATACAAGTACCGAGACTCAAAAGGAAGAAGACCCGCTCAGCACATAAACCTCGAGCTTGACTAATACTCGTTAAACAACACCAAAACAGTTGATGGACTAGCCCAGTCAATAACAAACGAATGGGAGATATAAGCAGAGGACATCGCCTTCATTATTACCGAAGCAAAAACACCAGAGTAAATAAAAAAAAACACATCAAAGGAACGGAAATATCAACGCCCTTATTACAATATAACCAAAAAAAAAAAAAAAAAAGATCCACCAGGAGTAAGTCATTGGCCGTCAAACGAATGCCAGATCCAGATAGATAACCCACCTCCAAGACAGGTTATATCCGCTCCAACGGATGCGTCACTCCACACATAACCATCATCATAAGAAAGTCGACATCGAGACGAGTCTGGGGACTGAACTTCAGTGTCGGAAGCCCAACGACGCGTCCAGAGGCGGCGTCAAAGCTCTGGCCAAACACTGTAACTTTTTTTCATATTCTGAGAGAGAAAGAGAAGGAGAGAGAGCCTTTTCCAATTATTTAACATTTTTAGTTTAAAAATGAGGACAAAAATATAATTTGACTACTATGCAACTTAAATTGACTATTCTGCAAGTATGCTTTTGATCACTCTCAAATCATTCCTGCAAAAGATTATCAAAACCCTTTTTTTTTTTTTTTGCATTATTTTATCCTTAAAAAATTAAGAAGTAAAACCAACAAAGATTTCTTTTTCCGATTCATCCTAGGAGTTAAATACCTAATTCAAATGTTCGAAAGGAAAATTCATTTTCAATACACCAATTCCGACTTGGTTATTAGCGCAGCGACTGTAATTACCATTTCTCGTAATCTTTATTTCAAGATAATGATGTTACGATTTCCTAGATGTTATTTTTGCTAAGAGGCTGCTCTCTTTTGATGTTATCTCCTTTGATTGAACCTTTCATTAGAATTCTTTCGCATCTGGTTTTCAGTTTTTTTTTTTCCTTTTTCCTAATCAACTCAAAACAAGTATTCACTATTCACATATTTAAATGTTTACAGTAAACTCAAATATTAAAAGTCCTAATTTTGTTATTTCAAGTCCAAATGATGATTTTTTTTTAAATTGCATGAATTTCTGGAAAAATAGACAAGATTTATACTGATTTTCTTTCCAGATATATTTAAGTTTTAAAACATTTTTACTGTATGGTTTTCTTTTTTATTCCAACTAAGTACACATTTCTAAAACTATATATCCAAAACTTCTACTAAATGGGCCCTAAGTAGAGTAGATTTGAATGTAATAATGACTAATGTAGCTTCCTAGAATGCATGGAAATGTTAATTAATATAATAATTGGTGCTAATTATACTGTTAAAGTTTCTTTTTCCTTTACTTATATGCTCTTAATAAAATTTTATAAACTTGACAATCATTAGCTTCAATCTTAATTTCATGAATGCACACTTTTAAGAACAGGTTGCACACACTTTTAAAATAGGTTTTATAGTATATTATATAATGATAAATATATGAAATACACACATATATATATCGAGAAGGGGGTGGGGTGGGGCGGGAAGTACTTTTCTTGTCCCTACCCCGCTAATCTTCGGGGATATGACCCATCCCCGAACTTTGTGCCCCCTGTTTGAGGCAGATCTCTGTGAGGGATATTGTCATCCCTAATTATATGGGATGCAAAGATTTATTTTGTATTTTTTATTATTATCCATATTGTGTAAGGTCTACTAAATTCTAATTACCAATTCTGTAAATAAAAGCGATTAAGCAAAAAAGACAATATTATTTTTTGTTGAAAGGGGAGGACCGTCAGAGAATCAGTAACTAAGTAGTTATCGATCAATAACCAGCTAGCGGAAGGTATTACGTGTCTGTCACTTGTTGGTAATGAGGTGGTTACTGATTGGTTACCAATCAGTAACTAAGTGGTTACCGATTGGAAATTAGCCGGTAGAGAGTGTTACCTGTCAGTGACTAATTGGTGTTATCATGGATACTAATTGGTGTTAGCTGATAACTTAAGAGTACAATTGATATTCTTAAATAAATAAATAAATGTTATAGGATGTCATGTTATAACATTTTTTTATTACAGTTTTTCTTTCAATGAATACATGATTTGGTGCCATTTCTCTAAAAGTTCCCTAGCCAATGCAACTCCAACCCTACTACCGCTAGATTGGGTTTGTTCAGAGGTTGCATCATTCTTGGGCTTAATCTTCGTTTTAGGCCCAAAAGGTTTCCAAATCACACTCCGCCCTCGGTGGTGCTGAAAAATCTTTGGATTTCAGGAAAAGGTGGAGTGGTGTCGAGCACCAACAAATCTGAGTCATAAAAAAACTCTCATACATCAAAAGAAATTTTAGTAAATTTTACGTATTCTCTCTAAATTATGTCACTACCATCAACATGTTTTTCAAACTCTAAGATATATATGTTGTGCCCCTTCAATTATAACATATCTCTAGATTTACTCTGGAAGTTTGAAATATGTAATTTTTTCAGACAAAATTGTTGAATTATCGCTTGATTTAAAGTTTGTTTTTATAGTTAAATGTTATGAATGCCCTCACTCAAAAGAAATTAGTTGATCACCAAATCTTAAATATATTTTCTCATTGAAGGAGCTGCTTAAAAGTAATAAAAGGTGGCTAAAAAAGTAAAGAACAAACCTTAATTCAATCCAATTAATTAAGGGTTTAAGAAAATTAATGAATTTGTACTTCTTATATGCATCGCATGTGCTATTCCGTTAAAAAAATATTTTTTTTTTCAAAACTCTAAAATTAAACCTGATGAACAATGTAAAAAGCCCTAAATTATTAAGGATTAATTACAAAAATTCCTCTAATTATGATCTTTATAATACTTTATCTCGTGAATTTCAAACTATATCGATTTCACCCGATATATATCCCAGTAGTAAAAATTCTTATTCTGTTAGAATAATAATTTGCAATTATTTTTAAGAAGAAAAGATTATATTATAAACAAATAATGGGATGAAATTTCATTATTTGTTATGAAGATAAATGAAGTAGGTAGTTTGGTATCATTTATGTTAAGAATATTCTAGTAAATTTGTATAATCACAGTAGAAGTAGTTGTGTAAAACAACCTCTAAGTTATTTCTCAAATTCTGTTAGTAATTTTTAGAATTCACTAGATAAAAAAGGATTTACCAAATACCTCTAATTTACTGTTGATTCTTTAATAATGAGAAAACAGCTTCCAACAGTAATGTCTACCGGGACCTTTTTAGCCAAAAAAAAAAAAAAAAAAACGTGAGTTTTTTCATTTTTTAAAAACAAAAAAATTACTAAACGGAACTATTTGTAATAAAGTTCTGTAAATAAAAGTCACTGTAATATTGATCAAAGTAAGGGAGAGTTTAACTTTCCAACTTAAATTTGAGGTTTAAATTTAAATTTTTATTTTTTTCTAAAAATTTTTTTATATTTTTTAAAATTTTTTTATATTTTTTTTTTAAAAAATTAATAAAAATTATTATTTAAATTTAAAAATTTTAACTCAATTCAAATTCAACTCAAACATTAAACACTACTTAAGTTTAAAAAAAGTTTGTCAGTGATTTTTTTTTTTTTCATATTTAGGCAATTAAATTCCTAAAAAGAAAAAAAAAATGTCAGAGGGAGGGTTTTAATATATCGCGATACATTGACTGAGAAGCAAACCGAAAGATTGGTGCTTTTCTTTTCTTTCCAGACACGTCCACCATCTTATTATTCTATTACAATAATAAAAAGCTTCACATTAATAAAACAAAAAAAAGCTCTGAAAATCCCAAAACCAAAACCAGCTCTAGACTGTCATTGTAGTGATATCAGTACTTTGCTTCTGAGGCAGACACTCACCACTCTCTTCAAAAAAAAAAAAAAAAAAAAAAAAAAGAACCACAAAAAAGTGAAAAAAAAGAAGAAGATTATTTCCCTAGAAGGAACTTCAGATTCCTGAAACACTCTTCTCATCTTTTACACTACTAAAAAATAGAAAAAAAGAAAAGATAAGAAAAGAAGTGAGCTTTAACTCCATTGCTAAGCTTGGGTTTTTTGGCTCTAATAAGTGTGGTTTGTTAGTGGAAGCAGAGGAGGGTCTAAACTAAAGGTCTTTCCTTTTTGTCCCCTAGAAGAAGAGGAAAAAAAGTGTGCTGGGAAAAAAAAAAAATGAGAAAGAAGCACATTTTATGGTTTTTGCAGTGTGTTTTGGTGATGAAATGCTATCTGGGTATGTTTCCTTTCTCTGTTTTTTTCTCTCTCTGTTTTGAGCATACTCTGTTGGGTGTCTTCTACTTCCTAAGAACTTACAAAATCTCTGGACTTTTGTTTAACTGCTTCAGCAAAATGTCTCTCTTTCTGTTGTTTTTTCTCCTCTTATATATATATATATATATATATATATATATATATCTATGTATATATATTGTTTATATTGGAAAATATATAGAAAAAAAAAGTTTGTTTTTATGTCTGTATTTTTTCCTGAGAAGGGAAAACATTCTGAGTTTTAGTAATATTTTATTTTATTTTTCTAGAAAAATGAGATGAAAGTGTTTTCGGAAAGCTACTCCTTGTTTGTCTTCATGGTTGTTCATTATCTTACTAATATAAATATATATATATATATATTTAGATATAAATATTTAGAAAATAATTTATAGTTTGATCATGGATATTATCTCTCTTCCACCTATAAGTGGTTTCTCCAAGTAAAGTAGGGAATAATATAATATGTAGGAACTCTTCCTTTCTCCTGATCCGGGCATTGCTCAGTTTGGGAATGTTTTACATAGTATGTTTATACATATACTGGCTTATGATTATTTTCAACTATATTGGACACAAAATATAAGCAAGGTATGAATAATAACAATGTCAACAACAAAAAAATTGCACAGTATTACATGACATTTTATGATTGGATAAAAAAATTGTGATACATTTCTTTAGTGCCTATTTTATTTTGAGAAACGCTAAATGCACTCGAATAGATTTTGCATTCGTGCCACTCGTAAGTGCAAATATCATTCCTATTTAACTTTTGATGTAACACACTAGTTTGCTATTTTTCGAATGTTATTTGTAGTTTTGCCCGTTTAATCCAATTAAGAGAATAATTTCTAGATTGTGTAAACTTGGCTGCTTAGTTTTATTTATTGACTGCACCTAGTGTAAATTGTAAACAACTTTATTTAATAATGAATTGAACAACAAAGTAGTCACTTTGCTTCGTAAGTACTCCTTAATTTATGCTAACAAAATCCGAAATCCAATCACTTGCTTGTTCATTGGTTAAGCATCAATAAAATGATTCAAAAAGTACAGTTAAAAGCTTGATATTGTACAGTTTAAAGAGACAAACAACATTCTTTTTGTTTTATGCTCTTTTTCGGATATATATAGTTGATGAAGCCACTAGTACTAAAGGTCATTTTGTAGATTCTGCTTGTCTAAACCCTTCGATTACTCTTCACTCCACTCCTCCACGTATCCGAGACTAGTCGGAAGTCGGATAGTAATGTCTCTTGTCTGCCGGTATATGGTCCGCGGTTAAATCTTAGAGATCACGTGTAAGCCTGCGTGGGTTATTGATCGCGACTGTATAATTTAAATTAAACGTTGCATAGGGTTAGGCTTAATAAACGCTATCTGATTTAAGTCATGCGATTGTAATTGTTGATGTTATTTCTTCGATTATTTTTTTAAAAAATTTTTTTTTTTAATTTTTAGTTGTGACGTTGGAAGCTGGGGTGCAAGAGAAGGAGGAGACGGCAATTCCAGTGACGACATTGTCACCCCCGGAAGGCAACACAACTTTCGTGGACGGCATAACGTGGTGCGTGGCGCATGCTGGGGTCTCCCAAATTGATCTGCAGAACGCGTTGGATTGGGCCTGCGGGCTCGGCATGACGGACTGCAGAGCCATCCAAGAGGACGGGCCATGTTTCCATCCCGACACCCTTGTGTCTCATGCTTCCTTTGCTTTCAACAGTTATTACCAACAGAATGGGAATTCTGATATTGCTTGCAATTTTGGTGGAACTGCCGTTATAACTAAAAATAACCCAAGTAAGTTGTCACTTTTGTGTCCTTCATAATGTTCTTACATATTCAGCAATAATTTTTTATGATATCATAATAGCTTTCAACAAGATTTACCTAAACGATTCTTTTCTTTTCTTTTCTTTTCTTTTTTAATGTTTAATTAAAAAAAAAAAAAAAAAAACTTAGCAAAGTACTTTTCGCGGATTAGAAAGTTCGAGATATTGCTTTCCACGCATGAGCCCCTAGATGCACTTTGTCCCTCCAAAGTAGAAAAAAGGTTCACTTCTCTTTGTAGAATAAATTACCTAAAGAGCTTTTACATGAGCTCCAATATTTCTTCTATGGAGGAAAAGAACACGCTTTACTAACCGTATCGAATTGATAATGCCGAGTTTTTAATTTGGAAACATGCTGATCAAGCTCATTTTATCATGTATTACAGGTTATGGAAAATGTATCTACGCTGCGCCCGGGTAAGTTCCTTGACTTGAACAAGTTACACTACCACATTACGCCTTTTATGTATTGTGGAAGCAAGATTCAAAACCTCGTCGGCAATACTAATTTTTTTGACGCCTTTTAACGTAAGAAACCGTTTTCTGGTCTCAGATCTGTACGCTCTTCGGCACCTCCAATGCTCGAGCGCTACCGAATCTTAATCTGGCAGAATCTTGCTGGGTTTCTACTGCTTTTGTATTTGGGAGGGTATTATGATTGGTTAATGTGATTGTCAACCAATCTTTTGATATTCTCTGGAAAAGAAAAGAAGCACTAGGGGGATCAGAATCATGGTTAGCTTATTATATGATTTTTGTATTTGGGATCTTCCAAGTTATTCCTGTCTTTGTTGTTGGGTTAGGAATCTAATATAGCTATATGCAAATGTCCCATTTCTCTTGTGTCCTTAAAAGTTTTGTAACCCCCTGTGCTTTATTTTGTAATCATTGCGATCTCTTGATGTTTCGAGGAAAAAGGTCCCAACTTCAATATCTACTCTTTGTTTATCACTAGATTATTCCTGCAACCACTCTTCGTATAGATGTCGATCGAGTTTAAAGATTATATAGTTTTTCAATCTTTTTTAGTATTTTTTGAAAAAATTGAACATGTGAGTAGTGGGTGCCCATGAAAATAATTAGAAACATGATTATAATTATGTATTTTAATTAGTAAGTGGGGTGCGATTATAAACTTTTTATGTAGTCGGAGCAAAACCATTTTAAAAAAGCTTTTGGGGGAAAAATAAATATTTAGAAAATTAAGCGACTGTGCCTATTCTGTTTAGTAAAATGTGTACTTTTGCAACACATATCAACTTCTTTTTGTAAAAAAGAAAAAGGGATCAGTGATGTCCTCCCTATTCAGTTCATCACATGCCCATAATTTCCATACGGAATCTCACTTTTAAGTCTGGACCATAAAGCGAGGGCATACAGATTCAAAATCTGGTGTGAAGATTGGGGAAAACTTATCTGCTATTTGGTGAGAACAAAGGAAAACTATAAAGGAACAAAAATTGAAAGTATATAAAAGATTTTAATTTTCCTTTTAGTTGTTTGGTTTGATAAGATAGAAAATGAGTTTTACCTTTGCTTATTTGATATTAAGAATTAATTAGGACACTTATCATTTTACAAATATTATCAATCATATTTTGTTTCTTATAAAAAAGGATAGTAAGGATAATTCAATAATTTTGCTTCTTTTTATCTTGGTGTCGTAGTTTTACATTACAAAATTCACCTAATTGTGAAAAGACAAATTATCTTGTGCCTTATCTTCTTAGTCCTTTCACTTAATTTTACTTTACATTCAGACTTCTTTCCTAATAAACATCCTAAGTTATCAATTTCCATCTTAGCATTTTCTTTTCTTTCAGTTTTCATTCATATTACACAAAGGTGTAAAAAAACATTCACCAATCATGATCGTTATGTCATGACTCCAATGATACACATATTAACAAAGAGAAAATTTTAACTATAAGAATAAAAATACATAAAAATTTCCTTACATATATGGGTTAAGAGGACATGGGGATGACGTTTTAACCCCTATCCACTTGTTAGAAATTCTTTCTCAATTCAATGTGGTATTTTTTTCCCCCCCTTCAACCCCCAGCTTAATTCAACTCATTAGCTTAATTCAACTCATTAACTTATGGTTCAGTTTGCCCTCTCTTTGCAAGACCCGACCAAGGAGCCCTTTAGTTCAGGTTTTAGCAAAGATTTTAGAGGAGATTTTAGTTCAATTTTTTATCATCACTTCTTTATTATATCAACATTCCGTATATATGGAACACAACTCAAATGTCTAATTCTACCCAAAATTTGGAGGGAGGGGGAAGAGGATTTCAAAATCGAGGGGTTATAAGTTAAATCAATGATATGTTTTATAAATTTCAGTTGCATATGAGAAAAAAGGACGATTGCTTGTGAGGATTAAAAAAAAAAAAAACCCCTAAAATATTTGTAATAAATTTTATTAAGAAATAAAAAATAGACTCTATGAAAAGTTGTAGTAGGAGAAAATGCTATTAGAGCCTATCCAAAAAAAGAAATGCTATGTTTTTTTTTCCCCCTAATGGGAAAAAAAAAAAAGAAAAAGAAATGCTATTACACATTATAATGATTGATATAAAATCAATGGGTCCTATGAATTTCTTTGAAAATATATTTCATAACACCGAACTTTTAATATTATGTAAAACGCATATCCTGATTTTCAATTTGCACTCTAAGGTAATTTATTACTTTAGTTCCTGAATTATGTACATTTTATAATTTTAGTTCATGAACTTTTAACTTTAATAAATTAATCCTAAACTTTTGATATTTGGTAGCTTTGTTTGTTGACATTGAAATTGATGAAATATATATATATATATTTAATTTAGTATATATATTCATGTTTCAACTGCATGTTAAGATAAAATTTTACAAAAACAATTACACTAACTATAATAATTTTCTACTTATTCTTGTTAAAACCCTTAGGAACTAAAATCTTTTGAACTTAATGTAATAAATTTCTTTTTTAAAAATTTTAGTTATTATGCAATTGGGATATAATTATCTATGCTAAACTTCAGAAGTCATATGTCAATTTTAATGTAACGGACCAAAAACTGCCACAAAATAAAAGTTTAGTTCCTAATTTACCAAAATCAAAAGTTTTGGAACTAAAGTGATAGAATATTCATAGTCTCCCTCTGAACGGATAAATTACCCAGCATAATTTGTTCATTTAAAATTTCAAAATTATTATGACTGTAAACATAGTTTAGTGGTAGTACTACATCTGATTCTATTTGAAGGTACAAGTTTGAATCCCTTCCCCAAATGTTGGAAAAAAAAAATTCAAAATTACATTTAAATGTTTCTCTTCCGTTAACTTTATAGACATAATGGTTATATGTCAAGCCTTAGGGTGTTTTATTTTTTAAAGTGACAAGTTTGACCTTGCTCATAACTCTGACATGCCCACCTAATTTTTCTTCAAAACATTTTTTCTTTAATAACATTTGCCCCACCCCAGACGCACCAGGGTACACACTACCTTCCTTTCGTCTGCTCCAGCATCAATTTATCCTAAAATTAAAAACAATTCTCATTTGTTTCTCTTTGTGGACTTTATCATTTTGAGATTAGAATCTATATTGTTTTGAAATGAGAAGTCATTTTATTCGGTTCTTAAATGATGTTTGGAAGTATAATTCTAAATATAACAATACCTAAAATGAATTTGTATTATATTGAAAACAACCATTTCATTTCTTAAAAAAAAAAAAAAAAAAACCCTGAAATGACGTTTGTCTAGATTTGAATATCGTTTTTTAATTTTTCTTAGTTTTAATTTTTTTAGACAAAAAATAAGAAAAATTAAAATTCCAGAAAAAAATAATTAGAAAAATATAAAAAAAAAATTACTCATGATATTGGTAAAATATTCCCCGTTATAAAAGAAGACAAAAAATAAAACAATACAGCTCACGGTCCTAAGAAATTATACCCAATAATACCAAAACGTATCATGACATCCCTTTTGTAAGACTAACAAACATTAATAAATAAAAAATGAAATAGGAAAAACTTGGGATTTATATGTGTTAAAACACACACACACACACACACACACACACACACATATTTTTCGTTAATCTGGACTTTAGTAGTAAATGCAGACATAAATGAGTGGAGCTTGCTGGATGAAGAGTTGATGTGCATTTCCCATTTTAGCTCAGAAAAGATTCCCATTTCCCACTGGTTCTGTACAAAAACGGTCCAAAAGGATTTTGGTGGGGGCTTCATTCTGAAAAATGAGAAGCTTTTTTTTTTTTTAAGTTTTTTCAACTTCAAAAATTGACCAAACATGATTTTCAACTCACTTCTAAAAGAGAAATTGTAATGGAGGACTGAAAAATCAATATTTCTATCGATATTTTAGCAGAAATTTTCGTATTTTGACAGTACCGATATAAAAATAAGAGTGTTGTATCTTTTCCGCAAAATATCTACAAAAATTTTCATGAAAATTTCCTTAAATTTCGATTTTTTATGAAAATATCGATTTCCGTGAAAAGTATAATATTAAATGACAAAATATCATGGAAATTTTTAGAAATTTCCACGGAAACATCGACAAAAAATCTGTGAAATATAGATCGCAAAATTTTTTTTTTTAGTCTTGTAATATGGTAAAATATGATCTTTATTAATTCACTCACAATTTTTTTTTACATATGAATATATAGTAGTAATATAAAATAAATACTCAAATGTCATATCTTGATATCGATATTGTTTACACTAATAAGATAATACAAATAGTCTTGAACGTTCTAAAAGTTCTTTTAATATTTAATATTTTCTTACCATGTATGAAACAATGAATGTAATATATATATATATATATATATATTATGTTGTGTTTCAATGGTTTTACTCAATTGGTCAATGTCAACTTATCATTTATTGTATTATGCTCCATTCTTACCATACAAATTTGTCACATACTTGGTTTTTAATTGAGAGTTTCATTTAATTTATGTATTATTAATTATTTTAGAGTTTCATAAAATTTTATTTAAAAATTTAGTATTTTAAAATAAATTTCCATATTTTACATCAATTTTCACCGATATCAATATTTCCGTTGATATATTCGTGAAATTTAAGTACCAATATTTTTACAAATATCGATTTTTTTCATCCTTGATTATAGCGCATATATATATATATAACATATTTCTTTAAAAACTTTTAAAGTTTATAACAGTGATTTTAAAAGATGATAAATTATAAAATATTATAAAGGATTAATTTTTGGATTTTCTAATTACGTAAAATATTTATGGATAAATAATAATAAGCATCTTCTTTCAAGTCAACGATTTCTTCAGATACGATGATCTACATTGACAAGTTTGTAAGGCCACCATGAAAAATATCATGAGGCCGACCCTCGCATTCGCTAACAAAACCCAAATATGAGGTTTGGCGACGGGACGACGTGTTAGGTTCGATAACAGAACGCGTGCTTGGTTCGATAACAGGATGCGTGCTCAATCCAGTGACTGGACACGTGCTCAGTTTGGCGATAGGAAGATTGTGCACAACTTTAGGTTAGAGAGAAAGAGAGAGAGGAAGAGATAGAGAGAAGGAATGAAGAGGGCATTATGCTATTTATTTCTACATTTAAATTTCTATGCTATAAATTACACTTACTCTCTTCAAAAATGCTAGTTAGCTGTTTCTCCCTTTTGAAGTAAGATGAGCTAAACACACCAACCAAACAGGCCCAACAGAGATAACTTTTACATTTTGCCAAATTGGTGTCCCCCTTCCTGACGAGTGTCCTCCATCACTCTCCAGATCTCAGCATTACAAGCATTTTAATTAAAAGAGTAAATGAAAGAGAAAGGAGATACTATTTTTATTGGATTATTTACGTTTTGTACCTTACATATTATTTTTATCCAGAAATTATATATTGTGTTTTGATCTTTTACATTTTAATTCTGTCATATTATGTTCAAGATATAAATTTATACCCTTTTTTGACCAAAACTTAATTTTTACTTTATAATGCCCAAATTACTCTTAAAAAGAAAAACTAAGATTAAGTACTAATTATTTACATATTCACGCCATGAATTTTTTTATTCAAAAATATATGTTGTATAATATTTCAAAGTTTTACAATTTTATATTAGTAGATTACATTTAATACATAAATCTATTTCACATTCAAAATTAACACTCAATTTTAATATTTAAAATACTCAAATTACCCTTAAAATTAAAAAAAAAAAACTAAAAAAAATTGATGTTGAATTTAAAAGCTAAATAAAGGGTCTGAGACTGGGTTCGAAAGGGGTGCATGGCAGCGGGTGAAAACTGGTTGAGTGATTATGATGGTGGGGTTGAGAAGTCTGAAGTTTTGTTTTGAAACATAAATGTTTTGTCGTTTTATAATTTTTCATTTCAATGTAGTTTGGGTAGTTTTAGGTCAAAATAGAGTGTTGATCAAGAAAAAATATTGAGTGATTTATTCAATGTAATGTAATGATATAAAATGAGTGATTTTGAATGCAATGTATACTCTTTACATTAAAGTAAAATACATGATATAAAAAGATAAATAATCTAAATTGCAATTTTCTTTTTAAGGGTGTTTTTGGTATTATAAGGTCAAAATTATGTATTGACCAACAAAATGTATAAATTTATATATTAAATATAATATAATGTTATTCGTCAGTTCTTTAACTGATATTTTGGGCATTATTATATCAAAATTATGTGTTAACCACCAAACAAACGATATGAATTCATATATTAAGAGCCTATTTGGGGCGTCAGTTTCAGATGATATTTTACTATTTGGATCTTAAAATCTCAACTATGTATTAAACTTTTTTTCTTTTACATTTTCAAAAAAAATTTAAACTTTAAAAATCCATAATTTTCTCATTTCAAATCGAAATGAGATGATTTTTATGTCAAAATGCTCATATTGATGAGACGAATAAGATAAGATCCATTTTGTATATTTTTTTCTGAACACATTTTAAATTTTTGCATTATTTTTTGTACCACATAGTTTTTTTGAAAGTTTTTCTCCCCAAATACATATTTTCAAACAGGCTCTAAATGTTATCTAATGGTTAAAAAATGTAAAATTTCAAAATTCAAGGTATACTTTATTAATGAAAGCAAAATATAATCTATAAAATGTTGATAACCCTTTTTTATTTTTTATTTTTCAAGACATTAATGGATTCTAATTAATATTAGATATCTTTGATAATCTGTTTGGATTATAGGTTGAATTTAAATTTTTGTAAGTGTTATTTTTAAACTTAATGCATTAATCAAGTTAAAAAGTTGAACATATGAATCTAAATGTAAAACTTGAATTGTGTATTTATATTGAATATGTGTTTGAATAAATTTGTTAAACGTGATATTTGAATAATATAAATATAAAAAAATGAGTATGATGCAGAGTTTTAAAATGTAAAAATTTAAGTTTGGATATAAGTTTAATTATTGTAAATAGTGAAACAATTTATTAGAAGCACTTTGAATATTTTACTATCAATCAAAAATACATTTTGCATTTAGGTGCAAAGTTGTAAATTAAAATAGTGATCCAAACATAGGGCATGTTTGAAACGAACATACGAGATGAGTTAAAATTTAAATGTCATTAAAAAGTTTCTTAAAAAAAAATCACTAGAAAGAGACTTCTTTATTATTTTCATACATGTAGCCAGAGATTTTTGAGACATTTGAGATCTCAAGAGATAATGCAAACTGATTTTACCAAAAAGAGATAATGTAAAGAGGCCAAGTTTTACACTGGACCGCCCACATAGGAGTGTATGAGTTAGTACGAGAAACAACTTTAAGAATTTCATCTATTGAGAGGTCGGAGGTTTCAATCTCTTATCAACTCAGGAGAGTGTAAACCTTGCTACCTGCTTGGTGTTATGAAACGAGAAATAACGGGACCACCATCAGATTTTTAATTTAATAAAAAAAGAAAAAAAAGTTTTACATTGGCCCCACCGTAGTAAACCTTCGTGGGATTATGTGTTTTGTACTTACTTTAAAAAAAAAAAAAAATTAAATGAGTGAGAGAAGTTGTTAGACAAGACCATCTGGAACGTGCATGTCAATGTAAATAACTTAAATATATAAAAAAAAAAAAATTAAAGAAACAAATAAATAAATTAAGCATTCATAACTAAAAATCCACTATAACTACTATTATACTGTTCAACATTTGTTAAATTTGTTATCAACTAAAATGTTCTATTGAAGAGTAACTTTTCTTCCTCAAATAAAAAAAATATTTATATATATATACATATATTTTTTACATATATATATATATATACATATATTTTTTACAACACAAAAATTGGCTCTCACTTATTGGGTTAGTCTTTCTTGGGCAGCGTTACCTGCTGGAGGATGTCAGGACGAGAAAGCCTTCTGTCTAACCATGGATTTTCAAAAAAAATAAAAAAAAAAAAAAAAAAAACTATGGATTTTCACTGGTAATGCGATAAAATTTTTTATAGCTTTTTTTTTTTTTGGAACTTTTTTGGATTTATGACAGAGGAATAGTGTTTTTACGTTCAAATTTGATTAAAATCGCATAAACATGACAACATCACATTTAATCCAGCGTTACCTGCTGGACGTGAAAGCCTTCTGTCTAACCATGGATTTTCAAAAAAAAAAAAAAAAAAAAAAGAAACTATGGATTTTCACTGATAATGCGATAAAATTTTTTATAGCTTTTTTTTTTTTCTTGGAACTTTTTTGGATTTATGACAGAGAATTTGTGTTTTTACGTTCAAATTCGATTAAAATTGCATAAATATGACAACATCACATTTAATCTAGCTCAATCTAATCTTATTATAAATATAAGATATTCTTTTACTAGACTTTTTATTCTTTTCTTTTTTAAAATAAAATCTTTAAGTACTTGTGAAATCCCTGAAGCTGACATTAACATTAAAATACTTTTTATACCAAAATAAAAAAAATATTCAAAGTATCCTAATGTTAAAAGCTCCAAATTAAAGACCCAAAAAAAAAAAAAAAAAAACCCACCATGTCAAGGGCTAGAAAAAGGCATGCAATCAACAAACTATGCCAAAGGCCGTTTTATAATTCCAAGGCTAGCTATGGGGAAAAATGATAAATACGAGAATTTTAAAATGGGTAATAAAAAAATAATTTCAGTGGTAGTGGGTTTTTTTTTTTTTTTTTAACCGTTAGATTTGTGTTAGTTTTGTTAGTTTTACATAATTCTTCGTTTTTAAGTGATTATCATAATAAGAAAAAACGTTTGGAAAAAAAAAAATAGTGGCATTAGGGAAAGCTCTTTTGGTTATGTGGCCAAAACAAAGGTACGGTATATGCATGCTTCTCAAAGATTTGAAATTTGTATTTAGTTAGTAGAAAAATAGAAGTAAAAGTTGTGGTTTTTCAAACAATGTTTGGAATCACATGTTTAAAAGAGTTCAATAGGTTAACTAATTTTAAGTTTACTAATAATCAACAAAAAAGTTAAATTAAATTTTCTTAGATTCACAGTGGTCTTGAATTGGAAGCTCTTCTGTAGATAAAAATCACTTTTGACAAAACATTAAAATACTTTCAAAAATAACTTTTGAAATCAGAAGTCACAAATAATTTTTGAAAGTTTTGCCAATAATAAGGCCATGGTATAGTAACGTAGACGGACGTTGAGTGAAGCTTAGTTATAGGTCCCACTTGATATATAAATTAAGAACCTCCTTATAAATCAAAATATGTATTACATGACTTAATTAGGATGCCTTTGTAAAATGTGATTCCAATGTTACTTGTTTTCTCTTGAAATTGATGTCTCATTGAACCTCATCTCTAACTTTTCTTCGCGCATTAAGAAGCTCTGGTCTAGTATTCTCGTCTTACAAGAGAAGATTATGCAACATGATTGTTGTTTTGAGTGCATCTTCGTGTGAGATAGGCTCCAATACAAAACTATCTATCGGTTTCAACTTCATCTTCTTGTTCATTTCCCATGATATTCTCAATAATTTACTCATCACTCAAAAACTCTGAAGCATGCCTTGTTTTTTCCCAGGTAGCTCAAAAAGTACTTAAATGTCAATTATGTCATGATAACTTTCATAAATCAATAGATTATTAATTTGTGGATATATATATATATATATATTTTGTGGATATATAATATCTCGATTAATTAAAAAAAATTTCATGATCCCAATGGTAGTAATTTATAGAGGTTTAACTATAAAATTAGATGAATAAATATAATTTTATATAAGAAAAGTAAATTGCATAAACTTTAGTTTTGAATATTTTCCTCACATCGAAAATTGTAAAATACATAGATGTATAAAATAATTTAAAAGCACCCAACACAACATCTTCCCCTTCTTCTTCGCAACATTATTATTATTTTTCATCATCATCATCGTCGTCATCATCATCATCATCATCATCATCATCATCATCATCATCATCATTATCATCCTCATCATCATCATCATCCTTATCCTCATCATCACCATCATCCTTTTCTCCTGGTCCTTCTCTTGGTCCACCTTCATCATCATCATCATCCTCCTCACCATCATTATCATCCTCATCATCATCATCCTTTTCTACTTGTCCTTCTTCTGGTTCGCCTTCATCATCATCATCAACATCATCATCATCCTGATCCTCATTATCACCATCATCCTTCTCTCCTGGTCCTTCTCTTGGTCCACCTTCATCATCATCATCATCCTCCTCACCATCATTATCATCCTCATCATCATCATCCTTTTCTACTTGTCCTTCTCCTGGTTCGCCTTCATCATCATCATCATCATCATCATCATCATCATCATCCTTATCATCATCATCCTCATCATCCTCATCCTCATCATCCTCATCATCTTCATCATCATCATCTTCGTCTTCATCTTCGTCTTCTTCATCATCATCATCATCATTACATTCTTCTTCTTCTTCTTCACAACATTCTATTCTCTCACAGCATATTTTGACACCTTGGACGACCAGTCCAGTCTTCAAACAACCATCAATTTGGCGAAAGGAGAACTTAATTTCCCCAATATTTTCAGAGCATGTTGTAAACCTTCCTGCAGAGATCTCCAACCATTGTTCTCTTGGCATATTCGACATATTTACGCAAATCTCCTGCTTGTTTCCATTTGGGAGAATAAGAGCAATCGTCACTGGTAGGTTCCATCCACAAGCATGATTTTTCAGCTTGACCACAAAAAACACTTCACATTCATATAAAGTATTTCCACATGATAAACTCCATGTATCAAATGTTCCTTGCACTTCTAGCCACCATACTTGGACGAGTTCAGCCACCTCGTTGGAATAACAACTACATTAATAGAGCCTATTAGTCCAAATAAAGGATTTATTTATTTATTTATAAATTTTAAAGCTTTGCTCTTTGCATCTTTCAATTTTCTCGATACAATCTTGTTACCTAATTATACGATTGAATTGAATATTGATCATCTTTCCAAACATCAATATTAATTTTCTTTTTTGTTTCTCTAATATCCATGGTTCTAAATTATGTTTGAACTTGATATGAAAGTGAAGAAAATAAGAATGTACCCGGGACGACACCAACACCAGTAACGACAGTCGTTACCCCAACTAATTGAGAGATCTCTTGCGCATAACATTTGGCAGTTCATGGCCATCTTGTTATTTCTGCCAATATAGTGACAAAATTAACAAATAAGAAAATGAAAACTGGTAAAAGTAACAATATAGGCATGGTTTGTATTGTTCAAATACTCAGTAATGGCATGTTTATTACTTACTACCATCAACTATATATGAAATCAATTCAACATAGATAAAAAGAAAAAGAATTGTAAAGGAAAGACAGAGAATTATTAAAACTTCGATTAAAGTATTAACTAACAGAATTGTTTTTTGTTTAAAATAGGAATGAGAACATGGGGGATAATTAATCTAAACATAATCACAGTTGATTAATATTATAATGCTGATAATGATAAAATGCAACGACTTACAAAATATTTTCTTCAACACAAAAATCTTGAGGAGAAAGTGATATTGCTAATTAAGTTTTGGGTGCCCTTGTTGTGAAACTTAGATCTCCTTTTATAGATGTTGGATTCCTTTTTTCTTTTGTTCTCGGATGCCTTAACTTCTTAGAAAGTACAAAGTAACTTCTTGGAAAGTACAAAGTGCTGACCTGCATGTTATGCATATATTTTATTACAAGGTCATTTTTTATTTTAGTCAATGTATGGCTTGATCTTATCAGTTTTAATAAATAGTCCAAACCCAAAAAAAACAAAAAGTTGGTTACGGTATTGAATATACATATCTGTCAACCTGAAAAATTCAAGTCATTTTTTTTTTTCAAGTTCATTTTAATTTGGGTATTAACTCCAAATGGTGATTTTCAATTTTTTTTTCTCAAAAAAAAAAAAAAAAACCAATTTCACTATTCTCATTTCAAAATCTCTCTTTCTCATTTTTGACAATTTTAAAATTTAAAATTTTGTAACTTTTTTATTTTAAGTCTAGATAATATGATTTAAAAAAAAAAAAAAATTGCATAGAATGATGAAAGCAACAAAATAATCTTCATTTGTTTGTTTGTTTGTTTGTTTTTTTTTTTTTTTTTTTTTCTCAAAACCATTTCAAATGTTTACAGTTTCGAACTCCAAACTTTTCATTTTCAACGAAACGCACATTTTCAAAACTCAATTCATTTCTTATCAAAACATTTTCCAAACTCCAATTCCAGTTAGTGTTCCAAATTGGCCTTGTGTTTTGCTAATATTTTCATTCAACTTTTTTTTTAATTGTGAATAAGGACGGTATTGTTTCATTCAACCGAACTAATTGTATAAAATGTGACTTCTATTGTTTTCTAAAAATACCAATTATCGATATAATAAGTAATTCATTAAAGTGAACGAAATGGTTAAACAACAAAACAAAATCTAAGGTGGTGATTGGAATACCAATTGAAATTGGAGTTTTGAAATGTTTTAACTAGAAATGAGTTGAGTTTTGAAAATGTGTATTTGGTTGAAAATGAACTGTAATAGTTAAAAAGGATAAAAGCTTAAACAATGTTATGAAAAAAATAGCAATATAGATCTTCTTTCGTTTTCTTTCGTCATTTTATGTAATTTATACAAAAAAAAAAAATTAAATTGCATAAAAATTTTTTTATCTCCTTTCGACTTGAAATAAGAATGTTACGTGCTTTTAAAGTTTAAATTTTTTTTTGAAAAAAAATTGAAGATGCGAATATTAAAAATTAATTTACTTTTATAGAAAAAAAAAAACAACTTAAAAACTCCAATTGGGATGTATACGCTTAACGGCCCCTAATGCTATGGAGAAGAGGAAGGAAGTGGTAGAGAGATCATTGGGTGGAAAAAGCTAGACTAACTTGTTTGGTAGGCAGGAAGGAAGAGAAAAGAGAAATGAAAATTGGGTGGAAAATAAATATATGTGGTGGGATCCATTAATTTAGTCTCTAATATAAAAGTGTTAAAATTATTTTTTTATCCTTGTTTTTAAAGGGAAATAATATTACCAAATGAATAAAATAGTAATTGTATAAATTTCTTATTATTTTCTCTCATTCTTTTCATCCTAACAATTTAAAGGAATTAAAACTAAAATATTTTCTATCATTCTAATTTTTTATTTTATTTTTTATCTTTTACAAGTTTTCTCCTATTTTCTTTCTCTCTTACCAAACGGAGGCTAAAAGCTAAATTGATGTTGGTTTTAATTCAATTACAAATTCTAAAACCACAGTAAAGGATAAGAAAGAAAGAAAAGATTGTAAAGGATCGTTATCATGAATGAGGAAGAAGAAAAGGAAGGAAATTTCCAAGAGCTTACATATATGTATATTTTTACTATCCATTCGAAGGGATCATCATTTTTTTGCTTGTAAAAAAAAAAAAAAAAAAATCAATTGTGTTCTGATGCCCCTCGTTCATTGTCTGCTTGAAAATCTAGTGGAATTATATGTAAAATGGTACTAAAACCTTACCTATTCTTCCAACAGAAAAGTCAACCCATAGTTTTTCAAGTAGCGATGTTGGGATTCAATTCTGATGCTGAACCTGGGGAAGACATAAAAAAGACATTCACGAGACGCCCATGGTGAAGAAATATTAATCAGTTTATATATTTTACTTACTCGTTACCTATCAATTCCACAAGATCGGCTATAAAATGAACTGTGAATGTTTGATTATCCCATTATTGAAAGAGAATTTCTATGTTCTTGTTAGTGTCGGTTTCGTGAAATTGTTTTTACTTTACTTTAAATATGAGCAATATTACTTGAAGATTTGCCAGCCAAAATTAGAATCATTTAATGTTTTCCAAGATTTTTTTTTTTACCGTCCCGTATGTGAACGAAGTTTTTTTTGTTTTTGTTTTTTTTTTTTGTTCAACTATCTGGGATCTATAGTTTTAATTAATTAAAAAAAAATTAAAACGTGTTAAGGTTTAAACCTTAAAGTTCCTATAAAAAATCCTTCCCGCTCGCTCATCAAGATAGTCCTTACAGGATATGTGAAAATCATATGTTAGTATGAATTTATTAGTAATTGAAAATTACATGATGACCATGTTTCTCAGGTTTTGGACGTTAAGATGAATTATTTTATATTCAAAATGAATAAAATTAGTTGGTGATATGTCATCCAAAATTAGCTGGAATTACAACTTGCATTTTTTTTTTCAAGTATATATTTGTGAACATAGTATTTTCTTTTTTTATTTTTTTTAATACCAAGTTGTGAACATATATAGACTAAAGTACAAATTAAAATGTAATAAACAGCGTCACTAAAAGTTAATTTGGCCACCCTATAAAAAAATAAAATTCGGATAATTCTATGTCCTTTTCAATTTTAGTCAATGTCCACGTAAGATTATTTACTATATTTAAAAAAAAAATTGAGTAACATTAACTTGATATGTCATCAAAAATTTGAAATCAATTATAATCCCTTCCCTTGGTCATAGTGGAGAAAATTACACGATTTTACGAATTTTCCTCCCAAAAGTAAAATAGTCATTAAAAAGATAAAAGATTAAACTGACTTAAAAAAAAAATTAATAGAAAAATATTAAATTTATCTGACTACATCATAAGATGAAGAGCTCGATTGACAGTATCTCCAAGTTCAAAAATTAAAATAAAATTACACAACGTTAAGCACATACACATGTTTTGATTACATGTCTAATACTTTAGTAAATAACAAGTTGAGATTAATATGCTAATTTCTTTAAAAGAATATAAAAAGATAAATTGTCTGTTTGATCATTAGCCTAACATGAAGATGCGATCTAGTTGTCAACTTTTTTTAATGGCTAAAAACTATACGTAAATTCTTTAATTAGTGTAATTATTGTTCACATATGTTTAAATTTTAATAGAAACGTCTGTCACGTGAATTACATATGATTTACTTTAAAGATAATTAAAAAAAAAATTTACATGATTTAACTTACAAGGGTCATAAAAGTGATCTATTCTATCCAAATTTTAAACTTTATTAGCAAAAAGGATTATTTTGCACTCTTTTAAAGAATTTAAAGACTTTTTAATCATAAAAAATTAGGAATCAAATCACAACTTCATAAAAAGATTAAGAACCAAACAAATAATTTATCTTAAAACAATTAGCTGGACGTAGACTAAAATTAAGAACGCGGAATTCTCCAAATTAATTTTAGTCAAGTTGTTCATTATTTAAGAATTCAACGACCACTAAAATACTATGTTCACATGTACGTTGAAGAAAACTTGGAAGATGCAATTCTCGCCAATTTTGGAGAACATATTACCAACTAATATTAGTGATTTTCTAATAAAATAACAACAGGAATAGTAATAATAAACAATTTCACGTAGACTTTGACGAAAATAATTGATAAGCACTGTCATGCTGTAATTTTCTGTACTACCCCTCAATTAGTACCATGTTCACATGCAAGATGAAAAAAAAAAAAAAAAAAAAAAATCTTGGAAGACATTATATATTTCTAATTTTTGATGACAAATCTGCAACTAATATTTCTCATATTTTTTTCAAGAATTTTTAAAAAATAAATCATTGGTTAAAATATTTGCTACCAATAATAGAAAAATAAAAAAATAAAATAAAATCACTCCCGTGTTAATTATTTAAATATTAGAAAACTCGCAATAAATAATCCTTATTTCTATGACATTCATGATTTCCGAACAAATTAATACTATGTTCACACACGATGAATAAAAAAGTTAGAAGATTAAACAACTAAATTAGTAATAAATATGTTCAAATATCGTTGGTGAAAAATGAAATTGAAAGTTTCAATAATTCCCACTAAAATATACTTGAACATATAGTCATTTCTGGATAATTCCTATGGATGATGAAGAAAGACCCAAAACTTAAGGGGAAAGCATATGAATGACACAAATTTAAAGACTATTATACAACATGACATGAAAAATTACGCCTAGACTAGTATAACACAAAACTAAACTAAAGTTAACTAAAATTTGTGTCATATTGGTCAATAACGAGGAATTGTATTATGTTGATCAGTAGATAAAAAAAAAATATGGTTATTTAGATAATTTTCTCAAAACGACGTTAATCCATTTTAAACGAAAGTCACATTTTCATGGTAAGTCATACTAATTAGAGCCAGAGAAACTTAGGTAATATATATATATATATATATATATATATATATATTGAGAATTTTATGTTGAGAACTCTTTTAATAGCCCATCTTATGGAACTAAGAGATAACTATATAGCAAAAGATACATATAATTAAACTGGATTTCTTCATAATTGTCTTGATGGATAATAAAGTGTTAATAGGTCGTCATAAACTCCTTTTTCACATTACTTCTCCGGTCTCTCTCTCTCTCTCTCTCTTTTAAGCACTTTATTTATTTATTTTTAAACAATTGAGGGAACTTTCATCTAAGGTGGAGGGTAGTGTGATGAAAGAGCTGAATCCATTTGTAAATTTTTTTCAACAAAACGCGTCATTTCTTTTTTTTTCTTTTTTCTTTTAAGTTGCATTAAAAATACCATGCTATATTAAAATTTTTTTAAAAAAAGTTATTGAATATTTGAACAACATTAAGGAATAAACTTCAAACTAAGAAAAAAATAGCCATGAATTATTTATATCAACAACTATATATAAAGTCAATGTCATAAACAACTATATTTATGTTTTTCTTGCCCACCTAGTGTCCAATCGTGGACAAGAAAATCTTATAAGAAATTATAATTCCCAATTGAAAAATGTTTATTAGCAAAATTTTTAATCAAGATTTTGATTCCCCTTTTTTTTTTTTTGTAGTTTTTTTTTCTTCCCTTTGCTTTGAAATTCATTTCATATGTTTATTTCATTCTACAGCTGAGTTAGTACACACTACACTTACTTTCACCATTTTTTGTTTCCTTAATTTTTAGTTGTCACTATTTTGGCAGCAACAACAACATGGGTAGTAACTGCCATACGTTGTGTGCAAGAGATCTCGAAATTAGTTGGGGCAACGATTGTCGTTACTGGCGTTGGTGTTTTGATGGAGCAAGGTATTTTCCAATACATACATACATACATGCATACAGATATATATATATATATATATATAATACATTAACATGTAAAGGGAGAGTGAAGAATCAGAAAAACTTAACACTTCTCTACTAGATTGATATATACTTATTAAGCAACTTTTTATTTCCAAATTCAGCTCGTACATGATTTAAACACATAGATATTAAAGAAACCAAAATATTTATATTGAAGCTAAAAAAGAATTACTATTCCATTCAATCATTTAACACATGAAATATAAGTACATATATATATGTAAAATTATGCAAAGCAAACATAAAAAAAATAACTAATGTTTTAGCTGTGCTAAATTCTAATAATGGGCTCTATTTGATGTAGTTATGTGGCTGAACTAATCGAAGTATGTTGGCTAGAAGTGAAGTCTCATTTCTGGTTAAGCTGAAATGTAATGCTTGTGGATGGCATCTTCCAGTGAAGATTGCAATTTGTCTCCCAAATGGAGCAACGAAGGAGATTTGCGTAAATCTGTCGAATAGGCCAAGAGAACAATGGTTTGAGATCTCTGCGGGGAGGTTTAGTACATGCCCTGGGGTAATAAATTTCTCCCTTTGCCAATTGAATAGTTGTGCGAAGACAGGACTTGTCATCTAAAAATCTGCTGCGTAAGAAATAATTGCTGCGAAAGAAAATATTGTTTCGAAAGGAGAACGTGCTACGAAACAACTAGATGCTGCGGAAGAGTGAAATGTTGCTGCCTAAGAAGAAATTTTTGCCAAAGCTGGTAAAAGGCTTTTGTTGGAAAGTCAGGAAGAATTGAATGCTTGTGCCTGAAAAAAAAAATAATATTTCTATTGAATTTCTTGTTTGGTGTGATCGCTTTCAATGTTATTTTGTTTTAATCTTGTAAGGAAATAAATTGATGGAGAATCACGTGAAATAGTTTGGAAAGTTCTCATCTGTTTTACTTTTTATTAGTTGATCGAGATGTTCTTAAAACGTATTTTGGGAAGATCTCATTTGATATTGTACTTTTTGTTTGAAAGAATAAAAAGGAGAACATGTTTGTGTGACAATAATCTGTCTTAATTTTTAGTATGTAATATTGTTTATGTTCTGCTCTTGTAAATTCATGGTCATCTACATTTTCTTCAAGTGGATAGAGGGGACAGATAATATCAGGATAAGTTAATTTGTCGTAATTTTTAATATATAATAATGTTTATGTTCCGCTCTTGTAAATTCATGCTAGCTCCCAATCATGCCTTCCCAGATAAAGATTCATTCTGTCTTGTTCTGATTCGGAAGAAGAAGCTTGGATCAGCAGAACTGGCATCTGTCCGTCATATTGATAGCAGTATGAGGGTGGTCGTAGATCAGAGCTCAGAAGATGATCGCCCGGAAAGTTTCTTTCATCAAATTCACCCCTCCCACGCTGGTCATCTATATTTTCTTTAAATGGATAGAAGGGACAACTAATATCAGGATAAGGTAAACCATTCTAATTTGGTTGAGACGCAAGACTCCCTAACCAAAGCCCCTAACTTAATTTATTACAGTAAAAGAAAAATAATAAAATTTTAAGGAAAAGAAAACAATTACAATCTCAACAGAAAATCCCACCGAAACATAGAAATTACAATTAATCTTAACCATCTAGTAACATAGATGGTGATTAAAAAAACATAAACATGGTTGGCGTCCCGGGCCCATGCGGAGGGCGTTTAGACTTTAGAGGGCTACAAGCCCGGATTTCGAGTCGTAAGAAGCCGTTGTTCAGTTGCATTCAATTTAAATAAATGTTAGAAAACGCGCAATAAAATATAATTGGAAGATTAAACAACTAAATTAATATTATACATGTTCACAAAAATAAAATTGGAAGCAGATTCAATACTTCTCACTAAAATATAATTGAACATATTGCAATTTCTGGATAATTCCAATGGATGATGAAACAAGACCTAAAACTCAACCAACTTTAAACGGAAGTCGCATTTACGGAGTAAGTCATACTAATTAGAACTAGAGAAACTTAGGTATGCCATATATTTCTTTTTGAGAATTTTATTTTGATTGGCTTATAAAACTTTTAGATTTAAATTATTTATAAGCCATGATATTTAAATTATAAGATTATCAGCTATATGTTTTTCTTGCCCACCAAGTTTATTTCGTGGACAAGAAAATCTTCTAATTCCTACTTGAAAAATATCTATTAGCAAACTTTTTTAATCAAAATTTTGATTCCCTTTTTGAATTTCCTGTCCTTTGAAATTTATTTTATATGTTGATTTCTTTCTACAGCTGCGTTAGTAGTAAACAAACAACTCATACTTTCAGCACTTTTCGTTTCCTTAATTGTAAATTCTGTCACTATTTTGGCAGCAATAAACTGCCATACATTGTGCGCAAGAGACCTCGCAATTAGTTGGGCTAACGATTGTCGTTATTTTAAAATAAGTAACACTTGCAACCACACTTTTTCTTTTAACAAGAAGCAAAAACGCTTTCTCTTTTTTTTTTTTGTTTTTTTTTTTGTTTTATGTTTTTCATTGTTCAAAAAAATTGTATCGTCACCTTTGTTTTCTGTTTTTAAAAAATAGAAAATAAAAATAAATCTGGTGACTATGATTTGTTGCGGTTTAAAAAAAAAAAAAGATTTAATGAACAACATTTAGGGAAGCTTAAAAACTTGTGTGTTGGGTTGTGGGGGGTGGGGCGACCACATCCATAATTATTTATATTGACAACTATGCATAATGCCAAACTCGTAACGAACCAATTTGTCCATGACTGTTGACATTGACAACTATGCATCATGCCAAACTCATAACGAACCAATTTGTTTTGTTTTGAAAGTTAAAACAGATAGGACCGCGCCGCCCTACATTGACTCAAATATAAAATGACTTTGTATTAAATATACCTTTTTATTTTTATTTATTTTTTGCTGAAAAAGTATATGTCATATTAAGTAGTGTGAGTGTACTCTTCTGGCATCCAAGATCCAACATCTATAAAAGGAGACCTAAGTTTCACAACAAGGGCATCCCAAATTTAATTTGCATCAGTTTCTTCTCAAGATTTTTTGCTAAAGAATATTGGTAAGTCGTTATATTATAAGGTTGTCACCTTTATGTTTTTCTTGTCTATCAACTTTTTACGGACCATATTCAAGAATTTGAAGTTTAAACTTGATCGATCGATTTTTCTTGGTTGTATTCATGTTTAATTGATTTCGTTAAATAGTCTTAATTTGCCTATTTCAAATAATTTGCTACTAATGTTCATTTGCAATTGCATCTACTTTGAATGTTTTATTTTATATTAGATTAGATCAGGGAAAACGGGATGTGTAGTAATTCAGAAAACAGAAGAAATGTACAAAATTTATGATATAAATATTAGTTAACTTCTTAATCAAACATTTGATTCCCATTCACATTCTCTTTCTTTCCTTTTGCAAATCCTATTTCTTTTTTGTTGATTTCATACCACAGCTGATTAGTAGTAAGTACAGGAAATCATCGGCTAGTTGAACAATAAAAACCGTGCTTCTTTTTAATTTCAACATTATAATTTTTTCTTATTGTTAATTTGTTACTATTTTCACAGCATCAGCAAGATGGCTGAGAACTATATGGTTTATGCAAGAGATCTCTCAATTACTTGGGGCGACGACAGTCGTTACTGGCGTTGGTCTCATGCAGAAGAAACAAGGTATATTACTGCATTCTTCACTTTCACGGATATTAGAGATACAAAATATGAATATTGATGCTAGGAAAGATCGAATAATTGAACATATCTCTGCAATTTTATTCGAGAAACTTATGATGCAAAAGATAAAAACTTGTATAATAGTTAATCCTTTTCAACATATATAACCCTTTTCAGTGGTCATACCAATGAAGTGGCTGAACTAATCATAGTATGGTGGCTAGAAGTGCAAGGAAAATTTGATACAACAAATCTGCCACATGAAAAGTTATACGAAGTGTCATTTGTGGTGAAGCTGGAAAATCATGCTACTGGATGGAACATTCCAGTGAAGATTTCGCTCAGTCTCCCAAATGGGAACAAGCAAGAGATCTTGGTAGATATGTCGAACAGGCCACGGGAACAATGGCTTGAGATCTCTGCCGGGATGTTTAGAACATGTCCTGAAAATCTTGGGGAAATTAAATTCTCCTTTTCCCAAGTTGACACTAATTATTTTAAGAAAGGACTGGTCATCAAAGGTGCAAAAATATGCTGCGACGAAAAAGATGATGCGAAAGAGCAAATTGCAGTGGAAGAACAAAATGTTGAGGAAGGAAACGATGTTGTTGAGGAAGAAAAGGATGCTACCGAAGAAGAAGATGACGAGGACGAGGAGGATGAGTAATAAAATGCAGCAGTAGAAGAAAAAAAATTGTTGCCAAAGATGGTGTGAAGACTTGTGCTTGAAAATACGAAGAAGAGAATGCTTGTGTGTGAGAAATAATTTAGTCTTGTTTGGTGTTATCTCTTTCAATATTACTTTGTTTTAAAATTGTTACGTGTGAGAAATAAACTGATGGAGAATAATGTAAGAAATAGCTTCTTCGTTTTTGTTTTTTTTCATAAAACATTTAGTGAATAAGTATGTGTGAGAAATCTTTACATTCACTTTTCTACTTTGCTTTTTAAAACCCAGTGATATCCAATACAGATCAAGTGGAATGTTTTGCTATTTTTTTGAAGCACTTTCTCATAATCCAGAAGAGGAGTAATCAAATATTTAAATCAAATCTTATTTGACACCTCATTTTAAACTTATTTTTAAAACTTTTTACATTTACTTATGTATAGAATTCTTATATGCTTAGAAAGTTACAAAAGATCGTATAGATTATAGATCTATTTCGAATATCCCTCACATCATTGAGCATATTGGAGAAAATTACACGAGTTTTCAAATTTTCCTCCCAAAATGAGAAATAGAGATTAAATAATAAAAAAAAAAACAACAAAAGAATAGAACTTACTTTAAAAAATATATGAAATATACGTATTGCATCAAATATGTCTAGCAACATGCCAAATTTTGGATTGAATGTCTCCAGCTAATATTGCTCAATAGAATAAAAAAAATAATTTTACATAGACGTTGAAATGCTATATGTCATCATACACGCTGAGAAAAATTGGAAGACGATGAACAATTCCAACTTGTTTTGGATATCTTAAGCTAATATAATTCATATTTATATAAAATAAAAAAAATAAAAAACAAGCTCACATAGAGGTTGACCAAAACTGAGGAACGTTCGAAAATAATGTTTATGACGTTGCGTCATGATGCAATTTTTTTACTTCACTAAATTAATTCAATGTTCACATACATGTTACGAAGGGAAAAAAAAAAAAAAAAACAAACAAACAAACAAAAACAAAAACAAAGGTCGGAAGACATACAGCTTGGTGACGTCCTCGTCTTTTTCTTTTTATTTTTTTCTTTTTGTAACAAGGAACAAAAAATACTCCCTTGTTATTCTGTTTTCATTATTTTAAACAAAAAAAAAATGTTCTTTCACTTTATTTATACTTAAAAAGGAGAAAGTAAAGTACACATTTGATAAATATGATTCCGTTACATATTTCAAATAAAAGGATGAAATTAAAAATATTGCCCACTACAACCAATGACTGGGCAGGAAAAAGGAGCCGAGTTTAAGAACAAAGTCAGACAAAAAAGTCCGGATTATTGGGGTAGGACTAGTGCTCGGTCAGGCAATCGTACATAATTGATACTAGGATCAAGAGGTCGGATTGGGACAGACACAGGGGTAGGGTTTTTGGGCTGGGACTGTGTCGAGATCGGATCGAAATATGTCAAGGTTGGGTCAGCCCCCAATCGGTAGTTGTTTCGACTTCAGCCTCAATTCTGACCTAGCTAGAGACCTGCCCCACCTAGTTGACCTGACCACGGACCCAAAGCCGGCACCAAACCCCGAGTGGTCGGCCTGTCAATCCCATTTTAGTATCGATCAAAACATGAGATCACGATCTAAAATAAATATTGGTTCAAAAAAATCGATACCAGTAAATTTTTGTTTGCATAATTTCAAAACGTTCGCTACCAATTAAAAAATAAATAAATAAAATCACTTTACGTGTTTTAAAAAATTGTTGAGAGAACTACTGAAATAATGTTAGAAAATGCGCAATAAATAATCTTTATTTTTATGACTATTCAGCATGTCTTACAAATTAGTACTATGTTCACATAACGATGAAAACAAGTTAGAATATTGAATAAGAAAATTAAGGCTATGTATGTTTGAGACTCATGTAATTTTTCTCCAATATGATTAATAATGGGAGGGATATTCGAAATAGATTTTATAATTTGTTTGATCTTTTGTAACTTCTAAGTATATAAAGAATTCTACACGTAAGTAAAAATACAGGAGAAAGTTTATCATAATTACATATTAATAAATATTTTATGCACAATATTGATATTAAAGGAATACAAGAACAACAAATGATCAGTGATAACAAGCTACGCACAAATGATAAAACATGCTTTCGGATCAAGACTTCCATCTCTTCATTGTTTTAGCCCATCTTATGGAATTAAGGGAAACAATAACCAAGTTAAATAATGAAGATTTCAACCGTTATATAAAAGTTGTATAAGTTGATTCCAAAATATTCCAAATATTAAGTGAACTAAAACTATAAGCAAGAGATATACCTAAATATTAAAAATGCAATTTAATATTAATATTGACCAATATGACTACAACCATTTTTTTAAAGTTGTGACAACAACCAACTTTTTGTTTTGCACTGAAATTAATAAAGTATGACCACATATATCTATTTTGAAGAACATGGAAATTTTCTAAGGTGACTCTTCAATCCAAGAGCAAATGGATGGAGAATCATTTCCACAAAAACCTTTTTTGTGTTGAACATAGATGGCCGAACTTCTCCTATTTCGGAACTTCTCCTGCTCCGGATGTCTCTTGCTCGGGTCGCCAGTGACAAACTTCGAGATGTTCTGTTGGAAAATATTTCATATAATCTATTAGACTATTTATCGTTTTTAATATTGACCACAAATATCTCCGGTTCTGATCTCCAACACTAGATGCCAGAGAGATTCTATTTGAATATTTTTATAATCTAGCAAAATACTTTTTGTTTCCAAAATGGATGGTTGGACATATCCTGTTCCAGTCGTTGGAGAATATTCTGATAGAATTTTTTTAATCCTCTTGTACAATATTTATTATTGTCAATATAGATGGGTGTATGTCTCCGAGTCCCATCGCCGGAGAGTATTCTAGTATAATATTTTTGATAATCTATCAAGATATTTATTGTTTTCAACATAAATAGTTAGACGTTTTTTATTGTAGTTACTGGAGAGTATTCTAATAGAATATTTTAAATTTCCAATTTGACTCCTACGAATGACTTGTCTCACTTTGCCTTCTATATCTCAAAATGTAAAAAAAATCCTCCTAAGCTTATTATAAGTTGTAAGTTTGGTAATTTCTCATTAAAGAGCCAATTTTTACACAGTTTTAATTACTTGTGCTTGTCAAGTTATCAACACATGATTAAATCATATAAGAAAGATAATCTGTTGCCAACCAGTCACATAACTTATGTATATGTGATTAAAACTGTTCTCAAGAAAGTACAAAGTTGCAACAAATTAATAATAAGTGGAAGAGCCTTTTTTTTTTTTTTTTTTTTAGTTGTAGAGGACGAAACGAGAGAACCTCTATTCTTCATGGACCAAATCTGAAATTTACCTTAATTTTTTAAAAAGCCAACTTGAAAATAGAAAGAGTCTCTGTTAATTATTGAGATTCCAACAAAAATAGGCATATTAGAAGAATCATTTTAACTACAAAGTCACTACCTGTCAAGTGAAATGCCGGAAATAAAATTTTAGTACTATATGGATAAAGATATAATATACTAAAGATATGTTTGGATCATAGGTTTAAATCCCACAATTTAAATAGAAAATTCTAACTTTTCTGATAGAAATAATTGTATATAAAGTTTGAAAAATAAGTTTAAAATGAGGTGTCAACAAGAGCTTATTTAAATGCTTGATAAATTTCTCCTCTTCTGGATTATGAGGAAGCGCTTTGAAAAATGGCATAACATTCCATTTGATCTAAATTGGATATCACTGCGTTTTAAAAGCAAAACTAGAAAAATGAATTTACAGATTTCTCACACATGCTTATTCACTTAATACTTTATGACCCAAAAAAAAAAAAAAAACTGTTTCTTACATTATTCTCCATCAGTTTATTTCACACATAATAATTTTTAAACAAAATAACATTAAAGGTGATCACACCAAACAAGATAAATAATTTCTCACACACAAGCATTCTCTTCTTCGTTACTTTTATATACAAGTCTTCACCATCTTTGGCAACAATTTTTTTCTTCCACTGCTGCATTTTAGTACTCTTCCTCCTCTTCCTCATCATCTTGTTCTTCGGTAGCATCTTTTTCTTTCGCAACAGCACTGTTTTCTTCCGCCACATTTTGTTCTTCCACCGCAATTTGTTCTTTTGCATCATCTTTTTTGTCACAGCACCTTTGATGACAAGTCCTACCATAATACAATTACCGTAACCTTGGTATAAGGAGAAATTTATTACCCCAGGGCATGTACTAAACCTCCCTACGGAGATCTCAAACCATTGTTCTCTTGGCCTATTCACCAGATACACGCTAATTTCCTTCCCGGTTCCATTCCGAAGACAAACCGTAATCTCCACCGGAATGTGCCATCCACAAGCGTTACGCTTTAGCTTTAGGAGAAATGAGACTTCACATTCACATAAACTATTTCCACTTCACAACCTCCTTGTATCAAATTATCCATTAACTTCTAGATACATTACTTGGATTCCTTCAGCCACATTACTACATCAATAAATCCCATTATTAGAACAAATAAAACAGTAGTTGTTTTAGATTGTTTGCTTTGCATAAATATATATATATATATATGTGTATGTATATATATGCAGTTATCTAATTTCATCATGTGTTAAATGATTGAATAGAATGGTAGTTCTTTTTTTTTATTTTTTTATTTTAGCATCAATATAAATATTTTGGTTTCTCAAATATCCATGTTTTTAAATCAAGTATGAGCTTAATTTTTTTTTAAAGTATGAGTTAAATTTGGAAATGAAAAGTTGCTTAATAATTATCAATCTAGTTGAGACGTGTTAAGTTTCTCTAATTCTTTTCTCTCCCTTAACAAAACTATGTTTTATATATATATATATATATATATATATATGGAATATACCTTTCTCCATCATAATACCGACGCCAGAAACGACGATCATAGCCCCAAGCAATTGCAATATCTCCTACACCCAACGTATGGCTGTTACTACCCATCTTGTTATTGCTGCCAAAATAGTGACAAAATTAACAATTAAGGAAACTATAAGTGGAGAAAGTAAGAGTAGTGTGTACTAACTCAGCTGTAGAATGAAATCAACATATGGAATGAATTTCTAAGGAAAGGAAAAGAAATAAAAAGTGGATAAAAATTTTGATTAAAAAAGCTTGCTAATAGAAAATTTTCGATTAGGAATTAGAATATCTTATAATGTACTTAATAGCATACCAATATTCTTAAGCGCAAAAATCTTGAGGGGAAAAGTATTGCTGATTAAGTTTGATGCTCTTGTTTGTAAAACTTAGATCTCCTTTTATAGGTGTTGGATCTTTGATTCTTGGAAAATTCTTTGGTCAAAATGCAAACTACATATGTACATACACGTAAATAGGACATTTATGTGATACAAGGTCATTTTTTATTTGAGTCAATGTAGGACTTGATCTAATCTGTTCAAAACAAATTAAACAAATTGGTAGGTTATGTCATTGGCTTTATATATAGCTGTCGAGATAAATAATTCCATGGCTGATTTTTTTTTTCCCTTTATTTGGAAGTTTATTCCTTTATGTTGTTCAATATTCAATCATTCTTTTAGTTTTTAATAGCACGGTATTTTTAATGCAGCCAAAAAAAGTATATATCGTAACTATTGATTTACTGAAAGTATATAGATAAATATAATAAGTAATCTGTTGCGTATATTTAACGAAATAGTTAAACTATTGCTTTTTCTTTAAAAAATATAAAAAAAAAACGAAAAAGAAATGAAGAGTTTTGTTGAGATTTTTTTTAAATTGTTGTCACATATATTTGTAAGGGAGGTGAGATTGAATTCACAGGAAATAGATTTTCAGATCTTTCATCACAGCGCCCTCCACCTTGGGTGAATGTTCTCTTAATTGTCAAAAAAAAGTGCTAAAAAAACAACAAAAGTGCTATTAAAAAGAGAGAGAGAGAGAGAGAGAGAGAGAGAGAGAGAGAGAGAGAGAGCCCGAAGAAGAGAAATGGGAAAAAGGAGTTTAGACGATCTATTAACATGTAATTTATGATCCATCGAGACAGTTGTGAAGAAATCGTCAGTTATTTATATATATAAACGATTAATTTGAAAAAAAAAGAAAACAAAAGATATAACTTATTTTAAAAAATACAACACACTTTAAAAATTGTATGAAATTAAGTAGAATAACGTTACGTATTGCATCAAATGTGTCTAGCAACAAGCCAAATTTTGAATTGAAAAATGTCTCCAGCAAATATATTGCTCATTCTTTATTAGAATAAAAAAATAACAATTTTACATAGACGTTGAAATAGTTTGTTATCATACACGTTGTGAAAACTTGGAAGACGATAAATAATTCCCACTAATTTTGGATATCTGAAGCTAATCCAGTTCTTAATTATTTATATAAAATCAAAAAACAAGTTCACATAGAGGTTGACCAAAACTGAGGAGCGTTCCAAAATAATACTTATGACGTTGCGTCACGATGCAATTATTTTTCCTGACTAAATCAATACAATGTTCACATACATGTTGCGAAAAAAAAAAAAAAAAAAGTTGGAAGACATACAGCTTGGTGACGTCCTCGTCTTTATTTATTATTTTTAACAAGGAAAAAAAAAAAAATACTTCCTCTTTCTCCTGTTTTCAACGTTTAAACTTAAAAATGTTTGATTTAACTTTTTTTGCACTAAAAAAAGAGCAAATAAAGAAACACATTTGATAATTATGATTCTGTTTCATATTTTCAATATAAATGGATGAAATTAAGAATATTGTCCACCGCGACCAATGACTGGGTTGATAGAATGAGCCAAGGTTCGGAACATAGTCAGACCGACAAGTCGGGATAGTTAGGGGAGAACTAGTGCTCGGTCAGGCAATCAAACATGATTGATACTAGGTTCGAGAGGTCATACCGAGACTGAGGCAAGGGTAGGGTTTACGGGCCGGGACCATGTCGAGGTTCGATATCATAATATGTTAGTTGTTCGGACTTCAGCATCAATCCCCACCTAGTCATCAAAGGTGCAAAAATATGCCGCGACGAAAGAGATTATGCGAAAGAACAAATTGCAGTGGAAGAACAAAATGTTGCGAAAGAAAAAGATGCTACCGAAGAACAAGATGATGAGGAAGAGTATTAAAATGCAGCAGTGGAAGAAAAGTATTGTTGCCAAAGATGGTGAAGACTTGTCTATGAAAGTATGAAGAAGAGAATGTGTAATACCTAGTTTTTTTCGACATTTTGATTTCTTGTATAGAAATTCAAACTGTACCATGAAAGTATTCATGAGGAAGCCCGATTAGGGTTTTTGTTTAATTTTATGAGTTCTTATGATCTTATAAGACTCAAAAATAATTGCTTATATTAGCATACGACCTTTTGAGTAAAAAGGGGATGAAAATTCTATGATTTTATGTTGGTCAAAGTTTGATCAAGAAAAGTCAAAGTTGATCAAGAAAGTCAAAGTTTGACTAAAATGGTCAAAGTGATGACTATACAGTTATGTGATGAAGCAGTATGGAAAAAAATACTGCGAAAACCGTAATTACGTACAAAATAGCATGAATAAGACTTAAAACCACCATAGAAAAATCAAGCACATTAAGTGGAAATAAAAGGCAAAAGGGCTTTAAGAAATAAGAAAAATTTTATACAGTCCATTTTTACACAGATAAATTTTGGACTGCAGTATAGTATAACAATACTATATATTAGTGAGCACAGTATTAGAAATATCTGGATTGACACAAAAGTGGACTGCCTATTAAGGAAAAAGGCAAACAAGCCCTAAGTATGCTTACATCATCTAACTTTTATTTATGACATCATAATTGGATTAAGGAAAATTTGGAAAGAAATTTTTGGGCTCTAGAACCTCCCTTGGCCGGCCACCTATGCACTCCTTTTTTGCAAATTCTTGCTTCTTCAAGGACTCTCTAGCAAATTTAAAAGTTTTCCCACACCTATAAATAGGTGTGAGGGGGTGGTGAGTTTATTCACAAAAATTGGAAATTCTAACTAGATTATGCCCAATTTTTCCCTCACTAAATCCGAACCCAAGTGAGAGCAAGAAGAAAAGAAATAAAACTCAAGAAATCTAGGATTAGTGGCCGGACTTTTGTTGGAACACCAACCAAGGGATCAAAAAAATTTTTGTACCCATTTTAGGCCAAGGGGCCGGTTGTGGAGGAAGAAAAGAAGGGAGAAGAAAAGTGAGGAAGGAGAGCTTCCTAAAGGACCGGTTGTGGTGTGAAGCCCAGCTAGGGGGCTGAAAAATTTTGGAACCCATTCACCAAGGGGGAGGCCGGTTCTAGTTGGTGAAAAAGGAGGATCAAGGGTGCACCATTTTTAGCTCAACTTTAAAGGTTGATTGAGGTAAAATTCTTCTAGCACCCTAAGCTTCTCAATTCAAGTTTCAATTGAGAAATTTAAATGCATTTCAAGTGGGTTTGTATGAGCATAAGCTCAATTTAATTTTCTACCCTAGATTAGATGTTTAGGTATTGTGCTTGATTTCTAGGATTTGTGGTTGGTTTTGATGCTTGCATGAGCTTAGGGTTTTTATGCTTTATGTTGATGTGATTGTATGTCCCTAAGTTTGTTGGATGACAAAACTTGACGTTAGAAATACGCTACCTGTTTGACCTTAGGCTCTCGGCTGCTGCCGATTGAGGTAGGGTGTGCGAATTAGGACGTAAAATCAACTTAAGTAAAGAAACTGCCAGTTCGGGTGGAAACTGGCCAGTTTTCTGGAAACCCGATTTTGAGGCCCTTAGAGGTCGAATCAGGAAAAATGTAAAACATGAAAGTTGTAGAAAAGAGTTTTTTCTAGGGAACAGCATGGACAGTTTTGCAAAATAAGGCTCCAACGGCCTTGATTTTTACAAAAATCCGAGCCTGCCCGTGCCCAGGATTTATGCACGGCCAGGCGGGTTCAACAAGGAATATGAACATGTTAACATCCGAACTGAGTTTTCCTCAAAACACAAAAGTTATAGGGTTTTTCGAGATCTAAAACTTTCGTGAAGACAACTTTTTCAGATTCGACCTAGATTTTAAAATAAAAATTAGATTTCAAAAACTATACAGGAAACAGGAAATTCCTGTACAGAATTTTATAAAACAATGCAGAAAAGGATAACCTTGCACTAACACTGATAAATTAACTAAGGGAAGCTGTTCCAAAGGCAGTCTTCAATAATTAAGTATTTTTATAAATATTACTCAAAAGTTACAAATTTTTCAAAGGTTGAACAAAGGGTTTTTACACATAAAATATAAGGTTTTTCCAAAAGAAAGCAAAAAACGGATTTCTAAACCAAAGTTAAGTTTTAATCCGATTAGGGTGCGTTTAAACCCTAGGGTTACTTAACGTAACCAAGTAAGATAACATGAGATTAAGTAAGGGACATATAACTAAAGTTATATATGAATGTTGGTTATATCACCAACATTTCTAACCCTTACTTTTATGATCCGACAGAAGGTAGAAAGTTGTAAGTGTCCTGACGGGATCAAGCTTGATATCGGACACAGCAATTAAGGTAAGAACAACTCCGCCTACAGCATAGGCTTTGTTGTGAATACTTACCCAAGTATGTCTAATATTATGATGTATGCTATAGGTTTAGTAAATGTTATTTGCTAAGATGTATGCTAGAGGTTTAATGTTATGTGTGTAATGAATGCTATATGCTATGTGCTATGATATGCTATGAGGTATGCTATGCTATGTGCTATGATATGCTATGAAGTATGAGCTATGATATATGTTATGAAATATGTTAGCATTATGTTGTGATAAGATACAAGCTATGGTATGAATAAGAAATGATTATGATTCAATTGTGTGAGACATCACAAAGCATGTTCACCAATTAATAAGTATAAGAACAAGGTATGAGACGATGAAAGCTATGATGGCAAGCGAGCTTGCCTGTGTCGTACCGACCCGCTCGTAGGTCGGGTTGGACTATAGTTTGAGTTGGAAATGGACTGGCCGCCCCAACCACTCCATAGTTGCGCGCCCGATACAGACACTTATGTTATGGGGCCCATAAGTAAGATAAGCAAGATAGGTTATGAAAGCATAAGAAAACATAATGGAGCATAAACAGTTCATGCATAAGTATGTTATGTTATGCTAAGAGATGTATGTTATGTTATGCTATGATTAAGTTATGTTATGGTATGTTATGATGAATAAGTAAGTATGTTATGTTATGTCACGGTAGATAGTAGTTGTACTTGCTGAGCGAAAGCTCATTGTCTTACGTCTATGCTGTAGGTAAGTAACCTACGGGAAGTACGTGATACAAGATGGTGGGGTGTGGCGAGGCGAACTGTGAAATGTGGGAAATTATGCCACTACGCATTTTGATATTATGTATTCATTTTATATGTTTTCTTTTACGCTCAACCACTTTTATTTAGCAAAGTTATTTTATACTTACGTATTCGAGTGTGTGCGCACTATAAAAAAAAAAAAAAAAAATTCTGCTGTTTTCGTTAAGTAAGTAAGAACTATGAGGAAAGTTAAGCATGTATGTATGATAACGGCCTGTGCTAGGCGGGTCGTTACAGAATGCTTGTGTATGAGAAAAAAATTATTTTATTGTTTGCTGTGATTGGTTTTAATGTTATTTTGTTTTAAAATTTCGAGGATATTATATGTGTGAGAAATAAACTGATGGAGAATAATGTAAGGAATCTATGTGTTGTCATAAAACATTAAGTGAATTAGTATGTTTGAGAAATCTTCACATTCATTTTTCTGCTAGTTTTGCTTTTAAAACGCAGTGCTATCCAATACAGATCAAGTGGAATGTTATGTTATTTTCAAAGCATTTCCTCACAAAACCAGAGGAGGAGAAATCAAGAATTTAAATAAGTTCACGTATGATACCTCATTTTTTAAACTTCTTTTTCAAACTTTTTATACAATTATTTCTCTAATAAAAGTTTGAATTTACTGTTTAAATTCTAGGTTTAAACCTATCCAGATGGATCCTTTAGTATATATTAAAGCTTAATCCATATAGTATTCAAATTTATTTCTAGCATTTCACTTAACAGGTTGTGACTTTTTAGTCAAAATAATTATTATAATATGCCTATTTTTGTTAAAATCTCATTAAATAGAGATTTTTATTCTACTTTTACTTTAAATTCATATTTTTTGTTTTTAAGTTGACTCTTAAAAAAAATATTATGGTTAATTTTAGATTTGGTTCGCAAAGAATAGGGGTTCTCTTATTTTGTCCTCTACAACTTACAATGGAAAAAAAATATATAGCTCCTCGGCTTAAGAAATATTTGTTACAACTTTTGTACTTTTCTTTCTTAAAACATCAAGTTTTGAATAGTTTTAGTCGCAAATATATAATATACGTTATGTGACTTTGTTGGTAAGGGATTATCTTTCTTATATGATTTAATCATGTGCCGGTGAGTCGATAAGCACAAGCAATATTGAAAACCGTTTAGAAATTACCCATTTAATGAGAAAAGTACCAATCTTGCAACTCATGATAAGCTCGGGTGATTTTTATTCCATTTTGAGTAATAGGAAGTAAAGTGAGGCAAGCTCATTCTTTGGGGTCAAATTAGAAATTTAAAAATATTCTATTAGAATATTCTCCAATAACTACAACCAAAAGTCTAACTATCTATCTCGAAAACAATAAATATTATGATAGATTCTTCAACATATTATACCAGAATACTCTCTAGCGATGGAGTCCGGGACACCATCTATGTTGACAATAATAAATAGGGATTTAAAGGTAAATAAACTTTTTTTTTAAAGAAATTTTTTTACAAATGACCAAAGTTTTAAAAATCAATTATAAGACTCATTTTAAAATTAGTCAATCAATTTTCTTAAATGGTCAATCAATGACTTACCACATATAAAATTGTTAATTTGCTAAATCAATGATTGACCATAGTAAATCATTTATTGACCACATCGTAAAGTACTAATTTTCAGGTTAATCACTAATTGATCAAATATGGAAAAAAAAAATGACAAAAGTTTAGTCGTTTATTAAATTGGGTGACCAAAATAGGCCACCCAACCTAATTTTCATAATAAATATTCCAGTAGAATATTAAAACTATTAAATCAGAATATTCTCCATCGACCGAAACTGGATATGTCCAACCATCTATTTTGGAAACAAAAAGTATTTTGCTAGATTACAAAAAATATCCTAATAAAATAGCTGGAGATCAGAATCGGAGATGTTTAACCATATGTATTGGAAACGATAAATATTCTAATAGATTATAGAAATTATTTCAACAGAATCTCTTTAAAGATTGTCGCCAGCAACCGGAGCAAGAGATATCTGAAGCAAGAGAAATTCGGTCATCAATATTCAAAACAAAAGGTTTTGGTAGAAATGATTCTCCATCCGTTGCTCTTGGTTGCTTGAAGAGTCACCTTGGAAAATTTCCATGTTCTTCAAAACAGGGTCGTTGTATAATTATATGGTCATATTTTATGAACTCCAGTACAAAACAAAAAGTTGGTTCTTGTTGTAACGACCCGCCTAGCACAGGCCGTTACCATACATACATACATACATACTTAGCTTAAACAGCGGAATATATATTTTTTTTTATAACGTAATCACATATGCATATAGATAAATAAGTATAAGGATTACTTATTAAAGTTGTTTGGGCGTAATCTAAAACTTATAAAATAATTATATTAAATAACAAAATAATAACAATAAGCGTAGCGGTTTATTCCCACATTTCACAGTCCGCCAATCCATGCCCTCCATCTTGTATCAAGAGTTGCTGCCAGGCTGCTTACCTACAGCATAGACGTAAGACAGTGAGCTTTCGCTCAGCAAGTACAACTATTCTATACCGCGACACAACATAAATTAATATAAATCACCGAACCTAGTATCTCGTACTTAACTTAATCATACATCATTCCTAACATATCATAACTTATCTTAGCGTATGCATAGTCAATTATGCTTCATTATGCTTACTTATTCATTCATAACTTTCTTATCTTAACTTATCTTGTCTTATCTTATGGGCCCCATAAAGTAAGTGTTCGTACCGGGCGCGCAACTATGAATTGGTTGGGGCGGCCAAACCATTTCCAACTCAATTCATAGTCCAACCCGACCTAACGCGGGTCGGTACGACACAGGCAATTGTTTGCCATCGTAACTGTTTTTATCTCATACTTAATCTTACTTTTGTTAATTTGTGAACATGCATCGTGATGTATCACATAATTAGTTTATGGTCTTATCTTTAGCCTATTGTAACTTAACATGTTTCTATAATACATAACATAGCATTTGACATTTCATAATTCATAGCATATAACATAACATACTCAAAACGTATTATAACATTTAGCATACTATAGCATTTAACATAGCATTTAACAAACAAACATAGCATTTAACAAACATACTTAGGCAAGTATACACAACAAAGCCTATGCTGTAGGCGGAGTTGTACTTACCTTGCTTATTTTGGTTGTGTCTGATATCGAGTTGAGTCCCGTCAGAACACTGCCGCGTAGTATATTCTGTGATAAATTAAAAGTAAGGGTTAGAAATGCTGGTAGTATAACCAACATTCTTATATAACCTTAGTTATATGCCCTTACTTAATTTTATGTTATTCTATTTGGTTACGTTGGGTAACCCTAGGGTTTAAATCTACCCTAATCGGATTGTTTTAAATTTTAGATTTCAAGGTCTTCTTTCTTTGGAAAAGAAAACCTTATATTTAGGTATAAAAATCCTTTTTGTTTAACTTTAAAAACTGAAAATCATAGAATGAGACTTAGCAAAATTATGGACTATTGGAAACTGCCTTTGGAACAGTTCCACAATGTCAATTTTCAGTGTTACTGCAAAATTATCCTTTTTCTGTGTTGTTTCTAGAAATCCTGTACAGGATTTTCCTTGTTTCCTGTACAGTTTCCGAAATCCAATTTCATTTAAAAATCAAAGCTGATTTTAAAAAAGTTGTCTTCACGAAAGTTTTAGATATCTAAAAACCCTATAACTTTCGTGTTTTGAGAAAAACTCAGTTCGGCCTTTAACACGTTCAAATTCCTTGTTGAATCAGTTCTGGCCGTGCATTGGTCCTGGGCACGGTCAGACTCGGGTTTCAGTAAAAACCGAGGCCATTGGAGCCTCATTTTACAAAACTGTCCGCGTTGTCCCCTAGGAAAAACCCTACTCTACAACTTTCGTGTTTTGAGTTTTTCCAAATTCGGCCTCTAAAGGCCTCAAAATTAGTTTTTCCCGAAACTGGGCAATTTCTACCCGAGTTGGCAGTTTTCGGTTTAAAATTTGTTTTACGTCCTATTTCGAACACTCTACCTCCACCGACCGCATCGGGAGCCTAAACAGTCATGCAATCATATTTCTAATGTTCAAGTTTCACCATGCAATCAAAATAGATATCATACAACAAGCATGTAAAAACCCTAACAATACCACAAACACCTAACATGCAACTTTGCAACAACCAAACCAAAACCCTAACCAAATCAAGCATAAACCCTAAAATTTTGAACTAGGGCAGAAATTAAAAAGGGAGCTTATGCTCATACAAACCATGCTCAAAATACATTTAAATTTCTCCAATTGAAATTTAAATAAAAGCTTAGGTACTTAAGAATTTTACCTTGCTTTTGATCAAGATTTGGCTTGGTTTTCTCTTTCACCAACAGCCGGTCCCCTTGAGCTAATTGGCTCCAAAATTTTCAGTTCCTCTTGCTTTAATACCCGGCCACTCCTAGCCTCAAAACCCTAGCCACCACAAGTTTTTTTTCTTCCTTTTCCCTTTCTTCCCAAAACCGGCCTCCTTGGCCAAATTGGACACCAAAATTTTTTCCAACTCTTTGCTTGCTTCTTTCAACAAAACCGACCACTCCTAGTCTTAGATCTCTTAAGTTTTTGTTAAATTTCCACCTTGCTTGCTCCTCTCAATTTCGGTTTTTGGGTGAGAAAATTTTGGGCATAGTTTAGCTTAGTTTTTCAATTTTTTTGAACAATAACAACCCCTATTTATAGAGGTTGGGGAAGTTCTTGAATTTGCACAATTAGTCCTTGAAGAAGCAAGGAATCACACCAAGGGGGGGTTGAGGTGGCCGGCCATACTTGGTCTAGAAGCCTCCCAAATTCTTTCCAACACCTAATTAATGAATTATGATGTCATAATTTAAAAGTTAGATGATGCAAGCTTAACTAAAGCTTGTTTGCCTTCATTTCTTAATAGGCAGTCCACTTAATTCCAACACAGACATTTCTAGTACTGTGCTTACTAATACACAATACTGTTATGTCATAATGCAGTCTAAAATTTATCTGTGTAAAAATGGACAGTATAAAATTTTTCTTATTTCATAAAGTCCTTCTGCCCTTTAATTCTACTTAATAAGCTTGATTTTCTAGGGTGGTTTTGAATCCTCAACATATCATTTTATTCGTAAAAATAGTTTTAAACCGTATAATTTCTATACTGCAGATTATTTAATCGTACAGTCTTTTCTTTAACTTTTTGGGGTCAATCTTTGGCTTACTCGTCCACCATTGACTTTCTTGTCAACCGTTGACTTTCTCGCCAAGATTTGACTCCCATGGTCAACAGTTGACTTTTTGGTCAACCGTCGACGTTTTTGGTCAAACTTTGACCAACATAAAATTTTGGCAAATTTTGTTCCTTTTTACCTAAAAGGTCGTTTGCTTGACTAGGCAATCATTTTCGAGTCTTATAAAGTTATAAAAACTCACAAAACATAATAAAAACCCTTAACTGGGCTTTTTCCATAAATACATTTATGGTTCAATTTAAATTTCTATACAAGAAATTATGATCGTCAAAAACTAGGTATTACACTTGTGCCACCTTAAAAAAAAATGGTTGTATTCATATTGGTCAATATTAATAATAAGTGGCATGTTTAATTATACATGTCTCTTCCTTATATTTTTAGTTTACTTAATATTTGGAAAATTTTGAAATCAACTTACACCATCTCCAATGTATTGGTCTATCAATCCTATATTCGTTACAAAAAGTGTAAAAAATAGCTTTATTATTATTTTTTTTTTTATGTATGCTCTAATATATAATCTTATTTCTAATACTACTACTACTTTTTGTCATTATTATTGTACTTTGAAATTTGTAAAAGTGAACATTTAGTATTTAAATAATTTAAAAATAAAACTATTGTAATAATTTATACATGACAAAAGTCAAGCCAATAACCAGTTGGAATTAAATGTTCAATTTGATGTTGGCCATACCTTATGGTAAATTTATCACAAACTTTACTTTAGCATTTGGCGGCATCAAATATAGCACTTTATTAGAGAACATTTTTTTTCATCTAAATATCAAATTTTATGATTGACACAACCTCTTAGCATTACATTGATCTAAGGTTTTGATAACGTTGAAATCCTCATTACTTAACTATTGATTTTTGTTTCCCGTAATTCCATAAGATGGTTAAAACAGTGAAGAGATGGAAGTCTTAATCCGAAATCATGCTTTCTCATTTGTGCGTAGCTTGTTATCACTGATCATATGTTGTTCTTGTATTTCTTTAATATCAACACTGTGCCTAAAACATTAATTAATATGAAATTATGATAAACTTTCTCCTGTATTTTTACTTATGTATAGAAGTTTTATGTGTTTAGAAGTTACAAAAGATCTTACAAGGTATAAATCTATTTCAAATATCCCTCCCAATCTTGATCATATTGGAGAAAATTACATGAGTTTTCAAAATTTTCCTCCCAAAATGAGGAGAAAGTCCCCTCTACTGTGAGAGCTGAACAACCGTGAGAGGTATTTCTCACTAATCCGAGTTTAGCCCCAAGTGCATTAAAGCCAAAGGGAGAGATATTCTCCCTCTTTCATTAGGCAACATCAGGAAGAACTCTTTTCCTTCCACATTCAGTGGATAACGTAGAGACTATTGGAAGCTCGAGTAAAGCCCACTACTCCACTAACCCAGAAAATGCATAAGAATAACCGCTAAATAACGGTTCAGGGTTCGGAACGTGTTGAAGCCCGACGACATGTGTCACATAAAAGTATAGTTAAATCTAGGTGTTAGGAACAACAACCTTGGGTTGGAAGGGGAGAGGGGATAATAGGGGAGAGATCTCTATTTTCGAGTGAAAATTTTCGTACTCTTTTCAAGGTATAGTGAAAACACATTATCCGGATACAGAGAGGACGTAGTCTTAATTGAGATGAACCTCTATAAATCTCTATGTATTCATCTTTTTATGCTTTTAATCATGGGAGAGACGACTTTGAGTGCTAGTTGTGAGGATAAATTGAGTTGACAGATTTTCACTGTCAACAATGAGAAATAAAAAAAAAAAAACCAAAAGATTAGACATTAATTTCAAAAATACAACAGACCTAAAAAAAGTGAAATTAAGTAAATAACGTTAAGTAGATACGCATTGCATCAAAAATGTCTGGCAATAAGCCAAATATTGGATTGAATGTCTCCAGCTAATATTGCCCATTTTTTATTAGAATAAAAAAATAATAATAATTTTACATAGTCGTTAAAATATTATCTATGTTATCATACACGCTTAGAAAACTTGGAAGTTGAAAGACGATAAATAATTCCCAATGATTTTGGATATCTCGAGCTAATCCAATTCATATTATATTAAATAAAAAAAAACAAGTTCACATAGAGGTTGACCAAAACTGAGGAACGTTCAAAATTTTTATGATGACGCAATTATTTTACTTGACTAATTTAATACAATGTTCACATACATGTTGCCCAAAAAAAAAAAAAAAAAAACGTTGGAAGACATACAGTTTGGTGAGGTCCTCGTCTTTATTTATTATTTTTTTTAACAAGGAACAAAAAATACTTACTCTTTATCCTGTTTTCATTATTTTTAAACTTAAAAATGTTTGATCACATTTTTTGTACTTGAAAAAGAGAAAATAAAAGAAAATTTTGATAATTACGATTTTGATTTCAAATAAAAGGATGAATTTAAAAAAATATTGTCCACCACGACCAATGATTGGGTTGGAAGAATAAGCCAAGGTTGAGAACAAAGTTAGACCGACAAGTCGGGATAGTTTTGGGAGGACTAGTGCTCGGTCAGGCAATCGAACATGACTGATATCAGGATTGAGAGGTCGGACTGGGATCGACTCAGGGATAGGGTTTATGGGCCAGTACAGGACCGTGTCGAAGTTGAACCGTAATATTTCAAGGTCCGGTCAGCCCCCAATCCATTGTTCCAACTTCAGCACTAATCCAGACCATGGCTCGAGACCTTCCTCACCTAGTTGATCTGACCAAGGGACTAGCCTATCGACCCAAAGCCGGCACTGATCCTGGTTCCGTCACCTAACCCCGAGTGGTTGGCTTGTTGATCCCATTCTAGTACCAACGAAAACTTGACTAGAGATCACGATCTAAAATAAATATAGGTTCAAATTAAAAGATAGATAGCAATGAATTTTTGTTTTCACAATTTTAAAATGTTTGCTACCAATTAAAAAAAAAAAATCACTCGACGTGTTTTTACAAATGGTTGAGAGAGCTATTTAAATAATTGTTAGAAAATGCCCAATAAATAATAAATTTTTATGAGTATTCATGATCTCCTACAAATTAATACTATGTTCACGTAACGATGAAAAAAAAAAAAAAAAAAAAAGAAGAAGATTGTAAACAAAAGTAATGCTATATATTTGTTCACATAAGTACTTTAGAACTAGAGAAATTTAGGTACCTTTTTTTTTTATTGAGAAATTAATGTTGAGAAAAAAGAAAACTCTTTTATAAATTGCCCGTTTTATGGAACTAAGAGAAAACAAGATAGTGATATATATACGTGTTTGTGTATGTGTGTAAACTGACGATTTCTTCACAATTGTCTCGATAGATAATAAAACGTTAATAGATTGTCATCAACCCCCCTTTCCCATTTCTTCTTCGGGCTTCCTTTTTTTTTTTGACAATTTAGAGAACTTTCATCAAGGTGGAGGGCACTGTGATGAAAGAGCTGAAATCCTATTTCCTCTGAATTCAATCTTATATCCCTTACAAATATATGTGACAACAATTAAAAATTTTGTTCAACAAAACCCTTCATTTCTTTTTCGTTTTTTCAGAAAAATAAATAGTTACTATTTCGTCAAATATATGTAACAGATTACTTATTACACTGATCTCAATACTTTCATTAAATCAATAGTTACGATATAAACTTTTTGTGGTTGCATTAAAAATACCGTGCTATTAAAAACTAAAAAAATTATTGAATATTGAACAACAAAAAGGAAAAAACTTCCAAATAAAGACACAAAAAAAAAAAAAAAAACTACCGTGGAATTATTTATCTCGACAGCTATTTATATATAAAGCCAATGTCATAACCAACCAATTTGTTTAATTTATTTTGAACAGATTAGATCAAGCCCTACATTGACTCAAATAAAAAATGACCTTTTATTTAATATGTGATATTTGTGTGTGTACATAATTAGGATTTTGACCAAAGAACATTCCAAGAAGAGTATTCTGCTGGCATCCAAGAACTAACACCCCTATAAATGGAGATCTAAGTTTCACAAACGAGGGCATCCTAAACTTTATTAGCAAAAAAAAAAAAAAAAAAAAAAAGCGCCATCCAAAACTAGATCAGCAATACTTTCACCTCAAGATTTTTGCGCTAAAGAATATTGGTATGCTATTTATATTACAATATTAACAGCTTTGTGTTTTTCTTGCCCACCAGTTTCAAATCTTATAAGATGTTCTAATTCGTAACTGAAAAATATTTCTGAGCAAAATTTTTTAATCAAGATTTTGATTCCCTTTTTAATTCTTTTACTTTCCTTTGAAACTCATTTCATATCATGTTGATTTCATTCTACAGCTGAGTTAGTAGTAAACACACTACTCATACTTTCACCTTTTTAGTTTCCTTAATTGTTAATTTTGTCACTGTTTTGGCAGCAATAACAAGATGGGTAGTAACTGCCATACGTTGTGTGCAAGTAATCTCGCAATTTGTTGGAGCAACAATTCTTCTGGGCGTTGGTATTGTGATGGAGCAAGGTATATTATATATATATATATATATATAAAATAGTTGTGTAAAGGGAGAAAGAAGAATTAGAGAAACTTAGCACGTCTCAACAAGATTGATAGTAGTTACTCTAAGCAACTAATTTTCATATCTAAATTATTTATATTGATGCTAGAAAAGCACTTATATTCTATTCAATTATTTAACATATGCAATTAGATAACAGTCTATATATACATATATTTTTATGTGCGCAAAGAAAACATATAAAATATCGAATGTTTTATTTGTTCTAATGGGCTCTATTGATGTAGTAATGTGTTTGAAGTAATCCAAACATGCTGGCTAGAAGTAAAAGGATCATATGATACAAGGTGTTTGCCATGTGGAAATAGTTCATGTGAATGTGAGGTGTCATTTCTGGTCAAGCTGAAACATAACGCTTGTGGATGGAACCTTCCGGTGAAGATTGCGGTTTGTCTCCCGAATGGAACCAGGAAGGAGATTTGCGTGAATCTGTCGTGTAGGCCAAGAGAACAATGGTTTGAGATCTCTGCGGGGAGGTTTAGTACATGCCCTGGGGTAATAAATTTCTCCTTTTGCCAACTCAATAGTTGTTATATAAAGACAGGACTGGTCATCAAAGGTGTAAAAATATGCTGCGTAAGAAATAATTGCTGCGAAAGAAAATATTGCTGCATAAGAAGAACTTGCTACCAAACAACTGGATGCTGTAGAAGAATAAAATGTTGCTGCCTAAGAAGAAATTGTTGTCAAAGATGGTAAAGGCTTTTATTGAAAAGTCCGAAGAACTCAATGCATGTGTATGAAAAAATAATTTAGTTTTTTTATGTGGTGTGCTCACTTTCAATCTTACTTTGTTTTATCCTGTGAGGGCTATATATGTGAGAAATAAAGTGATGGATAATCACGTAGAAATAGTAGTTCTCGTTTGCTATTGTCTTTTTATTAGCTGATCTCATATTTTATTGTGCTTGTTATTTGTAAGAATGAAGAAGAGAACATGTGTTCATGTTTGGTATCACATTCATTTTCACAGTTTTTCTAATTTTGAAAGCAATGGCTATCTAAAATTCATCTCCCCAAGTAATGTCTAATCTTTTTAATCTTCCACTCTTGTCAATTCACGGCCATCCGCATATATATTTTTATAATTAAATAGAGAGAAGGGACAACTGATATTAGGACAAGATAAATTATCTTAACTAGATTGGCACGTACGTAAAATCTTAATCTATCTCAAACCAAAGCCCCTAACTTGATTTATTAAAATAAAAGAAAAATTATGAAGTTTTAAGGGAAAGAAAACAAAGATAATCGCAATAAGAAATCCCACCGAAACATAGGTATTACAATTACTGGCCATCTTGTCATGACCTAGATGGCTATTAAAAAAACATGAAGTTCATATGTTCCTTCAAATTCTCAATATCAAATTATCTCCTAATCCATAGTAGAATGAAATTATTTACAAGGAGAAAGGAATCAGAAAATTCAAGTTTGAGAAAGGAATTTCAAGTGAAAGGAATCAGAAAATTCAAGTTTTACTAATTTATTAGGAATAAGAGTAGAAGTTAATTATCTAACTAATCATTTTGCCAAGAATTTGATAACTGGTGTTCTGGTTTTTCTTTTTTCCTTTTTCCTTTCCTTTTTTTTTTTTTAGCTAGATTACAACCTGTAGATAATTATGGAGTTTATTCGAACCGAGACATAAAAAAAGTCATATGGGACTTTAGGAATTTGGCTTTCTTTCTTGAATGCTTTTTGTTTTATTCTTTAATAAAATTGGAAATGATTTGTCTCATAGAAACTTTCCCACGTTGTGCGTAGCAGTAGGTATATACATGTTAAGAAATTTAATGTGTGAAATTACATCGCCAATGGTAGCCTCAACGCATCACGCCGCCGAGGATATTTCACTCCACAATGTCATCTTGTATCGCCCAGTCACACAACCTAGGTCATCCCTCAACAAATGCACCGCTTCGTTTCTGCTCTACCAATCCAGCGTTGCCTACAATCTGCCAATGGAAAAACTACTATAAAATATGAATTACACGATAGAGATTACACAACCGTTTTTTATAAACGGTCATGTATGATACAGTAAAAACACGGCACGTACATGTTTTTCGGAAAACGGAAGTGGAAACCAAAGGTTCCATGACTGTTTCAAAAAATAGTAGTGGAATCTCCAAGATTTCACGACCACTATCGAAAACGATAATGTAATCTTGGCTTTCCACGACTATTTAAAAAAGAGTCGTGGAAAAGCCACATTCCACGACCTTTTTTACAAAACGGTCACCCCCTTTTCAATCCAGCCAAGTCCTTATTTTGCAGAACACAGAAGTTACAACAACCAAACAGTTTAGAAAAATCTGAAAATGGTCCCTCCACCACAGTTGGACATCGCCACCATCATCTGCCATTTTGTCTCCTCTCCTACTCATTCTTTGTAAGTGATCACTAATTTCTTTTAGTTATTTTTCCCTTACTATTGTTATTTTAGATTTATGATTTTAGGTTTTTCGTATTTAGTTTTGTCTTTGGAGATTGTTTGAGTTAGTTGTGCAATGGATATTTTTGATGTACATTTGTTAAATTATACCGAAAGCTAGATTATTTGTATATTACTTGCATTTCAAAAACGCTTGATGATTGAATATTATGATCTTAATTGGATTTAGGGGTGTGGCTTAATTGATTGACTAAAAGATAGAAGAAGGTATTAAAGAATTTTTGTTATTCGCCAAAGCTCACATGAAAGATGATAAAATTCGGTGTCCTTGTGTTAAATATAGAAATCATATATCTCATTCAATTAATGATGTTAGAAGGCATTTGTGTACGCATGAGATTATTTGTTCTTAACATGTGGAAACCTTGACGCCAACATCCACAAACACCATGGGAATCTTCCACGAGTATTAAAAATGGTCGTGGAAAATTAGATACATACCATGTGACAGTCATCAGTCCCTACAAAGAAAGGGTAAACTTTGCAGTCCCACATCACTTGGGGATGGATATATGTGATGGTTTATAAGTAAAGAGACAACATTTTAATAGTATGAGGCCTTTTGGGGATGAGCCCAAAAGCAAAACCTTGCAGGAACGAGGCCTAAAGTAAACAATATCATACCAAAGGGAGGCCTGGGTCGTTACAAATAGTACCAGAACCTATACCCAACTGGAAGTGTGGTCAACCAGCACGTTGGGCCCCGAAAGGAGGGGTGATTGTGATAGTCATCAATCCCTGCAAGGAAATGGTAAGCTGTGCAGTCCCACATCGCTTAGGGATGGATATATGTGATGTTTCATAAGTAAAGAGATCACCTCCTAATGGTATGAGACCTTTTGGGGGAAGTCCAAGAGCCTCATACCATTAGGAGATGGGTTTTTTTTTTTTTTTTAAATGAATCATCACATATATCAATTACCAAGTGATATGGGACTGCCAAAATTACCATTTTCCTTTTAGGGACTGATAACTGTCACAATCACCCCTCATTTTGGGCCCAATGTCCTCGTTGCCCACATTTCTGGTTAGGTATAGGCTCTATACTATTTGTAACAACCCGTACCTCCTTTTGGTATGATATTGTCCGCTTTGGGCCTTATGCCTACACGATTTTGCTCTTTGGGCTCATCCCAAAATGCTTCATACTATTAGGATGCTCTCTTTACTTATGAACCATCACATATATCTATTCTTAAGCGATATGGGACTACCCAACTTACCATTTCTCTTTTAGGAATTGATAACTGACATAACTATTAGGTAAATATCATATATATAAGACCTCTAATGTAATTTATACATAGATACTCTCATAAATTAGAAGCTATAACATCCCACAAATTTGAAATTTATTTATAACTATTAGGTAAATATCATATATATAAGACCTCTAATGTAATTTATACATAGATACTCTCATAAATTAGAAGCTATAACATCCCACAAATTTGAAATTTATTTCAACCCCTCCCCTTAAATTTGAAATTTATTTCAACCCCTCCACTTAGTTGATGACATCGAAGAAAATAACAGATGTACTCCTTCCAAATGAAAAATAACCACTAAATAAAAGTAAAAGATTAGAACTAATTAGTTAAAAAGTACAACAGATTAAGAAAAGTGAAATTAAGAAGAATAACGTTTGGCAGAAACACATTGCATCAAATATATCTTGACCATGGGTTAAGAAAGGCAACTTTAGGATGACATGTCACCAACTAAAAATTGCTCATTTCTTATTCATATACAAAAACAATTTAATTAGATCACGTTGACCAAAAATAAGAAGAAGATTAGATTCTCCAAATTAAAATAAAAAATAATTTTATGAGACATTGTGCAATAATGCAATGTTTCCTACACTTGAAAAGAGAATTTTCACAAAGAGGTTGAAAAAACTTGGAGGAAGATAAAATAACTCGCACTAATTTTGGATGAAATACACCGGCAAATAAAATTTATATTTTTAATAAAATAAAAAACATGTTCACATAGACGAAGACAAAAACTGAGGAACATTAAAAATTTATTTTTGTTGACGTTGCTCTCCACTAAATTTATACCATGTTCACATGCATGACCCAAAAAAAAAAATGAAACAAAATAAAATGAAAAAAAAAAAAAACTACTTGGAAGACCTTGACTCTGTCTCTTCCTCAAGATTTCAGCTTCTTTGTTGTTCTACATCAACATTTTTTTTCCTTTGGTTTAACACAAATTAAAGATGATCAAAGGTAGCAAACGGACCAAATAAGAGAAAGAGTCATTAAGGAGATAGAAACAGGACTAGAGGAGAGAAATCAAAGATCAGGAGATGAATAAGAACTCAAGAGAAAGAACCTAGAAACTAAATATTTATATATAGCCATTATAGTTGAGCAAAACACAATCTGTAAAGTATTTATAAAGCTCTAAAGCAACAAAAGTTATATAATCCTAACTTATTTTTTAAATATATCCTTAATAATCCTAAAAAATTAAAGCCTACTTTAAAATTTTAATAATAAGGATAGATAGACCCTAATAACTAACTATATTATAAATATTCTAATATTAATTCTTCATCAAAAGTTTTCTCTTTGTTTTAATTACTTTAAACCAAAAAAAAAAAAAGGAACATGTTTTAACTCAGTTTTCTTTTTTGGTTTTAAAAACAAAATAAATAAATAAATAAATAAGAAACAAGTTTGGCAAGGTTGTTACATATATTTGACATGAACGACAAATTAGAGAGGGGGGGGGGGGGGGGGGGGGGAAATAAAATCTTCCACTGTAACCTAGCGCTAGGGTTGGAATTACAAGCCAGATGTTCAGGTCTGGGGCGTAGGTAGAGACACAGAAGGTTGGTCCGTCTTGGTGTTTCTTTGGTCATTCTATGATATTTGACGTTGAACTTTTTAGAGCTGTAAGGCTGCTATTACTGACGTGAGGAAGGAATAGAGTAAAGGCTTTACTATGATTGATGTCGGGGTCAGGTGATTGGATAGGGGCCAACATCATGGTTGGCTCAATGGGTCGGACTAGAATAGGAAATGGATTTGAGCCTAGCTCGATCACAGGACTAGCCTCAACCAGTCATTCTGACCTTAGAGTTGATATCCCGGCCAGCCATTTGTCAGACGTCCCAGCTAGTCAACCTAACCTACACCGTATCCCTTCCCAATTCTTGTGTCAACCTCAACATGACTAGTGATGAAGACCTAAAATTAATATATAGGGTTTTCTTATTATTATTTTTTTTCATGAAAACAATACATTTTGCATGTTAAATCTAAGAAGAGTGAAAAAACAAATGACACCAATTATTTATATTCAGATTTGTATATCAAGTGAAACTCATAACTAACCTTTTTGTTTTCATTTGCACTAATTAAAACATATTATAGACCAAGCCATTCATTGACTAAAATAAAAAATGACCTTCCATTATACACACACATATTTTTGTTTGAGCATTTTGACCAAAGAAATTTCCAAAAAGATTGTTCAGGCATCCACATCTATGAGAGGAGATCTAAGAGTTTCACAACAAGGGCATCCAGAAATGCTTAGTTATATACTAGTTTAATGCCCGTGAGTTGCATAGGAGAGGAAAATAAATAGATAAATAAATAAGAAAATTAACATTTAATAATGACAGTTGGTTATGATAAATAATATAATTACAATAAGTTTTCAAAAAAATAAACAAAAAAAAAGGTCTTCAATAGTTATCTTTGCATTCCCATTCCAAATCATAATCACCGTAAGCTAGAAAAACAAATTAACATAAATCAAAAAGCGAAAAACAAAATATATAAATCTAGGGGAAAAAAAAGCTAGAAATAACTTATAAAAATCAAAAACAAAACAAAAAAAAGCAGACCATACCTATATTTTACTCCATCTTTTTTGTCTTTAATTTTTTTTTTTCAGGATCTCTCTCAATCATAAAAATGTAAACTAATAATAATAATAATAATAATATTATTATTATTATTATTATTATTATTATTATTATAAAAAATTTCTCCGATGATATAGAGATAAATATAGAAAAATAAAAATGATCATGATAATTAAAAATAATAATAGAAAAAAAAAACAAAAGGAGAAAAAAACTCGACAGGGGAAAAAAAGATTGGAGAAAAACAACAAAACCAAAAGCATATTCTATTATTTTTTTATTTACTGTTTTTTACAAAAAAATAAATAAATAAATAAATTTCAGTTAGATTATATACATGCAAAACACAAAAATTAACTATAACATCTAAAAAAACAAAACCCAACAAATGAAAAAGGCAAAAAAACCAAGCACAAATTGAAAAAAGATAATAAAAAAAATTTGAAAATCGGAAATGTGGAAACAAAAATCATTAAAAATTATAAAATAACAAAAATACGAAAAAAAGATGAATAAAAAACTAAAATTTAAAATTTAAATCTTAGAAATCAGAAAAAAAAAAATAAAAGGAAAAAAAAAAACTAAAAAAGGGAAAAAGATTAAAGAAAAACAACAAAATCAAAAACATATTCTATTATTTTTTTGTTTATTGTTTTTTACAAAAAAAAAAAAGAAAATAAATAAATTTCAGTTAGATTATATACATACAAACATTGCACTTTAACACATCTTCAATGGACAAAATAAAAAATGCACATTAAAAGGGTAACAATATCCAGTTATTGTATCTATCAGAAAAAGCAACTACAAAGGAAGGGTAAAATCATCCATAAATAATTTTAGAATAACAAAGTTGTCCCAACAGTGTAGCAAGCTGTAAAAGTAACTAAAGCCCGAAGGCAAAGTTGCCAATTGAAAAAAAAAAAAAAAAAAAAAAGAAAGAGTAAAACCGGAATAACACTGTAGTAAAGGAAAAAACAACTACAAATGAAGGGCAAAATCATCCATTAATAATTTTAGAAGGACAAAGTTGTCCCAACACTGTATCAAACAGTAAAAGTAGCTAAAACCCAAAGGCAAAATTGCCAATTGACCAAAAAAAAGAAAGGGTAAAACCGGCATAACACTGTAGCGAAGAAAAAAATAATTAGTGATGAAGGACAAAAAAGTCATTACACTATAAAAAAAAGTAAAAGTACTGTACATTACTGTAGCTAAAGCAGTGGAAATAAATTTAAAAAAAAAAAGCAAAATGTACTATAGAATACTGTAGAAAGAACAGTGAAATCCCCCTCTCCTTTAGTATAATGTCTAATTTCTTCCTTATATTTTTATTTTAATTAATATTTTGAATATTTTGGAATGAACTTATATAAGGTTTTGATAACGTTGAAATCCGCATTACTTAACTTGATTATTGTTTCCCTTAATTCCATACGATGGGTTAAAACAATGAAGAGATGGAAGTCTTAATCTGAAAGCATGTTTTTCTCATTTGTGCGTAGCTTGTTATCACTGATCATATGTTGATTGTCATTTGTTTAATATCGATATCGTGCATAAAATATTTATTATTATGTAATTGTGATAAATTTTCTTATTTTCACTTATGTACTTAGAAGTTACCGAATAGATCCTGCAAACTATAAATCTACTTCAAATATGTCCCTCCCATTATTGATCATATAGGAGAAAATTACATCATTTTTCAATTTTTTTCATCCCAAAATGAGAAATAACGATTAAAAAAAAAACAAAAGATTAGTACTTACTTTAAAAAATACAAGACTTTAAAAAATATGAAATTAAGTAGACTAACGTTAAGTTTATACATATTGCATCAAATATGTCTAGTACCAACAAGTCAAAGAAATATTGCTCATTTTTCAATAGAATAAAAACAATAATTTTAAAAAGACGTTGAAATACTATGTCATTATACACGCTGAAAAAACTTGGAAGACGATAAATAATTCCCACTAATTTTAGATATGTCAAGCTAATCGAATTCATATTTATTTAAAATTAAATAAAAAAAACATTTCACATAGCGGATGACCAAAACTTAGGAACGTTCCAAAATAATATTTACGAAGTTGCGTCATGATGCAATAATTTTTCTTCATTAAACTAATACAATGTTCACATACATATTGTTGCAAAAAAAAAAAAATGAAAGACATACGGCTTGGTGATGTCCTCGTCTTTATTATTATTATTGTTTCTTAACAAGGAACAAAATTACTTCCTCTTTATTCTGTTTTGTTTTAAACAAAAATAATAATAATAATTTGTTTGATCACTTTTTTTGTATTCAAAAAAGAGAAAATAAAAAAACACATTTCATAATAATGAATCTGATTTCAAATAAGAGGATGAAATTACAAAATTTGTTCACCACGACTAATAACTGGGTTGGAAAAATGAGATGATGTTGAGAACAAAGTCAGACCGACAAGTCGGGATAGTCGGGGGAGGACTAGTGCTCGGTCAGGCAATCGGACCGAAATATGTCAAGTTTCGGTAGGCCCCCAATCTGTCGTTTCCACTTCAGCACCAATCTCGACCCCGCTCAAGACTTGTCCCACCTAGCAGACACCTATCCCCGAATGCTTGGCTTGTCGATACCATCCAAAACTTGTCTAGAGATTACGATCTAAAATAAATATTGGTTCAAAAAAAAAAAAAAAGATAGCAATGAATTTTTGTTTCCACAATTTTAAAATGCTTGCTATCAATTAAAAAAAAAACAAAAACAAAAACAAAATCACTCCGCGAGTTCTAAAAATTGTTGAGAGAACTATTTAAAAAATCTTTAGAAAATGTGCAACAAATAATCTTTGTTTTTATGACCATTCATGATCTCTTGCAAATTAACATAATGTACACATAACGATGAAAAAAAAAGTTAGGAGATTAAACAACAAAATTTATACTATATACTTGTTTGCATAGCTTTAGAACTAGAGAAACTTAGGTAACATTTTTTTTTTAATTTAACGTTGAGAAGAACAAAAAAATCTTTTTATGATTGCCCATCTTTGGAACTAAGAGAAAACAAGATAGTGAAATACATAAAAGTATAAACGGACGATTTCTTCATAATTGTCTCAATGTATCATTAAATGTTGATAGATTATCATAAACTCCTTTTTCCCATTTCTTCTTCGGACTCTTTTTCTTTTTTAATTTTTTTTCTTTTAGCACTTCTTTTTAACAGTTAAGAGAACTTGAATCAAAGGTGGAGGACACTGAGATGAAAGAGCTAAAAATCTATTTCCTGTGAATTCAGTCTCATCTCCCTTACAAATATTTGTGATAACAATTAAATTTTTTTCCAAAACCCTTCGTTTATTTTTTCCTTTTTTTTTTTTCCAGAAAAAGCGATAGTTTAACTATTTCGTTAAATATATATGTAATAGATTACTTTTTAATTTGATATCTATATTTTCATTAAATAGAAAGTTACGATTTAAACATATTTTGGTTGCAATAAAAATACCGTGCTATTTAAAATTTAAAAAAGATTGGATATATAAAGCCAATCTCATAACCAACCAATTTGTTTTGTTTTGAATAGATTAGATCAAGCCCTACATTGACTCAAATAAAAAATGACCTTTTTTGGTGAATAAATAAAAAATGACCTTGTATTTATAAACATATGTCATATTTGTGTGTGTACATAATTTAGCATTTTGACGAAAGAACTTTCCAAGAGTGCTCTTCTGGCATCCAAGATCCAACACACCTATAAAAGGAGATCTAAGTTTCACAAACAAGGGCATCGTAAACTTTCAATTCCTAAATTTTAATTAGCATCCTTTCTCCTCAAGATTTTTGTGCTAATATTGTAGGTATGCTATTACATTATAACATTATCAGCTTTATATTTTCTTGCCCACCAAGTTTCTATTTTGATGGACAAAAAATTCTTATAAGATATTCTAAAAATATCTATTCGAAAACTTTTTTGTATCAAAATTTTGATCCCCTCTTTTAATTCCTTCCTTTCCTTTGACATTCATTTTCATATTTTGTTTTCTTTCTACAGCTGAGTTAGTACATACTACTCTTACTTTCACCATTTTTGTTTCCTTAATTTTTAATTTTGGCACTAATTTGACAGCAATAACAAGATGGGTAGTAACTGCCATACATTGTGTGCAAGAGATCTCACAATTAGTTGGGGCAACGATTGTCGTTACTGGCGTTGGTGTTATGATGGAGCAAGGTATATTGGTATATTCCAATATATATATATGTATGTATAATATGGTTTTATTGAGGGAGAGAAACGCTTTAGAGAAACCTAACTCGTCTCAATTAGACTGATAATTATTAAGCTCGTACATGATTTAAACACAGAGATATTAGAGAAACCAAAATATTTGATATTGATGCTAAGAAAAGAACTAATATTCTATTCAATCATTTAACACAGGAAATTAGATAACTATATTCATATATATATATATATATATATATGCAGGGCCAACATCTAAAATAACATGTTTTTATATTGATGTAGTTATGTGGCTGAATTAATCCAAGTATGGTGGCTAGAAGTTAAAGGATCATATGACACAAGGTGTTTGCCATGTGGAAATAGTTCATGTGAATGTGAAGTGTCATTTCTGGTGAAGCTGAAACATAATGCTTGTGGATGGAACCTTCCGGTGAAGATTGCGGTTTCTCTCCCGAATGGAACCAGGAAGGAGATTTGCGTGAATCTGTCGAACAGGCCAAGAGAACAATGGTTTGAGATCTCTGCGGGGAAGTTTATAAGTACATGTCCAGGGGTAATAAATTTCTCCTTATGCCAAGTTAACACTAATTGTGTGAAGACAGGACTGGTCATCAAAGGTGTGAAAATATGTTGCGTAAGAAATAATTGCTGCGAAAGAAAATATTGCTGCGAAAGAAAAACTTGCTATGAAAGAACTACATGCTGCCGAATAGCCAAATGTTGCTGCGAAAGAAGAAATTGTTGCCAAAGATGGTAAAGGCTTTTATTGGAAAGTCGGAAGAATTGAATGCATGTGTGTGTGAAACATAATTTTATTTAAGTTCTTGTTTGGTGTGATCGCTTTTAATGTTAAATATTTGTTTTGATGTTGTGAGAATATTATATGTGTGAGGAATAAATTGATGGAGAATCTCTTTGGAACGATAGTTCGGAAAGTTATATCCAACCTCTATTTTACTTCTTGTCCGGTAAAGCATCAAGAGATAAATTATGTGTGAGAAATAAGTCAGTGGAGATGTTCTTAAAAGATATTTTGGGATGATCTCATGTATTATTGTACCTTTTTTTAAAGAATAAAAAAGAGAATATGTTTGTGTGACAATATTCTGTGGTAATGTTTGGTATGATATTAATATTCTTGTAGTTTATATTTTTAAAAGCAATGGCTATCCAAAAATCATCATCTCATCTAAGTTATATATTGTTTAGGTTCCGTTTGTAACGCCCCAAATTCTACGTAGGGCCAACTACGTAAACATGGGCCGTTACTTTACTTACTTATCTTACTTCTTAGTTTCTAACACTTGAACTTTTAGAAAATTACAGAATAAATTTTTTTTTTCGTAACTTAATTAGACTTATCCATATGGGTAAACTTTACCATGCCTACCCATTACTTGTTAAGCCGATTAAAAGGTCAAACATAACCGTTTAAACTAGACTTTTGAAACCTTACATACGTAACATGGTACATATTTTTTTTTAAATCATACATCATACATGTGTTAGTTCATAATTTAAAAAGTTTACGGAAAATCTGCGTAGTGATATCCCACACCACCCTTCACTTGCTGCATTGTCTCTATGGCCCACCAAGTAAAGTTGCAGGCATCTTACCTACAGTATGAAATATACTGATGAGCTTTCGCCCAGCAAGTACAAACATAATCTCACAAAAACATAACAAACATCGTGCAACTTATGCATGAACCAATTATGATCAATTATGGATCTTTTATGATCAATTATGGACTTGAACTTATTATCTTACTTAACATGTGGGCCCCTTGTGTACGTACCAAATGCGCACAATCCACAGAAAGTTAGGGTTTGCAAGGTCCTTAACAATTCTGGGAATCATGTAAACCTTCACGATCTGGCGGAAGGCCTTAGTATCTTGAAACTTGTATAATCCTCCACGATCTGACGGGAGGTTGGTACGACACTTTACTTGTCTTAGTTTAGTCTTAGTCTTGTTACTTTACCAAAACTAAGACTCTTTACATGTGATCTTATTAGTAATGATGCATGTGATACATAGACATGGCATGACTTAAAGATGAATAGCATAAAATAACTTGTGGCATGTTTATTTATTACAACATGGCATAACCATACATTATGGCATAGCTTGGCATATCATGGCCTAACATGACTTAACATAGCATAACATGGCATAACAAAGTAACATGACTTAACATGGCATAACATGACTTAACATGGCATAACATGACTTGACATAACATGACATACATGAAAACATGTCACACATGAAAACATGTCATATACTTGAAAATAATTTACTATTTTCCATATTGTAGGTGAGGTTTGTACTTACCTGGTATGCTATGTCTTAGGTTTTGTTGCTCCAAATCAGGTCGCAACAATAAATTACTTCCTGCTATTTAAAAGAACATAGGATAAGGATCCTATAAATCATAATCATAAAATGTTGGTAACCTAACCAACATCCCTAAGAAATCTTAGTTATGTGTCCCCCACACATGCCTATGACAACTTACTGGGTTACTAAATGTAACCCTAGGGTTTTAGGCCCAACTGACATACTTAGTATCTTGTTAGGTTACATTGGGTAACCCTTAGTGTGAGCCTAAGTCAAACTTGGGTCAATCTTTTTGGGTTGCTAAAGCCCAAATTCCTAAGTTATATCCTATCGGGTTACTATAGGTAACCTTGGGCTCTGGGCCCAATCCAGTAACTTGGGTGTCCTACCCGGTTACCGTTGGTCATCATTCTGTTACCAAGTTATTAAGACAACTTATGGTCCATATACTTATTTTTCTTTGTGTACAAAAGTCCTTGTTTAACACTAAATCTTTTTTTTACCAGAATTGTAACTCTTTGAGTAGGGATAGTAAACATTGTTAAGTGTTGAAAGCTGTCTTTGGAACAGTTTCATACTGCCAATTATCAGTGTTTGTGCAGAAATTTCTTTTTTCCTGCACTGTGTTTTGAAAATCCTGTGCAGGAATTTCCAGTTTCCTACACAGTTTTTGGAATCCAATTTTATTTAAAAATATGTGTTGAATCTGAAAAAGTTTTCTTCACAAAAGTTTTAGAACTTGAAAAACCCTACAACTTTCGTGTTTAACTCAAAATCCAGTTCGGTCTCTAACCTACTCATTTCCCTTGTTGAACCTGCCTGGCCGTGCATGAAGTCTGGGCATGATTAGGTTCGGATTTTTGTAAAAACAAAAGACATTGATGCTTATTTTTGAAAACTGTCTACATTTTCCCCTAGGAATTTCCCTTCTCTACAACTTTCATGTTTTAAGTTTTTCCAAATTTGGCCTCTAAAGGCCTCAAAATCACCTTTCCAGTAAACTGTCCAGTTTTACCCGAAACTGGCAGTTTTTCCTTAAATCCGTTTTTATGAACTTTCTATGCGCACACTACCTCAAACGGTCGCAACCGTGAGCCTACGACAAACATGCAGCACTTTCTAATGTAAATTCCCATCGACATACATCCTTGCATACACATATAACCCTTGTGGTGTTCTTACACCAAGCTAGGGTTTGTAATTTGGTTTGCATATCCATACAACTTCTTAGGCACATGGGGACATACAACTAACATCATAAAAACATACATGCAAACCCTAAGATCATGCAACCATATCAACAAAATCATGCATAACATCATAAATCAAAACCACCTAATACCTAATCAAGCACAAATCTAAAAATCTAAACTAGAGCATAAGAAATAAAATGAGCTTATGCTCTTACAAACCAACTTTGGAAATACACTTAAATTTCCAATTAAAGCTTAAATTGAAAAGCTTAGGGAACCAAGGAGGATTACCTTACTCAATTTGGAGTTGGTTCTAGGTTTTGGATCCAAACTTTCCTCCTTGCTTTCTACCAAATCTGTATTTCCTCCTTGATTTATGAGGGGGGAGAGAGTGTATTAATCCTCTTTGGTTTCGGCTTTCTAAGGGGGGAGAGAGTGAGGTGAGATTTTGGCATAGTTTTGGGGTGTTTTCTCATTTTTTGTGAACAAAATAAGCTCCCCCCCCCCTAAATAATTTAATTTTTGGATTTATTTTTAATCCAAAAATTACATAATAGCCCTTAAGAGAAAAATATTTGCCCATTGGTCCTTGTGAGGTGGCCGGCCATTAGCTTACCTTGGAGCCCAAGTTACTTGCTTACATCATCTTGCTTACATCATCTTGCTTACATCATCTTGCTTACATCACATTTCCTAAAATTACACTTTAGCCCCTAAGGACAAAATATTTGCACTTTAGTCCCTGTAAGTGGCCGGCTATGGTGGAGCCTTGGCTTCCAATTCATGCATAATTATCCACTTGATTCCAAAAAAATCCATTAATATAATTATGCAGTCGATTTCCTTACTAACTCAGATAATATCAATACTGTTTTTCACTAAAAACAGTACTGTCAAACTGGACTACAGTCTAGAATTCATCTACACTTAACTATGCTACGTATAAATTTTTCTTAGGACTCAAAACTATTAAGTCCTCATTGCTCCAAATATTATTCCTGATTATTCTAGAGCAATCACATACCTTATTCTTACTTCTTCATCCGTAATGATGATTTTTCACAGTATAATTCCTATACTGCTTAATACATTGCAGTACCGTCTTAATCATATCTTAAATCATCCTGGTCAAACTTTAACTGGAATAAAATCATAAATCCTTATTCTACCTCTTTCATCAAAAGGCCTCATGCTTAACATAATAACTTATTATTGAGTCTCGTAGCTAATTAAACGAGAACTCAAACATATACTAATATTCAACTCTGATCATGAGCTTCATATCTACATACATGATTTAGACTTAGATTCTTCTTATATTTAATGAAATCTCAAGTCATCAAAATTTCGGGTTATTACACCGTTCTTGTCAATTCTTGGCCAATTTCATAACATAGATGGTGATTAAAAATAAAAAATAAAAAGAAAAATAAAAAATTGCAATAGAAAAAAAGTAAAGAAAAAATTTATTATCTTATATTTATGTTCCTCCAAATTCTCAATACTGCAGTGTCTCCTAATCCATGATAGAATGAAATATATCAGGAGAAATGGAATTTCGAAAGAAAGAAATCAGAAATTTGATTCAAGTTTTACTAACTTATCAGGAATTCAACTGGAAGGTAATTTAACTGATTTTGCTAATCTTTTTGCAAAGAATTTGGGAACTGATTTTCTTTTTAGGTTATAACCTATAGATAATAAATGTAGTTTATTCCAGTTTCCAACCAAGACGTAATCAAAGTCATATGAGACTTTGGCAATTTGGATTTTCTTTCTTGTGTGCTTTATTTATTCTTCTTTAAACAAAACCGAAATAATAAGTATCTGAGAACTTCCTAACAAAGATATGGGAGAGGCGGAGTGAAACGACCCGTCTAGCACAGGCCGTTACCATACATACATATCGTATTAATATGCTTAGCTTAAACAGCGGAATTTTTTTTTTTTTTACAGTGTACTTACCTACGAAATATAAACATAAACATATCGGACATTAATAAAGTTGTTCGGGTGTAAAATAAAACTCATAATATAATTACATAATATTATCGAAACGCGTAGCGGTTTTGTTCCCACGTTTCACAGTCCGCCAGTTCACGCCCTCCATCTTGTATCACAGGTTGCTGCAAGGCTGCTTACCTACAGCATAGACGTAAGACAGTGATCTTTCGCTCAGCAAGTACAACCATTCTATACCGCGACACAACAAAACTTAACATTTATAACAACACAACCTAGCCTTTTGTACTTAACATAAACCAAAACATATCATAACTTATCTTAGCATATGCATGAGTCAGTTATGCTTCATTATGCTTTCTTATTCATTCATAACTTCCTTATCTTAACTTATCTTATCTTATGGGCCCCATAACGTAAGTGTTCGTACCGGGCGCGCAACTATGAATTGGTTGGGGCGGCCAGTCCATTTCCAACTCAATCCATAGTCCAACCCGACCTAACGCTGGTCAGTACAACACAGGCAACTTGCTTGCCATCGTAACTTTCATTGTCTCATACTTAATCTTATTCTTAATAATTGGTGAACATGCATCGTGATGTTTCACACAATTAATTCATGATCTCATCGTGACTTATATTTACTATAGCATATCTACATAACATACATTCATGACATACATCTATAGCATTTTATAATTCATAACATATTTCATGACATTCCTAAATCATAGCATACGATCATAGCATTTCAAACTACATAGCATGACATTTCCATAACCTATTATAGTACTTAACATAGCATTTTCCATAACATTTTCTTATTATAACACTTATCATGTAACATTTTTATTACACAACATTTTCATCATACTTAGGCAAGTATACACAACAAAGCCTATGCTGTAGGCGGAGTTGTACTTACCTTGTTTGTGTTAGCTGTGTCCGATGTCGAGTTGAATCCCGTCAGGACACTGCTGCGTACTATATTCTGTGATGAATTAAAAGTAAGGGTTAAAAATGTTGGTAGTACAACCAACATTCTTATATAACCTTAGTTATATGCCCTTACTTAATTTTTACGTTATCCTACTTGGTTACATTAAGTAACCCTAGGGTTTAAATCTACCCTAATCGGATTGTTTTTAACTTTAGGTTTCAAAATCCTATTTTTATTATTTTATAAAACCTTATATCAAATTCTTTGTTAAATCTTTTTTTTTAACTTTAAATATTTGAAATCATAAAATAATATCTGTAAAATTATTGACTGTCGGAAACCGCCTTTGGAACAGCTTCACAACGCCAATTATCAGTGTAAGTGTAAAATTACTCTTTTTCTGCATTGTTTCTAGAAATCCTGTACAGGAATTTCCTATTTCCTATACAGTTTTTGAAATCCAATTCCATTTAAAAATCTAAACCGATTTTGAAAAAGTTTTCTTCACAAAAGTTTTAGCTATTGAAAAACCCTACAACTTTTGTGTTTTGAATAAAACCCAGTTCGAACTTTTATCTAGTCATATGCCCTGATGAACCAATCCTGGCCGTGCATGGGTCCTGGGCACGGTCAGGCTTGGGTTTCAGTGAAAACCGAGGCCATTGGAGCCTTATTTTACAAAACCGTCCATGCTGCCCCCTAGGAAAAACCCTACTCTACAACTTTTATGTTTGGAGTTTTTCCAAATTTGGCCTCTAAAGGCCTTAAAATCAGCTTTTCCCGAAACTGGCCAATTTCTACCCGAAATAGCAGTTTTCGGTTTTAAATTCGTTTTACGTCCTATTACGTACACCCTACCTCAACCGACCACATCAGGAGCTTAGCACAGGCATGCAACACGTTTCTAACATCCAATTTTCACCATGCAAATCAAAATTAGCATCATACACAAACATAGAAAAAACCCTAGCAACCAAAATAATCACCTAGCATGCAACTTATAACCACCAACCATAAAACCCTAATTAATCAAGCACATACCCTTAAATTCCTAACTAGGGCAGAAATTAAAAGTGAGCTTATGCTCATACAAACTTTGCTTGAAATACATTTAAATTTCCCAAATGAAATTTAAATGAAAACTTAGGGGTTTAAGGGATTATACCTCTCTTAGATCCAAGATTTGGCTTGGCTTTTTCCTCCCCCTGTTTCCTTCACCAACAGCCGGCCTTCCTTAGCTAATAGGCTCCAAAATTTTTAGCCTCCCTTGCCTTGAAGTCCGGTCACCACAGCTCCAAAGAATCCGGCCAAAAGCTCCAAGAATCCGGCCACCACTTAGCTTTTCCTTCCTTGTTCTTCCTCCCCCTTCAACCGGTCTCTTGGCCTCCAATGGGTACCAAACCTTTTGGGCACTTGGTTGATGCTCCAAATTGAAGATCCGGTTACTCAAAACCCTAAATCCCCCTTAGGGTTAAATTTTTTTCTTGCTTTTTCCCTTGCTCCTACAGCCTGCCTTAATGGCCAAAATGGGCATCCAAAATTTTCCAACTCTTTTTGCTTGCTTTGCAACACAAAACCGACCACTCCTATACTCTAATCACTCTTGGTTTTTGCAAAATTTCCTTTCTTTCCTTCCTTCTCACTCTTGGTTTTGGTGGAGAAAAATTTTGGCATAATCTAGTTAGGATTTCTAATTTTTTTGAATAATGGGTTCACCTATTTATAGGTGAAGATCAACTCTTGAGAATTGCAATTTAGTCCTTGGAAAGACAAGGAATTGCACATTGGGGGGGGGGGGTATGTGGCCGGCCATGCATGGTCCAAATTCACCCAATTACTTTCCAAATTTTTCTTTAATTTTTTAATGATGTCATTAATAAAAAGGTGAGTGAGATAAGCCACCTTTAGGTATGTTTGGCTCTTTTCCTTATTGTACAGTCCATTTTTAAGTTAACACAGGTATTTCCAATACTGGATTCACTTATACACAGTATTGGTTTACTAAACTACAGTCCAAAACTCATCTCCTACTCATGACCCTTTAAACTTTAAACATAATAACGAAGATTTTTTTCCCTTTTTTTCTGGAATAGGCGAAATATTATTTTGACGAGGTTGAGGAAGGTGAGACGATACTCAGATGGGAGGACGCAAACGAGATACCTTTAGAACTATAAACATGGACCGGTCTAAGCGGACCCGTCCTAACCCATCAAATATTAGGACGACCTCAGATAATTTGTAGATACACTAACTTACCTTTAGATTAAAAGAAGATGAAACATGTCACGGTAAGTGTGATCAATAAACATACGAGTTTAAAATATAGACTCATTTTCACCTTGCATAACACAATAAAAAGAAAAATCTTCAAATTTCTTGCAACTAATTAAGGTTATAATGGAAATATTAAATCAAAGCAAAACCTGAACACGACCCATGTACAAAAACCCAACCCGACTTCCATTCCGAAACCCGACCTCCGTCCCAAAATCCTACCCCGACCCCATCTTGCAATCTTACCCCAACCCTGGTACCCAAACTTGACTGGCCCTCGTTCCGAAATCCAACTCTGGCCAAAGTCCCAAAACCCATTCCCAGAACCTAGCCAATCCTGAACCCATCCCCGATTCGACCATAACCCTATCTCCGGGCCAAATGCAGCCTTAGTTTCGGTCCGATGCACCTCGTCTTTGGTTAGAAATTAAATGTATTATCATTAAAAATAAATAAATTCACTATATCATACAATACTATTTAATATTAAACCAAATACTATACTAAGCTCTCCATATTTTTAATACGTCACATAAACAAACACCTTATTGTATAGATAAAGCAATCTAATATAACACAATACAATACGAGATTTTTTTTTTTTTCTTTTGGTTCAATTTTCAAAAATTGGGGAATTGGCAATCGGTTTAGGATCTGTCTGCACTCTATTAGAGGAAGAGGATCAGAGAGAAAGATATTTTTTTTCATTATGGAATTTTTTATTTTCTTTACATCCTATACGTTTAACTATGTTCTATTGAAATAGGTTTTCTTCCTAATTTGTTCCTGTTAAAAAGATTTTTTCCCCCTCAAATACAAGCTTACCTAAATATTCTTTTCCACTATATCCAAAAAATTTAACAAACATAAAACACGCGTGCTAATTTAACAAAATATCTAATGACAATCTTTATTTCAATACTCATAAAACATCCTGAATTCTTTTTTTTTTTTTAATCTCAATATTATTAATATATTTATGCTATATGTCTACTGGCCCATAGATTACGATAAGAATCATGTATGAGAGTTCAAGACAATTTCTTTAAACAAATTATATATGTGATGAACAACTAAAAGATATTTATAAACTAACAAATAAGGTAATTAATATGAAGGAGAAAATTACATAAATAACCGCATTTTTTATCTATTGACCTGACACAAGTTTTAGTTTAACTTTAGTTTAATTTTTTGTCATATTGATCTAGTATTAATTTAATATGCCGTATTAGTACAATGGTCTTAAAATTTGTGTCATTCAAGTGTTTTCCCCTTAATGATGTGCACAAAAGAAACAAAAAGAGAGTCGTAATATATATATATTCTCTGGTTCTATATTGAAAAGGCAATACTTAAAATTGAATGTGATACCAAACAACAAAAAGATTGTTGTTCCAGCAAAAAATATATATATATATATATATAAAAACAAATAAAAAAAAAAAAAGCAAAGATTATTGTCACACTTACACATTCTGTTATTGATAATTTCAAATAAGAAGTACAATAACATCTGAGATCTTCCCAAAACATCTTTTAAGAAAATCTCGATGAACTTATTTCTCACTCGTATATATACATTTTCTCTTCATAGTTTAACAGACAATTAGAAGTTAAAAATAGAGGTTGGAGAACTTTCCAAACTATTTCCTCCGTGATTTAACCTCATAAGATTAAAACAAAGTAACATTGAAAGTGACCACACCAAACAAGAACTTCAATAAAATTACTACTTCTCACACACATGCAATTCTCTTCTTCATCTCCTTTCCAATTAAAGCCTTTACCATCTTTGGCAACAACTTCTTCTCTCGCAGCAACATTTCGGTCTTCTGCAGCATCTTGCTGTTTTGTAGCACGTTCTCCTTTCGCAGAAATTTTTCCTTTGGCAACATCTATTTCTTTCACAGCAGCATTGCTATCTCCCGCAGCACGTTGATCTCTGGCAACAAGTTTTTGTTTGGCAGCAATTCTTTCTCTCGCAGCATTCTCTTCTTTGGCAGCATATGTCACACCTTTGATAACCAGTCCTGACTTCTCACAATATTAGTGCTAAGTTGGCATAAGGAGAAATTTATTACCCCAGGGCATGTACTAAACCTGCCCGCAGAGATCTCCAACCATTCTTCTGTTGGCGTATTCGATAGATCCACGCAAAACTCATTCCTTGTTCCATTCGGGAGACAAACAACAAGCGTCACCGGAAGGTGCCATCCATAAGCGTTATGTTTCAGCTTGACCAGAAATCAGACTTCACATTCACATAAACTATTTCCACATGACAACCTCCTTGTATCAAATGATCCTTTAACTTCTAGCCAATTTACTTCAATTAGTTCGGCCACAAAACTACATCAATAGAGCCCATTAGGAAAAATAAAAAGGATTAGTTAATGTAGAGTTTTTCTCTTTGAATTAAAAATTTTCTGCTTATAATGTTATCTAGTTGTATTCGCTAAACTTCAATACTAATATTTTTCTTTCTTTAAGATCCATGGATCAAATTTATGAGTGCACTTATTTTGTAATTAAAAGTTTCTTACTCAATTAGTGTCAATCTAGTTGAGTTGTGTTAAGTTTATATATAGAACATAAATTGCTCCATCATAATACCAACGCCAGCAACGGTAATCCATGCACGAACTAATTTCGAGATCTTTTGCACACAACGTGTGGCAGTTACTACCCATCTTGTTGCTGTCAAAATATAATGACAAAATTAACAATTAAGAAACGAAAAATGACGTGAAAAGTAAGCCTACGCATGGTTTTTATTATTGTTCGAATTCTCAATGATGCATGCTTAATACTAATCAGCTGTAAGGAAAAAAAAAAAAAAACTAAAAAGTGAATCAAAAGTTTGATTATAAGGTGTTACTAAAATTTCGATTAGGAATTTTAGACAATAGGGATAAATCTCGTGTGGCTTTCTTGTCCTTTCTAAAGTACTAAAAGTTCCTCTCCTAATTCTAACTATTGAGATAATAAAATAATACTAGATGCAAATTGCCAAATGAAAAAGAAAATTTATAAGTAATCGAAATAGGCAAATTAAGGTTAACAAGATCAAAAACATGAAAATAATCAAGAATATTTGATTAAGTAAAACTTGATAAATTCTTCGGATATTGTTCATAAAATAGAAAGTTGATGGAGAAGAAAAATGGAAAGCTGATAGAGTTGTATCACTTACCAAAACTCTTTAGCACAAAAAAATATATTGAGGAGAAAGTGATGCTAATTGAGTTATGGATGCCCTAATTGTGAAACTTATAGAGGTTTGGATTATTCGTTCGTTCGCTCTTTGGATGCCTTATAATTATTCGAGTCTTCTTGGACATTTCTTTGGTCAAATTTCACACATTTATTTTACAATTTTTTATACAAAGTTTTTTTAATTATTATTAATATTTTAGTCAACGTATGGCTTGATCTGAGCTGCTGAAATTAATGCAGAAGACAAAAAAAAAAAAAAAAAAAAAAAAAAAAAAAAAAAAAGGCAGTTCGGTATGAGATACATAGCTGTCAATACAATCCTTTGTTTTAAGAACACCTTTTTTTTTGTCCCCCTCTAAAATTGCAATAATCGTCACTCACTCGTTTTCTATTGATTCCAGAAGATGGGTATAAATGGTATTTTAAGGAAGAAGGGTGATATAGGTTAAAAAACCAGTAGTAATAAAAATAAACCAGCACAAAATTTTTTGACTGATAATAAATAATATATTATTGCTAAATGACACATTTATAAAACATATTCACGATAAAATTATCTTAAAAAATATTGTAATTAAACAAAACATATTTATGATAAAATTTCCTTGAAATATTTTCGCGAATAAACTATTTAATATAAATATGATATTTAGCTCAAACAGTTTTAAAATATACTATTTATTTCAAATATTTTTAAAATTAAGCTATTTACTCGTCTTCACAACAAATGTCTTCTAGTTTTAGTTTAAAAAGATGCATGTTTTTTTTTGTTTTTTTTGTTTTTTTGTTTTTATCACTTCCATATCTCAGAGATTTGGCCTTGGGGGTCGGTAGAGTATTTGCTATGATCGAGTGGGATCATGTCGGCAAATTTTTAAAACTAAACACAGGAAAAAACCACAAGTTTAATGAAGATTAGAAGAGGTCATTATCAAATAATTATAATAATAATATAACTTTACAAATGCGACATCGGTTAAAAGTGGATCAACTTCAGGATCAAGAGGTATTACATTTAAAAAAAAAAAGTGTGATGTTTAATTATATTTTAGAGAGAATTATTTTCTTTCCCAGTTTATTTTCAACGCTGTTTGAATTGAACATCGAATTATTTAATTAGTTGTCTATTACAAAATATTGAGTAATATTTCTTTCAAAAAATTAATGTTTTTTTCATTTTTAAACGTTAGCAAATTTTTTTAAAAAAATTTTAAGAAAATAAAATCTCATTATCTTTTTTTCCAAAAATTAAAAAAAATATATTTTAGAATGTGATTACTAGTCAATATGAAGTTGACAAACACGGCTTCATTTGGCATTTCAGTTTAACTCTAACTAAATATTATAATTAGTTTTTAAAAAGTCAACTAACTTCAACTTAAAAATTTCACCCCCAACCGACGAACCAAACGCAAATGTATGGGACCGGCTCCATCGTTGGGCCAACAATTCACAACAGGTGTTGATTGGCACCAATACGGAGATCATGTTGATGGTTGGAAAAGGTCCTTGGGTGAGGTTGACTGGTATAGAAAGACGACAAGGTTAGGGTAGGACAAGTCCAGAGTCAAGTCATGATGCTGATGTCGGGTCAACACCCACCCAACCCCAATGCCTATTTTAGTAACGATCCCAGTGCGGGTCTAATAACTCTATAAAATAGAGTTATAGAGTTATTTTATCATTTTATATAAATAAATTAGCTATGTTTTTTAGTATTTTAATAAATTTTAGGTTAATTTAGTTTAATTTCGCATAATTTTAATATATATTAGTTTATTTTGATTTTGTGTAATATGATTTAATTTTGTTTAATTAGTTTAATATTAACTTCAATATATTGTTATTAATGTACCCTTCTAAAATAATTAATTTTCTCATTTGTGTATGTTAATTAGGTGAGAATGAGCAAAATAGGAATTTTATGCTCAAACGGGGGCAAAATGATTGTCAAAAAGCTTTAAAAAATGTATAAAAATTTGAATTTTACTCGCACCAGCTGGAAGCCACTATGTGTCCAATTGACCCAAAGTGCCAGATCACCTACAGACTCGTCCATTGTAATCTCGTGCGCTCCCAAGTCTGGCCCAGCCAGTTCACGCCATGTGGACCGCACTAACCACCATCCCATTTTTTCAACGCTTATGTGAACAAAGCATATGAATATATAGTACAAGAAAACTGCATTATTCCACGACGTCACTAAAAAATTAATTTGCAGAATTCCATGTCCCTCTCAGGTTTATTTTTATTTTTATAAAATTTACGTTACTCTCGGTTTATTATTATTATTATTTTGTATGATTTATGTTCCTCTCAGTTTTGGTGAACTTCTACATAATTTTTTTTGTTTTTAAATCGCAATAGATAGACAAATCAATCATATGACTAAAAAATACTTAACATGCATTTGGTATATGGGTTTGGATTGTAAAATTTAGGTTTGAACTGAGTTATATATTTGATAAGGCATTTGAATTACTGGAGTTAACAAATTACATATGAACTAATTGGCATAACAAATTATATATTGGAAATATTATATACAGGGCTTCGTCAGTCTTTCACCCAACGAATAATTCTCATAAGACGATAGATACTTGAAAACTTCTCAACTCAAGGACTTTCACGATATTCTCTTCTCTTTAGAGCAAGTAGTGTGTGGCTATCAGCAAATTGTCAGTTTTTTTTTTTTTTTTTTTCCTTTCAATTCTCAATAGAAAATGTTTCCTTATCGATAAAGAAGAGACACCTATGAAGGTCTTAACATAAGAAGCACAGCAACATTTGAGATCATCCCAAAGGCCAAACCACCTTTTAAGAACCTCTCGATGGACTCTCACACATGCTTTTTCTCTTCATATACTTTCATAGACAAAAAATTAAAATAGAGTTTGGAGAACTTTCCAAACTATTTCGTACGTGATTCTCCATAAGTATATTTCTCACACACATATAGTAACCTCACAAGATTAAAACAAAGTAACATTGAAAGTGACCACACCAAACAAGAACTAAAACAAAGTTACGACTTCTCTCACACATATGCAATTCTCTTCTTCCTCTCCTTTCTAATAAAAGCCGCCTTTACCGTCCTTGGCAACAATTTCTTCTTTCGCAGCAACATTTCGGTCTTCTGCAGCATCTAGTAGTTTCGTAGCACGTTCTCCTTTGGCAGCAATTTTTTCTTTGGCAACATCTGTTTCTCTCGCAGCAGCATTGCTCTCTTCCGCAGCACGTTGTTCTGTGGCAGCATGTTTTTCTCTGGCAGCAATTCTTTCTCTCGCAGTACCTATTCCTCTCGCAGCATTCCCTTCTTTGGCAGCATATTTTCACACCTTTGATTACCAGTCCTGTCTTCACACAATTAGTGTTAACTTGGCATAAGGAGAAATTTATTACTCCAGGGCATGTACTAAACCTCCCCGCGGAGATCTCAAACCATTGTTCTCTTGGCCTACAAGACAGATTCACGCTAATCTCCTTCCTGGTTCCATTCGGGAGACAAACCGTGATCTTCACCGGAAGGTTCCATCCACACGCGTTATGTTTCAGCTTGACCAGAAATGACACTTCACACTCACATGAACTATTTCCACATGGCAAACACCTTGTATCATATGATCCTTTTACTTCTAGCCACCATACTTGGATTAGTTCGGCCACATAACTACATCAACATAAAATCCATTAGGACAAATTAAAAAGAAGAGCTAATTTAGAGTTTTGCTCTTTGAATCATTAAAAATTTCTGTACAGACTGTTATTTAATTGCATGTTTAAATGATTTAATAGAAATATCAGGTATCAATCCTGTTGAGATGTGCTAAATTTCTTTAATTCGTTTCTCCCAGTTGATATATATATAAATATATAGATATAGGAATATTATTACCTTGCTCCATCACAACACCAACGCCAGTAACGACAATCATTAGCCCAACTAATTGTGAGATCTCTTGCACACACCGTATGGCAGTTGCTACCCATCCTGATATTGCTGCCAAATTAGTGACAAAATATACAATAAGAAAACGAACAATGGTGAAAGTAAGATTAGGCGTGTTTACTAGTACACAACTCAGCTGTAGAACGAAATCCACTTATTAAAGGAATTGCAAAGGAAAGGATTTAAGGAGGGAACCAAGAGTTAAGATTAACAAGTTTTTCTAATTTATATTTTTCAGTTAGGAGATATAGAATTAGGATAAATCTTATACTTCTTGTGCTTTCTGATAAAGTACTAGAAGTTCCTCTTTTTCTCCTAATTCTAATTGATGAAACAATACAAGAGAATTAGATGCAATTGCAAAATAATAGTAATAAAAAAAAAAAAAAGAGTAAATAAAAAGTAGCAAGACATCGAAATAGGCAAATTATAAGATCAACTAAATACAAAACATGAACATGATCAGGAATAATTGATAAAGTAAAACTTGATAAATTCTTGAATATTGTTCATAAAATAGAAAGTTGATGAACAAGAAAAACGTAAATTAGCTGATTATATATTGATATAATATTGTAAAGACTTACCAAAACTCTTTAGCGCAAAAATAGATTGAGGAGAAATTGATGCTGCTTGAGTTTTGGAGGCCCTAATTGTGAAGCTAATAGATCTCCTTTTATAGAGGTTGGATTTGATCTTTGGATGCCTTAAGAGCCTTCTTGGAAATTTCTTTGGTCAAATTTCACGCGCACACACGCATGTATTTAACAGATATTTAATACAAAGGTCAGTTTAATTTATTGGGCTTATCTAAACTGTTGAATTAATGCAGAAGAAAACAAAGAAGTTCGGTATGGGAATGAGATTGACTTTATACATAGCTGGCAATTAAAATTAATTCGTGGCTATTTTTTTTCATGTTTCTTACTTGTTAAGTTTATCCCTCACATTTTTTTTTTCGTTGTTTTGCTTCTTTTTTTTTTTTTTTTTATGCAACCGAAATAAATATTGCAACTACAAATTTGGATAAAAAATTGAGATCGTTGTCTAAAATTATAAGTTAAACCTTTTTTTTATTTTTGGTGGCTAAAAATGGAATGAAGAATTTTGTCCTACATTTTGAAATAGATTTTCAGCTCTTTTACGATACCCTCCACCTTATATGTAAGTTCTTTTAATTGTTCAGCTACCAGAAATCTTTTGTGCATCTCCAAATTCGTTCGTCTATAAACTGTTCGATCCCTAGCGGCTATAGATATATGTAAAATAATAATAATAATAATAATAATAATAATAATAATAATAAGTAAAATAAGAAAAAGAACTACAACTAGCTGGGTGGACATTTGAATTGGTTAGCCCCGTACGGTGTGTCCATTTGAGTTGGAATGGTTTTAGAGGTATTTTGACTAGAGTTAAGTTTTTTTTTTTTTTTTGAAAATAAACTGTTTAAAATTAAATAGTATAATAACTTGAAATATATTCAGGAAAAAAAAATTTATAATATAATATGTATCTTTTTTCCCCCTTCGCTACGAAAAGAATTGCTGTCAATCAACATATTGGAAAAAAACTGAAAGATCAATTATAATCTAGTTACAAATGTCAATACACGTCCTTTTTTACTTCCGTATGAGGTTGGTTTGAGGGTGGAATATTTGCTACAAGTGGATGTCGGCAATTTTTTAAAATTAAACACGAGAAAATACTACAAAGTTTAAAGAAGATTAAGAGGTCATTACATTTTTTTTTTAAGTTAAAAAGAGCAGAGGCTTTGTCAATTATACAATTCTAGAAAAGAAAAAATATACATATATATATAATATATGTAGATGCTGGGAATCTATTATTAAATTTTAACCGAGGTTAGTTGATAAAAAAATAAACAAACAACAATCATTAGGGTCCCTGGACATCGCATATAAAAGTCATAAAACAATCACAATCAGAAAAATATATAAATAAGTGAAAAATAATGAAAGAAAAGAAGGATAACAACACTGATATTTAGAGAGGTTCGCTGGAAGTGTGTTATGCCCTCTGTGTATGTGGGTTTCACTATATATAAAAGTTTTTGTACAATGAAATTACAATTTATGAGTTTTTGGTATAAAGATTGTAGATGATGGCTTCGAAAAAGAAAGAGAGAGAAGTCCCCCCTCAAGGAGGGGGGTCTCCCTCTATTTATAGAGGGAAAGTAGTGGGTCTGAATTCGTGGGTAGTAGTGGGCGGTTCCCCACTACTCCGAATGATTCGAAACACGTGTAAGAACGTGGGTCACGATGTCACGATTGATCATGGGCTTGGCAGTTATGAAAATTAATCTTTCCAGATGCCACGATTGATCGTGAGCTAGGCAGTTATGGGGATTGATCTTTATTTATGTGATGTTTGTCAAATATGAACACCAAATGATAAACCAGTCATTTACGAAAACCAAGGATTAGGAATCGTCGTTCATTAAGCTATTTACTCGTCTTCACAACAAATGTCTTCTAGTTTTAGTTTAAAAAGATGCATGTTTTTTTTTTTTTTTCACTTCCATATCTCAGAGGTATGGCCTTGGGGGTCGGTAGAGTATTTACTATGATCGAGTTGGATCATGTCGGTGAATTTTTAAAACTAAATACAGGAAAAAACCACGAGTTTAATGAATATTAGAAGAGGTCATTATCAAATAATTATAATAATAATAAAATCAATAATAATAATATAACTTTACAAATGCGACTTCCGTTAAAAGTGGATCAACTTCAGGATCAAGAGGTATTACATTTAAAAAGAAAAAAAAAAAAAAAGGTGTAATGTTTAATTATATTTTAGTGAGAATTATTTTCTTTAGTCAAAATACCTCTAAAACCATTCCAACTCAAATGGACACACCGAACGGGGCTAACCAATTCAAATGTCCATCCAGCTAGTTGTAGTTCTTTTTCTTATTATTATTATTATTATTATTATTATTATTATTATTATTATTATTTTACATATATCTATAGCCGCTAGGGATCAAATCTGACAGTTTTTAGACGAACGAATTTGGAGATGCACAAAAGATTTCTGGTAGCTGAACAATTAAAAGAACTTACATATAAGGTGGAGGGTATCGTAAAAGAGCTGAAAATCTATTTCAAAATGTAGGACAAAATTCTTCATTCCATTTTTAGCCACCAAAAATAAAAAAAAGGTTTAACTTTAAATGAGAATTATTTTCTTTCCAAGTTTTTTTCAACGCTGTTTGAATTGAACATTGAATTACTTAATTAGTTGTTTGTTACAAAATATTGAGTAATATTTCTTTCAAAAAAAGATAATATTTTTTCATTTTTAAATTTTAGCAAAATTTTTTTAAAATTTAAGAAAATAAAATCTCATTATCTTTTTTTCTAAAAATTAAAAAATATATTTTAGAATGTGATTACTAGTCAAGATGAGGTTGACAAACACGGTTTCATTTGGCGTTTCAGTTTAATTCTAACTAAATTATACTTTTTCATCTCAGTTTTTATCTTTTTATGAAAATTCAATAAAATTTATAACTAGTTTTTAAAAAGTCAATCAACTCCAACTTAAAAATTTTATCTACAACCGACAAACCAAACGCAAGCGTATGGGACTGGCTCCATCGTTGGGCCGACAATTTATAACAGGTGTTGGGATCAGGATTGCACCAATACCGAGATCAAGTTGACGGTTGGAAAAGGTCCTTGGGTGAGGTTGACTGGCTGAGAAAGACGCAAGGTTAGGGTAGGACAAGTCCAGAGTCAAGCCATGATGCTGATGTCGAGTCCCCACCTGCCCAACCCCAATGCCTATTTCAATAACGATCCCAATGCAAGTCTGATAACTCTATAAAATAGAGTTATTTTATCACTTTTGTGTATGTAAATTGGCTATGTTCTTGAGCATTTTAATAAATTTTAGGTTAATTTAGTTTAATTTTGCATAATTTTAATATAGATTAGTTTATTTTGATTTTGTGTAATTTGATTTAATTTTGTTTAATTAGTTTAATATTAACTTCAATATATTGTTATTAATTTACACTCTAAATAATTAATTTTCTTATTTGTATATGTTAATTAGGTGAGAATGAGCAAAATAAGAATTTTAGGCTCAAACGAGGGCAAAATAGTCATCCAAAAGCTTAAAAAATATATTAAAAATTTGAGCCTCCGTTTGGAACTCAGGTTCCAAATCAAAATTTTCACCTCAATTTTTGTTTTTTTCTGAAAAATCAACAAAAATTATAACTAGTTTTTAAAAAGTCAACCAACTCTAACTTAAAAATTTAATATCCAACTAACTTACCAAACGGAGGCTGAATTTAACTCGTACCAGCCGGAAGCCACTACGTTTCCCACTGCCCCAGAGCGCCAAATCGCCTACAGACTCGTCCATTGTAATCCTGTGCGCTCCCAATTCTTACCCAGCCAATTCGCGCCACGTGGACCGTACTAACCCCCATCCCATTCCCTCTCCGCCACGTGGCCGCTGCACTGAAGAGAAAAGGAGGGAACAAATGCTCCCCCTGGCTGGCGTGCAGCAAAGAAAAATAAATAAAAAGAAAAGAAAAGAAAGAAAAATAGGAGGTGGGATGTGTTCGAAGGGAGAAGGTCTGGGGAGAGGTCAAGAACAGAGGCCAAACCCAGCAGCCAAGAAGAAAGAAAAATGAGGAAGAAAAAGAAAAGAAAATAGAAAAAAGCCAAAAAAAATAGTAGTTTAGGATTTTTAGGTTTAGGATTTAGTTTTTATTTCTAGTTTCAGACTTTATTTTCAATAAACCCCAAGGGAGATGACATTTGAATAGCAAAGGAGAGAAAATGGAAAAATTGGGGAAAAACTTGAATATTTGTGGAAACAATCATTGGGGTTTTTATTCCATTTCCTTATCTCTTTTATTTTTGTAATTAGATTATGCTTAAACCTTTGATTTGTTTAATTTTGTGTTTATTTTCATTTATAGGTATTTTGTAGTTTGTTGGTTTTAAGGTTTAATGTAGCTCTACTTGAACTATTTTTTGATAATTTAACTAATTGTTTATGAAATATCTATTCAATTCATTTGTGTTTTTCTATGCTTAATGCTTCTAATTTGTTGGGAAATGAATTAGTTAATTTGATTTATGAAATTTGATTTATGAATTTTAATGCTCGGGAGAGATTAATCCATTTATCGGTTTGGGAAATACAATTTTAGTTGTTGTTGAATTCAGGAGGCCGATGATACTTTGATAATCATAAAAGGGTGTGCTAAATGAACGTGTAGATAAACAAATTAGATAGGGATATCAATTTGGATACTTATGCGTATAATTTCATTTGACACTTGGGAGAGATAGTAAGATTAATTTTGAGCCTTTGATTAATGAATTGATTGAGACTCGTTAGCAATTTCTTAATAGGAAGAACATAGGAAGGATAGAGTGAAATCAAGACCCTAGAACTTTGTTTGTTTGTGTCTTTTTATTCCTTCAGTTTTGTTTAGTCATTTTAATTTATTTTATTTAGTTTAATTTACATTTTTGCTAATTTTCAATCAATTGTTCAAATAATCTTAGCGTTAACAAATTTCGGTAATTAACTTAAATTTAAATACAATCCTCGTGGGTCGATAACCTCACTCATCATTTTATTACTTGTGCGATTCATACATTTACGAGATTTCACGCAACAGGGTCGCAGCTTGTAAGACCCTATATTAGTCCAAGTCTGACTACTTGACCCTGACATCGGACCTAGTCCGATCACTCAACCTCAGCACCAGTGCACGCACTACCCATCTACCTAACCCCGACTTTTGTCACAACTTGAAATCTATCCTAGCTTGCGGCCTTACTTTGTTCTCGACATCGGCTCATTGTTCCAACCGGAGGACATTTAATTTTTACTATGTTTGGTAACAAAGTTTAACTCAAACTAAACTGTACTTTTTCATCTCAATTTTTGTCTTTTTCTGAAAAGTCAACAAAGTTTATAATTACTTTTTAAAAAGTCAACTCAACTCAAACTTAAAAATTTCAACTCAACTCAAACTCAACTCATTTACCAAACGGATTTGTCTGTGTTAAAAATCTTTTCAACAAAATCATAGTTCCCAAACAGGTTTCATATTTTTTTTTAATTAAAAAATAAAACAAAAGTGAGTTATCATATATACATGTCTTTTTTTTAATGATGAGAAAGAAATGGTTTTTCTTTTGTTTAAATGTTATGAAATGAGAACCTTACATTTAGAAAATAACGGTAAGCGTGTTCTAAATTAGAAATATACAAACATCAATGATGACTTGAATGGCCTTATAATTTAAGGGAGTTTACCTCAATTACGGACCTGCTCTATCAACAAATTTTAATGAATCGCATAAAGAGGCAAAATATATATATATATCCTGAATTCAATCTTTAATCACTCCCAACACTACATAGAGCTAACCGTAGCATATTGGACACAGCCTATATAACATGTAAGGAGTTTACCTTCGTTATTACAAAATAAAAACAAAAATATAATAATAAAATGAAATGCCTATATATAGTACCAGAATATCGCTTTTATTTTAAACGAGCAACTATCACAGATGTCACAGATGTTGGGAAGGGAGAGAGAGAATAATTTGGAATGTTCCTCTCAGTTTTGGTCAACGTCTTACCTCAAATTGTTTTTTAATCTATAAAAAAAATGAACTGTATTTAACTGGAGATTCAAGTCATCCAAAATCGGTGGGAGTTGATTAATCGTCTTCCAATCATTTACCAAAGAAAATAGTCATCTTCCAATTTTTTCAACGCTTATGTGAACATAGCATTTGAATATATAGTAGTAGAAAACTGCATTATTCCACGACGTCACTAAAAAATTAATTTGGAGAATTCCATGTCCCTCTCAGGTTTATTTTTATTTGTATAAAACGTTCCTCTCGGTTTATTATTATTATTATTATTATTTTGTATAATTTATGTTCCTCTCAGTTTTGGTGAACTTCTACATAATTTTTTTGTTTTTAAAACGTAATGGACAGACAAATCAATCATATGACTAGAAAATATCTAACATGATTTTAAAATTTATGTTTAAACTAAATTGTGCATTTAATAAGGTATTTGAATTACTGGAGTTAACAAATTATAAAGGTCTTAACAGAAGAAGCACAGCAACATTTGAGATCTTCCCAAAGGCCAAAACACCTTTTAAGAACATCTCAATGGAATCTCACACATGCTTTTTCGCTTCATATACTTTAACAGACAAAAAGAAAAATTGAGTTTGGAGAACTTTCCAAGCTATTTCGTTCGTGATTCTCCATCAGTTTATTTCTCACACACATATATAGTAACCTCACAAGATTAAAACAAAGTAAAATTGAAAGTGAGCACACCAAACAAGAACTTAAACAAAGTTACTACTTCTCACACACAAGCAAGTCTCTTCTTCCTCTCCTTTCCAATAAAAGCCTTTTTACCGTCTTTGGCAACAATTTCTTCTTTCGCAGCAACATTTTGGTCTTCTGCAGCATCTAGTTGTTTCGTAGCACGTTCTCCTTTGGCAGCAATTTTTCCTTTGGCAACATCTGTTTCTCTCGCAGCAGCATTGCTCTCTTCCGCAGCATGTTTTTCTTTGGCAGCATGTTTTTCTCTGGCAGCAATTCTTTCTCTCGCAGTACCTATTCCTCTCGCAGCATTCCCTTCTTCGGCAGCATATTTTCACACCTTTGATCACCAGTCCTGTCTTCGCACAACCATCCAATTGGCAAAGGGAGAAATTTATCACCCCAGGGCATGTACTAAACCTCCCCGCGGAGATCTCAAACCATTGTTCTTTTGGCCTACACGACAGATTCACGCAAATCTCCTTCCTAGTTCCATTCGGGAGACAAACCGCGATCTTCACCGGAAGGTTCCATCCACACGCGTTATGTCTCAGCTTGACCAGAAATGACACCTCACATTCACATGAACTATTTCCACATGGCAAACACCTTGTATCATATGATCCTTTTACTTCTAGCCACCATACTTGGATTAGTTCAGCCACATAACTACATCAACATAAAATCCATTAGGACAAATTAAAAAAAAAAAATAAGAGCTAATTTAGAGTTTTGCTCTTTGAATCATTAAAAAATTTCTGAATAAACTGTTATTTAATTGCTTGTTTAATTGATTTAATAGTAATATATCAGGTATCAATCCAGTTGAGATGTGCTAAATTTCTTTAATTCGTTTCTCTCAGTTGACATATATAAATATGTAGATATAGGAATATTATTACCTTCCTCCATCACAACACCAACGCCAGTAACGACAATCATTAGCCCAACTGATTGTGAGATCTCTTGCACACACCGTATGGCAGTTGCTACCCATCTTGATATTGCTGCCAAATTAGTGACAAAATATACAATAAGAAAACGAACAATGCTGAAAGTAAGATTAGGCGTGTTTACTAGTACCTAACTCAGCTGTAGAACGAAATCCACTTATTAAAGGAATTGCAAAGGGAATGATTTAAAGAGGGAACCAAGAGTTAGATTGACAAGCTTTTCTAATTTATATTTTTCAGTTAGGAATTATAGTCTTGTGCTTTCGGACAAAGTACTAGAAGTTCCTCGTTTTCTCCTAATTCTAATTGATGAAACAATACAAGAGAATTAGATGCAATTGCAAAATAATAGTAATAAAAAAAAAGAGTAAATAAAAAGTAGCAAGTCATCGAAACAGGCAAATTATAATATTAACAAAATACAAAACATGAACATGATCAAGAATAATTGATGAAGTAAAACTTGATAAATTATTGAATATTGTTCATAAAATAGAAAGTTGATGAACAAGAAAAACCTAATAAATTATCTGATAATATATTGTTATAATATTGTAAAGACTTACCAAAACTCTTTAGCACAAAAATAGATTGAGGAGAAAGTGATGCTACTTGAGTTTTGGATGCCCTAATTTGGATGCCCTTTTATAGAGGTTGGATTCTTCATTCCTTTGATCTTTGGACGCCTTATAAAGAGCCTTCTTGGAAATTTCTTCGGTCAAATTTCACGCGTAGACACGCATGTATTTAACATATATTTAATACAAAGGTCTTTTTTTATTGTAGTCAAGTTATGGGTTTATCTCAACTGTTGAATTATTGCAGAAGAAAACAAAGAAGTTCGGTATGAGAATGAGATTGACTTTATACATGTAGCTGGCAATTAAAAATAATTTATGGCTATTTTTTCATGTTTCTTACTTGTTAAGTTTATCCCTTATATATTTTTTTTAGTTGATTTGCTTTTTTTTTTTTTTTACGCAACCGGAATAAATATTGCAACTACAAATTTGGATAAAAAAAAATTTGAGATCGTTGTGTAAAATAAAAAGATAAACCTTTCTTTTATTTTTTGAGGTTAAAAATGGAATGAAGAATTTTGTCCTACATTTTGAAATAGATTTTCAGCTCTTTTATGATACCCTTCACCTTATATGTAAGTTCTTTTAATTGTTCAGATACCAGAAATCTTTTGTGCATCTCCAAATTCGTTCGTCTAAAAACTGTCAGATTTGAACCCTAGAGGCTATAGATATATGTAAAGAAATGAAGAAGAAAAAAAATTTAAAAAAAAAACTCTATACCTGACTTATTTACAATGTGCAAAGTTTAAAAAAAAAAATACAAGAAGAAGAAAAAGGGAGCTTCTGACGATTTCTAAATTACACTTTATTAACCATTGAGATAATTATAAAGAAATCTTACTCGTTTTCTATCAATTGAGGAGATGGGCAATAAAATGATATTTTTTTTACCCCTTCGCTACGAAAAGAATTGTTGTCAATCAACATATTGGAAAAAAACTGAAAGATCAATTATAATCTAGTTACAAATGTCAATACACGTCCTTTTTTACTTCCGTATGAGGTTGGTTTGAGGGTGGAATATTTGCTACGAGTGGATGTCGGCAATTTTTTAACATTAAACACGGGAAAAACCCACAAAGTTTAAAGAAGATTAAGAGGTCATTACACTTTTTTTTTTTTAAAGTTAAAAAGAGCAGAGGCTTTTTCAATTATACAATTCTAGAAAAGAAAAAATATACGTATATATATATATATATATATATATATAATATATACAACATACCTTTAAATGTCCTTAATTTTCCTTGAATTTTGTCATTAATGTCAATATACCCCCTGAATTATGAAATATACCTATTGTGTCCCTGAACTTTAACATGTGTGTTAAGTTGCCCCCCTCAATTAGTTGTCATTAGTTTTTCCATTATTTTAATGTCAAAATACCCCTTGAACTTTGTATATATGCAAAATGTCCCATGATCTTTAATTTTATTGTCAAACTACCTCCTGATCTTGAATATTTGTATCAAACTGCCTCATTTATCTTATTTTAATTATCTAATATTGTATAATTACCTAACAACTATTAACTTTTTAGAACAAGTAAAAATATATATATATTTTTTTTTATAATGAAGTTATATGCATTTTTTTTAACACGCTATTTTTTTTCCTTATTTTACTTATTTTAATTCAAGTTTATTTAAGTTATGGGTTTACTTATACGTAATCATAGTTGGTAGGAGTCAAATACAGGATTTGGATTTCAAATACATTGTTTACTTGCCCTACATAATTTGAATTATAATCATAACTATTGTAAATTTACTCTACTACCTATTCTTAGTTATATTTTTTAATTTAAAAAATGATTAGTTTTCATATTTTGGTACAGTATTATCATTCGTAATTGAATTAAAAATTGTAATATTAGGACAATTAAATAATGAACATAGGTTATGTAGTTATTTTTGTTTAAGAAATTCAAAATGTAAGTAAATTTTAATTTTTAAAAAAAAGTTTGTCAAAAGAAGATACATTTTCTTTTAGTATAAAAATAATAATTTTTTTACCTCTTCTAAAAAATTTAGGTAATTATACAATGTTAAATAAATAAAATAAGATATATGTGGTAGTTTGATATAAATATTAAAGATCATATGACAGTTTGACACAAATACAAAGATCAAGGGTATTTTGACACAAAAGTAAAGTTCAGGGGACATTTTGATATTAAATATAATGGAAAAACAAATGGCAACTAACTGAGGGGGCAAATTAATACAAATGTTAAAGTTCAGGGGAGGCACAATTAGTACATCTCTTAATTCATGGGACATATTGATCCTAATGATAAAGTTTAGAGGAAATTGTGACAATTTTCCCCTTTTTTTTTTTTTCTAATAACTTACTTTACATATGCAACTCTGTTTCAAGTGGATCGGAGTCCTGGGTTTAGCTTCGTCATTGATAGGAATTATCTAGAAAAGCGTAGACATTTAACATAGTATTTTTTTTCTTTTTCGAATTTAAGGATAGAAAGATTTGAACTCTGTGTCTTGTGGAGTCACAGATAATATTATCATAATGTTATGCATGTAACCACGTATGTAAACATAGCTTTAATTTAGTGGAGGTAGGAAACTGAATCATGGAGCGTTAATTAAAATTAATTTGGAATGTTCCTCAAAGTTTTAGCCAACGTCTGATGTTAAATAGTTTTTTAATCTACTAAAAATATATGAATTGTATTAGCTAGAGATATTCATGCCATTCAAAATTGGTGGGAGTTGTTTAATCATCTTCCAATTTTTTTTCAACGCGAATGGGAACATAGCATTTTTTTTTTTTTTTTGAACTTAGAGGTGGGAATTCGAACCTTATACTTTTAGGTAGAGTCATATTTGGTATTATCACTAGGTTATGACTATAACTAGTGTGAACGTAGCATTTGAATAGTTGAGAAAACTGTATTTTTGCACGACGTTACCAAAAAAATATATAAAATAAAGTCGGAGAATTCAATGCTCCTCTGAGGTTTGGTTAACGTCTACCTAAAATTGTTTTTTATTAGATGAAAAAATGAGTCATATTAGTGTTCGGTCGTAGTGGACAGACTAATTACTCATGTGACCACAGAATACTTAGCAAATCAAAAAACTTTTATTTATGATTTAGGAAATAAATAAACTATGAACAAAAATAATGTTTCGTTTGGCATTTCAACTCAACTCCAACTAAACTGTATTTTTTTATCTCAGTTTTTATCTTTTTCTAAAAAATCAACAAAAAATTATAAAAAGTTTTTAAAAAATCAACCAACTCTAACTTAAAAATATCATCTCCAACAGACAAACCAAACGCATTGTCTTTACCTCGAACTTTGGTGAGATCGTCTTTGCAAAGGTCAATTACTTACCTTCATTGCTATGTCGTCAGATATGGTTAGATCAGACAAGCTTTTGTCTCTAAGGAGGATCGATCATCTACATACGGCGAGGAAAACCATCTCTCGCAGATCCTATGATTGATCTGGAGGAGCCAAATTCGGCCTAATATGAGAGAAATCGTGAAGAAAAATGATGGAATTTGGATGAAGACCTAAGAAAGAGTCAGTAAGAGAGAGAGAGTCGATGACCGAAAATGTAATATGATAGATTATCAAAAGTAATCCACTAGAATACTCTCTGACAATGCATCAGAGGTGGAGATGACCGATCATTTTGTTTTTAAATGAAAAGCATTTTGGTATCAGGGATACTCTCCAACAACTAGAATCGGAGACGATCAATTCATTTTGTATTGCACGAAAAATAACATGGTAGATTATCAAAAGTAATCTACCAGACAAAAAATAGTATGGTAGACTATGAAAAGTAATCTACTAGAATATTCTTCAATGACCAGTAACCGGAGACCATAGATTATCCAAGTTGATTCCGGCGATATCTAGCACATTAGCGGTGATAATCTACTAGATTATCTTTTTAACTAATCGTAATAATTTTGAATAGATATATTATGTTGATCTTTGACTTATTTAATTTAAGGTTTAAAAACCGAAATGAATGCAAATGAGGTAATAATATAATGGTGCTCTTTTTTAAAGGCAATCCTATAAATACCCAATTAAAAATTAGGAACCGGTATGAGATTGACTTTATCATTCATAGATTATTTTTGAAAAGAAAAATACTAAAATCATCAACTCTAATATCAAATTTTGAGTATCAAGTGATATATAAGCTGTTATTATTTTATCGGTAAGTAAGATGAGTTGGTATGGCTAACACTGATATAAACATACACCTTTTTGATTTTTCCAATTCTCAAAATCATACTCTGATATTGTTTCCCTTGTCGGGCTCTTTCAGTTTGGTCAAAGTCCAGCCCGAACTAAACCCACCCAACAATAAAGAGGGCATTTCAAGCTCATCACATCTAATTCGCACGATCTATTTTTTATAAAATTTATCAAAACACCCAAAACCTTATCCAGTTGGGTAAATCCAATGGCAAAATGCCACGTAAGCAACAAGTATCTGAGTGTATCCAAATCTAACATCCTGAAGCCACAAATTGCTCATGTGGCTGCCGTGCAGATTTCCTCACACACTCAGTAGTTTATAACCATTTCATTCTCTTACCACAAAAATTATTATACTCTTTTTACTTTTTTTAAATTTATTTCTCTATATCGAATTGGGAGGAAAGAGACAGTGCACTTGTAAAATCTGCTTCTCTTTGAGATTGATCAGAAAAATGGCAACCACAGTGGCTACTACTCTCCCCCAATTCAATGGCCTGAGACCCCAAATCTCAGCTGCTCCTGTTAGAAGCCTGGTCAGTGCTCTTTTTCTCGTTTTTCATTTCTCGAATCTTGTCTTTTCCGGGACTCAACTTCTGTTTATCATCCCGTTTTAAACCCACTTTTCGTATTTTTTTTTTTCTATAGTGTTTTCTCTCATTAAAATTTAAATTTATTGATGTGATTGCAGATATAAATGTATGATACAAACTGGGCTTTTTGTAAACTGAGTTCGAGTAACCATGAAAAGAAATATTTTGTCTAGCAAAAAAGATTAGTGGATGCTAGGATTAGCAAGGTTTCTATAGGAGATACGAAGGCATGTTAGGCTAATATCTCCCACCATTCTGCTTCATACTCTCAATAATTTGTAGTATTTGATCTCATTGCTCAGGCTGCAGTTCATCCAATGAGGCGCAAGGGTCAGGGCGCTCTCGGTGCTCGCTGCGATTTCATTGGCTCGCCCACAAACTTGGTAAGAGTTTTAGTGTCTTGAACCATTTTTTTTTTTTTTTTAATTATGATAAAATCATATTTTTTTTACTATTGTGGAAATGATTTGCTACTAACGTAAATCTTATGTAAAAAGCATGAGTAGTCACACATCGTACAATTATAAAAGGATAGCTAGTCACCGACTTTTTAATAAAATCCGGTTATTAAAATAAAAAAGTTACCAAACTGAACCTTATCGGTTATTATTTTCGAATCATGTGCTAGCACCTAGGAGGTGATTAACCTGACATGTTTATGTTAATGGTACAGATTATAGTAACGAGCACAACCCTAATGCTGTTTGCGGGAAGGTTTGGCCTAGCCCCGTCTGCGAACAGGAAGTCAACAGCGGGTTTGAAGCTGGAGATAAGGGACTCCGGGCTGCAGACCGGTGACCCAGCTGGGTTCACCCTTGCTGACACCTTGGCTTGTGGATCTGTCGGCCACATCATTGGGGTTGGGGTTGTTCTTGGCCTCAAGAACATTGGTGCCCTGTAAAAAGCTTTGCTTATAAGTGCTTGATTTGTAAAAACTCTTGTATTATGCCTTAGTCCAATGCTTTTTGTTACCGCCGTACATTCTCCAAAGTAACGCACTTTCTAATCCTACTAAGGCCGCAACCCTTTAGCTAAGCTGGTCGAGAGGGAAGAGTTTGAATATGAGTTTTTAGGTTTGAGTGTTTTTATTTTTTATTTTTTTAATAAATGTGCGTCATAAATCACATACTATTAAAATCAAAATCCTTTCAAAGCTAGATGACCATTAAAAATTGGGAAAAAAGAAAAAGAAAAAAACAAAACAAAACAAAACAAACAATGATAAGTCCTTTTCTAAAAGGACACGTCCGTTAACCACCATTCCTAAATCCTAATAACAGATCCACATATACTTTTTAGCACTATAGAATGTCCCAAATGAAGAAGAAAGGGCCATAATAGTATAGTACGAGTGGCACTATTAATAACCTCTAATATTATTTCAAAATAATAATAATAATAATAAAGAGAGATCTAAAAGAAAGAAAACATAACACTTAGATGGGACTCATAATAAAAAATTGTAATGATTCTGATCTTATTTAATTATTATTGATGGTTTTAAAAACCATTACACGTTACCATCAAATTTAAGGTTTGTTTGGACCAGCAATCCAAACCAGATTTAATTTTTGTCATTTTTCTTCAACTCTACTATTTACACAGTTTTGTAACTCAAATTTTAAAAGTCCGTAACTTTGTATAGACAAGTCCAAATGATAATTTTTTTTTTTAATTACATAGAATTTCAAGACGAACGAAACAAGCACTATATTGACTTTTTTTTTCCTAACACATTTCAAGTTTTTACACTTTTTAACTCAAGCAATTCAAACATCTTAATAAATGCACAATCAATCCAAACCCAAATTATACAATGCAAACCTTAACACCAAACGCATGCTTAATTTGTGCAATCGTGAGTGGCTTCAAATCTATAGCTTTGAACTGCATGATTGTAATGGGGAAAAAAAAAAGGAAAGAAAAATGCAAAAGATCTAGAGTAGATTTTTTTTTTTTTTTTTTGAAAAGAAAATTATCATTCAAATTAAAATTAGGTACAAACATCAATACCAGAGATGAAACAACCCTATGATACTAGAGACATAACCCTCGACTAAAATCGATTTTATCAGTAAAATCTGATAAAGCTCAGTGAGGAGGACTAAGCCAAGACCCAGTGACAGGAAAATTATTTGGATTCCTCGAAATCCTATAATCGAGTATGTACAAAGCTTTTTTTAAAAAAAATATCTATAATCGATTAAGAGACAGTCACTCGCAGCACAGAGACTGCAACAAACTCCACATAGACCTAATACTAACAGAACCCATAGACATATACCGCTAGAAAATAATTCAAGTAGAACCCACACACAAAAACAAACCGGTGGTGGGGAAACTACCTCCTTTATTACAAAATTAAAACTAAAACACAAAAACAAAACATAAATATAAAATACCAAAGAAAAATTAAAAAAAAAAAAAAAAAAAAAAAGAGATTGAGCAAAACAAGTGGCAAAAAAAATAATAATAATAAAAATGCAAAAGATCTAGAGTAGAATAGAGATGCCTCAATTAAAAATAAACATTTTTTTTCAAAAAAAAAAAAAATATATATATATATATATATATATACCCAAAATCTTTAGGATCAGAAGCTTCGACACCACAACAGATCAACTAATCATCATTGGCTCAGCGCGATGTATTGTAGCTTAAGAAAGTTGTGTTAAAAGAGATTAATTCGATGATTGTTCCTTAAATTGGGAAAAATTAAATAATTCTCCTAAACGTTTGGTTACTTTATTATTTTGTTCCTTGATTTCGTTAATTATCATTTGGAACCTCAATGTTTAAGAAATCACAACAACACTCTTTCCATCCAATTCCATTAGAACAAGCAAATGTTGGGTAGCACTTATAGTTTATAAAGTGGGTAACATTTTAGATTTTTGGTATTTTTGCCCTTAAACTTTTGATGAAACATTGAAGTTGCACCTTGGATTTTTAATTTTGATGACAAATTATCCTTAAATTTAATAAATACTTAGGATCCGTTTGGTGAGTGAGTTTGAGTTGAAAATTTTAAGTTTGAGTTGAAAATTTTTGTTGACTTTTCAGAAAAGACAAAAAAATTTTCAGAAAAAGACAAAAATTGAGTTGAAAATTTTGAGTTTGAGTTCAAAGTGCCAAACGAGGCCTTAGTACTCCTAAATTAACGAGGATTGTTAAAAGTTTGAAATAAACACTTTCGTATACCCGATTCACCATTATCCAAAATTGTAGTTTTTCTTTCAAACGAGCTCATGTGATGTACATGACGGTGTTTGAAATAACAGCTCATGTTGGAAGGGTTTTCTAGAAGCTGTGTTTAGGTTTCCAAAACCCAAAAACAGCTTTTGGAACCATGTTTGGATGGAGTATCAAAAAGGCTTTTGGCTCTCAAAAGTTCTTCCGAGAGAAGTCAATTCTGCCTGACTTCCTTTTAAAAGAGCTTATCTAAAAACAGGGGAAGCTGTTTTGGAGTTTAAATTAAACTTTCGTATTTTCATCTTTACCTTCAAATTAATTAATTAATCGCAAAACTTAAATCCAATAATCATCTCCTCTCTTTTTGTTTTGCTGAAGCATCACGTCCTTTGAGCTTCATATATCTTCATTTCTTCTTTTCTTCTCGGAACACTCCATCTTCAAGAAGAAAAGAAACCCTAAAAATAAAAATAAAAATAAAAACGATCACAAAAAGAGCCAAGCACCAAAATTAGCAACACAGACATGTAAGTTCTTATTATCGGGATTTGTACGTCTTTCTTTTTCATTTTTCTTTTCCTGCCATCTCGATTTATTATCAGTTTCTCTCTTGTTCCTCTATATGTATATTTAGGGGGTATTTGGTGAATGAGTTTGAATTAAGATTTTTAAGTTTCAATAGTAAATTGTTTGATGTATATTTATTATATTTCTATAGTACTCATTTCCCTGGATATTAGTTGTCTACCTTTAGGGGGTATTTGGTAATCAAGTCCAACTCAAACTAAACTGTATTTTTTCATCTTAATTTTTGTCTTTTTCTGAAAGTCAACAAAATTTATAACTACTTTTTCAAAAATTAATACAATTCAAACTTAAAAATTTCAACTAAACTCAAATTCAACTCATTCACCAAACACCCCCTTAGTTGTTGTTTGAGATCTGTTGGAACTGTATAGCCATTTCTTCAACAATGCCCCTTTTTTTTTTTTTTTTCCGCAGAAGATTCTTCGACATTTTTGTGGATATATGATATTGGAAACAGAGTATAAACCTTACTGGTTTATTTTTATGCCTGAGGTTTAGGCCCCAATGCTCTATTTGCTTTGTTTTGGTGTGCTTTTGTGCCCTTTAATGATATAAAAAAATAAATAAATAAAGACATGTTACCGTGAGAATATTATCATCAGGATATGTTTATGCTTTGTGTTTGGTTTGTGCAGTTTAACGAGAATAAGCTTCCGTTTGAATCGCCGGTTAGAGTTGAAATTTTTTAATTTGAATTAGTTGATTTTTCAAAAACTAGTTATAATTTTTTTTTTGACTTTTCAAAAAAAGGCAAAAATCTAATTAAAAAAATACAGTTTAGTTAGAGTTAAACTTAAATTCCAAACAAACGCTAAGTTTCTTTCTCTCCTTCTCTTTTTTAAGTTGTATTTTGTGAGGATATTATTATCATAGTCGCAATTCCTGATTATACTTAACTATTTGCGTGGATAAATTTATTATTAATGTTTTCTTACTTATTTTAGACTTAAAGTTAAACTTCAGTTTCTGACAAACGGATATCAATATGCCAAAATTTTAAGAAGTGGTATTATGACATATCCTGATTCAAAGAAATTTTGAAATGGTCATGCCTGGATGACATGTCCAAATTTCGAAATTGGAACATTTTTGTTAAAAATTGTTTATCTCAAATTTTTCTATCATTCTCTCATTTTAAAAAAAAAAATCTCATTTTCTAACTTATTTTGTACAGTATTCTTTTGGAAAAAGAAAATAAATCTTTTCAAAATTTTCTCACAATGCACTATTTCTAACATCATTTTTTCTCATTCTAAACAACTTTTTGTTTTTGAAAAGAAAATTTTTACATATCTAAACACTATATTATTCTCAAAAGAAAATACTTTCTCATTTAAAATAAGAAAATTTTTCTTTTCGAAAATGGACACGTGATTCAAAAGGAGCCTAAGAAAACACTATTTTTTTCTCATTTTAAACAATTTTTTGTTTTTGAAAAGAAAATTTTTTACATATCCAAATATTATCTTATTTTTACAAGAAAAGACTTTTTCATTTAAAATAAGAAAATTTTTATTTTAAAAAATAGACGCGTGACCGAAAATGAGCCTAAGAAAAAACTCTTCTAATGTAATAGCTCTTTTAAGGTATAATAACGTTTTTGCTTCCCTTATTCTACTATCTAAAAGTCTTATCAGACACGTCCTTAGTCATGTAAAATTGTAAATGAATACCTTTTTTTCCATCAAAGCGTAATATGAAGTTCTTTGATGGGAAAAGGCCAAAGAGGAAACGATTCCTCTCTTCCCAAAGAGCTCCATCATATTTCCTCTCTTTCCATGTGCTTGCCAAAAACATTTTTTAAAAAAATTTAAATCGAAATAAAAAGTTTATAGCTGAATCCCTATCTTCTATCCCAGGCACGAAGTTATTGTGTGCCCCTATATATATATTTGTATTATTTTATAGTAATACACAAAAAAATCCCCCCACTAAGAACAAAATTTAATGTTAAGTCCAAGCATAATACATATAAAGCTATAAATCCCATTAATCTAGTAATACTAGTATTTTTTTTCTTTTTTGGACTGAGGGTGGATCATTCGAACTATATCTGTAAGAAAAGCTAGGTGTGGTATGTTACCGCTAAATTATGCCTATAATTATCATAATATTAGTTTTTCAACTATGAATTTTGTAAAGAATTCGGTTGCACAATCAAATTTGGAGATCAATATGAATAAAATTTACTTACATCCATCAGAAAAACATTATTTGTAATTCTGAGGGACAATTGTAATACATTAATAACTAATTGTTTTTATTAATTTTTAATTTTAATCATTAGCCGCTACTAATAGATCATTTATGACTCCGTCTTAAAAAATACCAAACTGCAAATCAAAATAACAATGTAAAGATATCCCCCAACCCCCCTCTTTGAAGGGATATATTTTCCTTTTTAAATTACAAGTAATGAACCTTTTTTTTTTTTTTGTTATTGTCATCTAATATATGTTTTTATGTCTATGTTTGTTTCTTATATGAAGTTCATTTTCAGAACTTGTGGAATTTATTGAGAATAATAAAAATAGGGTTTTTGAAACACAAGTTGGGTGTTTGGGGATGCATTGCAGACTATAACTTAACGTCTGGTTTCCAAACATTTTTTTGGATGTGTTTTTGGGTTTCCAATTCACGTTTGCAAATGTGAATAGTGAACCCAAATTTTTGTTTACAAATTTTTTTTTTTAAATTCTGTTTACAAATTATGTTAATGTTTTTTAATTTACAAATCAACAAAACATGCTTTTTTTCGAATCATTCTTAAAAAAAAAAAAACGCACACACAATCCCAAAACATTTTTTTCCAATTATTTTTCAACCAAACACAGAATTCCAAAATTATCTTTTTTTTTTTCCAAAAGTTTTTTGTACCAAATAAACAATTTCAAAATTCATCTAAACTCCAATTCAAATATCTCTAAAACTCTATCTCGAGTTGTCCCTCAAACGACCCCTTAGTTTGAACTTTCCAGTTTTTACCTTTTAATTACCACCACCAAACATTTCCATCATTTTATCCAACACAAAAAGATGTAAGGTGTTTTTGCAACATCTCAAACATTAGAGAGTGAATGGGGGAGAAAGTGTGCAACGTTCAAAAGTACAAACTTTTTTTTTTTCTCTTTTAAGTTTTTTGAAGAGACGAAAAGGATTCAAATTTTTCTCCCTTATTATCGTCGTAATAAGTAATTTCAAAATAATTTTTTTTATCAGAAAAAGTTTTTGGGGACTTCTACAATGAGGTAAACTACTTTACCTCATTGATTAAAAACTATTCACCCTTTTATTCAAATACAAAGTCAAAAAGGATAAAAGATCACATAACCAAAATAAAACCTCCCACGTGGAATCACAAACCCGTACCAGATTTAGGAGGTGTTTGGTGTGTAAGTTTGAGTTAAGATTTTTAAGTTTAAATAGTAAATTATGTTGACTTTTCAGAAAAAATAAAAAACTTTTTGAAAAAAAGATAAAAATTTTTTGGAAAAAAGACAAAAAAAAGTTTGAAGATTTTAGTTTAAACTTTTAAACCAAACTAATCCAAAACAAAAAAAACAAAAACAAACAAACAAAAAAATAGAACAAAAAATAAATTTGTCCTTCCCCTTCGCCTAAAACAACCAGCAACCATGGTGGCTCGCCGGAGAGAGCTCGTGAGGCAATGGGCCTCCGAAGGGTGCGACTGGTTCACAATAGAGGGAAGGGCGGAGACGGAAATCTGGGTTTGTCATTGGTGACGGAGATCCAAGCTCGCGATGTGGTCGACGCCGGCGAGCTCGTGATTGGGAGGCCGAGGGAGGCAGCGCGAAGATGTTTGTGCCGGATTGATCGTGTGGTCAAAATTTTACTCCATCTATAGTATTAAGTTAGGGGATCTCATTGTAGAAACCCCCCATCTTATGCTCTTTAAATTATAAAATGAAGCCTAGTGGATCATAAAAGAGTCGTTTTGATTACCTTTTTTTTTTTAATTTAATTGAGACAATTTCTAAAACCAAATAACTGAGATTACTGAGAAATATTTGACAGGTCAGATTTTTTTTTTTGCCTGGCTAAATCAAAATGAACTTCTGCTATTGCTATGAGATTAATGCCATGTTTGCATAATGGTTTTGAAAAGTTGTTTTATAATATTTCAATTCAACTTAGAGCTTGTTTGGGGTGTAAGTTTAAACTTACACCCATCAACTTAATTTTTGTCTTTTTCTGAAAAAGTTTTTTATCTTTTCTGAAAAAGTCAACAAAAATTACTATTTAAACTTATCAATTTCAACTCAAACTTACACACCAAACACCCCCTTAAAATTTTATTTGTTTGGAAATCTTCACCGCATTTTTTTTTTCCTTTTTCAGACACCAATTTAAAAGCTAAAATATCATAATAAACCAGATTTAACTTAACCCAAAAGAAAAGAACTTTGGGGTGGCTTAAAAGTGTCCACAAATTTTATTACAGTCAGTAATTCTCCACAAGTTATAACTTAAGGGGATCCAATTATGAATCCACCTGATTCCTCGTTCTGAAAACCTTTGTGGTCGATCTAACTCGTATAAAGTTGTATGTGTATGCTTACTGTGTTTACAAAAAAAAAATGTAAGGGTCCGTTTGATATAGCTATTTAAATGATAATATTATGAATAAAAACATTTGAACATAAATATTTAAATTGTCATTTAAAATGATGGTCGAATTCTTTAAGAGTGCAGAATAGTCTTTTTTACTAACAGAGGTTAAAAATAAAATGTAATATATCACGTGTGATTCACATGGTATATTCTATTAATTTTTACGTCCGTTGATCAAAAAAGACTATTTTGTGTTATTTTAAATAGTTTAAGAAGCTTTTAGTAGGGGGGGGGGGGGGGAGTTTATAGCTAAATAACATTTTTTTATTAAGTTTTTTAATAAATGGTCCAAATTTTTAAAAATTAGTCAAAAGATTTTTTTTTCTTAGAATGGTTAATTAATTTTGTAAATGATCAATCATATTTTAAAGTTAATCACCGATTGACTGACAGTTAATCACTGATTGACTGTCAGTAAATCACTGATTGACTACGGTCAGTTACGATAGTCAATCATTGATTGAGTATCAGTTAATCACTGAATATGATAATATAACTCACAAATTTTTATAGTTAATCATTGATTGACAACAAACAAATCACTGATTAACCATTGGTTAATCAATTAACCAATTGTCAGTCATTGATTGGCTCTAATTAATCACTAATTAATTAATGGTCAATCAATTATTGACCCTAGCATAATCAGTGACTAAACGAGTGTAAAATTATGTTAATTTTGGAAGAGTTTGAGATGAAAGTTAATCACTGATTAACTAATAATTAATCATTGATTGATCATAAACATATCAAAACACAAGAAAATACATAACAATGAAAAAAAAATTGATTAAAACACATTTTTTTTCCAAAATTGATGAACAAAAACCTAGAAAATCATAGAAACTAAAGTGAAGAGAAAAAGAAACAAGCAAAAACAAAAGGAAAAGCCAATAATCTTGCATAAAACCTAAGTTAAAAAAAAAATGCAAAAAAAAAACAAAAATAAACATTCAGATTTCAATTGCTATTTAAAGAATGAACTAAAATCAAACAAACAAGAAGAAAAACACAACGACGACCAAGAGAGAAACGAGCAAAGGGAGAAAAAGAAAGTTGGGAGAGAAAGAAGAGAGAGAGGAGAAAGAGAGGGGAGGTATATGGGGAAAATGAAATTATTTAAACAAAACACAAACATTAGATATTTTTTTTAACTAATTAAAAGAAAATTAGGTCATCTATTAGATTAAATAATAAATATAAACCATCCACCCTAATTTTCCTTTTAATATAGCAAACCAACTCATAATTTGTAATTTAGTATAACTTACTTATAGGTCTACTTCATATTCCTCAACATCTTTATGATCAATTTATCTGTATAAATTTGCGTATGCGCTTGCGGTGTATACCAAAAAACTGAGGGGGAGTTTAGTGTTAAGGTTCAAATCAACATTTTCAAACCTTTTTTTATCTTTTTTTCAAAAAGTTTTTGTATTTTTTCCCAAAAATTTTTTGTCTTTTTTAAAAATTCAAAAAAATTTACTATTAAAACTTAAAAATTTCAATTCAAACTCATTCACCAAACAAACCCTGAATTTCATAATAAAAAGATTACAAAGCAAATGAGTAATATTTTTCATAAGGAAAAAAAAAAAAAAGGATGAACACACGTGTCATTGTCATAGGAGGGCAACACACGAATACAAGTACTTGGCCAAGTGCAAGTGCAAGTGTGTGGGCGTGCACGATAGCTCTCTCTGTACCCGCGCCTCTTGTGAGTTGCTAGGGAGCGAGTGAAGAAACTGTGGAAAGAAGAGCAGAGAGAGAGAGAGAACCTTGTAGACGCCATAGCTAGGGCAAATCAAAGCCGACGAATTCTCTTCTCTTGAAAGAAAGAGAGAGAGAGAGAGAGAGAGAGAGAGAGAGACACGAAGATGAGCATCTGGAACTACGTCGTGACGGCTCACAAGCCCACCAATGTCACCCACTCCTGCGTCGGCAATTTCACCGCTCCTCACGAGCTCAACCTCATCATTGCGTAACTTTCTCTCTCCTCTCTCTCTCTCTCTCCGCCCTCTTTCTCTCTCTTTCATTTCGCCTTTTTTCTTTCCCTTTTCCTTTTTCAGCGTATCGGATTCTCCTTGGGACTGTTTCCCTCGCTTTTTTGGGGGCAGGAAATTAGTTTCCATTTCGCCTTCTGGTATATGGATTGAAATATATATGTATATGTATTTGTATACTAAGTTAGGTTTTAATGCGTTTGTTTATTGTAACTCCGTGAAATTTTCTCTCTTCTATAGCTTGTTTGGTAGGAGGGATTTGGGTTGGGGGGTTAGTGGAAGGATTTGGGGACTTAAAGTTGTTTGATAGGAAGGAAAATATGAGGGAATGAATATGGTGAGGAATTTTAAACTTTCAAACAACTCTAATTTTCAATAAACAGAAGAAAAAACCCTGTAATTTTAATCCTTTCTATTTAGGAGTAATGATTCTGTATTTTCTGGTATATTGGGAATTTCTGTTTCGAATCCCGGGCTTTCTGAGAAGAAAGAAAATTTGTAAAGTAAGATTACTGATTAACATGTTGTAGCTTATGTATGTTTTTCGGCGAAATGACTTGGAATTGAATAAGAAATGAAGTTCATGCCGTTTGGGTTTAATAATTGTATTTGTTTCATGACCATTTTTCTTTGTTTCCCATGTTTTAGAAGTTGTGTAAATCTTGCATAGTCTTATTCTTTTGGAGACAAGTGTATAAATTTACCCACTAACTCATTGTTCGCATTTTAATTCGTTTCAGGAAATGCACTCGTATTGAGATTCATTTACTTACTGCTCAGGGGTTGCAGGTATAGTAATTTTGTTTCTTTCTTTATCTATGATGCCTATGCAAGCGTGCCATTCACTGCTCGGTAGTGTAATTCTGGGTTGTGTTGGAAAAAAATGTGACATTAGTTTCTGTTGATTCTGAAGTTGTATTTCATGGTTCCAAACTGTTAGGCCTTAAAGACTGGTTTTGACAACTTTTTTCTTTGTTCTGTCCTTGGAATATATTTGCTGATCCATGGTGTCAGGTAGATATTGTTGGGCAACATTTGGTCCAAGTAGTATACAATACGGAGAAAGCAATTAGGCCTTATAATGTTGATAAAAGTTTTTAAGTTATGTGCTGAGCGCGTACTTTCTGCTCTTTGAGATGCCAATTTCCTGTTCCTCACGCCTTTTCAGCTTGTATATCGTGAAACAAAGTGAATGTGGTATTACTGTTTTTCTATACCATTAGTGCGAGCATATCCAACTTTAGATTCTGTGCCTTTTTGCAACTATTGTTATTTGCAATTTTGACACCTAGTTGCGTATGCACATTTAGGGGCCTGTTTGGGGGGACATTTGGAGATAGTGTTTTGAAGGCTGGGTTGAAAATGTGTGTTTGGAGGAAAAACTTTTGGAAAAGTTATGTGATATAGAAAATAGTGCAAAAATTTGAGATGTTTAATAGATCTTGTCTTGTTCGTCTCGTCATTACAAGGATTTTGACATAAAAATCATCTCATTTGGATTTGAAATGAGAAAGTTATGGACTTTTAAAGTTTGAGTTTTTTGAAAATGTAAGAGAGAGAGTTTGATGTAAAGTTGAGATTTTTAAATCCAGATGGTGTTTTACCATCAGGAGATGTCACCCCAAATGGGGCCTTAGATAGCCGACATTATAATTTGATTGGTTTATGTCATTTTACTGAATATTCCTTCCATAACTTTTGAAATTCGAGCTTTTTTTAAACTGCAGGGCTATTAGTTGTTTTTCCTCTCAAAATTATTTTGTGAGACTATTAGTTTGGTTAAATTTTGTGTATGTGTCTATAGTGGCAATTAACCAGGCATAAATGGACTATGAGAATTCTTGAATTTGTTAAGTAACAGTTAATTGAGAAATTTATACTCACAGAATAAGAAAAGAGACGCTTGCTATAAAGGTTTTAATAGTTCTCATTATTCATGTTATATAAACGTCTACGTCCTACGTTGTTATTGTTATTATTGTTGTTGTTGCTGTTGTTGTTGTTGTTGTTGTTGTTGTTGTTATCAACCTTCAGAGCCTGTTTGCTCCAAGTTTTGGCTAATTGTGTTCCTGGTACTTAAATTTCAATAGAAATGTGTCCTAAGATTTATTATTGTTGGACATTTTAGCTTTTGCTTGTCTTTCCTCGCTAGAGCTAGGGTCTAGTTGCATGACTAAAAACCATATCTTCCTTTCAGCCTATGTTGGACGTACCCATCTATGGAAGAATTGCAACACTTGAGCTTTTCCGTCCTCATGTAAGTATCCTAATTAAAATTTTCCTTTTAGTTTGATTTTTTAGTATCGATAAAAGTGGTTTCTAATACAGTAAACTAAGATATCATTTCTTGAGTGTTTTGTTTTATTCATGTTTGCTCTATCTGAACAGGGTGAAACACAAGACCTTCTTTTTATTGCAACTGAAAGATACAAATTCTGTGTTCTCCAATGGGATGCTGAGACGTCTGAGCTCATTACAAGGTTTAAGTGCAAAGATGATGCGAAATTAGTATATCTTAGTTTGGTTTTGAAGTTTACGAATACTTTTTAACTTCCAGTAGTTGAAGTGACGTCCTTTTGAAATGTGAATTATAAGACATTCATATCTGGTAAAAATAGGAACAAACGTTTCTGGAGTAATGTAGCTTAATCTATTTAGTCATGAATTTATACAAGTGACTGTTGTTTGGGGTTCTATTATGTACTGAAGAATTTCTACTGTTGCCATGTAGAGCAATGGGGGATGTCTCTGATCGTATAGGCCGTCCTACAGACAATGGTCAGGTAGTGTATTGTCAATGTTTTCATTGCGTTCTGATTGTAAGTTCCTTTGATGATTAAGAATCCTTTTTTCTTTGAAAGATAAGGTGGGTACCTGAATCGTTTTTTAGTTTTACCAAGGAATTTCAGCTATATTCATCCCTGTTAATTTTTCCCCCCCTGCTTTTCTGCAGATTGGCATCATTGATCCAGATTGCAGACTAATTGGTCTTCATTTGTACGATGGATTATTCAAGGTATGTAGCCTAACAGAAGTAGACAACTCTAGTTTCACATGAGAAAACCAGGCTTCTTTAAGTTTCAACTTTCTATATCACATGGACATTAAAATGGGCGTTGTAATTTACTAATTTCTTGCTATTCCAGGTTATTCCTTTTGATAACAAAGGACAACTCAAAGAAGCATTTAATATTAGGTACTGGTCTTTATGTTCTTTTGGTGTTACCGTGTTAGTCTACAAAACCAATTTATTTGATTTTTTTTCCCCCGAAGATGGCCATTACATGGATCCACAATGCAATGAACTTTGATGTTTCGGATGTGTGCTAGTGTGTTGACAATATTTTTGATAACATTGTGCAATCATTCACGGACCTGTTCTAATGGCAATATTTTTGTCACAAAATTTTTTTGGCTTGCTCCTTTATTTTTATTTAATGTTTGCTCTCTTTAGCCATTAATTCTTTCATTATTTTGGTTTTATTTTGAGCTCTGCTTTAAGTCCAAACAGGGCTTGTTTCTGGTTTTATAGGTATTCTAACATTATCGGCCTCCAAGTACTTTGGCTCTCAACTTATTTTGTCTTAATTGGTGAACTGTAATGAAATTTGTTTCTGGGAATCTTCTATTAACTTTATTTCACCAAGTAAAATAATAACAATAAATTGATTGCCATGACACATAATTAATAAAATTTGGCATACGATTTGGTGTTATTAGTTTTAGCCGTTCAGTTTCATAGTTAAATTTCTGAAGAGAATTCAAGACTCTGTCTATGCATGTGTATTTTTGTTTGTATGTGGCAACGTGAACACTGTGACGGAAAGCATTTTGGAATTACAATAAATTGATATGAAGGTACCTTTTTATTGGGATAAAGAAAAATTACATTTAGTTTGACACATAACTCTATTAGGTTTCTCTCTGTCTCTGTCTCTGTCTCTGTCTCTCTCTCTGTCTCTGTCTCTCTCTCAAGAGCAAAGATTTGTTTAGAATACTGTTATTGGTTAAAGATTTAATAATTATTTCTTGGTGAAATGAATGATTGGTCATCATATGCATTTATAAGCTCATTACGAAAAAGTCATTTCATAATTTTGTGATGTTGTGCTAGTGTTGGCTAGGCATTTGCTTGTCTTGCTAACATGTTTCCTTCTCTTTTTCTTTTTTATTTTTCTTCTTCGCATTAGTTTGATGTCTTCTTCTTCTTGGTATTAATCAAATTAGTCTACTCTATAATTAAACTTGCCATTTCACTTCTTGTTTACTTTTCAGGCTCGAGGAACTGCAAGTTTTGGATATAAAGTTTCTTTATGGCTGTTTGAAACCCACAATTGTAGTTCTTTACCAGGTGCTATTCATAATTTAAAGCTTTTGTTCATGTCTTAGGTTTTCACTTTGTTAGTATTGCCCACAACTGATGTAAAATTGTCCCTAAAATATAGAGATGCACAAGTTGACACAACCTTAATGATGTTGAGTATATATATGCATTTGGGATTCAAGTAAGTGCTGTTGTTATACGTTATTTCCCTATTGAAAGTTGGAAAGAGGTGGGGAAGGTTTCTACATGCAAAACGTGTCACGCTAGCTTCAACGAGTTCCTTGCAGTAGTTATGCATTTTTTTGGGTGTTCTTGGGTGGGTAGAACAAGTCTCTAGGGATTATCACAAGGGATAGCACCAGGCACTATAACTTTCAAATACTTTCTGTTTAGACTTGCACCAATCAAATAATTTAATATGCCTCTAAATCATTGATACAATGAATACAATAATACTTCTGTTGCAACATGATGGAATGAATAAGATTATAACACACAATTATGTGGATGTTTAGATGCCATGAAGTGGTCAGAAACATTTTATCTTGTCGAGCCTGTATGATTTCCATTTTTCAATTGAAAAAGATTACTTTTTTACTATTTTAAATCTTTTGTCTGTTGTTTTGGGGGAGTGGAGGGCTTGTAAGGATGTAGTGGTTGTAATGCAGAATTGTTTATTTGGGATCATTGTTTTTGATGCCCTTGCTGTTGTCGTTATTGCAGGATAATAAAGATGCTCGTCATGTCAAAACATATGAGGTTTCTTTGAAAGATAAAGACTTTGTTGAGGGCCCTTGGTCACAGAACAATCTTGACAATGGGGCTGCTTTGTTAATACCAGTTCCTCCACCTCTATGCGGTGTCCTTATTATTGGAGAAGAGACAATAGTCTACTGCAGTGCCAATGCATTTAAAGCAATCCCAATTAAACCTGTAGGTCACATATATTCTGCTGATTTCATGAGCACATCGCATTGCAAACTTTGTTCTTTGTTATTCTGTTTTAATGACTTTTATTTCTGAACTTCTAGTCCATCACAAGGGCCTATGGAAGAGTTGATGCTGATGGTTCTAGGTATTTACTTGGTGATTACAATGGGTTACTTCAGCTGCTCGTTATCACCCACGAGAGAGAAAAGTGAGTGTTACTAGCCTTAAAATCACATCTCTCTCTCTCGCTCTCTCTTGAAAATTTATTTCCAAAGATAGATCAAGTGTAGTGAATGGTTGAGGCCCTTCTTGGTGCTATGATTTTTCTCAGGGTTTTCAATCGTTTTTGCAGGGTGACTGGACTCAAAATTGAGCTCTTGGGTGACACATCAATTGCGTCGACCATATCATACCTTGATAATGCAGTTGTCTTTATTGGATCGAGCTATGGAGATTCACAGGTGCAGTCCTCAGACTTATTCGGACTTAATTGTTTGTTTCTTAATAGAAAGGATTGAAGAGCTAATCATCCTTTTTTTAGCCTTAAATTCCCTTTATAAGCCTCTGGTTAGTTTCGTTTTCTAAAGGCAAATGATGTACTGCATGCATGGAAGGGTAGCATACAAGGCAGTATGTAAAGCCGTAGCAGTTATTAAACTCTCTTCTTACATAAATGAGTAGATATCTGAGTTTTTCATGTGTTGAAATGAAGGGAAAAAAAATTCCTAAAAGGAGAAAAAGAAAAAGAAATGAAGAGTAAAAATTATGATAGTGTAACAAGGATCCTTAATTTTAGCTCCTCCTGGTTGACCAGGCACACATTGTTCTGTAATTCTGAATTTTCTTTTTTTTATAGGCAGTTTATGTTTGACAAATTTACAGGGCTACTTGTTCTCTAAATTGTCTATTTTGTATATTGAACTGAGGAGTAAGAGAATAGGATCGCTGACGAGGAACTTTAAGTTTAGGTTCTTATAGTTTTTGTTTTCCCCTGAATGAAAAGTTTAGGTTCTTACAGTTGATGAGAGAAATAATCTACTTTTATTCTTATCAATTTAAGATTTCATGTCATAACTTAGATCCCCAATGAAATTTAAAGTTTAAAAAATTGAATTTGACTGCATCGAGAATTTGCATTTGACAGTTTTAGTTACTTCTATATGTACACATATATAAGTACCGTAGGATGAGATATTAGTTGTCCATAATTAGTGTAGTTAGGTGTTGGTGTAATTAGAGTGGTTGCCAAGTAGTAGTAGTTTGAATATTAATTGTGTAATTAGTCTACTTAAGCTTGTAAATCCTGTGATATATAACAAGTTCAATTTTACCCTAATTATCTTCAATTTTATATGTAACTTTTTGGATGTCATTTGGTTGATTATCTGTGCATCTTATATATCCTAACTGAAATTTCCCATCTACCAATATATGTTGTTAGAGTATATGAAGCTTGACAAACAGTAATATGTGATTTAGATGGCTCTACGACATGTTTCCTCGTGAACTTTAATTATATGTGGTTCAAATTCCGTTTGTAATAGTGAATATTGACACTTTGTATTGATGCAAACACAGCTTATAAAGCTACATATGCAGCCCGATGCAAAAGGTTCATATGTGGAGGTTCTGGAAAGGTATGTCAACTTGGGGCCTATAGTTGACTTTTGTGTGGTTGATCTCGAGAGGCAAGGCCAAGGCCAGGTCGTAACTTGCTCTGGAGCTTACAAGGATGGCTCTCTTCGTGTGGTCAGAAATGGAATTGGAATCAATGAACAGGTTTGGCCTTTTTAACCACTTCGTTTTTTTCCTGTGAATATCAAGGTTGCTTTGTTATTTTGTACTTAATGTAACCTTCATCTAAGTCACGTCTTGGTTTTATGATGTGTTAGGCATCTGTTGAACTTCAAGGTATTAAAGGAATGTGGTCTCTAAGATCTTCCACTGATGATCCATTCGACACCTTTCTGGTTGTAAGCTTCATCAGCGAGACGCGAATTTTGGCTATGAATCTTGAAGATGAATTGGAAGAAACTGAGATTGAAGGTTTCTACTCTGAAGTGCAGACTTTGTTTTGCCATGATGCTGTTTACAATCAACTTGTGCAAGTAGGTTCCTCTTTCTCGTTGTGCCCCCTTTTGTAAGGGTTACGCTTGTGTTACCTAAAGCAGGTCACTTGTGTCCCTAGACTTGCTTCTTTTTCGTCTTTTAAGATCTTTGTTTTAATGCATAGATGATCATTCTAAATGTCTTGATTTTGTTTGCTGGTTAACCAACATCACAGGTCACTTCAAGCTCTGTGAGACTGGTTAGCTCTATTACCAGAGAACTAAGAAATGAGTGGGCTGCTCCGTCAGGATATTCTATTAATGTTGCCACTGCTAATGCCACCCAGGTAATTCCTGATTTTCAACTTCTAAAAACCATGTTTTTAGAAATTTGTCGGAATCGGGGCAGAGCCTTCAAGGAGCTTGGGAATCATTCCTAAAGCTCGCAAGACATCTCTTATACTATGTATCTATAATCTGCATAGAATTATTGGGAATTAACCAATTCTAGCATTTTTTCTCTAATTTAATTTTGTTATGACAGGTTTTATTGGCAACTGGAGGGGGTCATTTAGTATATTTAGAAATTGGTGATGGTGTGTTGACAGAGGTGAAACACGCACAATTGGAGTATGACGTCTCATGCCTTGACATAAATCCAATTGGAGAAAATCCAAACTACAGCCACCTAGCTGCTGTTGGGATGTGGACGGATATCAGTGTCCGGATCTTTTCACTGCCTGACCTGAACCTTATCACAAGGGAGCCTTTAGGAGGAGAAATTATTCCCCGTTCTGTTCTCCTTTGTGCCTTTGAAGGGGTATGCCTGTATTCTTCACAAAGACTCGGTTACTTCATGTTATTTTTTTACGTTCATATATGCACAAGTTTCTTATGTTTGCTGTGCTAGCACTACAGATATGTAAATGTAATACATGTGCAAGACACGAGGTCTGATTGCTAGATATAAGTACCCTTCCAAAGCAATTCCTTGTTCCTGTTAACAGCTTTTGCGATTATTGGCCAATAAAAATGACTTTATTTGCTTTAGTTTGGAAAGTTTTATATTGCAGTTCTTCAGTCCGTAAGCTTCTCTTTTAATATCTTCTTACCGTATTAGTGCGCTTTCATTTTCAGATATCCTACTTGTTGTGTGCCCTTGGAGATGGACACCTATTGAACTTTCTGTTGAACATGAGTACCGGTGAGTTAACAGACAGGAAAAAAATTTCTCTTGGAACTCAGCCCATAACACTCCGTACTTTCTCATCCAAGAGTACTACACATGTATTTGCTGCATCGGATAGGCCAACAGTCATTTATAGCAGCAACAAGAAAATGCTTTATAGCAATGTAAATCTGAAAGAAGTCAGTCATATGTGCCCTTTCAACTCTGCAGCTTTTCCAGACAGGTACTTTTCTCCTGCCATATGAGAAATGTACAAGATTGGCCACCTGAATCCGGCCAGTCTTGGCTCTTTGCAATATGAGATTAATTAGTATCTTCTTTTTGGTTGCAGCCTTGCAATTGCAAAAGAAGGTGAACTTACTATTGGAACCATTGACGATATTCAGAAGCTTCACATTCGTTCCATTCTACTAGGGGAGCACGCACGTCGTATCTGTCATCAGGAACAATCTAGGACCTTTGCCATTTGCAGTATAAAATATAACCAGTCCGGTGGTGATGAGTCTGAAATGCACTTGATTCGCCTACTAGATGATCAAACCTTTGACGTCGTATCAACTTATTCACTTGATACTTTTGAGTACGGTTGCTCCATACTTAGCTGCTCTTTCTCAGATGATAGTAGTGTATACTACTGTGTTGGAACTGCATACGTCCTGCCAGAGGAATGCGAACCAACCAAGGCAAGATATCGATGTTCCTTTTTAACTTCTATTTTTATTTTTTTTTATTTTTTTGCCTTTGACCGTTGATTTTTTATATACTCTTAAAAGTGGAAATTCTTTGTTTTTCATTTTTTTCCTGGCAAAACTAAATGTTGTGTTTACTTGTGAATTTTTATAGGGCCGAATCCTGGTGTTCATGGTGGAAGATGGAAAGTTACAGCTTGTTGCTGAGAAGGAAACCAAGGGGGCTGTTTACTCTTTAAATGCCTTCAATGGCAAATTACTTGCTGCTATTAATCAAAAGATTCAGTTATACAAGTGGATGCTTCGAGATGATGGTTCACGGGAGCTGCAGTCTGAATGTGGACATCACGGACATATACTTGCCCTTTATGTACAGACTCGTGGTGATTTCATCGTTGTTGGTGATTTGATGAAGTCTATCTCCTTGTTAATCTACAAGGTAACAAATATGCCTAAAAAAAAACACACACACACACACACACACACACGCATGCACACTTCTCCTTTTATATATCAAGAAACATAGGTATTTTGATCGATCTCCTGTATGAGCTGAAATGGAATGCATTGTTCCCTTGTTTTCAGCACGAGGAAGGGGCCATCGAGGAACGAGCCCGGGACTATAATGCAAACTGGATGTCAGCTGTTGAGATTCTAGATGATGATATTTACCTCGGTGCTGAAAACAGCTTCAATATCTTCACTGTGCGGAAGAACAGTGAGGGTGCGACCGATGAGGAACGGGGCCGACTTGACGTGGTTGGAGAGTATCACCTTGGAGAATTTATCAACAGGTTCCGGCATGGCTCCCTTGTCATGCGGTTGCCGGATTCTGATGTGGGACAGATTCCAACTGCCATATTTGGTTCCGTGAATGGAGTAATTGGGGTCATTGCTTCACTTCCCCATGAACAATACGTCTTCCTGGAAAAGCTCCAGACAAGCTTGAGGAAAGTGATCAAGGGTGTCGGAGGTCTAAGCCACGAGCAGTGGAGATCATTCAACAACGAGAAGAAAACTGTGGAAGCCAAAAATTTCCTGGACGGAGATCTTATTGAATCATTTCTTGATCTCAACAGAAGCAAGATGGACGAAATCTCGAAACAAATGGGTGTTTCTGTGGAGGAGCTCTGCAAGAGGGTAGAAGAATTGACAAGGTTGCATTAAAGACTCTTCGTAACCCGAAGCCTGTTGTTCATTTGTTAATTCTTTGTTGTCTCATTTTGTAACATTTCAGTGGAAGTTGGAAATCATGGAGTCTTTAAGAAATAGGTTTTTTTTTTTTTTTTTTTTGGCCAAATTAAAGAACTTAGAGATGCATGTGTTTTGTATATTTGATGTTTAATGTGTGTTCTTTGGAACCAAATAAATCTGCAGTGTTTTTTAACTTTTAGATGGTCAACTACAAGTTGGAAAAATTGCTCTGCTACTTTTTCTCTCTTTCCTCCATTTTTCTTGCTCTGTCATCTGATTTTTAAATGTGATCGCTGGAATTTTGGATTCCAACAATATATTTGCAGATGTCTACTGTAAATTCAAATTTTTAAAGTTCATAATTTTATTATTTTAAATTAAAATGAGATATTTTTTTAAAAATTATATAAAATTTTGAGAATAACAAAACATGATTTATATAAATTTTTTTTTATTAACACATTTTAAACTTTTATATTTTTTTACTTTAAATAATTTTTAAAAAAAAAACAAATAAGCATATTTCTAAAACTCAACTCGACTATAATTAAAATATCTCCAAACATATTTCTAAAACTCAACTCGACTATAATTAAAATATCTTCAAAATTTATGTCTCTAATTGTCCCCGGCCTCTAAAAGTCTAAAACTATAATAGAATGAAGGTTTGCGAAAGAACACTGCATTGTAGTCCAAAAGAAGTATCACTTCTTCTCGCAAATATTTCAATACATATATATATATATATATGTATATGTATATGTATATATATATATGTATATGTATATATAATATATTTTGCAGTTTATTAGTTGTCTAGAAAGATCGAAAATGAAACCTGCAATATGAAATGGGAATTTTACCAATAGAGAAGGATTTTGTACGAGTGTTGCGCATTTTAAAGTATGTAAATTTTGATTCATATGTTTCACTGCAAACCCATCACGTTCAACAATCGCAACAAAAACCTGCAAACTCAAAAAACCTTCGTTCCTCCATTGTGTAATCCTACAAATTCCAGGAATTCAACCCAAAAAAAAAAAAAAAACTAACGAATTCCAATCATGGAAATTGCAACCTACACTGAATTCAACCCCCACAGTTGACCACCATTGACGACCCAAAAAAAAAAAAAAACTAAGCACCTGCTTCGGAAGAAGACCTAGTACTACTCTGACGCCTCAACTCCTGATCAGCATTCCTCAGAAACTGATCCCACCCACTCCCCGCACTCGTATCCAAGTAATCGTACGGCACCGCCGTCTTCAGCCCCGGCCGTACCTCCCGCCGACTCTCCACAATCCTCATCTCCACTTCCACTTCTTCTTCTTCTTCTTCCTCAAAGCTCTGCTCCAGTTCCTCCCAGGTGAACATCAATGGCAGAGTGAAAGCACACCAGGGATTGAAATCCACAACCCTCACTCTCTCATCTCCGCCGACGTACACATCGAAAGTGTAATTCTCCGATTCGAATCTCCCCCTCACATTCTCCGCAAAGAAATCCTCAATCGAAGCTTTGATGGCGGTTTTCCTCTCGAGCAGGGCCGGGTAGAACGTCGTCACCTCGCGCTGGGAGATCGCGATCAGATTCCTCTTCCTCACGAAGCAGCGAAACTCCATCTCCGGCCTCAGCGAGCCATACCACTTGCGGAGCGCGAGGACGAAGCTCGCCGGCCGCGACGAGGTCTTGTCGGCGCAGGAGTCGTAGGCGTGGCAGAGGTCGTGGACGAGCGAGTCCGACGAGCGGAGCAGGAGCGCGATCTCGCTGAACGAGGTGCACCTCAGGGTTCCGGTGGTGGAGATCCACGACGCGTCCTTCGGCGCACTCCAGTTCAGCTTGGGGAAGACGCCGCCGCCTAGGGATTCGATCGACGCCTTGACTGCCAGCTCGAGGTCCGGGAACGACGGCGCCGGCGACGGCTGGTCGGACTCATCGCCGGAGTCTTCCGCCACCTGGTAATCGTCGTCTTCGTGAGGATTGTGGATTCGGTTGGGCAGAGCATCTTCGTTGGTGACGGAGATGGGGAGGAGAAAAGGTCCGGAATCGTCGAGAAGGTAGTCGACGAATGATTGGGGAAGTTCGTGGATGAGGGTTTTGATGGAGAGGGACTTGAATTTGGGGTACCATTCCTGTATCTGGCATCGATTCACTTCTTCTTCCTTCATCTTTTCCTTAAAAAATCTCAGCTATGGCGGCTTCTTCGCTTTCAAGTTCTCTCTCTCTCTTTCTTTCTGCTCTTCTTTCCACAGTTTCTTTCTTTCAGTCGCTCCCCCAACACGAGGAGAGGCGCGGCTGCAGCTAATTCTCCCCAGCACTTCCACACACCATATAACTGACCCACGCACAATCCTATACTTTTTTTTTTTTTTTTTTAAGTAAATTGCTCATTCCAATTAAACTTGCTGAATAACTTTCAAATTAAATTTTTAGGTTGAAATTTATTAAATTTTTAAAAATTAATTATAATTTTTTATTAATTTTTTAAAAAAAGATAAAAAATAATATGAAAAATTTAAATTTAAATTTGAGAGTTAAATAAAAGAAATTTATGTAATTTTATTCTCTGATTTTTTTATATATATGAAATGTCACTAAATTTATTAAAATAATATTATAATAGTTGTTTATGTTAATTTTTAATGGTTAGAACTTAATGGAAATTAACGAAATTTATTTGTCCCTCCAAATGGGTGATGTCTGGAGATGGTATTTTAGAAATTGAGTTAGAAATGTACGTTTAGGGAAAGACTTTAGAAAAAGTTTTATGATATAAACAAAATAGTGCAAAATTTTAAAATGTATTCAGAAAATATATATATATATATATAATAGATTTTGTATTATTCGTTTCGTTGTTGTGAGTATTTCAATATAAGAATCACCTCATTTTAATTTAAAATGAGAAAATTATATATTTTTAAAATTTGAATTTTTTAAAAATAGAAAAATGTGAAAGTTTGATGCAGGAGTTTTGGATCCAGATAACATTTTATAATCTGGAATTGTGATCTCAAACGGACTCTTAGTCATTAAACCTTTAAACTTATGTAATTTTATTTTTTTTTATAACTGAACTATCATTAAATTATTAAAATATTGTTCTCGTAGATTTTTATTAATGTATTAGACCCTTTTAAAAGATAGTGTAGATATCTTAATCTTAACTAATAACTATATTAAAAGAGTGGATCCCTGTCACTGTTGTTTTTTGGTAGTCAAAAACGGTGCGTTTTGATGCCTTCTTCATTTTTTGCTTTTTTGTTTTTGTTTTCCTTCCTTTTCTCTGCTGTCTTTTCCTTCCTGTACCTTCACAGCCACAGTTTGACCGGCTCCCACGTGTTGCAAGTGCAACTTTTTCAAGAATTTGGACATTAGAGCATAAGGAGACAAGAATTTTAATACACTTTACAAAATTGCCATTGTACTTGAGAAATTTATTTTTTAAAGTGTTTTTTTAACTTCCTAAAAATATCAAGTTATTTTTGTGTAAATTTTATATTTCATTTCATTTTAAATTAAATTATATTTATGTTGATTTTTTATCTTTTTATAAAAAATTTAATAATAATTATAATTAATTTTTAAAAAAATTAACAAATTTCAACTTAAATATTTTATTTTATTTTAAACTCAATCCGAATACTAAACACATCCTTAAACGCACCGTTCATTCTTGGTAGTCAAAAACGCACCGTTTAATGCTTTTTTTTTTTCTTTCTTTCCTTCCTCACAGCAAAGTTTAGTTTAGTTTTTTTTTTTTTCTCTTTCCTTCCTCACAACAACGTTTATGTGCTTTTTTTTTTACTGTTCATTTTGGTAGTAAAAAATACACCGTTTAGGTTTTTTTTTTTTTTTTTTGCTTGCTGTCCTTCCTCACAGCAACGCACAGTTTAGGTGTTTTTTTTTTATTTTTTATTTTTAGTTTTTTGTCCTTCCTCACAGTAACGCACCGTTTAGATGTATTTTTTTATTTTTTTATTTTTAGTTTTTTGAGGAACGCACCGTTTAGGTGTTTTTTTTTTATTTTTTTTTTATTTTGAGTTTTTTTTCCTTCCTTACAGCCACTGCAGCTGACATTTGATTTTTGTCTCGTACGTGTTGTGCTCTTGCAAGAGTTCTAAAACTTGAACTTAAAAGAATACCATTTAATTCAAATTACAGTTTTACCATATTGTAACTACACATTTATTATTTTTAAGTGCAAAACGTCTAAAAAGACAAAAAAAAAAGAGTAGAGTTTTTTCATAAATATATAATATGCAAGCAATAACTTTTTTTGCAAGCATGTTGATAGGAAAGCAATTTGTAATTTTTTTTTTTTTTAACTTCAACCTGCATATTGATATTCACTTTTTTTTTTTTTTTTGTGAATGTATATTTATATTCAAGTTAAATGAAACCCTTTTATATTAAAATTACATCAATCTTAAATATGAAAAATTCAAACTAATATTATTTAACTAAAAAATACATCAATTTCTCATGTTAGTTGATTTTTCCGTTTAGGTGTTTTTTTATTTTAATTTTTATTTTTAGTTTTTTGTCATTCCTCACAGCCATTGCAGCTGACATTTGATTTTTGCCTCTTACGTGTTGTGTTCTTGCAAGAGTTCTAAAACTTGAACTTAAAATAAGACCATTTAATTCAAATTACAGTTTTGTCATATTGTAACTACACATTTATTATTTTTTAATTTATTATTTTTTAAGTGTAAAACGTCTAAAAAAAAAAAAAGAGTTGAGTTTTTTCATAAATATATAATAGGCAAGCAATAACTTTTTTTGCAGGCATGTTGATAGGAAAACAATTTGCAATTTTTTTTTTTAACTTCAACATGCATATTGATATTCACTTTTTTTTTTTTTTGGTGAATGTATATTTATATTCAAGTTAAATGAAGTCCTTTTATATTAAAATTACATCAATCTTAAATATGAAAAATTTCAACTAATATTATTTAACTAAAAAATATCTCAATTTCTCATGTTAGTTGATTTTTCTTCTTTTTTTTAAAGTTTTTTTAATACATCATAATCTTAAATACATAGTAAATTGTAGTTTTTTTTTTTTGATAAGGTTTACCCTTTTTTTATGAACTTTTTTTTTAAGATTTCTTTTCTTTTGGGCTATATGCACATCAGTCCCTAACTTTATTTTCAGATAATGATCATTTGATCCATTATTAATTTTTCAAATCAATCCTTAAATTATTGATTTAGTTGCTATTCTTGGTAAATCTAAAAACGTTATGTAATCCTACATATATAAAAGAGTAAATAAAAAGTTACTGTTTATTTTTTGTAGTAAAAAACGCACCGTTTTTTGGTGTTGTTTATGTTTTTGTTTTTGTTTTGGGCTGCCGTGTAGCTAACATGGGAGGAGAGGGAAGGGGAAAGAGAGAGAGAGAGAGAGAGACTTGGGTTTTGAAACTTTTTGAGGTTTTTTTGACTGCTGTGCAGCTAACACATGGGGAAGGAAGAGAAAGAGGGAGAGAGAGTGTGTGTGTGTGGAGGGGGGGGGGGGAGTTATTGGGTTTTGGGTTCTTTTTCCGGCTGACACAGTCGGAAGAGAGGGGGAGAGAGAGAAAGAGAGATAGAGAGAAAGGTTAGTGGGATAGGGGATTTTTTTTTTGAATATTTTTTTTTTCTTTTGCTTGAGGGGAGAGAGAGAGAGAGAGAGAAAAGAGTATGAAGTGTGAGAGAGGAGAAGGAAAAAAAGATTTTTTTGTACTAATATTTATTTTATATAAATTTTTTAAAAATATATATATAGTAATTAATTTAAATAATATCCGAAAATTTTTAAAAGTGACAGTTTGATCTTATTTTAAAAGTAACTCTTTTAAAAAATTAGTTATAATTTTTATTGATTTTTTTAAAAAAAGATAAAAATTGAGATTAAAAAATATAGATTAGTTAAATTTTAGTTAAAAAGCGAAACGAAGCATATATCTATAAATATATAAAAACGTCAATATGTAGTACTGTTCATAAGCTTCAACCAAAACGAGCGTTTTGGTTGAAACGCTCGTTTCATTCTTTTTTTATTTATTTATTTCTTTTTCGGCTTTTCAACCACTATTTTTAAGGATTATTGTTGATGTTCGTTTCACGTGTTGGCTAAAAGCCTTCATGAAGAAATGTATCGTTTCTTATTTTAGATGCTTTGGTGGATCCCACGTGAATATTGAGAATATGTTTTCTCTCTCTTTCTTTCCTTTTTTTTTTTCCTACTTTTTTTTTTCCTTTTCTTAGGCGTGGAACCTGTCATTAGTGAGAGACTTTTCTTTTTCATTTTTCATTTTGTTTTCTTACCTTCCGAAAACAAAATATATTCCTACATTTATAAAATAGTAGATAAAGTAGGAGATTGGAGATTGAAATTGCTTTATCATCAAAAAAGAGAGAGAGAGAGAGAACATTTTCTTTGTATTCCATACACATACACGGATATATATATACACATATATATATATATATATATATATATTGCTGTGGAATATTGAATTTCCTCTTTTGCTTTAGAAAGTTTCGTTTAAACAACAGGAAAAAGAGTTATTGCCTTCAGGTTTCAAAACAAGGTTAATAGAATTCTTTCATTTTGGAATTTCATTTTTGCTTTTATGTCATTTTGCTATTATTTTCGGGCATATTCATGTTAAATTTGTGTTTGTATCAAGTTTTCTTGTTTAGAAATTTCCTACTTTTGTCTACTTTTAGAATGATCATCCGTCCTACTGTAGTTGTAGGAGCTTATTATGTAGGAAATAGGCATATATCCAATATTGTTTAGGATAACGCCTACTATAACTTGCCATGTGAGAACTCAGGTTTAGGAATGTATTAGCATTTCATCTATACTTATTTTTACTGTAAAACTTTGAACAAGTAGGTATAAATGTTGCCGCTAGCATATTGTTCTACAACTAAAAATATTTATAAAAATAAACTGTTTTGCTTTTTTTAAACTTTGTTTGTAGATACATGTGTGTATGTGACTCTATATATAAATTAAAATGTGTGTAAAATATTTATATTGATTCTTTTTTTATTTACCTTTTACTTTATTATCATATTTTCGAAACGTTTTTAGTTTTCTTTTTCCAATCATTTTTTTCTAATTGCAATGTTTTATTTTTTATACAGCCAACAATGGGATTAAAACCTTTTTTGAAATAATAAAATGCAACTCTATATATTTTGAAAAAATAAAACAAAAAACAAATAAGTTGTGTGTTATTATTTTATTTATTAGAATGTTTGATTTTGTTATTATTATGTATTTTATGATTGTATCATAAAGTTTAACTCTTCAACTTTGTTTATTAATATGTATTTTTTTTTTAATATTTAGAAAATATTTTTTCATATTAAACGTTATGAAAATTTTCATCACGATTCAACACGTGCAACGGACGTGCCAAAACTAGTAGATATATAAACGGATAGATGATTGGTGTGTCAATACATTGAAGTTTCAACCATTGACTGTATGCTGTGAAGGGTCAAGGAAAGGAAAACTTCTGTGTATGTTTTTTTTTTTTACTCGAGGACTGCGATAATGGATTCCATTTTAGAAAGAAAACTTCAACGGAAAAAAGGAATTTGACTAATCACGACGTAATAAATTTTAGAGGGTATAATTAATTTTTTTTCTTTTCAATATCAATAGATAAATAAAAGGAAATTTTAATTTTTTTTTACTTTTCAATATCAATAGATAAATAAAAGGAAAAAAAAAAAAGAGAAATACCTACTGCTACCTTGGTTTTTGATTAAGTTGTGGAGTTTAATCAAACCCTAATACAAAAACAGCATGTGGCCGTCGTCAAGCTGAAGTCTTGTATGAGTCTGTGTATGTTTATCTTATAGGTATGTTTACTTATCAAGAATTAAAAAAAAGAAGAAATTAATTCTATAAAAAAAAGAATTAAATTATATGAAATTAAATTTTAGAATTAGATCAAAGTGTTTACTAATTTATTAACGAATTTATTTACTTGAGGAATTAAATTTCTAATATACTGTTTACTTTCTTAAAAATTAGAAAGATCGATAATACAATTACTGTAATTATGAAATTATCCTAAAATAAAAAAATAATTAAATAAGAATAAGGGTATATTCGGTATAAAGTTAGTTACTTCTTATTTTTTAAGAGAATGAATTTAATTCCGTAAGTAGTAGGTGGGAGACAAGTTCTCTCTTATCAAGATAATTAATTCTTTATTTTTATGTGAGACCCACGTAATTCAATTCTCAAATATAAAAGTAAATACTGAAATTTAAAATCAGAAATTTAATTTCTTTTTCTTAAATTAGATTATTCATTAGTAAACTCATGTAATTTTATTACTTTGTAAAAAAATTTATTACTTTGGATAATATAAACTTAGAACATCTAATTATTAACACTATTGAGGCAAATCAATAACACAATAATTGAAGGTTTTTTCTTAATCACAATGTCGCTTCTCCAAAGAAAATGATACTTTTTGAAACGAAATTAGAGCCACAAATACAAGAATCTTGCTATTAAAATGGATAAACTCATTAAGAAAAAGTTGGCGAGGGTATCAAAAATTCCATTGGCCAAATGTTGGCGGGGAATACTGAGAATAATGCTCCAACAATTTGAACAATAATCGAGCTTTTTGTCTTTCTTATTTAATTTTGTGAAGAGTGGAGACAAGTACCGTGGCCGGTGGCTCCACCAAGACACACCAAAATTTCTAAAATTATCATTTCACTTGCTTTTTCTATGTTTTATCCAGGAACAAATTTTATAAAAAATAAATAACATTAAAGTGTGAAAATTAAAAGATAAAATTTTAATAAATATTAAGTGGGAATTTTTAATTTTTAATGAAAACAAAACAAAAAACCTTAAAATTTTTAGATGAAATTAATTTTACTAAGAACTATGTGAGAATTTCTAATTTTTAATGAGGGTAAAATAAAAAATTAAAAATTTTTTGAGGTAAAATCAAAACATATATAATATTTCAATGGTGCTGCAACCCTTAATAAATCCACCTCTAGTTATAGTTGATTAACAAAATTAAATAATAAATTCTTTTTGCTTGTTAAACAGTTATTTAATCATTTTTTTGTTTTGTGAACTTTAACATTTGTTTATGTCTTGTGATAGGTCATGTGCTAGATTAAGGGTCAATTTGGTAGAGTTTTTAAGTTTTGAGTTTTGTTTTTAACGAGTAAAAGAATAAAAGTAAAAGCTGAGACTTTTTAGTAGTAGTGTTTTAGAATAACATTTTTTAAAAGAACTTTTAAAGTCAAAATAAGGTTTTTTAATAAATAATAAAAATATTAAAATAAAGTTTATAATATCTAACTTAAACTCCGATATAATTTTTAAAGTTTACTTAGAATAGCTTTTTCCGGAAGTCATATGTTTTTGCTTTGACAATAAACTCTTTTAAATATCAGAAACACTTCTGATAGAGTATCTAAACAATTTCAAAAACAGATTTGGACTCATAAAATCAAAAACAACTTTTAGAAAAGTTATATCAAATATGGCCTAAGTAGTTTTTTTGAGAAAGGAATCAATAAAATATTCTTGGACATATTTACAGTCTTCTGATACAATATTAACATCGCCTAGTAACGTCTTTTAAAACTTTAGAAAGCTTGTTTTCACTGAAAATAAAATAAAAAATTTCAGTCTTCTGAGACAGTATTAACATCGTCTAGTAACATCTTCTGAAACTCTAGAAAGTGTGTTTTCATTTAAAAAAAAAAAAAAAAAAAACACCTTATGTATTAAAGTTAGGTATATCAATAGTATGACTATCAGTTGACACATAAATGTTTAATTTAATTGTTAAGATAAATATTATGCAGCAATTATTTGTTACAAAAAATAATTATCTTTTTTTATAAAAAAAATTTTATTTTAATTGTTAAAACAAATATACAATAATTGTAAAAATAAAATAATTATTTTGGTTGTCTAATGACCCGTTTGATATTACATTTTAAACTCATATTTTTTATCTCAGTTTTTATCTTTTTCTGAAAAATCAATAAAAATTATAACTAATTTTTAAAAAGTCAACTAACTCAAACTTAAAAATTTCAACTTAAATCGTTTCACAAAATGAAAATGTTGGATTGTGCTTAGTGAAAATTGTACCAAGTAATAAAAAGCTATCACATGACGCCTCGTCGCCTCCCCTCCTAATAGGCGGGTGCAATGCACTCGGAGTGGCGTGGGTGACAGCTTAAAGGACACGATTGGAATTTTTATTTTTTGTCAGTTAAATCCTAGTGTAATTAAAGGATCCTTGTGGGCCTCTACTACAGTTGTAGACTTTTTTCCTGGCCTACATTATTGTTTCTAATCCTCTCACTTTGGAGAACAGGAAGTCACTTATCAGTTCTGACAAACCTATGGATTTTCGGAGAGAAATCGGAAAGATGAAGCTTCCGTTTCTTATTGTAACTCCAACTCAAATTTTTAAATTAGAGTAAATTGACTTTTAAAAAATTAGTTATAATTTTTATTGATTTTTTAAAAAAAGATAAAAATTAAGATGAAAAATTTGAATTGAAATTATAATACCAAACGAAAGCGAAATAATGAATACGTTCATGATAGATAAACGACTAAATAGTCAATAGATGCTATTGCCAATAGCCATTTACAATTATGTCAATAGATCAATTATTCTAAATAAGATCACGAGTCATTTCCCGGCAGTTGTAGAAAAAATTTTAAATCCAATCGGTTTGCGTCTTACCTGATATTTTATGAGAGTCACCGACAACAAAAGCTAAAATTTATTCCTAACTTGGCCTAATTCAGTCCCATTTTTATGGGGGCTCACATTTCTTCTGATATAGTCCATAAGGTTCAATTGCCACTTAACTAGCTTCTTCGAACTTAACCTTCACATTTTCATTAATGCTTATTTTAGATTGTAAATGCTATATAAGAGAAAACATGAGAAATAAGGTAAGAATGGCCTTGGAAATAGAGGACCCCTGTATAAACTTTGCCCCCAGGGATCCAAGAAAATTTTATTACATCAGAAATTAACTATTAGAGCAAGAATCCCATTTAGCTTTGAATGAGATGAATAGCGTTATTGTGATTATTGATACATTTTTAACCATAAGTGCCAAGGCATCACCAACAAGAATTTTATTGTGGATGCTGGCCCACATGGGCCAGCTCGGGTCGGGTGATCTGTATTTGTAGCTCTGTTTGTTGTTAGAGATATGCTGACATTTTTCTTCAGTCTCTTGATGATCAGGCAATCTTTAGTGACACGAGCCGGCTACTTAGGCTCTTGCAGACGGGCCGTGCGACGCCTACTTGATCGTTGAGGCTAGTAAGTCGGTCTAGAAAGTTGCTTGCAAGGCAACAAACCAAGATTTAAGTCATGTTGCTAGCACAAAACATGCAACGGTGATTCACAAAAACACACGAGGGAAACAATTATTCGATAAATAGTAGCAACAAATCAAGTATATAGCAAGCACATAAGCATACAACAACGAGGCAATAAGCAAGACATCAGCGAGATAAGGTAGAGGAGACAACATGATTTCAAATTGGGCGACTCGATTTATTGATAACAGCGAGAGAGTATACGGCTAAAGCTCCTATTATATCAGTGACCAAGGCCTTTGGCTTCCTAAATGACCAACCATTAAAGAGCTTTCTGAGCTTTTCTTCACTCTAAATTATTAAAAATGTTATTATAGTAGTCATTTTCTGTTAATTTTTAGATTGAATCTGTTAGTCAACATCACTTTTTTAATAAATTACTGATGAATTCCGTTCAAAAGCTAATAAAAATGACTACATAATAATATTTTAATAGTTTAACATCATTCAAGATACCAAAAAAAGGAACATGGATCAAAATTTGACAAATTTAAATTTTAAAAAACCAAACGGATATTTTGTCCTTATATAAATAAAAGTTTAAAGGATACAATACCAGAAACAATTTCAACTTACTACATTATAAAAGGACGTCCTTCTTCACTCCGCATAATGGAGAGGCAACTTTTTAAGAAAGTTTTAAAAAATTTTAAAATTTCTTTATTTATTTAGTTTTATTTTGCTTTTCTTCATGCTGATCAACTAATCTATACCTCTGTATCTTCTACGTGTGTGTCTCTATACACATCTATAAAAGGCACCATCCAACTAGAAATTTTTTTTTACTCCTTTTTCCGATTGACACGTATCATCACTTTAGAAAAAATTAGTTTATTTTTAATTATTTCTTACCTAGTTACTTTTTCCTACTCTTTTTTTTTTTCTTTTTGTTTCTTAAAAGAAAGAGGAAAAAAATTACCACATGTTGATGAGAAGAAGCAGTTTTTTTTTTTTTTTTTGAATTTTTTAATCATATCTCATGCAATATTTAAACATCAGATGATCAGTTGTGATTATTCTTTTTTTTTTTTTTTTTTTTGCCCTTTATGTGATGTGGCGTGTGGAATTTGAGGTCAATTGAATGCTAGCTCCATTTTTTCTTAATAAATTGCTCTTCATATATTTTTCTTTTCTTTTTAAACCACAATATTGGATTTTTGTTTTTGTTTTTTTAACAACAATGTTGGTTTTAATTTTAACTTGACACAAGATGCCTTAATATTCAATTCTTTCAAAATCAACAGGTATTTTATAATATAGATTCCAAATAAAATTTTTATAATTTTATTCTTTTATTGTGTTCGGTTCATAATTGAGAGTTTATCTATAATCTATAATTTATAACTATAAAGAGGCGAGAAACTCTCTCTCTCAACCTTTTATATATTATTTTTTTCTTTTCTTTCTTCCATTCTCAATAGACATGTCTCTCCATTTCTCTAGATGTTTTTTTTCCTTTTATCACACTTTACGTCTCACTCTCTCTTTTCACTTGTGAAAGTTATCTATTCATTATTTTTTTTCTTCATTTCAAAACAAAATGCAATTTTCTTCAATATTGAAAAGCTGGGAAATTTATGAGAATGAAGTTTTTTTTTTTTTTTTTTAAATACTATGGAAAGCTAAAGACCTTTTTCCTCTTACAAGACCTCTATTTTTTTTTAAAGAAAATATTATATTTCTAAAAGGTTATTATTTTTAAATTTGGGTATTTAGCATTGATACTTCTTAAACTTGTCACATTTTAACAACTTACACCTAAATTTATAATTTTGGCAATTTGCTCCATCAACTTGCTAATTGTGACAATGTAACCCCTATAAATTACTTTTCTACTAAATTAGTTATGAAAAGCCCACGTACGCCTCATGTGAAGACGGAAAAACCCATTTCCGACAAAAGATTTCTAAATCTATTATAAATCCTAATGCAAATCTTCCAATTTCAAATATTTCATTTAGGGTAAAATTAACTAGAAGAGGTAATTGCAACAATTTAACAAGTTCAAGGGGTAAATTATCAAAATTAAAAATTTGGACAGAAGTTGTCAAAAAATAACAAGTTTAGGGTTATCAGTGCAAAATACCTTTCTAAACTTAATCTTTGCAACTTACATGGCAGTTCCTCTCAACATAAATTTTTAACTAATGATTAAAAATTTACATTTTTAAATATAAAAATTAGGGCCCCTTTGGGGTGCAGCTCTAGATGGTATTTTATTATCTGGATTTCAAAATCTCAATTATATATCAAATTTTTCTTCTATTTTGTTTTAAAAAACTCAAATTTTAAAAGTCTATAAATTTCTTATTTTAAATCGAAATAAGATGATTTTTATGTTTTATATATAATCTATAATTTATAACTATGAAGAGGAGAGAAACTCTCTCTCTCTCTCTCAACCTTTTATATATTATTTTTTTCTTTTCTTTCTTCCCTTCTCAATGGACACGTCTCTTTATTTCTCAAGATGTTTTTTTCCTTTTGTCACACTTTACGTCTCACTCTCTCTTTTCACTTGTGAAAGTTATCTATTCATTTTTTTTCCTTCTTTTCAAAACAAAATGCAATTTTCTTCAATATTAAAAAGCTGGGAAATTTATGAGAAAGAAGATTTTTTTTAAAAAAAATACTATAGAAAGCTAAAGACCTTTTTCGTCTTACAAGACCTCTATTTTTTAAAGAAAATATTATATTTTCAAAGAGTTATTATTTTTAAACTTGGGTATTTAATATTGATGTTCGTTAAATTTGTCATCTTTTGACAACTCACTCTAAATTTGTAATTTTGACAATTTACTCTATCAACTTATTAATTGTGACAATATAACCTCTACAAATTAATTTTCTGCTAAATTAATTATGAAGAGTCCACGTACGCCTCATGTAAAGACAGAAAAACCCATTTCTAACAAAAAAAATTCTAAATCTATTGTAAATCTTAATGCAAATCTTCCAATTTCAAATCTTTTATTTAGTGTAAAATTAACTAGAATAGGTAATTGCAATGATTGAATAAGTTCAATAGGTAAATTATCAAAATTAAAAATTTAGACAAAAGTTGTCAAAAAATAACAAGTTTAGAGTGTATCAATACAAAATACCATTCTAAACTTCATATTTGCAAATTACTTCGTAGTTCCTCTCAACATAATTTTTTAACTAATGATTAAAAATTTACATTTTTAAATATAAAAATTAGGGTCCCTTTGGGGTGCAGCTTTAGATGGTATTTTACTATATTGATTTCAAAATTTCAATTATATATCAAATTTTTCCTCTTTTTCATTTTCAAAAAACTAAAATTTTAAAATTCTATAACTTTCTCATTTCAAATCGAAATGGGACGATTTTTATTTATAAATGCTCATATTGACGAGACGAACAAGACAATATCTATTTTGCCTATTTTTTTTTTTTGTACATATATTAAATTTTTGTACTATTTTCTATATCGCATAACTTTTTAAAAAATTTTCCCCCCTCAAATACATATTTTCAACTCAACCTTCAAAATATCATCTTCAGATGTCTCCCAAATGAGCCCTTAAACTTTAAATAAAATAGTTACAATTTTGATCCAATAAATTTAGCACAGCGCGGAGTGTGTGCCTCCACTAGTTGTCTTAAAAAAGCCATAATTGTTAATTTAGCATCCGTTTGGCAAAACGGTTTGAGTTAAGATTTTTAAGTTGAGTTGAAAATAAGTTAAGTTGAGAGTTTGATTTGTGCATTTGGTAAAAAGTTTGACTTAAAAAGTTTAACTTGAGTTAGGGCCGTGTTTGGATGTAAAGAGTTTGAGTTAAAAAGTTTAACGTGAAAAGATAAGTTAACACACTATTGTAGGTTGTGAATGGAAAAATGAAAAAAATAAAACGAACTAAAATAAAAACACACATCAACAACATACATTAAAACCTTTTACAATATTTTTTACATAGCCATAAAATACAACAACAAGAATTACAATTATGCTTTTTAAAAGTTCTAATAAAAAAACATGAAATTCTCCTCCTAATATGGTTTAAATAGATAAAATTAATCCAACGGTCGAAAATTTTAGCCTATGTTTGGTGATTGAGTTTAACTCAAACTCAACTCAAATTTTTCATCTCAATTTTTGTCTTTTTCTGAAAAATCAATAAAATTTATAACTATTTTTTAAAAAGTCAACTCAACTCAAGCTTAAACATTTCATCTCATCTCAAAGTCAAACTCAACGCAAACACCAAACGAACTTAACTTTATTGATGAGATAAAATGGAGAGGTGTTATTATAGAACTCCCCTTTTCTCAAAGATAGAAAACTATTATCAGTCGATCACTCTTTTGAGCATTAAATTACATTTAAAAATTACTCTTTTTAGGCGAAAATTGATTTTAAACAAGTATTTTCCACAAATTTACGATTTTTTTGTTCTTTGGCTTAAATTCTACGCCTATAGTACATGAAATTTAGGGAAAAACAAACAAACAGAGGAGAGAGAGTGGGATTTTTAGAGAGAGAAACAAACAAACAGAGGAGAAACAAACAAACAGAGGAGAGAGAGTGGGATTTTTAGAGAGAGAAACAAACAAACAGAGAAGAGAGAGAGAGAGAGAGAAAATGTCGGGCGGCCTCATTCGGATCCTCGTCGTCGTCGGCCTCATCCCTGTCTCCGTTCTCCTTCACCTCCCCCGCCACCCGGCATTCAAATCCACCGCAACCCACGGCGGAGGACCTGGGAGGCCACCTACGTCGCAACCTAGGGCGGAGGGCTGCCTGGGTAGTCCTCGGCGCTGTGAGATTCGGAGGACTACCAGGACCGCGAGCCGGCATCTGCAACATCACGAGCTCACCGGCGTCGATGTCATCGCGAGCTCGTCGGCATACACAACATCGCGAGCTCGGATCAATGTCGCCGATGACTCCGTAGCTGCCCATCACTTCCACCGCCTCGCGAGGCTTTTCTGGTTCGTCCGGTGGGTGCAGTCAACCGAGCAACATGGAAGCAGTAGATGGGCGAGGAGGGAAGGAGGATTTGGGCCGTGGATGCACAGTGCTCGTTGAAACCAAGGACAGTTTCACATGGGTTGGGCGCACAGTAAACCAAGTTTGGTTTACTGTGCAATGGTTTAGTGGAGAGTTGGAACCAAACTTGTTTTCCAAATGAGTTAAGTTATTTTTGAGTTCAAACTATTGAGTTAAATAAGGGCTTATTATTATAACCTTTTTTCAAGTGGAAGAAAAATGGAAATTCAACTAGGATAATAAAGAGGTGAATTATAATGTCCACCGAGTTTGTGGGTCTAAAAGCCGTGTAAACTAGTTTGAGATCAGATATGTCAGAATCACAACCAAGTCCCACGTCGCTTTGTCATTTGTCCCTTTCTTTACTTTTATTTCAGAACGCCACTTTCGACGTTGACATCCAAGTGCTCATGCTGCCGTTGGTCTGTGGCCCCTTTATTTATTTATTTATTTTCTAGGTTAATCATCAACTATAGTACTAAAATTACTTATTTAAAAAAAATTATAGTACTAAAATTGAAGTGGATAGTTTTTTATATTTATTTCTTTTTCTTTTTTTTTTCTTTTTGGAAATATGTCTGCTCATGATATTTAATTTAAAATTTTTTTTTTTGTGAATAAGAAAGGATCTGGGATGGTGATCCTATTATCTTCAAGTTTTCAATTTTACTGACAGGAATATCTTTATTTAGGTATGGCAAATAAATGTTTTTTAGATTAGTTTATCTTAATCAATCACCTGGGGCCTACCATATTATCACAAAATCATACTTCAACATCGAAACTGGAACAAGGCCTAAGTGAAGACAATGAGAATCAAACCCGAATGGACGAAGAGGAAAAACCTAACAAAGGTATCCACCCATTTACCAACCCATCCACCTCTGTGGGTGTAATGATATTTGACTTATAGTTTGTTTATTTCTTTTTTTTCCTCTCTGTTTTTTTTTTTAGTGTTTAGATTATTTTTTAAGGAAAAAAAAAGTGATCTAATTTTACCTATCGTGCTATAAAATTTTTATATAATATAATAACTCACAGATTAAATTGTTACAAAGTTAATTCAACAGTTAAAATGTAATGTCTACCGATAGAGTAAAACTTTACCTTGTCTAAAATTTTATACAAATGGTTATTGGATGAAATTGTATTACTAATCTTCCACAATTTATAGTGTTTATGATAGTGCACCATTTCTTGTGCGCTAATTTTATATTTATAATGGAGAATCTTTTTGAAGCTTTTATTCAATCAAACTAGATTGGATTTCAATACAGCACGAGTGTTTTTTTTTTTTTTTTTTTAAATAGAATTCTTATTGGTCCAAGTCTCATTCTAACTTTTTCCATAGCCATATCCCTTGTCATTTGACCTCGCTTTAATGAAATAAATAAATAGTATTTTTACATAGGGACCTATTGAGACATACTATTTTACTCTTCTTACCCACTTTTTTAATAAATAATTTTATTTTAATTTTGTCCATTGGTGAAATTATTTATAAGTACAATAGTATTTATAAAAACTACTCATTACACCCATCCTAAAAAAATACGCTATTTACATTAGTTTTTACTTAAAAAAAAAAAAAAACTGCACGCCCTAATTGCTAAGAAGAATACAAAATGGACATGAATAGTGTGAAAGAGTAAAGTGTTTTTTTCCTTTCACAATTTATGTATATAAATTGTTTTCTTTGATATTGTTTCTATTTTGGAGTGGATTCTCTCTCTCTGTTTTTTTTTTAGTTTGTTTACAATTTTTTGCTTTAACTTTTTCTTATCTTTTGAATTCGTTTAATATATTTTGATATTTCATGTTGTTAATCATATAGTCATCGTCGGACCTTTTCTTTTTTGATAAATTTTACAGTTGCTTTTCATATGTAGTCTTGTTCCAATATTTTTTGTCAGTTGCAACTAAGGAGACCATTGATCTTGATTGTGATGATGTTTCAATATAGTAAATAATACGTATTTTAATGTGTTTTTTTTCTTCATCATCATTCACTACTCTTGATATTTGTTTTACTTAAAACTATGACTACTCTTTGCATTGGTTGCTTCTTTGTATTTGTTTTTTTTTTTTTTTTTTAATTTGAGATAAAGCATTATGATGAATTTTGATGTAGAAACATGGATAAACAAATAGATGAGGGTTATAAAACGTGGAATATTTGAAAAAAAAAAAAAATACGTGGGATTTGATTGGTGAGTGAGAAAATGTAGGAGAAAAAAACTAACATTGGTTTAGTGGGTGTGGTTTGGTGGGTGAAAAAAAGGATAAATACTATAATTTGATTATAGAGGTTTTTTTTTTAAGAAAAAGAATAAAAAAGGGGTGTAATAAGTAATAATTAAGATTTAAAATCTTTATAGTGGGTGGTTTAAGTAGAAGGGTACATAAACAATTAAAATAAATGACAATAAATAACAAAATTTTCAGGTAGATGATTTATGTAGGTAATAAAATTTTTTATTAACTTAATAAATTTATTATTTATTTTAGATATTTTAAAACCTTACTACAGTTTTTCATTCCTTTCAATTGTTTTGATAAAATTATTGTTTACTACAGTTTTTCTATTATTTATCGCAAATTCAAACCCATGTCTATTTTTTTTCCCCTTTAAAATAGAATAAAGTGTATAATATCCATTGAATGTTTATCAAGCTTCAAGGACAACAGATGAAAGGAATGAAAAATAAAAATAATAATAATAATCCAGTGCATATTCCTGAGCTCAGCACAATTAGCCATAACCAAGTTTATTTTTTCTTTAATTGTTTTCTTTAGCTTCAACAAAGAAGGCCAAAACTTATTTTCAAAAAAAAAAAAAAAAAAAAAAGAAAAAAAAAGAAGAAGAAGGTTAAAACTTGTAATTGCAAACCTCAAATTGAGGGACGTTTTTATCAAACTTGAATCAAGTTGTATGGGTAAATGGTTGAAAATAGTCAGAAATAATTATCAAAATTAAAAATGAAACAACTCGGTAGCATTATTATAGCAAAGTTAAATACAATACTATCAATTAAATAGACATTTTATTTTTCAACTTAACGTAGATGACAGTTGAACTTTAAACTTCAACGTTAGAATTTAGAAGTCAGGTATAGATTTACAATTAAGTAAAGAATAATTTAATAAAAATTTTGATACATATACGAAAAAGAGGAAAAATTACAACTACTATTGTAACATGTTTTAATGCAAGTACAAGATGTAAAATTTGTATTCTTCTTTAAAAAAAAAAAGTTGAAATGTTGTGCTATTTGATTTATTTTTAACATATATGTTGTGATGAGGGAAAATTTCATATCGAACATTATTTATATATTTCGAACAAATTTCGTTACGACAATCATAAATGGGGTTGCTAGTTTAGCGTTGTACATATAATTCAATTAAAACTATTGGGTTAGGGTTCAAAATTTTCTATTAAAATCGAAGTTGCAAATCCATGTTTTTGTTGTTGTTGTGGTTGCTTTTTTAAAAAATATTTTTTGAATGACAGATGATAATCAATGATACAAATAAGTAGTTATGAGTTCATAACACACTAACTGATTATTAGAAACGTAATGACATAACAATAAAAGACGATGATTTCAATGATGAAGTCAAAACGATAAAAGATGATCGTGGTATAATTCTCTCATTTGTTAAGATCATTGGGCGTAAGTACTCTAATCCTTATTTTCTCCGAGAGCAAGTTTTTAACTTTTAAGGGATTTTTTTTTTTTTTTTTTTTGGGTAGAAAACAAATATATGTACATGCCATATTTAACTCATCTTATCTCAGTGGACCAGAAAAAAAGTAAAACAGCCAACGCATTCTATACAGAAGAACCTTTTTAGTGTCCTGTGAGCCCCACTTTTGTCAACAACGTAGCTGTTCAAATCAAACTTCTATAATTAACACTTCTAAAATGGCCATTTTAGCCTTAAATTCTCCTAAATATATATCTACATTACATACACGCTGACAAAAGCAAAATCTATACAAGTGCTGTTTTACGAAAGAATGGGCTAAAAGAGAACCTTTATTCCTAATTTTAATAAATAAATATAGATGGAAAACGAATTGGACAAGAGCGCTAAGAAAATAGCCAATACCAAATTTAAAAAAAATGCAATATATTTATTTCGTACATAATTTATTAATTCAAGTTAAAAATTAATTCAAATAATTAAATTATTTAAACGAGCTAGCGACAACTGTCCGGGGCCTTCTCCAGTTTTTTTTTATTTTTATTTATTTATAATTATTCTATAATATTATGTGATAGTATATATAATAACTCAAATACATTTCTCATTTTATGCTATCCCAAAAAATTTTAACGGTTAAAAAAAAAAACTCTACTGTAAAAGAATCCCTATCACAACTTTGCCTAAAAAAAATTTATTTCCCTAATAAAAAAAAAAGAAGCTTTATCGTAAGCGGTGACGCAAGGACAACATGTCGGCTCTGCATTTCCCACCATCCGCCGTTGACGATAGACGATGATGGCAATGTTTGGTCTTTCCATTTTCTCCGATGGATTCTGATGCACTTTGTGAGAATCTATTCCCTTCCCTTATACACACACACACACACACACACACACACACATATATGCAATATATAATAAATTTTCACCTTTTTTTTTTGTTTGTTTGTTTTCCGCACAAACAAGTGAAGAGACGAGAAAAAGGTTTTGCGATTTCGGACAAACTTTTTCCCGGAAAAAGTCCACTTTTTTTTTTTTTTTTTTATCTCCGTCATTACCAAACACCGAAGACCTTTTCCTTTTTCTCTTTTCTTGGTTTACGCGTCCGAAAGTTTTTAGGTTGTTGAAAAGTAGAGCAAGTTTTTTTTGTTCCAGTTTTAGTAGATTTGTTTGTAGTTTTCTTTTTTGTCTTTATTTGGGGATTGGGTTATGGTGTTTTGAATTATTGCTTTCATCATAAGCTGAATACATTCAATTAACTCTCAGAAAAAAAGTGTGGTCACTTGTTACATTAATCACTAAGAAAGATTTTCTCAAAAAAGAAAAAAAAAAAGAACGAAATTTTTGACAAAAGAAGTTGAATCCCATGAAGCGCCTCTTTCTGGCCATAACTCTTGAGTGTTGAAAATCCTAAACGAAGAAGTCAAAGTATTTTTTTTTTTCTTTTAAAGTTGGATATATATATTTCTAAATATTAAATTTGCATTTTTTTTCCATTTGGGTGTCTTTCTTCTTGACGGAGAAAGTAGATGTTGAATAAACCTTGTGTATTTTAATCCATTCCATTTTCTTGCCCAGAAAGCCAATGAAAAAGTGTATACTTGTTTGATTATATGAACCTTGTGGGCTTATTTTTTATTTATTTTTTTGCTAAAAAAAGATTTGGCGGTGGTTCTATCATTTTTCGTTTTTTAAGTTCACAGAGACAGGGACACTCCCTGAGTTGGCTGAGGATTCGAACCTCTGATCTCCTGATTGGTGAGATCCTAAGATTACTTCCTTTGCCAATTCATCCACTCCTACTTGGTCCTTTGTCGGCTTATTTGACTTTTCAAATTCTTGTTTCTCTGGGAATAAATATTTAAAAAATGAAGATTTTTTGGAGCTGTTGATTCTTTGGGTTAAATAGGATTTGTTTTATTGCAGGAATAGAGAAGGCGATTATGTGTTTCAAGTGAAGAAGTTCCCTTTTTAGAGAGAGAGGTGAAGTTGAAGAGTAAGGAGAGAAGAAAAATGGGTTTTGATCCGTTGGAGTGGTACTGCAGGCCAGTGGCCAACGGGGTATGGACGAAGGCCGAGGAGAATGCCTTGGGTGCGTACACGCCGTGTGCGGTCGACTCACTGGTGGTCTGTGTATCCCATTTGGTTGTTCTGGGCCTGTGTGTCTATAGAATTTGGAGGACCAAGAAGGATTTCACAGTGCAGAGATTCTGTTTGAGGTCCAAAGTCTATAACTATGTTTTGTGGTTGTTGGCTGCTTATTGCACTGCCGAGCCGTTGTTCCGATTGATTATGGGAATTTCCGTGCTCAACTTGGATGGGCAGACTGGTCTTGCTCCATTTGAGGTGGGTTAATTTTGCTTTTTGTGTCATAGTGGCTTGTGTCTTTATTGGTTTCAAGCTCTGCAAATTTTGCACACACCATTACAGACTTTGCTCTTTGGCATGTACCCATATATTGTTAGACTGAGTTTAAGTTCTTCATTATGTATTCCTTTTGAAATTCGGTTCCGTTTCTTTATGAATCTTTTAATTTTCCTACTTTCCCATGAGTTCAAGTTTAATAACCTGCGGCCTTAACTAAAAGATTGATTAGATTGCTGTCTCTGACCATAGCGTCTTCAAGATGAACATGCATCTGAGAGGTTTTAATCTTGATACAAGTTTCACTTTTAATTTTTTTTTTTATGGTAGGAGTCTAAGATGGCATTATTGAAACTTTAAAGCAGGATAGACTATGATGAGGCGTTAGAAAAATCTTTGGCCAAAAATAAACTAAACTAGGCTTGCATTCGTTTCCAGATATTTTAGCTCCATCCTTTCCTTTTCCTACAGGTGATTTCTCTGATTATTGAGGCACTTGCTTGGTGTTCAATGCTGGTCATGATTGGCCTAGAGACCAAAGTTTACATCCGTGAATTCCGCTGGTTTATCAGATTTGGAGTCATTTATGCTTTGGTTGGGGATGCTGTGATGCTCAATCTCATTCTTTCTGTGAGAGATTTCTACAGTGGGTAGGTGTTTCTTTGATTTTATAGTGCTGTATACAACTTTTTTTTTGATTTTAAATATATAAATCTCTGTCAATCATCCAAAACGTATGGACATATGTTTATATAATTGTTCTTTTCTTCTGGTAGATTATTTGCTTCTTTTCCATCTGTCTCGTCTAAGCTTAAACATCCATTGACGTCATTACATGATGATGTAAATACGAAGTTGAATTATTTACCACAAAAAAGTGAATCTTAACATTTGATTTGTACTTCTTTGCCTTGAGAAATGGTTTCTAGAATATGAAAGTCATGACGCATCTTCAAATTAGATGTGCTTTTGTATTTTGTTCTTTTTTAAAAAGAAAACTTCCTTATATTGAGAATAAAATCAAATACAAAGGAAAGAGGATGAGAAATGCTCAATGAACAAAAAGCAAAAATGAAAACAAAAGAAAGCAAAGGAAAATACAAAATGAAGTTATTTTACTGCTTTTTATGCTTGTTATTTTAAGTTCTGGATGAGAAGTTAATAACGTATGTGGTTTTTCCTTCCAGATCTGTTCTGTATTTGTACATCAGTGAAGTCGCTGTCCAGGTATGTTTGTTCTATTTCTTTTCCATCATTTATTACAATGATTTATTTTTTATTTTTTCATTTTTTTCACGAGTTGCGTCGTGATAGTTCATCAACACTAGCGGTGTTAAGTCTGCTCCTGCAGCAGCTAGGTTAGCCTGGCAATTAGTTAAAAGGAGAAGTTGTTAGGTATGTATTTGACGGATGGCATGGCTTCATCTGGTCCAAATGCATGCAATACAAAGAACATATTTTGAAATTTGAGGCGGAAAACTAATTTAGCTTGAGAATTATTGGCTAAGAAAAATGTTAATGTCAATTAGTTGTTGCTTTGTCACTGTTGTATTGGTGCAGGTTTTGTTTGGAGTTCTTCTGCTTGTGTATGTTCCTAATTTGGATCCCTATCCTGGTTATACCCCAATGCCGACTGAATCAGTTGAGGATTCCGCATATGAAGAACTTCCTGGAGGAGAGCAAGAGCGCATAAGTCCCGAGAGGCATGTCAACATATTTTCAAGTAAGTGTCAGTGCACGTTGATTGAGAAAGTATCAATTCCTAGGGTAAAAATCTTTATGAAACGTCAGATTTGCCACAAGGTGTCCTTAATGACAAATAGATTTGTTTATTTTGTTTTTATTTTTATTTTTATTTTTATTTTTTGTTTTTGTTTTTGTTTTTTTGTTTGTTGATAGAAAGTGAATTTTTTGTTTATCAGAGAAGAAACCAGCTTATAATGCACCTGTTAGGGGTTACTTTTCGTGTTGCCATATTTTGACGGTTAAAATATCTTGTTGATTGCTTTGTTGATCCTCATTATGGAAATTACCTTGCCTTAAGAGCATCTCCAATACAGTGCCAATGCCGAATTTTTGGGATTTAAGTGAGAAAATTACTCTCCAACACTGTGCCAATTTTTGTGCTGAATTTGGAAAATGCTGTACTTGGTGGCTAATTTGCTCCCAAAACATAGTTGGATTCGAGTGGGGAAATCTCTTCCTCTTATATTTTTGTCATTTAATCCTCACAACATTCTCATTATTAAATCCTAAATTTATAAGTTTAGTCTTACAATTTCCAAAGCGTTATTGTTATGCCAAAAGGATGATATAGCATTTGAAATAGCATCATGCATCGGAGCAAAAAATTAATATCATATCAAATATGCCATTTTCACACTTTTTTGTGTCAAATGTACCATTATCATTGCCATGCATTGGAGATGGTCTTAACTAGTTAAAAAAGTTTGTTCATGAACAGCATAAACAATGACACAGGCGGTGCCAGGATCATGGTAACTGCATCTTCATGTTATTGTACTTTTTTGTGCCTAATTTTAAGCACAGTGCAAATACTGTCTATAATATTTTTGGCATTCATTGACTGATTCAGTTCCGTTTTGCATCATTGAACACTTAACTTGGTTGTTGTTGACTTTTTTTTTTTTTTTTTTCCTTTTACCAGAAATATTATTTTCATGGATGAATCCCCTGATGGAGCTTGGTTACAAAAGGCCTCTAACGGAGAAGGATGTCTGGAAATTAGATGATTGGGACAGAACAGAAACACTAAATGCCACGTATGTACTTGTTTTTCCCTTTTTTCTGTTGGCTTCATGCTTCACTCGAATTATTACTTTTCAAGGCATTCATATTGTTTGTTTACTTTACAGATTTCAGAGATGCTGGCTTGAGGAATCTCGGAAACCAAAGCCATGGCTTTTAAGAGCATTAAACAGTAGCCTTGGTGGAAGGTAAGTATAAGATACAGAGCTGAAATTGAATGCTAAAATTGTTTCATTGGCTTGTTTGTTCGTATTTTACAAGTACATGGATCTAATTGTAATCTACCTCTTGCATAGGTTTTGGTGGGGAGGCTTTTGGAAGGTAGTTGGCTTATTCCTTTATGTTTTTATCTGGAGTACACGCTTCTTTTTTTTTTTTTTTATGCTTAATTTCACTCATACCTATTTCCCTTTTTGGGGTTTCAACGTTTGTTTTTCTGTTTACCATGTCAAGGCTACATGATTAAAGCTATCATGAATTCTTTTCCGAAACAGCACCCCCCTAAAAAATATTATGAAAAGTTGGTTATGTAGCCTTTGTGTTTGGACGTATGTCCCAGTAATTAGAATCTCAATCCGAGTTTTTCTCAGTGTGTGAGCCTCCATGATAACATATAGGAATCTGATGATAATCTTGCATAGTACTTCTAGCTCAAATTTTACTTCCTTTGAGAGGAGAGATTTTTTTTTTTTTTTTTCCGCCAGTGATATTTTTCTATTCTTATATACAAGAAAGGGTATGAATAGAGAATAATTTTCTGTTTCAATTCTATGGCATTGTGAAGATTTGGCACCATATGATAGCTTTGCTAAATTAATGCATTACGTTAGTTAATGTATTGTGTCTATTTACTTTATAACTTGTAGATTGGCAATGATCTTTCTCAATTTGTGGGGCCTCTTATCTTGAATCGTCTCCTACAGGTGAGTTCTTTCTTTCTAGTTTGTATTCCTCGTTGTTCTAGGATACTTCACTTAAATTACCTGCTTGATTTTCTGCAGTCTATGCAACAAGGGGAACCAGCATGGATTGGTTACATCTTTGCCTTCTCAATATTTCTTGGAGTGGTATGATACGAATCCTCCATTGTGCTTTTGAATCTGTCTACATATACCCGAATGTAAATTTCTTGCATAGTGCGCCTTCGTTATATTGATAGAAAATTTACAAAAATGCAATAAGTAAAACATTTTAAACCATGCATTTAAACTTGTTTATGTCCAAATATGTTTTGACGTTGTCTACCAAAATTACTGGATTATATCTGTTATGCACTAGTTCCTAGAAAGAGTAAGAGAATTGCCCCCGTATTTTTATTTTTGGTTCAACTTTGCTATTAATTTTACTGCCCATCTATTTTATTTTCTAGATTATAACTGCCCCTTGAAAGCATGGTTACCAAAATGCTACATGAAATATTACTGAAGAAAATGTAAAAATGATACTATTTGTTTGTATCCAACTGATTAGTTAGGAATACATTTGTTTTTCTCATACACAAATTGAATTTTGGGGATGCAAGTACTTGTGACCCTTGAAGATCTTTTGCAATTGTTTACCTAACTAATTTGGAAGATGTCTTGGTCTTATGCAAATCGAGTACAAGAGGATTTGTTTTTACCTCCAAACATGAAAAAGAAAAACATTCGAGTTGTAGGGGTTTGGGTTAGGCTTGTGTGTGAAACTATGAGAAAAAGGATTTGAACAATTAGATCAAAACTTGTACATGTGGGCCAATTTGCTCTTATGCTTTTTGTATGTTTTCTTATTGGAAATACCATGGAATGATTTTGCAAAAGCCTGAAGGAGGTCCTTGCAGCTTTCTTACTATAAAAACTGTGGTGTTTGGTTCCTGCATTTTGTGTTTCGAAGATGCTGTTTGGTCCCTTGACACTCTTAATCAGGAAGTTTCCTCTCTAACAAGTTTATTCTATTTATTTTTTGAAAAATAGAACGAAAGATAGAAATGAACTAATGTGAATTTTTGTATACCCTGTTGGCATATCATCATCCAAAAGCATTGAATTGATTTTCTTTTATAAGAAGCAAACCTTGGCAATATTCTCTTGAATTGATAGTTAAAAGATGAACTAGTAGTCTTTAGAACAATTCAAAATTTTTTTTTTAAATTTATTTTTGAAGGGAACAATTTGAGTTTCTGATTGGTGTTTCTTGGTCCAGGTTCTGGGGGTTTTATTCGAAGCTCAATATTTCCAGAATGTCATGCGAGTTGGTTTCCGGCTAAGATCAACCTTGGTAATCTTCTTTTTTTTTGGTTTCAGTAACCTTGATAGCTATTGAAGCTTACTTTTAGGTGTTCTGCCCTGTGGGGGACTCACTTTTCTGGGATATGGGTATTTTTTCTTGCTCATGTTCAGCTGACATTATGTGTCAGGAGTCTGGACTTTGTGCTCTAAAGATCGTTGCAAACATAAAGGCTTTTTATTTTGTCAATTTTGATAGAGTAGTTCATTAAATAAATATGGATGCCTGACTTAAATATGTTAAACTACATAATTACTTTCATTATAGGAACTCACCTATATATGTTATATTCTTTTTGTTCTTTACTTTGCCTTTGCAGGTTGCTGCTGTATTCCGCAAATCCTTGAGGCTAACTCATGAAGCTCGTAAGAAGTTTGCATCTGGGAAAATAACCAACTTAATGACAACTGATGCTGAATCGCTTCAGGCACGCACGTTCTACACTTTCGTATTCTGTGTTAACAGTTTAGCTTTTGTTTTTTGTGCTCTGTTATTTTATTTTATTTTATTTATTTTATTTTTTTGGGTAAATGAGTAGATTATTAGGCACTAGGAGGTCATGTTAATTACTTGTTTGCGTTCTGGAAGCTCTCTGCCTACCTTGGAAAATGTCTGGAATGTTGAACATCGTCCCTTTCCTATTTCCTTCTAATCCACATAGGATCAAGACTGGAACCGCATTCCTTAGATTCTTCAATTCAAATGTTTCTATTTTCCTCAGTGTGTGTGTGTATAGATGTATAATCTTGGATGTGAATAGTGCAGGGTAGGGCTATAGAACACCTTTATTTATTTTTATTTTTTATATATATAGATAGCAGAACATGTTCGTCAAGAAAAAATAACCTAAGTTTTTATCTCAATATTTCATTATGGGAAGAGGGAAGGAATAGGGGGAAAAATGGCTTCTTTTAGTGTGATTTTCTTGTATCTCTGAGAAAAACTCACTTCTTAAGCAAAGGTAACTCAGATTTTAATTCCACTACCTTGCCTATTTGACGTAATAGGGGACATAGAATTGTCATTAAACGTGAACTTAAAAACCACCGATCCACACGGCCAGGTGTCCGTCCAAACATAAAACACTCATATAATGAGAATTGAGAGATTAGAATACTGTAGTCCCATTTCTCTTGCAACTCATCTTGTTTTGACACATTAGTGACTTAAGTACATTCGTTATTGCTATGCATGCTTTTTTTTGTTCCTTTGAAGAAGAATAACAAATTTTGATCCGTATCAGTTACTTGATTAATTTGTTACCATTTTATATGTATATATATATATATGTATTTGTATGTAACTCTCTAGATATTTCTAAAACTACCTTGGTTAACTGCTTTTTGTTTGGCATTTACAGCAAATATGTCAATCACTTCACACTCTGTGGTCGGCTCCATTTCGTATTGTTATTTCTTTGGTCCTTCTGTATCAGCAGTTGGGTGTTGCTTCACTGCTTGGTGCGTTGATGTTGGTTCTTATGTTCCCATTACAGGTTAAGAGATACTCTATTCAAATGTTCCTCTTTTTCCATTTCTTCTACGTTGTGGTGTTTGTTTGTCTTAGTTTTGTGTCTTGAATTGTCACTTTCGTGTAAAGCAAATTCAGTTGGATTTCCTTCTGGATCTGGGCATCCTCTTTATAGGTTACCAGTATTACGCTTTCACTCCATCTATTTGGTATCAATCCCATAATGGAGAATACAAGATCTCATGTTGATCTTAATTTTATTTTTATTCTCAAGCATCATGTACTATATATGTGCGTACTGCATAGAGGATACGGAATTTTAAGTTTTTCTCTGCCTTGGGTGAACACTGTTCTCTAGTTTGATGATCTGATGTCCGTACAATTATACCAATAAATCCCGTTAACATTCTCAATTATTTTTGTTTGAACAGACATTTGTTATAAGCAGGATGCAAAAACTGACTAAGGAGGGGTTGCAACGAACCGACAAGAGGATTGGCCTCATGAATGAAATCTTGGCTGCAATGGATATTGTGAAGTATGTCTTATTTTGTTATTTTTAGTTCTTTTGGCTTCTTCTATAGTATCTTTGAGGACTTTCTTGTCCTCGGAGTGTTACTTTCGTTGTGATTTTTCTTCATTAAAAAAGCTTCGTTTCTCAGAAAATAATATATTTTATGATTTTTTTCCTTAAATATCCGGTGTCACTTGATGATTTTGATGGTGTATGTTGAACATGGATCAGATGCTATGCATGGGAGAGCAGTTTCCAAGATAAGGTGCAAAGTGTACGGACTGATGAATTGTCCTGGTTCCGGAAAGCATCACTGCTAGGAGCGGTATGACAAAATATTTGTATCTCTGTTTCAAAAGTATGAAGAATGTTGAAAGTAATGACATAACATTAGACGTTCTTTTGTGCTTGAACAATTTGTGGACCTGTGCTCATAGTAGTGAAGGACAGGTTGGCCTACTTTAATATTGACATTGTAAAACAAAAGGTGGATATTGAAACATGTTGGGAATATTGACATTGTAGGCTATGCTTGATCAAAAGATTTGTATTGTTTTAATTTTTATGCTTCGCTGAAGGTTATGTTAAAATAAAATAAGTGAAATCGTTGTTCTCATCTTCTCCTCGACTTTGTTTTGCAGTTGAATGGATTCATCCTCAACAGCATTCCAGTTTTTGTGACTGTGATTTCATTTGGAATGTTCACTTTGCTTGGGGGAAATCTGACGCCTGCAAGGGCATTTACATCACTTTCTTTGTTTGCTGTGCTTCGCTTTCCTCTCTTCATGCTTCCTAATATAATTACTCAGGTTTTGTCTTCTTAACTTTTGTCATCTAGCCTCTCGTCTTATATGTGATATAACAAAAATTAAATCGCCACTTTCTGCTTCTTATGTTGCTTCAGGTGGTTAATGCAAATGTATCCTTAAAACGTTTGGAGGAGCTACTCTTAGCTGAGGACAGGATTCTTCTGCAAAATCCACCTCTTGATCCAGGGCTACCAGCGGTTTCAATAAAAAACGGAAATTTTTCTTGGGATTCTAAGGTCTAACTTTAATACAATGATTATTTTCATTTTTTTTTTTTGTAGTTGTATGTGTATTGATACTTTCATGAACTAGATTGACTATATGGACAAGATAGTAAAGTGGTAAAGTTTTTGTTGATGTGATTTTTCCACCAAAAAAAAAGTAAATGAAAATTGCCAATTTGTTATTATTGTACTAAAACCAATCATAATGGGCTAAAAGATGCTCAGAAAATTTGTAGTATTATGAATATGTTCCGAATGGTTTCTCTTATTTAGAAAATTACTTGTTTTGTTTTAAATAAGCCTAATGGTTTTTGAAATATTGTTGCTTATTGTTGCTTTTATAATAATTCTGGAAACTCGCAGCCTTAAAATTTCATTTCTAATATAGGCGGAGAGGCCCACTTTGTCAGATATCAATTTGGATATTTCTGCCGGAAGCTTAGTTGCAATTGTTGGCAGCACTGGAGAAGGAAAGACATCACTTGTATCAGCGATGCTTGGAGAGCTTCCCTCAGTGGGAGATTCAAGTGTTGTTATGAGAGGATCAGTTGCTTATGTTCCACAAATTTCATGGATTTTCAACGCTACTGTAGGTGTTCATAAAATGTTTCCTAAGACCTAAAACTACGTCCGATGATTCAACACTAATGGAGTCCTGCTATAATCTAATAATCTTTCAGAGTTGAACTTGCTGTTAGTTTTGGTTTTAAGTTATAACATTAAGCGGTATTGTTTGGATCCTTTAGAACATATGAATAGAATATCACCTATAATGCTGATTCAATATCAACCTTGGCAGGTACGTGATAACATTTTGTTTGGATCACCCTTTGAATATGCAAGATATGAGAAAGCAATAGATGTGACTGCATTACAACATGACCTTGACTTACTTCCTGTGAGTATTTCCTGAGGTTTAACTTGAAGCTAGTTTTGTAAGTTATGCTATGTAGTCTCTTATCATCTTTGGGCCTAGTTTGTCTCACTTGCTGCATTTTGCAGGGTGGTGATTTAACTGAGATTGGTGAAAGGGGTGTGAACATCAGTGGTGGGCAAAAGCAAAGAGTTTCCATGGCTAGGGCTGTTTATTCCAACTCCGATGTCTACATTTTTGACGACCCACTAAGTGCTTTGGATGCTCATGTGGCTCGACAGGTTATTCTTATGTCATAAGTACTACTACTGTTTTGTCAGATTGGCTGTTATTATTGTCTCTCCAGCCAGAATTTGAATTTATACTGTGTGTTTGTCTCTTTCTCTCTACATATATAAATTTATGTACATGTAAGGTTTTTGGCGTTGCTAGTCCTTGAACTATTAGCATTGTGATGATTGGGTCCGTGAACTTTTGTGTGGCAAACTACTCCCTTTGTCTATTTTTTTTTGGCGGTTTTTGTTCTTGGCTTGCTAGAGAAGACTACAGCTGTCCGAATTCAAGGATGAGAATTGTTTTCACTTCTAGTATATATTTGAATATCTTGTGCTATTTGTTGACTCCAGGTTTTTGATAACTGCATTCGAGGAGAATTAAGAGGGAAAACAAGAGTTCTTGTTACAAACCAGCTACATTTTCTTTCACAAGTTGATAGAATAATCCTGGTCCACGAAGGGACAGTAAAAGAGGAGGGAACATTTGAGGATCTATCCAAAAGCGGTGTGCTGTTCCAAAAGCTAATGGAAAATGCGGGGAAGATGGAAGGGTATGTTGAAGAAAAGAAAGACGATGAAACCACTGATAGCAACGCCTCTTCAAAACCTGTTGGCAATGGGGTTCTTAATGATGCACCGAAGAATGCAAATGACAAAAAACCAAAAGAAGGGAGATCTGTTCTTATTAAACAGGAAGAACGAGAAACGGGAGTTGTCAGTTTGAGGGTCCTGGCGAGGTCATAAAATCTCTCTTTTATTCCTGTAATTCAAGTTCTATGTGAAACCGATTGCTATTATATTACTCTTTATTTTTAGTTTCTTTCAAATTGGCTTCCTGTTAGTATTGATGAGATAACTTGTTGATTCTATGGCCTTCTCTTTTTGGGCACAGGTATAAGAATGCTTTAGGAGGTTTGTGGGTGGTTATGATTCTCTTCGGCTGTTATGTCCTGACCGAGGTTCTACGTATTTCGAGTAGCACCTGGTTAAGCTATTGGACTGATCAAGGAATTTTAGACAATTATAATCCTGGCTTCTACAATCTGATATATGCGCTTATTTCATTTGCTCAGGTAAGAAAACATCAAGCAATGATTAGTTTTGAGAGTGTAAAGATCAAGATTGGGCCCCTTCTCAATAACTCGAGTATACTATCCAATTTGGTCATTAATTTTCACGTTTCTGGTGCTCTGGTCCCGGGCTTCTAATTGAAATTATTCTCATCTTTGAGCCCTATCTAATCTATGTGCCTACATGTATGCCTAATGTCCGAACACATGAAGGTCTTAGTGTTGAGTATAAAAAGCTATATTGGGGCATCTCCCAATAACTTGAGCTTCGGGGTTAAAGTGGCAACCTACCAAATTTCAGTTTACTTTCTTGTAACTTAGCTATTGTTATATATATATATGTATATATATATTTTGAATAGATACAGAAAAATTCTAATGTTGGCACCTTCTATTAGCTTAAGCTTTTTACGAAAATTGATAAACTAACATGGTATCCGAGCTAGTGGCATTAAGTTGTAACCACCGTAAATGCATTTCCTAATTTGTTGTCACCTGTGGAAAGAGTTCAAATTTGTTCCCATTTTGATTTCTTCCTGAAGTTTGGGCCGGGGAGTATTGAAAATCAACTCTAATGTTGGCCCATCTATTATTAGCTCAAATTTTAGGAGAATCTTTTATTTATTTATTTTTTGATAAGAAACAAAATTATATTGAAATAAAAAGAGTACATCAGAGGACAAGGAGTCCTCATTCCATAAAACAAAACACGTAATAGAAAGATACAAGAGACCAAATTATTGCAAAATCAAATGCCCTGAACATAATCTGAAAACAAATTTTAGGTGAATTAATGAACTGACAACTTGGGTGCAATGTTTTCTTATCCAATGGTTGGAGAATTCCCTGAATTTCTTTTATCAAATTTTTGTCTTTTACGAAAATCTTATTGTCTTTTCTTACAACCTGTTTGTTGGTCTCAGATTATGGTGTCACTGGGAAATTCCTATTGGTTGATTATTTCAAGTCTTTATGCTGCTAGAAGGCTGCACGAGGCCATGCTTAGCTCTATATTAAGAGCTCCAATTGTATTCTTTCACACCAACCCCCTTGGACGAATCATTAATCGGTTTGCAAAGGATCTTGGTGACGTTGATCGGAATGTTGCTCCGTTTGTGAATATGTTTCTTGGCCAAGTGTCGCAGCTGTTTTCTACTTTTATTTTGATAGGAATAGTGAGCACTATGTCCTTGTGGGCGATAATGCCACTCTTGCTTTTGTTTTACGCAGCATATCTCTATTACCAGGTAAAATGAAATACCTGTTTCCATGTTATTACTTCGTCGAAGTCTTCTCGATATTCTAACATAAAGTATGCTTTTCTTTTTCTATTTGTGTATTAGAGCATGGCTCGTGAAGTGAAACGCTTAGACTCCATTAGCAGATCCCCTGTTTATGCACAATTTGGAGAGGCACTGAATGGCCTATCGACTATTCGTGCTTACAAAGCTTATGATAGGATGGCAGAAATTAATGGAAAATCCGTTGACAATAATATCCGATTCACCCTAGTGAACATGAGTGGAAATCGCTGGCTTGCAATTCGTTTGGAAACAGTGGGAGGCCTCATGATATGGCTTACTGCAACCTTTGCTGTCTTGCAGAATGGGAGGGCGGATAACCAGCAAGCGTTCGCATCCACTATGGGTCTCCTTCTCAGTTATGCTCTAAACATTACAAGTTTACTGACTGGTGTACTTAGACTTGCAAGTCTGGCTGAGAATAGCTTAAACGCTGTTGAGCGAGTTGGCACGTATATAGATCTCCCTTCTGAAGCTCCAGCTATTATAGAGAGTAACCGCCCCCCTCCTGGATGGCCTTCAGCAGGGGCTATTAAATTTGAAGATGTTGTTCTTCGTTACAGGCCCGAACTTCCGACAGTTCTACATGGGCTATCATTCTCAATATCGCCAAGCGATAAGGTAGGAATTGTTGGAAGGACTGGTGCTGGGAAGTCCAGCATGCTTAATACTTTATTTCGTATTGTAGAACTGGAAAGAGGAAGAATTTTGATTGATGATTGCGATATTCGGAAGTTTGGACTGATGGATCTGCGAAAAGTTCTCGGTATTATACCACAGTCACCAGTGCTCTTCTCAGGTACACTGTCTAAAATTTTTGGTTTAATTGATATTTCTTTTATTTATTTTTTTAAAACAATTTATAATGTTTTGCTTTCTAAAATGTATTTTCTCAGACCTCTATTATGATAAAATTACTCTTTTTTTTTTTCTTCTTCTGCGGCTCATGGTGATCAAGTTAGAACCGTGGAATTCATTTACGTGAAATATGCGTCACCTTCATTAAGTTGTCTTATTAATCATCTCGAAAAATCCTGTGCCTTTTTTTTTTTGGTCTCTCGGGAGTCCATGAAAGTAGCTGCAATAGTACGACTGATTTGCATTTTTCCATTTTCAGGTTATTTTCCTAATGACCCACTTGATTTTTATTTTTATTTTTTCTAGGAACTGTGAGATTCAACCTTGATCCTTTTAATGAACATAATGATCAAGATCTTTGGGAAGCTTTAGAGAGGGCACATTTGAAGAATGCGATTGCGAGAAATTCTTTTGGATTGGATGCCGAGGTATATATTCAACTTTGCGCTAACAAGTTTACAATCCTTTCTAATGGTGATATAACTTGAAGTGAGAGAAGATGGCATATGTTTGTAATGAAGAGCATAGACAATATTTAGAATTTACATCCTTGCTGTTCCTGTCCCCCCTTGCCCCCGTTTTCCTGAACATCTTTTTGGTGTATTAAATTCAATTCATAGCTACAAGATTCAAGTCCATGCTCTGTCCTCAGTTTTGTTAATTTGTTTTTGTTATTGTCACTTAAAGAGGAAATATGTAGAGGCTAAACCTTTTTCCAATATGTCAAGGTTTCGGAAGCTGGGGAGAATTTCAGCGTTGGACAGAGACAGCTATTAAGTCTTGCTCGAGCCCTTTTGCGAAGATCGAAGATATTGGTTCTTGATGAAGCAACTGCAGCTGTTGATGTTGGAACTGATGCTCTCATTCAAAAAACAATTCGAGAAGAATTTAAATTATGTACAATGCTCATTATTGCCCACAGACTTAATACCATTATTGATTGTGACCGAATCCTACTGCTCGATGCCGGTCAGGTATGCCTTAATTTTGAACTTTTTCAATCTCAATTCTAGACTTCTTCTGTTTCCTTCTGTTTTCTAAGTGGAATGCCTTTTTGAAAAGAGGACGGATTCCTGTTCTTGATTGTCGTCTACACTCGAGTCTGGTGCTGATAATGTTCGAGTTTGCATTTTTCAGGTTCTAGAATATGATACCCCGGAGACACTGCTGTCGAAGGAAGATAGTGCGTTCTCAAAAATGGTGCAAAGCACAGGAGCTGCGAATGCTCAGTATCTACGCAGCTTAGTACACGAAAGAGAACATGAAAATCGGTTGGCAAGAGAAGCGAACAAAGAGCTAGATGGACGGAGGAAATGGATGGCTTCTTCTCGCTGGAATGTTGTGGCTCAGCATGCCATTGGTATTAGCCTCAGTTCGTCGCAGAATGACCTTCAAAGGCTGGAAATAGAAGACGATGAGAACATCGTCAAGAAAACAAACGATGCAGTGATAACTTTGCAGGAAGTTTTGGAAGGAAAATTTGACAACGAAATCGACAAGTCTTTGTTTCACCATCCGATCTCTAGGGATGGTTGGTGGTCCGCTCTTTACAGGACGGTTGAAGGTATTGGCAATCCTTAATACATTAATGTTCATGCGCTAACATACTTGCCTTAGTTTTCACTTTTTCTCTAAGGCGAGTCTGCTATAAGTATTCCCAAAACTTGCTTTGACGAGAAACTTTTTGGATGCGACTTGTTAAGAGACCGTTTAGTTTGTCACTGAAATAAGAAAATAATTGCATTTCTGGTATCATAACTTGGCTAGGTTAGTCCTAACAAATTTTTTGGTTGGCTCTGTTTCGCAGGTCTTGCTATGTTGAGCAAGTTAGCTCGGAACAGGATTCAACAGTCGAAGTTTGAATTCGAAACCAGGTCGATTGACTGGGATCAGGTTGAAATGTAGAAAATATTGTCTGATAGTTCAATGCAAGTTTTGTAGCCTTATTTGATCACTGTATCCATTTATCCTTGCCTTCTCTTTCACTGTAATCCTTACCATTTTCTTTGTGAGCAAATTCCAAAATCCTCTTTTAATCTTGATGAACCCAACTTGGGTCCTTGGATTTGATACCTGTATTAGGTCTTTTTTATTGTATTAACCCTTTGTTTTTGTTTTTGTTTTTTTCTTTTTGAATAATTATTGTATTGTAACTTGCCAGTGTTGCAATACAGATATTGCATTTCGGTTCTGGAATTTGTTAAAAGTTTAATGTGATTAGTGCAGGGTATAGGCCACACAGCCTTCTCTGTAGTCTGTACTTGGGGGGCGTTTGGAACACATCTCTTTTTCAAAAAAATTTTAAATTTTTTTTTTCAGAAGTCCTTTGTTTGATCATCTCATTTCAAATCTACACATCTCTTTTTCTCTCTTCCATTTTTAAAAAAACTCAAATTTTAAAAGTTCAAAACTTTTTGATTTCAAGTCGAAATGAAATGATTCGTGTCTAAATGTTCACAACTATGAAAGCAACTAAATAAGATTTATATTGTTATTTTTTTTTCCTCAAATCGCGTTTAAGGTTTTTACGTTATTTAAATATCACGGTTCATTTTCAATTTACGTTTTAACCAAACGCGTATTTACAAACATTTGCTTGTTTCGAATAAAAAAGAACTCCAAAAATCCAACTCCAGTTGGTGGTTCAAGCGGGCTCTGAATGTAACATGCTTGCTTTGTTGTTTCTTTTCGTCTTTTTTTTGGGGGGTTCTTTTTAGAAAGTAACTTCTCTTTGTAGGAGAAGAAAAACACACAAAAAGCTCACTGTGAATAAGTAGAAGCTCACTTTGCTATGCTGAGGTCCAAATTTTGCAAACTAGCTTGTTTGGATCATTACTTAAATCCAAATGTCTTCAATTCAAGCTAAATCTAAATCTAAATTTTCACTTTTTAAAAATCTGTACCACATTCATTTTTCTATTTTCCAGCTACAATCTGGTTTCATATAGTCCATTTGAATGTAAAAACTCAAATGATCCAATGGACAATGCTCACTTTGACCACAACCCTCTATTGCAATGAGGGTAGTGACCGTGACTGCCTAGTCACTCAAAATAGCAACACAGCAAGCATCAACAAGTGTGGCAGCCGACAATGCCAGGGCTTTGGTCGCCATGGATCAGAGAGAGGCTTTCGATCTCACGCCATGCATGCATACGGTTTTTTTTTTTTTTGTTTTTTTTGTTAATGATTACGCATAAAAGGGTAGTAATGAAATCTTTTGCCTTGTATTAATTGTTTCCCAGTTGTCGTAGTTAAAAGACATAACAATATAACAACACCACTTATAGAAGGTACGTGATTATATTTCTCTTCTGTTTGTGCCATCCTGTAGTCATAATTGGTATTTCTGGTTGTTTTTTCGTTTGGATAATGAGAAAAATATAAGGAGAGTAAGGAGTTCATGATGAGTTTAGGACTTTATATGTTAAATATTTCACGAAAACTATTTTTCCCGCTTAACTTTATACGTGACATGGTTCAAGGTTAATGTAATGGTGAGAAAGCCAGAAATAGAAAGGAACAATGTGGTGTAAAATGTAAATGAGAAATTCCCTTAAAAAATGTAAATAAAAAATAGTTTCAAGGTTCATTATATTTTATTCCATTATTTTACAAATTACTTTTTTTGGATTGACTTTTATGTCTCTTATTCTTTTTTTTTTTTTTTTTTTTTCACGTTCTTTAATCATATTATGTCATATCAATCAAAATGTCATGTCAAATAAAATATCACGTCGCATCAATTAAATTACCACTTCAATAAAAGTGGACAAAGGATTAAGAGTTGCATTGGTCTTCTTATGGTATGTCGTCAGCTTTGGAGTCTTTTTTATTTTCCAAAGTCTTATTAAACAAATAATAAAACTCCACTCAGCCAACTTGCCTTTTCATTTTTCTACATCTAGTGGCTTTTCATGTGTTTCCAACAAATAATATTTGAATAGAAATGCAAGTCCTTTAATCTTATTTTATAAAATTAAGAAATGCAAGTCTTTCTTTATTCCTATTTCTAGTGATATAATATTTCTAGTCCTCCATGTTTTTCCAGATTGCCGCCGCGAAGTTAGTTCAGTCGTAAGTTCAGTTCCTCTTCTAAACATTATCATTGCATTTGAGGTTGGTTGGTTGGTTTGTTCTGTTTTTGTTTTTGATTTTTTCCTACTGAAGATTCTTTGCCTTTGTGTTAGTTCCTTTCCTATGGTTGTTTTTCTGTTTGGATGCCAACATAAATACTAGGGAAGAAGGTTACTTGTGTGAAGGGTAGTTCACAAAACAACGTTTTTTTTTTTTTTTCCCCCTGATTTGTTGGGTGGTTAAGAAAGCAAGTTTCTTTCCTTTTTTAGTTGCTCTCTGTTTCTATGTCCGAAATGATTAAAAGTCTAAAAAATCAAAGTGGGCCTGTATGATTATTTCCAAATTTTTTGCTTAATATCGAGTTTTCGAGTTGTTCTTATTGCAGGAACTTGTCAAGGACAAAGTGATTGTACCCAAAACAAAAGTTCTGAGTTTGTAAATGTGCCTTCACTAGTGTAAAGAGGACAAGAAAAACATGGGTTTCAAGCCACTAAGTTGGTACTGCAAACCAGCAACTTATCGGGTTTGGGGACAAATATTGGACAGTGCTTTTGGTTCCTACACACCTTGTGCAATTGACACTTTGGTGGTCTCCATTTCTCATTTGGTTCTTCTCGGCCTCTGCATGTATCGAACATGGCTAATCAAGAAAGATCACAAAGCGCAGCGGTTTCGTTTGAGGTCAAATTACTACAATTACCTGTTGGCTCTCTTGGCTGGTCTTAGCACTGCTGAACCTTTACTAAGATTGGTCATAGACATTTCTATCTTCAACCTCTATGGCCAGACTGGTATTTCTCCTTTCGAGGTTCGGTTCTTGTTCAGTATTTAACCACAACAACCTTTACCAAGATTTGTCAACAAATTGCAGATTTAACCTTTTTTTTTTAAATCTCTCACAGACAAGTTCTTTGTTCGTCGAATTTGTTGCTTGGGGTGCCACGCTGATCATGACTGGATTGGAAACTAAAGTTTACATAAGGGAATTCCGGTGGTACGTGAGGTTCGGAGTGATTTACGTGTTAGTAGCACATGCTGTGGTTCTCAATCTCATCTTCTCAGTGAAGGATTACTATCGTGGCCGCCGGTCAGTTCCTTTCCCGTTCATGGATTAGGCATATTATAAATTCTATGCAAGTTGATACAAAAGAGAAAATAATGTCCTGTTTTTCCTTCCTCTTTAATCCCCATTTCCAGAACTATAATACAAAATTGACTCTATGATATGCTTAATGAACAAAAATAATTGTATGATGGACATCTTGTCAGCACATATTTAATATAAATACGTATATATTCACACATATTTCTAGTGTGTATACCATGATAGCAAATATATGATATCCTATTAGTGATCCATATTTTAAGGTAATTAGCACTATCATTATTTAATTATTTCTGGAATTAGATGCTTGTGGTTTCCTTGTACTCTTGCAGATATGCACTGTATCTGTATTCAGGCAAGGTCTTTTTCGAGGTTTGTTATTTGTCTCTACCTCATTTTTTAGTAGCCAAAAATTTCAAATTATCGTCAAACTAATCTATCACTTTCCGTGTCGTTTAGCCCTTTAGAATCTAAATTTGCCTCAATTTCATTAATTAGTTTATGAAGCAATATCTTAATCTAAGCAATACAACCTATGTGAAAAGGCCATATAGCAGGTTGTAGTCTTACTCGAAACTTATATTCTTTAAGGTTCAAAAAAGTTAACATGAACATTTACAGTTGTTCGGATTCAAGGGCATGGAAATTAAAACAGTGCTGGTTTTTAATTACAAAATTTTCCTAGTGGTTTCCGTACCCTGTTTCTGAATAGCACCAAGGTGGTTTTAGGCCCGAGTCTCATCGTTGAGTGCTTGAGACTATTTCCAGACTATTAGCTTGATGTTCATTAGCCCTTGGTGGGATTGAGGCGACACACTTCGTCTCCTGATGCAAGTAGAAATAAACAATACCGACATTCTTCAGCGTGTGAGGGACTCGATGCTTGCATCTAGGGGGTATCTAGTAGCTAGAGCTGATCACTCCTCCCCACATGTTCGTTAACCAGAAAAGCGCGCTTGTGAATCTAACTAACTTTCACTTTTACGCTGGGGTCGGCCAGCCTGAAAAATACCAAGAATTAAACAAAAAACTTGATATGTCACGTCCTTATCAGTGATTCTGTTTTTCACAATAACCGGTTAGGCCAACTTATTCTAAACATATTAAGTTCTCCGTACAGATCGCCCGTGTGAATGTTATTTGCAACTCAAGCTTGTGATTACGTAGAGATTTGTTCATCATGTTGTTATATAGGTATTGTTTGGAATTCTTCACACCATATATCTGCCTAATTTGGATCCTCATCCGGGTTACGTTGTGCTTCAACCCGAGTCTCTCGATAATGCTGAATATGAATCAATACCTGGTGAAGAGCAAATTTGTCCTGAGAGGCATGTCAATATTTTTTCCAGTAAGTAGTTTAAAACTTTTCCCTTTTGACACTGATGGTTTTTTAACTTTATGGTGTCTATATGTTGCTACATTTATTTGTGTGGTATTATCATTTTCTAAATTTTAGTTTATAAAATGCATTTTGGAATTGGTAATACTGAGTTTTTTCGAAGACGCCGATGTCGTAAGGAAAAAAAAAAAAAGATTTTCCCATTTACCTAATCTCTCATGGTCTTGCAGTATTTTTTTAAATAATAGAAAAGATAATAAGAATAGATTGAATTTCTTGTGGTTTTTAATATTTATCGGCGCTGAAACCATCGATATGTCTATCGAAATGATACTGATATTTTCATTATTCTTGCGAGCAGAAATATATTTCGGATGGATGACCCCGTTCATTCAAAAAGGCTATAGAAAACCCATCACTGAAAAGGATGTTTGGAACTTAGACACATGGGATCAAACTGAGACTCTGATTAAAAAGTTGGCCTCATGTTTATTACTTGCATTTGGTTTATTTAAGCTTTTATTCATATGCCAAAATCTCTATTTGCACAACTGTTTTGACATTTTTCAGGTTTGAGAGATGTTGGGTTGAAGAATCTCAAAGGCCCAAACCATGGCTAATAAGAGCACTACATCAAAGCCTTGGAGGAAGGTATCCACCTACAAACTTTATTTTTTCTTTTAATAAAATTTATCTTCACATTTAAAAAAAAAATTGGAAAAGAAAATAGTAGAGCAGTATCTATTAATTGACTTGGAAAACAAGTTATCAAACTATAACATTTCAAAAATCGATTCATTAATTTGAAAAATGCTATTCACTGTCCATATCTCTTCCTACACAGAAATTGACATATAATTAACTTGGAATTCCTATCATTCTCCACTTTTTGAATATTAATAGGCCTCAACTAAGAGTTGATTATTTGTTTCCACTAATTTTATTTGGTTTTGAAAATGTTGTGTGTAGGTTTTGGTATGGAGGTCTCTTGAAGGTAAAAAAAAAAAAAAAAACTGAGTTTATTTCCTCCTATTCATTGTTTTGTGACTCAAGAAGCTTGCTAACTTTCCACACACCTTGTAGATCATATTTGATCTCTCTCAGTTTTCGGGGCCCGTTATTTTGAATAGTCTCTTACAGGTTAGATCTTGTCCTAGAAAAGCCTCATTAATTTTGTACCTTTACTATATTTAAAAAATTTACTCGAAAGAGGAAGGAAACTTTCGGCGATCTCTGTAAATATATCTAGAAAACATTTAGCTTCATATGAATTGGAGTCAAGTATTAATTCATTTCATTTTACTTTAAACATTGCATATAGCTGCCCAGCTAGTTCTTCTGTTGAAGCATGGAATTTCTAACTGTCTTGTTACAATCTGCAGTCAATGCAACGAGGTGATCCAGCTTGGATCAGTTACATTTACGCCTTTTTAATATTTGCTGGAGGGGTATGAACTTCGATCTTACATTTACTCGAATAAACTCACAAGCTCTCTGTATGAAACATGAAGTAATTTTGCTATTATGGAACATCTCTTCTTTAATATGGCAAGTTAAGCTACAGAAGTTCAAATAATTTATGTAGAGATGCATAATAAATTGAAGGTTGGCTTAATCAAGCTGTAGTGAGGGAAGGTGAGACGGAATAATAATAATTTTTTTTTTCCTGTTTGTAAGTGACAAATTTCTGCATAGATTTTTTGCTAAGAATATATATATGTTGATAAAGAGAACTTAATGCGGTTTAGTGTATTTTCAGTACGGGTTCAAGGTTCGATACTCTGAAGCCCCTCTTTAAGGTGTTTGTCTGGTTAAATATAGCGAAACCCAACTCATTTATTTATTTTTCAATAGAATTGAGTCAAGTTATTTTAAATCTATTAGCTGTCCCCATGAGATTTCTACTATAAACAAGGCCCGAAACGAGTGACATGACATTAATGATCGTATTTTTTATGAACAAAAATGCAATTAGATTTATCATATATATTAGATGAAAAGAGAGTAGAGTTTTAACAATCTATATTTTATTGACTAGCTAGTTTTTTTTTTTTATTTGATTGACTAGTTGATTCAATTTTGTCAGTCACTTGGGATGCTGGCCTTCACTCATTTTTACCAAAATGTTATGCGCGTTGGATTCCGGCTGAGATCAACTTTGGTAACTTATTATTATTATTATTATTATTATTATTATTATTATTATTATTTTTTCGTGAAAAATAAAGTCCTCTCTTTTTGTTTACAATGTGAATTGGAAAATTGTTAAACACTCGAGTCGAGACCCCTTATCTAATCTGCTTAATCCGAGCTAGTTAAGATTTATACGACTGCCCATGTTAACTAGGTTTCTCTTTCCGGATTATGAATGAGTTGGTTGATTTTATGGAATTATTCTTTCTAGTATTTCTGTTTTGTTTTGTTTTTTTCAGGTGGCTGCTATATTTAGAAAATCAATAGGACTGACTCATGAAGGTCGCAAGAATTTCCCAACAGGAAAGATAACAAACATGATCACAACAGATGCCAATGCACTTCAGGTAAATATGCTACAAATCTCATCTATGCTTCTAGGGAGAAATTGTTTGAAAATGTCTTAAAAAAAAAAAAAAAAAAAACCTTGAATGCATATGTTGGTTATTCATTTGATAACTAACATCGCCTTCATGTAGAAAATATTTGTAATAGTTATGTTTAAACTCATGAGCATAAAACTATGTGGCACGTGATCGATAGTGGATTTTACGTCTTTTACACCAATATTAAAATGAAGAAAAAGATTGAATGAAGTGAGAGAAAAAAAAATCCTACTTATCATAGTTATCAAGAACAAAAATCCATCTCTAACCTCATTGGAAATTATGTTTTGTAATTCATGGCATATATTACGACATGACTTTTTTTTTTTTTTTTTAATAACTTGGGGTGGAGATTCAAACTCTATACCTTATAGTAGAGTCTGTGTGGAATTGCCGCTAAACTACGTATGCATGCATGGAACAACATTTATGACATATCTTTAGATACTTAAAAATTAAATGCTTTCCAATAAATTATACTAATAATTATGTTTTCTGCTAAGGGATCAGAGTTTCCTACTTGTATGCATTCTCTACACTGTCAAAAGTAAATTATTACCAAGTAAACTTTGGCTTTTTTGCAGCAAATATGCCAACAACTTCACGGGTTATGGTCAGCTCCATTTCGTATTATCATATCTTTGGTTCTCTTGTACCAACAATTAGGAGTTGCATCTCTTATTGGGGCACTAGTTATGGTTCTCATGCTTCCTATGCAGGTTGAGTACTCTTCTTTTGTTTTTCATCCTTTTTTTTTTAAATTGCCTGAATGTTCAAGACATGTTTAAGAAATGAGCCATGTTTGGGTTGATGTTTTTCTGACACGATTAATAAACGGGTTCACATGGACACAATCTGTTAACACGAATTGTTACCCCATAAAACATCACATTTTTATTGATCACAACTTTTTAGTAGGTTAAAATTAATTTGGCAACCTTTTGAACATCTTCCAAGTAAAAGATTACAGCACATTTTCCATGCCAACTGGTATTAAAACGTTAATACAAGATGAGATGAGATTCCTAGCGTTAACAATTATCACATCTCTACATTTTCTAGTTTGGGGGTCTAGTTGAATGTTGCTACTTTCTTCCATTACAATTTTTTTTTTAAAGAAAAAACAATTACTGAAATGAGTGAACTAGGTCAGCACATGGTCCAATCTGAAACTACTTACTGCTAAATCTAAACGTCTAATTGATTTTCAAGAGGCTCCAATGCGGCAATGTTAGGCCCCGTTTGGGGACACATTTGGAGACGGTGTTTTGGAGGTTGGAGATGGTTTGAGTTTTAAAAATATGCGTTTGGTGAAAATAAATTATTTGGAGTGAAAAAGTGTAAAACTTAAACTGTGTTTGGAAAAAAATTAGTAATATGAATTTTGTTTCGTTCATATCGAAATTCTATACAATTTGAAAAAAAAAAAATCATCTCATTTTGACTGAAAATGATAAAATTATGGACTTTTAAAACTTAAATTTTTAAAAATATTTGGAAAAGTGAATAATAAAATTGGAGGAAAAAGAAAAAAATATGTTTGGAAAAAACTTTTGGAAAGGCGTCCTTAAACGGAGCTTTAGTATACCGTTCTTTTTAAGGAGTTATTTTAATTATTATTGTATTTTTTTTTTTTTGGAAGAGACTCGTTTTCTTTTTAGTATGACCTTGTATGCATAAGAATTTGAATTTCCGATCTATGAGGACAGACGCTTGTGCTTGCCAAAATGCGAAAAGTGACGAAGGAAGGACGACAGTGCACCGACAAGAGAGTTGGCCTGATGACTGAAATTTTGGCAGCCATGGATACTGTGAAGTATGCTTGTTTTTCGATTTCTTTTTTTAATATAATTGTATAAAGCTTCAAATCAGTGATGCTGATTGTTCTGAGCTGTACTGAAAATGTTCTAGATGTTATGCATGGGAAACAAGCTTCCAATCTCGTGTCGGAAGCATGCGAAATGATGAGCTCTCATGGTTCCGCAGAGCACAATTACTATCAGCTGTATGCGTGAAAGATTTATATTTTTGCTCTTTTATACGTAAATTCTTGGAGGCTAAAATTTTATTATTTTGACAGTTAACGGGAAAATTTAATATTGTTTCTAAAATAAAACCAAACATCTATACTAATGAAATGTGTTTGATTATTTCACCTTATTTTCGTTACATGCTATGGTAGCGCAACAACAGATTGACACGACCAAAATTCAGTTTTGTCGCCGTGCCTTGTAAAGTTCATCGACAGGACAAATGATCCACTTTGCACTATGCTGATACACACCAAATGGAAAATCTCAGTTGTAACTTCATATCTGGTTTGATTATTTTCCTTCTGTTGCAGTTGAACAGCTTCATACTGAACAACATCCCAGTTGTTGTGACAGCGATATCATTTGGTATTTTCACATTGCTCGGCGGAGACTTGACACCAGCAAGGGCATTCACATCCCTTTCTCTTTTTGCAGTTTTGCGATTTCCGCTAAAAATGCTTCCTAGCCTACTAAGTCAGGTGCCATATATTTGAAAGTAATGATATGCACAATGAAAAATTTTATGTGATTACTCCGATTTGACAGGTCGTGAATGCGAATATATCATTACAACGTTTGGAGGAACTACTCTTAGCTGAAGAGAGAGTTCTACAACCGAACCCACCTCTTCAACCAGGGCATCCAGCCATATCAATTAGGGATGGTGACTTTTCGTGGGACCCCAAGGTAAAATTCGAACATCCATACCTCTTATTTCCTTAGATGAAATATTTGTTACTTTCAATCTTGCAAAGTCTATTTCTTCAATCAATAATATTGATTAACTACGTATGAAAATGGTGAACTTTTAGTGTTTTGTATACTTACGTTAGAGATTACCCCGTTTTGACAAGTTTTGCGAGCGAAAAGGGGGTTTAAGGTCTTAGATCTCAGTTTCGAAACCAAACCTGGGAGGTTTTTGTAAGCGTGTATTAGGGCTGAAGAAAACTATTTATTTTTCTACTTTGATTAAATCAGTACAAGACCTTTTATAGGAAAGAAGAAAAAGACTAAACCCCTAAAATACTTTCTAAAAATAGCCAAAGAACAACTTTCCTAAAAATAAAAAGAACAACTTTCTAAAAATAAAAAAACTCCTAAATTACTGCTAACACTCCCCCTTAAGTTGGTGTATATATATTCATCATGCCCAACTTGCTTACAAAATGCTCAAAATTTTGCCTTAGGAGCCCTTTGGTGAAGACATCTGCGATTTGCTGACTGGAAGGCAAGAATGGAACACAAACAACCCCTTCTTCAAGTTTTTCCTTTATGAAGTGTCTATCAATCTCAACATGTTTAGTTCTATCATGTTGAACTGGATTATTCGCAATACTGATAGCCGCCTTTTGTCATAGGAAGTTCAACTGGTCTGCCAAGTTCACTCAGAAGTCTTTTCACCTATAAAATTTCACATACACCTTGAGCCATCGCTCGGTACTCAGCCTCAGCACTACTTCTTGCTACTACGCTCTGTTTTTTGCTTCTCCAGGTTACTAGATTTCCCCACACAAACATACAATAACAAAAGGTAGATCTTCTATCAGTTACCGAACCAGCCCAATTTGCATATGTATAAGGGGGTGTTTGGTGTGTAAGTTTGAGTTAAGATTTTTAAGTTTAAATAGTAAATTATGTTGACTTTTCAGAAAAGACAAAAAACTTTTTGGGAAAAAGACAAAAATTTTTTGAGAAAAAGACAAAAACAATGATGAAAAAAGTACAGTTTAGTTTAAACCAAACTTTTTGCCAAACACCCCCTAAACTTCAACCCCACGTTGATTGTTCTTCCTGAAAAAAAGTCCTTTTCCAGGAGTAGCTTTCAAGTACCTCAGAATCTTGTACACTGCTTCTAGATGTTCCTGATAGGGAGCATGCATAAATTGACTCACCAGACTAACAGCAAATGAAATTCTGGGCGAGTATGGGACAGATAAATCAGCTTCCCTACCAAGCGCTGATATCGACCTACATCTACTGGTACTCCTTCCTTTATTTCTCCCAGCTTAGAATTGAACTCTATAGGCGTGTCTGAAGGCTTGCATCCTGTCATCCCAGTCTCTTCTAGGAGATCCAGAATATATTTTCGTTGCGAGACCACTAACCCCTGTCTTGACCTTGCAATCTCCATGCCAAGAAAATATCTGAGTTGACCAAGATCCTTGATTTCAAACTCAGAGGACAGTTCCTTTTTTAACTTTTCTATGCCTTTAACATCATCACCTGTGAGAATAATATCAACCACATAAACAATCAACACTACTATCTTCCCCTCATGTGATTTCTTTATAAACATAGTATGATCTGACTATCCCTGTACGAAATTCTGACTCTTCACAAACTTCGTGAATCTCTCAAACCAGGCCCTAGGAGACTGCTTAAATCTATACAAAGATTTCCTAAGCCTACAAACCTTTTCACCAAATCTGTGAGAAAAACCAGGAGGAGTTTCCATGTACACTTCCTCTTCTAAATCTCCATTTAAGAATGCATTTTTAACATCCAGTTGGAACAAACCCCATTCATGGTTGACCGCAAGGGAGAGGATCACTCTCACAGTATTAAGTTTGACAACAGGGGAGAAGGTTTCTGAGTAGTCTATGCCATATGTCTGGGTAAATCCTTTGGCAACTAACCGAGCTTTGTACCTTTCAAGAGAGCCATCAGCGTTATATTTTACCGTAAATGTAACGACCCGCCTAGCACAGGCCGTTACCATACATTCATACATACTGAACTTCTCATACATACTTACATACTTACGAAAAACAGCGGAAATTTTTTTTTTACAGACATAAAAGCGTATAACGCGTGCATCATATAAACGTGTCTGTAGTAAGGATTTTAAACATAAGATAAATACATAAGAAAACAAAACGCGTAGTGGCTAGATTTCCCACATTTCACAGTTTGCCCTGCCACGCCCTTCTATCTTGCATCAACCATTGCTGACAGGTTGTTTACCTACAGCATAGACGTAAGACAGTGAGCTTTCGCTCAGCAAGTACAACTTCCTATACCGCGACATAAATAAACATAATCTAACCTTACATATTCTAACTTAACTTATCATACATATCGTACTACTTCTTAACTTCATTCATCATAGCATAACATACACATCATAATGCATGGTCCATTTATGCTCGTATTATGCTCAATTCATTCTTAACTTACTTTCATTACTTATCTTACTTATGGGCCCCTTACTTGTGTGTACGTACCGGGCGCGCGATACGGAGTGGTTGGGGCGGCCAGACCATTTCATTTCCAACTCAAACCATAGTCCAACCCGACCTAATGCGGGTCGGTACAACACAGGCGACTTGCTCGCCATCTTACTTTCTTTTCATCTTATCATGTCATACTTGATCTTATTATTCTTATAAGATTTCGTGAACATGCCTCGTGTTCTCATACATACATGCTTCATGTCTTAATAATCATAACATAACATTCATTATGAACTTAACTTGACTTATCATACTTTATAACCTAGCATACAACATAGAATTAACATGGCATATAGCATGGCATAACAATAACATAGCATAATAACAACAACATAACATAGCAACAACAACATAACATACAATAAGGCATACACCCCTAACATACATCTAACAATAACATACTTGGGCAAGTACCACAATAAAGCCTATGCTGTAGGCAGTGGTTGTACTTACCTTTCTTGCTATGTCCTGCGTAGTACTGGCCCTTCTCTGAGTACAGCTGCAGGTTTCCTCCTGCTTGTTGAAGGACATAGGTGAGGGTCTAATTAGTATTGTGGAATGTTGGTAATCTAACCAACATGCCTACATAATCCTAATTGTATGTCCCCAATACTAGATGTCTTACTGGGTTACAAATAGTAACCTTATGTGCTAAATCATCATATATATCGTTAGGGTTAGGTTACCTTCCTAACCTTGGGCTTTATCTTTGTTCATAAACCATTTGGTTACTTCAATTAACCCTATATCTTAGCCCAATTTATTAATCTTGGTATCCTTTAGGGTTATCTTGATTAACCCTTAAGGTTAATTGTAGTCAAACTTTTGGTCAACCAAAGTCAACTTTTGGTCAACTAAGGTCAACCCTATACGGGTCAAACTTGAGCTTTAGGCTTTGGCCTGGTAACTCGGATATCACTTCCGGTTATTACCCGTAATCATCTTGCTTACCTAATTTGGTTTAAAAAAATATCCATTTTCCATTTCTTTGGAAACTTGGGTAAATTAACTTCAAAAAAAATCTTTTACTTTACTCATAAAAATTCATATTCTTGAAATAGGTCTTTGTAAAAATCATTTAGGGCTGAAAAGTGCCTTTGGAACAGTTTCCTTAGTCAAAACAGTGGTTTTGGGAAAGATACAATTTTTTTCCAAACTGTTTTTAGAAAATCCTGTGCAGGAATTTCCTGTTCCCTGCACAGTCTTTATAAAACCGTGTCAGTTTAAAGATCCATTCCGATTTTGAAAAAGTTGTCTTCACGAAAGTTCTAGCTCTCGAAAAATCCTAAAACTTTCGTGTTTTACGAAAAATTCAATTCGGACTCTAACTGGTTCATATTGCCGTTTGAACTCACCTGGTCGTGCACAAATCCTGGGCACGGATCAGGCTCGGTTTTTCGTGAAGAAAAAAGACAAGAGTTTGGCTAGGATTTTGAATAAAATGATTTAAATTTCTCACCTATTTATAGAGGTGGAGAAACTTTGCTAAATTGCACAAAAACCCCAAAAAAAATTAAAAATTGTACAATGGGAGGGTGAGGTGGCCGGCCATATGCTTGGTGAACAAGCAAAAATTTCTTTCCAAGCTTAAAGAAATAAATTATGATGTCATAAATAAAAGGTGAGGTGATGTCATTCACCTTAGGCCTTGTTTGGCTCTTTTCCTCAATAACCAATCCATTTTTTAAGCTACACAGATATTTCCAATACTGTGTTCACTTATACACAGTATTTTTATACTGTACTGCAGTCCAAAATTTATCTGTGTAAAAATGGACAGTATAAAATTTTTCTTATTTTTCCGAGTCCTTTTTGTCTTTAATTCCTACTAGGTGTGCTTGATTTTCTAAGGTGGTTTTTAAAGCCTATTCATGCTATCTCAACCGTAAAGATGGTTTTCGCAGTATACTTTATTTCACAATATGCAAAGTCAATCCTTTGACCGTTCTTGGTCAAACTTTGACTTTCTTTAAATCATGTACTTTTTCATCCCTTTTGACTCAAAAGGTCCGTTGCTAATCTACATAATCCATTTTGAGTTTTATTGAACCTGAAAAACTCATAAAATGTAAGAAAACTCTTAACCGAGCTTCTCTTTCAATAATACCTCTATGGTATACATTTAATTCCTTTGGAAGGAAATAGTAATATCGAAAAATCTAGGTATTACAGTAAACACCCATTTACAACCAACCAGGGTTTTTCCTTTAGGTAGCTCTGTGATTTCCCAAGTTTTGTTCTTTTCCAGAGCTCTCATCTCTTCAAGGACTGATTCCCTCTATTCTGGAGCACCTAGAGCTTCCTGTATATCTTTTGGAATAGTGACACAGGACAACTTTGAAGTAAATGCTTGAAATGAAGGAGACAGAATCTTATATGACAGGAAGTTATAAAGAGGATGTTTGGTGCATGATCTAGTACCTTTCCTAAGGGCAATGGGTAAATCAACAGATGTATTTGACTTGACAAGAGACTCTAGATTAGACATAATTTTTTGTGGTTCGGACAGAGAATTACCTTACTGAGCTTCATTTTCCAGATTTGTCATCGGTTCAGGCTCTTGGCTCTGCTTCAGATTGGGAACTCTATCTTCCTGTCTTGGATACTTTCTCTTATCGACTTTCCCTTTAAACTCAATTCCACCTTGCCTCGCACACATCTCGTTCTCTTTCCGAGCTTCACTCTGTAATGGCATGGTTAAAGGACCAGTATCCCTATTTTCACTATTTAAGACATCCTTAATTGTTCCATCTGTTTCAGTATTATCACAATGTTCGGTCCCTCTCATTTCAGAAATGGTTTCAGATTCTTTACCTTTATTAGATGTATCATTTTGACTCATAAAATGCACAGGAACAACATCATAAATTAACAAGTCATCATTCGAATCTTCACTTGATGTCGCCCCCTGAAGATGAGTGTTTGAGAAAAAAGGTTTGTTCTCAAAAAAAGTAACATCCATGGACACAAAAAACTTCTTTGTGAGTGGATCAAAACATTTGTATCCCTTTTGAGTGGAGGGATACCCAACAAAAACACATTTTCTTGTCCAGGAATCTAATTTGCCCTTGTTGTGTCCATGAATGTGAACAAACGTTGTACATCCAAAAACTTTAAGGGGAAGATCATAAGTGAGACGTGAAGAAGGAAACCATCTCTTAAGTTGCTCCAGTGAGGTTTGAAACTTTAAAATTTTTGTAGGCATTCTGTTGATTAAATATGTGGCTGTCAGAATTGCCTCACCCCACAGATATTTTGGAACTGAGGTTGAAAACATTAAAGACCGACCTCCAAGAGATGTTTATTTTTCCTCTCTACAACTCCATTCTATTGTGGAGTGTCAGTATAGGAACTTTAATGAACAATGCCTTTTTTGGTAAAAAAAATCCCTAAGATCTGGTTAAAATATTCTTTACCATTATCACTTCTAAAAATCTGAATCTGTGTTTGAAATTGTGTTAATATCATGTTGTAAAAGTTTTTAAACACAGTTTCAGCTTCAGATTTGTCATGAAGTAAGAACACCCAAGTAACATGTGTGTGATCATCAATAAAAGTAATGAACCATCTCTTTCCTGTTACTGTTTTAATCTGATATGGGCCCCAAACATCACTATGAATCATCGTAAAGGGTTTAGTGGCTTTATATGGTTGAGTAGAAAAAGAAGTTCGACGATTTTTCGCAAATTAACAAATCTCACACTGAAATAAAGATGGATTTTTATTGATAAAGAGTTTCGGAAACAAGTGTCTTAAATAATGAAAACTTGGATGTCCTAAACGATAATGCCATAACATTATTTCACTCTAATCAAGAATAGAAATAGAATTGAGATAAGTTCTCCGGGATTGCCTACTTGAGTCATATCCAGTGTCAAAAAAATAGAGTCCACCAACTTCCTTAACATTGTCAATCATCCTCCCCGAAGTTAAATCCTGAAACAGACAGCCAGATGACGAGAAATTAGCTTGACACTTTTGATCATGAATAAATTTACTGACTGAAAGAAGATTACAGGACAATTTAGGAACATGAAGAACATCATGAAGTGTAATATTAGATGAGATAACAATAGACCCTTTCCCGGCCACTGCCGAAAAAGTTCCATCTTTTATCTTGACTCTTTGATTCCCTGCACATGGACTATAGGAAGAGAAAAATTTAGAGCAGCCAGTCATGTGATCTGTAGCACCAGAATTGATTATCCAAGAGACACTTGACTCAACATTAAGACATGAGGACAAAAAATGGTTACCCTTTTTTGCCACGTAACCAGAAGGATTAGGATTGACAAGGTTTTGGGATTGAAGGATTTTACAGATCTGCTCTAGGTGTTCCTTTGTGAATGGTTGCACTCCTGAAGAAGACTCCTTCCCTAAATCAGTAACATTAGCTTGGGAATTCCAGTTGTCTCCTGGTTGTTTTTTCTTCCAATTAGCAGGCTTGCCATGGATCTTCCAACAAGTCTCGCGTGTATGCCATGGTTTCTTGCAGTAATCACACCACGGTTTCTTGCTACTTCTTCCCTCACCATCACTACTTCTCGACACAAGAGCCGACCCTTCAGATTCATGTGCAGTCTTCCCAATCATCACTTTTCTTCGAGCCTCTTCTCTACGCACTTCAGAAAACACTTCTCTAAGCGAGGGTAGTGGCTTCCTTCCAAGAATGCAATCACGGACTTCATCTAACTCTTGGTTAAGACCAGCAAGAAAACTGTACACACGCTCATTCTCTTATCTTTTCTTGTGCTTAACCCTATCAGCCGAGCACTTCCAATCATCGTCATAACACAAATCCAATTCTTGTCACAAAGTGACAATATCGTTGTAGTAAGTAATAACATCACGGCTGCCTTGCTTGGAACTCCATAGCCTTGTTTTAAACTCAAATATTTGAGATGAATTCTCTAGGTCAGAATACACCTCTCTAACCGCTTCCCAAACATCCTTAGAGGTTGGTAAAAACATGTGTGGATTGGCGATAGATGGTTCCATAGGATTGATCAGCCATGCGATGACTAATGAATTTTCAGATTTCCATGTCGCCAACCTAGGATCTCCAGTGGCTGGTGTAACGACCCACCTAGCACAGGCCGTTACCATACATACATACGTACATACATACAAATCGTATATATTTACTTAGCGTAAGCAGCAGAAATTTTTTTTTTTTATATAAGCGTATGTGCATATAAACGATAATTAATTACAATGGTCGAATACCAAATAAAATAATTCATAAAAGAACAAAACACGTAGCAGCTATAAATCCCACATTTCACAGCTCGCCCTGTCACGCTCGGCATCTTGTATCAACAGGTGCCCGTAGGTTGCTTACCTACAGCATAGACGTAAGACGTGAGCTTTCGCTCAGCAAGTACAACATTGATATCCGCGACACAACAATACAAACAATACAATCATAACTTACTTTAACATATCATAGCTTATCCTATCTTAATCATGCATGAGCCATTTATGCTTCATTATGCTTTCTTAATCTTTCATAACGTACTTTCATAACTTATCTTAACTTACTTGACTTAGCTTAACTTATCTTATGGGCCCCTTAATATAAGTGTTTGTACCGGGCGCGTAACTATGGAGTGGTTGGGGCGGCCAGTCCATTTCCAACTCAAACCATAGTCCAACCCGACCTAACGCGGGTCGGTACGACACAGGCAAGCTTGCTTGCCATCATGCTTACTTGTCACTGTCTCATACTTGATCTTATTCTTATCTTAGTAATGGTGAACATGCCTCATGATGTCACACATACATAAGCCATAATCGTATCTCATCATAACATACCTCATATCATAACCATGAACTTGACATATCATATATCATGACATAACCATATCATATAATATAACATCGTCATATCATACCCTACAACCTATCCTAGCGTCAAACAATTCTAACATACACCACATCATGTATCATAACATTCATTGATCATACTTGGGTAAGTATCACAACCAAAAGCCTATGCTGTAGGCGGAGTTGTACTTACCTCGTCTGCTATGTCCAATACTATGCTGTTCCAAATCAGGGCACAACAACAGGCTATCTCCTGCTATAATAAAGGACATATGTAAGGATTAATATGTTGGTGATTTAACCAACATTCATACATAATCTTAGTTATATGTCCCCCCTTTTTAAAACCACATGATAACCTATTTGGTTACATCGAGTAACCTTAGGGTTCAAAACTTACCCTACTGGGGTCATAACTTTGACCTTTGGTTTCAAAAACCCATTTTTATTTTCTTTGGAAAACTCAACATTTTATGTACAAAAATCCTTTGTTCAACTTTTGAAATTCGTAGCTACTGAGTATGATTTGTAAAAATTATTGAATATTGGAAACTGCCTTTAGAACAGTTTCTTACTGCAACTTATCAGTGTAAGTGCAAGGATGTCCTTTTCCTGCACTGTTTTAGAAAATCCTGTGCAGGAATTTCCTGTTTCCTGTACAGTTTTTGAAATCCAATTTTTATTTAAAAATCTAAGTCGAATCTGAAAAAGTTTTCTTCACGAAAGTTTTAGATCTCAAAAAACTCTACAACTTTTATGTTTTACTCAAAACTTGGTTCGGGTTCTAACCCATTAGTTTTCGCCGTTGAACGCACCTGGCCGTGCATGAAGTCTGGGCACGATCAGGCTTAGATTTTTGTCAAAACTGAGGCCGTTAGAGCCTTATTTTGGAAAACCGTCCATGTTGCTCCCTAGGAAAAACCCTTATCTACAACTTTCATGTTTTAAGTTTTACCAAATTCGGCCTTTAAGGACCTCAAAATCTGTTTTCCAGAAAACTGGCCAGTTTTTACCCGAACTAGTAGTTTTTTGGGTTTAAATCCATTTTACGTCCTAATACGCGCACACTACCTCAACCGGCCGCACCGGGAGCCTAAGATCAGACATGCAGCGCATTTCTAATGTAAGGTTTTCATTAAACACATAATCAAACATTCCCATGCAAACCATTATTTATTTTGCACCAATTAAGTTTTGCATGGGTTTTAGGTTGGCATAAACCATTTCAACATTTCTAGCAACCTAACATGCATATTCTACACCAAACCTAAACATATTTGGGGACATACAACATTATCAAACATCTTGTATGCAACTCATAAGTTCATGCAATCAAAGCATAAATTCATGCAAGCATAAGTGTTTATCCATGCAAAATTCATAAACCAAACCACCCTTAACTTAATCAAGCACATAATCTAATTATTTCTAAACTAGGGCATAAAAATTTAAATTGAGCTTATGCTCTTACAATTTTCAACTTGAAATACACTTAAATTTCAAATTGAAGCTCAACTTAAAAGTCTAGGGCTAGGGAATTTACCTTGATTCAACACAAGGCTTGGTTGATCAAAATTATCTCCCCCCCCCCCCTGGTTCCTCCACAACCGGCCCTCCTAAGTAAAATGGGTACCAAATATTTTTCAATCTTTGCTTGTTGTTCTAGCTAAAAACCGACCACCCCCCTAGGGTTTTTCTTTTGAATTTCTTTGGTTTTCTCTTCCCTTTCTTTCCTTCCTTGAATTCGGCTTTGGAGAGGAAATTTTGGCAAAGTTTGGCTAGAGTTTCTAATTTTTTTGAACAAATGGTTCACCTATTTATAGGTGATGGAGAACTTTTTAAAATTGCTAAAAAGTCCTTGAAGAAACAACATTTTGCACAAAAATAACCCCCTAGGTGGCCGGCCACAATGTTCTAGAGCATTCAAGAATTTTTTTCAATTTTTTCTTAATCCCAAAATGATGTCATAATTCAAAAGTTTGATGATGTAATCATCATTAGGGCTTGTTTGGGCTTTTTCCTTAATATGCAGTCCATTTTTATGCTAACACAGATATTTTTCATACTGCTATCTATTAATAACAGTATTTTTACACTGAATTGCAGTCCAAAATTTATCTGTGTAATAATGGACTGTATAAAAAATTTTTTATAATTTAAAGCCCTTTGGCCCTTGATACCCTAATTAATGTGCTTGATTTTTCTATGGTGGTTTTAGATCTTATTCATGCTATCTTGTCCGTAAAGACGGTTTTCGCAATATATATCCCATACTGCTTGTCATCTCACAGCATTGACATATATTTGACCTTTCTAGTCAACCTTTGACTTTTTTGGTCAACTTTGATTTTTTATGGTCAAACTTTGACCAACATAAAATCATGAAATTTTCTACCCCTTTTTACTTAAAAAGGTCACTTGTTTAGCTAAATAATCATTTTTGAGTCTTATTAAATCATAAGGACTCACAAAATTAACAAAAACCCTAATCGGGCTTTCTCGTGAATACCTTCATGGTACAGCTTAAATTTGTTTACAAGAAATCATAATGTAAAAAAAAAAATTAGTTATTACAATCTACCCCCCTTAAAAATTTTCGTCCTCGAAAATTAGAATAAACTGAGGTAGTTCTTTCTCATCTCATCTTCCAATTCCCAGGTTGCTTCTTCAACCTTGTGGTTTCGCGATAATACTTTAACCATGGGAATGGTTTTGTTCCTCAGTACCTTCTCTTCCCGATCCAGAATTCGAACTGGTTTTTCTTCATAAGTTAGATCCGTTTGTACCTCCACTGGTTCTTGACTAAGCACATGGGAAGGATCTGGTACATACTTCTTTAGCATCGAAACATGGAAGACATTGTGCATCGATACTAATTCTGGCGGTAGGGCAAGCTTATAGGCTGCTTTCCTAATCCTCTCAAGGATTTCAAATGGTCCCGTATACCTTGGACTAAGCTTCCCCTTCTTACCAAATCGCATTACCCCTTTCATAGGAGCAATTTTGATGAATACAGCATCTCTAACTTGGAATTCTAAGGGCCTCCTGCGTTTATCGGCATAACTTTTCTGTCTGCTAAAAGCTATGTCGAGCCTCTGCTTGATCTTTTTGATATCCTCAGAGGTTTTCTTGATGAAATCTGTTATTTGAAGCTGCTTCTGTCCAACTTCCTGCCAGTGGATAGGAGATCGACATTTCCTTCCATATAATGCTTCAAATGGAGCCATACCAATCGAAGCATGATAGCTGTTATTATACGAAAATTCGATCAATGGCAGCTTCTGATCCCAGTTTCCCTTAAAATCCAGAACACACGATCTCAGCATATCCTCCAGTGTCTGGATGGTTCGTTCTGATTGACCGTCAGTTTGGGGGTGAAAAGCCGTACTGAACTTTAATTTCGTCCCCATAGCACTGTGAACACTGGTCCAAAATCGAGAAGTGAAACGTCCATCACGGTCCGAGATGATCGATTTTGGTACCCCATGTAGTCTAACGATCTGGGATACATAGATTTCGGCCAATTTTTCTACTGAAAAGGTGTTTTTGATTGCAATGAAGTGGGGTGATTTGGTTAATCTATCCACAATAACCCAAATCGTGTCATTCCCACTAGCAGTCCTACTATAAAATCCATAGTAGTTTGCTCCAATTTCCATTCAGGAAGCTCTATTTTCTGTAAATCTCCTCCAAGATGTCGATGTTCAGCCTTAACCTTTTGACAAGTTAGGCATTTTGACACGTATTCTGCTATTTCATTCTTCATGTTTGGCCACCAATAATTCTCTCGGAGGTCCTTGTACATCTTGGAAGCTCCTGGATGTACTGAGTATGGTGTCTGATATGCCTCTGACATTATTTGCTCCTTCAAAAATTTGAAGTTGGGAACACAAATCCTTTCTTCGAAGTAGATGACACAATCAGTAGAGGTCTTAAATTTCTTGTTCTTGTTGTCAAAAAGTTACGCCTTTAGCAAAAATGGATCCTTTCCTTGATGCGACTTAATGGATTCCAGCATATCTGACTGGAGAGTCAGAGAAGACAATCTTCCTATTATCATCCCCAGGTTGTACTCAGAAATTTCCCTTTGTAGTGGCTTAGGAAATGCTTCAATAGACATCAGCATGTCTATGGATTTTCTACTTAAAGCATCTGCTACCATGTTTGCCTTCCCAGGGTGGTAAAGGATCTCACAATCGTAGTCCTTTACAAGTTCTAGCCATCTACGCTGTCTCATGTTGAGCTCTTTCTGAGTGAAAATGTACTTGAGACTCTGATGATCGGTGTAGATTTCGCATTTGTTTCCATACAGATAATGTCTCTAAATCTTGAGCGCGAAAACCACTGCTGCGAGCTCCAGATCATGCGTGGGATAATTCCTTTTGTGAATCTTTAGCTGGCGGGATGCGTAGGCCACTACCTTCCCGTTTTGCATCAGAACAGCTCCTAATCCATTTTTAGAAGCGTCGCTGTAGATCACGAAATTTCCTGCTTCAACAAAAGGAATAATCAACACGGGTGTACTTGTCAGCTTCCTTTTGAGTTCTTGAAAATTTTCCTCACATTTCTGGGTCCATTCAAATTTCTTCCCCTTTCGGGTAAGAGCGGTGAGAGGTACAACAATCTTGGAAAATCCCTCGACGAAACGTCGGTAATATCCAGCTAATCCAAGAAAACTACTTATTTCCGTAACATTCTTGGGTGCGGGCCATGCACTGACTGCCTCCACCTTAGCGGGGTCTACAGAAATTCCTTCCTTTAACACTACATGACCCAATAAATGAACTTTCTCCAGTCAAAATTCACATTTTGTGAATTTGGCATAAAGCTGATTTCGTCTCAGCGTCTCCATTACCAGTCGAAGATGATGCTCATGTTTCTCTTTGGACCTTGAGTAAATTAAAATATCGTCAATAAAGACGATAACGAACTTGTTCAGATACTCCTTGAACACTCGGTTCATAAGGTCCATAAAAGCAGCCGGGGCGTTGGTTAGTCCAAATGGCATAACCAAAAACTCATAGTGCCCGTAACGTGTTCGAAAAGCCGTTTTGGAGATATCTGACTCCTTGATCCTGAGCTGATGGTAGCCTGATCGTAGGTCGACTTTCGAGAATACTACCGCTCCCCTGAGTTGATCGAAAAGATCGTCAATCCTCGGAAGGGGGTACTTGTTCTTGATCGTAATCTTGTTCAGCTCACGGTAGTCAATGCACATTCGTAATGATCCATCCTTCTTCTTCACGAACAACACAGGTGCTCCCCACAGAGAGTAACTTTGTCGGATGAATCCTTTGTCAAGCAGGTCCTGCAACTGTACTTGGAGTTCTCTAAGCTCGGCAGGTGCCATACGGTAGGGTGCTTTTGATATCGGTGCAGCTCCAGGCAGCAACTCGATTTCGAATGAAATTTCTCGTTCCGGCGGAAGTCCTGGTAAATCTTCCGGAAAGATATCCACATATTCCCTAATAATGGGAACATCTTCCGGTGTCAGCTCCATTTCTCGATCTTTATCTACCATGTTAGCTAAATACCCTTGACAACCATTAGCTAACATTTTTCAAGCCTTCATTGCCGAAACTAGTCTGGTTGCTGGGCTCCGTGACTGCCCATAGAAATTAAACTCCTCCTCGCCGTAAGGGTTGAACGTCACATAACGCTTTCGGCAGTAGATCTTAGCATTGTATTTGCCTAAGAAATCCATCCCTAAGATCACATCGAAATCTTGAAGCTTGATCGCGATGGGATCTACAAACAATTCTCTGCCGCAGATAATCACAGACGTATTTCGTATCCAAAAATTTGACCACAAAATTTCTCCGGATGGCAAAGAGGTTTTGAAAGGCTGTGCTAAATTATTCACACCTCTTCCTAACTTCTGGACGAACTCCAAAGACACGAATGAGTGAGTGGCACCAGAATCAAACAGGGTAATAGTATCATAGGTAGTGATAGAAATCTGACCTGTCACCACATGCGAAGTCCCTACTTCTGCATCTCCCTTCGTATAAGCATAAATTCTGGCTTGAGGTTCAGGGGCCTCCAATCTGCCTTGAGCGATCGAGGGTCCTTCAAGCCTTGCTTGGACTGCATGGAGTTGGCTGTTGGTGCTCCGGTTCGGATAAGAAAGATTCTGGCCTTAGTTGTTTAGAGTGCAATTTCTCGCATAATGCCCCTCCTTGCCACAAAGGTAGCAAGCATTTGTCCTTATTTTGTATATTTCTGGGTGTTTCCTTCCACACTTTGCGTACACCGGGTAGTCAGCGTTATTACCCTCATTTCCTCTGTTATTCTTCTTCTGAGGGTAATTCTTTTATTGACCCTGACCAGAGAAATTCCCTTCTTTTGTTCCTCCCAAACTGTTTGAAACTTTGGGCAGGGCTGCTAGTTTGGCCTTTCTGGTTCGTCTCAGAACTCTGACGGGGCTGCATTTGCTTCACCACGGCCTTTTCTTCCTTCTTTGTTTGAAAATCTGAGCCCTCGCTTCCTTGTCCTGGTTGATCCAGTATTCAGCTCTTATTGCCCGACTTACACAATCGGATACCAGGGTAGGTGGGCTACTGCCAGCACTCACATGCTTGGCGATGTCTGTCCGGAACATCTTCATCATCCTTCTGACTTTTTCTGTTTCGTTCGGTACCAATTCCGGACACAAACGGGCTAATTGCTCAAACTTCTTGACAGCCTCCATCACTGTCATCGAGCCTTGCTTCAGGTTCGTAAACTCGTCTTGTTGAGCGGCAAGGACTTCTCTATTGTAGTACATGGTGCGGAACTCCGTCACAAAATCCTGCCAGCTCATGGTTATAACATCTCTACGTATTTGAACGGTCATCCACCAGTGATCGCGTCCTTCTTGAGTGCGAAGGAAGCACAGAGAACCTTCTCTTGTTCCGTAAGCCGCATAAAATCTAAGATAACTTAGATGTCAATCAGCCAATTATCAGCGGCGATTGGGTCAGTTGGTCCCTCGAATTTAGGCGCCTTCATCCGCCTAAATCGCTCATAAAGCAGATCTTCCCGTACTAGAGGTAAGTTCGCTTGTGCTCCAACGGGTGCTATCGGAACTTCTGGATGGACATCCGGTTGAACATCGGGTACCGGAGGGACCATTGGGGGTATTATATTATTCGGAGGTGGAACCTCATTAACTGGAGGTCTCTGATTGATTCGAGTCAACTGCTCTCGAAGTCTATCTGTTTCTTGTTGTTGCTCAAGCAACTGCCATTGTAGATTTGCTACAATGGTTGCAAGATCCGGCTCGGGCGGATTCATAGGTATCGTTTTGCATGGGCGTACCATCTTCTAGTTTCCTATTAAGCCATAAGAAAAGATATTATCGTACTATTAATATCCTTTCTTTCGTACATATCATTTCACTTCATATCTTAGTACGTCACATCATAACATGGTCATACTTATCATATCATTCATATTCATATCATAACATGGCTTACATAATCATAACGTACCATAACATGACTTTCGTGATCATAACATAATATTTCATACTTTAACTGTCTATTTGTATACTTACAAAAAGTACATCATATTTACAATATCGTAAATACATCTTTGTTGTATATACATGGGCAAAATCGCGATGGAAGTGTCTACCACTTTACCATCATACATAAGTACAAGCCTATCATCAAAAAAGAATAAGCTAGTACAAGTCAGTCTCATAGTCAAAAATATATACATGGTCGATCTATACCTAATCTATATGCTCGATCGTAACTATAGAGGAAGCATCAGAGTCTACGTCCCAATCTCCGTCGCCAAACAAAATCTCCTCCGGATCGTCCTCAAAATCCTCCTCGTCCTCTAACCAGCCTGCATGCTCTGGCTCTGGCTCTGGCTCCATATCTTCCTCAGGCTCTTCCTCTTCTTCTTCGTCGCTGGAGATGTCGATGATTGGGGGATCTTCCGGTTGATCCTCCGGAGCAACTATGAAATCAGCGGGATCAAAATCATCGGCACCCGCGTCGGCCTCGGCCTCCTGTGGCGGTACCTCCTGCAATGGAACCGTAGGAACCGGGTCCTCGGGAAAAACCGGACCTGCCTCATGAAGCGGCTCTCCCATCCTAGTGTCATCAACGGGTACCGGATGATCTCCTGGCAAATCATTGGCCTGCATCGTATGGACGACGGCCTCGGCTCCCAAAATGTCATCGATCATGTTCCCCACTGTCATACCAAGCATAGGCATGGGAATATACTGTCGGATCTGCGGAGGTAATCCGTTCCGAAGAATCACTAACACCTGCAGCTCGGGGCTAGGCAACTCCTGAGGAATATGAGGCAATATCGCCTCCTGAAATCGACGACAATAGTGCTCATCGTCTCCTGAGGATAAGCGTGCCAGTCAGCTACGTAACTGAGGTATCGGGTATGATGCATATCCCGATAAATCTCGGGATCACGAGGTGGTACACCCGCCCCCTCATCCAATACCGGTCCGTATCGCGCAATCACTAACGTACGGAAATGCGCCCACGTGCAGCTCGGCATCTCTCTCTCGCCCAACGTCATCCACCACAGTCGGGCGTCTACTGCAAAACACCGGCTGGCTAGGGAAACCTGTAACCGGGCCTCGATATGACAAATATGGAAATTCAGCTCCATATCGTACAGCCATGCTGTTACGGAAACCATCCGTGCCGTACCATCGAATATCAACGAACGCGACTCATAAAATGACTTCACCATGTCTCGATCCTCATCTACTTGCGCGGGATCCATATCGTCGAGTCTATCATAACATAATCGTATAATAAATATTAACCCATAAGAAAAAAAATTCAACTTACAATGATGGTGGCGATGGCAGGCATGCTGTGAAATCGGATAGCAGGAAACCGCTCTGATACCAACTCTGTAACGACCCGCCTAGCACAGGCCGTTACCATACATACATACGTACATACATACAAATCGTACATATTTACTTAGCGTAAGCAGCGGAATTTTTTTTTTTTTTTTATATAAGCATATGTGCATATAAGCGATAATTAATTACAATGGTCGAATACCAAATAAAATAATTCATAAAAGAACAAAACGCGTAGCGGCTATAAATCTCACATTTCACAGCTCGCTCTGCCACGCTCGCCATCTTGTATCAACAGGTGCCCGTAGGTTGCTTACCTACAGCATAGACGTAAGACGTGAGCTTTCACTCAGCAAGTACAATATTGATATCCGCGACACAACAATACAAACAATACAATCATAACTTACTTTAACATATCATAGCTTATCCTATCTTAATCATGCATGAGCCATTTATGCTTCATTATGCTTTCTTAATCTTTCATAACGTACTTTTATAACTTATCTTAACTTACTTGACTTAGGTTAACTTATCTTATGGGCCCCTTAACATAAGTGTTCGTACCGGGTGCGCAACTATGGAGTGGTTGGGGTGGCCAGTCCATTTCCAACTCAAACCATAGTCCAACCCGACCTAACGCGGGTCGGTACGACACAGGCAAGCTTGCTTGCCATCATGCTTACTTGTCATTGTCTCATACTTGATCTTATTCTCATCTTAGTAATGGTGAACATGCCTCATGATGTCACACATACATAAGCCATAATCGTATCTCATCATAACATACCTCATATCATAACCATGAACTTGACATATCATATATCATGACATAACCATATCATATAACATAACATCGTCATATCATACCCTACAACCTATCCTAGCGTCAAACAATTCTAACATACACCACATCATGTATCATAATATTCATTGATCATACTTGGGTAAGTATCACAACCAAAAGCCTATGTTGTAGGCGGAGTTGTACTTACCTCGTCTACTATGTCCAATACTGTGCTGTTCCAAATCAGGGCACAACAGCAGGCTATCTCCTGCTATAATAAAGGACATAGGTAAGGATTAATATGTTGGTGATTTAACCAACATTCATACATAATCTTAGTTATATATCCCCTATTTTTAAAACCACATGATAACCTATTTGGTTACATCGAGTAACCTTAGGATTCAAAACTTACCCTACTCGGGTCATAACTTTGACCTTTGGTTTCAAAAACCCATTTTTATTTTCTTTGGAAAACTCAACATTTTATGTACAAAAATCCTTTGTTCAACTTTTGAAATTCTTAGCTATTGAGTAGGATTTGTAAAAATTATTGAATATTGGAAACTACCTTTGGAACAGTTTCTTACTGCCAACTTATCAGTGTAAGTGCAGGGATGTCCTTTTCCTGCACTGTTTTAGAAAATCCTGTGCAGGAATTTCCTGTTTCTTGCATAGTTTTTGAAATCCAATTTTTATTTAAAAATCGAAGTCGAATCTGAAAAATTTTTCTTCACAAAAGTTTTAGATCTCGAAAAACCTTACAACTTTTGTGTTTTACTCAAAACTTGGTTCGGGCTCTAACCTATTCGTTTTCCCCGTTGAACTCACCTGGCCGTGCATGAAGTCTGGGCACAGTCAGGCTCGGATTTTTGTCAAAACCAAGGCCGTTGGAGCCTTATTTTGGAAAACCGTACACTTAGCCCCCTAGGAAAAACTATTCTCTACAACTTTCATGTTTTAAGTTTTTCCAAATTCGGCCTCTAAGGACCTCAAAATCTGTTTTCCAGAAAACTGGCTAGTTTTTACCCGAACTGGCAGTTTTTGGGTTTAAATCTATTTTACGTCCTAATACGCGCACACTACCTCAACCGGCCGCACTGGGAGCCTAAGATCTGACATGCAGCGCATTTCTAATGTAAGGTTTCATTAAACACATAATCAAACATTCTCATGCAAACCATTATTTATTTTGCACCAATTAGGTTTTGCATGGGTTTTAGGTTAGCATAAACCATTTCAACATTTCTAGCAACCTAACATGCATATTCTACACCAAACCTAAACATATTTGGGGACATACAACATTATCAAACATCTTGTATGCAACCCATAAGTTCATGCAATCAAAGCATAAATTCATGCAAAGCATAAGTGTTTATCCATGCAAAATTCATAAACCAAACCACCCTTAACCTAATCAAGCACATAATCTAATTATTTCTAAACTAGGACATAAAAATTAAATTGAGCTTATGCTCTTACAATTTTCAACTTGAAATACACTTAAATTTCAAATTGAAGCTCAATTTAAAAGTCTAGGGCTAGGGAATTTACCTTGATTCAACACAAGGCTTGGTTGATCAAAATTATCTCCCCCCCCCCCCCCCCCTTGGTTCCTCCACAACCGGCCCTCCTAAGTAAAATGGGTACCAAATTTTTTTTCAATTTTGCTTGTTGTTCTAGCTAAAAACCGACCACCCCCCTAGGGTTTTTCTTTTGAATTTCTTTGGTTTTCTCTTCCCTTTCTTTCCTTCCTTGAATTCGGCTTTGGAGAGGAAATTTTGGTAAAGTTTGGCTAGAGTTTCTAATTTTTTTGAACAAATGGTTCACCTATTTATAGGTGATGGAGAACTTTTTAAAATTGCTAAAAAGTCCTTGAAAAAATAACATTTTGCACAAAATAACCCCCTAGGTGGCCGGCCACAATGTTCTAGAGCATTCAAGAATTTTTTTCAATTTTTTCTTAATCCCAAAATGATGTCATAATTCAAAAGTTTGATGATGTAATCATCATTAGGGCTTGTTTGGGCTTTTTCCTTAATATGCAGTCCATTTTTATGCTAACACAGATATTTTCCATACTGCTATCTATTAATAACAGTATTTTTACACTGAATTGCAGTCCAAAATTTATTTATGTAATAATAGACTGTATAAAATTTTTTTTTATAATTTGAAGCCCTTTAGCCCTTGATACCCTAATTAATGTGCTTAATTTTTCTATGGTGGTTTTAGATCTTATTCATGCTATCTTATCCGTAAAGACGGTTTTCGCAGTATATATCCCATACTGCTTGTCATCTCACAGCATTGACATATATTTGACCTTTCTAGTCAACCTTTGACTTTTTTGGTCAACTTTATGGTTAAATATTGACCAACATAAAATCATGAAATTTTCTACCCCTTTTTACTTAAAAAGGTAACTTGTTTAGCTAAATAATCATTTTTGAGTCTTATTAAATCATAAGGACTCACAAAATTAACAAAAAACCTAATCGGGCTTTCTCGTGAATACCTTCATGGTACAGCTTAAATTTCTTTACAAGAAATCGTAATGTAAAAAAAAATTTAGTTATTACAGCTGGTCTCTCACGTTCTCCCGTTAAATAGCCAAGTTTTCCCCTTCCATCAATGGCTAGCTTTACGGATTGAGCCCACTCTAAAAAATTCTGGCCATTAAGTTTCTGCCCTATCAATTGGAAGGATGAAACAGAGCCGAAAAAATCATGGCTACTGCCACTAGTGCCGCTGCTGCCATTGGGGATCAGGCCACCGCCACCGCTGCTAGGATTTCCTCCTCTTGCTGCCGATTCCGCACCGCCCTCCGATGCAACCGACCCATCTCCGGCAGTCGTGGAAGGCCTCTTTTGGCCGGTCATGGCCTGGCGGTAACTCATCTATGCCCAGTCGTTTTTGACCATGGCTCTGATACCATGTAAGCGTGTATTAGGTCTGAAGAAAACTCTTTATTTTTTTACTTTGATTAAATCAGTACAAGACCTTTTATAGGAAAGAAGAAAAAAACTAAACCCCTAAAATACTTTCTAAAAATAGCCAAAGAACAACTTTCCTAAAAATAAAAAGAACAACTTTCTAAAAATAAAAAATCTCCTAAATTACTGCCAACAGTTTTCTTTCAAATTAACAAAGTGGGTACTCATAGAGATCTTTTTTCTATTTCTTCCCAATTTTCTACTAAATATTTTTTGTTCTGAAATCTTTTTTCAGGCAGTTAAGCCTACCTTATCCAATATTAATTTGGATATACCAGTTGGCAGCTTAGTTGCAATTGTTGGCGGAACCGGAGAAGGAAAGTCGTCGCTTATATCTGCAGTGCTCGGTGAACTTCCTTCAACATTGACTGCAAGCGTTATAGTCAGAGGGACTGTTGCTTATGTTCCCCAAATTTCATGGATTTTCAATGCAACTGTGAGTTGAATTTCATATATTTTCTATCTTTTGTACATCACTCTATTAAAACGTCATATGAAATTACTTAGTTTTCAGATTGACATACAATTCTTTAAACACAATGTGTGTTAAATTTTGAAACTGTTCTTTTAGGTACGTAAAAACGTGTTATTTGGATCGGAATTTGACCCTACAAAATACTGGAAGGCTATGGATGTGACTGAGTTACAACATGATCTGGATTCTCTTCCAGTTAAGTTGATTTAGAAATCCATACACCTAATAGTAATTTCCCAATAATATTGATTGTTTCAATAGTTAAGTAAATATACTCATTGTTTGTTTAATAATATTTAAGGGTGGCGATTTAACCGAGATAGGTGAACGCGGGGTGAATATTAGCGGTGGACAAAAGCAGAGAATTTCAATGGCTAGAGCTGTGTATTCCAATGCAGATGTGTTCATATTTGATGACCCTTTAAGTGCTCTAGATGCTCGTGTCGCTAAACAGGTACTTGTTAATTCAATAATTCCAGTTAATTACTTATGAATATTAATCTTCTTAGACATATTATTTTTGCTTATTTTTAGTTATTAGAAGACGAGAAGTTTTCATAGAATTTGGAACCACCTTTTTTTTTTTTCCCAATCTATCGCTAGTCTCCAATGGTGTTTAGAGTTGTATTTTTGTTTGCATCAAAACACCCCTTAAGCGCTTTTAGATCTAAGAAGCTGAATGCAATTTTCTAGAAGCAATGCCAAACAGCCTTTATGCTCTTCGATCGGTTTTCAATATAACTAGATTCATGTCTTAAATCTTCACGAGTGATTAGAAAAATTTGAATATATTTTGATTCGACTTTGTCTCCAGGTTTTTAACAATTGTATCAAGCAAGAGTTACAAGGGAAGACAAGATTACTTGTCACAAACCAGCTACATTTTCTACCACAAGTGGATAGAGTTTTGGTAGTTTGTGATGGTACGATTCAAGAGGACGGAACCTATGAGGAGTTGGCTAAGAATGGAAAGTTGTTCAAAAAACTTATGGAAAATGCAGGGAAAATGGAAGAAAATCTAGTAGAGGATGTTGAAAGAAAAAACCGTGATGAAAAAAGTTCAGTGCCAACTTCTAATGGGCTGGTTATGGAACCATTCATAGATGCAAGCAATTCGAAGAAAGGAAAATTGGGGAAATCTGTTCTAATCAAGCAAGAAGAAAGAGAAGTGGGTGTTATTAGTTGGAATGTCTTGATGAGGTAACTTTTACTGAAGTATAGCATTTAAAAATAAAAATAAAAATTACTTTCCTCAAAAAGTATATCATGGTATGCCTTGTTTTATTGAATTTGTGGATTGGTAACTCAATGTTCATACTATATGGAATATGTGTTTTGTACTTTATAAAAATGTCCTCCTACTTGTACCGCGGGCCATTTTTTAAGACAAGAAATGTCCTTTCTATAGCCCACATCACTCCAAAAAAGGCATAAGGATTCCAATTTTTTTTTTTTTTTGGGTCATTACTAGAACTTTATGCATTGAAGAAATAAATTTGGAGTTTTTCTTTTTTAAAGGGCATAACATGCATTTTAAGTCTAAAAAGGGCTGGCTCGAGGTACTCGTGGTTTTTTATTTTATTTTATTTTATTTTAAGGACATGGTGCTGATTTAGTTTTATATAAACACTAAGAACAATCTATTAACACAGGTACCGAGATGTTATTTTATTTATTTATTTTTTTCTCTGAGCAGTTACGTGTGGTTCTCAGTTGTTAGAAGAATCTATTACATCTAATTTAGAACACAAAATGAAGCCTGATGTTCTAGTTTAACACCTCTACAGTAATGATTCTTGCTTAAGCTAAGTTTTGAAAAATAGTCACATCTTGTAAATATTTAAGTTGTGTAAGATTTTTCCTTAGTTTTGAATATGTGGAGTACCCTTTGAAGTTTGAACTGTGATCTATTTAGCCATTAAAACTTTCACTAGGCTGGGTAGTGTGTACGAAACTATAAGTAACGATGAACCCAAGATTCTAAATTTTTGGTTAAATTGGTCTCTTCTTTTTTTTTTTAGTTTGAATGACCGTACAAACTATTAAAAATGTTATTATATTTGTCATTTTTATTAATTTTTAGACGGAATCTCATAACTTTTTAACCAAATCACTAATTGATTTCATCCAAAAATTAATGAAAATGATTATTATAGCAACATTTTAATAATTTAGGGTCATTCAAGCTATGAAAAAATGAACAGATACTAAATTTGCATAAAATCAAATATTTCAGGACTAAACGAGCAATTTACCCATATAAAATAAATAAAAAAATGCACTAGGAGGCCTACGGGTGGAGATTCTTCTTGCTTGGAATTGTCAATTTTCCTAAATATGATAACTTGTGAATTCAAATATTAATTTTGGTTTTGGCTGCAGGTATAAAAATGCACTAGGAGGCGTATGGGTGGTCATGATTCTATTATGTTTGTGTTTACTCACTGAAGTTCTTCGACTTTTGAGTAGCACTTGGTTAAGTTTTTGGACAAGTCAAAGCAGTTCCAAAACTTACAAGCCTATATTCTACATACTCGTATATGCACTTCTTTCATCTGGCCAGGTGTGTGCCATTAATACATATATATTTGGAATTGATGTTTAAAAAAAAATGATGTTTTAAAGTATTTTATATCAAGTACATCCTAGAAATCATTCCTATTCATGAGTGGAAATGTTTATTAAAAATTTTGCAAGTTAATCAGGGGTAAGATAGTAATTTAATATAGACATATTTGTATATATACCCCTGAACATTTCAAATTTGATAATTTAGTCCCTAAACTTTTTTTCCTTAACAATCAGCCTCCTGAATTTATAATTTTTGATAATTCAGTCATTTTTGCTCAAATTCATAAAAATTTGAATGGTTTTTTACACATAACTTACACATTATAGTCCAATAAGATCCCTGTTGATCATTTTTGTTTAAGTTCGATACAAATTCCTTAAAAAATTTGAAACTTAATTCAACTATAGTCAAATTTAAACCTAAACTATAGAAGAAATTTATATTAAAATTAAGCAAAAATAATCAACATTGTCCCTTTTGAGCTATAATGTGTAAGCATTGTGCAAAAAATTATCTTAATTTTAATGAATTTAAGTAAAAATGATTAAATTGCCAAAATAAGAAGTTCAAGGGGTTGATTGTTAGGAAAAAAAGTTTATAGACTAAATTATCAAATTTGAAAAGTTCAGGGGGCATTCATGTAAATAAGTCTTTAATATATTAAAAATTTTGCAAGTTATTAGGGGTAAGATAGTAATTCAACATTACTTTCAGCACCGTGAGTCCCAATACAATGTGGGTATGAGATTGTCAATCCCATTCTTTAATCCCCATATTTACGTAGGACACACGCAATGTCATTTCATTTTAAAGATAAAATAAGATCAGCAGGTAAAAGATTGACTCTTGTTTCTCACTCCTAGTAAGTAAACTTACTTTGGAGTAGAAACATAGTTATAACATGTAACTATATATGACATGGTTTGCTGATATTTCCTATGTTTGATCCAGGTTACCGTGACACTGGCCAACTCTTTTTGGTTAATCACAACTAGTCTTCGTGCAGCCAAAAAATTGCATGACACAATGTTGCATTCTATACTGAGAGCTCCAATGGTTTTCTTCCACACAAATCCGACTGGTCGGATAATCAACAGGTTTGCGAAGGATATCAGCGATATAGATCACAATATCGCGAATATTATGAATACATTTCTGAACCAAATATGGCAGCTTCTGCCAACTTTTATGCTCATAGCAATTGTGAGCACAATATCTCTCTGGGCCATCATGCCGCTTATGATCTTGTTCTACGTCACCTATTTGTACTATCAGGTAAGATTGACATTCTCCGCCATTTTTCGTTCCTCAGTTTTCTCTCATTCTAATACTATTGGATGTTTTCTCATCACAAGGCACCTAGGACTCTATAATTCTAGAATTTATGGCGATTTTCATCTATTTTGATATCAAAATGTTACAAAAGCAAACGATTGTGGCCACCATGTGCGTACAGAGAACGGCCCGAGAAGTGAAGCGCATGGACTCTATTACAAGATCTCCTATTTATGCACAATTTGGTGAAGCACTGAATGGTTTGTCAAGCATTCGTGCGTACAAGGCACATGATCGGATGGTGTATATAAGTGGGAAGTCCGTGGATAATAACATCAGATTTGCCCTCACAAAACTTAGTTTGAGCTGTTGGCTCTCGATAAGATTGGAAACATTAGGAGGTCTTATGATTTGGTTGATAGCAAGCTTTGCGGTTTTGCAAAACGGAAGAGCAGACAAACAAGTGGAATTCGCATCCACAATGGGTCTGCTCCTTAGTTATACTCTAGACATCACAAATTTGTTCAATGATGTACTTAGACAAGCAAGTAAGACTGAGAATAGTTTAAACTCTGTTGAGCGTGTTGGAACATACATCGATTTGCTTCACGAGGCTCCACAAATAATGGAGAGCAATCGTCCCCCACCAGGATGGCCTTCGTCTGGAACTATTGAATTCGAGGGTGTTGTCCTGCGCTACAGGCCTGGACTTCCTCCAGTTCTACATGGATTGTCCTTTGAAATCTCGTCAAGTGAAAAGGTCGGAATAGTTGGAAGAACTGGCGCTGGGAAATCTAGCATGCTTAATGCGTTGTTTCGAATAGTCGAAATAGAGAAAGGAAGAATATTGATTGATAGTTGTGATATATCTCAGTTTGGACTTTCAGATTTGAGAAAAGTCCTTAGCATCATACCACAATCACCTGTCCTTTTCTCAGGTATTCAATTTTAAAGAGTGATTTTCATAATTTTACAGAGTGATTTTCATCACTTAACTTGCATATTTTACCCGAATATTCTTATTTATAGTAACCTGCACATAATATATATATATATATGTGTGTGTGTGTGTGTGTGTGTGTGTGTGCATGTATATTCTACAAAAAAATAGTGCTAAGAGGATACATATATCCCATGAAATAAGCTAGCTTCTTAAACATAAAACATCAGTTACATGAACTGATTAGCTAACATACCATTTCTTTTTTCAATACGTTGTAAAGAAAATTGAGATCATTTTATACTATTGTGTGTAGGAACTGTGAGGTTTAATCTTGATCCTTTCGGCGAGCATAATGATTCTGATCTCTGGGAGGCGTTAGAGAGAGCACATCTTAAAGATGTCATTAGAAGAAACCCTCTTGGCCTAGATGCAAAGGTACATACTTAACATTCCCTCGTTAACTTTAGTAAGTATATTTGGATCAACTACTTTTACCAAAAGAATCATCTAACATAACTGCAAGTCTGTCTTGAAAGTTTCTTCAATCTTTTTGATTGACGCATATGATTAAAATAGTCGAGGAGCCCATAGACGTTGAAGTTATATGAGATGTTATTTGTCTCTACTTTTGTCAAGGTTCTTGAGGGAGGAGAGAATTTCAGTGTTGGACAAAGGCAGCTAATAAGTCTTGCGAGAGCATTGCTGCGGAGATCAAAGATACTTGTTCTTGACGAAGCAACATCGGCCGTTGATGTTGCAACTGACGCTCTTATCCAGAAAACCATTCGCGATGAATTCAAATCATGCACAATGTTAATCATTGCTCATAGATTGAATACCATCATTGACAGTGACCGAATTCTTGTTCTTGACGCTGGTCAGGTATGCTTATAGTACCTTTCTAATTCTTCAACATCATTTATTTTTCTTGCAAATTAATCAAGTCAAGAAATTTGTAACAAATATGTTTGGTTCTATTTTAAGCTGATAAAGATGCTAATAAGTTTAGATTTATTATCTAGTTATTATTTAATTATTAGTTTATGTTATTGTGGTAGTTTCACGTTATTAGATTCTACATCTTCCATCTTCATCTTTGGTCCTACATGAGAATCATTATAAATCGAGCATTCTCAACCTTGCATTTCAGGTTCTAGAGTATGATTCCCCAGAAAAACTCTTGTTGAACAACGAAAGTGCATTCTCTAGACTGGTTATGAGTACAGGCCCTGCAAATGCCGAGTACTTGTGTAGCTTAGTGCTTGGAGATAAACACGACAAGATAGATAGCGAAGAAGCCTTGCAGTTGGTTGGCCAGAGGAGACGGATAGCATTGTCGCGTTGGAGCGTTGCTGCTCAGCATGCGCTAGCTCTTTCCCTCGCTGCTTCAGGGAATGAACTTCAACGGTTGAATGTTTTCGAAAACAACAATATTCTGATGAAAACAAAGGATGCAGTCATAACATTGCATGGAGTTCTGGAGGGAAAGCATGACCAGAATATAAACGAAACGCTAAATCATTTTCGGGTCCCAATAGATAGGTGGTGGTCATCTCTCTACAAAATAGTTGAAGGTATATCTCTAAATCACTATGCATTTTTAGTTCCAACATGGATTAAACAAGAAATCAAGAAATGAAATAACCTAGAATAGAATGAAAAGCAAAAGGATCTACACATGCTTACTTGTCGATTTTGAGTTTGAGGCCTTCGTATTTTCATTTGGATATGTAGGATTTATTCATTTATTTATCTTTTTGCTATGAAAATAGTAGGACCTTCAAAACATATAGTTTGCCTATTCTCGTCTTAGAGGTCCGAGCACATCTTATTGTCCACAAGTTGCCTAGAAATTCCAAGTAGGGCAGAGCCATCCATGGCTGAATGGGATCTTTCGTCCAGTGAACTTTTTATTTTATCAATTTTATCTCTAAAAGGTTTATATTTTTCTCATTTTAAATACTAAAGATTGATTATATATATCTATGCAAGTCTTCTTAAAAATCGTACACTGAAACAATAGGCTGACTCTGCAGTTATTCCCAAAAGTTTTTTTTCACTTGATCTCCAGTTCATCAGAATCTCTCACAAAAAGAGTTTGATATCCTTGAAATTGCGAATTTTCTTGTGAGAAAAGGATTCAATATTTTCATTCCATTCATCTTGAAGAATGATGGCATAGAAAGCTTGTTCAATTTGGTGTCTGAAATTTTAAAAAAAAAAAAGAAAAAAGAGAGAAGAAAAAGGAGCTCTTTAAACATGTAAATTTATTAGGCTTTTAATCCAAATTCTCATCAAATAGTGGGGTTTTTTTTTTTTTTTTTTTTTTTTTTTTTTTTTCAGGTCTTGCTTTGATGAGCAAGCTGTCACAGAACAGGCTTCGGCGCTTAGAAGATAACTTTGATGAAACATCCATAGATTGGGTTGACGAACACGAATTCTAGAGACTGCTTTTATTTCTTTTATGTCAACCCAAAAAAAAAAAAAGGAAAAATCAAAATATTGCAAATAAAAATAAAGAACGAGAGAGAAAGAAAAAAGTGAAATACAAAACTAACTTTCTATTCGTCCTTTCATTTGTGAAGCCTCTATGATCAATTGGACAAGGATTACAGAAGTGACAAGAGTAAAGAAACATAAGTTACACAATGATAATACGAAATAGTAAGAAGATAATTATTCAATGATAATACCTATACCAAGAGGGGAATTATGAGGAGATAATTAAAGAGGTCTAAATGTGAGGTTGTAACTTAAATTAGGAAAACATGCATGTAAGTTATGGAGTACCAAGAGGTGGCGTCCACACACGCTTGATTCGTAACAAATATGTCATGTTAAAAATCTTACCATGAAAAAGCCTGTGAGGAATATCCGTAATGGAAAGTGTGCAAAGAAAAAAATCTTTCCAGGAAAACCCAGTGGAAAGTGTGCAAAGGAAAAACTAGGAATAAATTATTGTACCAAGTGCTTTTGGTAGTTGATGATATTAGACCTTTCTTTGATAAAGATTCAATTGATTTTGCGCATACTAACACATCGTATGAGGAAAAATATGAAGTGGATGTTTGATGAAAAAGGAGTTATGTTTCCTCAAGCTATTGGCATCAACTTTAAGGTACCATGGGTGCAATAACTTCTAAGATAATTATTTTTGTTGTTTGGGGGGTGTCGCCAATTTTTTTAGCAACTTTAAAGCTAACGGGTCGTTAGTCATTCCTAAAGTTATGGTCTACATGGTGTGGACCTTGAGGTTACTTTAACTTCAATAATGCAAAGTTTTTTCTTCCTTTATTTATTTATTTATTTTTGATCTGGGGAAGGTAAATTCCTAGGTAGGTGCATGTACGTATGGATACCCACCCCTGATAAGGCATGTGTGAGAATACTATATGGGGGTGGGTAGGAGGGTTAAAAACTCCTGGCCGAGTCCAATGATAGACGGGAGTGAGAGAAGCTCCACCAAACCCAATTAGAACACTCTTTTAAACATATACATACAATAAAAGTTTAAATTTTGACAGGAATATATATATATATATATATATATATATATATATATATATAAGAAACAACTTCAAGAAAGGAAAAGAAAAAGGGGACAACAAAAGAATTGGAGTTTCATTTGTTTATAAGATTTTAGTTTTATTTTTAGTTATATTAGTGATTATATTGCTAAATTTAATAAAAACATTAATGAAATTTTCTCAGAGTTTTTTTTTTAATCCATACTGGGTAAATGAATAGGGTATAGGTGTTACATTATTAGTGGAAATTTCTTACCCCCACTTTAAATTAAGTGAGATAGGGATGGGTAGGGGGTAAAAAGGGTGTAGGGCATGGGGGTGGGGAAGCATATCCACCCTCATTCTGCTTGCATTGCCGTCCCTATTCATAGAAGAGCATTAGCTCCAAAAATTCTACTGCCTTTTTCCATTTGATTCGTGCTTCATAAGATATCTTCTTTTTTTTTTTTTTTCCCTCTCTTTTATTTTTTGACTTGTCTTTTCATTTTTGTTTTGCTTGTTTAGGGGTTGGATTTTGAATTTTTAAAAACCCCCCTCTTGTGCAGCTTATTTCCTTAAATTTTTTTTTTAGGTCGATGCCAGTTTACTAGTAGCAAGCAGGCAGCTCATTGCCTACCTACTATGCTTAGTAGGCCAGCGGTCCACTGATGCCTCTCTTGGTATGATATTATCCGCTTTGGGTCCCATGTCCATACGGTTTTACTCTTGAGCTCACCCGAAAAGGCCTCATACCATTAAGAGGTGGTCTCTTTACTTATGAACCATCACATATATCCATTCCCAAGCGATGTGGGACTGCACAGTTTACCATTTTCCTTGTAAGGACTGATGACTGCCACAATCATCCCTTCTTTTAGGGCCCAACGTCCTCGTTGGCCACACTTCTGGTTGGGTATAGGCTCTTATACCATTGATAATGACTCATGCCTTCATTTGGTATGATATTATTCACTTTGGGTCTCATGCCCTCACAATTTTGCTTTTGGAGTCACCTCAAAAGGTCTCATACTATCAGGAGGTGGTCTCTTTACTTATAAACTATCACATATATCAATTTACAAACAATGTGGAATTGTACAGCTTATCTTATTTCTTATAGGGACTGATGACTGTTACATTTGCATCTCTTTTTTATCCGCTTTTTAAATATTTTTCAAAAAAAATTTATAATATATTCTCCTATAAAAATTTGAATTTACTATTAATTCACAGTATTATTTCTCTATCGCTTAACGTAATTATGTGTCACATGGTTAAGGACTTAGGTTGCAAAATGTTTGAACGATGTAAATATGTTGGCAAGAGAGCAAGAAATAGAAACAAATTCAGGTGTAAGAATGTAAATAAGTTTGTGCCATTATTATGTAAAGCTTTTTCCTTATATATGTCAAACCGGAGTCTATTATTTTCCAAAGTCCTATTAAACAAATAATAACGTACCCTCCACTTAGCCAACTCAGCTCACTATTTCTCCACCACAGCTTTACTATTTCTCCACCTCAGGTTGCTTTTGTCATTTTCCAACAATTAATAAACATAAATACTCTACCAAAGATCGATAAATAATAAATTGACAGAAACACAAGTCTTTCTTCGTTCCTTCCTTTTTCATATCATCAAATATTTTACCTATGCACATATTTAGTGTTAGTGATATAATTATTATTAAATCTAAAGTTAAAGAGTGTGCACTAGTGATAAACCTCCATGCAGATCTGGTTTATTCCTTATCTCTTTACTGTCTTCTAAAAATATCATATCATGCCGATTCAAATATTTTAAATATTACTTATATTTTTAATTGATCTAATATGATATTTTAATTTACATGACGTGAAATTATTTAAAAAACAAAAAAAAAAGAAAGGATTAATCTCATATATATCTCTCTGAATTTTACAATCACTCTTATTTTGTCTTCTGAACTTTAAAAACACTCACTTTTCCTCTTGAACTTTGAAGGCCAGTTTGAGAGGAAGTATTGAAATCGGAGATTTGGAGACATTTGAGTTAGAATTGAGATAAGTTTTAGAAATATGTGTTTAGTTAAAAAAAAAAAAAAAAAAAAAAAACATGTTTGGAGTGAAAATGCATAAAAACTAGAAATGCGTTTGGGGAAAAAAATCAATTTGGATGTTTCGTTTCTCTCAAAATTCTATGTAAATTGAAAACAAAAATCATCTTAGTTGGACTCAAAATGATAAAATAATGAACTTTTATAGTTTGAATTTAATGTAGATATTTGAAGACATGAATGGTGAAAATTGATTTTGAATTGAAGAAAAAGACAAAAAAAAAAAATTAAAGATGTGTTTGGAGAAGTCCCTCAAACACCCACTGAATTTGAAACCCATTTTACGCCTTCCATCAGAATTCCACTTAAAAATAGAAAGAAAAAAGTGCGTTATGTATAGTTATGTGGTCATTTTTCATTTGTTTTTTAGCAGAATCCTAATAGAATGGATTTAGTAAGACTAATTCTCATATTTTTCTGTCTATTTTTAAGTGGAATTCCAATAGAAAAGATAAAGCGAGATTAAATTCAAAACTCACGAGACAAATTGAAAGTTTTTAATGTTCATTAGATAAAATAAGAGTGATCCTAACATTTAGGGTTTAAATCAAAATAATCTTAAAAACTACGTAAATAAAGGACACCAGATGAAATCCACTGCATAAGACCTGTATAGTTAGCACCTAGATAGCAACATGTGGTTCCAAATTGCCGCAGAGATGTCTGGACCAACTAAACAGATCATACATTAAATTTTTTAAAAAAAAAACCCAATGAAATAAGAGTCATGTTATCTCTCTGTTTTTGTCCACACATGATTTGTCTTTTTCCAACATGTGTCTTTCAACTCAACAATAATTGAAAAATCCAATCATAGAATAGGAAAAAAAAAAAACTGACCAAAAATTTTTTACATCATATAGCCTATCATTGGACTTGACTAATAAATAAATAAATTTTAAAAAGGAAAGATTATGGTACATATGTCCACAACAGTTCGTAAGCCGTGACGTTGGCATGCTCCTTTTTTTAAGCCTTTTCTGGTATTCATTTGTTGTTCAAGTTCACTTCCAGTTTTTCACTATGTATATATAAATACATATGTATGTATGTAAGTATGTTTGTATAAAATATATGTTGCAATATCCATGCATGTGAAGCGTTTTTTCTACTGAAAAAATCCTTCGACTTTTGTTCCTTTCCAATGGTTTCTTGTAGAGCTGAAAAGAAATCAACATAATCCATATTAACTCAAAGGTACATGCGCCGACCTTTTTTTTCAATTCCATTCCCTGTATTGTTGCTTCTTTCCGGCCCTTTTTTCTGTTTGGATGCCAGGAAAATATGAGGGAAGAAAGGTACTACCGTGATTAGTTTTTGGTTTTGTGTAATGGGGTAGTTCTCAAAACTACTTTTCCCGCTTAGTTGAATTGAAACCCAAGTCTTCTCTCTGTTTCCTCTGTAACACACTTAAGAGAGCGTGTTTTTTTTGTTTTTTTCCATCAAATTAAGTCTAAAAAATCAAATTGGGTTTGTAAGATTACTTCCAAATTTTTCGTTGAATATCAAGTTTTCGAGTTGGTCTTATTGCAGGAACTTGTCAAGGACAAAGTGATTGTACCCAAAAAAAAATAAAAAGAGTTCTGGGTTTATGAATGTGCCTTCACTAGTGTAAAGAGGACAAGAAAAACATGGGTTTTAAGCCACTAAGTTGGTACTGTAAGCCAGAAGCTTATGGGGTTTGGGGACAAATAGTGGACAATTCTTTTGGTTCCTACACACCTTGTGCCATTGACACTTTGGTGGTCTCCATTTCTCATTTGGTTCTTCTCGGCCTCGGCTTTTACCGGGTATGGCTGATCAAGAAACATCACAAAGCGCAGCGGTTTCGTTTGAGGTCAAATTATTACAATTACCTGTTGGCTCTCTTGGCTGGTCTTAGCACTGCTGAACCTTTACTAAGACTGGTCATGGATATTTCAATCTTTAACCTAAACGGCCAGAATGGTTTTGCTCCTTTCGAGGTTCGGTTCGGTTCTTGTTCTCAGTTCATATAGAATTTTGAATTTTTCTCTCTCTTTTGATTTAGTTGTGAACAAGTATGTATTCCAAATTGTCACATGTTTGTTAATAGCATTGGTTTTGATTATTTTCGTTTGTGTCACTATCATATCGACAAAAAGAAATTAATCAAAACCAGTGTTGAACCTTGAGTACTTTTTAGTGTTATAAACGAAATTAACGCTTATTAGCTAGCGAGTATTTTTGGAAGTTTAAAACCAGATTTTGGTAGTTGTTCCAACTTTGGCAGAGTGATTATACTGTAGATTAGACTAATGTGGTTGTCAAACTTGCAAGTTGAATTTTTTTTTTTTTTTTGGGTCACAGATAATTTCTTTGTTCATCGAGTTTCTTGCTTGGGTCACCATGCTGATGATGATAGGATTGGAAACAAAAGTTTACATAAGGGAATTCCGGTGGTACGTGAGGTTCGGAGTTGTTTACGTGTTGGTAGCAGATGCTGTGGTCCTCAATCTCATTCTCTCAGTAAAGGATTACTACAGCGGGTTAGTTCTTTTCGCATTCATAGAATAAGCATCTACAAAAAAGTAGATATAAAGAATTTTTATTCTATCCGAGTTCTTATTGTTAGATTAATAAACTGAAAACTTTAATGGAGAAAATCCATTTATCCAAGATCCACCATGTCAAATCATCAAGAGAATGAAGCGGAAGCATACCTTGATCCATGAAAAGAAGATGATTATGAGTTATGGATCTTTCAATTCAATACGATTTTCTTTAGAGATAAATCTCTGTATTCTTCATGATGATGGGATGTCAGAGAGAATAGAAAAAAATATATCGTATGAATTGGGGACCATAACCGTTTTATATAACTGTAGTAGTTATACTTTTCATATTTCTATTTTGACCCATCATAAAATTAGGAATATGAAATTAGGCCTCTACACATAATAAACCCATACTATAATTAATGCTCAAAGCCCAATAAAAATAAACCTTAGTTAGATCACTTTAAATGGGCTGTACTTTAAGATAGCCTATAATACACATTTAATTACATATGTAGGCCCATATGTTTAATTATTTTCTAACACTTATACCCTTTTTTCTTTTTCTTCTCTTGGATCCTTTCTTTTGCTTAACTCCAATTTTCAGAATTATACTTAAAAATTGTTTATTTATTTTAATTTTAATTTTAATTTTTGGCAAGTATATTAGACAAGATATATTTATGTCCAATGAGATAATATAGAATAAGTTATGGGAACTCAAACATTCAATATTAAAATTGGATAAATGATACCTCCAAGGATTGGGGAACATAAGAAATAATACTATATTGAGTGATCCAAAATGTAACAAAGATAAGGAATTTAGGCACGCTTTTTCTTTTCTCTTCAATTCCACTCTTATAGTTAAAATTTATGCTCGTGCAGATACGCATTGTATCTGTATGCCGGTGCAGTATTTTTCCAGGTTTGTTACTCGTCTGTGCTGCACTTTTTACCTAGCTAAATTTCAAATATATGTAAAATCCTTGTCAGTGACTCTGTTTTTCAAAATATCCAGTGAGATCCGCTTGTTCTTAATGAATTATGTTTTGGAAGAGATCGTCTTCGTTTGATGTTGTTTGCTAGCGAAGCTTGTCAATTGGATAGTGATCTGTTCTAGTTTTGTTATCTAGGTCCTATTTGGAATTCTTCTCACCATATATCTTCCTAATTTGGATCCTTATCCGGGTTACGTTGTGCTTCAACCTGAGTCTCTTGAGAATGTTGAATATGAAGCACTTCCTAGTGGAGACCAAATTTGTCCTGAGAGACATGTCAATATATTCTCAAGTAAGTAGTTTAAGAATTTTTCTTATTTCTTCCCCTTTTTTACTTTTTATATCAGTGGTTTTAGAATTGTACAATCGCAACATCGTGAGAAAAAACAGGAGATTGAATGCCATAACTAATCAAAAATAGTGAAGAGAACAAACCTTCAAGATCATATTGAACTTCATGCGGTTTTCAGCTTTTACCCCCATCGATCTCTTCATAAATGAAGATATTTGTTACATCTATCGATACTGATATTTTCATCGTTGCTTACAGAAATATATTTCGGATGGATGACTCCACTTTTGCAAAAAGGATATAGAAAGCCGATCACGGAAAAGGATGTCTGGAAGTTGGACACATGGGATCAAACGGAGACACTGATTAAAAAGTTGGCCTGATGTTAATTACCTCCTTTTGGTTTATTTTATGCTTTTGTTCATACATATCGATACATATCGATCCCGCTATATACATCATTGTTGACTTCGTCAGGTTCCAGAGATGTTGGAATGAAGAATCTCAAAGGTCCAAGCCATGGCTTCTAAGAGCACTAAATCAAAGCCTTGGAGGAAGGTATCTTAATTTACCCACAACTTGTTTATATAGAATCTCATTTCCACAATTATTTGATTTTAAAAAGACAATATTAGTGAAGTTTCTATAAAGTTACTTGGCAAATAAGTCATTAGTTTTATTTTATTTTTTACTTGGTGAGCTAAAACTTTTCATAAATTGATTCCTCCTAATTTAATTTGGTTTTTAAAACGTTGTGTGTAGGTTTTGGTATGGAGGCCTTATCAAGGTAAAAAGCCTAAATTTTTTCACTTTTTTTATGCAATTACTGAAGAAGCTTTACTAATTTTACCCAAACTTGTAGATCATATATGACCTTTCGCAATTTGTGGGACCCATTCTCTTGAATAGTCTCTTACAGGTTAGTTCTTTTCTTAGAAAAAGCCTAATTATTTTCCTGATGTAACTCAAAAGAGGTTAACTCTTTTTTTTTTCCCCCCCCTTTGTTTATAGCATAGAAACTTTAGAAAGGAATTCTTTGATAGGACACACACACAAAGTTCTTTAGTATACACATATATTTCCATACTTTTTTTAAGATCTCCGTAAAACTTTATGTATAAGTGTCATTCCTGTTTTTCTTCGAGAAACCTGATGATTTACCTAATTTACTAAAAATTAAACAAGTGATTTACTTGAGCAAATCAATGATTTGCCTTTACTGAATTTCAGCCATTTATGTTCTACACCAGAAAACAATTAGCATCATGTTAAATGAAGCGAGTATAATTCATTTTCTTACTACAAATTTAATGTGCTAGATATAGGGTATATAGTTTATTAGTTCTTGTTTTGAAGCATAGAATTTCTAATTGTCTTGTTACAACCTGCAGTCAATGCAACGAGGCGATCCAGCTTGGATCGGATACTTTTATGCCTTCCTGATTTTTGCTGGAGTGGTACGACTTCCATCTTTCATTTTACTCGAATAAAGTTCTGCGCTAGTCAGTACGAAATTTGAAGCATTTTTCTGCTATGACTTATATTGACAAGTTAAAATACATTAAATTCAAATGATATAAGTAGAGATTCATAGTAGATTGAAGCATTATTATTGGAAAAAGGTAGGAAAATTGTACATGTTGCATTCTTAACTTATATATGTCGCCTATGAGAACTTACAGCGCAGTTTGATTTTGTTTTGTTTGAAGTACTTATGTACTTTTTCCTTCCTATGCAAATCTCTGCTGGTCGTTCTTCGGAAGAAAGAGACAGATATTGTTTTAGTGTCTTCCGAATATTGACATGTCTAAACAAACTTGTTAAACAAAAGAATGAAAACTGAACTAGATGTTGCTTGAATGTGTCTAATTACTGGTTTAGATTTACCAAACATATATGTCAGATTAGAACAGAGTAGGGGTGTAACAATCAGTTTCCTATTGACTAGTTGATTCGACTTTGTTCAGTCGCTCGGGGTGCTGACAGAATCTCAATATTTCCAAAATGTTGTGCGGGTTGGATTCCGGCTAAGATCAACTTTGGTAAAACTCTCTCCTTTATGTTAGCATATTTTTTTTTTTTGGGAATTTCCTAGGAAAATGTCTGCTTATTTCAAGTTTCTTTAGGTGGCTGCTATATTTAGAAAATCGCTACGACTGAGTCATGAGGGTCGCAAGAATTTCCCGACAGGAAAGATAACAAATATGATCACTACAGATGCCAATGCACTTCAAGTATGTTTTAGTGTAATTAGATATTATCACATTATTTTTGCACAAAGATTGAGTTATAACAATGTGACCCTTATGATTTTTCAGCAAATATGTCAACAACTTCACGGATTATGGTCATCTCCGTTCCGTATTATCATATCTCTGGTCCTCTTGTACCAGCAATTAGGAGTTGCGTCTCTTATTGGGGTTCTAGTGCTAGTTCTCATGCTTCCCGTACAGGTAAGTTTCGTTTTCCATTGTTTTGTAGCCTGCTCAGGTATCGTTTCCTTGCCTGGAGGCTCATAAACAAAGCTATAAAGTTAGATATCTTAACTCTTTCACCGTCTTTTAATCAACGGACTTAAAAATTTGTAGGTGACAACGTTTTAGTACCGATCGATTTGTAAAATTATTATGCACATACTAGTGGAAAGATAATAACTCATTCGCCGTTTCTCATGGTGTTAAAAATTTGGTGAAAGAGTTCGGATCCGTAGCATTAACACTGTTTATATCACTTGAATTGAGTTTCAAGATGCTTAATGCAAAATGGAAACTTTCTTTCTCTGGTTTAATGTTTTGGGCAAAACAAGTTTAGTTTCATTAGTTAAATGATTGTCTAACACTAGATAATTTGAATTTCTTAATTTGTGAGGAGGACAGACACTTGTGCTTTCCAAAATGCGAAAACTGACGAAGGAAGGACTGCCGCGCACCGACAAGAGAGTCGGTCTAATGAATGAAATTTTGGCAGCCATGGATACCGTGAAGTATGGTTCTTTCTCGAAAAGGACTTTGCGATCTATATTTGTATTTAGCTTCACACCACTTAATGCCAATTGTTCTAAAGCTATGCTGAAAATGTTTCAGATGTTATGCATGGGAAGCAAGCTTCCAATCTCGTATCCAGAGCATCCGAGATGATGAGTTGTCATGGTTCCGCAAAGCACAATTACTCTCTGCTGTATGTGTGAAAGATTTACGTTTTGTATTCTTGAAGGCCAAATTTTTATGATGAACATGCTAATTACTCATTCAACTAAAATTAATGAAATGTGCTTGATTTTTACACTCTAACTACTAATCTTCCTCAATGATAGATTTTATCATGATAACAATTTGTTGTATTTTTTAATTTTTTTCCGTGTATATCCTAGATAATCACTCTATATTATGCGGATGTATGTACCCGAATGATTGATCTCTTTCATAACCTTGTATTTATTTTGATTATTTTTCCTTTTGTTGCAGTTCAATAGCTTCATACTAAACAGCATCCCTGTTGTTGTGACGGTGTTATCATTTGGAATTTTCACATTGCTCGGCGGAGATTTGACGCCTGCAAGAGCCTTCACATCCCTTTCTCTGTTTGCAGTGTTGCGAATTCCACTAAACATGCTTCCTAATCTACTGAGTCAGGTGTCACAATTTTCTTCTATGGCAATCTCCCTACATGGTAGAAAATTTATGTCTTTCCAATCTGCATTATATCTCATCAAATATGGGAGGCTAGGCGGTTGAATACGAATATGTAATTCTTACGTTGTTGAGAAAATTTAAGACAAATTGAAAATAGTTATTTTTCATCCTAAGTTTATGAGATGACTCCGATTCAACAGGTCGTGAACGCAAACATATCATTACAACGTTTGGAGGAACTACTCTTAGCTGAAGAGAGAGTTCTACAACCGAACCCACCTCTTCAACCAGGGCTTCCAGCCATATCAATTAGGGATGGTGACTTTTCGTGGGACCCCAAGGTAAAATTCGAACACCCATAACTCCTATTTCCTTAGATGAAATATTTATACTTACATGAGAGATTACCCAGTTGGGGCTAGCTTAGCAGGTGGGAAGGGAGGTCTTAGGTCTCAGGTTCAAAACCTGAGAGGTTTTCTTCCAAATTAATAAAAGAAGGCATTCATAGATTTTTTTTTCCTTTAAATTTGCTACTAAAGATCTTTTTCTCTTTATCTTTTTTTTTTTTTTTTAGGCAAATAAGCCTACCTTATCCAATATTAATTTGGATATACCAGTTGGTAGCTTAGTTGCAATTGTTGGTGGAACTGGAGAAGGAAAAACGTCGCTAATATCCGCAATGCTAGGCGAGCTTCCTCCGATATCAAATGCAAGTGTTGTAGTAAGAGGGAGTTTTGCTTATGTTCCCCAAATTTCATGGATTTTCAATGCAACTGTGAGTTGAATTTCCCATATTTTCTATTTTCAAAATATCATTCTGTTATACATAAAACAACAGCAAAATTCCTTGGTTTCTCTGAACTTTTGAAACTGTTCTTCCAGGTACGTGAAAATATATTATTTGGATCAGAATTTGACGCTGCAAAATACTGGAAGGCTATTGACGTGACCGAGTTACAGCATGATCTGGATTCTCTTCCAGTTGAGTGGATTTTAGGAATTCATACACCTAGCAATAGTTTACCCTAATTGTTCCACAAGTTTAGTAAATGTACTTTTTTTATTTTTTATTTTATTTTTAAGGGTCGAGATCTAACAGAGATAGGCGAACGTGGGGTAAATATTAGTGGTGGACAAAAGCAGAGAATATCAATGGCTAGAGCTGTGTATTCCAATGCAGATGTGTTCGTATTTGACGACCCTTTAAGTGCTCTCGATGCTCGTGTTGCTAGACAGGTACTTGTTCGATCTTCTTCCACTCTTTTAGGTTCGACATATAAATATACATGTAATTCACCTCGTGAAATTTGTATTATGTAATTCACCTTTGTCTCTAGGTTTTTAACAACTGCATCAAGCAAGAGTTAGAAGGAAAAACTCGGTTACTTGTCACAAACCAGCTACATTTTCTACCACAAGTGGATAGAGTTGTGGTAGTTTGTGATGGTATGATTCGGGAGGAAGGAACCTATGACGAGCTGGCTAAGAACGGAAAGTTGTTCCAAAAGCTTATGGAAAATGCAGGGAAAATGGAAGAGAATGTAGAAGACGAGGTCGAAAGTGAAACTTGTGCCGAGAAAAGTTCAATGCCAACTTCTAACAGAGTGGTAAATGAATCATCCACAGATGCAAGCACTGCAAGAAAAGGGAAATTGGGGAAGTCGGTTTTAATCAAGCAAGAGGAAAGGGAAACAGGTGTTGTTAGTTGGAATGTCTTAACGAGGTAACACTAAAATAAAATCTAGTCATGTGTTCTGTCAGATTAACGTCGAATATTATAATTGTTTAATGAAAATGCTTATGACAGTTGTCAATTTGCATAAATCTGATATCTTGCGATTTCAGGCGTTAATTTTTGTTCTATTTGCAGGTACAAAAATGCACTGGGAGGCCTATGGGTGGTGATGATTATTTTTAGTTTCTATTTACTAACCGAAGTTCTTCGAGTTTCGAGTAGCACATGGTTAAGTTTTTGGACACAGCAAAGCAGTTCGGAAAGTTATAAACCTACATTCTACATTGTCGTGTATGCACTTTTTTCATCCGGCCAGGTGCGTCCATCATTAACACAATCTAGATCATTTTTACTTCTACAAGTTTGCTCATTCTCTCACAAGACCACGTCCTTCCCTTTTTTTTTTTTTTTTCACACTAAGTTCGAAGACTAAAGTTTGCTATGTTTGATTCAGGTGACTGTGACACTGGCCAACTCTTTTTGGTTAATCACAACTAGTCTTCGTGCAGCCAAAAAATTGCATGATACAATGTTGCATTCTATACTAAGAGCTCCAATGGTTTTCTTTCACACTAATCCAACCGGGCGGATAATCAATAGGTTTGCAAAAGATCTCGGAGATATAGATCGAAATGTTGCAAATTTTATGAATATGTTTCTGAACCAGATGTGGCAGCTTCTTTCAACTTTTGTGCTCATAGGAATTGTGAGCACAATATCTCTCTGGGCCATTATGCCTCTTATGATCTTGTTCTACGTAGCGTATCTGTACTATCAGGTAAGTTTAACATGGTTCACCATTTTCTATTTTCACTTTCGTCTCGTTATACACTAATGGAAGTTTCATCGTCGCAAGGTGCCTAAGAATCTAAACCTAGACTTTGTAAGGAGTTAGTTCCATTTTATTTTCAATCTGCGACAGAGGAAAAAAACGATGTGAAGGGGAAAAAAAAAATAACAAAATGAAGGGAATTCTTCCATTGCTCACCCATGTTTAGTCTTACATTAGTTTTATGATGATTGCCAATGCATACATATGCAGAGCACAGCCCGTGAAGTGAAGCGCTTGGATTCCACCACAAGATCTCCTGTTTATGCACAATTTGGAGAAGCACTAAATGGGTTGTCAAGCATTCGTGCATACAAGGCATATGATCGGATGGCTTTCATAAATGGGAAGTCCATGGACGATAACATACGATTCACCCTTGCGAACCTCAGCTCGAATCGCTGGCTCTCGATAAGATTGGAAACGTTAGGAGGTATTATGATTTGGATGACCGCAAGCTTTGCTGTTTTGCAAAATGGAAGATCAGACAATCAAGTGGAATTCGCATCCACAATGGGTCTACTTCTCATTTATACTCTAAACATCACTAATTTGTTGAGTGGTGTACTTAGGCAAGCAAGTATGGCTGAAAATAGTTTAAACTCCGTTGAGCGTGTTGGCACATACATCGATTTGGTTTCTGAAGCTCCGGAAATAATTGAGAGCAACCGTCCACCACCAGGATGGCCTTCGTCTGGAACTATTAAATTCGAGGCTGTTGTCCTGCGCTATAGGCCCAGACTTCCTCCGGTTCTACATGGATTGTCCTTCGAAATCTCTCCAAGTGAAAAGGTCGGAATAGTGGGACGAACTGGTGCAGGGAAATCTAGTATGCTCAATGCATTGTTTCGAATAGTTGAAATGGAGAAAGGACGTATCTTGATTGATGACAGTGATATTTCCAAGATTGGACTAACAGATTTGCGAAAAGTCATCAGTATCATACCGCAATCACCGGTCCTTTTCTCAGGTATGCAATTTGAAGAGAAGAGTGATTTTCATCGTTTTAACTTGCGTAATTTTATGCCCTCTTTATTAGCGGAAAAATGTGTGTGTGTGTGTGTGACTGTGTGCGCAAATGTAGCAAAAAAAAAAATTTTTTTTTGAGATAACTCTTATGGTTGTACCATTTGTTTTTTTTTTTTTTTTTTTTGGTGTAGGAACTGTGCGATTTAATCTCGATCCTTTTCACGAGCATAATGATCCTAATCTTTGGGAGGCATTAGAGAGAGCACATCTCAAGGATGTTATTCGAAGAAACCCTCTTGGTCTGGATGCAGAGGTATAACCTTGAGCTTCCTAATTAACTTTAGTTAGGATCTTTAATTTTACATTTAATATTCATATTTAACATAACTGCAATCCCGTCTCGGAAGTTTCACGTCTAATGCAATAATATAGTTCTATGATTAGCTGTTAATTTTAAATTTATGGAAATGAGAAGAGAAACTGAGCTTAATTTCTTCTGTTGAACTACCTTAAAATAAAGATGAGAAAGTTAGAAACTTGCTAAGATGATTTTTATTTTTGTTAATCTTTACTTGTGTCAAGGTTCTTGAGGGAGGAGAGAATTTCAGTGTCGGACAGAGGCAACTAATAAGTCTTGGGAGAGCATTGCTGCGGAGATCAAAGATACTTGTTCTTGATGAAGCAACATCCGCCGTTGATGTTGCAACTGACGCTCTTATCCAGAAAACTATTCGCGATGAATTCAAATCATGCACTATGCTAATCATTGCTCATAGATTGAACACCATCATTGACAGTGATCGGATTCTAGTTCTTGATGCTGGTCAGGTATGCCTTTAATATCTTTCTAATTTGTGATGTTTTCTTGCAAAGCAAGTAAAGTTTGTAAAAGAAAAAAAAAAATTATGTTTGGCTCGAAGTGAATCATGGTGAAGAGAGGATTTCGCAACATTGCCTTTCAGGTTCTAGAATATGATTCCCCGGAAGAACTTTTGAATAAAGAAAGTGCTTTCTCCAGAATGGTTCAGAGTACAGGGCCTGCAAATGCCGAGTACTTGCGCGGGTTGGTGCTCGGAGATAAACAGAACAAGACAGATAGGGAAGAAGCCATGCAGCTGGCTAGCCAAAGGAGACGGCTATCATCATCCCGCTGGAGCACTGCTGCTCAGTATGCGCTAGCTGTTTCCCTTGCCGCATCACGAAATGAACTTCAACCGTCGACTATTGACGACAAGAACAATATCCTGATGAAAGCAAACGACGCCGTCATAACGTTACAGGGAGTTCTAGAGGGGAAGCATGACCGGGATATAGATGAAACGCTAAGTCTTTTCCAAGTTCCGAGAGATAGGTGGTGGTCAGCTCTCTACAGAATAGTTGAAGGTACGTCTCTTATCACTACGCTTGTGTTTTGGGGCAACCATTTGCCTCCATTTAGGCTATTTCATTTCAATGGCACATCCCAATAAGCGTTTGGTCTTTTCATATTTAAAATGGAGCATTTGGATTGCTCATTTTAACATTTAGTTCTAAATGGTTTTTCATCCAAATACCAATTCTAGTTTTTTTAACCTTACAAATGACAGTTTTCAACAACTAGCCAAATATAAATTCAAATATTTCTGTTAAAATGTATTTTTCTAAATGTCAACATCCAAACATCAATTCGGACGACAATTCAAACATTTCTATATAAATATTTCCATTCAAATATTACAATCCGAATGTTTCTCCCAAACGGAGGCTACATTCACATATACCGGAGTCTGATAACATTGAAACCGCGACTCTCTCGTGACTAAACGAATGCAACACCTTCATCCCATCCATCTTGAAGAGTGACATAGCAAGCGTGTTCAAATTTGGCATCCAAAATCAAATGAAAGCTCTTCAATTTAGAAAATTTTTAGTATTTTTAATCCATATTCTCATATCAAATATTTGGGTTTATCTATTTCAGGTCTTGCTATGATGAGCAGGCTGTCTCGGAATAGGCTTCCGCAATTAGAAGATGACTTTGACGACACAAGCATAGACTGGGACCAACAGGAAATTTAGGGACCACTATTTTTTATTTTTTATTTTTTATTTTTTTGGTCCCCTTAATATCTTGAAAAAGGAAGAGGAATTGGAAGATAGGCCTTCCTTGATAGGGATAGCAAATTATGTCCAACCATGATGAGATTAGCAGCTTTCTTCATTGTAAGAAGCAGAACAAAATTCCATTCATAGATCAAAGAGCAAAAAGAAATAATTTATGTGTACACTTTTCATTGTAATGGTAGGTTCCTTCTTCTAAAAAATAAAAAATAAAAGAACGGTAATTTCATATCTGACTTTATTATAAGGTGTGAAGTTTGTATCCTCCATCTCAATATTAGAAGGGGAAAAAAAAAAAAAAACAAAGGAGGACGTTCACAATGAATCATGGTAAACAAAGGGGGTGTTTGTTTCGAATATTTGGTCCATCTCATTTTGAAAATAAAATGAAAATAGTGTTTGTTTGGACATAAAGTCTCATCTCATTTTAGAATAGGGATGAAAAAAAAAAAAATCCTCCTTTTTCAGAATCAACTATTCCACCCATTTTCATTTCAATCACATTTTGCATAGTAACATTTTTCATATTCAAATATTTCTCTCTATTTTAATTTTTTAAATGTTAAATTATTAGGTTGGTCCCTGAACTTTTAACTTTATACAACTTTGATCTCTAAATTTTTTTTTCGTTACTGGAATGCCCTTAAACTATTAAAATGTTCCTCCAATAGTCCTTTACGTTAATTTTTTGATGGATTCAATTAGCTAACATCGCTTTTTGATTAAATTACTAACGGATTCCGTCTAAAAATTAATGGAAATGACTATTATAGTAATATTTTAATAGTTTATGAGCATTTTTTTCGTACCTGAAATGACCATAAACTATAAAAAACGTTGCTACAATAGTCTTTTCCATTAATATTTGGACGGAATCCTTAGTTAGCATCACTTTTTGACCAATTTACTAACAGATTCCTTCTAAAAATTAATATAAATGACTATTGTAACAATATTTTAATAGTTTAGGGATATTCCAGCTATGAAAAAAAGTTTAGGGACAAAAATTGCACAAAGTTAAAAGTTTAGGGACTAAATAAGTAATTTACCCTTTTTTAAATTTCATAACTTTTTCAATTTATCTCCGATTAAAACAATTATTTTTCAATGTGTTCATAATTAATAAATGAAGAAATTCTATATCAATACCCTATTAATATATAATAAAATTATATTAGGTTTGTTAAAAGAAACTTATTTTCGCATGACTTTTTCTAATATTCATCCAAACATCATTTCATAAATTCTACCTTATTTCAAAATTAGAAAAATTGCATATCCAAATGTTATTGTTTTTTCAATAAAAAAAAAAAAAAAAACAACAACGTGACTTCTCATTTCAAATTTCTAATCATTTCAAAAGCAAATTTAGGAATCAAACGGACCCAAAATCAATCATGTTGATGACTAAAAAAGAATTTTTTTAGAGAGGTTAGAAAAAGATGGTCCTTAATTTTGTCTTGTGGCATGATGCAGAGATGTGGTGGCCGTTGAATAGAGAAGATTCCAAGAGATACAAGACCGGTTTGGTAATCTGATTGAATTTGAAAGAATTATTTGCAGCTGTGTTGAAAGAAAAACAGAATTTTGATATAACCAGTAAGCTTTTGATAAAATGTAATTTTAAAAGTGATGTTGATTGTATTGCACATATAATTTAATTGTAATTTTGCACATGGTGTAGAGTTCGAATCTAAGCTTTAAGTAAAAAAATAAAAAATGAAAAAAAAATAAAAAAAAAAGAAGGTGATGTTGGCTCTAAAAGTTACATGGTAATTGGGCCTGTTTGGAACATCAATTTCAAAGGAAACTTCCTTATTTCAAATCAGAATGATATTATTTTTATTTTTTAAATTATAGAGAATGACAAGAGAAACGAATTAAAATCCATAATTCATACTCTTTTTTTTCAAACATGTTTTAATTTTTAAGTTATTTTTTATATCTAAGTTTATTTTCAATTTACACTTCAATCAACTACACATTTTAATTCCAACTGTTGTTTTAAACAGACCATAAATTTTATAAACTATAAAATTAAATTGTCGTGTGTGTTGAAACTAATCGAAATGGACATGATAAAGAAACATTTCAATTTCAATCGTTGTTTCAAACTGAACATAAATTTTGTAAACTATAAAATTGAATTGTTGTGTGTGTCAAAAATAATTAAAATGGACATGATTAAAAAATACGAATCAAACGGATAATAACATATTTAACTTTATCAAAAGCATATTATGACACAGTTTACTTTTCTAGAATTGAGAGAAAATACAAGACGGATTTTTTCTCTCTCTCTCTCCTTTGATTGAGACAGATATTTTAGACGAAGAAATATTGCGTTCGATTTATAAGTATAGTTTTCCGCTTCTTTTTTTTTTTTTGTTTTTTTGTTTTTTTTTGAAAATAAAAAACTTTGCAAGTTGGACGAGTCCCAAATAATTGTCTATAGATAGATTCATTCAAAAAGGAATCTAGGAAGGCCGGCCACCATGGTACCGGTATTGATCCGATGTTGCTCTCACAAACGTACAAGTATTATAAGATCATATATATATATATATATATACGCATTTGTTCTTTTTTTTGGTACATTATTGTAACCTCTATTAGAACCGCCGTATGTCTGACCCATGAACAGGAAAGTATTCTTTTATATACACACACGTATGTCATATGTATATATTTCAAAGGAGAAATTTTAAACTCATTAAATCATTAAAAAGACAAATACACCAGATAAAACAAATGACCCATCAGTGTATGAGATAAAACTCTCCAATAAAAATGAATACCTCAGAAAATTTGATGATACTCAAAAGAAAAGATTTACTTAAGATATGATAATGGAATAACCTCGGCCCATTGAAATCTACCACATATAAGGGTTTTTAAGATCTTGACAATCAATGAAATCTTCTGATCGGTCCAGGACCAAGACTCTGCAGCATTAAGGTCACCACCAACTCCGTATAAAAGCAACTCTAACGAAACCAAAACACAACTAAGACTAAGATATGACGGACAAACAACCAGTTAAAAAGGTGGGTAAACCACCTTCATTATATAATTACAAACAGATCAAAAACGGATAAGACATCGTTATTATTACACACAAAATTATGCGTAAAAAAAAAAAAAAAACTAATTACACGGAAAAGAGTCCTTGCTAATAAAATGACCTACATCGTTAGAAAATACCAGGCTGCATAAGTCAAGACAAGATACTATAGGACCTCCCCAGCTCGTGGCCATTGTGTGTTGCTGCCAACTATACATGCCTGGCTAGAGGGGTCGTTGCACCACCAAAAAATAAACACCAAGGACGCCCGCTCCCCTGCTGCCTCACACGACCTCTCATTGCCTTGCCGCCAGCCTAACACTGAGAGGGCCAGATCCCATTGGAAAAACTCACTGCAAAGAGCCATGGCCAACTCCACCCAATCTCACACTGCGTCGATGGCAGATCCTTACCCAGTGACTCATCCTTGTCTTGCTCTTTCCCACAGCGCCAATATTCCTTTTATGAGCTCGCATTTACCAAGGCCCTCACCATGTGACACCCCCACCTCCATCCCTAAGCCTGAGAAACTAGAGACAGGATGACCATTACAGGAGTCCCGACCCCAAGAGACAAAAACAAATCAGTTGTTCTTAATCTATTTCTTCTTTTTCCCCTCTCATTCTTCTCTGTTCTGATTCCACAAAAGAACAAAAGAAAAATAACTTTATCTTAAAAATAATCGATTCCTCAACAAAATTTTTTTTTTTTTTTTTTACTTAGAAAATAAGTGATTCGACTCTACATCATATATCATATAGTGGAATCACGTATGAAATTACGTCTAAATTTTAGATATAATAAAAAAAAACTAATTGAAAAGTATTTTTTTCGAAACTTAATAAATAGAAAATCTTAACATATTTTAAGTGAATAATATATATAGGACTAGTATTTTATTATGGATGAGCAAATGATTTGCCTAATAAATATATTATTTACCTTATAAATCATTTTGGTGAATAATTATATTTACACCTCAAGTATTTTAAAAACTGTTCTTTTACTTTGAAATTTTTTTTAAATGACATATACTATTATTTCATAAAAATGAAAAACTTTGAACGGATTGGACTCTGTTTTCTACCCATTATCTTATGCTTTACAAAGATAATGGTTGTGAAAAACTCTCAGTCGGTTGACCCTGTTTTCTTCCCCATTGTGAGGATCCAGACGGCGGAATAGAGGTAAATAAAATAAAAGTTCGGTAGAAAAGTAAAATAAAGAAAGAAATCTGTGTGGCGAACCAGCAACCGCTACGTGGCGATACGTAATTTGACAATCCAAGGAAAACGACAAAAGCACTGTCTACGATGGATTTGTCCTTATAAATTATGTGATGGTTCTTTGTGAGGTAGAATTGATTTTGAACTTAAACCAATTACCCAAACCAGACGGCGCCCCCAGCAGAATTAACAACGTATATCTTACTTCATTTCTCTCTCTCTCCTCTGTTTCTCTCTCTTAAATTCCTTGTGGAAAATGCTATGCAGCAGACATTTTTCCTACACATTTTCTTCATTATAATTTATAAGTAATATAAATTTTAAGTAAATACCCATAACTGTTTGATAAAATTCCTAACAAAAACAACAAGGTCAGTAACATGGCGCCAAAAGCAGCAACAGAATTGGTCATGATCTGGCTCTGGCTCTGGCTGTGGCTGGTGGCGCTGATCGCAGCACCAGCTGGGGCTGACCCGCAGACCATGCTGCTGAATCAGGGATGCAGCCAGTACAATGCTTCGGACTTTTCCGATTTCTACGCCAATCTCAACGCCACCTTCTCCGACCTTGGGGATCAGCTCGGCGGCGGCGGGAAGCATTTCGCCACGGCGCAGCAGGCCCGGGGCTCCTCTCCAGTTTACGCCATGGCGCAGTGCCGGAACTACCTCTCCGTGGCCGATTGCTCCGCTTGCTTCGCCGCCGCCGAGAAACAGATACGCAACTGCTCCGCCGCCAACGGCGCCCGTGTCATCTACGACGGCTGCTTTCTCAGGTACATTCTCGTCCTGGTCATCTTTTAACTTTAATTTCTTGTTACTTGGCTTTTGAGAATGAATTCTAGGATAGTAAATATTCTTGACTTTAGATTTTTATTAGCTTACTATGTCCATAAGATAAGATATCTAACATGATATTTATCTCGTATGATAATATTTTCATAAAATAATAATTATGTAATTTTTTTTAATTATTGTTACATAAAATAAAACTGATGATATATTAATTTTGTTAACTATGTATCGAATATAAAACCATGAAAATTCATTATTCATTAGCTAAATAATTACTATGGAATAGATACTAAATAATGAAAAAATAAATGAACAAAGATTAAAAGAATCTAAAAAACTGGTAGGTCTGACTTCTTGACGGTAGTTGCCGGCGGCTGCCAGCTTGTTTTTTAATTAATTACATTTTCGTTTAATCATTAATCATGCATTTATTAGCCAAAATTTATACATGAAAAGAGAAAGGCAAAAAAAAAAAATTCATGTATCTCCTATTATTATATTTAAATGTACACGTATAAATGTACATTTATATTTTGAAATGAAGAAAAATTAGAATACGTACACAAGTATCAACTCAAAAAGAAAATATTTTGTGACAGCGGACATAGATCCTAATTAGAATACTATACCTAACTTAATCAAAAGATATAGAATTCGAATTCTTCCATCCCGAGTTATGTAAAAAAATTGAAAAAGAGAGAGAGAGAAAGAGAGAGAAGCTTTTGAATAAGAATAAGTTTATATACAACTCCCAATTTAAATAGCTCAACTATTTGATTAAACTATCCAAATAACCCTCCCATAGGTATACATGTATATATTGCTTTTACATGTCGTTTTCTACCACTCTCTTACAACATTCTATAAAGAATAAACATATATATTTTTTAATCATCTAAACAATATTGGAAATATGATGGTTTGCTTCTAGAAATTAGAATACATAATATGATACTTAATATTAGCTAGGTCAAGACGGATACTTGTTAATCATGAAGACAAAAATGTGTACAAATAATATAGTCGTGTTACTTAGCACCAAGGAATATCAAAAGTCAAAGCTCCACGTCACGGTGTCATTTCAAGCATGCTGTCCACTAACCAATGTTACATATATATATATATATATATATATATATATATATATATATATGTAAACCCAAATACATAGTCTACTAATTTTTACAAAATGTCTCCTCTCTTTTTTAACTCAATCCATCTTTATCAACTATCACGCTCGCATTAATTTTACAAATTATATATATATATATTTATTTATTTATTTATTTAGAATAGGCAACTAATATAATTAAAATCTCAACCATCCAGTATTAGAAAAGACATTTCGTTTCTATCTAGCTATAATTCCTGTACAAGTGCATGTTATGATTGTTCTTCTGTTCTCCAAAATAGACCTAATAGAAAACTGAAGAGTTACAAAGTTCTTTATATATATTTTTTTTAATAATAATGATCATGATGAAGATATATTAATGAAAACTTCATAACTCTAGAGATATCACTCTTTGTGATGAAAAAAAAAAAAAAAGGCTCTAATAATAGGTAATAACAGAAATGATTAGAGAGGACAAAAATTGATCCAAACATACATGGTGCCAAACGTACAATTCATATAACGAGGTGTTAACTTTCCCTATCGCTGTGCAGGCGCTGTAATATATCAAACCCTAGCTTAGTTAGGTTGAGCAAATTTTATACCCTAACTTTTTTTTCGCTAAAAATCTTGTTCAGTTTTGTACATACAAAAGAAGCGAGAGCAAAAGGTCAGACTAGAAATTTATTTGCGTATATATAATAAGACTCACCAGGACATACATAAATATCTTTTGTTTATCTTTTTTTTTTTTTTTTAGGAAACAATTTTGCTAATATGAATGTGTAACAGACAGACAAAGCGTACAATTATTTTATTGTTTTTATTTTAACTAGTTGAACTCATGATTTTACCATTGTCCCCTTAAAAAAGAAAAAAAAAAAATTTACCATTGAGAGGGTGTGAAACTACCACTAAGTATGCAACACATAAACTTATAATACTAACTATTGGGAAAGTAAATCCGGAGATTGGTAAGTATTTCTTTCTACGATTTAGATAGTTGTTGACTAAACTCACGAGTTGTTTTTAGCGGCATATTGTTTTGCTCGTTCTCATACTCTCAGTGGTGTTTTTTTTTTTTTTTTTTCCCGGGGGGGGGGGGGGGGGAAGAGGAAATCAGATGGGCTGATCAATTGAACCAAAACTACAACTTTAAAATCTTTTGCCATCATTTATTTGTTTGTTTCTTTGATTTTTTTTTTCCCCCTATATAAACTAAGCTTGTAATAGAGTTAGTTTAATTTTAGAGATCAGGGTTCGAAAATTATGAATTTATATTACAGTATAGTTGATTTTTATTCATTATTTGAGATAATAAATTAAAATTGGAAGTACGTAAAATAAAATAAAAAATTGGGTGAAAATTTAATGTGGTAATTAAAAGATTTCAGGAATAAATAAGGGATAAACTTGTATTTTGGCATGATAAACCTCTCTATATCATTACATGAAGCTCCTAAAAATAATGTCATTTAGAAAAGGAGAATTTCTATTCTTTTTTGGTAAGAACTGTTTTTTAAAATATCACAGGATCAATTTTTAGCAGTCCGATCTAGGAATTTATTGTACTTATTCTTTCTTTGTTTTTTTTATTTTATTTTTTAATTAGGTACGAGAGCAACGAATTCTATGACCAGACTACTCTTCCTGGCAACGTAGGATTATGCGGGAAACAGACAGTGTCCCGTAATGCTGCAGTTTTCACTTCAGCCGTAGAAGAAATGCTATCAGATCTCCAAGTTGCCACGCCAAAGATTAACGGTTTCTTCGCAGCTGTGAAGAAGGAAGCGACGGCCAGTGGCGGCGGCGAAAACGTGACGGTGTATGGCGTGGCGCAATGTGCAGAGACTGTGACCAAGAGTGGGTGCGAGGCATGTTTGCAAGTGGCGTATGCCAACTTGCAGAGCTGCCTTCCCGACACCGATGGTAGGGCGGTCGACGCCGGGTGTTTTCTGAGGTACTCCAATGCTTCCTTCTTTGCTCAGAATCAAACTACCAATCTCGCGCCCTTTTTAAGCAACGGTCAGTAAATCCTTTTTCTTTCCTCATTAACATAATCAACATTGACTGTACCATTCGATTATGAATTAATGTGTATAAGAAATGTTATTCAGCCTCTAAAATATCTATATAAAAAGAATTTAAAAAAAAAAAAAAAACACGACCGTGATATCATTATCTAATGGTTACTAACTAATAATTTGTAGGCCACATAACAATATTTTATGCCAGCTAAATAACAATGCTTCTTCAATTAGGTTTGTTACATTTATCTTAAGGAGCCATGTATCAAACTGAGAAAAGCTTGGAGTGAGTTTGGATCATAGGTTCAAACCCGTAATTTAAATAGTAAATTCAAACTTTTTATGCGAGAAAACATTGTAAAAAAAAAAGTTTGAAAATTAAGTTTAAAATGGGGTGTCAAACAGGAGCTTCATCGTTTTAAATTTAAAGATCCACCACTCAAATTTTGGTGTACCAAAAATCCCTGCCTTACTACTTGGTTTGCCAAATATATATGTATACTTTTTAACCAAATATGCATGTAAATATATGTGTATAATTTCTTGCAGGAAGTTCTAGCAAGAAAGCAATTATCGGAGGTGTAGTAGGAGGCGTAGGTGCTCTGTTATTGTTGCTGTTAATTGGACTTTTTGTCCGGTTTAAACGATCAAAGAAACCCCAGGCTGGTGCCAGAGGTGATCAAGTGATTTGCTAATTCATATTCACCAGATCGACGTGCTTCGATCTCGTCTTAATTTAATCGACAACGCATTCCTTAATCTCATTCTACTACGTACTTGCAGGTGACATTTTGGGAGCGACGGAGTTGCAAGGCCCGGTGAATTATAGGTACAAAGACTTGAAATCTGCAACAAACAATTTCAGTCAAGAAAATAAGCTTGGAGAAGGAGGTTTTGGTGATGTTTACAAGGTACATAAATAAAAATAACATTTCGTGCAAAATCATATAAATAGCTGTATATACTTGCATTAATCTACTTGTTGTGAATTAGCTCCGTTTGTTTCATAGATTTGAACAGAAAATAAAATAGAAATTTGAATTTTTCGTGACAAAAAATTCTGTAGAAAAATTGTGTGAAGTGCATTCAAATCTATGAAACAAACAGACGTCAAATATCGATCTATCCCTTTCACAGACTTTATTGCGCCAGGGTAACGATCTCATTTAAATATTAACAATAATAAACATTTGTCCACCAAAAAAATTAATGCAGGGTACTTTGAGGAATGGGAAATTAGTTGCTGTAAAAAAGCTAGCAATTGGACAGTCTCAAAGAGGAAAGGCTGAGTTTGAGAGTGAAGTGAAGCTTATCAGTAATGTTCATCACCGAAATCTCGTCCGACTTCTTGGTTGTTCCAACAAAGGACCCGAGCTTCTTCTCGTCTATGAATACATGCCAAACAACAGTCTCGACAGATTCTTGTTTGGTAACCTCACTAAAACTACTTCGTATATTTCTTTTTCTTGTTTTCGTTTTTGTTTTTTTGTTTTTTTTCTCTAACTTGGGATGGCAGGATTCGAACTATATACCTTATGATGGAGTAAGGTGTGAAAATACCGTTAGGTTTTATCTGCAACCACTTTTCTGCTTTTGTTTTGGTGATGATGTATTATGACATTAGTATTACCGTTTAATGAAGAAAAATATTTTTAAAAATAAGGTGAAAGAAGAGGCTCACTGAACTGGACACAAAGACATGATATAATCATGGGAACAGCTAGAGGACTTGCTTATCTACACGAGGAATTCCACATTTGTATAATACACAGAGATATCAAAACTAGTAACATTCTCTTAGACAACGATTTCCATCCCAAAATTGCTGATTTCGGGTTGGCAAGGCTTTTACCGGGAGATCAGACTCATCTCAGCACCAGATTTGCCGGAACTTTGTAAGTGTCAAACTGATCATCCCGATTAGTACTCCTTTTGTTTTGTTTCCGTTCCCGAATATTATGTACATTCGGTTTTTCATCACAAGTACTCTGCATTTGTTGGTGTTTGGGTATGTTATGAATATGTAGAGGCTACACGGCACCAGAATATTCAATCCATGGGCAATTGTCGGAGAAGGCCGATGTCTATAGCTATGGCGTTGTGGTACTTGAAATTATAAGTGGCCAAAAGAGCAATGAAATAAGAGAGGATGATCCTGTTGGTGAATACCTCCTTGAACGGGTATTTTCCCTTAACTACTCAAACTGTTTAATACTACTTTAAGACTCATAATTTCAGTCTTCCATAGAAGAGTGCCTAAGATGTGATGAGAATTAACAAATTATAAGGTGTAACTACCACCAAGTACGGTGGCCCAGTAATAAAGGATTACCGTGATGTGTCGATGATCAAAGGTTCGAATATTGAATCGCTCTGTTAGGATTCTAAAATATGAAGGTTTGTTTCTTACTGGTCAAGTATAGATTGTCTGGGATCAGCCCCCACATACACTTGTCATTAACACATTAAGTGGGGCTGGGGTGATTCCTTCCTCATTCCGGATTTTTTTCTTCAGAAAAAAAATTAGGTGTTACTACACATATTTAAGCTCAAGAATATCCTATTCCAACTATCATATTGGTTAGATCACTATATATTTCTTCTAAAATATTGGCTTCTTGGGCTCAGATTGTAAATTAATTTTTAGAATTTATATGTTGGCAATTATTATGAAAATATAGGCATGGAAACTTCATGAAAGAAATAGCCACATTGAGTTGGTGGATGACTCCTTGGACCCAGAAGAGTATGAAGGCGAAACGATGAAGAAAATCGTAGAGATTGCCCTTATGTGCATACAGTCATCGCCTGCTGCGAGGCCTACGATGTCTGAAGTGGTGGTTTTGCTCAAAAGCAAGGACTCGCTCTCGCCGAGGCCACTCACTAGGCCCGTCTTTGTTGATGCCGATCTCCGGCCGAGGGAAGACACTTCAACTTCCACTGCCTCATCCGCAACCAACGCTACTGCCTCTATCTCTCGGATTTCAGGTCGCTAAAAGTGCCATAAAAGATGTTAGAGCAAAATTTCAAGAACTTGGTATATCTAATTATGTACATAAATTCTTGTGACTTGGAAACTTCATAAAGGTTTGACATGGTGAGTTTTTTTAGTCATTTGTTTAAATTATAACGGTTTGATGTATAAATTATTCACGTTAAAATTAACTTATAAATCGGACCATTAAATTAAACTGAATAATGAAAAAACTTGCTCCAATTATAAAGCAAACAAAAATGCCCAACCATAGAATTTTCCAATCATATTTACAACCAAAAAATTTCATCCTAAAAAAAATATACTTTCCTACTTGACTTTTGATTATATATATATATATATATATATATATTCTTTAAGCCTGTGAAGTTTAGTACTTTTAGCTTATTATCAGATATTACCTTGTATCATTGCACATAAATCATAGTGCTAGGTTCTGCTGCATTTTGTTTACAGTTCATAAACTCAGTCGTAGCATGATAACATATTAAAAGATTTCACCCTCTACAGCACTAAAGACTAGTTGCTCTAAAGTCTGAAACCTTAATAGGATTTTTAATTTTTTTTTAATCACCACGACATAAGTGGAGTTTAGAGGTTTCGCCGAAGCATTACCATTCAATACCGTAGGACAGATATCGATCACAATTTCCCTGGCAACTTAATTACTAATTAAATTGCACTTCATTTATGATCTAGCATTTTCTTTGACAGTTTTTGCATGGTCACATTGCTTTCTGAAAATTTCCGGCATAATCCTCAAGCACAGAACCGCTAGCCAAGTAATGTGATCGAAGAACCTCGAGAATTAGCCATGCAAAAAGCAACCATATTTGCTAATAATAAAAACAAACTTTCATTAAAAGATGCTAGAACTTGCATCAAGAACTGGTGAACCAAAAACCAAGACCAAATGTTTCTCCAAACCCCGTAAATTTCAGAACAAAAGGTCAACTCTCAAGGCTTTCCACTTCGGCTTCACAACTATCCACAGGTTTAATATGGTTAAAAACGGTGTCAATGGCATCAACGGAGCCCCTAGAGAAATCCATCAGTGCTTTAAATACATTGGGGAGGCTCGTCTTTAGGTTATTCAAAGTCATCGTTTTGGTGGCTTGCACTGACTTTAGATATCTCACCTTTTCATCCGCCACTTGCTTCTTTAATGCTTCGGTTTTGGTGCGCTTGAGTGTCAAAGGATGCTTGGGACTCAAATTGGAGTTTCCATCTTCAACGGTGAAGCTACCCTCGAGTTTTCTCTCCATCTCGGCCAGAGAGTCCAGCTCCTTCTGCAACCTTTTCTCCGCTTTTTCAAACTTTCTCTGTAGGCTGTACTCCTCTTCCTGCTGAACCACGATTGAGTGGATGGCTGAGCAAAGGCCCTTAATCGCCTCTGAGGCCGCCTGCAACCGTAAAAAGGCAACAAAGATGGTAAATTCTCAAGTAAGAATATCACGGGAGATTTAGAACAAAAATATAACCTCTCACGTTAAATATGCTATAAGAATTTAAACTACGACTACAAGAATATTTTGTGTGGCAGAATACAAGAATCTAATGCTACTCTGTATAGACATGCATGTTTCCATCGTAGCAAGAGAAAGTGGATTACATGTTATTCCGGCAAAGATCCAGTTTTACTCCAAGCTCAAAGAATCATGGATATCAGGTTATTTTCATCTAAAATTAAAAACGAAAATTCATGACAAACAAAGAAGCACATTCGATTTACGGATAAGTACCTAAACCTCCCTGCTGTTTATTCGAAATGTCACGTTTTACCCTGTGTTTTTAGGCATTCAATAATAATCTTATTCATGACCATGTGAACCAAAATAAAAACCTATATGACTTTTAGCACTAAAAGCAAATGATCAGAAGTTACCTTATCGGGCAATATTTCTAGAGTGAGCTGCCACTGGTGACAAAAGCTATGAACAGCAGACGAGTGAAGACTTTGTCGATGATCATCTTTAAGCCTATCTGTGAGTTTGATCCACCTACACAGGGCTCTAACGTACTCTAGTTGAAAGTTTACAACTTGGCAGAAGCTGTTGTACCAATGATAGACCTCGGATTCAAGTTGAGCTGCAGCTTGGCGATGGTAAGCGGTGCTCAGGTCCATCTTTTGATCATCAGTTCGATGATTTAACTGCTGTGAAATTTGGAATTGAGCTTGGTGACTTTCATACATTACTCTCCACACGTGCAATAGCCTGCAAGATGATCACGCAAGATATGTGAGAAAACATACAGAGACTTATCCAAAAGACTATTCAAAAGTACAATTCTCGAGCCAACAAACGAAAATCCTTGTTGAACTTATATTGCAACTTTACCCGGAAGTTATTGCAACCAACTGCGGATACAACTCGTCATCTATGAGCGTCAATATAGAGGATGAAGTCCTACTTATTGACAGTTGGAGACGGCTGAGGTCAGCCTCCAAACTCTCAACACTCAAACGAGTTTTTTCCGTCTTCGTCCACTCCTGGTTTTCTTCCTCTTGTTTATGCAGCAATGAGGATTTCTTCTCAAGCTCTATTTTGGTAATCTCTTCCTCCTACACACATAATAAAATAACATATCCATGATAGGGTGGAAAAAGAAGAAAGAGAGAGAGAGAGAGAGAGTAATCATCGGAATCTTATCATGCAACAAACATATATAGAGCAGATGAGATATTGAAGCATCATCAACAAACATAAAAATGTGGCTCATAATCCGGGTATCTAGAAAATTTCCAAATAACACGAAAAGGAGTCTACCCTGTTAAAACAAGATCAAATTTGAACTTGAGGGGTTAGTTAAGTGGCCGGGCCTGTATTCATATCCGATTTATTTATAATGCATACTAAGACAACAACATTCAGCTATAAGGGATTCATTCCCCACCTTAAACTTTAACTTGAAACCCAAGAAGTTCTTAATGTTCTCTATAAATTGTAGGATAAGGCATATTTTAGTTGCTTATGGTCCTACAAACCCAGAACCAGGACAGGCTAACGGGCAGAACATGGTTCCGCAGTCATCGTTGTCATGACCAAAGGCCCCTGCACATCCACAGCCTCATTAATATTCACATTTGGCACGTTACAAACTTCGGAGTTCATTCTATTAGCCACATAAAGATACAGGACACTAACATCTAACAAAATGATGCTTTCAAACCAATTAACTATCTAATTTTGGCTGGCTAAATATGCCCAAAACAAATTTTACCTTGACTTCCTTGTAAAGTTTTGTTTCCTCGTCAAGTAACTTTTTAAGCGTGATACAATGAGCTCCAGGCCTGCATGGTTCACCAGAACCACCGGAATCAACAGATTCTCTTGAAAACGGAAGTGACTTAGAAGACCAACTCCATGACAATGCAGTAAAGACCTTTGCAGTGTTGCCTTTTTTCCCTGTACGTGGCACGATAGATAAGTAGGGGATGATAAAACAACACCAAAGAGAAGTTATAAGGTTTTCCTGTAACAATCGCATCAAAACAACTTTTTTTGTAGAGAAAACTACCGTTCTTATGATCTACATCACCACCAAGCCTCGGGCAAGCAATAATTCCTACCATTTTTTTAAACCAAAAAAAAAAACATTTTTTATAAGATTTATAAAACCATATTTAATCGAGGTCAAACGAAATTAGTAAAATAATTGGGAAACCTCCAATATAAAAATATTCACGGACATAAATCAGATTTATGATTCTGCAGATAAGAAAAGGAAAATAAAAGGAAGAATAATTGCCAATTTCAGAACCAAACGGTCAGTAACATGCATATTGTCAGTTAGAAACGAGATTCATTCACAGATAACTATTCTAAGTTATGACAAATATAATAAAGAAAAGTCAAACAGATACGTAGAGCTCGACTTTACCCTTGTTTTCTTTGACATTCTGAGGAAGAAACCTATCACTTCCATTTAAGTCCATAAGAACCGTGATTTCCTTTACACCAGCTGATGCTTTCAAGAAATAATCATCTAACTCCTTGGCTATACCCTCCAAGGTCTTCTTGCTCCTCCATAATACCATGGCTGCATGTGTCGTGTCTTTGGCGTACCAGCTCGTCGTGGATGAATTATCATCAACAGAACCTGCAGTTTGCGGTTTCTCCGGAAGTGGCCCAGCAGCAACCACATCTGTGGAAGCTTTCTCTTCCGGTTCTTCTTCCTCAAATTCCGTCTTAGTCTCTGCCCAGTCTTCCTCCTCCACTGGTTCCACGATTTCGTCTTTTCCCCAATGGTACGGTGAAGAAGACCTAAAGACGTCCCAAGATTCCCACGACGAGCCCAGAATTGGATGCGATGACGGGGTGTCGGACTGAGCAATCTCTTTGCTTTCCTCTTCACCCACTTCTTCTTTCTGATCATTCTCCACCTTCCTCGAATCAGGACTAAGGGGAGGTGGTGGTGGAGGTGAAGGCGGCAATGGCGGAGGTGGGGAGGGCGGCAACGCAAAGACATCAGCAGTATTCTCCATGTCCAAGGACTCCGATTCCGTGAATTGTCGGAGGGTCACCCCGGTATTCTTCAATGCTCTTAAATACGCCAATTGGGCATCTGCAAATTCTCCTCTAAACCCCACTAACTGTTTCATTAGCCTCTTTCTCTGCTTGCAAACCTGCACTCTCTCTTCTTTATCAATCCTCGACGTAGCGCAGCCCATTTTGTTATCTTTTACGACGCAATTAACGAAAGTTTCTATATTCTTATCGAACCTAAATGACTACTGTTCTCACTACAAGAGGTTTGTACTATTCTCCAACTTCAAAGAAACCAAAAGGATTTTACTGAAAAAAGGTAAAAACCCGTACTCAATCTGCAATAAAAAGTACCAAATATATGTCTTTGTTCTTCCAAAATATCTCTCAAGAAAATAAACTAAATAAACTTTTTACTTACCTCCAAATCCTGAATCTGTCAATGTCTGAAGCTTCTTCAGAAACAGACAGAGGAAAAGATCACCAAATAAACAAACTCTCAGACTCTCTGAAACAACCCAGAAAGCAAATTGCTAAGATAACCTTATCCTAAGAAGAATGCTAAGGGAAAACATTATGAAAAATGAGGTCTTTTCTAAAACTTTCTTCTTTTTTTTTTTTTTTTTTCCTTTTTTAAAGCTTAGGAAGAGAGAAAAAAGACAAGGAAAAACAATGGTCCCAACATGGGAAACTGTCAGAGAAGAGACCTGCAAAAGAAAAATCACGAGAGACTAGAAGAATGAGAGTTTTCTTTTTTTTTTTTTTTTTTCGGTTTCTTAAAACGCCAACACAGACAAGGAAGGAGAGAACTGAGAAGAGAATTTCTGCTCAAGAGAAAAGGTTGAAGACAAACCCCCTCACTCCACAAAACCCTGTTTTTTTTTTTTTTTTTTTTTTTTTTTTTTTTTTTTTTTTTAAGGACCCAGAGAAAAGAAAGAACACAAGAAGAAGAGCTCGAGACCCAAGACTAACGAGAAGCATCCAAAGCCAACACAAAGTACATTTTAGCACAAACCCAATTATAATATTTTCTTTTTCTTTTTCTTTTTCTTGAGTCCCTACCAAATGAGAAAACATTATTATATTTACTTTTTTTTGCTTTGGTCATGAAAATTATTATTATATTACTTATTAACTAAGCAACTCGAAGCATGTTTTGCTTAGGCCAGTCTTGCATTAAAGTATTTCTTGTGACTGACACGTAAAAGAAGAGAATTAGGTTTTTTTTTTTTTTTTATATCATTTCTGCATGAATTTTAAAGAAAATTAAGGAGACTCTAACTTTAATAATTTTAAATATCAACATTACATGTCACATGTCACGTATGAGTGTCTTTTTTATTTATAGATTATTTTTAAAAGACTGTCACATTAATTAAAATTAAAATATATATATATCAATAAAAATGTGATAACTCATTATAATGTAAATTAATATTTAAAAATTAATATATCTAACATTTATCATGGACAAGGACGAATAGTCATATGGATTTGCAGAAAAAACGTAAAAATATTAGAGCACAAAATGTGAAGATTTTTCCTCCCAAAAATAAAAGACTTAAAAGATTAATGTGTTACCAACCCAAATACTCAATTTGAAAGATGTAAAAGTTAGTTGAACTAAACGTTTGAAAAGATACACGGTAGAATGACTTTTTTCTTTAACACCCTTCTCATAGACTTACTGTTTAAATTTATTTATTTCGTATCATATTCAAATTATGTTATTATGTCGTGTTTGAAATTGTTAGTCCTATCTAAATCTCTTTTAAAAGACAGATATCTCCTTCTAGTTTAAAATCTTCTTTCAAAAGAAATATGTACTCTAACTTTTCTTTCCTTTTTTTTTTTTTTTGGTGATTGACTATAGTTAAATTTGGATGAACTTTTTTATATTTTTATTTTAATTCTACTTCTTTTATTTTAGAATTATATGGTTTTATTTAATTAATTTTTGGGGGATTTCCAAGAATGTCCTAAATTTGTCATCTCTTTATTTTGTCATACATAAAAGTAAAGTTGATAATTTTACCATTTCATAGCATTAAATAAGATAATTAAATGAAAAAAATAGTAAATAGAAAAAAATACCCATGTCTCTTTATTTTTTTTCTTTTTTATTTATTGAAATATTTTTTTTATATATCTCTGACTCCGTTCACCGACCGGTCTCCAGTGTATCATGCTCCGCTCGCTGGTCGTTGAAATTTTTTTTCATATTTCAACAAAGCCGCTCGCTGGTCGTTGAAATTTTTTTTCATATTTCAACAAAGATGACCTAATGTATCATGCTCCGTTCGCCAGTCGTCATAATTTTTTTTTCATATTTCAACAAAAGATTACCATATGTATCTGACTCCAGTAATTGGCGTTAATGTTAGTAGAGGAAGAGATTCTATTAGAATCCAAAATGGATTCTGACAGAATATATATTTTTTTGGATTTCAATAAAGATGGCCGGACAAATTCGGCTCTGATGATCAGAGAGATTCTGTTAAAATCCAAAATGGATTCAACCAGAATATGAGAAGACAAAATGGATTCCAATATAATGTAAAACAGAAAAAACAGATTCTGATAGAATACAAAACTGCTGGATTCTAATAGAATGCAAAATGGATTTTATCATAATGCAAAATGGTCACGATTCACGAGGCCGCCACCATGTGCCAACTCACAGTCGTGATCTCCAATCTTTATCCTCGTAGTGGAAAGAGAGTCGCGATTCGAGAGGCAGGCGCCTGACTCACAGTCACAATCTTTGATCTCCGATATCCATCCATCCTTGCGGTGGAAAGACAGTAGTGATTCGAAAAGCCACCACCAAGTGCCAACTCATAGTTACAATCTCCGATCTCTGATCCCCATCCTCTGCGATCCATCCATAGAGAGAAACAGAGATCCCGTTGCGAGAGGAGATCGTAACTCATGGCGGTTGGTGGAGGGGGAAGAGATCACAACTTGTGGTGGTGTTGAAGGATAGGGGAGAGAGAGAGGGTACTCGGAGGGGGAGGAGAGAGAGAGAAGGGGGTCTAGGATTTGCATGGGAGGAGAGAGAAACAAAGAGAAAAGGAAATAGGGGTAAAACTAGAAATTCAAAGGGGAAAATCAAGTTAAAAAAATATGAAATGATAAAATTATCGGTTTTAAAATTAGAGATGGCAAAATTATAAGGAGATGTCCAAACAATAATTATTTCTTTAATTTTCTCTTAATTTTTTAACTAAAAAGATAGAAGTGTCGTTTTATATGCTATCATTTAAGTGTCATAATATTATTATCTGGTCTAATATCTTCCTTTTTTTTTAGGCATAAAATTTTAGAAGGATTTTTGGTATTTTTCCTGTATCTTTGTAAAATTAAATTGTCCTCTCAAAATTTAATTATGACAAATTACTCACTAAATTTTGAAAAGAAAAAAAAAATGCTGAGTGCTCCTTGATCAATAAATGATCATAAAAGTTAGAAGAAAAGGCCGTTATACATGTAGCGTGCTTTCATGGTCGTACGAAATTTGAGTCCCTTTCTTAAACAAGTTTAGTGCATGAGGTTTTAAGGGTCCATTTGGGGGATATCATTGTTTTAAAGATTGTGTTTGAAGAGAAAATTTTTGAAGAGAAAATTTGAGTTATAAATGTGTGTTTGAAGAGAAAATTTGAGTTAAAAATGTGTGTTTGAAGAGAAAATTTTTGAAAATTTCTCTGATATAGAAAATAATGTAAAATTTTGAAATGTGTTTAAAAAAATACAAAATGAATCTTGTCTTATTCTTCTAACCAATATGAATATTTTGATATAAAAATCATCTCATTTCGATTTAAAACAAGAAAGTTATAGACTTTTAAAATTTGAATTTTTTAAAAATAAAAAAAATAAAAATTTTAATTTAGATTTGGGATTTTGAAATCCAAATGATTAAATATCATCTAGAAATGGTGCTCAAAATAGACCTTAAATCTAAATTGGAAGGTTTTTAACAACCTTCATCGTTTTAGCGCACGTTGTCAAATGTAAAAATAATTTGTTAAAATTAAAAATAAGTCATTTATAATCATGAATGGTTCAGGGGATTGATTTTTTTTTTTTTTTTTTTTTTAACCTCTCTCATCCCATCGATGCGTTAAAATACCCTATATAGTAGCATAGAAAGTGAGGCGCAATTTCGTCTTATGGGACCTGGCTATTTGGTACGCGATTTTAGAGTGGAAAGGAAAAAAATTTTTAACTTTGAGGAAGAAGGATGAAAGAACAAGCCAAATTTCAAAGGCACAAAATTTGTTTTTCTCTTTTTCTCCTCTTTTAATTTTTCTTTTCTCTTTTCTTTGCCTTTCCAAAGAAAAAGCTCTTTTCTGAATATAATAATTAGGCCTCTTCGAGTGATTGACAGAGCAGGTTTATATCTATCTCTTGTATTGTCGGCTTTTGTCTTAGTCACTCTCTACCAAATCAGCTGATAATTTCATGCTTCATTTTTTTATGAATAATAATTTCATGCTTCAAATAGATATAGTCACAGCCCCATTTAAAAAGTCTCTTTATGTAAAGCACCAAGAAAGTACTGTTTCTGGTCTCTGTATGGCTCCTTACACTTTTGCCACAGAATTACTCGCTTTAACTTTTTTTTTTTTTTTTTTGGCTGGAAAAATACTTACTATATGTTTGCCTAGATATTTTTTGAATATACAACACCTAGCTAGTCAAAAACTTTAGGTACTCCTCATTTCAAAAAAATAAAAAGAAAAAAAAACTTCATATTTCTCGAAACTTTACAATCATTCTCACTTAAATAAAAAAACTCACGTTTTACTCCTTAAGTTTTGAATTTTAAATCCGTCTCATTTAATATTTTTTTATTAGAATTTTGATTACAAATAAATAGGAAAAAAATGAAATTAGCTTCATTAAACGCCATTTAATCCTCTTTTTTTCCTGTATGTTTTAACTGAAATTCTAACATAGGGAGTTAAGTAGGATTAACTCTAAATTAAAGGTATTTCCCCACAAAAAAAAAAAAAAAAAAAACCTTAAAATTCAAGAAGCAAAATGGAAACAACCTAAAATTTAGGAGAACATATGAGAATAATCTAAAACTTTATTAGTGTATCATGTGGTCAAATTTTTTTTAAGATAAAAGTTCATTCAACTGAAAGATCAAACAGACACCCAACATATCGTGAATGATCCTATGGTACATAATACAAAACACTCGATAAAAACCGGTTCCATCAGTAAATTTGAAGAAGTACAGGGAAAACGATGCAAGATAAGACCCAATATCAAGAAAATTCCTCAATACATCAATTTGAACATACATAAGGCTCTTTTGAAACCACTATGATGGAAGCTTTCAATCCATCGAGAGCATGTAATATATAGCACCAAGGCCACAAACATCTCTATCAAGATTCATAGCTAGCAGAACTTCTAATTCGCAAAGACCTAAATCTGGCGGACTAAAAACAAACTCAAATAGTGGAAGAACCACCTCCATTATTACAATAAAAATACTAAAACTATATGGCGGAAATATCGACACCTTTATTAAACTAAAACATAAAAAACTAAAGCCTAAAGCACGACTGCTGCAAGCCTTTAATTAAAGTGCAGCAGACAAAAGAACCATCAGAGTAGGAAGAATGCTCTAGGGGACAAGTAGCAAAGCCAACGAGATGCCTTCAAATAGCAGAACGTAAAACACGTGTGCCACCACTATCAACGTTCGGAGCCAGCATCACCACCTCCACAAGAAGCCCACCACCGTTCGGAACAACACCCCAAAAGATTACAACCACTAGACAAGAAAAGCACCACAAAACGCCTCCAAGCCATCTAGGAACCATCCTCTAAACGACATCATATCGACTCCAACGAAGTTGCCCCACCAAACACAACCACAGCCATCAAAAAGCCCACGATAATACGAGTCCCGCAACCAAATTTCAAGGCCAGAGGTCCAACGACATACGTGGGGACAGTCCTAGAACTCCGGCGGACTCACTTTCTCTTTTTCTCTCTTTCTCGTTTCTTCCTGGGGTCGGCTGCAATATGTCTCACTCATGTCTATGTTTTATATATATATATATATGAATAATTTTTGTAGTCAAGTTTTTGAGGTATTAAATAACAATTAAATCAATATGAATCATCAAAATTTGAGTAATGTTTTCAGGTAAATAACCCATTTCATTATTAAGGGTGGGTTGATAACCAACAACATAAGGCATTCTACCTAATAAGGCAGATACTTTGAATCCAGCTTGGACAAAAATGAAAGATATTGTTCGATAAATAGAAGTTGATCTTATTCATTAAGATCTCGGAAATACTCCGCCATATTTAAGGAAGTTAATCCAATTCTCATACGCCCCCGGTGGTTCATTCATCTGACCATAGACTAGAGCGGTTTGGGAAGCTATCACTAGTGGAGAATCATGTGTGTAGAGCATCGGAGCGTATGATGTTGGTTTGTGATACGAGCCTACTGAAGAATATTTTGCTCGATTGAGAGGTCTTGTGGAAGAACGAGCTTATTACCATCGTGCAGGAATCCCATGTTCACGCCATATGCTTATGGGGGCACTAAATACTAAGTTCAGCAGAAACGGAGAAGGCCTTCTCAATTTGGAATTTTTCAGGAATGAAGTCAATTCGGCTCCTTATGTAGCATTTATTCGGACAATTCAACGTTTGATTCTAAACAATGGTAGTCTTATCATACCCTAATTATGTTAGAACCAATTAGTATTAAATCAAGTGGAACAATATCAAAAAAAAATAATGATACTAATATAGAAAATAAAAATCATGTAGAAATTGAAAAATCCTATATTTACAGAATTCACCGTCAAGTATAAATGTACTAGTGTATAATTTATCAATCTTGCCTCCAATCCTTGTCTCACATAATGCTCACACTAAATAAATAAATAAATAAAAACAACAACAGTAAAACAAAAACCAAACATTCAATTAAAAAAAAAAAAAGAATAAATTGTCAAGTTTTTTATTTTATTTTATTTATTTTTTTGTCTGCAAACTGAGATCTCAATACTAGCATGGGCTTTTCACTCGCACTGTACAACTAAAGGTGCAAATTAGTTTGAGCAAACCAAAGTAGATTAAAAGAGCCAAAAACAAAAAAAAACCAAAAACCAAAAACAAAATCAAACGTATATTAAAAAAAAAAAAAAAAAAAAAGTAGATACAGCTATTGGGAGTACTATGGCAACTTTTGGGAGTTTCATCTTACGTGATAGTGAGCTGCTTTAGTCTTAGCATGTAAGTTTTTATCATGACTGTCCAAATTCATTAAAAGTGTGAACTAATTCAATTAATATTCTTAGATTTATATCCAGATAATTGATTTTTCTTTTTTTCAAACAAATCAAAGATTTGGTATTGGATTTACCTTTATTGCGATGCGTGAGATTTAAGGGAGTTGTTTGGATAATTTTCCAAAAAGAAAAAAACTTTTAACCATTCTAAAGAATTTAAACCACATAAAAAATCTATTTGATAGGATTTATCGAGAGCTACTTCTCAAAGTATTTGGAGAATTTGTCATAATAGCTTTACCTCTCAAAAAAAGCACTCCATCAAAAACACAAAAGTTGATTTCTTTCCGGATACATTTTTAAACTTATATCAATTTGTTTATTAGAAAATTTTAATATTATGTTGACTTGGTCACATCTTTTGAAAATGCAGTTAAGAAAACTTATTAAAAAGTTGCAATTTTTCATTTTCATTTTCTATTTACTAAAAGTAAAAGAAAAAAAAAATCACACCAAATTGGGACTCAAATGTGCCTTAACAAAAAAAAAAAAAACTTTATTGAAAAGACTTTAAAAGTTGTATTTAAAAGTTATACTAAAATTTTAGTAAGATTTTGTAGATTTTATTGTAACATTTTTATTGCTTATTAAAAGATTTCAATATCATTTTTTTCGTATTAAACTTTTTAAAAAAATTTAGTTCAAAATATTAACTAAAAACACATAATTTTTTTCCAACTAAAAAGCCATAATTTTTTTTAGGATAAGCTGAGTTGATTTTATTGATCAGTTGATTTTATTAATCAGATAGGCAATCCACCTTTAAAAAAGTTCCTAAGAAGCATACATGAAGCCAATGTGTGCCTAGTGGGGGCTCAAGCCCCTACTCAATTTTTTTATTAAAAAAAACCTATATATATATAAATTAGTATTTTTCATAGTAATACACAAAAAAGTCCACACTAAAAATAAAATTTAATATTAAGCCCCCACTAATATATCAAGCCTAATACATAATAAAGCTATAAATTCTGTTAATCCCATAATACTAGTATTTTTCAACTATAAATTTTGTGAAGAAATCAACTACACAATCAAATTTGGAGACCAATTTATAAAAGTAAATTTTTTTTTTACTTATATCCATCAAGAAATACATCATTTGTAATTTTAAGGGATAATTGTAAAACATTAATAACTAACTGTTTTAATTAATTTATAATTTTAATTATTAGCCCCCACTAATAGAAATTCCTGGCTCCATCACTGCTAAGAAGTGAGGCATCGAGTCTAACCAACTACAATCGGAAAATTGAGAAATAGCATTATCAGCTAAACAGTGGATTATAGAATTCTCTTTACAAGAAATGTAACAAATAGTGTCACTAAGCGATTGAAACATGATGTCTCCAATAACTTTCACAATCAAAGATTCGAATGATCTCGGAGACGGAGATTAAATTGCTCGAACCACATTAATTGCATCCAATTCCAAAATCCATTTACTGTACCCGAGAGAGGAGGAGCAGCCGAATGCCTTCTCGAGCCGCCAAACATTCAGCAATATGGAGCGAGAATCTCCCTTGTACACTCAAGGATCTGGCTTGTAGAACACACCCTTCTTCATCTCACACCACCACACTATTACAAAAAATAATTTATGTTTTTACTTTTCTGCCATCCAGAAGTAAATATGTAGACAGTTGATTAACAACAGAAAAATGCTTCCGCTTGTTGATTTCACGAAGGGAAAAAAATGGAAAATGAAAAGGAAAAAAAAAAAAAAAAAACAACTGTCATATATATCTCAAGGAAAAGAAGAAGAATTAAACTTATCATATCTATGGTGGAATCCACATGGGATTTGGGTGGGACTTGTGCTACTCTTTAGACTCGCTAATGACCAAAAAAAAATAATAATAATAATAAGTAAAGATTATAATAAAACACAAACTTTTCATAGCATTTTTTAATATCTGTTTTTCCAAATATTAATGCATATATAAGAGGCAGAGCACATCCACCGTTGGATTTAGGTACTAACAAGTGGCAAGAAAAAAAAAAAAAAAAAAGAAAGAATATTCATTGATAGCAAAAGTAGAAGGAAAAGGAGGAGAAAGTGGAAATTGGAATTTGATTGTCCCTTTTTGTTGTTTTGGTTGTTAAGCATGTGACGTGTCAAAAAGAAGCAACATATAAGGATATACAAGGGATATATGGTAGGTAATAAAGAGGGAAAAAATGTTAGGGAATCTTCACCATGTTGTCACAATTGTACAAAGGTAAATATTAACTGTTCATGGCTTTTAGGAATCAAATTTTCATTTGTACACTTTCACCAAAAATAAAAAATAAAAAATACATTTGTACCACTGACATTTTAACATAAACCCACTAGAGCCTAGAGGAACTTAGCTTGGACCGACCGCATGGAAACTTCCAAGAAAAGAAAAATGAACTATGCGTTTACTTTGTCCATCTGACCTAGAATTTTGTAGTTATTTTGATTGGAGTTGAGTTTTGAAATTATACATTTGATTAAAAAAAAAACTATTTGTAATTAATAAGTATAAAAACTTGAAATGAGGTGTACTTTTATTATAAGTCGTGACCTAAATAACTTTCTTTCATATATCATTATGGATATTATTTCATTTTTTTTTTCTCTGAAATTCTATGCTATATATATATTTTTTTAAATCATCTCATTTTCACTTGAAATAATAAAGTTATGCAATATTAAAGTTTATGTTTTTAAGTTAAAGTTAGAGATATTTATAGTAAAACAGATTTTACTTTTGAAGGGGAAAAGAAAAAAACAATTGGACTTATTCGGTTGGAGTGAATATGCCAAATATCACCTTTTTATTGTAATCTTTTAGGGCGTTAATTATAATTATAATTTTTAATTAATTTTAAGTTGTCATTTTTTATTGATAAATGTAATCAACTATTATTAATTGATGTGAGAATTTTACTGATTAAATAATGATAACTAAAAGTTGATGTCCTTAACATGTTTTTAAAAAATAAATAAAGTAGTATTCACATTTCAAATAAAGTTTCCTCTACGTAGAATATGTTTGAAGTTTCTTAACTTACCATGGCCTTGGCATTATTTTACTGAAGTAGAGTAGTGATATGGAGAACCGACTTGAATCTCGACCTTTTCATAACAACTTTTGTGATAATAAGTTATTTTCACTAATAAAAGCTATTCTAGCAAAAAATAAATAAAATTATTTTTCACTAATAGATGCAATCTATTGTTAATTGATGTGATAGCTAGAACTTTTATACACATATCAATATATGTGTCACAACAATAAATATAAAAAATGAATTATTATTTCGAAAAAAAAAAATAGAATGATTAGAGTTGATATCATTAGTATTTTTAATTGAATAATTATTCATATTTAGGTAATTGATAGATGAACTAACTTAGTTAAAGACATAACATATAAGAGCGAGCATGAAGTTCACATAGAGATATCTTCTTATATAGAGTCTCTTTATTTTATGTAATCTCTTTAATGAGTTATATCAACTTATTTTATGTAATCTCTTAAAGACGTTTTTTTTTTTTTCTTGTTTTTTTGTTTTTGTTTTTGTTTTTTTTTTTTTTTTTTTGTAGAAATCTCTTAATGAGTTATACTTATATTAATCTAGGATAAATAAATATTAAGAATTGATCTTTGATGGAAAATTTAAAATTAACGTAGAAATAATGTCCCAACTAACCTTATGCACATAGAGATCACCATTTTTTTAGTTAACGCACATAATCTGTTATTATAAATTTACACCTATATTTTTCTTTCTTTTTTTAAAAAAAAAAAAAAATAAAGAACTCATTTACACATGTTGGAATTAAGTTTTGTTAAACAACGCATGTAGTTATTACCCATAAACCATATTACTTAATCAAGGTACACTGTTATGTCCCTTATTATAATTTTTTTAAATTGTTTTATGCGATCAAATAGTATCCTGAAAACTATGTTATTATTATAGTAAATTTCGAACAAAATTAAAGTTTAAAGCTTGTGTCGTGTAAGCTATTATATGTTTCTCCATTAAAAATCTACGACGCACTTTATCTTTTAAAAGTCTAATAACGACCTCCAAAGTTAATCAAAAGGAAGACACTTTACAGATAACTTTTTTTTAACAACATTTTTTTTTTAATAACAATTTTTCATTTTGAGAACAAACTTTACAGACCCATTTCAGCTGTGTATAATTTTCTATGGTGTTACTCGAAGTGAAAATGCCTAAAACTGTTTGGTCTAATGGTACTAGTTGGATCGGATTTTGGAGGAGGTAGAGGGTTTAATCCCCTATTTTATTTCTTATTTCTTATTTTTTTTTTTAGTAAAAGGAAAAAAGAAAATTATATAGCAAATAGGGGATAAAACAGGATGTATTCGTGGTCAAGAACTTGCCTTTGGATTGGATTGTTTATTTTTTGGGTTAATTTTATAAATGACCCTCGAAATTATACAACATGTCTCATGTTGGTTCATGTTATTTACCATCACCTAAAATTTTTTTGATGTTTATTTTAATTATTAAGGTTTTTGACATATTTCCCTCCTCCCTATTTAATTAAAATGGGGCCAACCTTTTTTTTTTAAAATTTATTTAAGAAAATTTGTCGATTACTATTAAAATGGTCAATTTATTGATCAATCATATTAAGCCAATCAATAATTAACCAAAAAATTATTGATCGATATTGATTATACACTTACTATTATCAGCCAATTAAATAACATAATTATTTTCCTAATTTAACGAAACTTAAAATGTTAAATAAAAAAATGCTTAAAAAAGTCATCTTTTCACATGTCCCTACAACTTTAGCTTTTAATATCTTTATTCAGTGATGCTAACTTTATATGTTGTTTATGATGTGTTGTTCTCAAAAATCAAACGAACGAATTGAAACTGTTTGCGAGTGTGAACACGAAATATGATTTTAGAGTTCTTGTTAAAGTAAACATGATTTTAATTTCTAGGTAGTACTGACAGGTCTTATTTAACAATAATTAGACATTTTGTCTCTATTATATAAAGTATGAATCCTAACCTTATTTAAAAAAAAGAGTAATTGACCTAAATAGTTCCTAAACTATTTCAAATGTGACGGTTTGGTCTCTGTTCCTTTTTTTTTTTTTTACCGACATAATCCTAAATTCTTATTTGTTAGCCATTTCAATCCTTTCCATCAAATTCCGTCAAATTTTTAACGGAATCTTGCTGAAATGATCTTTTTGTACTAAAAAGACTACAATACCCCTAACTCTTCTAAAAAGTCCCTTTATCTCCCCTCCTTCCCCCACAACCTCCATCTCCAGTCGTCGCCCCCAACCCACCAAGTTTCGATCTGGGTGCTTCCCCCCCCCCCCCCCCCAATCCCCCTCGGGCAAAATTATCTTCAGCCGTCGCCCCCCCACTGGCTAAGTTCAAATCTAGGAGCTCCCCATCCCCTCCAGCGCGAAATCATCCCCCCTCCCCCCCACCCGCCAAATTCTGATCTGGGTGGCCCCCCTCCCCCCCCAAAAAAAAGTTGCAATTGGGCTTGCCGAATCTAAGACCAGATCGCCGGTGGGGGCGCGGAGACCAAGATGGAAGTGGGGCCGAGAGCTCACCAGTGTGGGGGGACTGACACCCAGATCACAGGGGCCAGAAACCCAAATGAGGGGACCCAAAACTCGCCGTCATCGGGGGGGGGGGGGGGGGGGGACAAGGACCAAATCTAATTTGGATAGGAAATTACCTATTTGACCTTCAAAAAAGCATGAAGCGTGCTTCTCACGTGAATAATTTGTTAGTTTTTTTTATGAAAATGACTGAAATGGACAAGAAATAAGAATTTAGGATTATCTTGGTAAAAACAAAAAGAACAAAAATCAAATCGTCACCTTTAAAAGAGTTCAGGAACTATTTAAGTCAAATCCTCTTAAAAAAAAAATTAGAACGAACAAAACACACTTGATTTACGCTTGGGCTGTAACGTTAGGCCAATGAGTGGATCTTGGGCCTTTTTTTAGTATATGCTACTAGATGGTTAGCTTTTGCCTTGAGCACTATTGTTTGGTGGTGAAGACAGAAGACGTGAGAGGAAATCAATTGCACATATAGTACTGTTGTAGGTGGTCTTTCATGATTAGATGACCATCTGACAATTTCTACACATCTTTATACAACAAAGATCTTTCATAGTTGGCTAGGTTAGAAGACGAAAAGGTCAGTAGATAAGAAGACGAGGAGGTCCGGAGATCAAAAGATTGGAAAGATCATGTCAGTCTGATCGGAAGATATATACGTCACTCTTTGTCGAACAACCAAATATGTCATGGTCGTACTCAAGCAGCATACTCAGTTGAGTTAAACGGCAGAGCTAGCCTTTTAATTCAGTGGAGACGTATAGATACTAAAACTAAATCATATATGACAATTTCATTTTCAATACGATCCAAATTTTATTCCTTATTATATATCGTCAATGAGCTAATAAGTAAAAAAAGTAGTGTGTTTAGTAGGGGCTTACAAGAGATAAATAATTTTTAGTATGGGTAAAAATAAAAAATCACAAAAAATTTTAGACTAAATTTTTAAAATAAGAAAAATTCAATAAGTTCGGTAAACTCACTCGGCCCAATTTAGCTCCACTCCTGCTCAGCTCATAAGTCGAGCAACTTCTGACCGAGAATCTCCTAGTCGAGCAACTCTCGATGAAGGGAATCTACATGCATTTCCTATAACACTATGCACAAAAAGTTGAGTAGTAGGACACGTGGCATAGAATCTGCAATCCCTGCTCTAGGTCTGAACAATACACCTATAAATACACATAATTCTATTATATATATATATATATGTCACTTTCTTCTACTTATTGTCGTGAATTATAGAGTAGATCCGGAATTCGAGTTAAATCGATCAAGCTTTCCTCTTCTCTCACATACAGAAATTTAAAGAGGGGACCTTCGCCGACATTACAGTAGATTTTGTAGCATTACAGGGACTTTAAATTTGAGCCTCAAGCAAATAATCTCGTTGGGATGATCATTTTTGTGCCTCCAGCAACTCCGGAACATCATTTTTTTTTTAGCACACAAACATCCTCCTTCAACTCCCCTAGATCCCTTTCAATTTTCATCATAGATCGTTCAAATTTTGATATCATATTAAGTGGGTTTTGGTAGAACTCATCCCCAGAAATTAGCTCAAAAATGGAGGGAGTTAGATTCCATCAAGCAGCTTCTTCACGATATGGAACTAGTAGACAATCTAACAATGGTAATGTGTCCCTCGTGAATTGCCATTAGTATCAATTAGATGTCATGTGATGTGCACGTGAGCAAAAAAAAAAAAAAAAATCTGCTGTTAGAAGATTGGAGAGAATGTGTAAAATATATCCAATATCTTCTCTATCTTTCCTAAATTTAAATTATATTTTTCTCTTATTTCATAAAATTTAAACTTTAAAATCCATAACTTTTTTATTTCAGGTCGAAATAAGATGATTCTTATAGCTATATGCCCACAACGATGAGAATAACAAAACAATATTCATATTGTTATTTTCAAACTTATTTTAAGTTTTTACAGTTTTAAATATCACAACTCATTTTTAATTTTTACATTTTCAATTATTTTTACTCATTTTCAATAGAAAAAACTCCAAAACTCCTATTGAAATTGGTGTTATGTGAAAGAGGCCATCTTAAAATTTATATGGAACTCACCTCCCCTCAATCTCCATCATGCGCCCTCAATTAGTTTCTCTGTTGGGGTAAAAAAAAAAAAAAAAAAAGGTACAACAATATGTCTCTTTCCTTTTTAAATGCTGGCGATTTGGACGTAACAGCAAATAGGCATGCATGCACAGGTCCAACTCAAAGCAAGGCTGTCCATGAAAGGTACAACAATATCCAACATTGTTTAATTATTTGACCAATCCAAATAGTACCTTTTTTTTTTTTTTTTGTCCTTAATATTGTTATTGTTTTCTTCTTGTTGCTATTAACTTCTGCTATTGACACTTGGTAAGCGCTTCTCGTGACAAAATTAAAAATAAAATAAAACACGCTAACTGATCGTCTAAATAAGTAATTGTCAATATCACCCTTATCAATTTTATGTTAAACACGACTTGAAGTTTTTGTTCACTAAATTTAAAACTCACTTTCAAAAAAATTAAAATTTAAATGATACTCAAAACCATTATAATGAGAAAAGAAAAAAAAAAACTTAATTAAAAATCTTTTCTAAAAAATTAAAAGGAATCCATAAGTAAAGAGAAAAAAAATAAATAAATAAAATATTTTCTGAGTTGGGTTTGCATAGTCACAGGGATCTCTCATTGTCAGGAATTAATTATACGGACTTTATTTAATAGTCAATTGATGATCTTATAAATGAGGTTATGAACTTATGCGATATGTAGCATCTCATGATTTAAGTAATGTTAAAGATATTAAACAAATAAATAGTATTATATAAATTGTTCTAAAAAAGAGAAGCATATATATATATATATATATATATATATATATATATATACAAATCAAATACCAGCAAAAGCGAAGAGATTAGCTTTATAAGCAATTGACGGTGAAGTAGAGTCGGAAGTGGCGCCATCTAAGGAAGCGAAGCTGCTACTTCCAAGACCACTTTGATTCTCTCAAACCGTTTCCTCCAAGGCAAGCAAACACAATTATTGCCTTTGCCCATACATGAATATATGTGTGTGTGCAAAATAATATTTTTGGTAGTCGAAAATTATTTTATATGTGAAAAAAAAAAAAAAAATCTTTATCGATGTAAGTTTTTCTATAGGGTTGGAAGATAATACTACAATTTAATCTCGATAAATGAATAATCTCAAGTAAATAACATTTATTGCCGGTCCGACTTGGGATCAATGTGGTAAATTAACAATTCGCTAAATTTATAAGATAAAACATTTAAAAGAAAACACATAAGTTTCACTTGATATATATAAATTAATAATATAAAACTATGTTCTTCAACTTCATCTTCTTTGTCATTTCCCATAACTTTCTTAGTAATTTACTTGTCACTCAACAACTCTGAAGTTGCATCATAATTGTGTTGGTTAAACAAATGCATAGAATAACGATACTTCACCATCCGGTAATTAGGTAAATATTCGTATAATCACAATATACAATATTAAGTTCAATATTTTAGAAAATAAAAATAAAAATACCTTGACAAATTAAATTTTATTATATAGTATATAAATTATTAAATTTTTAATTAATCGATTAAATAATATCGCTACCAAAAACTCTCTTGTTTGTTATTAGTTTGATTTTATTTTTTTTCCCCTTCTTCTAAAAATATTTTTCTCTCGAAATAAGTAATGTTTTTTACTCTTTGTTTATTAAAAAAAAAAAAAAAAAAAAAAAAACTTAAGAGTTAGAGCCTGCCCATGTGATCATATTTCACTCTAAAGTACAATCAGTTGGCATAGCTAGGAAGTCAAAACAATTATAACTTCAATAATGTCTTCACTGAAAGAAAGAAAAAAAAAATTTGAGGATCTGCACTATCTTAATAGCAATATATTTATATGTACATACAATCACCTAATTTCATGCTTGACCAAACTAAACTACTTTAAGTAGTAGTAGTTGGCTGACTTTACTAGTGGATTGCAGTTGGCATTTTGAAAATAAAATTTGCCTGTTCAATGAAATGTTAAGGTCATATAATAATTTAGCGGATATTATGTTTGATGTTCTATTTTAGATAGAAAAGTCTCTTTTTCGATTTTACATCTCCAACAAAGTAATAAATTATAAATTATGTACCTTTTTTCTTTTTACGTTTAATTTGCAAAAAAAAAAAAAAAAAAAAAAAAGCTGTTTAATGTCTTGTTCATTGTTGCTTTAGCAATCTTCTTTACTATCATCTAAATTCCAGTTAAAAATAACTTTGTATAAATTATTGTCATATTAGAAATTGCATAGGGGCGTCTCCATATGTCAACATCAAAAGAGTATACATGCATATATATTTTTGGGGTAATCAACATCAAAGTTGCATGCAATCTGATTAATTAAGATATATATATTAGCCAAAAAAAATTTACATGTATATATATATATATATATATAAGGGTTTTGGTACGTTTTATCAACACATTCACCATTCGCATAATTAGTGGGATTAGAAAAATGCTACGTTTGTAAAGCTGTTGAGGATTTTCCAATAACAAATTTTAGAGTAGATGAATATTCTCTCTATAAGACGTTATTATTCATTGAATCCTTACTTCTAGGCTCTAGCCAAAACTAGAGAGACTTTCAAAAAAGGCAAAAAATAAAAAATAAAAATAAAAATAAATAAATAAATAAAGGAAGGAAAAAACACAAGTAGAGAACATTTTAACTTTTAAGGAAAATAACTTTTTCTTCTTCTAAAAAAATAGAGACAATTTTCAAATATTAAGAACATAGTAATATGTTTCAATTGTTAAATGTGGGCATTGAGAATTTTTCGTATATGGAACATAATTGAAATTATACATAAATTTTAAAAAATAAAAATAAAAATTTGAAAATCTAAATGGGCCGTTACTTCGAAAATGATATCTTGAATTGTGATGTAGTGGCGGAATGTTAGAAAAATAAAGTAGGAAAATCGCTTCAAAATTTGTTAATTCACACAGAATGCCAGAAATTAGAGAAAGAAGAGTAAAAAACTCAAATTTTCATTCAACTTTAACGGATTTCATTACAAAATGACATCCTTATTTATAAAACAAAATACAACCGGAAAACTAAATAATAGAATACAAAATTTTCTAAAAATGGAGAGTACCAAACAAAAAGCGGAGATGTAAACTATCAGACTGAAGAAAAAGAAAACGCAATCAGAATTGGAATCTAAAATTCCTAGGTCAACTTACTACACAAAACGGAAATTACTAATAACGAAAAAAACGATCTTTTGAAGGACTAAATGATGTGATTGCACTGAATAGCGATGCATATCGTGAAGGTGCAACAAGCTTTGCTCGTTGGCCCTTTTCCATCCAAAAAATACTATTTTTCATCCAAATCTGATGTCAACAGACCATGGGGTGGTCCCAACGCGCCATAAAGGCCAGCTATTGCTACACCGCATCAAATAAAATTGACAATGAAGATGTTATAAAATATTTTCAAGAAATAAAAACCCGTAGAGGATAATTATAATACATTAACATTATTATTTTTTGTGAATCTTTTGTTTTAATTGATAGTCCCACTAATCCAAATTATTGACTCCGTCACTAGGTACAACTAAATTATTATATATATACACATATCATTCATAGTCAGAAACACTCACTTAGACGTGACTCCACCACACTCTGATTACGAATGAAAGAACTTGCAATTGAAAAGGATCTCATCTTGGAAACACATGCTACTCTTTCTGATGGGGATACAATTCATACGTGAAATTACTTTTCTAGATTTAATCATTTCGTAGCTCAAAAAAAAAAAAAAAAAATCTTTTCGAAAGGAAAAAAGTAAGTCAACAGTTGCATCATGAATAACGTATTCTCAACATACTAATAATTATAGACGTGAAACTGTGTCCATAATGCATACTCGATCAATGCAGAGATCATGATAAACAAAAATATGGGATAATTATAAAACACACCCCCCCCCCCCCCCCCCCCCCCCTTTATTTTTTTAACGTTGTGTAATGAATAATTTTGTTAAATTATAATATAATTTTCTATAAAAATTCCTCCTTTTTTAGATGAGTTTGAAAATTCCTGATTTGTTAACATTAAGATTGGGAAAATATTTTTAAATGACTGATTAATTTAATTTTTTTTAACCAATAGGGGAGTACCTAATTATAAAAAAAAATAAACTAATATTAATTCTTTTCCAAAAAATCAAACTTAAATTATTAAATAAAAAATAAATAAAAACTCCAACTTTGGCATAAAGATACTAATCGTTAAGAATTTTGTATTATATAATTATGCAGGAACACAGTGTTTGATATTACCATTATGTTGTATATATTTATACAAATAGTACATCAATACGAGCTATGTGCATTATTGAAAAATATATACACATATATATTATATATTTCACTGTATTGTATTATTTTTTATACCAACTATTTAAGATCGGGGATGGATCGGGTCGAAATCAGGATCAAGGATGGATAAATAATATTATATTATGTATTCATAATACAATATACAATTCATTGTAATAGTCAACAAAACATTGTATTATGTTAGTAACTTCTTTTATATTTTATGATACCAAATTGTATTTGATTATTACTTCTAAAAAAATCATATTATATTATGACAATACAACAAAACACATAACACCGAATATAATGTAATACAGTACAATAAAAATAACAAAAAATAGCCTAAGCGTTATTTTATGTTTGTTGGGCTATTAAAATATAAAAACCTTGTCACGTCTAGTACTTATTAGTTGTCTTATTTCGGGGTAAAATTGATATTTTTCATCGTAACTTTGACTGAGACTGCCAGTAGGAGAAGATTCTATGAAGAAAATTAAGATATGCGATATTAATTGTGATTTCGACGGATAAATAAATAAATAAACGTGAAAGGGAAGATTTCATGACTAAAAAAATAATCAATTACAAAAACTTTTCCTAAATTATTATCCTAGTAATACTTTGTTATTTCAATTTCAAAACGTAAAATCATGTTCGTCCTTTCTACGTTGCACATGATATCACATTATGAAACTTAAGAGTCAAAGAACCTGTATAAGGGGAAGATTTGACATCTGATATGGAAAACTTTTATTTTGTCTTTCTTCGACACAAAACTACTTTATATTATTTACATTTTCAAATGTATATAATAAACTTAAACTCTAATACTTCATTTGATAGAAAGGAAAGAAAATAAGAGGGAGAGAAAACTCATAAAAGATGAAAAATTAAAATTATAAAAAGGAAATTAGTTTTCCTTTATCTTGTTTGATAGATAGAAAGGAAAGAAAATAATGGATTTATAAAATTACTATATTATACATTTATTTATAGTATTTTACTTTAAAATCAATGATAAAAAAAATAATTTTTGATCATATTTGGATGGATTTGGGTTTTCCTGTCACTTTTGGAAGGAATAAAAATAATAGACCCAACTATAATTGTTTTCCTTCTTATTTTCCTTTACATTATCTTTTCCTTCGTACCAAACAACCAACTCAAGCATATTTCATCCACTTTTTCCTTATCCGATTTCCTTCCTTTATCTTTTTCACCTTACTAAACATAGCATTGTGTCCTTTGTTATCTTAAATCCAAATGAGATAATTTTTTTTAAAATTGTATAAAATTTAAAGATAAATAAAACATTTAAAATTTTAGTTTTTTCACTCCAAACAATTTTTTCCTCAAAGGCACATTTCCAAAGCTATATCTTATTTACAATCCACAATACATCTCTTAAACCTCTCCAAGCGAGCTCAAAATGTTATAAATATCATAATTTGGAGGGAATTTTCGTAAATAATCCCTTTTAAAATACTGCTAAATATAACATCAGTCAACATTATTAAGTGACAAACCTACAGAATTAAGTTGTTTTTCATACTCATATAGTGTCATATATTAACTAGTATATTATTCTCAAAATTTCTTTTTCCTCACTAAAGGCCCGTCACATATACTAACACGTCTCCATCGATTCAGTCTTTTTGATCCCCACACAGCCAAAGGCACAATAAATTCACACGTTATTAAAGCCAACGAATTTTATCTCAATTATTTATTTATATACATTTATTTTTTTGCGTAGAGACCGAGTCAGAATAAAAGGGGTCTTATAGTTTCTATTGCAGAAAAAAATAAAATAAAAAAAAATAAAAGAAGGGGTCTTATAAGAATTACTCTGATATTTAATTTGACAATTGCTGAAAAATGACAATTTTTATCACTAACTTTATTTTACAACAGAAACAACTATAAATAATTGTATTTTGTAGGGGACCGTTTTAACGTACTCACATGGCTTAGCTGTACAAAGAACCACATTTATATGTGGCTTCAGGCCTTGTCATTAAGCTTAAAGGAAGAGGCATATATATATATATATATATATATATTATGTAATCTCTATATATATATATACTCGTTAATAAATAGAAAAGATTATCTCTATTGTTTATGTGGGGTCAATTGGCAGAGAAGTGTTTAATTATTATAAGATTAGATTTAGTAAATAGAAATTCCCCAAAACTCTCTCAGAGTTCTAGAAAAAGCAATGAGTACGCTCGAAGCCAATGACCCCACATGCGCTTGCTTGTTTGTGTTGTGCGTGCGAGAATTGTGAATAGCTTGCCATAATAAATAGGCTTTTTTTTTTTTTTACACTAATGCCCTCCTAAACTTCTCGTTTATTAACATTCACCTCCTAAAAATAACTTTTAGAAATTTGCCTCTTGAATTTTAAATTGTGTGATGAAGACCCCTCCAATTGATAATAACGTTTCTAGCAAAACAAATGATAAGTATGTTAATTTTTTGACCGAAATTTGTTTTTAACTTGCACAACAAGAGGCTAATCCCCTACATCAATAAGTAGGCCTTGTTGGGGTTAACTCAACAAGTTGGAGCTAACTCAACAAGTTGGAGGGAAAGGGCTTGTATGCGAGCTCTCATGTACGAAACCCTAATAGTGTTTTTTTTTTCTCTCTCCTCTTTTTGTTGTATTTTCTAAACCCAAATTTAGATCACTGGTTAGAAATTGTTTAAAAAGTTTTCTACAATATTTTTGAGAACTTACAACAAATATATTGTATTTAAAAATGCTTAAAGTAAATAATATATTTTAAAAATGTTTGAGGTAAATAGCATATTTATAGTAAATTATTTATTTATCAATATTTTTAAAGATAATTTTATCGTAAAAATACTTCATAAATAAAGTATTTATCATAAATATAATAAGATTATTTTGTCACAAATTAATAATGTAATGTATTTATCATGAATATGCCATTTACTATTATCCAAAAAGTTTTTTACCATTTATTTTTATAACTAGAGGTTTTTGGCCTATTTCTCTTCTTCTCTTTTTTTTTTTTTTTTTGAAATGTTTTTTCATACAAAGTTTTTGTTTAAATTTTCTTTTTAAATATATAAGCCAAATTCCAAATGAACCACAAATTTATGGGGTTAATTAGTACTCTTTAATATGGTAAATCGCGAATAAACAAGAAATTCAGGGGTAAGGATGCAAATAAGTCATAAAAAAGGACTCGTTTTTTGTGTTTTCCAAAGCGTTTTCTTTCCCTTTTTTAACACTCGTTTTCTTTCCTATTTTCCTTTCTCTTCTTTTCTTTCCGTTTCTTTTCTATTTCTTTTTTTTTTTTTTTTAACTCATCTATCTAAATGGCTCTTTTAGCAGACATTATTATGACGCCACTGCGACTATGTTCGTACTTTTTTCTCTAATGGCCATGAGTAGTTTTGGTCCTTTTGTGCTTGTTCACTGTTGAATTTTGGAATCTTTTTCTTGGTGGGTTTTAAGAAATAGAAAGAAAAAAAAAAGTGCTAGTAAAACAGTTGGGATTTTTGTTTTCTGGGTAGGGGAAATTGGAGGGGTTGACCTAAATTTGCTTGGTTGTCTGGTTTGGGAATTTTCGTGGTTTGGGATTTGCCGATTCGGGTCTCAAAGTGGGGTACAAGTTAATGGAGTTGTTTTTGGGTCATTTTTCTTTTTAACAGATTCTCAGAAATTAGATTCCACTGTTTTCCGTTATATCTAGTGGTAGATTTAGGAAGAAATCTATTTGGTTTATGTAAAGTTTTTTGCTTGTGTTTTTGGTACCCAGATCAGAAAAACAGCTGCATTGTGCTTGTGTTCAGCTTTTAGTTCGATTTTTCAACATTTTCTTGCAGATTCTGGTGCCAAAAAGGTGTTTGGGGGAAAAGATTTTCTGGGTTTACCTTAATTCTGTGTTGTGAAACTTCTCTAGTCTGAGAATTACTTGGAAAGTGGTTTTGAACTTGAGAGCTGAATTACAGTAGGCTTTGCTGTAAATCTGTGTTTTTTGTTTTTGTGAGGAAAAATGGCTTGCGTGAAATTGGGGTCAAAGAGTGAAGCGTTCCAAAGGCAAGGACAGGCCTGGTATGTTCTTACCTCATCATATATGAACGTGTGTGTGTGTGTGTATATATCTATATATATATTGTGAAATTCTCCTTTTTTTTTTTTGGGTTGTGGAGGGGGGGGGGGGGGGGGGGGGGGTGGGGGGGTGTTTGTGTGGTGGTGGTTACTTTTTGGTAAGAGTTCATATTTCACTTCAGTTTGGTTTATGGTTCTGCAAGCAAAAGAATCTCGTTTAGCCCAAACAAGGAGGAAAAAAAAAAGTCTTAAAATTTTGATACTGAAAACTGATCCACTTTCCATCTCATGAAGGAGAAGAACTGTGCAAATTTTAGCTTTTACCAGCGTTTTTGTATTTTTTCAAAAACATTGAACTCTTGAAAGTAGGATTATTTTTATTTTTATTTTTTTTGGGGGGGGGGGGTGGTGTCCTCTTGAGACCTTGAACCTAAGACCTTGTTGAGAAGAACGAGCAGTCTTAACCCAGTGTTGTCTATGGTCTGGGAAATTTTCCATGTTACTTTCTGACTTCAAATTTAGCATCGACTTGTTGTGAAGATGTAAATTGAGGAATTAAAAAGTATTTAAGGTCGATTGAAAAGTCTCAGATTAGCAGAACATTTCGGCTTCTTCTCAAATTGGTGAACATGTTTTGTTTTAGAGCAATCTGTTACCATCCCTTGGTCATTTTGTTTTCTGAAAATAATCGGTTTGTTCGGTCCTACCCTGCCTGTTACCGGCATTGATGGAAAAACTGTTTACCGGGTCAAAATTCAAATGATATTTTTCTTTTTTTTGCTCGTGGATGAGATACATTATAATGCATTATATTTTCATGACTATTTAATCATGGCTTGTGTTCTAGGAATAGATTTTTGCACTATGACTTGGTCTTATTCAATATACCATTATTAGTTTATACGGGAATAAGGAACTGCATCAATCTCCTTTACTTTGGCTGCAAATTCAACGTATTCTCGTGTGTTTATATAGTGGCTAATTCTTTTCGACTCTCGTTATTGATGATGTAACCTCGTATGTACATGTAACTACGGCAGGTTCTGCACCAGTGGGCTTCCCAGCGATATTGTTGTTGAAGTTGGAGAGATGTCATTCCATCTTCATAAGGTAGGGTTTTTTTTTTTTTTTGGCGGTGGGGGGGTGGGGACTCAGAGGAAATGTGTTTGGATGGTAGAACATTGGAAAGTTTATCCAATGTTTTTATATAAGCCAACCTCTATTTATGTGTGCCAGGTGGAATGGAATTCTGGAGATCAGAATATCTTTCTAGTTACTTACATCTTTTAATTGTTGTTGGATGCAGTTCCCTTTGCTATCTAGGAGCGGGGTTATGGAAAAATTGATTGCAGAAGCATCCGAAGAAGCAAAAGAAGAATGTGTTGTAAAGCTCCCAGACATACCTGGCGGGGCCAAAACTTTCGAATTGGTAGCCAAGTTCTGTTATGGTGTGAAGCTTGAACTCACCGCATCAAATGTCGTATACCTGCGATGTGCTGCTGAGTGTCTTGAGATGACTGAGGAGTATGGGGAGGGTAATTTAATTGCGCAGTCAGAAGCGTTCATCAATCAAGTAGTCCTTCGAAGCTGGAAAGACTCTCTTAAGGCACTTCAAACCTGCGACGACATTCTCCCTCATGCTGAAGAACTCAATATTACGAAAAGGTGCATCGAGTCACTGGCCACCAAAGCATCTACTGACCCAAACCTATTTGGGTGGCCTATGAGGGAACATGGGGGGCCCATGCAGAGCCCTGGCGGGAGTCTCTTGTGGAATGGGATCAGTACTGGGGCTAGACCGAAGAATACGAGTTTAGATTGGTGGTATGAGGATGCATCAACCTTAAGCTTTCCTCTGTATAGGAGGTTGATTTCTGTCATGGAAACTCGGGCCATCAAACAGGAAATAATTGCGGGATCCATCACATTTTATGCGAAGAAGTACCTTCCCGGTCTCAATCGCCGTCAGGGAAGCAGCGAGTCTAGCAGTCGTCTTGGGGCCATGTCTTTGGGGACACCACCATCAGAGGAAGAACAGAAGGCCTTACTTGAAGAATTCGATAGGTTACTTCCCGTGCAGAAGGGTCTAGTCCCAACCAAGTTCCTGTTTGGTCTACTCCGAACTGCGATGATTCTTCGAGCAAATCCCTCTTGCATATCAAATCTGGAGAAAAGAATCGGCATGCAGTTTGATCAAGCTACTCTAGAAGATCTCTTGATGCCCAATTTCTCAAATACCATGGAAACACTTTACAATGTTGACTGTGTGCAACGGATTTTGGGGCATTTCCTTGCCATGGATCAGGTTACAGGCGGGGCTTCGCCATGTTCAATTGACGATGGCCAGCTGATTGGGTCACCTTCGCTGACACCAATCACAATGGTTGCCAAGCTCATTGATGGTTACCTTGCAGAGGTTGCCCCTGATGTTAATCTGAAGCCTCCAAAATTCCAGGAGCTTGCTGCCGCTGTTCCTGAGTATGCTAGACCTTTGGACGATGGTCTTTATCGTTCTATAGACATATTTCTGAAGGTAATAACTATCTCATATTGTATGAAAATCTTGTGCATGACATGTTATGGAACATTCAACCTTGCCGGCTTGTCACTAGTTCGTCACAAAACTGTCGAGCTTAAGTCATGCTATGTTTCCGAAGAACAAACCTTCTATCAGTTTAAATATTCTCAGCCTTGGTCATGTTTTTTGGTACAGCAATACGTTCTTGTTTTAACAGTAGAATATGATTATATTTGGCTATGTGCCACATTATCATTTTAGTCATTGCCCAAGCATGGCAGTTTGTTAGATTTTCTTTTTTCGACAAACAGTTAAAAACTTTTTTTTTTTTGTGGCTAATAAAACAGTTAAAAACTTGTGTATATCAACAGAAGACCAACGCGGAAAACCTACCGAATTGAAATTTGTGTAGTATTTGGTTTGGAAAGCTAAACTGACTAGGCTAAACTGTGCTTGATAGTTTGCATTTCATCTCCGTGCTTCTCTATGCATTCCAAAGCATGTTATTGGTGGAGAAATTACATTACCACAATATAGATGAACTTTTATCGTAATTTTTAAGCTCATTAATTCCCTTTGTGTTTTACAAATCTGCAGTCGCACCCATGGTTGTCGGAGTCGGACAGAGAACAACTCTGCAGGTTGATGGACTGTCAAAAGCTCTCTGTAGAAGCATGCACCCATGCCGCACAGAACGAGAGGCTACCCCTCAGAATAGTAGTCCAAGTCCTTTTCTTTGAGCAGCTCCAACTTAGGACTTCCATTGCTGGCTGCTTTCTGGTTTCGGACAATCTCGATGGATCAAGACAGTTGAGAAGCGGGTTTGCCGGATCCAACGAGGGAGGCTGGGCCTCAGCCGTGAGGGAGAATCAGGTTTTGAAGGTCGGGATGGATAACATGCGAATGCGGGTATCTGAGCTCGAGAAGGAGTGCTCAAACATGAGGCAAGAGATCGAGAAGTTGGGCCGGGTGAAGGGTGGCGGTTCTTCTAGCGCGTGGGGCAGTGTGTCTAAGAAGTTCGGGTTCAAGTTAAAGTCTCAGATGTGCAGTGCTCAAGAGGGGTCTGTTAGTAACCAGAATCAAGGGAGTGGGAAAGTTGAAAAGTTGAAAGAGAGGCAAGGAAAGAATAAGAAGAACTCCTCTAAGAATGACTAAGGTGTAATTTTTACTCCTCTTTTTTTTTTTTCCCTTTTGTTTTATTTGGTCATTAACGACCTCCACTTTTATTTGTTGAAGTTAATTCGTTTTTAGGTAAGTCATCATTAGTTTCACTTTACAAAACTTGTTGGTTCTATTTGTTGCATCTGTCTCATTGGATTCTGGACTATGAACCATCTCCAAAATATGTGTAGTGAACTGTGGATATGGGAAAAAACAAGTCATTGTGTAATTTGCTTTTCTTGTACTTGTATCAAAGCTTTATCTCTCTCTCTCCCTCTGTCTCCATGAAAGTTTACTTAGGCAGAGTTTGAAACCAGTAGTGGAGTTTGCATCTTTGGAACCCACGTTCTAACTATCAAATGTGCATATTCAGCAATGCACACACACACACACACACACACACACACACACACACACACACATATATATATATATATATATAAATGAACATAACGATGCATTGGCGAAAAAGAAAAAAAAAAATAACATAAGCAACAATAAAAGTAACCATTTATGGCAAATACATGAACAACCACTTTTAATGGTATTGCACGTAGGGTCTAGTGCATGATATATGGGTTATTTTCATTTATGGTCTTTAAATTTTGGGATCATTCTCATTTTGTTCCTTTAATTTTCAAAAATCTCACTTTATCTTGTAAACTTTAAATTAGTTTCACTTAAACCCTTTTCTTATAATTTCTGTTAAAAACTGACAAAAAAAATGGAATTAAATGCGGTCACGTGCATAAAGGGTTTAAGTAAGATTATTATTATTTTTTCCATACGCTTTTAAGCAAAATTCTAATAAAAGGGATTAAGTGAGAGTAATCCAAAATTCAAGAGATAGAATGAGAGTTTTTAAAATTTAGAGGACAAAGTGTGAATGACCTTAGAACCTAATGATTCATTTGAAAACACCATTCATCCTACATATTCAGTAGTGGAGTTTGCATCTTTGGAACCCAAGTTCTAACTATCAATTGTACATCTTCAGCAATACATATATGTATATATATATATATATATGATTAGAATATAATGTAGGATGCATTGTGCTTTCAAATGCAATGTAAGCCTTCTACCATTTGTTTGTTTCACATGTCCAATTTGAAAAGGGAGAAAAATAAACAAAAGAGTATTTTCCCCAATTCTATTCATCATTCTTCTCATTTTGAAAAAGAAAAATTATCTCATTTTCAAATTTACTTTGTATAATACCTTTTTGAAATCCTTTTAAAATCTTTACCCAATTCAATATTCCTAACATCATTTCTTCTAATTCTAAACAACATTTTGTTTTCAACAAAGAAAATTTTTTTACCCATCCAAACACCATCTCATTCTCAAAATGAAATGACTTTCTTATTTCAAATAAAAATATTTTTCTTTTCAAAAATAGACATACGATCCAAACATAACCTTATTTTGAAATGTGAGACTATATTTATGTCGATGATCCAGATGTCAATGTGAGTTCAGTTGTTGGAGATTCCACCTACCAACTGTTTTTCTACCCACAGTGCTCTCTTGTAATATTGCTAAATGAGCTTCGGCTAATGTGATTTGCGGATCGGACGAGTGCTACGAAATTTGTAGCCTTTTTCCCCCCTAATCTTCATCTCTTTTCAGAGCTTTTGTTGTTCTTTGTTGTTGTGGAGTTTCCTTTGGGTGTCTCCTTTGCTGTTGATGAATTTATTCTTGCAATCTTTCCTTCTATGTGTTTGTATATTTCATTTTGGACTACTTAATTGCATTTTTTTTTTTTTTTGTATGTGTTATAAGGGTTCATTTGGAACACCAATTGAAATTGGATTTTTGAGTGTTTTTTTTTTTTGGGAAAATAAGTGAATATTTTGAAAATGTGTGTTGTTGAAGTGTGAATTGAAAATGAATTGTCATATAAAAAATTATGAAAAGAATTGAAAATGTGTTATAAAAAAATATGTAATATAGATTTTATTTCGTTTCTCTCGTTATCGTATGTATTTTGACACAATAACCATTTCATTTTAACTAGAAATAAGATAGTTATGAGCTTTTAAAATTTGACTTTTTGAAAATGGAATAGAGAAAAAATATATGTATATTTGAAATAAGACAGTGAAACAAACAACTTTTGAAAGAAAAAAAAAAAAAGAAAATTGAAAGATTATTCCAAATAGCCCCTAATTAAGCATGCCTTTGGACTTTGGTGTACAGGTTTGAATTGAGTTTTTTGAGTTGGATTTGAGTTGAATTATTATGCATTTGGTGCACGGGTTTAAATGGTTGGAGCTAAAAAGTGAAAAAAAAAAAAACTTAAAATATATTCGGAAAAAAATCAAAATGGAGCTTGTTTCATTCGTCTCGAAATTTTCTGAAATTAAAAAAAAATCTCGTTTGAACATGTATATACAAAGTTATGAACTTTTAAAATTTGAGTTGTAAAATAATAATAATAAACTGTGAACAGTTAAAACTGAAAAAAAATAATAATAAAAATAAAAAAGAATAATTGTATTTGAATGCAACTTGTATACACCAAACACTAGCTAAGTGTTAAGTATTCAAAATAGCACGCTATAGCTTACCTTAGCTAGCATCTTTCAATTATTATTATTATTTTTTTGTTAAGTCGGTCAATTAATTGTTGTTTTAGGGGGAGTTTGACATATACACTCAAATTCAAGGTTTAAATTTAAATTTTTGTCTTTTTCTGAAAAAGTTTTTTATCTTTTCTGAAAAAGTTTTTTATCTTTTCTAAAAAGTCAACAAAATTTACTATTCAAACTTAAAAATTTCAACTCAACTCAAACACCAAACACCCTCTTAATTGTTGTGTGCCTTCCCCTCCTCTTGATTTTGTAAAGATTTAGAATTATTTTGTACTAATAAGTGTAAAAACTTGAGTTGGAAAAGGATATGAAATTAAAGGTTAAGGTTGTCCTTTAGGAAGTTGGAAGATTGAGAACATATCGTTGGCTCCATTGCTTTTGATCTCCTCCGCTCAATATCCATTTAGCGAGGAATATTTTTACCTCTTATTAACGTTGATTTATTTGTTAGTCGGGTCGGGTCGGGTCTTGATGTAGTTGGTATATTGGAATTGGGAGAACATCACGTATAATAATAATAATATTATTATTATTATTATTATTATTAATCTTACTAAAATAATAATTAACTTCTTCTATAAACTCAAAAAACTATCCAGAATGAGAATGTTTGTGAAAAAATATAATCAAGAATAAGACACTTGCTTATTTTGAAGTTTATTATTTCTAATTTATATTTCTTCTAGAAGACTTGCTAGTTTTTTTTTTTTTTAATCTATACCTGAAGCCTGAAAAGAAATTTATGTCGACTTTTTTTTGGATTGTAAGAAGAAGAAGAAGGAAAAAAAAAAAAAAAACAGAAAAGAAAGGAAAAAGTCCAATCCAAGTTTCGTGCAAATTAATTTTCTATTATAAAACTTAGATATACGAAAAGTCGAATAGAAAAGTCAAATAGATCAGTTATAAAAATAATTTAAAAAAATCAACAATAACCATGAAATTTAAAAGAAATCAATAATAAAAGGAAATGGGTTGAAGCTGACCAAACAACACTCGGGGTCCAAATTGCTCAAATTAACTAGGTAGGTTAACCTCCATTTCTAATTTGCAACGTTCCGATGCTATGTTAAAAATTTCATCTTCAATTAAAAAATTTAGTCTTAGCCACAAAAGATATGAACGAACTTTTTCAATGCATAGCTAAATTTTAAATAAAATCACTTCGCATCATAGGAATGGGCCGTTACTAGTCATTTGGACTCCGAAACAATATTATGATCTGATTCATTCCCTTTAAAGATTTAATATAAAGTTATACAGTTCACCATATCTCATAATTCTCATACATCAAAGTCAAAATATGGGGATTTGAAATCTAATACTGAGAATAAGAAAGACCTAAAGAAGACGTTCATGATCACTATACCACCACCATTAATGATAATCGCATGTATTTAATTACAGAAATTTAAACTTCCTCATCTTCGATTGTCTCCATACGGCTTACCATTTTATTTTTCAAGGGAAAACCCAACCATCTCATAATAGAGTTACTAATCTTCATCTCAAAGAAGTTTTAATGTTTTATGAATCTAACATGTTGTAAATAAAGTTACAGCAATAGTGAATTAGCTAAAAGAAAAGGTTAACAGAAATAGAAGATGAAATTGGAGGGAGCATTTATCAACAATGTCATTAAAAATATTTTATTTAATAGCATTTTTGTTGCCTTAATTTTTATAGAATATCTTAATATTCTTGCTTTTTGCCTTTTTTTTTTTTTTTTTTGGTCTTAATGCTTTATAGAATATCAAGTACGAGTACTCATAAAAACTATACTCAAGTAACTAAGGTTGTGAGTGGAGGATGGGACCTACATGTAATGGGCCTCATTTCTTTCTCTCACAGACTCACTACTCAAATCTAGTTGTTTAGGATTTTTTTTTTAAAATAATTACATAAAAAATCTATTTTTAAAATCTCATTTTAAAATATATTTATTTTTTAAAAATATTATGTATATATTTATTTTTAAAAAAATAAATATCTGTAGTATTTATTTTATTTTTTTACTATAATTGACCTCATTTTATTTTTATACATATTCTTTTGTTTTCCTTTTTTTATTTTCTGATTTTAATGATGAATATTTTTTCTTGATAACTATAAATTATCTTTAATAAATCAAAATTAGTTATAAACATCAAAGTAATTATAATAAATATAAAATATTTATTACAAATATGATGGTTCATACTAAATAATAAATACAACACAAAATATTAACGATAAAGATTGATGAATATTCATACAAAAAATCAATAAATTTTTTATGAAAAACCTATTTGTTTATGTAATCTACTATAAATCATAGGGCATTTATGTCGTCATCAAACAAATTGAAAAATAACACAATAAATGAAATCAAATTCTTTATAAAAAAAAAAATACTATTATTTATATAAATTAGTAGAAATGAAATTGAATATATCTATATGATAAAGACAGATTTATTATACGAAATATTTTATGAGATTTTTCTTTTTCTTTATTTAATTTTTTCTCATTAATGTGAAATCTGATTTTGAGAAAATATTCTCTTTTTTGGTTCATTATGAATATTTACACATTCTTTACAATAAATAAACAAAAAATTTCAAAATTTTCTTTTCTATCAATTCTTTTTGCAATTTCATTAAATCAACTTTAGTCTTATTTGATAAACATGTTAGATTCCTTTTTTTTTTTCTTTTTTGTAATTTCTTTATTTGTTGATCTCTATTCTTTATGAATGGTACAATTGTCTTTATAATTACTCTTTTAAACGTTTATGTAAATAAAAAATGAATATCTTTTAAATTAATACCTCTAATTTAGATATCTATATAAATAAATTTTTTTTTCAGATATTAAAGATAAATAAAGCAAAACAAAGCCAAAAAAATGTCATCTGTAGGGTGAGGAGGTTTCCAGGTGGCAGCCCCATAGTAGCTAGGAAAATCTATGTTAAATAAGTGATTTGTGCTTTCAAATGTTAGCAAAAGATAAAAGATAATTGATAAGATTAATAGATGTAACAGGTCGAGATGTAACTCAAGTGTAGTAGGTCTAGAATGTCTGAAAATACCTTCTTTTAGCCTTTGTTTGGTAAGGTGGAAAAGGGAGAGGAAGGAAGGGAAATGAGAGATTTTAGAGAAGAAAATAAATTTTTTGATTGTTTGGTAGGGTAGAAAATGAGAAGGAAAAGAAAATGTAAATCTATAAGGCCTAAACGTTTTAATCTTTTCAACATTGGAAAGAAAATAAGAGGAAAAAGTTTGACCAAAAGAATTGTAGGTGAAATCACTACTTTGATCTTATTTTCTCATTATCTTTTAACTTCAATGAGATCATAATTGTGAAACACATTAGATTAAACATTTTCTTTTCTTTTTTATTTCTTTTATATCAAATAATATGAAAGAAAACCAATTTCTTTTATTTTTATTTTCTTCACCTAAGTATTTTTCTCTTCCTTCCTCTCTATTTTTCATCCCTCCTACCAAACATAACAAATATAGCTTCCAATATATACATAATTTATTAACTAAGGTAATTCTATCTCAAGTTCTTTCATGCAAAGGGAGAAGATAAAATATGAGGACAACAAATTTGGTTCATGTAGCATATATTGATATTGTCTTCTTCTTCATCATTTTTTTTTTTTTTTGTTTTGCTTAGCATTATCATGGCAATCTCACATCCGTCAAACTTCACACAAATGTTGGCCAAGACAAAAGTTCTTTGAGTCTTTACCTTTAATGTTTATTCTCAACATAAAAAGAGGGCCACCATATAAGACTAGTATAATGTCTAATCCTTAAGCACAAAGGATATAATTACATGATTTTTTTAAAGAAAAAATGACCCAAAAAAAAAAAGGGTAAAACAAGAAAAAGTAAAACATGAAATAAAAGTTAAAAAAATAGAACTTCTATTTTACAGAACATCTTATTAATAAATAAGCTTGTAACGATAGTTTGAAAATTTATATCACGCATTTATTAAAAAAAATTATATCGCGTAAAATAGGATCATTCCATTAACCTAATGGTTAAAATAGTAATTTTTATCAATGATCAAGGAAAAAAAAATTATAGAGTGAAATATTTTCATGTTTATTTTCATTTTGGTTTTTTTATTTTTATTTTTATTTTCAAAGGATCATTTTGCCTTTTGGCTACTAGAAGTTTTATTTTATTTTAATTTGTTTATTTCATTTTGGAGAAAATAAAACGCGCGTGCTGTAGAAAATATATATAATATAATAACGTAAAATCACGGTGTTTCTTTTGTCTTTCTTCTTCTTCCTACTTGGTTATTTTTTTCTCATTCTCATTTCATTCCGGATTTCCACTTGAATTCCAATTCAAAGACGTCTCTCTGTTTTTTTGTTTTTTCCTCTCTGTTTTCTCGGACAAATTCCCGTCTTCCAAACAAGCGATTTGATCAATTCACTCGGCAGTTTCTCTCATCAAGATTGAACTTTCCGTTCTCCACTCTGGGTCTCCTCTGCTTCGCATTCATTTTAGGGATCTCGTCACTGCAAATCTGAAAAACTTTCCGTGAGAATTGAAAAAGACCTAAATCAGATCCGAGGAGAAACGGAAGAATGGACAATGGCGATATCGAAGGTGGTCCGGAGGACAATTTCCACGCGCCGATTGGTCGCAAGTACCGCCCCGTCGTCGATAATGATAGCGCCGTGCTCGAGATGTCTTCAATGGGTCCTTCTGGATCTTCTTCTTCTTCGTCTTCTGCTCTTCCCGTTCCCCAAGCTCCTTTTAAGTATGTTCGTAACACACACTCTCTCTTATCTTCTATCCATATTGTTGTTAATGGTGATGTGCATAAAGATTTATGAGGTTTTGGATTTGAATGATGTGTGGCGGTGGTAGACTCGGTATTAGGTTTCGGAGTCTTTTCTGTTTGGTAAGTGAGGAAAGGAATGAGAAAAAGAATGACTTAGATATGCTTGCTTATCATGGGGATTACATTTAAGTAAGCTCGTTAATGTTTGTTCATTTCAAGTTTTCTGAGAGTTTCCGTTTGGTTCGTAGTAATTTTGATTGTAAACGAATGGGAAAATTATGATGAATGTGTCTCTATGGTTAGATTGGATCAAGTAACCGCCTTTAGTTGTGTTAGGGTTGTTAAAATATACGGGGAGCTTAGTTTTGAACTCTAAAAGTGACTAAAAAAACCCAAATATCTAAAAGACGAGTTCTTTAGCCAAAAATAAAAATTTTCTTGTAAAATCAGTTGTGTGTAATTTGTGTCTCATTTAACTTAGTTTGATTGCAATAGGGAAGGTGTAGAAGTTCACTAATTTCGTCTCATTCAAAAATGGAAGAACTGAGCAAAAATGGAAGTGAAAATGTTTGGGGGAATTTGTTCAAAATTTATTGATGTACTGTGGCAGGAAAGTGAAAGTGAGCTCGCAGGAAAACATGGATTCCTCCACTGTAGACGTGGAAGCAAATGGACCCCAAAGAGAATCCAAACTGGAATTGTTTGGTTTTGATTCTCTTGTCAACATTCTCGGTCTTAAGAGGTATCTTCTTTATTGTTTATTGTTTACGATGCTTTCTTTTGTACTCTATTACCTTGATTTATTGGTATAAATATAAAAATACACATGCATAGAACTTAGACGCAGACTTACTGTTGGATAAGACAAACTTCATCGTCATGTTAAAGTTGTCATTTCTACATTCACCCTCGTTAAGTGAGGATGGACTGTTGGAAGGGGGAAAATTTTCCAGATCCCTTGTATGTTGCTCTGGAGAGTGCTTTATTCTAATTAATTTGCTAGAAGTCAATATTTAACTATGATTGTATATTTTCCACGCTATTTCAGTATGACAGAGGAGCCTTTTGCGGAGCCTTCTAGTCCTAGAGATGGAGAAAATATTGCCATCACCCATGGGCGACCAAAGGTATGTTATTCCTTTGGCACTGCTACTGTTTTTTGCACAAAGTTATATTGCTATTTTTGTGTCTTAAGCAATTAAAAGGTGTCAGCATATCAGTGTTTGGTGCCTCTTAATTCTTATTATATTTAAGGAAACAAAATGGCCTCTACCGTGGTAGGCATCTGCATCATGATAATTTTAGTTAGATTAGAGATGAGAATTGGATGTAAGAGCTGAATGGAAATGTTCTAAAGAAATAGCGGTTGGAAGCATGGAGTGGTGTCCATAATTAAACTTCATGCCTATGTGTTTTTCTTGTGAGATAACAAAACACACTTATTATAACAGGTATTTTAATTCTAGCTCAAGTATAGTACTTTCAACCATGTTAGACAACGAACTAGTTATACTCACAGCATCATATGACAGTTATAACACTTTTCCATGTTATCTAATGTGCACTGTCTTGCAGAGTTCTGATGTCAAGTCGGGTACGATGATGGGTGTATTTGTTCCATGCTTGCAGAACATATTGGGAATTATCTATTATATCCGTTTTTCTTGGTATCTTTCTTTTTACTGTCATATTTTTAGATTCTCATGCAGCTACTTTGATTTATTTTACGTTTGAACTTCTGGAGAGACATTATAAACCATAAAATCTTGATTGGTTCAAATTGCATGTGCGTTCTTTAGCTTTCTCCAAATAGTTGAAACAAATGTTGCCTTCAGATGCGGTTGTTGATTTCTTTGTATTTTGTGAAAATTGCAGGATTGTTGGTATGGCTGGTATAGGAGAGTCTTTATTGTTAGTAGCGCTTTGTGGCCTGTGTACTTTTCTAACTGGAATTTCTTTGAGTGCTATTGCAACTAATGGTGCTATGAAGGTATGATTGTAGTTTACAATTACCAAAAAATCCACTTCACCTTCTACGAACTAAAAAAAAAAAAAAAAGAGTAGATAAAATACTATTTATTTGCCCTAAATCACTTCTTAACTTAGCTTCCAGAATAGGTGAACAAAAACATCAAATCCATTTTTCCTTTGTTTTCGTTATTGGCCAGTTCTTCTGCTGCATACTTTTACGTAACATTTGTTCAAATATTGCTGTTGTGGGTTTTTTTTTTCAAATAACATTTTAACATTTTAAATTTTTTAATTGATTTTTTTTTTTTTTTTTTTTCATAAGATGTTATAAGTCTTTACTGGAAAAAAGATATTATGTTTCATTCTTTTATACGTGATTCATATTCTTAGGTTATTCATATGGATTATAGAATGAAGGTTTACTTAATTACTTCTTGCTGTGTTGTAAGATTTGTTATTATTACTGAATACAGAAATAATAATGATTTGCTTTGGTTCATTCTAGGGTGGGGGACCGTATTATCTAATTGGTCGTGCCCTTGGTCCAGAAGTTGGAGTTAGCATTGGGCTATGTTTCTTCCTTGGAAACGCAGTTGCTGGATCTCTGTGAGTGTATATTATGAATTTAGTAGTCACAGCACCACTGTGTATGGCTTATGTTCGTGAGGCTAATGGCATTGTGGCTCATTTGAAGTTTCCTAGTCTATTGATTTAGTTTCAATGTTTGTATTGTACTAAGCATGTGTCTGGGGTAACAATTGGAGTTGAAAAAAATTTGATTTGAGTTAAGTTGGAGTTGAGTTGTGCGTTTGGTTTGCATTTGGCAGATTGGAGTTAAAAAATGTAAAATTTGAGATGTGTTTGGGGAAAAAAAAAATCAATATGGATCTTGTTTCGTTCGTCTCAAAATTCTATGCAATTTGAAAAAAAAAATATATATATATATATATCTCATTTGGACTTGTATATCCAAAGTTATGAACGTTTAAAGTTTTGAGTTATAATTGGAACTGGTGAATAGTGAGACTAGTTGACTTTTCAGAAAAAAGATAAAAACTGAGATGAGTTTTTATGGTTTGAATGGTTTCACCAAACAAATAAGTTTAATGGCTTTCATTTGCATGCGGTTGTAGCTATGTCTTGGGAGCTGTAGAGACTTTTTTGAAAGCTGTCCCAGCTGCTGGTATCTTTAGAGGTAAGGATTAGGCATATGCGCTCCGTCTAACAGAAAAGAACTTGTTTTAATATGTTATCATATTCTATATACCATTGAACTGTAGATGTTCTCCTGCAATATAAATATTTCTTACGAATTTTAACCTTGCTTTTGTTATGGTTGCTTAATATGCTGAAAGAGAGTTCTAATCATGAGTCTGGTGCATCTTTCTGGTGAACATGAGACTTTTGGCCCTGTAAATGGTAGCAGAATCCATAGTTTTAGAGTCATTCATTCTGAGTTTTTACAAATAGATTTTTTTTAATCTATTAGGTTACATTCCAATTATGTTTAGCATTGCCATTGAACAAGGGCGTGAGCGAACACATGTAATATATGCATGCACAATCAGATTTAAATGCTTCCATCTACCACCTTCTGCTCTCTGCATACTTTTATGCATGTGTATGGGTTAGTTTGGTACACATCAGTGGCTCTACATACAGATTGCAGGATTAGGTTAGTGTCAAACATTGTGAAATGTCATGTGATGGAATAAGTTATCGCGATGAGCTATTCTCTCTCTTTTGAAATTGCAGGATATTCACTGACCATTTTGTAGTTGTTTCTATATTGTTGCAAGTGGGCTTTTGCCATAGAAGCCCTTGTGATCTTTCATAGGAATGTAACCTTAACATTGCATTCCATACATTGTATGCACACCCTCTCCATAGTCTCTGACCTTCAACCTGAACGTGGGCATCGAATCTCCTTCCCTTCGTTGTGTTGTATGAATTTTTCAGTTTTGTACGATGCGTTATGTGTTTGTTCATGTTCTTTGAATTTAAATACAAATTTAGCCATTAACAGTTTTATGGACGGTTCAACAGTGACACATGTTTCGGGATTTAAATGGTTGCCAATGTATTTACGTTTCTTCATGTTGTTATTGCAGAGACTATCACCAGAGTTAATGGCACAGTAGTTCCAGAACCAATTCAAAGTACAAGTTCACATGATTTGCAAATATATGGGATCGTTGTGACTATCATCCTCTGCTTTATTGTGTTTGGTGGTGTAAAAATGATCAACCGAGTTGCGCCTGCTTTCCTAATACCTGTTCTATTCTCACTATTTTGCATATTTATTGGAATTGTTGTGGCAGGGAAGGATCATCCTGCAAGTGAGCAATTTCTTTCATCTTTTTCGTACTCATCTTTCTTCTTTATTTGGTCTTGTGCATGGTATTTCCGCGTGTGCGTTTGTCATGCATTTGGATGACATGGTAAGTATGGAGTTCAATACATAATAAAAGCATGCAAGGGATTGATTTTAATATCCAACGTTGAACTTCATGCTGTGATATTTAGGGCACAAAAAATGCCCGTTATCTTATTATTAAAGAACTCTTAAATTAGTGAAAATAGTCTTGTTTTGAAGTGTCAGAATTCTAGTTTTACGGTACCTAATTCTCATAATTTGTCATATTTCTTGTCTTGGCCTTGTGAATCATATCTTTTGACCATGGTGGGTGGGGAAATTGGGGGGAAAAAGGCAATAAACTAATTTCATTTGGGTGAGAAACAAGTTTGTGGAGGTGAAATTTTATTCCAAAAAGAATTATACTTTGGTTGACTTTGCCGTACGCATTAAGTCCCAAGTACTTTCAACATCTACTTTTGTTCCCCTTCATTAATTGAAACTAATAACGCTTTTTGTTCCAATCTAGTTTTTCTTCTTTTGTTAAACTTTGTGTTGCTTAGTAGGATTTCTTATTGTTGTATTAATAGTTGTATATTGTAAACGAGCAGCTTATGTTGTATTTATCATATGTTTCGTCCTTAGATGCCACCTGATTTTTTCTTTGAATTCACAGATTGGTAAGTTGTCCATGAACTTTTAATTTTAGAAAATTACCCCTTGAATGAATAAAGTGTTGCAGAGTGTCCTAAATTGATGTGTGCTAATAAAATTTGGACGGAAACAATCTTGTGTGCATAACATTATGTGCACTGTTATCATACGAATTTCTCGTCTTTACTCACGTAATGTGCATAGGGTGTTTTCATCAAAATTTAACATTCATCATAGATTTGGGGTACTGTGCAACACTAGATTAAATTCTTGGGACAATTTTCCAAAATTAGAAGTTCATGGGGTAACTTGCCCGTCCCCAAAAATTTTAGGGGGGAAGGTGTAATGCATTTAGATGAGATTGTTCTTTGTTGTATAAGTTGTGCCTTACCTGTTTTTCAAATCTGCAAATGCTCGAGGGGAAGTGTAGGTTATAGAGTAGAAGTGTTGTCATTTTAGATTTTTTAAGATAACCTTAATCTCTTCTACTGTATGTCTTTTATTGCTTTGTTTCCTTCTCTGCTTGTTCTGGATTTTTTTTAAGATTCTTATGCTGCTACTCTGGTTAAATGCTTGATGATGCAGCCGGAATAACGGGCTTGAGTCTGGCATCTTTTAAAGATAACTGGAGTCCAGAATACCAAAATACTAACAATGCCGGAATTCCTGATCCCGAAGGAAAAGTATCGTGGAATTTTAAGTAAGCCTTGGCCTTATTTTGAAACTGTTGTATTTATTGATTGCTGTTTTTGTGTTTGTGCTGTGGGTCTATCGTCCGTGCTTGTTAGTAAAAAAACCTTTGTGGCCGTTGGCGAGGGGTTTTTTTTTTTTTAAATTATCTCTCTTGATTTTGAAATTTAGACTGAATTGGGAAGGGCCTCAAACAAAAGATTAGGCTTCATCTCTTGTCCTTTTCTGTTCCAAGCATCGCAGTGACTATAAGGTTGCACTTATATTTTTGTGAATGTTGTCGTTTAGACGTGTTTCTTTAATTGTCAACTGGTATTCCTTTAGCGTGGTCTATGGAGACATTTTGTCTCAAAATTGTTCTTGGGTTTATCTTTCCTCATTATTTTTCTAATAGTTATTTATTTAATTTTTCAGTGCGATGGTCGGTCTCTTTTTCCCTGCTGTAACAGGAATTATGGCAGGTTCAAACCGATCAGCCTCACTGAAAGACACTCAGCGTTCAATTCCCATTGGAACACTTGCGGCAACTCTTACAACTACTGCAATGTATCTAGTTTCTGTACTGTTATTTGGTGCCCTAGCAACCAGAGAGAAGCTTTTGACTGACAGGTGGACATAATATAGTTGTTCTAGCCTTTTATTTTAATGCATATTTCTGCTTGGACTTATGTTGTTTAGAAGCTCATCCACTATGGTCACTTTTTGATTTGTCTTTTATATCGATTCTAACATGTTGCTGTAATCAAGTAAAATGGCGGTTCATTTGTTTCTATGCTTATAATGCTTACTATCAGTGGTTAGGAATGAAGTCTGCAAATTTAGGGGGAAAAAAATGCTTCTCTGCTTAAATTGCTAACTTCTTTTTGGTAAGAAGAAGGAGAAGGAATAAACTTCTGGGCTACAATGTTCTCGAATATGCTGCAATGCAGTAACCCTTTTTTCTTATTCATCTCCTCGGAGAAAACTTTAACCTGGAATAATTTCCCAGGAGTAAGTAATCTGCCCGCCCAGTACAAATACCCTTGAGCCACCATGCTTATGGGTCTATGGTCACTTAGGGATAAACTAACCTTCTATGTGGGCCTTCTGGTCATTCAATTGATGTGGTTGGTTTGTTGACTGCTGCTCCACGCAATATCTAACTGTTGCTAGCTTTTATTAAACAAAACGTCAGCACGGTTGCTGAATTTCAAACACTCTTTGTACTTGTTTGTATTAATGAATAACTGAACTCTATGCAGGCTGCTTACAGCTACTGTCGCTTGGCCTTTCCCAGCAATTGTTTATATTGGAATTATTCTTTCAACTTTAGGTGCTGCTCTTCAGAGCCTGACAGGTGCCCCTCGCCTGCTTGCAGCAATTGCTAATGACGATATCCTACCTGTACTTAACTACTTTAAGGTTTCAGAAGCGAATGAGCCTTATATTGCTACCCTGTTTACTGCATTTCTCTGCATTGGGTGTGTCATAATTGGGAATCTTGATCTCATCACACCGACCATAACTATGTTTTTCCTTCTATGCTATGCTGGTGTCAACTTATCTTGCTTCCTCCTCGATCTGTTAGATGCTCCTAGTTGGCGTCCTCGGTGGAAATTTCACCACTGGAGCCTCTCTCTTCTTGGAGCTTCACTCTGCATGGGTATACCTTTTTTCTCCTTTGTTTTGCTTTGACTTTTATTGCTATGCCCTTTTTTATGATTTTGGTGAAACTAATGATACAAGTCTAGTAATTACCATCTTTAGTGATGATTATTTAGAAAATTTTGAAAATTATCTCGTTGTACACTTGCCTTTGGTTATCATCTTTGTGTTTTTGTTTTATTTATTTATTTTTTAGTGAGTGTGGATTTAAGCCTTACAATATGTGAATTTGTTGTGAATCATGCCATCCCCCTAAAAATGCTTTTCAAAATCTGAATGTCCATCTTGGCAGGTTTAGATTCTGCTTTATTATTGTTATTTTTTTTCTCCTGAAGCATATGTTTTTTATACCGGGGAAGAATTTCAATAGAAATACTTTATCTTTTGCGAGGATTGGATACAGGATCCTATTCTTTATCATTATTTGCCTGATTAGGTGGAGGTTCCTGCCTTGAAAATGTACGTAAATATTAAATTTATAATGGCTTCCAAAATTAGGGGATAGATTTGGTGATTCTCATCTCCCAGGAAGACGACACATAAATCTCGACAGAGAATGTTTGAACTTGTTCTCAAAGAAATTTTGTCTTTTAATACAGAAGCATCTCTTGTGAACAATATGCTTTCTTTCTGTAGCATGGGTGCATGCTTGTGAGTGCTTTTATTGTAACGGCCTGTGTGAACTTGATTTTTCTCTGGGGATGGTACTTACCTTCCGTTTCTGTTGTCCATGCAGTTATTATGTTCTTGATCTCTTGGTCATTCACCGTCGTATCTCTAGCTCTCGCTAGCCTTATATATTATTACGTGAGCGTTAAAGGGAAGGCTGGGGACTGGGGTGATGGTTTCAAGAGTGCTTATTTCCAACTAGCTCTGCGAAGTCTTCGATCACTTGGAGGTACATGTACTCGTGAAAATAACTATGCTGCATTCATAATGGCATCATTTTTTTTTTTTTTTTTTCCGGTTTATTGGTAATGCAGTCTATTGTTGTGTTTAGGATACAGTTCTAATATCTAGTATAGCTGTGTGGATTACTGTGTATTTCTAGTAATTGCAAACTTCTTAAACTTGGCACTCTTATTTTACCAGTGTTTAGGATATAGCTCTAATATCTAGAATAGCTGTGTGGATTACTGTATATTTCTAGTAATTGCAACCTTCTTAAACTTGGCACTCTTATTTTACCAATGTTTATCCTAAGCAATAGGACTATCTTCATTGTTGCCGGAGTACGGCTCATTGGGTATCAGCTTAAATCCATCTGCATTTTTACCTATGCTTGAACAGTAAACGGCTCTAGCATGTGGAATCTGTTAGCATGGGCATTCTTTAGTTTAAGTAGTAGTCTATGGTGGGCAAATTGGATACATGGTTTCTCATCTGTCATGCACTTTTGGTGTGAGTCTATTTCAGTGCATGTAACATGTACTTTTCGATATGTGTGGAATAAGTGTGCCGGGATATATTTTCTGCTCCTGATACTGAGGTTATAAAACTTCACTTGCAGCAAACCAAGTGCACCCAAAGAATTGGTACCCCATCCCCCTGATATTCTGTCGTCCGTGGGGGAAGCTGCCGGAAAATGTTCCTTGCCATCCAAAACTTGCCGACTTTGCCAACTGCATGAAGAAAAAGGGTAGGGGAATGTCCATCTTTGTGTCTATACTTGATGGGGACTACCATGACTGTGCTGAAGATGCTAAGGAAGCCTGCAAGCAGCTTGGTACTTATATCGACTACAAGCGTTGTGAAGGAGTAGCCGAGATAGTTGTAGCCCCCAATATGTCCGAAGGCTTTCGTGGCATCGTCCAGACAATGGGTCTTGGAAATCTCAAGCCAAACATTGTGGTGATGCGGTACCCTGAAATATGGCGTCGGGAAAACTTAACTGAAATTCCTGCTACTTTTGTTGGGATAATTAATGATTGCATCGTCGCAAACAAGGCAGTTGTTATTGTCAAGGGTCTCGATGAATGGCCCAATGAGTACCAGAGGCAGTATGGGACAATTGATTTGTACTGGATAGTAAGAGACGGCGGTCTCATGCTTCTTCTTTCTCAACTACTACTTACCAAGGAGACCTTTGAAAGCTGTAAGATTCAAGTCTTCTGCATTGCAGAGGAAGATGTCGATGCAGAGGCGCTCAAGGCCGATGTCAAGAAGTTTCTGTATGATCTCCGGATGCAAGCTGAAGTAATTGTCGTTAATATGAAATCATGGGATGCACAAGCAGAGGGTGGTTCTCATCAAGACGAATCAATAGAAGCATTCACCAGTGCTCAGCAGCGGATTGCTAATTACTTGGCGGATATGAAATCTGCGGCCAAGAAAGAAGGGACGCAACTGATGGCTGATGGAAAGCCCGTGGTCGTGAACGAGCAGCAGGTGGAGAAGTTCCTTTACACGACACTGAAGCTGAACTCAACGATACTCAGATACTCGAGAATGGCTGCAGTCGTCCTAGTGAGCCTACCACCGCCTCCGGTGAACCACCCTGCTTATTTCTATATGGAGTACATGGATTTGTTGGTGGAGAATGTGCCGAGGCTTCTGATTGTAAGAGGATACCGAAGAGATGTTGTAACTCTATTCACATAGTACTCGGTGGGGTTCGCGATTTGGAAGGTGAGAACTACATTTTGCAGTTTGTTCATATGATTTTTTTTCCCTTACCCATCTAATATATATATATATATATATATATATTTTCCTTTTTAGTTTTGAATTTCAATGTTACATTCATTCTTTTTTACCTACTTTCTTGCTGAAGCAGAATTTTGCCCTTTTTTTTATAATGAGCTTTGTAGAAATTTTTTTGTTTCACCCTCCTGTGATGTATACCCATTTTTTTTTTTTTTTTTTTTTTTTAATCTCTAATTTGGGATAAGAGGATGCGAACTCTACATCTTGTATTAGAGTTAAGTGTAGAATTACCGTTAGTTTATGCTTGAAACTACGGATGTGTACTTTTTGGGTTATATAGTCTGTCACTTACTTCAGAATCAATTTCAAGTGTAAGAAGCAAAATTGATAGCAACTTGATATTGGATTAGTGTTCATCTATAGTTTTAAGTTAATTACGTGTTATTTGAGCGCAAAAAAAAAAAAAAAAAAAGGATGGAAAGAAAAAGAGAAAAAGAAGATAATAACGTGTTGGCTAATAAATGGAATAACTATTGAAAATTTACTTAATACGAGAGAGAAAATGAGTAATGTTTCTCTTTTCTTATTTAAGTATTTGTTTAAATATAAAATCAGTAATGGTAGTTTTCACTTTTCAGCCTTGGAACGAATAAAGAGAATGTGAAATATTGCATTGTGATTCTCTCCTATTAAGAATGAATATCAAATTTAGAGGCCGTTTAGTTGGTGGTTTGAGTTGGAGTGAGTATTTTGATTGGAGTTGAGTTTTGGAGGTGCGTGTTTAGTTGTAAATGAACTGTTTGGAATTAAAAAGTATAAAAATTTAAAAATGTGTTTAGAAAAAAAAATTATCAATATAGATATTGTTTTATTTTTTTTGAAATTCTACGTAATTTACAAAAAAAAAAAATTCTCATTTTGACTTGAAATAATAAACTTAGAAACTTTTAAAATTTGAATTTTTTAAGTTAGAAATGTAAATTATAAACTGAGTTTACTTAAAAAAAAAAAAAAAAGGACAAAAAAAAAATGAAATGGTTTGATTAGAGTGAACCAATCAAACACATGCTTACTTTTAACATCTTTATAAACTTGCATAATATTAGTTGATTTTATTTAATTGCGTAACGGACATTTAGTAATTATGTTTATAATATTCATGTGACTAAGAAGATTAAAAAAGAAATTGGATTACTTCTTACTCCACTTCCTAGTCAGGTAAACATAAAATAAAATCATTTGTTCTTATTAGAGATTTATAGTTAAATAGCCTTCTTTTTAAGAAATAAGTTAAGCCATCTAGTAGATTAAGTGATTAAAAAAAACCACTCAGTCTAATTTTTTTTTCTTATTATTATTTTCTTTTCTTTCCAAACATCTTATTTTTGTTTTTATTTCATAAAATTATGGTTTGATAAACAATACTGCTAATAGAAAGAATGAAAATTATTCCAAAAAGAGTAATGCTAAAGAGTCACCAACTATAATATCAGTTTTTGAATATCATCTTTTAATTAATAGATATGATTAATTGATGTGATAACTTTTAAACACATAACAATAAAAAAAAAAAGACAATTCACGTATTAAATAAACTAATATTCAAAAATTACAATTATAATTGTTATCCTTAATATTTTTCTTCCAAAAATTGTAGGAAAAAATGCCAAAGGCATAAATACTAAGAAAATTCCACCAATGCCGTGGGATATTCCGTTTTAGTTCTTGAATTTCAAAAAGTATGCCGAGGAAAATTTTCATTTCAGTTCTTGAATTTCTAAAAAAACTAGACTAAAGCCTTTATCACTAATAAATTCTTCAATGGAATATGTCAACTATAAGAAAACATGTGACCACTTTTATGAAAAAGTAGTAAGGTGGTAATCATCTATGAACTTATTCTATAATTCACATTTCCCAAGCACAAGGATTCCGTGATTTTGTGTTCATGGAATTCATAATAAAGTAAAGCACAATCTATTGAAAGTAGAATAGATGTATCTTGGGATTTGGATATCTTAAGTTCATAAGAGACCCACCAGGTTCTCTTTATTGGTTTCACTTTTCAGCAACATTTCATCTCTAGTGAACACTTGTCCTTTCTTCACTTTTAAATATTACATTTTTTTAAACTTACATAAACCTTTTTTAAGAGCAAATAAAATTACAAATCTAGCCGTCTAAAAACATATATAATTGGTAAGGTGTTTTTCTTTGATTGCCAACCTTGAGCTGTCACCTTGTCATCAGGAGGGGAATTTTTTTGTGCAATTTCTTTTAATTGATACATGGTGGCAATTTATTAACATTCAACAAATTAACTGATATTGTCAACTATAAAAATTTGTCCTAGAGTCTATCACGTCTATAATATAACTTTAAAAAAAATTTTGTATTATTTCTTGTTATATTACATAAAGTAATAAAAACATGAAAAATGTTAAAAGACATCAAAAAAAAATTTTTTTTTTGAAAATAAAATTATATTTCAAATATGAAAGACAATACAATCACCAATTCACATATAAAGTCTCCTATAACAGAAAACTCCACATTGAAAGACAATACAATCACCAATTCACATATAAAGTCTCCTATAACAGAAAACTCCACATTGTTACACAATCAATTCCATCAATAAATTCGAATGATGCAAAAGAAGAAACATGTACCGGACTCTACAAATAAAAAACACTCAAAAAAGTATACAAAATATCGAGCATAAATATGATTCTTTAATAAATCTTTTACATTTTAAGAAAATATAAGATCAGCCAAAAACAAGAAATCCGTAGCACAAAGGCCACACAAATAAATACAAAGAAATGGATCTTGCAGACCAAAAAAAACCCAAGCACTAAAAAAAAGATAGATACCTAAACTAATCGGGATAGAAGTCATTGTTATTATAAATGAAAAATAACGAAAACCACAAATAAGATCATCAAAACAACAACGACAGTGCGGCCCCTCAAAACCAACCGAAGAAAATGGTAGAAAAGGCAAGCTATTGGCAAACACCTAACAAGATCTTTTATTCTTTAATAGCTTGCGATGTTTATTAGAAAGTCTATTCTTCTCTCTCTCTCATTGAGTATTTAAGAATATATTTTGATTAAATATTTGTTATAATTATTACCTCATCAAAAATCTTAACTTCGTCACTATATATATGTACATTTTTGTGCAAAGCTTTTTTTAAGGGAAAAAGAATTTTACTAATAAAATAAAAGGAGTAAACAGATAATCCGAAAATCACATGGGAAAGACATGAACCAAAGAGTTACAAATCTGAGAAGAAAGTGCAAAATTAAGCAATGAACAAAAGATCTGGGTACAAACAGCCACCTTCCCACCGATCACCTGCAATAGATTACAAAAATTAGTTTTTAACGATAATTTTTGTTATTAATTGGCTTAGTTAATTATTTTATATCTGCATAGAATCCAAATTAAATCATAATGGTTATGAAAGAGTTATGTTGGTATTACAAAAATTATTTTAATATTATGTAGCAATTGTTGATGTGAAAAACATATATTATTAAAAAAAATTTACAATAAAATCAACTGGTTATTATAGTAATATACAAAAAAAAATTCAAATCTAATTGCCGAATAAGAAAGTATACTTGTAAATTTAATGGGTGAAAATATAACAACCTATTATTTTGACTAGTTATTTCACAAGAGAATTCCCAAAATTCTTTAGAAACTGAAGACACATAATTTAAATAGCGTCATTGAAACTAACTTTTAATCTCAACTTTCAAATACTTACATGGTGTATGAGTTCTAAAGTTTTAGCATTATCCATATAATAAACATTTAAAATATATAATTTCATATCCAGCATCTTATAAAACAGCGCTTGTAATTTCTTTTTTGTACGCTATTGTACTGGTTATGTCCAATGAACTTTTATCAGTAACACTTGTTATTTGCACTAATAGTTCTAAATAATACTATTACAAGATTTTAAATAAAAAGTTATATATAAATCAATTTGTAGTCACGAGATTATAAATATATATAAGGTTTCAAGTATCAGACCTATCTGACTAAATTATATATATATTATGAAAATGTCTTTGTTCAGAAGTTGGGGAGTTGTAATATTTTATTTAGCATATTGTAACTACTAATTGATTCAAGTCTAACTTTTTATTTAGAATATTGTAATATGGACTATTCATAATTATTATTTTTTTTTTTTTTAAGAAAGACTAGTTAGAATTTTTAATGCAATAGATATATACCACTAAAAAAATGTTATGTTGCAAAAAATATTAAAATTGTCGTTTTATAAGAGTGTCGGACAAGAGAATATACTTATATTATTTTACTGGGAGATGTTTGATTTCCTTCCATAGTATCTTTTTGCCCTTTTTTGAAGTCAAACAGAAACTAACGTTGTTGATTGATAAAATACATACTCATCTCCACATGTAAAGCATTGGCTTATGTTATAATTAGTACGGGAATTTTTTGCAAGTGGAATTATTATTACGCATCTTATCGTTACAATTTAAATATTTGGTTAAGTCATTGTGCTATGATTATTATTTCTTTTTTAATAATCATTCTGCTAGTTTTTGACGCAAGATGCAGCCATCCCGCGTTGTACTCAAAGTTTCACATCCGTAAATAATTAGTATGTTCTTTATTGTCATTTTTGTCTTTTGAAATTAACGTTCTTTAATAGTCTTTATCAACGCATGAAGAACCCAGTTTCAGATTATCAAACAATTAGTAGTACTTATGTTAGTAGTTTTTTATTTCCTAAACTCAACTATTAGATTAAGAACGTCTATCATTAAACTAGTAGATTCTCTTAACGTCGAATATATTTATTATAAAAAAAAAAAAAAAAGAAGATGATTTTAGAAGCATATGAATGAGATTCAACAATAAACATGAATGGGACAAGAAGAAGCTACATTTCAAACAAAAAAAAAAAAAAAAAAGCTACCCAAACATGGAAACTTGAAAGAATTAAATATATGTTAAGAATTAGACGCTATACGAGAATGACAAAATCATATAAAAAAATAACAATAATAATTAATTAATAGGAACATAAAAGGTTTAAGTGGTTCTCCCTTATATTTGATAGAGTGAAAAAAAAAAAAAAAAAAAAAAGGAGAGGAAGGAAGTTGGAGAATTAGAGAGGAAAATAGAATCTTAGGTTGGTAAAGTAAAAAATGGAAAGGAAGTAAATTGTAAATCCATGAGGCTCGTTATGATTTAAACTCTCCAACTTTAAAAAGAAAATGAGAAGGAAAAGTTTGATGAAACAAAGTCGTATATAAATGACTTTTGATCTTAGGTGCCATTTGTTTCGCTAGTTGACTCATCTCATTTTAGAAATTAAATGAAAATAGTGTTTGTTTGGACCTAAAAACTCATCTCGTTTTAGAAATGAGATGGAAAAAATATCCTTTTTTTTAGAAATAACCATTTTAATTTATTTTTATTTCAAATTTATTTCGTACAGTGATTTTTTTATATTAAAAAAATTTAGGAGAAAGAATCAAATAGCATATTTGAGATGATTAATATTAAATAATAGCATACTAATTTGAACATGTTAATATATAGCATAATCATACTATTATTACATATAATGCCACAAATACCCTTTCTCTCTCCCTCCTCCACTTTCTCTCTCAACCTCATTCTTCTGTACATCTCCATTGTCGCCTCGCAGTCATCGGCATCATCTTATCGCAGTTTCTGTCGCCGCCGCCGACGTCGTCGTGAGTCTCCTCCGTGAGCTCCGTCACCAGAAGATGTCATCTTCGTCTCGCAAGCTCCGGCAACTCACGAATTCGCGACGGAGAGGAGATCGGCGGCGAGTGAATCGCGACCTCTTGTCGAGGCTGATCGGGACTGAGTGAAGCTCGAGACAGCGAGAGATTCGAGCGTTCGCTTCGCTGGCATTGTCCGGCGACTATCTCCGGCGATTGGGTGGTTGTCAGATTAGCTTGATCGTAGCGGTATCTCCGGCGCCATCACCGTCAGGAGATCGCGACAGTCTCGCTTCCGCCGTCACGACGTCTATAGGAGCAGCACCTCTGTAATGCTAGAGGGAAAGACACAGATATATATATATATATATGTGTGTGTGTGTGTGTGTGTGTTTGTGTGTATTTATATATATGTATTATTGCTAAAAGAGAGAGACAAGAGAGAGGGAATGGCAAAGAAAGAAAGATTCAAGAGGGGATAAAATTGAAAATGCATAATTTATTTTAAAGAAAAATAAAAATAAGTTATAATTTATATGCTACAAACTTCAATAGTGTCTATAAAATATGCTATAGGTTACATTTTTCCAAAATAGTTCTCTCATTTCCTTTGAATTTAAAAATTCAATAACTTTTTCATTTTTAATCTAATTGAAACGATTTTTTTCCCAGTGCGTGCGTACTTAATAGAGGAACAAATCTATATCAATGCACTATTAAATGTGATTAGATATTATTAGGTTTGTTAAAACTTCATTTCAGAACTTTCACCTTTCTTAGAATTATAAAAAATTACACATTCAAACGCTATTCTTTTTTCAAAAAAAAAAAAAAAAAAAAAAGTGACTTTTCATTTTTAAAACAAACATACGAATTAAACGGAGTCTTAATCTCTAACTATATTTTAATTTATACGATGATATAATTGTACATGAATCAGAACTTTTTGTTACTAATCCCATATTTATAATTTTTTGAAACAAAATCGTGTATTCATAGTGCTCCGACATATATACTAAAGGGGTGTTTGGTGTTTGGTGTTTGAGTTTGAGTTAAGATTTTTAAGTTTCAATAGTAATTTTTGTTGACTTTCTCAGAAAAGACAAAAAACTTTTTCAGAAAAAGACAAAAATTGAGTTGAAAAATTTGGGTTTGAGTTTGATCTCCAAACAAACCCTTATATCAATTCAAAAAAATAAATAAATAAATAAAAAGAAAGAAACTTGTATGTCAATTCGCTATCTCAGCCACCGAAATGGAAGAGAAAAGAAAAAGAAAAGAAAAGAAAAGGAAAGGAGAAAAAGATTTGCAATTGTTAGATGGCTCATGGCTGTCATATATGCTATCAATCCATTTCACACTTCTTTACAAAATTGGATTGCATAGGCTTGTTCACACTTGGGTTGCCTACGTCGGCCTTTGACTTTCGAGTTTCTTCTTCCTCATCTTTGGCAAACGGATAATGCTTTGGAAAATTATAACATTTTAGCCTACATTTGATGTTTGAGTTCGTTTTGAACTCAATTCTACGATTGATTTTTTTATCTTTTCTGAAAAAAAAAATTTATAATTAATTTTCACAAATTCAATTAACTTTAACTTAAAATTTTTTTTTCAAACTTAATTCGAATACCAAATATACTATTAGCATATTCTATAAATACTTTTTTTTTAAGAATATTCTATAAATAGCTTGATAGCAGATTTTTTTAAAAATGAAAAATTACAGTATTTTTATGGGTAAATCTTTAAATTCTTTAATAAATAACATATTTTTAACTTTTACTAACAGAATGTTTCAGGTTAGAGAGAGAAAGAGGGAGGAGGGGAGAGAAAGAGAGGGGAGGAAGGAGGATGAGTATTTTTTGATATTATAAAATGTTTAAAGTTTTATGCTATAATTTATTATTACACTCTTCAAAAATATACTTTGGCGCTCCCTCTCTAATATTTTGGGGCCGTTTCAAGTACCTCTATTTTCTAAGCTTGCGTTTGCTATTGGAATGGAATTTTTAGGTTAAAGTTTGTTAACTTTTCAAAAAATAGTTATAATTTTTGTTAACTTTTTAGAAAAATAACAAAAATTGAAATGAAAACTTTTTAGGTTTAAACCTGAAAGCTAAATGGAAACTAAATTGATTTTCAAAAATTAGTGTACTTTATTATGTGGTTGATCCTTTTATACCCATTGCTCAGTTCATATTACTAGCTAACTGACGCACGTGAAAAATCAGGTGTCTTGTTAGGCCAGTATAAGAAAATATAGGAAAAAGAAAAAGAAGCTTATCTAACAATTCGACTTCCTCTTAGTAAAGCTATAAGATTTTTTATGTTTGCACCAAGAAAACTACAATGTGATTAAAAAATAATTAAACCAAAAAAAGAAAGGTGAAATTGTCAACGGGCTTAGTAATTAAGGGGACGTTTGGTGAATGAGTTGAGTTTGAGTTGAGTTGAGATTTTTAAGTTTGAATAGTAATTTTTGTTGACTTTTTTAGAAAAGACAAAAAATTTTTTCAGAAAAAGACAAAAAACATGATGAAAAAAGTACAATTTAATTTAAAATAAATGTAAATGTCAAACAAACCCTAAAAGTCAAGTTTAACTTTTGACTATCAATTTACGTAATAGTGAATTGTCATTTTTTATTAGTAAAATTCTAATATTTAAATTTTAATTGATGTAACTATTATTTAATGTTCGTTTGATGACGTTTTGGAAAAGACTTTGCTTTGAATATGAAAATAAAAATGAAAACTGTTGTAGTAGTGATGTTGAGACTGTTTATATATTTAGCAGATATTGAAATGTTTTTAAAAATATATTTTAACTTATCTGCCATAAGAAATGAAAACATAAACAGGAAAAACAAGCTTCAGCCGTTTTCAATTTCTTTTTACAAAAAATCATTCTCATCGTTTTGTATTCTCGTTTCTATTTACAAACGCAATTTAGAAAATATTTTAATTTTCACACCTTAAAAGACTTGTCAATCGATTTTCAATAACTTTGAAAACGATGCCAAAATCTTATTTACCAGTTAAAAAAGGTTCACATATGGGTTCAATCATATTCCTCCCACTAAAAATCTTTGTTATCGATCTATCTCGTCGAATTATACTTGTTTTTGTGAATAAAAAAAAAGAAATTAAAAAACATAACTATTTGTATCACACCATGCCCATAGTTTCTTCCACCCAAATTTAAAATAATAATAATAATAATAATAATATAATAATATTTTAAAGCTTCAAGTCAGCGCCTCTAACTTGGACCCAGAATTTCGTACTCATTTGCAAAGAGTTTCGGCCGCCTACAGCTCAGCTTCCCATTTCTAGCCATGGACCCCCACATATGGGCCAAGAATTTGTTAGTCGTCGACTAAATGAGCTCACTGTCAAGTAGTTAAAGTCAAATCACAGCTGACCAAAAAACAAAGAATGGGTTGAATTTGAAATAAAATAAAATTTTTAGTTTGAGGTTAATTAATTTTTTAAAAATTAATTATAAATTTATTAATTTAAAAAAAAAATAAAAAATTGACCATAAAATATAGTTGAGTTCAAAATATACTTGAACACTAAACGTAAGCTAAAATGCCCTCTCTGTTCAAACTGAATTTCGGCTGTTGGATTTATGCCTTTCAACACAAACACGATGGATGCAATTGCGGCTATTTTTGTGCTTTACATATTCTAGTAGGTAAATTTTTTGTTTGGTCTCTAATCTTTTTATGAAGTTGTAATCTAATATTTAGTTTTTAGTTTTTGTAAGTAAAAGTTCTTTAAACTCTTTAAAATTATATGAAATGGTCATTTGTAACAGATGTTAAAAACTTAACATAAAATATCAGTAAATAACATATGATCTACTATTTAAAAGAAATTAAGAAAAAAAAATCATAATTCAACGTATACATGTTGTACAATTGATCTATTCAATCTCATTTTAAAACTTTTTTTTTTTTTTTGGACTTTGTAATGATGTTGTAAAGAGGGTTATTTTCCATTTGCTTCAAAGAAAATTTTGATTAATGCTATGTTTGATAAGAGCGATGGAAAATAAAAAAGAATGAGGTTTTTTCTCATATTGTATAGTAGAAGAGAGAGAAAAAATGAAAGAAATTATCTAATCTAATATATTTAACAATTATAAGTGTTTGCCATGTAATTTAAAAAAGAGTTTGTTTTTAAACATTATTTTTGTTCTCTAAAATCAAAACAAGGCATTTGGTTTTATTTTTTGAGAATAGTTTTTAACAACAAAATTCCAAAAAGTAGAAAATTTAGAAAACAATGTTTTTTAGTTTTTGGTGTTTTCTGAAATAAACTTTTAGTAAGAAGCATTTTATATATATAAAAAACTCCATTTAGTTCAAGGGTATTGGTTGGGGTCGGTCGGAGATGGGATTCAGGATTAAAGTCGAGGTCGGGATCTGTTTCGGGATGGGGGTCGGTTTTTGGTTTTGAGGTGTGGATTTGGATTCTGGGTTAGAGCTCGGGATTCGGGGTGAGGGTCAAGATTGGGATTAGAGTAGGGGTCGAGGTCGGGTTTTAGAACATAGGTCTGAGTCAGGATTCGGGATTGAGGTTGAGAGTCAGAATTGGGAATTCGGGACTGGGGTTGGGTTTGGGGTTCAAGGTTGAGGTAGGCCGTCGGGCTTGCGTTTCGGGGTGGGTGTTAGGTCGGGTTTCAGGACAATGGTCGAGATTTAGGACTGGGTTTGGGATCGGAGTCGAGTTCTGGGACATGGATTGAGGTCAGGTTATGGACTGTGTTGGGTCGAGTTTCGGGACAAAGATCGGGATCAAGATTTGAGATTGTCATTGGGGTCGGGTTTTGAGACTAGGGTCAGGTCGGGTTTCGAGACGAAGATCGGAGTCAGGTTTTGTGATTGAGTTCGGAGTCGTGTTTCGTGATTGAGGTCAGGATCGAGATTTGAGATAGGGTCGGGGTCAAGTTTCGATACTAGGATTCTCTTTTCATCTCTAAAATCCTTCTTCCAATTTCCTCTTTCTCCCTTTTCTATATGCCAAACAAAGCAAAAGTAAAATGACTCGTCAGAATAAAAAAGCAAATAAAACAACAGACAGCTATACTGACTATATTTGCCCATTAGGAATCTAGACGAAAAAACGAAAAATGTTCGATTACTCTGAGAAAGGATCAAATGTATAATACATTTGTATATACCTAGTGATATATTTATGTGCACAACTGTAAAAACTACCTATTCAAGGGGAAAAACAGCAACAACAACAACAAAAATAGCTAGCAATTATAGTGGTTTGAATTACAAACATATAATACTTAAAACGAATAATACTCCACCACCAAAAAAAAAAAAAGGGGGGGGGGGGGGGGGAAATAAGTAAATAAAAAATCTCCCATAATAGCAAAACTTTCATTCCATGTTAGAGTTCCGGAATTATCCGGGAGAAACAGCTGTCACTAAGCTGTACGATAAATTTTCAACGACTTCTGCGGTACGGTCAGATTCGGAATCCACCGGCGATTCCGGTCAGCGGTCACCCCGAAATAACTGCCCGCAAAATTCTGTATGCGTATTTGTATATATATCTCTGCTCTCATCCTGTATGAGCAGTTCTTTTACCCGCTTCCTACCAACAAAGCAAATCTCTCTCTTTCTCTCTCTCTCTCTCTCTCCGTCACGCTTTCTCGGGGAAATCTTTCAGAGAATCCGATTACAGTGAGTGTTCGTCGTCCCAGATTCCTGTTTCTGTATTTCAATAATTTTGACTGTTTTTCTGTTTTAATTTCTTGTTTGGTTAATCGTAGTTATGAGCTTTTGCATTAAAAATGAATCGTGAAACGAATCGTTTGTTTCCATTTTAATTCTTATATATATATATATATAAACCGGTTGTTTTTTCTTCTATTCGTCTTCAGTTTTCTCGGGAAACCAACAGAGGTGAAGTCTCTGTTGAATTTGAAATATTTAATTTCTTTTTTTTTTTTTTCCTCCGGAAACCTGATTCCTATTTCTCGATTTCATTTTTTGTGGCAAATTAAATAATATTCGTTGGCAAATCGCAATTTTGAGGTTTCGCATTAAGAATGAATCGGTTTATTATATACATTTCTCGAGAAATAATCCGATTGTTTTTTCTTCGATTAGTGTTCAGTTTTCTCGGGAAACAAACAGAGCGTGAAGTCTCTATATATAAAGAATGAATCGTGAAACGAATAATTTATATTCATTTTAATTCTCATATACATATACATTTTTCAGAAATAAGCCTATTGTTTTTTCCTCTATTCGTGCTCAGTTTTCTCGGGAAACAAACAGAGCGTGAACTCTCTATATATTGAGAATGAATCGTGAACGGAATAATTTATTTCCATTTTAATTCTCGTATACATATACATTTCTTGAGAAATATATCTGTTGTTCTTTTATTTTAACAATCCGTGTTCAGTTTTGTCAGGAAACAAACAGAGGGTGAAAAGTCTCTATTGAATTTGAAATATCTCGTTTCAAATTTTTTTTTTTTTCTGCAGCGAGAGAGAGTGAACAGGATGGGAGAGAGCGACGAAGGGATCAGGAGGCGGGGGTGTTCGTGCTCAAAAGACGATTTTCTCCCCGAGGAGTCGTTCAAGAGCTGGGGCAATTACGTAAAAGCGCTCAAGGAGACGCCGGCCCGGCTGAAGGACCGGGTCCTTACCCGGTCCTCCGACGCGTCGGAGCTGGTGGAGATGAAGGCTCGGAGCCAGCATGAGATGAAGAAATCCCTCACCTGGTGGGACCTCATTTGGTTCGGCATGGGTGCCGTCATCGGCGCCGGTATCTTCGTCTTGACGGGGCTCGAGGCCAAGGACGACGCCGGCCCCGCCGTCGTCTTGTCCTACGTCGTTTCCGGCATCTCCGCCTTGCTTTCGGTTTTCTGTTACACCGAGTTTGCCGTCGAGATTCCGGTGGCAGGTTAGCTCTCTGTTTTGTTTTTGTTAAGTTTTGTACATTATAGAATAGACTATCTAACATTAGTATTTTCCTATTTACTGTAGTATCACAATCAAACAATATACATATCTTATATGGAAATGTATAAATTTGTTGAATTTTCGCATTTTACCCCTACTGATGATGTCATTCTGAGTGCTTCATGTGTTAATTAATTTGCATAGTTGGAAAACTTATTTCTACGTCAATGACTCAAATGTGACTGAGTTTTTTAGAAAATGTTGCATAAATTATCACTTTGGACAAAAATAAATTCAACCTTTTGTACTTAGAAATCATTTATTGACTTTTGAGCACAATAAGGTGCGTTTATAGTTGAAATTGTATTTTTCTTTTTAAGAAAAAAATAAAAACGTTTTTTTTTTAACGTCAATTTTGATTTGAAGAATCATGGCACATTTATATTTGTTTTTTGGTTCATAATATTAAAGGTCAGAGTTATAGTATTTTTTTTTTCTTAGGGACCAGAGATAATATTATAATTGAACATAATTTAAACTTTCTTTATTTTTAGTTTTGCGTTTTTTTTTTAGGGGAAGTTTTGTGTAATTTGATATTCTATTTGTTGAATAAATTTGGATCTAGTCCCCTCCCGATAGCATTGGACGGTCTTATCTCTGTTTGTAGCTCTTTAATTCCGTTCCCATGTGCCGTTAAATTTTTATTTTTTTTTATTTTTTATTATTATTAGTAGTAGCCTTATCTCAAGGCCCATGCTAAAGGAGAAGCTGGTTCATCCCATGGACCCCACTTTATTAAAATCCAAGTCAAACATATAATTCATTTTTTTCTTTTTCTTTTTCCTTATTAAAATACGAACAATACTAGAAGTAGAAGTGATCGACGATAAGATAAAATATCATTTATTAATTAGAAATGCATCTCATAATATGATGTACATATGAGATTTTTTTTTTTTTTTTTTTGTTAATGGTGGTATAGTATTTTTCAAAATTGATCAAGAAGCTTGAATTTATTTTTTGTCCTGCCTAACTTTTGATTTTGTCACCTTTTTTTTTTTTTTTTGTTCACTTGGACTTGGAGACATGTCTTGTATGCATCATACTGGAACTTAGTATGCTTCTGGTGTATATTTAGAATTGAGCTTTTTGGATTGGAATTATTTAACATTCTAAAAATTAGTTAAAATTTTTGACTTTTCAGCAAAAACAAAAAAAAACAAAAACAAAAACAAAAACAAAAGCAAAAATGTGTTGAGTTTTTAATGTTAGAGTTATTGCTTCAAACACACCGTGGATTAAATGCCTGATTAGGTTAACAAACCGGATAACTTGGTTAATTACTTCTAAATGCTGATTTTACTTTGATGAAGTACAAAATATTATTAACATTCCCTAATTCACTATGATCAGGTGGTTCATTTGCCTACCTAAGGGTGGAGCTCGGCGACTTCATGGCCTTTATTGCCGCTGGCAACATCGTCCTCGAATACATCATCGGCAACGCCGCCGTGGCCCGGTCGTGGACGTCCTACTTCGCCACCCTTTGCAACCATAAACCGAATGAGTTCCGCATCACGGCCAGCAGCCTCAGCCCGGACTACAGCCACCTCGACCCCATCGCAGTCGGCGTCATCATCGCCGTCTGCATTATCGCCGTCCTCAGCACCAAGGGCTCGTCCCGCCTTAACTACGTCGCCTCCATCGTCCACCTCCTCGTCATCCTCTTCATCATCATTGCAGGCTTCTCCCACGCCAATACCGCCAACTACACCCCTTTCCTCCCCTACGGCACCCGCGGCCTCTTCAAAGCCTCCGCCGTCCTCTTCTTCGCCTATGTCGGGTTCGACGCCGTCGCCACCATGGCCGAGGAGACCAAGAATCCCGCCAAAGACATCCCCATCGGCCTCGTCGGCTCCATGGTTGTGACCACCGTGTTGTACTGCCTGCTGGCCGTGGTGCTCTGCCTCATTCAGCCATTCAAACAGATTGACCCGGACGCTCCGTTCTCGGTCGCTTTCGAAGCTGTCGGCATGGGTTGGGCTAAGTACCTCGTCGCCGCCGGTGCATTGAAGGGCATGACTAGCGTTTTGCTCGTCGGCGCCGTCGGCCAAGCCCGGTATCTAACCCACATTGCTAGAGCCCACATGCTTCCGCCATGGCTGGCTCATGTCAATGAGAAGACCGGGACTCCAATCAACGCCACAATCTTCATGCTTGTGGCCACTGCTGTCATTGCCTTGTTCACAAACCTCGAGATCTTATCCAATCTCCTCTCGATCTCGACCCTCTTCATCTTCATGCTCGTCGCCGTCGCGCTACTCGTCCGCCGATACTACGCCACCGGTGTCACCACACAGGCTGATCAGACCAAGTTCATTGTTTTCCTCTCGATCATCCTTGGTGCCTCGATCGCCACCTCGGTGTATTGGGCGGTCAGCGAGGGCTGGATCGGGTACGTGATCACGGTGCCAATTTGGTTCTTGGGGACATTGGGGCTGAGCATTTTTGTCCCTCAAGCCAAGGCTCCAAAAGTGTGGGGCGTCCCGTTTGTGCCGTGGTTGCCATCGGTGTCGATAGCCATCAACGTCTTCCTTCTGGGGTCGATTGACGCGGCGTCGTTCGGGAGGTTTGCGGTCTGGACCGGTGTGATCTTGATATACTACTTCTTCTTCGGATTGCACGCTTCTTATGACACTGCCAAGGAGGCTGAGAAGCAGAGTGGCAAGGAATTGAGGAAGGCCGAAGAGGGTGTTGTACCTTCCAAGTGAAGGGATTTGATTTAATTGCTTCATGTGTTTATGTATAGTAGTCAGTTCTCATGTAGCGATGTGTGCGGGGGGGGGGGGGGGGTGTGACAAAAGGTGATTGTTTATTATTTATAGCCCTAAAAAAAAAAAAAAAAAAAAAACAAAGGGATTTCTTCTGGTTTCGTGTTTGGTTTTTCCTACTTGTCTCTATGGTCTGCATAGTTTCTTGCGTGTTATCCAAGTCTCTTAGCATTTCAGTACTGATTTTTTTTTTTTAAGCTAATTATAATCTTCACACCCAGTGCGTGGGTGAGGTGAGACGAGAATCCATAGAATGTTTGCCAGAGAGTTGAATTTCTAGGTTTTCCTTGTTCGTTCTTGGGTTTTATTGTTTGCCTTTTCTGATTCATAATCAGTTCTATGGCGTCAATCATGAGAGAGAGAGAGAGCTAGAGAGGCTCAAGAATCGGTTTAACCTTTTTTTTTTTTTTTTTTTTTTTTTTTTTTTGGGTGATGGTTGATTTCATGGAATATGGAACCTCGGTTTGTTTTTGAGTTACGTTTGTTGCTAAATTCATGGAATTCAATTGGCTCTATATTCATTTGACTGAGAATTCCTATTTTGATATATGATCTCGTAAGCAACACTTTATCAGGATCGTTTCACCATAAGCTTCGGTGCTTGATAATAACATTAATTAAGTTGAGGTACCATTTATATTTTGGAGTTTCTATTTTTTAAAAATAATTTTCCAAAATTTTTGATTTTTTTTTTCCAGAAAAATTTATCTCTATTTGTGTCCCCATTTGAGTTCAAAGTCTATCTCCGTCCCAAGCATATATGCCACTTTTTAATAATATCTAAAGTAACAAAACAAGTTTTAAAATAGTTGAGGTAAATAATAGATTATCGGTATTATTTACGAAAAAGTTTTGAAAAATGGTATTTAGCTCTGTCTTCCTTTTTGAATTAGAGTTTATGAAATCACATATCTTTTAAAATCATAGTTGGACAAAACTGAACTTAAAATTTTCTAACTAGTAAGTTTAAATAAATTAGGATGACTTTATAAAATATTGTTGAAGTTCCGATAAAGATTTTAAAGTCATCATAGAAGTAACCTTTAGATTTTTTTTTTTTTTTTAATTTTTGTTGACTTTGATTGGAAGTTTTTTAAAAGATTGAAACTCTAAAAAGAACACAATCAAACACTTTAAAGAACAGTTTTTGTCTCTAAGAATACCAAATGCAGTCTCAAACCAAAAAGAGAAATAAACTAATAATAACAAAGAAAATATTTATGCATCTCCTCATAATTTCCAATTAATAATAGGACCTTTTCTTTTTCTTTTCTTTTTTTTTTTTCATGACAGCTCGAGAGAGATAAAGAAAACCGGGCTAGAATCATGACATAAATTAACAGCAAGACTTGGACAAACCCGAAGGCAATTTATTTACTACAGTATGGAATCCAAACAATGAAAGAGACATAGAGTAAATAAAGGGCGATTTGTAGGACTACCCCTCAGAAAAGACATCTCCAGATAATTACCCCAATTATAATAACTTTAGTTTTTTTTTTTAATCATCTAATTATTCACCACCGAATGTAACATAAATAGATTGTTCTCTTTTGCTTAGTACATGAATAACAACTTGATTTCCACTTAGAAAATTAACGCCCTTCTCAAGAAACTCATAATAATATCCTACACGAGATATAGCATAATTAGACTGGTCTCCGTAATTTAATACAGGAATAGCAACTTGATTTCCGCTAAGAAGATTGTCCTCCAGAAGCTTTCTCCCATGAGTGGTGCAAATGTTCATGGAAGCAGCTGCAAGAACAAGAAACACAACAAGGAGATGTTTTGAATTTTCATTCATCATTGTTGCGGAATATTGGTGGAGTACTGTGTTATGGAAGTAGAAGAATGGTGAGTGTGTGTGTAGAAATGGGGAGTGTTTTCAGTTATATTGGTTATGTAAGACATGTATATTATATATATATATATATATATATATATATAGTGAAATACGAGACTATAATTATAAGATCGACATGTGCCCTAGCTTGCTAGCACGTCTTATACATAGCCATCTATTTGAGAATTAGATTTTGTTTGGTGTTTCAATTGCAACTCTAATTTTTCATCTCAATTTTTATCTTTTTTTGAAAAGTAAATAAAAATTATAAATAATTTTTAAAAAATCAACCAATTCTAACTTAAAAATTTTATCTTCAATTAATGAACCAAATAGAGGCTTAATTTGATCAGATTATATACATATTGTCCAAGCTGGCAGGGATATTTCCCGATCCAGGTATATAGCTTATCTATTATCTATTAATCTATTAATAAATATATAGAAAGCTAAAAAAATTTTACTGTTGACACTCTTTCGTCCAAAACGAGCATTTTGGTCGAAACTTGCGTTTTAACTGAAACAAGTGCTTCCTCTTGAGCGTGTTTTGGTTCCCTGTTTTTTCTGTCACTTCTCTCACTCTTCTCTCTCTGTGTTTGGTAAAGCTGAAGATTTTCTCTGCATATCCTCGAGAGCGCTGGCTTTTTGGTCTTTGGAGCAAAACCCACAAGATACAAACTCTTTGTTCCTCATCATCGACTTCAATACGTAGCTTCTCTTCCTATGCATTTTTTTCCCTCTAAAATGGAAAGGAAAGTTTATTTGGTGTTGCGATTTGAAGATCGTAGTTATCTGATGGAAAGGAAAGGAAAGTTTCTTTTTTTTTTTTTTTTTTTTTTGTTTCCTGGTGTATTTCTGTGTCTTTGTTGTTAGCTTAATTCCTCAACTTATAGGCCACAGAAGTTTCCAAGTCTTTTTAGTTTGGTTCTTGAATAAAAAGTCTGGAGATTCTTCATTGTTATAATGGTAATCCAATAATGATTGTCAAGAGAAAATCCCATGTTAAAATTAATATTCATCAGTACTAATACAAATTTGTTGACAGCTGAATTATGTAAATGTGATTGTTATTTTAGAGTTGGCTAAACTTGATCACAGATATATCCTCACTAGATTAATGTACCTAAGCATGTATGTTTCACTAAATCAGTTTAAAATCATTGGTTTAATAACATGATGGGCTCTATAAGTTGTAGGTTGGTGATGGTAGAGTTTTTGGTCGCTATCAATGCTTCCGGGTTGATCGTTAGTATCATATCGGATCATAAGATTAGTTTATTAGATCAGGAAATAGAACTGTTCAAAAATTAATAAAGTTGATTGCTCTTAAAAACCTAAGTTAAAACCATTGACAATATTTGGTTCTGAAAATTTCTGACCAGGTCTTAAAAGTTGTGTTGTTTATTTTAGAGGGTTTATGGACAGAAATATTTTAGAGCTGAATACCTCCATGGTGTAGAAAATGATGTTGCAGCTGCAACAAAAGGCTGTTAAAGATTAGACACCGAACATTTTATTTAATCATTTTCATTGGCGAAAGAAAATCTTGCCTCAATTAATATGATTCTTTGAAGCTTATTATCGCATTTGTATTTTGTGAATATGATCCTTTTGCCCTTCTTGTAAGAGTATTTGAAACTTGTTTTTTCCAATGTTTAATGGTAAATGAAATAGAGATCATTCTTGTTATTCTTGAAAGCGAGGATGCATGATAACTATTGTGAGGTTTTTATGCATGTCGTAGTCATTAAGAAGTGCACTTTGTAATCCATACTTGCAAAATTGTATCGCCAAAGACCCCACATGTAGTCTTACACGTGCGAAGCACGTGGCTCTCACTAGTAATCTTAGTAGTATGATCATGTTGCCTAAATAATAATAATAATAATGATGATGATGATAAAGAACGTGCAAATGAACAACTCCTAAATAATGGAATCTATTTTAAAAATATTTCATAATTTAAATGAAAAGAAATTCCTTGGACATAATCTGTATCTTTTGTTTACTTGAAAGTGACATAATCTGTGTTCACAGGTCTAAAAAGGCGGGTCATGTATATATATATATATATATATATATTTTAAAACGGATTATCCTAAGGTATTGAATTTCTAATTTTTAAGGTTTTGTTTTCTTAACAAAAAGGAAAAGAGAAAATTAAATGGGTATATGATAAAACCTCCAGCTACGTACTATGATGCCAACCACGCAAGTCAACAACCTGGCTGTTCAATATTATTATTTAAAAAATAAAAACCATTAACCTTAATATTGCAAGAATTATCTTACGGAATTAAATATTTACCTTTTCTTTTTTTTAGTAAATCTATTTACCCCTAATATTCATGAATGAATTATATATGAATCACCAATCAAATCATAATATATCTTTATTGCAATTTTATGCTATAAGAAAATAACTTTACAACCCATTATAATACACTTTCATATATACCCTACATTAGTTATAAATAGAAATAGTTTTTTTTTCCCCTCCAAAAGAAAAAAAAAATCCACCAGGTATTAATTGCAATTAGTATAGCGAAGTATATCTTTTTATTTTAAGGTATCATAATGTAGTGAGATGCAGGCTTTGAATTTAACGGGCATACGAAATGAAGACAAAATTATTATTGTTATTGCTGTTGTTATCGTTGCTATGGGTTTAATTTGGGTTGAATGAGATTTTTTTTTTTTTGTTACTATTAAGATTTATTAACTATTTTTATAAAACAAATTGAAATAAAATGAACGTGGGATAATGAGAGATCCGGAATTATATAAAAAAAAAAAAAAATTTTGATAAAAAGATAGATTATTTAAATATGGCCATTTCTATGGTCCCAAAACTAATTTTTTTACTAAACCAATCCATTAAGAGAGAGAAAACCATGTAGTACAAAAGTGAGGTATATTTTATAGCTTTAAACCAGTTATGGAAGGTTGGTATTTACTAACTTTTGCATTTCACGCAAATCAAGATGTAGTTTAAGATGATAATAAACTTTTTTTTTTTTTTCTTCTATCTATTTTTTAAGTAAATAGATAATTAAATGAGAAAGAAAATCATCACTTATTTTTCTCTTTTTTATCCTTTCACACGAAGTAAAAAACGTGCCGTGAGTACTGGTGCTCAAGCTTCCAAAGTCCTCGTAGTTGAAGACTTTTCCCGCATCAAGCCAAAACAGTCTTCTCTATCACTTTCTCTCTCCTGACAAAACCCATTTCAACCGAATCTCTCTCTCCCTCTCTCTTTTTAATTGACAATGGAGGTGGGAATTTGGGCCGGGCCAAACGGGCCGGCCCGCGGTCCGTAATTTTAACCCGGTTGTTGGCCCGGCCCGGCCCGAATTCTCTAGGCCCGGTAAAAGTCCGGCCCGTCAGTAAGAGGCGGGCCGTGCTCTCCTTTTAGGTCCGGTGGGCCGGGCCGGGCCGGTCCGAAAATTTAAGCCCGTTGGACCGGCCCGGCCCGTCCGTTATTTAAAAATTAAAATTTTATATATATATTATTTTTATTAAAATTTTTATTATTTTTAAAATTTTTATTAAAAAATTATATATATTATAATTTTATATTATATATATAAAGAAAAGAAAAAACAAAAAAAATTAAATTAAATAAAAATTTAAAAAATTAGGCTCGGGCCGGCCCGACCCGGCCCACTCTAAGCCCGCGGGCCGGGCCGGGCTTATATTTCAAAAATTCGGGCCGGACCGGCCCGGCCCGTGTTTTCAAAGGGCCGGGTCGGGCCGGCCCGATTTTCTTAAAAAGCCCATCGGGCTCGGGCCGGACGGCCCGAATTCCCAGCACTAATTGACAACACTTGCTAATTTCCAAAATTAATTGCAAGTCTTACAAGCTGATAATAATATGGACAGTACCATTAAGTTATATAGAAGTCAAGTCTACTTACCGATTACTATCTTTGTCTGATTTATATATTTTTTTTCTAAATAAATATTTACAAATTTAGAAGCCTGTTTATTTGTTACATAAGAACTCACTTGAAATGATAATTTTTTACTAACTAAAATTAAAGTCAATCACAATTCTTACTATATATTGGGAATATTTACTTTAATATGATTATTGTTTATTTGATTCGGTTTTAAAGACTGAGAGTCTATAATTAATTATTATATTCACATGTTAACTTCGAGTTTAAAAAAATAATAATAATAATAATAAAAGACTCGTGCAATTTGATATCATATCTTTTGATGATGAATTGAGACAGTAGTGATACATTTTTTTTAAAAGGTTTTATACACAGAATATCTATTTGACTATTTCCAATATTTTTGGATGGCTATACAACTTATTTCGTGGTCATTATTATCGGTGGAGAAAAGAAAAAATATATATGTGGAAAAAAAAAATGTTGTTAGCTATCATTTGATAAAAGCTACAAATACTTCATTGAACTTTTAACCTTCATTTAAAAGCTGAAAAATGAGATGCATCTATCCCACAAAAATAAGATTTATAGCTATTCTCACTATGATGCTATGTTTGGTAGGATGTAAAAGAGGGAGGAAAGAAAGGGGAGTAGGGAAAATTGGATGAAAATTAGTGGAGTAGGGTGTTTGGTAAGAAGGAAAAAAGGGAGAAAAAGAAAAAAAGGAGGAAAAAAATATAGTAGGGCCTATCCATTTTAATCCTTCCAAAAGTGGAAGGAAAATCAAAATCCAACGTATTCTAATTAATACTACCTTTTTATTTTTTAAAGTAAAATAATATAAGAATATGAATAAAATAGTAATTGTACAAAGATTTCATTTTCTTTCCTTTTTATCTACCAAGCAACATTAAAGAAAACTTTTTTTTTTTTAATCATTCTAATTTTCCATCTTTTAAAAGTTTTTTCTCCTTCCTACTAAACGGAGCATTAAGTTCTCTCTCTAGTCTCCAGTGCTAGACTTTAATAATTTTTTTTCAACGGTTTAATTCAATTCATTAATAGAAGCAGTTTTCTTTCCAGCTGTCTGTGTGCGTCCTTGTCTCTTTGCTTTTCTTTCATCTGTAGATTATTTCTTTGTTTTTATTTTAATAAAATTCATGGGATGGAAAAATAAAATAGAGTGCTAAAAATATGCTGACTTACTTAGGATGTCTTATTACACTTACCGATTCTTGTCATCATATTTATTAAAAAAAAATAATAATAAAAGCAATTTTATACCACACATTGTAACGTTTCAACGTGGAATTTTATATATACACAAGTTTAAAGAATACACGACGCATATACGAAAGGCTTTAATTTTCTTGGGGAGACTCCCGAAAGACTTAAAACATTCCAATTCTTCAAAAACTCCACACATCCTGTCAACCTCTCCGACAAACCACGCGCACTACTTAATTAAATGCCCACTAAAATAAATATATATATAAAAGTTTATTTTAAAGTGAATTATTCATATACTGTTGAGATTTTTGAGGAATATTTGATTGATTGATTATATTTTTTAGTTACCATTTTATGATTATTTATATTTTTAAAAATTTTACAAAATTATACGTATCAATTAGCTTGATTACATGATTTGATTTTAGGTTTCATGATTGTAATTATTTTTTTATATAATTTTGTACAAATTCAATAAAAATTGTGAATAAAAATTATTTGAATCTCATATTTCAAGTTATACTCTGATTATAATGACAATCCTAACTCAAACTCATGATTTCTTCAATAGAAAACGAGTGAACTTGCCATTAAGAAGACGACCAGCTAACACAAGCATGCTTATCAACCGTTAGATGAAAAAGATCTGTCGTTTATAGACTGGATGAAAGCTATGCTCTATATGAAAAGTCACATTCGAACTGCTGTTCCACAACTATGGGAAAAGTGGACTAGAATGAATATTGATAAGCTATTGACCAGTAAAAATTAAAGTGGTTGTATATATCAACAGACCCCAAGTGCTCCTAGTCTAGGATTTCCACCTCCGGGAAGCGTGATATATGAATAATTCATATAATGGACTTGAACCTAAGAATTTAACAAAGAAAACAAACGTTCTACTAACTCACTTAAAAGACGTTGACCTTCCTTGAGTTGCTTAATATTATTATACAAGGTGAATAGACAGGCAAAGTTGGGATCCATTTCCACAGCCACCATTAAAGGGCAAAAAAAAAAATTTTTTTTTTTTGAATTGATGTGCTTTTATCCAATGGCTATAGGAATATTGTTTTCCATTTTAATACGCTTTGAATTGATGTGCTTTTAATATTTCTTTCCCCAGCAAAAGCTTATTAAATTGGACTTCCCTGCCATGGCCAGACTACCCCTGCCATTACGTTGGTTTTTTTTTTCAGCAGACCTCCTACAGTCAGCCGAAACTCGTGGCCGTTAGATTTTCATCCAACGGATAATAATTGACTGTCGTTTGCATCCGGCCGATTCCACTGACGTATGCAAGAGCATTCCAAATTATTTTCTACATGATCAAACAAACGTTTATCATGCAAATTTGTCAAGAATATAAAGTGAATTCAACCTGAAAAATTAGATTGACCACCCAGTCTAATAAATAAGCGGAAATTTTTTATTCTAACAAAATGGTTATTTGTCACTTTTTCCAATCAATTAATTTGGAGGAGACCATGCTCATGGAGATGTCGCAGTGGATTGTGTGAAGATGGTGGCGTCGGTTTGATGTTGACGGCCTTCAATGACATCAATTTCCTTCATGAGGTCTCCTTAGTTGTGTCGGAGAACTTCAATCGTCGCAACTCTGATGTGGGAGAGGAGCACGAAGGTGGCGACCTCGCAACGACGACGACAATGGTAGTGCCGATAGTGAAGACAAATGCCAAATTTTTGAGACAATTCAATAACTTCAATTGTCATAACTCTGGTGTGGGGGAGGAGTATGAAGGTGGTGATCTCGCGACAATGATGAAAATGGCGGCGCTAATGGTTGAAGAGAAATGCCAGATTTTCGAGACAATTCAATAAATTCTATTGTCGAATTTCTTCTCTCAGTAATAGATTTGCAGCTGGTATGGTGGCCTGAGGTGAGTAAGATGAGATTTGATGTGTTTTTTTATTTGGTATTTTTTTTATGATAAATTAGTGATTTATCATTTTTAATTACTGATCGACTCGAAAATAGGTTATTTAAATTTTAGTCAATCAATGGTTGATTATAACCAATCAGTGATTGGCAACAGTCAATGATTAACTAAATTAGTTATATTTATGTGATAAATCAAAGCAAAAAAAAAAACTGTATTATGTGATCAGTTATTGATTGACCATTTAGTAAAATTAATTAATCATTTTAAGAAATATGGTCATTTAACTAATTTTTAAAAACTGGATCTTTTATTTTTTTTTTTAAGGCCATTTAGTTAATCTCATTTGACATTCATTATTTTAATAAGAAATCAATACCAAAAACGACACTAGGATCAACATTGACTTTTTTCATTTCTGTGAGATTTACTAAACTTATCGATTTTGTAAGTAAATAGATAACAAAATGAAAAAATATATATATATATCATTACTGTTATAAAACAAAGAAAATTAAACTAGAAATAATAACAACAAAAAGGACAGAAAGGCACAAGAAAATAAGAGAATGATATTTATTTGTTTGTGCCTTTCTCTACTTTTCTTGTTCTTGGTTCTAATTTAATTTTTTAGTGTATTTATTCTTTTATCTATTTGTAAGTAAATAAATAATTAAATGAAAAAGAACATCATAAATTATTTTTTTCTTTTTTCTTTTCATACGAAGTAAACGTGCCGTGAGTGGTGCTCAAATTTCCAAAGTCCTCATAGTTGAAGACTTTTCCCGCCGCATCAAGCCAAAACTGTTTTCTCTATCACAAGCCAAAACACTCTCTCTCTCTCTCTCTCTCCTACAAAACCCATTTCAACAGTTTAGCAAGCCAAAAAGTAATAATAATAAAAACCATTTCAACAGAATCTCTCTCTCTCTCTCTCTCTAACTGACAACACTTGTTAATTTCCAAAATTAATTGCAAGTCTAACAAGCTGATAAAAATCGATAATATAAAATAGAAGTCAAGTTTACTTACAGGCAAGTAATTGGAGTATACGTTACAAGCAAAATATATGATACATATTGTTGACCGTGGAATTCTGCTAACTTAAAATTTTCTCTAAACATCACACTCAGAATCTTTTTTAACTTAATTAAAAACATAAAAAGATGACCACAAAGAGATTTATCAAAAAAGGTTACTTTCTCTTCGTGTCCCGGGATGTTTTCTCTATTTTCTCAAGAAAAATACAGGTTTGAATTAGATTATTATTTGTTTGATTTCTAATTTTTTTTTTCCTAAATCAGTATTTACAAGCAGTTAGTTATCACTTAATAAAAGCTGCAAAAACCTCGTGAACTTTTAACCTTCATTTAAAAGCTGAAAAATGAGTATCTCACAAAAACAAGATTTCAGCTTCTAGCTAATCTTATTCTTAAGTTCTCTCTCTAGTAATAGACTTTTTTTATTTTTATTTTTTCCCCAACGGTTTAAGTTAATTCATCAATAGAAGTAGTTTTCTTTCTGTGTGCATCCTTGTCTTTTTGCTTTTCTTTCATATGTAGATTTCTTTTTCTCTTTTCAATAAAATTCATGGGATGGGAAAATAAAAATGATGTTAGAAATATGTCAATCTTAAACCGGATGTATTGTTGCACTTATCAAAATAATATAAGCTATTTTATATCACAATTGTAAAGTTTCAACATGAAATTATATTTATATATATATATATATATATTAGTTGAAAACACACATGTGTATTCATCTTTAGGAACTGAACATGTTTGAGAAAATTTATCTTAATACTAAAAAAAAAAAAAAGAATAAGTAATTTTGTAAATAAAAAAATGTTAGGGGATCAATAGAAGAAATAACATGAATGACAAAAAAAAAAAAAAAAAGACGAAAAATAGGACTAGAATAAAAACAAAAGTCCAATACAGGAAAATGACGGAATTAGGGGAAAAAAAATTAGACAAAAAACTAGGGAAAAAAAAAAGGGACCTGAAAATTAAAAAAAAAAAATTAGAAGACATGAAAAAAAGAAAAAAAGACCAAAAAGATAAAAAGGAATAGAGTTTTTTTTTTTTTTTTTTAAAGACCAATACGAAAAATAAGACTGATAACAAAGAGAAAAAAAACTGAGGGACTGAAAAAAAAATAAAATAAAACTTTTTCATCCAAAAGGAAACGTTTTGGATGAAAAACTTAAGTGCACGTAACTGCAAAGTAGCTCATCTTGAGCTTTCTCTATATGTATAGATGTCTTTGTCCGCTAAATTCATTCAAAGGATTAAAATTGCAATTTCTATCAATAACAAAAAAAAAAACATATAGCTCCAGTTTAATCGATCGATTTGAGTTAAAAATTTTAAATTGAAATTAGTTGATTTTTCAAAAAATTAATTAAGAAATAAATTGATTTTTTAAAAGAAGATAAAAACTGAATTCTAATTTTTAAGTTAGAGTTGATGAATCAAATAAACTAATAATTTTTACCATTGAAACTCCCAAACTTCAGCGGATAAGATGAAAAATGAGAAACATGTATCCGAAAAATAAGATGTTTGTTGTAATATTATATACTCAAAAGCTCTCTTCCCATAGGGCAAGACTTTTCCTCTCTTCTGAATCACCCAACTCTAGTGGAGGAATAATTTGGCCACCTGCTCTACCATTACTTCTTTATGCAAAACGTCGTTTTCTTTGACACCATGCTTCTTTTAACGTCTTTATTTGAAAAGTCATCCTATGTAATTTTCATGTCTACCTATGATTGGCACGTTTGGGGGATTTTTGAAAACAAAATTTTAGAGATTGGTTTGAAAATGTATGTTTGGTTGAAGTATAAATAGGAAATGAACAGAAAATAGTGTAAAAATTGAAATGTGTTTGGAAAAATATACAATATGAAAATTATTTCGTTTATCTTGTCATTGTGAGTATTTTGATACAAGAATTATCTAATTTTAATTTGAAATGAAAAAAATTATGAACTTTTAAATTTTAAATTTTTTGAAAATTGAATAGAGAGAACGTGAATCATAAATTTAAGAGTTTTAAAGTTAAGAGGACAAAACAGAAACAATACCGCAAACGGGCCGATAATTGGCGTCATTTTTTTTTTTTAATTATTTGTGGTTGTGGGTTCATAATGCTCTCCTTGCCAAAGCCTGTCTGAACAGATTCTGATATATTTCCAATGTTTATAATATATTCTTTTATTTTATTTTATTAATATTGCTTTGTACGAAACTTTTTCTTCTTGTATCTAGGCAACACTCTTGCATATTTTAACTTTAGTGAAAAACATAGTGACAACTGCCGAACTAGAAGTCTATATATTTGTTGCTGTACACATTGAAATCAGAATCATTAGAATTTTCTTCTCTCCTTTTTCTCGGTAAACAAACAGTAGAATAATTCTCAGGCATCAGAAAATATGGAAAGCGGCGAACAAGGTGGTGTGGTGAGGAAGAGAAGGTGTTCGTGCGCAAAAGACGATTTTCTCCCCGAGGAGTCGTTCAAGAGCTGGGGCAATTACGTAAAAGCGCTCAAGGAGACGCCGGCTCGGTTCGTGGACCGGGTCGTGACCCGGTCATCCGACATGTCGGAGCTGGTGGAGATGAAGGCTCGGAGCCAGCATGAGATGAAGAAGTCCCTGACCTGGTGGGACCTCATGTGGTTCGGCATGGGAGCCGTTATCGGCGCCGGCATATTCGTCCTCACCGGCCTCGAGGCCAAGAAAGACGCCGGCCCCGCAGTCGTCTTGTCCTACGTCGTTTCAGGAGTTTCCGCCATGCTTTCTGTTTTCTGTTACACCGAGTTTGCCGTTGAGATCCCGGTGGCAGGTACAGCCCTCAATCCATTTCTTCTTCTTCTTCTCCTTCTTTTTTTAATGGAAAATTTTCGTTATATATTAAGCCTTTGTTTGGATGGTAAGTTTGAACTTACCATCTCAAAAAAAATTTTTATCTTTTTCTTCAAAAGTCTTTGTTTTTTTCTCAAAAAGTTTTTTGTCTTTTCTGAAAAGTCAACAAAATTTACTATTTCAACTTAAAAACGAACCTTAAGCCCCCAATTTTCAAATCAAAATATTTCAATTTATTTTCACCTTTTTCTTTTTTAATTAATTTATAAAAATTTAAACAACTCCCTCCAAAATATTTCAACTCAAAACTACTAACCAAACACATGCTAAAAACAAGTTATTTTGTGCATATACTCTTTGATTTTTTTGAATTTGATCATTTACTCCATAAATTTTTTTTCTTGATAATAAACCCCCCTAAATTTATAATTTTTAACACTGTTGGTTCTTTTTGCTCAGTTTCATTGAAATTTGTATAATTTTCTGCACACGACTTATATGTCATAATACAAGAAGAGTATTAATGATCATTTTTACTTAGTTTAAATATAATTTCCTATTAAAATTTAGGTACAAGTTTGAATTATAATTTTAATTTTATTAAGTTCAAATTTTTAAATGAGTCTATATTGAAATAAAGCAAGTATAACAAATAATGACCTTTTTAGACTATCACAGTAAAAAAAAAAAACTGGCCAAATACTAACGGACATAAGCTAAAAGAACTAATGGTATCAAAAATTATAAATTCAATGAGTTGATTATCTATAAAAAAAAAATATAAATAAAAATAAAAAGTTCAAAAACTAAATAACTAAATTCAAAAAGTTCCGAGGACGTCTGTATAAAAAAGGCTTTCAAATAAATTCTAGTTTCTTTCTATGTATTTGATTTACTTCAGTCATGAACTTTCTACCTCCCAAAGTAGTGGTGTAAAATTGTTTAAGAAAAAAAGTGCATGGTTACCCGTAATAAATAGGCAGTAACTAACCATGTCTCAGTCTCTAGAGTGGTCCAAATTTAATAAATATGAATTCAAGTCGTTTCCTCTTACCCAATTTAACCATGTCTCAATCTCAAAAGTGGTCCATTGATTTTTTGTTTTTTTTCCTATAGATAAAAATTATTAAAACAAGTAGAAACCTTAATTATATTTGATCATACGACATTTTATATGATTTACTGGAATTATTAAACAATTTGTTAATCATAATTATTAGTTAAATATTTTTAAATGAAAAACTAATATTTAGAATCACCGCATAAACAAATCAAAATCTAATTTCTGAAATGAGATGGAATGAATTTTTCTTTTTTTTTTTTTAATTATTATGTTAAAGAAAGTAGACCAACAATTTCTTTTTTTTTTTTTAATCTAACAAAAATGCTATGTAATTGGATGAGAAAGGAGCGAACCAAATTTTGTGAGATTAAATGCGGTTTTGATGGTTTGATTGGCGTACATGGGGCAATTTTCAATGCCGTCTGTCTTTTTCAATTTATTCTTATCTATCTAAATTTCATCCTAAGATTTGTCGGTGGCAAGGGATAAAAAAAAAAAAAAAAAAATCCTTATGTTCTTCAAATTAAATTAGGAGAGTATTAGGGCAAACACTTCCTCTCATCACGTACGGTAATGATTCGAAAAAATTGCTTCAAGACATCAGAAATATTTTTATGTCACTTTTTTTTTTTTTTTTTTTCTGTATGTGGTATTAAATATTATTTATATCTGTAACATTGTTTTAAATAGTTTCTCCATTGACCCAACTCTATTAAATGGTTTTTGGTCAATTCCCCTATAAATTAGTAAGTTAATTTAGTTGGCCAATGGCTAATGGCTGAGTTTGTTACTAATTTCCATTATGCTAGAACATTAATATATACGGTATGCTCGCATATTAATTATAAAACTTAATTAGGAAGAGTGACCACATTTTGGGACTAAATTAGTTTTCCGTGTTTGGTGATTTACACATTCCAAATGCATTAAACTGGATTTTTTTTTTTTTTTTTTTTTTTTTTTTAAGTATTGCTTTGCTAGTTTACACCTGTTTTGAGAGGGGAAAAATATAGACAAACATTAACGTGATTATTAGTGTTACAAATATGGACCGTCCGGATCAAGCAGACCCAAAGGGAAGTGCGGATCGGACCGGGCCAACTCGATTGAAACAAAAGGCTTCCCAACCTGACGTGTCATATACAATCCTCACAGACTCGTATATTTAATTAAAAAATAGAGAGAATGAAGTAAATAACATTTTTAAAATGAATAATAGGCTTTATAAATATTTGGAGTTAATAACTGCAAATAAAAAACAACCTTAGTTAAATGTTATTTTTACTTCTAGTAGATTAAAAATAAATACCTAATAAATTTATTGTTTACTAATATTTACTTTAAATATTTCAAAATCATGTTATTCATTTCATTTAGTTTCCTCAAAAAATGTTATTTTTTATAATTTCCATAAAAGTATTATTTAAATAAATAAATAAATAAATAAAGCGAAGTAGGTCTGTCTAGTCGGCGACCAAAAACTTAGGTCTAGTCTGATTCGTTTGTCTAGAACAAGGTAAACCCCTCCTGGATCCTTATGCGGATCAGGTATCTCCAATCCGCAAACCAAAAACTTAAGTCTAGTCTAGTTCGTATGTTTAGAACAGGGTAAACCCCACCTGAATTCTTATGCGGATCAGGTATCTCCAGTCTGCAGATCAAAAATTTAGGTCCAGTCTAATTCAAACATCTAGACCGTGTAGACCACTCCTGAATCCTTATGCAGATCCGGTATCTGGTAAAAGAGGCGGGTCATGAGTCTGGTCAGGCCAACATTCATAGCACTGGTGATTATTAGGCTATCTAGATTTGCGGACCGGACTAAAATTACAAATACAATACAATGTGATATAAGATCAGATTTATGTATATCTATGTATAAACGTATGTATGTATGTATGTTAGTCTGCTACTTGATGAACCATAAAGTTACACTTTTAGCCTATGTTTGGTATCAAAGTTTAACTTCAACTAAACTGTACTTTTTTATCTCAATTTTTATCTTTTTTTTTTTAAATCAACAAAATTTATAACTAATTTTTAAAAAGTCAACCAACTCAAACTTAAAAATTTCATCTCATCTCAAACTCAATTCAAACACCAAACGAACTCTAGTTTGTGATAGAAAATTATTGTTCCTAAATTTTATTTTTAATTTTTATTTTTTTGAAAATCAAAGATAGAATTCGAACTCTACACCTTACTCGATACTGATAAATTAATTTACATCTTCGAACCCTAAATTTTAACCAAGAGGGTTAACTCAAGCACAAGCTAGTGTAATTGATAAAACATTCACAAACACCTCAAGCACAAGCTAGTGTAATTGATAAAACATTCACAAACTCTCTTATTATTTCCTCTCAGGTGGTTCATTTGCCTACCTAAGGGTAGAGCTTGGAGATTTTATGGCCTTCATAGCAGCCGGCAACATCCTCTTCGAATACGCAATAGGCGCCGCCGCCGTCGCCCGCTCTTGGACCTCCTACTTCGCCACCCTATGCAACCACGATGCCAACGACTTCCGCATCCACGCCCACCACCTCTCCCCCAACTACAGCCACCTCGACCCCATTGCGGTCAGCGTCATCATCATGACATGCCTCATCGCCATCTTCTCGACAAAGGCCTCGTCCCGCCTTAACTACGTCGCATCCATCGTCCACATCCTCGTCATCCTCTTCATCATCATCGCAGGCCTAACGAAGGCCGACACCAAAAACTACTCCGATTTTGTCCCCTATGGCCCCCGCGGCATCTTCAAGGCCTCGGCGGTGCTATTCTTCGCCTACGTCGGATTCGACGCCGTCTCCACCATGGCGGAGGAGACCAAGAACCCCGGCCGGGACATCCCAATTGGGTTGGTGGGGTCAATGGTGGTGACCTCGTTTTTATATTGTTTGCTAGCTTCAACACTCTGCCTTATGCAAAACTACAAACAGATTGACAAAGATGCACCTTTCTCTGTGGCCTTTGAGGCTGTTGGAATGGGCTGGGCCAAGTATCTTGTGGCTGCCGGGGCCTTAAAGGGCATGACAAGCGTGTTACTCGTCGGGGCAGTGGGCCAGGCCCGGTACTTGACCCACATTGCCCGGACCCACATGTTGCCGCCGTGGCTGGCCTACGTCAACGAAAAGACCGGGACCCCGGTCAATGCCACGGTGGTCATGATGGTGGCGACGAGCGTATTCGCCTTGTTCTCTGACCTAGACATCCTCTCCAAGCTCCTCTCAATCTCCACACTCTTCATTTTCATGCTTGTGGCACTAGCCTTGCTAGTGAGGCGTTACTATGTTAGTGGGGTCACCACACAAGTGAACCAGCTCAAGTTCGTTTCATGCCTTGTGATGATTCTTGGGTCCTCGATTGGGATCTCTGTGTATTGGGCCACGACCGATGATTGGATCGGGTACGTGATTTTAGGGCCCATTTGGTTCGTGAGCACTTTCGGGCTTTGGTTTCTTGTGCCACAAGCAAGGACACCAAAAATATGGGGCGTCCCATTGGTGCCATGGTTGCCATCTGCCTCAATTGCCATAAACATGTTCCTTTTGGGGTCAATAGATAGGGCTTCATTTGAGAGGTTTGCAGTGTGGACTGGGCTTATTTTGGTCTACTATTTCTTGTTTGGATTGCATGCTTCTTATGATACTGCCAAGGAGACTGGAGATGGGGCCCAATGGAAGACGATTGAAGAGGGCGGCAAAAATAATAATAATGTCAAGAATTCTGGGTCTGTTGGTAATTGACAAAAATGCCTCTGCCATTCCTGCTAGTGAGTGGTTGGGTTCTGTATGTATGTACGAGTGATATGCATGATTTGTGTTGGAATTTGCTTCTTCTTATGTTGTCATTTATGATCATGTAAGCATAAGGCAGTACATCAGCACATAAGCCACAAGGGCCAGCCAGTTGGTGAGGAAAGGGGGGATTAAGGGTTTAAGTTAAGTCCAAGTTCAATCCTTGGCAGTGTAAAAAAAATATCTAGAGTAGGTTATTATGGGGGTGCTTACCAAAAAAAAAAAAAAAAACCTAAGGCTTTTCAAGGGTGGTGGTTGTTATTGTTAATTACTATGCTTTTGGCTAATATAAAAAATATTACTAAGTATACGTTTTTTTTTTTTTTCTTTTTTTCCAATTGCTCGTTTGGTTTCTAAAATTTTCTAAAGTTGCAATTTGATCTCCAACACTTTTTTGTGCAAAATGGTGCTTTTTTTTTTTTGGTTAACAAACATTAAAAATTCAATAGAAAATGCCATATTAATCACGCATGATTTACTGTTTAAGGGTAATTAAGAAGGAAAAAAAAAAAACCTAACTAATATAATAGAAAATAACTGACTTTTTTTGTATACTTTCCACGGTTCCGTTGCTTCTGTGGGCATCACACAATCGATCAAATCATATAAATATCCCTTCAACATAACATAGATCATCGAAATGATCTCGGAGACCCACCAAAGCACAACAGCCATAATGTTTCAGGAAATGGATTCCTATTCAAAGAGTGCATAAAGGCTTTGCATAATTCAACTTACATGTGCATTCCATCTAATTTTAACTTTTATGAGAAAAAGGACCAAAGTGTCCATGTTCGGAGTCACCACGTAGTTTCACATGCGGAGTCCAATAAGTGTTCCCGTGGGAGTGTTTAGCAAAAAGGATAGAATACTACTTGTTATTGTTATTATTTTCAACACACGTCTTTGGAGATGCCAAAATTACTTGGCAATAGGGATTGGATACGATAGTCTCCATTTAGACGTCCCCCAATTGCTCCTTGCTTCCATTGCTGCCCAATCCAATCACCTGATCTCACCGTAAAAATACACCGATATCGGAAAAAACATTATATGATATAGGCACGCCAAGCTATCAGGTAGATTTGGCAGAGCCCAACAGAATATCATAAACCAGATTTCCAAGGCAAAATGTGTCCAACCATCACCATCACTATGGACAGAGGTCAGAAACTCTAATGTCAGCATTGACATGTCGTGGTTGGTTTGAAACAACTTGTTCTCGGCAGCCACGGGTCGGTGAAAACCTAAAATGGTTGCCATTTTTCACCCACACCATTGGGCAACCAAACAAGAGCCCCCTTCCCCACGAGAAACTCTTCCATACATTTGAATGGTTGGTCCCGGGTCCAGCAACTAGGAACTCTTTAGTGGGTAACACCTTAAAAATTCTGCTCTGGCAATGACAGGATTATGAACAATCCGCCGAGCCTGTTTTGTGACCAAAGCTTTGATTATACTCGTGCAAATCTGAAAAGCCCATCCCTTCTCCACTCTCGGGGCCATGTATAACTCCCAACCATACCAGTGCATTTCCCTGCAATCCTCTCCTCCACCCCAACCCAACGTATATAGCAGGTAAAGATTGAGCAAGGACTTTGATCAGGAGTTCTAGGTTTCCCATCGGAAAAATCTTATTCTGAATATTGCAGAAAGTTTTCCTCCTATTCCAATCTACTAAAGACGGTAATCCAAGGTATTTATCACGAGAATTTGTGAAGCCAAGACAAAGAGATATCTGGATGAGTTGAGAAGCTCCTCTCAAGCATTTGGGTTGTAGGTGATGGCTGACTTGTCCAAACTAATAAACTGTCCACTGGCTAGCTCACACTTGAAAGAACCTTTATTAACCGCACAACAGGCGTCTAAACTCGCTGTACAGAAAAGAATGTTGTGCTTAGCCCGTTTAGATATCAAGACCAGTTGACTTCAGTTATAATGTACTATACTACACAACAAGAGTAAATCCTATCGATACAATTTTCCATAAGCATTAACATTGGAAATAATCATGATACAATTTACTGTAACTAACATTGTATTACACAGTCCAATGTACATTTTTTTTCTTTCTTCTATTTGGTTCCCATAGCACTAACAATCTATTCAAGCGTCACGACTGTCGCAATATAAACAAAAATAAAAACGAGCAGTTTACAAAGAAAACCAATCTACTTGGAAATGTACAACTGTCCCAATTCCCATTTTTAAGTATACACTGTTTTTGAAGAAAGAAGTAAAACATAAGAAATCGTAGAAACCAAAAACCATAAAAGTAAATGAGAGTCATCGGTTCATCAGAAAGAAAGAATGACTTGTCCGGAAGCTCATGAAACTATGCTTATTAAAAAGAGATTATGAAGACAAAGATCATAATACCATGTATCAACAACCCATGGAACATTTCTACCGTTGCAAGTCCAAAACAAGAAACTTGTTTACTTTCTGCTAGGATATAATGAGTTTAAAAGGGTTCAAAGTATATTAAATTTGGCACGACACTCTTAACAAAATGAGACAACATACTTAATCATATGATTGCAATAGACACTTCAAAGTTTTTAGTTCAACCTCCTACTTCACTTATTCAGGCATTGCAATTTAAACGAACGCCAAACCTTATGAAAATGTGTATTACAAGAAGATGCAATCTGATTGCTCCAAAAACCATTGCTTGAAAAAAGTCTCTCTAACTAAAAGCGTTATAAATTACAAAAATCACGACTTTTAACATTAAAAAACTAGGAAGATGAAAACAATGTTGGTACAACGGAAAACCACAAAAAGGGGACTTCCCCATCCCCACTATTTACAAAACAATTGCAACTATAGTCTCATTTTTAGCACCTTCCTTTTCCTATCTTGGCATATCTAGTTCTCTATGCTTACCATACTAAAAATAAAGATTGGCAACAAGAGAGAAAAATCCTAATGCCATAATGTGTTACAGTATGCACATTTCTGTCTGCATACGTATGTCATACAACAAAATATCAAAGGTCTCGAGGAAAAAAAAAAAAAAAAAAAAAAACCTTTGGATGGATTCACAGCTTGATCGACTTCCCGGCCTTACGAAGGTAATATTACGCCTTCAGAACAAGCCAATATACGACATATCTGGCTCTAGATGCACCATTTTACCAACAGCAATCATCGGCAGTCCCGAAAGTTAATCTCGGAATAGTAGAAATCCAATCATCACACACCCAAAAGAAATGTACTTCTATGTTGATCTCGATAATTGGCAAAAGGGTGTCGAAGTCGACAAACACCAACAAGCTTGGAAGCAGAAGTTTTCTTTTGAAGGATCACAAAACCGAAACAACTGTCGAAGAATTCGAGCTTTCCCAAACTTCAATACCTTCGGAACCTCTCCTACAAACAAACAATCTGTCACCTCCACCTTCGATCTTCTCTATAATCCCTCTCTCAGAATCCTCCAATTTATCCACAAAGTTCCTCCTATACAATCCCTCACAAGCCCCATTTTCTTTCTCACTTTCACTTCTGCCACTTGCCCCTCTTGACCAAACCTCCAAACTCCCATCTCTCCCCACAAAAACTTGCTTCCTGTAACAATGAATCGCGCAATATCCGCCTACGCCACCGGTAATCCTCAAGCTCGGATTGTTCTCTTGCAAGTAAACCCACGGATCATCGCCTAAATTCCGCAAATCCGCCATTCCCAAGTCTCCCGACTGCGAACAGACTTTGAAGATCATCAACTCTTCGGCATCGACCGCAACGTCGGCAAACGGGTCTCCGAATCTACGACTCCGTCCCGAGCCCGGCTCGTTCGTCTCCCAAACCACCTGACCGGACCTCGGGTCCCACAGCCTTATGTAACCTGAGAATCCGAACGCGCCGCAAGTAATGGAGCTTCCGACGAGCAATCCGGTGTCCGGCAGCCACGCCAGCTTCCCGGGTACTAGATTCTTCGCCGAGCCACCAGTGTACCGGCCGAGCTCCGATTGAATTTGGAGCGTAGACTTATCGACTACCAGAACGGAATTCTCCTTGTGAGGACAATGGAACGCGGCGAAGACGGAGTCGGTCGAATCGGCGATGGCGCTCACTCGCGCTTTGAAGATCCGAGGATCGGACGGATCTCTCCAGTGGACGGAGCCGACGTTGCGGTTGCCGGAGAAATCGTAGAAGTGGAGTCCGGCGGCCGAGTCGGAGCCTAGGGCTGCGATCTCCGAGTACACTCGGCAAATCGAGTTGATCTCCTCCAAATGCGTGCGGACGGTTCCGGTGTGGATCAAGTTCCAGTCGTAGCTCGATATCTGGCCGCCGTGAGCGATCCAGACGGAGCCGTCGCCGTCGCCGGCGGTGAAGGCGGAGGCGAATCCGTCGGAGGCAGGTCGGATAGTGGCGACGACGGAGACGTCGATGCCGGAGAGGGGAGGCGGCGAGGAGGCGGACTTGAGGCGGGACTCGATGCCGTAGTAGAGGGCTTCGTCGGCGAGCTCCTGCTTGGAGAATCCGCGGGAGGTGGAGGGGAGGTGGTTGGAGCGGAGGAGGGAGAGGAGGACGGAGAAGATTTCGGGATCGCGGTCGATGAAGACGGGGTTGGGGTCGCCGGAGGGGCGGTGGGAGAGGGCGGAGAGGAGGGAGTCGGGGCCGCCGGAGCGGAGGGTGGAGACGGTGGTCTCGAAGAGCTTGCCGCCGACGTTGAGCTTGACACGGTCGTTGGGGTCACTGTTGGTGGAAGAAGCAGCTTGGGCGCTTGGGTCCGCCATGAATGGATTTGTAGAGCAGAGGAAAGAGAGGCTGAATTTCGAAGGGTGTTTGCTTCTTTGGTTGGTCAAAGTGAGTTAGGATTGAAATTGATCCTAAATTCAGTAAAATAATAAAAATATCTCAAATTTATGAGTTATAAATTTACTACTAGTTTTTCGACCAAAAAAACTTTACTACTAGTTCACCTCTCTTTTTTTCCTCTCAATAGAGATGGCAATCGGACGGGACAGTGATTACTTTCCCGACCCTTAAAACCACGATTAGCTCGGCCCCATCCTCCTTTAAAAAGGGACGGGGATGGGGACGAGCACGTAGATAGATCTATAGAAGAGTATTTCTCATATTCGTCTCATTTTGGATCAATATAATTATACATTTTAAAAAAGAAAAATTAGATTGGGTGATATTTTTTAATCACCTAATTAAGGGTGTTTACGGAATTCGTCAACCCGCTCAATCCACTCAACCCAGTCCAATCCACTTGATTGGATTAGGTTGAGAGACTAACGGATTGGTTATGGATTAGGATTTTCTCAAACCAAATGTTATAGATTGGATTATGGATTGAGGATTTCTCAATCCATGTAATCCGTCAATCCGTCAATCCGTTGAATTACTTTGATGTACTATTGGTTAAGTTGATTAATATGGACATTTTAATTTGAGTTTAATCCAAATTTGATCGTTGTTATGTACTGGAAGTTACAATTTAGCTAATGATTAAAGACTTGAAGTTAATTGTGCTGTAATTCTATTGAACTATTTCATATTTAAACATTATATTTTTATATTTTAGTTTCTAGATTTTTCGGATTGAATCCATGAATCCAATCCGTGTAAACTGAGGTTTACGGATTGGATTGGATTGGAAACTTCACGAATTGGTTACGGATTGGGAAAATCTCAATTCAAATGTCACGGATTGGTTTACGGATTGAGACCTAATCCGTGAATATCCCTACACCTAATCTGATAGATGATCCAACTTTTTTTCATTTAGGAAAATGGTCGTTTGTCATTTTTCAGATTTGGTTAATCAATTATTGACTAATGGTCAATCAATGATTGACTATAAAATTTAGTGATTTACGTTATGGTTAATCAGTGATTGATCATAAGTCAATCACTGATTGACTATTTAAAAAAATTGATTAACCATTTTAGAATAAAAATTGTCTTTTAACTCATTTTTAAAAACTTCAATTATTTATTAAAAAACTTTTTTAAAAAAGATTATTTAACTATAAATCCCTGTTGAAAATTTCAGAACCTGTTTTAAATATTACACAACTTAAAGCAAAGAATAAATAATACATAATAAATTAGTCGTTCAAATAGGATTACTAACTAAAAATTATTTTTTTTAGTGAAAAAGATGTATTTAGTAATTATGCTTTAAAAAACTAAAACATTCTAATTAAGTTTAAAAAGTTAACATACGCATAAATATGCATAATATAAACGTCGGAATAATCTTAAGGCCTGCATATCCAAAATTCCATATTTGTCCGGCACTAGATCCATCACCGTCAGATTAGAAATGAACGATTGCATTTCGAGGTGAATATAAGGGTACCCTAAAATTTTATATAACACCTTTTGTTGTGCAGGTGCGGAGAGTAAACGAGGATTTCGAGACTAAAATTGCAAAGGAAAAAAAAAAAAAAAAAAAAAAAGTCCATACTTGTTTATGACACTTTGCCTCTTAAATGTACATTCTGTAAGACTTTAGTTCACCATACTACCCACTGACTTAACAATCAACTTTTTAATCAAATAAACTAATTCATATCCTTAACTTGATCGATATCTTGCAACTGATTTAATGCTCTAGTTCAGCGATTCAACATTATATGGTTGTTGTTTCAATTATGTTTATGCTTTCATAAATATTTCACATCTTGCTTTATTGTAGGTTTTATCTCCGTTTCCAGTTGAAGATGGTGACACGGCTAACTTATTTATACAATCATGGATTTGTCCAATATTACTTTTTGGAATGTATAACTATTAACTATTTTTTTGCAAATTAGCTTCGTACATTATTAGAATTACTAGCTTAGGCCATCTCCAACTCATTTACTCTATTTTAGAGTACAGAAACTCTAAAATAGAGTATCTGTCACTTCAAATACTATTTCATCTCCAACCCATTTACTCTATATCATACTCTAAAAGGAATATTCTATTTATATTCTTTTTTATAATCATTTAGATATTATTTTATATTTATTCCCTATAATCTTTGTATTTTACAAATTATGCCCTCATACAATCTTTTTAACATATTAATCCGTTGATTATTTTTATTTTTTAGAATAATCTTTAAAAATAGAAAGTTATATCAAATAACCAAAACACTATAAATTTAGTGCGATTATAAAAAACAACTTAATATTGAGTGAAAAAAAAAACTACATGATTTTCTTAATTCCACACAAAAAAAAAAGGAAACAAACTGACATTCAATATTTTAAAAAAAAAAAAACTTAAAATTACATGACATTTGTCCCTAGGCTTCTGAATTAGTATATATTTCCCATAAATGATCGATCAATGCATTTCGAAGCGCGATATGAGCTTGTTTATCCTTGATCTGTCTATGTCTATATCGATCAATGCATTTCGAAGCGCGATTGAGCTTGTTGAACAATCAAGAATTTTAAATAAAAGATTGCAACAACAGCAGCAACAAGAACAACAAGATGATATGCATAGGTCTAATAATGCATTCAACCAATATTTCAATGATATTGGAGGATCTGGTACTGGTATACCGGACTATTAAATCATTGTTCTTCCACCATAATATCTCTATGTTATCTATTTTTACGTCTTTACATTATGTATTTTGTGTTTTTTTTGGTTTATCACATGTAATTGTTTAATGTATTTTTATGTATGCTTATTTATGGTTTGTTTATGAATTAGAATATCTTCTCAACTTTTTAATTTATGTAAAACTTGTATGTTGATTTACTATCTTACAAAATTTATTCAAAATAATAAAATAAAAAAAGGTATAAAAAAATAAATATAGCTTAAGATTTGAACATACAAATACTTTACATATAGAAAAATGGGTAATTTTGAAAGAAAAATTAAGTTAAGGGTAACTTTATAATTTTTATTTTTATCTAAATATTAATTTAAAATTTAATTAAAAAAAAGAAAAAGTAGTTTAGAGTATGAATAGTGATACTTCAAATATGAAGTATACTATTCATACTCTATATTTAGAGTTCCATTTAGAGTATGGGTTGGAGTGCTTCCCATACTCTAAAATGGTGGAAAACTCTATTTTAGTGTAGGGTTGGAGAGGCTCTTAATGAATCTATGTTGTGTATGTTACCCCATGTTCAGTCGAACTTTCATTTATCTTACCCTGTATTAACTCTCCAACTTTGTCCTGTATGAATATATATATATATATATATATATATATGCTTTTTTTGTTGGGCAATTGCGACATTATTGATATGTTTACCTAATTTTATTTGCATTCTTATGCTCTAAGGTTCTCTATGTCATTGGGTCACCGTTTTCTTTTATTTTTTCTCCTACCCTGCATCTATCCTGATCTACCTTGCTGCTACCATGCTTTACATTGTATTGACTTCATATGAATAATCGAATTTACTCATCTGGCATCTACTTTGTTTCTAACTATATTTACATTCATCTATTACATGCGTTTTTTGCTACTATAAAGATTCTCTTATAATGCATAGGTCTTTATTTTCCTACCTTTTTTTTTTTTTCTCAGAACTTCTGCTTCACTGCTACATGTTCAGTGGAACTTAAATTTTCTATTTCTTTTCCTACACTCCAAATTGCCCTTCCAAAACACCAATTTGCTCCATTATCATATTTTAAATTTGTCCCTTAACTGCTATATGACCATTTTCTCACCGCATTATTTTTTTTAAATTTTCGCTTTACTACACTTACCGTTTGTCCCTGGTTACACTTTTACTTTCCAACACTTCTTCTAATATTTGTAATTTCCCCATCCCAACAACATTCCTCGTGCATTTTCATCTTATCCTTTCCTATATTAACTTTCATTTTCTCCTACCTATTCATATCTCTCATCATCAATACAAGTTACACCTTCCTTTCCAATTGTTCTTCCCATAATTGGAAATTTCCCCATGCCAACGACAACCTTTCTTCAATTCACATTGCATTTATAATAATAGTATATTACTGGTAACGTGAATATACAAACAATAACCTGACTATTATTTCCCCTTATCTCCTTTTGATATAATATTGTCCGTTTTGGACCTCGTGCCCTCACGGTTTTGCTCTTGGGCTCACCCCAAAAGACCTTATATCATTAGGTGGTGGTCTCATTACTTATGAACCAACACATATATCAATTCCCAAGCGATGTGGGACTACATAGCTTACCCATTTCTTATAAGGACTGATGATTGTCATAATTATCCCTCTTTTTGAGGCCCAACGTCCCCGTTGGCCACACTTTTAATTGGGTATAGGTTCTGATACCATACATAACGACCCGTTCCTCCCTTTGGTATGATATTGTCCGCTTTAGGCTTCGTACCTGCACGGTTTTACTCTTGGGTTCATCCCAAAATGCCTCATACCATTAGGAGGTTGTCTACTTACTTATGAACCATCACATATATCCATTCCCAAACAATGTGGGACTGCACAACGTACCTCTTCCTTATAGGGACTGATGACTGTCACAATCACCCCTCCTTTTGGGGCCCAACGTCCTCGTTGGCCACACTGCTGGTTGGGTATAGGCTCTGATACTATTTGTAATGACCTGTGCCTTCCTTTGATATGATATTGTCTGCTTTGAGCCTCGTGCCCTCACGGTTTTGCTCTTGTGCTCACCTCAAAAGGCCTCATATCATTAGGAGGTGGTCTCTTTATTTATGAACCATCACATATATCAATTCTCAAATAATGTGAAACTGCACAACTTACCCATTCCTTGTATATCCATTCACAATCGATTGGTTGCAAATCATCAGTCCCTATAAGGAAGGGGTAAGCTGTGCAGTCCCACATCACTTGAAAATATATATATGTGATGATTTTTAAGTAAACAGACCACTTCCTAATGATATGAGACCTTTTGGGGTAAGCCAAAGAGCAAAACCGTGAGGACACGAGGACCAACACAGACAATATCATACCAAAAGAAGGCACGGGTTATTACAAATAATATCAGAGCCTATACCCAACCGATAGTGTGGCCAACGAGGACGTTAGGCCCCAAAAGGAGTGGTAAAGGAGGGGTGATTGTGATAGTCATCAGTTCCTATAAGAAAGAGGTATATTGTGCAGTCACACATCGTTTGGGAATGGATATATGTAATGGTTCATAAGTAAATAGACAACCTCCTAATGGTATGAGGCATTTTAAGATGAGCCCAAGAACAAAACTATATAGGCTCAAGAACCAAAGCAGATAATATCATACCAAAAGAAGACACGGGTCGTTAAACTTACCACCGACAACAATGTTGCATTACACATTACTTCAACATTAATTTTCCGTTACCTTTCCCCAAAATATATATAATTTCATTCATAAATACACATTCCCCCCTACACTTTTTATTTAATTAATTTCCTAACAACTATAACCTTCCTTCAATTACCATTCCGTCCTTCCATCAATCACAATATATTATACATTTCTAACTTCCACCCAACAAGTTACAGTGACATTTTCCCTCCTCCCAACACGTGTTCCTTGGCTGACACAAAACTCGTACCCACATCAGTATCGTCTCTCCTTGGTACCGGAGGTAAGACTTTTTTTATAAACATATATGATAAAATGTATATCGGGGCAAAGGCGGAGATGAGGATGCCTCCCCCGTCCCCGTCCCACTTTCAATTCGTGAAAAAGACTTTATCCCCATTCTCATCCTTGAATATTGTCTCCCATCATCACATTGCTAATTTTGAATATAACAACAGGACATCACCAAATTCTTTATTCGGTAATATATAACATATATATATATATATATATGAATACTTTCTCATTCGGCAGAATGACCGTCCAACGGTACAATCCATATAAGAAACCGACACAACCAGAGGAAAAACGCGATACAACCTGTTAGAGAGGGAGAGAGAGAGAGCTAGACAAAGAAAGGGAGAGTTCTCGTGTATATATATATATATATATATATATATTTGTAGAAATTCGGGAAAAGAATTCTAATTCTCATTCATTGAAACTAATAATTTACATCCTAATATATAGACAAAGGTGGCTGACATACCAGTCCACTGAAAACAGGAAACTAGAATCCCTACAAATCAGGAAATTCCATCAAAATAGGAAACGGGAAACTATAAAATCTAATTAAGGAAAACAGAAGCAAAAAATAGGAACTGAAAACTATTCTAATACTTTCCTAACTAAATACAATCGACTACTTTCTACACTCCCCCTCAAGCTGGGTTGTATATATTATACAAACCAAGCTTGGAATTCAATTCATCAAAGCTGACCCTGGGCAGTGCTTTGGTGAGAATATCAGCAATCTGAAGTTTTGTTGAGACATAGCTTAGCTGCACAGTTCCGTTGTTGACCTTCTCTGAGATGAAATGTCGATCAATCTCAATGTGTTTTGTTCTGTCATGATGCACATGATTTTTGGCGATGCTAATAGCTGCCTGATTGTCACAGAACATCTTGAATGTGTCCTTAGTCTCAACCTTAAGTTCCCTTAATAGCCTTTGGAGCCACATTCCTTCACATATTCCTAGTGCAAGAGCTCGATATTCTGATTCTGCACTACTCCGAGAGACAACAGCTTGCTTCTTGCTCCTCCAAGTGACAAGATTTCCCCAGACGTATGAACAGTAACCAGTAGTTGACCTCCTATCAGTTACTTCTCCGGCCCAGCTAGCATCCGTGTACATCTCGACCTCACGGTTTCCAGACCTTTTGAAGAGTAAACCATGTCCAGGAGTCATCTTCAAATATCTCATAATTCTGTTCACTGCTTCCAAATGAACCTCACTCGGATTATTCATGTGCTGGCTCACTACACTGACTGAGTAGGCAATATCCGGTCTTGTGTGTGATAGGTAGATTAGCTTGCCCACAAGTCTCTGATATCTTCCCTTGTCAACAGGATTGCTTTCTTCATTTTGGTTTGACTTTTTGTTGGGATCCATAGGTGTGTCCGCAGGTTTACACCCAAGAAAGCCAGTTTCTCTCAACAAGTCTAAGATGTACTTTCTTTGGGATATTACAATTCCCTCCTTAGATCGAGCCACCTCCATTCCCAGAAAGTATCTGAGAGTCCCGAGATCCTTGATCTCAAACTCTGTTGCAAGCATCTTCTTGAGTCTACTAATTTCCTCCGAATCATCACCTGTTAAGATGATATCATCTACATATACTATGAGAATGGCTATCTTGCCTACAGAATTGATTTTAACAAACAGTGTATGATCGGCTTGACACTGATTGTATCCATTTCTGATCACAGTCTTGGCAAACCTGTCAAACCAAGCACGAGGAGATTGTTTCAAGCCATATAGGGATTTTTTCAGTTTACATACCAAACTGCTGTTCGAACTATTCTCCAAGCCAGGAGGTATAGTCATGTAGACTTCTTCTTCAAGATCCCCATTCAAGAAAGCATTTTTAACATCAAGTTGGTATAGAGGCCAATCTTGATTCACTGCAAGAGAGAGTAAAACCCGAACAGTATTGAGCTTGGCAACGGGTGCAAAGGTTTCCTGGTAGTCTATCCCATATGATTGCGTGAATCCCTTTGCTACAAGTCTGGCTTTGAATCTTTCAACACTTCCATCTGCTTTGTACTTGACAGTGAATATCCACTTGCAACCTACAGGATTTTTTCCATGAGGTAATTTAGTAAGAGTCCACGTGTCATTACTTTCTAGAGCCCGGATTTCTTCCTCAACCGCTTGTTTCCATGCTGGAACCTCTAGAGCCTCTTGAATAGAGTTAGGAATCTGCACACTATCAAGATTAGACACAAAAGCCCTGTAAGATGGTAGTAACTTCCCATAAGCTATATATTTTTCGATTGGATGACCTGTACACCCTCGGACACCTTTCCTGTGGGCGATTGGCTGATTAGAGTCATCAACCAATGGCACAAGAGAGTCATGAGATAAAAATTCCATACCATTATGATTATCGGGTGCAGGAGGACTTGGTTCTGGTTCTTGACAGTCACGGGTCTGCATAGTGTCCTCTATATGCTCGGTTGGTCTTCTCCTTCTGGTATAGACACGAAGTTCATGACTATTAGTGTCAAGTTGAGATGGAGTTGGGACAGTTTTGGTGATAGATTCAGGGACAGGTTCTGGTTCTTCGATTGGAGTCGGATGAGTAGAAGGTGAAGCTGAAGTGTTTGGGGCTAAAAAAGGAAGATTGGCCGAAGAAGTTTGGAGAAGATCATCCCAAATCTGATATTCCCTCGAGTTCTCCCCCTGAATTTCAGAATTGGGAAAGTAAGATTGGTCTTCAAAAAAGGAAACATCCATGGAGTTGTATACTTTCCTAGTGATTTGAGAGTAACACTTGTACCCTTTTTTGTTAGAGGAGTAACCGAGGAAGATGCATTTGAGAGACTTGGGATCAAGTTTGGTGCGGTGTTGGTGGTGGATGTGAACAAAGGAAGAACAACCAAAAACCTTCAATGGTAAGTCAGAAGAAAAAGATTGGATGTGAGGATAGGCTTTTATGAGAACATGACGAGGAGTTTGGAATTTTAGGACTCGACTAGGCATCCTATTGATGAGATATGTGGCTGTAAGTATGGCTTCCCCCCAAAAATGTTTAGGCACATAATTAGATAACATAATGGCACGAGCTACCTCAAGTAAATGTCTGTTTTTCCTCTCAGCAACCCCATTTTGTTGAGGAGTATCAACACAAGAGCTTATATGAATGATACCATGCTTGGAAAGATAAGGACCAAGAATGGAATTGAAATAATCCTTGGCGTTATCAGTTTTAAGAACTTTAATGGTGCTTTGAAATTGGGTAGAAATCATGGAATGAAAAGATTGGAAGATGGTGGCTGTTTCGGATTTTTCTTTCATAAGGAATGTCCAAGTTGTTCTCGTATGATCATCTATGAATGACACAAACCATCGAGCCCCAATTATATTTTTTACTCTTGAGGGTCCCCAAATATCACTGTGAATTACAGAAAATGGTTGTGAAGGCTTGTATGATGAACTAGGATAAACATGTCTAGTATGTTTTGCAAGCTGGCAAACTTCACATTGGAAAAAACTGGAACTTTTATTGATAAATAAATGGGGAAACAACTTTTCAATGTATGTAAAATTTGGATGACCAAGGCGATAATGCCATAACATGACTAGACTCTTAACTGAAATAGAATTTGAACTAGACACAGAATTAGAAACAAGATTGACAAAATTTGAACTAGACTCAGAACTACAACTTGATGGGTGAACTTGTCTACCGAGGAGATTACTTTCTTTGAGCAAATATAGGCCACCACGCATCTCAGCACTGCCAATCACCTTCCCCGAATCCACTGCCTGAAATCACAAAAATTGGAATAGAATTTAGTCACACATTTTAAGTCACGAGTAAGTTTGCTGATTGAGAGTAGATTGCAATCTAATTTAGGAACATAAAGAACAGAGTAAAGGAGAAGATCCTTTGTTAATTGGACTGATCCGGTTCCTGCTACTGGAGAGAATGAGCCATCAGCTATTCGGACTGCAGAGTGACTAGTACATGGACTGTAATTTCTGAAAATGTTGATGTCTCCAGTCATATGATCCGAGGCCCCTGAGTCAACTATCCAAGGTTTTGATGCACTATTTTGGACAATAAGAGCATAAGATGGGATACCTTGGTGTGCTAAAAAACTGGTGGGTTGCTCGGCAGGGGATTGTGGTGCATGCCCGGAACTGGAAACTTGACCAATCAGTTTCTGCAGTGCCTCAATTTGCTCCTTGGTGAACGGACTGAATTCTGCATTGTTGTCTGTTGTGGCAGCAGCATGGGCACGGTTCTCTCTGTCATTTCGCCTACTAGATGGTTTCCAATCTGCAGGTTTTCCATATATCTTCCAGCAATTCTCCTTCACATGACCAGGTTTCCTACAATGGTCACACCATGGTCGTCCTTTCCGGGGCGTGTTGTTCTGAGAGGAATTGTGAGTGTACAAGGCTGATCCTTCAACAGCGGGTGTAGTGTGATTGTCTGTCATCATCAGTTTCTTTCTGCTCTCCTCTCTACGGACTTCTGCAAAAGCCTCCCGAATAGTTGGAAGAGGTTTAATCCCCATAATTCTCCCCCTGACTTCATCTAGATCTTTGTTGAGGCCTAGAAGAAATCTGATGGTCCTTTTCTGTTCAACAATCTTCCTGTACAAGGCAGAGTCATCAGGACACTTCCAAGGATAGATCTCGAACATGTCTAATTGCAGCCAACAGCGTGTGAGAGTGTTGAAATATTGAGTAACACTTAATTCTCCTTGCCGTAGATCATACAATCTGGTCTCAATCTCAAATAATTCTGAGGAATTTTCAGTGCTGGAATACGTTTCGCGTGCAGCCTCCCATATCTCCTTGGCTGTCCGAAATAGCAGAAAGTTTTCTCCAACCTCCGTGGTCATGGAATTTATTAGCCATGACATAACCAAGTGATCATCAGTTTTCCATGCTCGGAATGTGGGATCTGTCGTTTCTGGAGCAGAGATTTCACCTGTGAGATGTCCGTCCTTTCCTCTGCCACAGATGTACATAAAACAGATTGTGACCATTGAAGAAAATTATGGCCATGGAGTTTATGAGATATGACAAGGTGAGAAGAAGTATCTGGTGTGATAGGGGCTGAAGAATTAGGTTCAGATCTAGAAGTGACTTCTGAAGAAGAATGTGAAGCCATGCCGTATTTTGTCATAAGGGTACAGCAATGGAAATAGGAGTATGAGAAAGATTAGGGTTCAGAGACCAAGCTCTGATACCATGTAGAAATTCGGGAAAAGAATTCTAATTCTCATTCATTGAAACTAATAATTTACATCCTAATATATAGACAAAGGTGGCTGGCATACCAGTCCACTGAAAACAGGAAATTAGAATCCCTACAAATCAGGAAATTCCATCAAAATAGGAAACGGGAAACTATAAAATCTAATTAAGGAAAACAGAAGCAAAAAATAGGAACTGAAAACTATTCTAATACTTTCCTAACTAAATACAATCGACTACTTTCTACAATATTCAAAATATCATTGATACTGAACATCATAATTAATTAAAATATTAATTTTTTTTATTAGCATCGGCGCTTTTTTAAACATTGTTCCAAATTTTGAGACATCCATTAAAATGTGGGAATTGTTTAATTTGTAAATTAGTCATCGGACACCTGTTGTTCATTGAGTGTTATATTGGTTTTTTTTTCGTTTAAGAGATTATCTAAATGAATTGATTATTCAATTTAATTAAGTTCAAAATAAAGTAAAAAAGTAATTTTGGCAAAGTCAAACATAAGCATGATACTAAGCTTGCAAGCATGATACTTTAAGTTTGCAGACTAAAAAAATATAAAATAAATAATAATCATAATAATCATAATCCAATGCAAGACTAAAAAAATCTGAACCGACATTCAAACTTAAGCATGATTCATCTTGAACAATGAATGGCAAATGCATAAAACTCTTATTATGACAAAGGTGTGAAGTGTGTGTGTGTGTGTGTGTGTGAGCCATCCATTAGTGGTGACGTTCAAAACTTTGGAACACCGAAAATCAATTATAATAAGTTTTTACATAAACGGAGGCCAGATGCAGCAAATATCATGCACCAGCCCAAAATACACAAACATAAAGTCTATAACCCACTTCAGCAGGTCCTTTTTTTAAGTATGCCACATAATTTACAATAATTTTGACACCAGAAAGAAACCTATTTACTATACAACAATTTTGTTTTCCTCTACACGACATACGGATGACGCCGGTGGTCATCATGTGTTGAATACAATGAGAAAAATGAAAATACGTTTTCGATGGACAATAAAGACTCGTAAAACTCATAAATATGGAATTAGTTCAATATTTATGTTTCTATCTTGAGGAGAGTATTGAGGGATGTACTATTGAATCGTTGAGCAAGGCCTCTGATCACAAGCACAACAACATCTCGGAGGTGCCGAGTTTGCACGAACAGATCTACCTCATTCTCGCTATCCACTACGATTTTAAGCCGATGTTGATCGTTCCGGAACAGCTCCACCTGAACATTCTCAAAACTTAATTTCCTCGAATATAGCACAATGCGTAATTCAAAGTGAAAACTAGGATGACTTAAATATACTTGGCTCCGTTTGGTGAAACGGTTTAAGTTGAAATTTTTAAGTTTGAGTTGGTTGACTTTTTAAAAACTAGTTATAATTTTTGTTGACTTTTCAGAAAAAAACAAAAACTGAGATGAAAAATTTGAGTTTAAGATGTTTCACCAAACGGAGCATAAATTTCACGACTGACGATATTTGAATTGAACATAGGTCTAATATCCAGTCCAAGCTGTTTCTAAATTCGGTAATTTCTCAAACAAAAATGTGTATACTTATTTCAACACAGAAAAACAAATAAATAAATAGAAGTAGATTGTTCCAGAAACAGATGCAACAAGTATAGGTGTACACAGAGTTGCACACAAACTTACATGAAATGGAGGTGTATAAGTACCCCGAACTTCAGTTGTGGGAAAGGACGTCTTGGAACCTGGCTTCACAACCTTTACCCTTTTTTTATTGACTTCGAGAATTCTTCTCTCGAGACTGCTCACTACGGGCAACTGCAACATAGGGAACAAAAGAAGTGGTTTGAATCAGTTACTGTTTCAGATTATAATAACACCATAAAATAACGAGAATATCAAATAACAACCTTTTTGGGAGATCGGTCCTTGTCACACAATGCCTGTTTCAAAAATTGCAAGCTGTGAGCTATGAAGGAATTTATGAAGCATGTCTTTTCTCTAGGATTTAAAGGGGAAAAAAAAGTAATACCTCAAACTTCACAGATCCAAGGTCAAGCTTTTGCTTCACTTCTTTAAGAACATCGGGCTCTGCCGTAAATCAATATCAACAAAAATAAATTTAAGACTTCCCAGATTAAAATCAGTAAAAGTTTTGGTACAAAAATCAGCCTTGCCAATGACATTTTTAGCTTCTTTTTTTTTTTCCCATGTAGTTTTCCCTGCAGGCATACTGGACTGGCGTCGACTCAGAACAAGATTGGGAGCAAGAGATTGTTACATGCATAAAACTTCACCAATATAAAGTTAGAAAACATTGTTTGTCTCCTTTGGAAGAGCAGCCATGCAAATCTCAAGTAATGCACTCCAAGTTTTAAGGCATGTGTAGCACTCAAAAGAAGAATAAATCTTCAATAGAATTAAGGTTCAACTAATTAACATGTAGATTTGTTCGAAAGAAAAAATGGGGAGATTTCTTGCAACAGCGATTTCCAAGTCCAGATGAAGTTAAAAGCAATGAGAAATTTAAATTGTTTTTAAATTACCAACTGCAATGGGATCTGTAGATGCAGAGACAGGTTGTCCCTCCACACCATCCTCTCTGACAGGAGTATAGACGGCCACCAGCCTGTAACCCACATCGTCAACATTTGATTCATACATCCTCCCGACCTCTCCTGCAATATAACTTTTGTACTTCAGTATTGGAAAAGGGAAAATCTTGAAGACATTTGACAAGAAACAAGCATTATACAGGTGTAACTATTGTGAATTGAGGAATCCTCGAAAGGTCTGACAGGAAACACAAGATCTAGAACGAACGGGCAACCGAATGAATGATGAGATGATTGCAATTCTGCCTTGTCTTGTAATGAATTTTGATTGTCTCAAAAAGAAGTTTCTCAACTTCTAGAAGCAGATTTGCAACTGCATAGCGTAGTCAACCAACTGCCTAAATATGCAAGTTATTGTTGGATTTGTTTTGTTCTAGGCACGTGATCAGGATAGCCATTTTGAACCTCAATGAATAAACTCCTTGACTCGTCAAGAAAAGAGAAGGAAAAAAAAAAAGATTCAGTAAGAGTAGTTACGCTCAGCAATCTTCTAATTTTTTTTTATTATTTTAAGAAAACTTAGTTATATTGAGAAAAGGATCAGATAAAAGGGCTAGAGGACAAGGTATCCTTTAAAAAAAGACAGATAAAAACAGAAAATTACAACAAAAAAACATAAACAAACATCTAGAACACTAGAAAAGCAGCAATCTTCTAACCGATAACCTCAAATTATCGTTCATGTTAAACAGAGCTTTCAAAGAAACTTACGAAAGAAGTACTGCTGTAAAAGAAGTAGTCAGGGTTTTAACTTTACCTGGTATTGAGATAAGATCGGGACTTCCGACCATTGACCGAAGCCACTGAATTCGACTTTTTCCTTCTTTTCCTCCACTATAACTGCCACGAATAGCATATAGATTGGTATGGAAACCCCTACCCTCGATCTCCAGCTTATCTATTCTAGGGATTCCTGGTAAAAGATAATAATAAAGATTAATACAAAAAAACAAAAAAAAAAGTTAGAATGGTGATCCCGAATGAAATTTTGGAAATGTCCAGTTTATTTCATGTATCTCTGCAGTGATGTCCCTCGGACAAACGAATCACTATTCAACTTTTTGTTCTTCTCAGACAGTAGGAAGAAAATTAACATGTTCAAGTTACTGCACTCAAAATAAAATACCTGGCCGTATAGGCTCCGTTTCAGCATACACAGGCTCACTTGATCTTCCAAATACATCAGTCACAATGCATTCACATCTTAAACATCGTCCAATGTCTTCAAACCTCAGCTTGTACGAGCATGAACGCTGCGCAGGTAATGGTTCAAAGGTTTTCCTATCTCCCACTTCTAATGAATAAAACCTGCAGTTCCCCTCATGCTATAAGTAAGAAAAAATGCAACTGATACAAGGCAATAAACCTGTAGTTTCTCAGTCACATACTTATTTCATTAGTTTAAAGTATTTTTCAAAATTATTAAGCAACATGACTGTAGATGCCCCAGATAAATACACATGGACATGCCACTTTCAAATTGCAATTAACCCATCTATTAACAGGCCACTGCCCAATTTTGGCCACACCATCATCGGGTCTTTGCATATTCACTGCTCCCGAATGAAGTGGCCACAAATTGAACCCATACGAAAAGAAGAAACTGTCCCCCCCCCCCCATTATCACGCACAAGTGTGACACAACATTATGACCCTAATCGTCACAACAGAATTGGTGAGTATGGTTCATTCATTATGAACCCGATATAACCAGTGAAATTTGGAACTGAAAAGTACTGTTAAAATTAATTTACCATACACCAAATAGTAATTTACCATGCAACCTTGAGGGGATTACAAAGTCGTACATACCATTGATATCTAACATCTTTCTTATAGTTGTTCCATACAGACTGTTGAGTCTCACTCTTTGGGATCACTTCAACGGCAGTTAGCACATCGCCTTCAATGGGCTTTCCAGTGAGCGCAAGTACCTCTACTTGTGGAAGCTCTGGTAGTTAATCACATCCAATTTCAGATTAAAGTTCCACTTTAGCTTAAACATTCATATTACGTTTACACAAAAAGAATGAGTGACTTGAACTTTGTCATTTTTTCTATATTAATGTCCAAATGAATGAAAGCAACTCCGACTTGAACATACGACCAAATTTGTCTAGAAATAAAAGGGCATATCAAGTAGAGAAAGCTTCAGTATGAGAAAATGGAGATTTCTTACCTGGAAGAATAATTTTAGTCGGCTCAGACAACCTGAGTTCTCCGACAACAGAATCTGAACGAACAGGTGTGTAGCTGAGAGATATTTAGGAGGAAGTTTATTAAAATAGGTACTTAAATCATGTTAAAAGAAGATAGCTTCGCACATCATGCACATTTACAAGAATAATCTAATGTTTAATAAATAAATGATTTTGAGCTGTAAGTGACAGACATATTACAGATCCTGCCTTAAAAGAAATTAAATCCTTTAATGCAACATGGAGAAACAGATAAATTAATTAAAAATATTTCCAAGTTAGTAAATTTTCTGTTTCATCATGTGAGCCCATTTTTACAACATTTATGAAAACTTTATCTTGTTTCCCATGTAGATTTAGTGTTTGAATGTTTGGTTTAATAGTTATCAAGTATTCTTATGTGCGGGAGAGATCGGGAAAAACAATCTTGAAAAACTGAAGTTGTATGCAAAATTATGAGATAATTTTTTATTTGATAATTGTCACCGAATTTTCCTTTTCCATGAAATTTATTTATTTATTTATAAGAAAAGACAGTTTTATTAAAAAGAGAAACAAAAATAATCAGGACTCAGGAGGACTAGACTTGGAAGAGAGAGAGAGAAAACAAAAAATAAAAGATGCAGTGGACCAGACAATACAGGAAAACAAATTGTAAACAATATCCTTCATGATTTCAAAGTCTAACTTAGGAGACTTTTCCCTGGGTTCATACGAAAGGCTTTTTAAACTCTTGAAGCATTTTCAGTTGTGTGCAATTCAAGGAAAAAAAGGGAAAGTAGGACACAAAATTTGCCAAAACAGTAAAATAAAGGAGCAAAGTACCCAAACAACAGCCGGCAGTTGTAGTCGTCATCAGTAACTTCATACGTTCTAGAAGTGGCTCCATTAATGAGCGTGATTGTTCCATCATTTGTTTCTCTGTACCAACTGAAAAGGCTCAATCCCTCGTATCCACCAAAATATTCTCCTTCTCCAGAATAAATACCCGAAGACACCTCTACAACATGTACACTAGAAACTACAGGGAGAGCTGCCACATTAACACAGTACCATTTCAGTTACTAAACAACGTTCAAAAGACTAATGTGCTGAATATCAACATCCAAATGAAATAAACAGGAAAAGGGCTTGGAATGACTTTGGCAAAGAAATTATACAAATAGAAAATCATGCATGATGATGGTAATTTAAATGCCAACCCATTAAGTAAAGAAAAGAGGTGGTTTCTGCCAAATCGAATAATAATAACGTAATCAATTGCTTAGGGGAAAAAATCACAAGTGCATACAGGAAATCAGTTGAGAAAAAAAGGTCCTTGTTACCGAGTACCAACAGAATTTTTCTTCTCACTATAACACAAGATTTCGACTTCATAATACCTGCCGCAACTGGAGAGTCACAAATTGCAACTAAAGGTTTTCCACATGAGCCATCAGAACGAGTGGGCAACCAATATAAAGCCAAATAAGTTCCCACATCTTCAAGTAATGGTGTATACGTTCTGCCACATTTACACATCACTCAACCATTCATTTTAAATATGGAGTAAAACTCGAAGACTAGCCTACAAAAAAATAAATGAGAGCTTACAGTGTTTTCCCGCATATTACAACGTCTTCAGATGCATCAGATATTTCCATTAGTGCAGTTCCATCCAGCTTACTCTTTGCTCTATACCAAATATATTCTCCAACACCTTCCTGTCCTCCAAAATATGTCTTTTGTGGGACAACCTCTTCCTGCTCACAGCAATCAGGGATTACAAGCTCCATTCCAAGAGGATCCGCTGCAGCAAGGAGAAGGGGGGAAAACAAAATAGGGCTTGTTTAAATTCTTTTGAAAAGAAACAGAAATATATAACTATAACATCGGAAAAAATGAATTAGATCTTTAAATGAGCTTAAAGTGTTTGAAAAATCAAGATTTAACAGAAGATCAGAATAAGGGAAAGATTATGAGCGTGATAATATCATTTTGAAAGAACAAATGCTACATCACCTTTATTCCCTTTTCCTTCACTTTTCAGTTCATCTTATACCCTAACCCGAGAAAAAACTACGAATGCAAGCAACGAGCATGTTTACCAGTTGCAAAATGGGTTCAATCTCATTATTCAGTTATTCATGTTCAAATTTCCACATGTAGTCATTTCAGGTATGCTTTACACTAATAACTACTAAATATAAGAAAGTTGTACAATACTTCATGAGGGAAAAGATGCAAGTAAATCTGGACAAAAGTAAACTCTAACAACAAGCTTCCCAAGGTAAAAATCTGGTTAAACATGATGCAACATTCTTTTTTCTCCATACTTTTTTCACATGTTAAGGATTGCAGTATAGCAGATTGTCTCACTTGTTTTGGACAGATTTAACCAATACAAAATCTATATAAAGTTTCTATATCTTCACATATGCTGAATTCTTTGAAATACATAACCACGTAGGCACCTCTGCTGAATTCTTTCTGGTGAAACTGCTACTTACCAGGAGCAATGACATCGGATAGAATGCTTTTAGGATACCCTTTCGTTCCATCCTCACGTATGGGAGTATAAACGAGTTCAATACATGTCCCCACATCATCCAGAGTCAAATCCAGGAACTCTGGTATAAGAAAATTATATCCCTTTTAGATTTCTGATTTAGGATAAATCTGCATACATTTTCATTTACTTAACAGAACTCACCGTGAGAACTTAGTTTCTCCTTGACACCGTTGCTTTTCACTCTCAACCATTCATGGAAACAAGGTCCTCTCTCCCTAAACCAGAAATTATACTCAAGTAAGGTAATAAAGAAGCTAAAGACAAGAGCACTTATTCAGACGAAAAAAAAAAAAAAAGAAAGTGCAACCATCCTGTAGTCTCACCCTCCACAATAAGATGCAATAAAGCTCAGTTGTTGACCTTCTATCATTGATCCAACAAACTCCAAGGAGCGACAAGTAGGGGGACCTGAAATGCAATTTCAAAAGTCAAAATAACTGACATGCCTGCTTTAAACTCTGTCTTCATGGAAATAAACACCACTATCTATTCATGTAGCAACCCTAGTAATGGTAATCAAACGGAAAAACACAGTAAGTTATAATAATAACAACAATAACAAAGAACATAGTTCCCAGGCAGAGAAAAGAATTGAACCCTGTACCAGGTACAATTGGTCCAATTTGTTCAGAGAGAAAGATAGGCCCCCGAGCCCAGTCACTTCGAACAGGTTCACATGAGACTGAGATGAAAAGGCCAATGTCACCAATTGAGAGCGTGTATGAAGAAGTAGAAGCACCATTGATCTCACTTTGCGTGCCATCTGAACTAGTCTGCAAACGAAATATTCTTAAATATCAGTTTCGCACTAAACAATATATCACAGTAAAAGGTAACTAGTTTATGGATTCATGGTACAGATCTCATGTCTAACTTATTTGTTTCTGACAATTCCAATTAAAACACTCACCAACTATCTCATGCTTCAGGTTTACAATGGCAAAATAACTGAAACCAATTACAATTCTGCAAAACAAGGACATAAGAAGATAAATTTTAAATAAAATACCTGGAACCATCGAAAAATTGATTCTCCTTCTTCACCACCCCAATATTTTTTGTCAACACTTAGCGTAGTTCCTTCAATGGCATTTCCAACTATTTGTAGAGAAAGCAATCTCGGACTTCCTAATTATCAAGTAGAAACCAGAATGAGTTAGATATCAAGCACAAGAGTCAGAAGAGGCTGTGACACTGAGACAATGTGTATTAGATATGCGTCCAAAGAATCTACTCTCAACCATGTATCATTAAATAGACTACAATAAAGTGAAACAGAAATATATTTGAGCTAGATATGAAATTTTACATATCTGTCGTTTTAATAGTAAACTATCTCCAATGCATCACTCTTCTTTTTTTTTTTTTTTTTTTGATGGACCAATGCATCACTCTTCTAGAAAGAAAAATAGGACCCATCTTGACATTCAGCTTCAAACGCACATCAATGTAATGGATGTGAATATAATTTCCAGGATATTAACAACTATACCAGGGCGAACACGTTCCTGGCCAAAGCAAGTTCTTGGGTCACCAATAATCCCATCATCGCGCACTGGGGTGCATTGGAAAGAGATGTATTTACCAATAGCACCCTTAGTAATACGATACTGAAGAATTCCTGAGACCTCAGGTATTAAATTACCCGAGTCATTTTCAATCTGCATATCACCAATATAAGTTGGTAAAAAAGTACAGGTTTTTAACTTTTTGAGAGTATAACAGTGCAGGTTATATTTTTCATATCTAAGTCTCAATATCATATTTTACTTGCAAACACCACGGAAGCAAGAGACAAGGCATTTCTTAGATTAACAACACCATCATCAAAATAAACAAAAGCAATTAAATTAAACTTAAAATAATTCTAAGTCAACATCTAAATTATCAAATATAATTAACTCTATCGTATGAAAGCGAATCAAATTTGATATATAAAACCTAAATTATTAATAATATGTATGTCTATATATATATATATATATATAAGAAACACCAAGTATTGTTTCTTTAGGAAAGAATGCTTTTATTTCTCATGAAGATCCAAGAAGACTCCTCTGGGAAGAAGTTGTGGTTTTGGCTTTTCTACGAGGCCAGCTTGTATAGAGCTTAAAGAAGATCCTTTTTTCATTATTTTTTTTTTCTTATTCTGTGGCTTTTGTTACTTGGAGAAACGTTATGCAAATTATTTCTATTTAGTGTTTGTTTTTGTTTGGTTGGACTTCTGCCCTCTTTTTTGAATTTTTAAATTTAACTCTTTCTTAGTTCTAATTAATTTTGTTTCCAAGAGAGGGTGGGGGTGGAAAAGATGACATAAAATAGATGAAAAAGTATACCTCATGAAGATACCAATTATAGATACTTTTGCCTTCATGACCACCTACATAACCATAGGATGCCGTCAAGATTCCACCTTCAGTGTAATCTCCAGTGATGGATAGGAAATTTAAACTCGGAGGAAGAGCTGCAAGAATAGCAAATCAGTGTTAGAATTTTAACAATTTTTAGAGGCTAGAATCCGAGCGACAAGTTTCTTTATTTTCCTTTTCTTAGCTGGAATTTGAGCAACTTGTTTCTTGAATTATTTTACGGGAAACAGATTTGTTAGTTTACCAATTCTCCCAAAAGCTTAAGCTGTTAGGAGGTGGGCCAACAATAGTTTTATATTTCAACACTCCTCCTCACGTGCAGGCCAGACAATGGGCAAACGTGCGGACATATATTAATTTGAAAGTCCAACACAAATTATAAGAAGCCCGAAACATATTAAAGGCCCAACACGCAATGATAATAAGGGGGTTAAATAGTGCAATTACAGGGGTTCGAACTCAGGACCTCCTGCTCTGATACCATGTTAGTTTACCAATTCTCCCAAAAGCTTAAGCTGTTAGGAGGTGGGCCAACAATAGTTTTATATTTCAACAAGATTTCTTATTCAGTCAACTTCCAGGTAACCAATATGCTAAATAAAAAGATTCCCATACTTTCAACTGCTCTCTCTGATATAACAAATGCCGGTTCACCACATTCACCATCTGGGGTCATGGGAGTAAACTTCGCAACAATGTAATAGCCAACAGCACCTAAAGGTATGCGGAACGCCTACAAAAAGGTTGAGAAGTAGTTAAATAACTGCCCCGGATAAAAAATACCTAAAGAGAAAATGCCCGGAACTTTCTGTATCATTGTGTATATGCTCATTTAAAATCTAAACCATCTACCTTGGCAATCTTGGATGTGCTCAAAGCTTCAAGGCCTTTCTCACCATCCAAAGTTGAAGAACTGGTTTTGAACCATTGTACTCTGCTAGACCCTTCCGTTCCTCCAGTAACAATTCCAGATACAGTAACCTTACTGTTCTCCCTTAGGTCCCCAATTATCTTGACATTTGTTACCTTTGGAGGTGCTGGAGTTTAGTCGAAAAGAAAACGAGGTAGTAAGGACAAAAGGCATGATAAAACCGAATCCAAAAGCATTGCAAGCGAATAAACATTATTGCAAAGTAATAAAAGCATGGTAAAGAACCATTATTGGTATCAACAAAAAATCAACTTTTTTAAGACTCCTTGTTTGAAAAAAAAAATAATTCAGACTGCTGGTTCAATGACAGATTAGAAGTGATAGCTTATGAAACAAATTCTAGCCTACAAATATTGCTGAGGTCAATTCGAGTACCTTGCTTCACCACCTGAGACAATACTGTAACAGATTCCCCTTCATGCCCTGAAGAATGCACCAACCAAATATATTAGATAACTACTACGAACAAGCTCAAAGTAAGCACCTTCCCACAATAGTAAAAGTTAAAAGGAGCAAACCTTCAAAGTTAATAGGTATATACACAAAAGCCAAGCGCCGTCCAACATCTTCCTTAGACAAGTTATACTCAGACGTACCAGTTGATACTAACATAAAGTCTCTGCCAAGAAATTGCAAATTCACCATTACAGAATAGAATAGAGGATCCCTCGAGGAAAATAAATAAATAAATAGAATAAACTTAAAGCATGAACTTGTTCTCATCTGCTGCATAAGCATGATAGAGGGTAGGCATACTGACCCAGTGTCCAGATTCTCATGTAACCATTTAAACTTGCTAGGGCCTTCTCTTCCTCCAAAGTAATCACCAACCCCCTTGATGGTACATTCTTCGATGGCATCTCCAGTAATTTGGACATTAGAAACGCATGGAGGAGCTATGATAATGGAAGATTAGTAAATAGCCCAAGTGAATGAATATTTATGGTTACTGGAACAGGAACAGAAAATGAGGGAGAAACAACAACAAAAAAAAAGAGGGAAATTGTTTCAGCAGGATATGAAAAATAAATAAATGAATAAATATAAAGATTCCGACAGGAAAATTATTAGAATTCACTTACAATGCTCAGAGAACAACTGAAATGTCAAGAATATGTGTATCAATTTAAGCAAGGGTTCTCATATATCGTGAACTATAAATGTATCAGCATTCTCGTAAGTCATGTGCGTGGAGTAAAATATGATTTCAATATCATTGGTATTCCAATATGTGAAATACAAAAATGTGAGCCAGGTAATCACACAGATTTATGGTAATATATAAACAAAGGTCTAAACATCATCACAGATGAATTGACTAGGTCAAAACAACGTGCCATTGAGAAATTTTGTTAGAAAATATGACAGCAGATTTTTAAGAAAAGAATTCCTACAAACCTGCTTTTACAAAATCGGTGTACTTATATTGAGGTTCGCCTTTGGCACCTTCTTCTGTTACTGGTGTGTACATAAAAACCAAACTGGAATCGATGTCATCTATGGTCAACAAATACTCCTCATCTTCAGCTCCAGTGATCACAACAGGACTGCTGTTCCATTTTCTCCTCAACCAACTGAATGCAGAGCAAAGGGAGAATGTAGTATTTCCATGTAGGAATAAGATGAAGATTCTTTTTTTTTTTTTTTTTTAATAAAGAAAAACTTCCTTTCAATAATTAAAGATCAAATGCAAGAAACGTAAGGCACACATAAATATATGAAAAATGTGTGTGTTTTCTAGCACCAATTAGCGCATTTTTGACATAAATTTAAATCAGCCATCTGAAGATGCTTCCAGAATATGTACACGAACATGCAAGACTCAAACTCACCTGGCAACACCTTTCCCTGGAGTCCCTCCACACCATGCAACCACAGCATGGCCCTTGATAATGTTGCCTTCCACTAGCTCCCCATGAACATCAAGGGTCACAACCTTTGGAATTCTGCTTCCTTTTCAAGAAGGAAAAGTTGGATCAACTGATGGCATAGTGCAAGCTCCATTCCCAACATGGGAACTATCTTAACAAGCAAGATTGCAAGAAATATGTATTTGGAACACAACATAACTTCACAGAAAATGAAACAAATTTAAATAATAATATAATAATAATAACAGAAAGGAACTCGAGTACAAAAATAGAAGAAGAAAAAATAAAGTACGTTTTTTGTATGTGCAATAAGTTCAAAATCAGCTATTCATTATCAAAGAAACCATCCAGAAAAATTTACCTCGAGAAACTTGTGAAGATATGGCAAATATAGGAGGGTACTCCACTTCTCCCAGTATGGGAGTACACTCCACTTTTAATACTTTATCAATATTTTCATGCTTGGGCCAGTAAACCTGGTAGTAACCCATTTCATCAACAGAGTAAGAGGCAATAAAGCATCAATTCTCAGATATCAAAAAGACTGCAGAAACCTTTGTTTGGAAATTGAAATGCAATGAAACATCAAGCGTCATTAGAGTTTAAATGCGTTGCCAACGCTGCAAGAACAATTTACCTCCCCAGTCGCATCAGGAATGAGCATAAAATTTGAAGGTGTTCTGTCCCCCACAAACCATTGATATCTTAAAACTAATTGTGGATCACTGCTCAAAGTGCTCTCTTGCACAAAAGTAAAGTGGCAGCGACAAGCATCTTCTTCAGAAGGTTGATCCACAGAGGCTTCCTTGATCAGGTAATCTGGAGGCAAATGATCTTTCCATTGCTCAACAAGAAAGTGAAATGTTGAATCTGCCGAACACCACAATTTAGGAACATGGACTTTCTAAAGACAAATATTTGCAAATGTTAAGCACAATGTTTCTCACATGCAAAAGTTTAAGTTGTATAAAGTGAGTCATATTCAAATTATATGGCAGATATAACCAGCAAAAAAAATTATATGGCAGATACTTATCAACAATATCTACAAAAAAGTTACACCAACTTTTTTTTTTGTTTCCCTAATGCACCAAGAGTTCTTTCAGAAAGTAAGAGTATTAAAATCTAGGAGTTTTTTTTATATAAGAAAAACCCTTTCACTGATAAGAAATCAAAGTTAAGAAAAAAATAAAAAGTGAACTAAGGACTTTGTATGTCTAAAACCACCACAATCTCTACACCCACAGATCTTCTCTGTCAAGTACAAACCTTTTGCCTGCTCTGGACGGCAAAACTCCCAACCATCTCTGAGACACAAAGATGTATGTGCAGGATACCGCTTCGCAAGTGCTACCTCCTCCCGGGAAAGATCTATTTAAACCAATATCAATAACAAGTTAACATGTTAAATTTTGTCAAAGCCACGAAGATATTTAATAGCAGGAGACAACATAAATTGAACACAAGCTCATTAGAGAGAGAGGACCCTACATATAGTCTGCCAAAACAAACATAAGAACTATAAATAAGAGAAACAAAATTTTGCTGAGGTCATGGAAATACTTTAGAGAGAAAAGGATGAGCTAAGAAAAGAGAGGGACAGCTTGATCAAGATGCCAAAACAAAAAATAAAATTATAAGTACAACGTACCTCTATCATTGAACTTTTTCAACGTAGGACCAACAAGCAAAATAGAAGCTGCTTCCAAATGAGACATTTTAAGAATTGGATTCTCCTCAACCCGTAAATGCTGCAGCATTTAAAGAAAGAATTGTATGATATAAGTTTGGTTATACCACCTTACGTGTTCTTGGAACAGCAAAAAAAATCTCCTTCTTTAACCAAACGACTCAGATCTAGATGAATGAATATGAACTATGAAGCAAGTTCTAGAACAAGAATGCTGACCTCAAGGACAGGTAAATGAGGGAAACCCTTTAGAGTTGAAATTTTATTTTTGCTAGCAGCTAATACCTGCATTATGCGATTTAAAAGTTAAAAGGTAATTCATTGAATAAAGACAAATCTAAAAAAGATTCCAACAGCTCAAGAGACAAATAGACCTGCAGCCGTGGCTGACTTGCCATTGAAAGAGACTTTAACTTGTTCTGAGCCACTGAGAGGAACTAAGACAAGGGACAAAAAACAAAATATAAAAAAGAGATTATGACTTAGGAATAACGAAAATCATAAGTGCAAGCTGACAAGTACAAAAGCTTATCAAGAACATCAAATTCATATCCCTACCTCCAGATTAGGAAGCTGAGGAAGGCTTGCAAGTGATGTGATTTGATTTCCAGCTAGATACAATTGCTATACAAGTAATATACTTTCAGAACTTACTCATGTATAAACTAGCATTCTTTCATTCATGAAAATTTCCTTGACAGTTACACATTTACCTGTAGAGCTTTGCAATTCTCAAGAGGTTCAAATCCAGGCCCTTTGAAATCATTGAAACTTAAATCAAGAACCTGAAAATAAGTAAGCATTACGGATCACGTAACAGCTATTTACTTACAGGTAACAAACCACAACACAGTTTGCAGGTTTTTATGTGGCTTTTTAAGAAGTTTATTATAACTTAATTAGTTTAGTTGAATTCTTAAAGTAGATGGCGAACATTAATAATGAGTAAAAGCTTCGTGTCTACTTGCAATGTACCTTCACCCGTGACAATATCTCCACTCCCTCCAATGTAGACAAAAGATTGTCTCTAAGATAAACAAACTGCCAATGAAGAGTACAGTTTAAGGAACAAACTAAAATAACTCAACAACAGAAAATATTGGCAAACAATTTTATTCAGGTCATCAAAGTTTTAAAGCCATTCATAATAGTCAAGGAGCCAACAAAGAGGGGGAAAAGAAATTTTACGTAAAAATTAATAGTTACCAATGTGCATGACAAGTTTACCTCCAAATTCGATGACAAGTTCAACCCACTAGCTGTGAGACTGCGGACCCTGTGACCTCTAAGATCCAACCTCTGAAAGAAATAAGTTAAACAAGCAATGATGAGTAAAGACTGGAAAGAGAGTTACCCCTGCAATTGTTGTATTTTCAAACACTATTAACAAACCCTAGCAGATATACACACATCAGGATCAGAAGCATAAAGACGTTCACAATTTTATCAACCGCTTGGAGACACAAAGCACCCGCAGTTTTCAACTTCAATGCCCTACTTCTATCCAATATGAATATTATGTGTACAGGACAGTGACGGTGATGGTGAATATAGAGTCAATTAAGTCAGCAAAACATCTGGACGGATATTATAATGAACCTAGAGTAACTCTTCAATAAAATTACAGAAACATTTCCCAGAATTCTAAAAATGACAAACCCAAAGAATAATAACATAAGAACAAAGTTATTCCTGTCACCACTAAAATTTTTAAGGTTCGAAAGAGCAAAGTGCTTACCACATCATCACCAGCTTTTATCTCCACCTGAGGAAGAACGATGAACTTTGAATCCTTGCTTTCAGGAGTCGTCGCCGCTTTCCTGCGTCCAGATAAATTGGAACTTCGATCCAAAGACGATGACAGAGACGCAGATCTCAATCCTCCAGAGACCCTAGGTGACCGGGGCGATGGAGAAGAAAGCTTCGAAACTGTCTTCTTAATTGTACTGCCCCCAGTACTATCTAACGAAGTAGAAGGCAACCTTCTTGAAGAAGAAGAAGAAGAGGGAGAAGAAACTGATAATGATGGTTTGACTGACGACCTACTAGCAGACGCTTGCTTAGTCACATCAGAATCAGTTGATCTTCTCAAACTGCGGTCCAATGGCGATGCCGGAGTGGACTTTCTAGTTTCGGAGACACTTGATCTATTTGAAGGCTTAGTAGCCACTGCTGAAGGCAAAGAACTCCTCCTAAGTTCTGGTAGAGATCGCCGCACGGTCTCTGCAGTCTTCTTCCCAGCAACCGCAGACACATTGTTCTTCTTCGCAGAGGAGGCAACAGTCGACTTCTCGGCCAATCCACCGGTGCTGTTTCGCCTCACCCCCGGAGCTGAATTTGAACTCTGCGATGACCCAGTAAGAGTTGATTTCCTCACACTTGAACTGGAATCCAAACTGCCTTTTGGCTCCACTTTCTTCCTAACAGAACTCGTCGCTGCCGAAGCCTTTGAAGCAGCACCGGGTTTCGCAACTTTAACAACTTTTTTCTCTGTTTCTGATAAATTGGCTGAGACTTGCTTTTGCGGAAGTTGGGGTTTTTCCTTTGGGTCTTCCCCGGGTTGAACTACTGGATCTTCCATTTGAGCTACTAAGCTTCAGAAAAGCTAATCCAACCAAACCCAACAGATCAAAAACATTAAACACAGATTCCAACTCTTACCGTTTGATTATCCAGAAAGGAAAAAAAATAAAAATAAAAAGAATCATCAAGAAAAGAAACTTGATAACAACAGATTTTGCTAAATTAAGCTCACTGCCACTATTTTTCCTCAACTTCTTGCTAATTTCCAACCACATTTCAACAAATTCATAACTTTTTCTTCTCTACAAACCCAACATATATCCATACACACACATATATGGAAACGAAAAAAAAAAACCTTGACTACGTTAGATTTTGCTCAACTAAGCTCAATGCTACTATTTTTCCTCAAATTCTCACTAACTTCCAACAACAATTTGACAAAGTATTAGCCATTTCGTCTCCACAAAAAAAAAAAAAAAAAGAAACCACCCTGAGAACAACTCACCAGTCCAAAACTGGTGAAAAATCGAAGCTTTTCACAACCGAACCACGAAACCTCCGAACAGAAAGATCATCCTCGGATCTACGGCGAAATGCAGGTTCGTTCGACCAAAACTCCGAGCTTCAACTTCGAACGGTGGAAGAAACGGAACTTCCTGGGCCAGAAATGGCAAATGTGAAACACGGAAACTCAAACGCACGGCGAAACCGACAGAGAGACAGAAAAGACGGGGAAAATTTTCCAGGAAAAACGGTTCAGATCTGGAAACTGAGACGAAAACCAGGAAGCATTTTCTAGGGTTTAGTGATGTTCTGGCAGAGAAAGCGTGGAAGTATTCGAAAAAGCAGAGAAGAAAAACACACTAGAGAGGAGGGTGTGAGAAAGTTCACAGAGAGAGAGAGAGAGAGAGCCAATGAGGCAGAGTAGAAAAAAGCAAAAGTGGCGGTGGTGGGATAATAATATAATAATTTTTTTTAAAAGTTTTTTTAAATAAATTATATCTTAGGGTCTCTTTGGTTCTCACACTTATCTTAAATTAAATTGTATTTTTTTTATTATATTTTTTGTCTTTTCTGAAAAAAAATTTTTGTCTCTTCTGAAAAAATTAACAAAAATTACTATTTAAACTTAAAAATCTCAACTCAACTCAAACTCAATTTATACACCAAACACCCCCTTAATTTGATATTAAAATTTATCTCCAATTAAATTATATTTTTTTTAATTTTTTAAAAAAAATTTATAAAATTAATAAACTTTAACTTAAAAATTTTGTCTCTAATTAATTTATTAAACTAATTTTTCTTTAATTAGTTATTTGTTTTGTATTTGTTTGTTTGTTGGATTGAATTGAAAACAAGGGAATTTTGGCGGAAACTGGCCTCCAGCTTTTTATTATTCTTTTTTTTTCTTTTTGTTTTTTTTTTTTTTTTGGATAAAGTAGCATCTGATTGTTCAGACTTCCGACATTACTTTATCGGTTTCACTGATTAGTATAAAATTAATAATTTATTTAATTTTTTTTTTTGCTGAAAATAATAATTTATTTAAGAAAGGATTGGAATTTGACTCGGGTGAGTGGACTCGGCGTTGCCGTCATGTTGAAGACCAAAAGATGAAGTAAAATTATTATTATTCCTTTTTTTTTTTTTGAAATATTTATTATTCAATTCAAAAAATAAAGAAAAATATTTTTTTTTTCTTTCTGTTCTGCAGGAGGATGGAAAATTTTTTGTTTTTTTAAGCAAAAAGAACAAAGAAAAAATTACCCGAAAAAAAGAACCCAAAAAAAAATAATAATAGCAAAGTTACTTTTGCATCTTGTTAGAGATGGTAATAGGTTAAAATCAAAAAGTGATTATGTACTTAAATTGGGTTTATCTTTTCCGAGGAAAAATACTGATAAGAAAAGTGACTTCTGTTTAAGGATTCTTTTTTTTAATTACTTTTTTTTTTTTGCTTAAAGTTTTTAATTATTCTTGAAACAGCTGTTTTTATACATAGCTTCGGAAAAGAGCTCATTAATAATTTTTTTTCCTTAAAAAAGATGACTTGTCATAATTTTGGCTTGATTTGCTAATGGGTTCATTTCTGTTTAGGGATTTTCTACATGGATTGGGAAAAGAGCTCATTAATTATTTTTTTCTCTAAAAAAAGATTGTCTGGTTTATAATTTATGCCTGTTTTGCTAATTGGGTTAAAATGCTTGTTTAAGGATCTTTAATTATTAAGAAAAATTGCTATTCCACTTAAGAGAACCAAAAAATATATATATATATACCTCTTAGACTTTATTTGGTACATTAGTTTAACTCCAATTAAATTTTTTTTTTGGTTGAATTTTTGTCTTTTTTTTTTTAAATCAATAAAAATTATAACTAATTTTTTAAAAGATCAATCAACTCCAACTTAAAAATTTTAACTCCAACTAACGATACAAACGGACGCTTAAATTTATTTCCAACATGAGAAGGGTAATTTGGTAATATTTTGTGTAGAATGAGATGGCCCCTTCACCTAACGTCTGTTATATATTATCCATCAATAATTGTGATTTTTCAGTTTAAAATAAAAAAGAGGTAAGCCCCACAAATAATACATGAATTTCAGCCATTAAAAATTTGTTCATAAATTATTGTCTCTAGACGGCCTGCTTGTTGCTTCAAAAACAAATACGTATTACCAAACTCTTTATGAAGATGTAAAAGTTCATCTAAATGATAAAGATTGAAATATGTATATTTAAACAAATTAATAATATATTAAGAACCAAACCAATAAACTTAATTTTCTCTAAAATTAATCAAACATGACCTGTTCTCCATAAAGTTTTGATTCTCATTCTCTTTTAATATAAATATTTTCTTTTATTATTCATCAAAATGCATTGCTTTCTAGTAGCAATAAATAAGACACAATTGACAATGGTAGTAACATGACTTTACAACTTTCATATTGCAAAATCATGCGGATGTCAAAGTTATGACCCCACTTAGATTAAGTGATAAATCAACAAACAAAACAAATTCAAACATCATAGAGTATAGAGAAAGTGAGCATGCCTATTTCTTTTTACCTATATTTTATGAAAACTTAAAATGATGTGAATTCTAAAGTCTCTATTTGGTTGGAGGGAGATGTACAATCTATTATTTAATTGGACGGAAGAAAGGGGAAGAGGTAGAGGTAAAGTCATTCAAATATTTAAATGACGGCATACATCATTTTGTTTTTGGTTTTTTTTTTTTTTTTTAATAACATCAAAGTTTAAAAATCCGAGAGTAAAATTTGAGTGGGGATAATGCAAGAATTTTTAATTTGTAGTAGAGGTAAAGTAGAAAATCATAAAAATTTGAGGTAAAGTTAATTTTAGTAGGGGTTAGTTTTTTAATAGGGCAAAGTAGAAAAACTATAAAATTTTTTGTGTAGAATTAAAATAAAACAAATTTTTAGTGGGGGTTGCCCCCACGAGACCCTTAACAAATCCGCCCCTATGGAGACGAGAGATTGAGGGAGACTCCCGAACCCATCAAATTACATTATTTTATTAATAGAAGGATGCAAGTTTTCGTCTTATTTAAATTTAAAAGGACTATTCTATCCGCCCAAAAAAAAATTGTAAAGGAATAATATTGTAATTAAACAAACAACTATTATTCATAATCTCAACTCTCTTTTTTACTAAACAACATGAAGGATTTCATAATTCTCTCTATCTTTCAGATTTCTCATCCCTTTAACTATCTCCGTCCTTTAATCAAACAGAGCCTAAAAGCTATTTGCAACAAAAAAAAAAGGAAAAAAAATTGAAGCGAATTTTATAAATTTATTTGGACTATTGTGTTAAGACTATCTTTAGTACAAGTGCTATTATGAATGTTATAATTGAAATAACGAAATTTAAAACAACATTTTTAATATTATTTTTCTATTATGTCATTCAGTAAATGATATTATCTTTGTTGGGTTGATACCCAGAAAACATATGATGTTTAAGATTTTATTACGAATTGAATAAATAAATGCTTTGTTTTATTATATTAATATGTACAAGTATGTTTGATACTTAATAAATATTATAAAACTATGTGGTTATTTATTTTCAAAAAAAAATTATGTGGTTATTTAATGTGACATTAAACATCATATATAAACTTTATAAACAGTCAAGATGATGATATTTAAGGATTATAATTTAAGTCTCCCATTATAAATCTTCAATTATTTATTACTAATACAGTTCATCTTGATTATATTCGTGGATAATAAAAGTGCTAAATATTTATAATAAGATCATAAATATATTATTCATAGGAAAATCAAGATAATTAAGAAAAAATATACAATTAGATAAATTAACAAATAAATAAAACCTAACTCTAATTGTGAATTGCTAATGTAGAATTGTTCTATATATGCAATGATGACGATTCAAACTTCATGCAATAAATTATATTTATAATTTTAAGAGTGTGATTATAAGTTTTTAGTTGAATAATATTAAAAATAATAAATTTGATATATTAATTAAAGAGTTCAAGTAATTGTCAACTTTACTAAAGCTTGAAATTATAAGTTTATGATTCTACATGTCGTCTTCACAATAATACTTACACTTCTATATGTTTAACTGGATTGATTAATTTAGAAATAATAAATTCTAAATTAAAACATACTCACTTTATATATAAATTAATTAGAAATTAATTGTATAAGTTAAACAATGTAATTATTTAAGTAAGTCTACGTTTGGAAAACAAGTTTAACTCCAATTAAATTGTACTTTTTCATCTTAATTTTTGTCTTTTTCTAAAAAGTCAACAAAATTTATAACTACTTTTTAAAAAATCAACCAACTCAAACTTAAAAATTTTAACTCAAACCGTTTTATCAAACGCACACCAAGTCTAATTTAGATGATTCAGTATTGGTGACCCCACCCCACCGAAATAGGCGCCTACACCGCATTGATATCCATGTGATGTCTAGTTTTTTATCAATAAAGTTTGCTAATTTGAATTTACAATTAGGGTGTTTGATGTATGAGTTTGAGTTAATATTTGTAAGTTTAAATAGTAATTTTGGTTGACTTTTTCAGAAAAGACAAAAAACTTTTGAGGAAAAAGATAAAAAACATGATATAAAAATACAGTTTAGTTTAAACAGAGTCAATTGCCAAACAAAGCCGTAGTAGTTTGTGTTGAGATTTTTAAGTTTGAATAGTAATTTTTGTTGACTTTTTTAGAAAAGATAAAAAAAATTTTCAGAAAAAGATAAAAAAAATACAGTTTAACTTGAGTTGAGTTGGAGTGCCAAACACCCCTATTATCTTTATTTATAAATTCAGTTTTTTTTTTTTTTTTTCTGGATATTTGAATTCGAACATGAAACAATTTTCAATTGAGAAAATTAGATCTCCTCCAGGGGGAGATCTGCGCCACCAAGCATTGGCTGGGTCGCAAGTGGCACACGCCACCTCTCTCTGAGGAGAGGTGGCCAATTTCTTTTATTTAATTAAAAAGATTATCCAATTAGGGATTTTCTCATGTCATTGTAAATTGATGATTTATTACATGACATCATAACCTTTGCCTCTTATGTAAAAGAGAAAAATCTAGAGAGAAAATTTATCTATAGCACTATTCACTTTTATCATGTGTTGAGAATTAAAAAGAAAGAACATAAAAGTGAGATGGTGATCATACCCAATTAATAAAAACACTCACATGTCTATTTGAGTAATATTGAGAGTACGCGTGAAGAATCTAAAGTGATGTTGTAATTGAATCGTTCAAGTTATTGACCTAATCAAATAATGATAATATTCAGAATCTTATACATAACATATATATATATATATATATTAAATTTACTTGTCTATATAGTACCGGTAAAAATATTATGAAGAATTTTATTGTGTACGATCCGATCATTTACGATCCTTCCGCTAAAAGCATAAATTTATGCTTTTATGTTTTTCAAAACCAACAATCTTAAAAGAAGTTTCTACCTATTTTGTAATATTGGTAAAAACTGTTTTTTAATGTTCGATTAATTTTTAACAATAATATTTAGGGAGAGTGAGAGAAAAGCATAATCAGTTATAGAAATTTAATTAAATAGCAGATTTTTAAAAGCTATTAAATAATAGCATATCCAGTTCATATTTCTAAAAAAATTCCGATTTTACCCCCATCCACAATCTATCTCCCCGCCGGAAAACCTGACCGAAGAACTGGCGAAATCACCGGCGCCGTCATAACAGACTTTGCACTCATGGAATTCTCATCACCGGTGACTCACAGTCACGATCTCGTCACCTTCCGTTATCTCATCACGACTCCATCTTCTCAACGCAACAGTGTGGGAAACTAGTCGCCGGCGACTCAAATGCGATGGAGAAGGAAACCAGTCGCGTCCCGGTCGAGATCTTCATCGTAGCATCGCAACCAAAATCGCCGGAAAAATCACGATTTTGTCCTCGCCAAAGCATTGAATCTCCGGCTCCACACAGTGATTTCAAGAATCGGTTGACGATGAGAATCGCGGAGGTTTTCACCGTCCCTATCCATGCTGTCAAACTGGTTCGCTAAGAATCGTGACCCAAAAATCGCGATCCTTATCGACGTCGGCGCAACATAATCAGCCTTTTCCCCGTGAGTGCCTACTTTCTTCAACTCATCGATCACCTCTTCTCCGGCCGGATGCATGGCGGCGACGTCAGTGGAGACAATCTGGTTTTAGGTGGTCTGATTTGGGGTTAGAGATTTGGGTTTTTTAATTTTTTTTTAAATTAAGTGTGAAAATTGTAATTTAATAAATTTTGAGGAAATGCATTATAATATTTTTTTTGGAGAGGAAATTTATTATATTAAAATCAATAAATCCGATTATTTTTCCTAAAAAAATTCTGATTATTTACAAGTAAATATAATTTACTTCCTAATATATTTGGATTTTCAAGTAAATTTATGTATTTGCTTCTTCTTTTTTTTTTCTTTTTTTTTTTTAAGAAATCTATGTATTTACTAGTAGGATTTTCAAATTATATTGTAAATCCATTATTTACTTGTAAATTTGGTTATCTCACTTATTTATTATCAAAGCTAAACATGATATTTACAGGTAAATCTGAATATTTACATGTAAATCCGTACATTTGCTAAGTATAAATATAAGAAATCACATGTAAAATGCAACACAATCATATTTACTAGTTTAAAATTTAGTTATTTTCATGTAAATTCGAAAATTTTCACCACATCATTTTTTAATTTTTTGAGATTTTTAACTTCCTCCAGTAATTCCTATATTTATTATGTAAATCCATATAATATTAAAAAAAAGTAAATCTGATTATTTACTTGTAAATATTCGTATTTACTAAATAAGTAATTTACAAAAATTATTAAATTCAATTACTGATAAATCTAGTATTTACAAATAAATGAAATATATTTCTTAAGTAAATATTAAAAAAAAGAGATCCAATTACTACTGTTAAATTTGTTTTTTTACAGATAAATCAACTTAAATGTATTTACAAGAAAATAAATGGATTTACTAAGATAAAAATCAGTAAATCTAATTATTTATCCGTAAATCTTTTATATAATAAGATTTTGATAAGTTCTTACATAAAATTTTATTACTTTGAAATACTACATTTTACAAGTAAAAAGTAAGATTTACTTAATAAATTGATAATTCTCAAATTAACGTAATTATCATATTTATTAATTGTAAAAACTACAAATAAATATTAAGATTTATTAATAAATATTTGATTTATTTGATTAATTAATTATTTTCATAACAACGAAAATATTATACATACTAGTAAATACTAAGTTTTACTAGTAAATATTTTGATTTATGTGATTAATTAATAATTTTGGGCAAATATTTATTCTCAAAATTACCCAATTTATTTAAAAATTTTAGAATGTCCCAATCTATAAAAAAAAAATCCTAAAACTACCCTAAATTGAAAAAACCCTAACCCATTCAACCCCAATCAACATTGCCACTAGAGACAGTCATTGCCAGAGACGAAGCTGTCGCCATTGGGAGGTGGTTGCTCGTTGCTGCTTGCCGATTGCTACCGGAGAAGACAACTTTGCAATGGTGCATCGTTGTTGTCGTGGTTGTGGTCAGATCTTGCGATTGTTGTATTGTCGTGACGGTGAAGGTCGGACGGAAAAGTTAGGAGCGATGATTTGCCGTCATGAGTCGTGGGATGTTCGCCTGATTGCAATCTTCATGGGAGACTAGCTGGAGAAGGAGCGAGCCCGCCTGGTTCTCGTTGCGGTTGCCTAATCCGGTTGTCATTGGAATCCCCTCAATGTGATGTAAATATCGCGATGCTGGCTCAATCTGGATTCAGTCGCCATTAAATGATGCACCATCGACGTCGCTGTTGTGATCTTCGGTCGATGAGGAGAGAGCGACAATTGGACAGAGGAGATCTCTGGGAAAGCGTGATCGTCGGTGGCCAGAAGATCGGCGTTGACCTCTGGGGTAGTCGTCATCACCGGTGGAAGAAAAACATGTGGAGGTAGGGGTAGATATGGTATTTCAGGAAAAAAAAAAAAAAAAAGAGAATCTGGTATAATTTTCTTAATGTTTGAAATATGCTATATTGTTAAATTATGGTATTAAGATATGTCATTTAGTACAATTACCATAAATAGTTTATGTTAAAATTTTACAATATGAGATTAAAACGGTAGTTTCTGTAGGTAATGTTAAAATGGGCAAGTTGCAATTATTGAATGAAATAGAACATAATAACTAATGGTAACCAAACACCAAATTTTGCCTGATGTTATACTTGGTACTAAATTAACATAAAAATATAATATGTGCTATTCGGTTTCATTTTTTTCAAATCTGCACTGGCTCTCTGAACGTGGCAGGCTATCGGTTTACTTTGAAAACTAGTGGGACACGCTCCCTTATGTATCACTATTCTCACCCTAATTCTTTTTAGGGCCCGTTTGGGTGATGAGTTCAAACTCATCACCATCAATTTAATTTTTATTTTTTTCTCCAAAATTTTTTTATTTTTTCTGAAAAAGTCAACCAAAATCACTATTTAAATTTACAAATATTAACTCAAACTCATATACCAAACGGGCCCTTACTCTTTCCTACCCAATACGGCAATACCCAATGAGAAAACTAAATTAAGAAAAAATTAGCACTCATTATTATTATTATTTTCGTTCCTTGAATCTCCAATTTAGTGTTTGAAATATCGAATACCAAATTTATCAACCTTCTTTAATTTTTTCTATTTAATTTGCAATTTGCAAAGACTTCATTTCATCAAACACAACAAAAGAAGTAGACTTCATTCCATTTCTGCTTAAGTGCATCTCCAATTTTCTAGTGCAGTATCAAATTAATATGCCATCATCAAATTTTAACATTTTAAAAGGAAACTACTTTCCAATCAAAATGATATTCGGCTTCCTTATTTTAGTTCCCATGCAACCGGAATAGGGCCCTTTAAATTTTGGCTCATTCAAATCATCTTTTACAATGTCACCTTTCAGACAATTTTAAATGGATAACTTTTCTTAATCTTCTATTTATGTTTTAAAAAGTCATAATATCTCTTTTTTAAATATGAATGAGATGATTTTTTTTTAAGTCAAAACCCCGTGTATACTCTATCAAACTCTGTCATGAACGTATTTTCTAATATTTGTTAAAACAATTTAACATCTATCAAAATATGTATTCAAATGGTTTTGTTCTAATGATTCCATCCAAATATCAATATGATGATCATTCAAATATTTTGATATGAAATTTATCATTTGGATGTTTTCCCAAATAGAAATTTTTGTGTTTGAACCAAATTTTTTTTTATTAGAATTAGAAAACTATTTTTGTTACAACATTTTATCTCACAAAAATTCCACAAAAACACTTGAATTTGGATTAAAAAGTTTTATCCATACCCTTTATCCAAATGTGCTCAAGTAAGATAAAATAGCTATTCTTGAGCGTCACACTAATTTTGTTCCTACTTTTTTAAATGGGAGAAAGGTAAATTCAACTTACATATATATTAGTTGATAAGCATGTGCTGTAAATAAATAAAGTAAAGTAAAAATTAAAAAAAGGAAAAAAAACACGTGACATTAATGTGATCACCACATGACGATGACATACAACAATGTGACTCTCATTTGTCGATTAGAGAAGGGAGGACGAAAGAGTAAAGCTAAGGGTCGTCAGTGACACTTGAGTTGGCAGCTGATTTGGTTAAATGAAGAAGGATTAATTAATTATAGTGAGACCATAATTTTTCTCACTCCAAAACCAAAAGGGAAAATGGCCTTTCTTGGATTCCCTCTCCTCTTTCTCTCCCTACCACTCCCACCACTCACACACTCTCTCTCTCTCTCTCTCGTCCCACATCCACAATCTCCGACGAATTGGAAAGCCTCAATATCACCGTTGTCGTTGGTGATGAGAAAAAAAGTACAAAGAATTTACTTAAATTATTAAAATATTATTAGAATAATCATTTTTATTTATTTTTAGACAGAATTTATTAGTAATTTTATTTAATTTTAGACTGAATTCGTTAGTAATTTAATAAAAAAATAATGATAACTAACAGATTACGTCCAAAAATTAATATAAAGAACTATTATAACAGTATTTTAATAGTTTAAAAACATTTCAACTAAAACAAAAAAAGTTTTGGTACCAAAATTATACAAAATTAAAAGTTCATATACTAACCTAACAATTTACTCAATTATTTTTTGAACAAAGGAAAAATTTCAAAAATTCCCTATGAACTTTGCAATAATGTCAGGTTGCCTTCTGAACTTTGAAAAGTGCATGTTTTACCCCCTGCACTTTGACAAGTGTGTCATTTTGCCTTCTCTATTAGTTTTTATTAGTTTTTCCGTTATCTTTAATGTCAAAATACCTTCCGATCTTTTGCTTTTGAATCAAAATGCCCCATGATCTTTGTATTTGTGTCAAAATGTCCATTAGTCTTTAATATTTGTGTCAAAGTGTCCATGATCTTTTATTTTATTTTTTTATCAAATTACCATATGATCTTTAATATTTGCATCAAATTCCCTATCTATCTTATTTTATTTATCTAACATTATATAATTACCAACTATGGTTACACATAAACAAACTTATAACCCAAATAAACTTAAATTAAAATAAGTACAATAAAAAAGTGTGTTAAAAAGGATGCATATCACTTTATTAGAATAAAAAATTATTTTTTTATCTACTCTAAAAAGTTAATAATTATTAGATAATTATATAATATTAGATAACTAAATAAGATAAATAAGACAATTTCATAAGATTAAGGGGTAATTTGACATAAATATTAAAAATCAAGGGAAATTTTGATACAAATACAAAAATCACAAGGTATTTTGACACAAAAGTAAAATTTATGAAGCATTTTGACGACAACAAAAAAACTAACGGAAACAAATAAAGAAGATAACTTGATACACATATTAAAATTTAAAAAATATAATATATATATTTTATAATTCATGATATATTAATACTAGCGATAAAATTTATAGGAATTTATGACATTTTTCATTATACAGATGCATTTGAGACAAATGAATGTTTTGGGTCGTTTGGATACTTTTCCAATTTCCAGTCCATCATCGCGTTCCTTTGCAGCAGAGAACATTCCCGGGACAAAATTGACCAGCAATAAAAGGAAGTGCATAAACAACTAACTAACAATTCAGATTGAGATTCAGGAGAGATAGAAAGAGAGCTTCAACAATGGCAGACGAAAAGCCGCTGAGGAAAATATCGGACGCCTTCAAAGATCTCGCCGCCACCGTCAATTCCGAAACATCGGACGTTGAGGTCGCGCCTTTCTCTTGCGCTTGCTCTCTCGTCTCCCCGCTCTTCGGCTGCCTCGGCATCGCCTTCAAGTTCGCCGAGATGGACTATGTCTCCAAGGTCCTTTCTTTTTTCTATTTCTTTTTCTCACCTCCTGTTAGATTTTCCGGGAAAATCCTCGAATAATCCGATTGAACTTGACCAAAATCGGACTGATCTTAGGTGAATGATCTTTCGAAGGCGTCGAAGTCTATTGCGACCTTGCAGGCTTTGCTCGATCAGGACATGGAAGCGAATTGCGTAAGGAATGCTGGTAGTCATTCGAGGAATTTGTTGAGAGTGAAGCGTGGGCTCGACATGGTTAGGATTCTCTTCGAGCAAATACTTGTTTCTGAGTATGTATTTTCATTTTTCAGCAATTTTTCTTTTTCTTTTCTTGTTCTTATAGTTACTTCGTTAGTTATAGATTTAGCGCAAGCAGTACACTACAGTCAATTTGAGTTTGAGCAAATCTAATCTTTAATCAACACAATTGATACGAGTAATATATTAATTGTTATGGAACACTCGGATATCAGTTCTCAAGTTCGTTTTCTTTGGTTGATTTGGAACACTGCGAGAAATTTGGCCAAATTGGCATAAGGAATTCACAGAAAATATTAGCTTTCGGTTTAGTCTTAGTGTGACATGATTCTTGTTTGAACTGATGGATGTATAACTGTTACTCTGCGGTGGCCTAGCATTAAAGGATTACTGTGGTCGGTATGTGGTCAAAGGTTCGGTGGCCCTTTTGAGGGTCTTAAATGTGAAAGTTTGTTTCTTACCAACCTAGTACTCGATGTGGAGTGCCTGGGATCACGCCGTGACGTATCCTTATCATTGGCTCATTTGGTGGGGTTGGTTAATGCTTTCCTCATTGAGGGGTAGATTCAATGAACATTCCTATCAATGTTTGGGGAGCAGGGAACTCTTTTTGTAACGCCCAGAGCGTATGCTACACCAATCGCTCCTCCCTTTATAAACTTTCTACTTTGCAAAATAAATAAATAAATAAATAAATATATGTTTCTGATTTATTTTCCACCACTGGACCCAAATGGAGAGAACTTATTATGCTCATGAGTCACCCAATCGTTGGTTTTGTATACGTGTCTTCTCCTTAGTTTATTCCTATGCCCAAAAACTATTTGTTGAAGGCATTGGCTTATGATATATTTCTGCCTAAATAGACTATTTGCTAAGCTAGAAATGAGATCCAGTTATGCTTCAAAGTAGGCACTTATTTATTGCACTTTGTTGGATGCTTAGTTATGCCTGGAAGTAACAGCTGCAAATGTTCATGTGGCAGGGGAAATTCACTTAAGGATCCAGCTTCCAAGGCGTATGGACAGGTTTTTGCTCCTCACCATGGTTGGGCAATCAGAAAAGCAGTTGCTGCGGGGATGTATGCCCTACCTACTAAGTCACAATTGTTGAGGAAACTCAACGAAGATGGTGAGTCATGAGCATTTGACGTGTTTATTGAGTAGATGAATGTTTAGGAGGTACATGAAATCCCTGTATTTTTGGCAATTCTGATATAGGTGGAATCGAAATGGTGTGCATTTGGTTTATTTAGAATGAAATGAACGTCATCTGTTTGAACGTTGATTTGTCTGTGTGGAGGTTTATGGATAGGTTTTAAGTGGAGGATTAAGGTTTTATGGCCATGCGAGTTTGATTTGAAATCAACTGGAGTCTAGGGTCCCAATCAGCAGATTTTTTTGTTAGGAGGTACTTGAAATCCCATATTTTGATGTTTAGGAGGTACTTGAAATCCCATATTTTTGTGTTGAGATGAATGTTTAGGAGGTACTTGAAATCCCGTATTTTTGACAATTTGGACATGGGTAGAATCGAAATGGGGTGCATTTGGTTTATTTAGAACGAAACCTATGTCATCTGTTTGACCTTTCATTCATTTGTGTGGAGACTTATGGACAGGTTTTAAGTGGAGGATTAAGGTTTTTATGGCCGTGCGAGTTTGATTTGAAATCAACATGAGTCTAAGGTTTCAATCATCAGCGTTTTTGTGTTAAACTATGTCATTTTAAAGATGGGTTGGGTTGTTTCTAGTCAAATTATTTGAACATTGTTCAGTTGAATTGATCTCATGTCGGTCCGTATTGATCTCAGATCTCATATTGATCTGAGAGAAAGAGAGTTTTGGTGGTTGGATAAAATATTTTTGTTTCCACACAACATGCATGCACCTGAGAGAGAAAGACCGTTGGTGGTTGGGTGTATGGTGTAATTTTGGATGAATTATTATTTTTTCCACACACACACGCGCACACACGCACGTGCTCAGACACAAACGCACACACGCATGAGAAAGAGTGTTGGTGGTTGGGTGGATGGTTTAGTTTTGGATGAATTATGATTGTTTCCACACACACACACACACGCACGGGCGCGCATGCACACACCTTAGAGAGAAAGAGTGTTAGTGGTTGGGTGGATGGTTTAGATTTGGATGAATTATGATTGTTTCTACTTCCTATTTCTTGCTCTGAGTATGTCTTGCAAATTTGTTATCCTTTCAGATGCCTCGGCAAGGATTCAAATGCAAAACTACATTGCTGCATCTGCACCTGTAATTCTATACGTTGACAAACTCTTCCATTCCAGAAACTTGGGTATAGATTGGTAAACTATCATGTATTGTTTTCATTTGTGCAAATATTATTTATCAGTATATTTATAACATTCTACCACTGGACATAAACTCAAACTGGAATTTGGAACTCGATGTCTCATTAGTGTACACATTTCTACAAATTGATATATTCCGTGATAAATCCTATTGCTGGTTGGTTAATTGATACAATATTATGTAATTTTGTGGTTCTGCTAATGTTGCTTGTCAAAAAAACTTTTGGCCCTTACTATTGAAAATAATAAAAATAATAATAGAATTAAGGGCTGCCCTTAATATCTATCAATCTTTATCACCGTTATTTCCTGTTTCCATAAATGCAACATTTTATTTTATTGATTTGCAACCGATGATTTGTTTTGTCAGATTCTAATAGATTTGATTTGAATTTTTGAAGTTTTGTTTGGAAATGTGGGTTTGGTTTGAAAATAAGATGTGATTTTCTGATTAGTGTAAAACTTTAAAATGTGTTTGAACTTTAATAAGTAATATAGATACTATTTCGTTCTCCTTGTCATAGTGAGCATTTGGCCAAAAAAAAAAAAACTTATCTCTGACTTGAAATAAGAAGTTTTGAATTCTTGAAGTTTGAATTTCATGAAAATGAAAGAGAAAGAAAGGGAAATGTAGTTTATGTTGTAGTTAAATGGAGTATGAACTTTTAAGAGACAGAGGTTCAAACTATCCGTAGTATCACAAAAAAAATATGATAAAAGAGAAAGTTGTGAGATTAATAATTTTGCCTTTTTTGTTGAGATTTTTTAAATTAATCTCTTCGACATCAAACTTTCAGTCAGTGTTTATGAACAAAATAAAATTTTTTTTTTTCCTTTTTGGTTAATGATGAGATAATATTTTAAAATTTCATTAAAAAAACGTTTTTTTTTTTTTTCCCCTTACATTTGTTTCTACTGCTTTGTGATATCACCTAGCACGGATGTAGCAAATGAACTATTTGAAATTGATATCAAACTCAACCATTTCATTTTGAAGTTTGAACAAGGAGTACAAACTACAGAAGAGAAACACGTACTTCTAAACATCCTCCCATTAAAAAAATAAAAAAATAACCAACTTACTAACTCCAAAGCTCTAACTATCTTCCAAACGGACCCAAAAAGAGTCGATAAATTACTTAAATAATCACATTTTTTTTTATCTGTTGATCAACATGATACAAATTACCTCTTCTTGACTAACATGATATAAATTTTAGTTAACTTTAATTTAATTTTGTATTATATTAGTCTCATGTTAATTTTTTTTATAATATTGGTGCAACATCTTTAAATTTGTATCTGTCAGGTACTTTACTAATGACACTTACAAAAAACAATAAACGAAATTATAATAAAATAACATTTTTGTGAAATTAGGTAAACTGTAAATTTATGAAACAGTAATTAAATCATTTACATAATGAATTTATTATTTAATGTATTTCCTTCATATATTTTTAAAATATGCTTTTACTTCAATTATCTATGTGAAAATGCTTCTTATTTCTTTCTTTTCCCAAAGAGCAGTACACAAATATGGTGCCATCTTTTGATTATTTTTCACTGCCACCATGTGGCGACCCTCGTGGATTGGTCTCGCGAGACCGGAACGGGTCGTGACTCACGTGATTTCGCCTTTGTGGGGTTGTGATCCACACGACCCCCTTCCGGGGGAGAAGAAGGCCCTTTTTTATTTTTTGTTCTTTTGCTGCAACATTTTAGTTTTGGATTTTGTATTTTCTCAATAATTTTTATACCCATAAAAAACAGCAATTATTGGTTCGTTTGGTGGGGTTGTTTGAGTTGGGATTTTTAAGTTTAAATAGTAAATTTTTTTGAATTTTCAGAAAAGATAAAAAACTTTTTAGGAAAAAAACAAAAACTTTTGAGGAAAAAGATAAAAAAAATTTTAAGTTGAGTTGTTTGAGTGGTTCCACCAAACAATAAATAGCATATTTAGAGTAAATAACATAATATGTCTTTTCCTACAACAAATCAATGGGAGAAAGAAGTAAATAGTAATTTTTAAAAAATAATTGAAGTAAATAACAGGTTTTTGAAATATTTAGAGTAAATAACATATTTATCATATAAATGATTTATTTACATTTTATATAGATGTCATTTACCTAGAAAATGTTTCATTTACCTGGTAAATTTACTATTTATTTTAAATATTTTAAAATATTATTATTTACTTCAATCATTCTCGTAAAAGTGTTATTCACTATAATTTCCCTAAATAAAAAATGATGGAAGTTCTAAATTTTTTTCCCTTTTAAACACGTAGTAGAAATCTGCATTTTGATAATATTTTGATAATTATTCTTTTTTGAATTTAGAAATTTTGAAAGTATCTTATGAGACAGACCAGGAATTGAGATAAAGTTTGGCTATAATAATGGTTGATATTTTTCTCTAGACCCATTAATTTGTGATGCTAACAAGTAGGTTGGTAGCTCACTCATCTTTCTTGTGCGTGGTTTGGGTTTGAGTCACTCTCACTGTGTTGATCGGGGTATATGACAAAAAAATATATAGCATATATCACACGGAATCACTGAAGCTTTAGGGTTATTTGAGGACTCTAACCTCTTTTTCTGTAACCTTTAATACTTAATAATAATAATAATAATAATAATAATAATAATAATAATTGAACCCGTAAGTAGAAGGAAAGAAATGTATATTTTTGCAAATAACACCACTTTTGTATTCAGACAAGGTAGAGTCAACTAATGAGGTTGCAAATTGAGATGTTTGAAGCTGCGAAAAAGTGAATTTTGAGGTTAATGAGCTGCACATATTGGTATAATATTTAAGGAGGAATAAATAATAAATAACATATTTATGGAAGTTAAAATAAGGAAATAATATATATACGAAATTGTTAAAATAAATAACATATTTTTATTACTTAAAAAATAAGTTTATTTATTTCATATTAAAAAAAGAAACTTATCCATTCATAAATATGATATTTATTTCAACAATACCCTAGTATTTTATTTTTTATTTTTATTTTAACTTCTGTAAATATACTATTTACCTCTTTACATGAACTAACGTAATTCCATCATGGGCTCGCATTGCAGCACTTATTCCATATAAGTTGTATCATGTGCCGAAGCTGGAGATCATACTACACATGACATCTTGAGGCTGTCAAGGAACTGGTTACTATTGTTACTCACAATTATCAAAAGAATGACGATAAAGAGCCTGAAATTATCAAACTATGTCTATTAACGACAGATCCAGAATTAAGTCAGTAGGGACGTAAAATAAATAACATCAATTTATAAATGCTAAAGGATAAAGTTTTAGTGAGGGTTATATAAAATTTTTTAAATTTTAGTGGGGCTAAATGAAAATTTTTAACTTTTGACAGAGAAGGTAGAAAAATCGTAAAATTTTTTGAGTAAAATTAAAAGGAAAAAAATTTCAGTTATGACCCCACTTTCCCCCACCTACATCCGCCCCTGATGTCTACAGACCTTGTGATGTGATCTCCTGATTTCCGCCCCTGATGTCTACAGACCTTGTGATGTGATCTCCTGATTTCATCTTAATAATACTTTAAAATAAGTATAACAACATCATTATCATTAATTTCATCTTAATAATACTAATAAAAAGGAAACCAACATCGAAGATTAAGCCCTCATTTATTGTGTACACTTGAATTGGAGTTTTGGAAATGTTTCAATTGAAAAAAGTGAATGTTTTGTAGTTTTCATCTCATATCAATTTGAAATAAACAAGTTTTGAACTTTTAATGTTTGAGTTTCTAAGAGAGATTTGAAGATATAAATAATAAAAATTGATTTATTTTTAAAGAAAAAGACGAAAAAAAAATTTCAAAAAATTTAATTGGAGTAAGAGCTTCAAATATAGGCTAAATATGAAAATAAAGATTGTCATGAAAGTATAAAGAACTTGAAATAATACTTCACGTATTATGAAAATTTTTAAAAGAAAAAAAAACACACACACACACGGCACATCCTAAAAGACAACAAAGATCTTATATACCAAATGAAATTATTATGACTATTACAACAATGACTCTGCAATTACAATAAAGATCAGAATCAATATGAAACAATTATTTAATCATACTAAAGATTTATATTAAAAAAGATGAACGTGTGAAACAATAAACATAAGAACAAAATAAACACATAATTGGACAAATGATTACGAAAATTATTATGGTAAAAGAAGCAAATGAGGAATATGCTTTACATTTCTTGCATACAAATTTTTTTTTTTTTTTTTTAAACTTATCGCTATGATAAAATGACCTCTATTTCTTAAAAAAAAAAAAAAAAAAAAGGGAAACGACCTCTTTATCGCAATTATGATTCTACTATGTGAGACTATAATGAAATAACTTCACTATTAATATAATAATATAAAAAAATAGTGAGTAAGAGAACTAAAAAAATAAATACCATCAGAAAATTAAGAGGCATTTCATTACGTAATAAAATTGTCCAAAGTATTAAAAAAGAGAAATGGTGTAAAAAAAAGAGTTAAGTAGAAAATTGTTTTTCATTAAGAGTAATGATTTTTGGATGGTTTGAAAACATTAAGGATACTTTTTGGATTTTTAAAATGAACAATATTAAAGAACATGAGTAATATTGAGTACTAATTATTAATAAAAAATAGGTCCCAATTCTCATACTGGGATGATAGCATGATAAATTCCGGATGGAATTATCTTCTTGCCAACTTAGCTCGTGAATAAAAACACTCCTTATCCCTATCCCATTAATTTGTTTAAGTTATAGGGGATAAAACGAGTTTGGTGCGTTTGAAACTCAAGTCTAAACTCAAAATTTTTATATCAGTTTTTTATCTTTTTATAAAAAGTTAACAAAAAATTATCACTAATTTTTGAAAAGTCAACAAAGTATTCCAACTTAAAAAATTTTATTTTTAACCGGCGAATCAAATGAAAGTGTTTTGTTATTTTTATTATATAAAAATTAAAAGTAAATAAGTTAAAAAAATACACATTATATGATTTTAAGTTGAAATTAAATAAAATCATAGCTTTTATATTTTCCATATATTAAATATGCTAAAGTTATGTATTTCAGATTAGGGTTATTTTCACAAAATGACATTCAGATTTTACACAAAGTCTTATGTTGATTTCGGTTTTTTTAATTTTACACGTCACACTATTTCGTATTTTTTTTTTACCGTTATGCAAACGGTCCTTATGTCGGTATTTATTAAAAAAATGAATAAGAATTGAACATGTTCAGATTACATTAGGTTTGATTAAAGCTCAAATCATAATGAAATATTTTAAGGAGAAACTATACCTACAAAATATATCTGACCATGCTATATATCTTTGATGAAAAAACAATTTAGATCCAAAAGATATTTGATGAAAATACAAGTCACCCAAGGGGATTTTCGCAAAATAACTTGGGTGTTTACGGATCGTATTATACAGATTAGGCTTCAATCCGTAATCCAATCTGTGAGACTATTAATCCAATCCACTCCAATTTGTAAACATCAGATTGTACGGATTTAATCCATAGACTCTAGGAACTAAAATAAAATACTTAAACGTAAAATAGTTCAATATAATTATAAAACAATTAACTAGTCTTCGATATTCATACGTTAAATTATAGCATCTCAGACTACAACATATATGTGCATATTTATAAAAGTTTTTTGACAAAAAAAATATGTACATATTTATATAAAAAATTTATATATATAATTCGAATATACGGATTGTGCAGATTGAGAAATCCTCAATTCATAACTCAATCAGTAACATTAGGATTAGAAAAATCATAATACGTTACAATTCATTAATCTTTCAATCCAATCAAATTCAGCGAACTGACTAGATCAAGGATTTCTCAATCTGTACAATCCTTGTCTAATATGGCACTTGTTCTTATTAAAAAAATGCATATTTCAATGTTGTACTGCTATCCACTTGTCTAGTGTTGATGGTATCTTATTTCATATAAACTCTTTTGAAGCCTGTTGTAGTAGGTAAAAGCACATGGGTGACCCCCATAAAATCAATAAATAAGTATACTATTGGAGGTTAAAATTACAATTTCAAAAATATATGTAATTTATTCTTTAAAGTGAATATTTATATCTCTCTTCCTAGACGATAATATAATACAAATCTTTAGTAGTACAACATTTAAGTAAAATAATCATAACATTGTGTAAAATACAAATATATACCATATTATTGAAGAATAAGTTAGGATACAATAAAACGGAGCTCCATTTTGCCATGCGTATAATGAGTTATTAATATTGAATTAACCTAAATATGGAATAGCAAGTCAATACATGTCATAAAACTAATCCGAGACAAATGTAACTAAAATCAATAATAATCAGCTAATGGTGTAAGATTATTGTGATTATCTATATAAAAAAAAAAGATGACTGTGAATAAACAAACCCCTTAAGCTTACAAAAAAAAAAAAAACCTTGAGCTGTGTAATTAACACATTAAAAAAGATGAATCTGAATTAAAAAAAAAAAGAAAAAAGAAAAGAAAAGAACCCTTAAGCTTACATTAAAAAAAGCCCCTTGAGCCATGTAATAAACACATTTAGTGATCTGCAAAGCAATAAAGTTAGTTAGCATTCAATGCTATGTTTGGTAGGAGGGATGGAAAATAACGAGGAAGGAATAGTAAAATACCTAGGTGAAGAAAATAAAAAGGAAAGAAGTTGGTTTTATTTCATGTTGTTTGGTAGGAAAAAAAAAAAGGAGAAATAAAATTTCTAATCTAATATGTTTTATAATTATGATTTCATAGAAGTTAGAAGATAATGAAAGAGTAAGGTTAAAATAATGATTTCACGTACCATTTTTTTGGTAAAACTTTTCCCTCTTTCATGTTGGTTTTCTTTTGTTTTCTTTCCAATGTTGGAAAGATTAAAATGGTGGGAGTCCCATGGATTTATGTTTTCCTTTCCTTCTCATTTTCTACCCTACCAAACAACCAAATATCTATTTTCCTCTCTAAAATCCTTCTTTTCACTTTCTTCCTCTTCCTTTTCCACCCTACCAAACAAAGGCTATGACATGTTTAGAAAAGGAGAATTGAAATAAAGAGAAAATAAGAAGAACAATTTTTTTTTTTTTTTTTTCATTTAGCGGTTGAAGTACAAAAATTGTCCGCTCTTTTATTATAGACAATATATATATAAATATTGACTTAATAATGATATGAAATATTAATTTGAAGTACAAAAATCGTCCGCTCTTTTTTTGTAGACAATAGATATAAAGATTGACTTAATAATGGTATGAAATATTAATTTGAATGCTTGTCCTCATAAGAAGTGAGATGTGTGTTAAGAAGATATCGAAGATTTGTAGTCATGTAATTAGTGGAAACAACATTGTTAAAAAGAAAATGAGTTTACACTTAGTAGTATAAATAAATAGATAGTTTGAAATTGTTATAAAATTATTTTGAATAGAAAATAATTTAAAGACCCTAAGCAATATTGTGTGGTTATGAGCTAAGCATGTGAAAAATAGAACGTAATGCTAGATCTATAAATCATGTGTATGAGAACCTGTTAAGGTAGGTTGAAAATAAAAAATATGACGAAGAAGGTCCATTTGTTAAAATCATTTCAATGGTAACATTTTGGATGTAAACATTTAATCAGAATAGTTTAAACTATCATCTAAAATGATATTTGGCTGTTCGCAATATGAAAAGAAACATTAATTGAACAAAGTATTTAAACGTGCATTTGGATATATATTGAAAATAATTCTAACAAATGTTATAAAACCGCAATGTTTATGACAAATTTTAATGGGATACAGATAGAGTTCTGTTCATCTATTTGCTCTGAATGCATAGAAAAATGAATTTTTTGATTTGAAGAACCCAAATATTGCTGTTAAATATATATTCGAAGCCAAATTTAAGAGGTGAATGACTTTTCGTTTCTTTTTTTAAAATGATCAAATAGACTATTTGGCATTATTTAAATGGCATTCTAAGTGTTATGTCACAAAACGCACATTTAAATTGCCTATCAAAATAAAATGATACAAATGATGACAAATAGTTAAAACAAACGGAGATGTAGTATCTATGTTGAAAATATTCAAGAACATATGTAATATTGAAAGCTATAATTATAATATGTAGGACTATGTATCTTTTTGAATGTAATATAAAAAAATGACTTGATCCAATTTTTAAGTTGAATGTCCGTACTCATATATTTCCAGACCAGAACATAACATTTACATATATGATAATAATATTGATATTGAGAATGCATAATATGAATTAATTTTTTGTTTGAGAAAGGAAGCCCAAAACAATTCATCGTTCTTTCTCTATCATTAATAAAGGGATTAACAGGTTCTTTACAAAGCAAGTCACCAATTTATGTCTTTACCTCTTAAATGATCATGTCCATCCAGTAGAATATCAATGATCCAGATTAAAAAAGAAACATAATCCTTCAATTTTCTTGTGAAAGAGGGTAGAAGCCCTCTATATATATATATATATATATATTTTTTTTTTTAATATTAATTTTATTATTAGATTACGTGTGCAACTACTAGCCATTTTAGTTTCTTCATTCATTTTTCCCTAAAAAATTATTTATTTCTTTTCTCAAATATTAATAAATAAAAAAATATATATACATGTTATATTCTCCTAAAAAAAAAATCTGTTTTATTCTCCTTTTCTGTATATTTCCAAAACTTCACAGAAACCTCCTAATTGTAATTTAAAAAAAGAAAAAAATAAAAAAATAAAAAAAGAGAAGCCTCCTAATTGTCAGCGTGCACACACTTTATTCCCTCTTTTGGTACTTCTGTTCGGCCATCTTCTTCCTCTTCTCTCATTCATCAAAATCCCAAATTCACTCTCTCCAAATTCCCATGTCTTCCTCCAAAACCCTAATTTCCTCTCCTTAAACCCAACAAAAAGAAAAAAAAAATCCTCCGTTGAAGAAGAGATCAACGACGACACTCAACAATGGAGGACTCCGAGGGAGTTCTCAGCTTCGACTTCGAGGGCGGCCTCGACGCCGCCGCCGGAGCCGCCACCATCGCCGCCGCCCCTCCGAACCCCTCCTCCGCCGCCGCCGCCGCTCTACTCCACCACGATTCCTCCTCCGCCGCCGCGCCAATCTCCGCCTCCAGCAACCTCGTCGGCCTCAACGCCGCCGCGTCGACGGACCTCTCGACGAGCGGCGGCGGCGGAGGCGCAAATCCCGGACGCGGTCGGAGCTTCCGGCAGACGGTGTGCCGGCACTGGTTGAGGAGCCTGTGCATGAAGGGGGAGGCGTGCGGGTTCCTCCACCAGTATGACAAGTCGCGAATGCCGGTCTGCCGGTTCTTCCGCCTCTACGGCGAGTGCCGCGAGCAGGACTGCGTCTACAAGCATACCAACGAAGATATCAAAGAGTGTAACATGTACGTATATATCTCCCACCGCCTTTTCTTTTTCAATTTTGTCGGAAAACCAAAAAATAAAAAATAAAAAAAAAAGCTCTTTTGGGATTGTGAATTTGATATGTGGTTCAGGATATAGAAGAGACGAAATGTAGTTAAAGATTTGGTAGGGGTTTCTAATTTACATGAGCTTGTTGAACTATATTTATCTATGTAATTTTACTCACAAAAAAGGAAAAAAAAAAAAGGATTTCAATAGTTAAGTTTGTAATTAAAGGAATTCATATATATATATATATATGTATATATATTTGGTGTTCACGGATTTTGGACATAATTTTGGTACCCAATTGATAATTTTACAATATGAGCAACTGGGTATTTGCTGGTTCTTCTGTTACACTGAAAATGCCCTGTTTATCTTATTTTGCAAGTCTATATAATGTGAATGTTTTGTAATTGCAGGTACAAGTTAGGTTTTTGTCCAAATGGACCGGATTGCCGTTATAGGCACGCAAAGCTGCCTGGACCTCCACCCCCGGTGGAAGAAGTCCTTCAGAAGATTCAGCAAATGAGTTCTTACAACTACAACTCAAACAAGTTTTTTCAACAACGGAATGCTGGATTTGCTCAACAAGGAGAAAGACCTCAGGTTCCACAAGGCTCCAATGCTGTTGGTCAAGGTTTTGTTGGGAAACTGTCGATGGTGGAGTCTGCTAACGTCCAGCAGCCACAGCAGCAGGTTCAACCGTCCCAGCAACCAGTTGGCCAGAACCAGATACAAAATGTTACCAATGGCCTGCCTAATCAGGGCAACAGAACAGTAGCACCTCTGCCTCCTGGAGTATCTAGGTGTGTTCAGAGTCCCAAGGTCTTTTATTAGGTTACATGCAAATCAGTTTTTTTGTATTCTTTGTTGGACATTAGTTAAAGGGGTTCATTATCGACCAATAACTGGCCAAAAGAGTTCTCTCCCACGGCTGAGCTGTAATTAGCCTTTTCTAAACTTATAGCTGTTATTTCTATAAATATTTAAAGCTGTACTCTACTTGTATTTTAACCATTCAATATATGGATTTGATTTAACTCTTTTCATTAAAATATTTGTTTACTTGAGTATGTAAACTGCAACGACTAATCCTGGTCTTTCCTTCTGAGCGTTTTCTTTTGCTGGTGTTTTTTCCTTTTATCAAAGCCCCCCTTCAACAGAGAAAAAGTAGGAACAGTTTATTAACACTTTTTTCTCCATGGAATCTGTTTGATACATTAAACCATTGGGAGCAAATTTGTTTTTCCTAGTTCTATGTCATTCAGTAAATCCGAATCTCAATTTTGCACCTTGAATGTCAACCTAATGTTATCTTAATCTTCTATTATGTCTGCATATTAGGTACTTGGAACTATATTGTTCGTTTATATTTCCTTTTTCCTTAAGCTTGCATCTTAGTGATTCTACCCTGAACTCGCTCAATATAAAAGCACAATGTCAACTCCAAATTAGGGACGCATTTAGGCGTTGTTGTCTCTTCTAGTTAAGTGCTTTCTGGGATGCTATTTCTACTTGAGTCATTCTTATTCTTCGAAGTAAAAGGTCATTGATTTTGTACTAAAGAAGCTCAATATTATATCAAGACTTACTTGTGCTTTGTGTTTTAAATTCAAGTTTGGTTGTTTTGTGTTTGTTCCCTTTTTTTTTTTCCCTTATCTTTTCTTATGCCGATTACCCATTCCCTTTTTTTAATTTGGATCTGCAGTTATAGAAGTGCACAGATGGGACTATACTGTCCAATATTAGTAAAAGGTGCATAAACTTTTATTAGGTTATTTCTTCAAAATAGTTGCATTATAAGTTGCTAATGTGTGAATGCTGATTCTAATCACGTTACATTTCCAGTGAGCATGGAAATGAATTTTGGTCATGCTACATCATGTAAAATCTATTTACTAAATGTTGTAAAGTTTAAGGCGTATGTTTCTCCTATGTGGTGCATTGTCAAAGACTGTGACTTTACATATATATATATATATATTTTAATATTAGAACAAGGTATTATGCGGTAAAGTCCTCTTTATGTTGCAGTTTGGGTGTAGTTGGAGGAATGTAATGAGCATGTGTCTCTTTTCATTGTCAACTTCTATTCTGATGGTCCAGGCTGATGTGTTTAACTAGCATTTTGTTGTTGTTAACTACACGCACGAAATTCCGCCTATTGAGCACAGAGTAATCACTTTATGCAATTTTCTTTTCTTGGACTTGATGTCATCTACATTGCCTTTCCTATGATCCCACTTAACTTGGGCCAATACTCGCACTGCATTGTCCTTGTTCAGAGTTCTAGTAGCGTCGCTGCTCCTATCTGGTAAAATGTGCATGTCAGTAATGAGACCATCTGGCATGGTTAGAAAATATACACCTTATCGTCTCTGTGCATTCCCTTATTTTCTTTATGCTCTGGATTATATCGTAGATGTGTGTGTATGTATGTAAAGTGCCTGGTCTGGGTGCTATTTACTTTTGATGGTCTGTTACTACTGTCTTTCTTCCAACCAATGGAAATTTTTTATTTTTTCTTTTCCTCCTTTGTGTTCTTCTATCTTATTCCGGTTGAAGTGTTTATATACCTATATTTATATATCGTAAACATGTGTGTATTTTTTTAAAATATGAATGTGGTGTTTCTTTTATTGGAATTGCATGAATTTAATGTATTTGGAAACATGGAATTTAGGTATTTTATTGTTAAAAGTTGCAACCGCGAAAATCTGGAATTATCTGTACAACAAGGGGTATGGGCAACTCAACGGAGCAATGAAGCTAAACTTAATGAAGCTTTTGACTCGGCTGAGAATGTAATCTTAATTTTCTCAGTCAATCGGACTCGGCATTTCCAGGTAGTTGCAATTCAATATCCATAGTAGTAGATTTTGCTGTAGAGTGTGTGTTTCTTAAATGCAGGTTTTACATGGTCTGCTAGGTTTTTTAATTTCCTCAAATTGTACTTTTTGATCTGCTGGAATGTTACAGATCGATTTGCTGTACTTTCTCAGGGTTGTGCTAAGATGATGTCAAGAATTGGTGGGTCTGTCAGTGGCGGAAACTGGAAATATGCACATGGAACTGCACATTATGGGCGGAATTTCTCAGTCAAATGGTTGAAGGTAGAGTTTTTAATCTTTTTTGCCAGAATATCTGTGCAATTCACATGATTATATTCCCAAATTCTTAGCTTTTGACACATTGAAAATGTTGGTACGTGTTGATCCCACCTTGGAGTTACTAAACGGGATTTGGTTTCTGTTCTCGTTTATTTGTTCCTCCTGTTGTAAAAGGCTGACCAGTTAAAATTTTAAATTCAGCTTGATAATCAACCACTAAAATATTAAGAGTAAAAAGTTTAGAGTGTCTATTTGTGTAATAATTGTCAGCCTTCCCTCTCAATCCTATCTGTACATCATTCAGCTCACGGCTGGGTGGAATCACTATGACAATATTGAAACCCGACAAAGCTAATAGAATAAAAAAGAACACCTTAGAGACATAGAGATGGAAAAGTATTCTTTTGCCTTATACAAACAGTAGTATTTGCTGTAATGCCTAATATCAATTTTCGATGTGCAGTTATGCGAACTCTCCTTCCACAAGACTCGTCATTTAAGGAATCCGTACAATGAGAACTTGCCAGTGAAGGTATTATTAAGAGCCTCAAATCTTAAACTTACTTTTTAGCTGTCAGCAAGGTTTTCTTTTTTTCCTCAAAGAACTTAAAAATATTCTAGCAGGTCCATATTGATTTTTTTGGTAGGTGTTTAGTTGTGAGAACAAAATTTAATTGCTTTTTGCATATTCGTGTAAAATTTTCTTGAAAATACTGCTTAATGCACACTATAAAACCTTATTAGGAGTTTAAAATATGAAAAGCTAGAAGCACATGTATGTGTCTTCTTACTTTTGATAGATGTGAGATTAATTTTTTTTATTTTTTAAACTATGACGATCCTCATCTCTACCACGTGCAATAAGCTGGAGGATTGGGCAGACAAATCCACATTAAAATAAGCGGATTTGTATTTCCTTTTGTTTATCATCATCTTGTCACTACTCATAAAATTGCCTATAATAATATTTGAAATGACATTTGCACATTTGTGAACAAAATAGAACCCAGGAACTGTTGAACCGAGTAAAGTTGTCTGCCCGTGCTTCTGTTTCATGTTTATTCATGCATGTAAAAGAAAGTGATACAGGAATCTAGGCATTGCTTTGATTTCGACATGCACGTGGCGTTAAAAGAACAGAAACCAAGACAAACAACGTGAGATTCTATTACATAAATAGACATGTATATGCATGTAACTGCATCTATTACCAGATTCTTTTGACTTTGAAGTATCCTTATGACCCAACGTGTTTTTGTCTGGTATAATCAGAGTTTCAGTGGACCTTAGATCTCATTGTCATGCTTCTTTATATGCAGATAAGCAGAGATTGTCAAGAGCTAGAGGCCTCCATTGGTGAGCAGTTAGCTTCACTGCTTTATCTTGAACCAGATAGTGAACTTATGGTACGTTTACTTCTTAAAGCAAATGGCAGATAATTTAAAACAAGGGATAATGTTCAGGAAACGGAAAAAGATATTCAGTGTTGGCAATAGAATAAGGCAACCGAGGAATAAGGGTTTGTTTGTGGTTGTTTTTGTTTTCACTTTTACGCCCTGTTTGGTAGGAAGAGAGGAGGGATAGAAAACGTGCAAGGAATAGAAAATGTTAATGAGGGTCTATCTGTGGTAGTTCTACGGGGATCGAAGCACATCGTGTGGTGGTTTTCCCCTTGAATGAGGGACAATATTCGGGTGGATCTACAAACTAGAACATCGTATCTCGCTGTGGTGGAAGATATTTTCTTCCTATTTGCATTCTTAGTTAGATGAATAAGAAATTTAGAATGTTAAATCTTTTCTACTTTGTTACAGGCAATCTCGGTTGCGGCAGAATCAAAACGGGAAGAGGAAAAAGCTAAGGGAGTCAATCCAGACAATGGTGGAGAGAACCCAGATATTGTCCCATTCGAGGACAATGAAGAGGAGGAGGAAGAAGAAAGTGAAGATGAGGAAGAGAGCTTTGGCCAGGTTCCCGGGGCAAATCAGGGTAGAGGAAGGGGCAGAGGTGTTATGTGGCCCCCTCACATGCCTCTAGGTCGTGGGGCCAGACCTATGCCTGGCATGCAGGGATTCCCACCAGTTATGATGGGTGCCGATGGGTCACCTTATGGGCCTGTTACACCCGATGGGTTTCCCATGCCGGATCTTTTTGGTGTAGGCCCTCGTGCTTTTAATCCATACGGCCCCAGATTCTCCGGTGATTTTATGGGACCCACAAATGGCATGATGTTCCGGGGACGACCTACACAACCTGGGGCTGTGTTTCCTGGTGGCGGGTTTGGGATGATGATGGGTCCTGGACGTGCTCCATATATGGGAGGGATGGGAGTTCAAGGCACAAATCCAGCCCGACCCATGCGTCCAGGCGCTATGCCTCCAATGTTTCAGCAACCCCCACCGCTGTCATCACAAAACATGAATCGTCCTCCACGGAGGGATCAAAGGGGACCAGGCAATGATCGGAATGAGAGGTCAGACCAAGTAAGAGTCCAGGAGATGTCTGGTCCAGCTGGTGGACCAGATGACGATGCACATTACCAACAAGGAGCAAAGGCTCACCAAGAGCAGTATGGTGCCGGAAACAGCTTTAGAAACGATGATAGTGAAAGTGAGGATGAGGCCCCGAGACGGTCGAGGCATGGAGAGGGAAAGAAGAAACATCGAAGCTCCGAAGGGGATGGTACCACTGGCTCCGATCACTAATTAAATCAGGGAAAGCCATCTTCTTCGGCGTGCCTGCTCTCTTAGGAACATGATCAAACTTTCATTCTCATTTTTATGAATTCTCTTTGGGGTGTTAAAAAGGAAATTTAGATGTTAAAACAATTTTTCTTTATGTTTTACGCCATCTTTTCCCTCCCCTTTGTTCAAAATATGTTGCTAGACATGATAGTTTTGTAGCCATATGTATACGGGAAGCATAATTAATTAATAGATATGAAATCCCTAATTTTTAACATGTTTATTTCTTGTGGATGTACAAGTTACTTGAGAGAAGAAATTTAGTCCAAAAAGAAAAAAAAGAAGGATAGTTTGATTTGAGTGGTAGAGATTATAGAACTGAAACAAGTACCAATTGTTATGGCATTTATATTTTTGAATTTGGTCATAAAAGAGAAAGGGAGTGTGAATTTTTGGGGTTGTAGAATTGTTAGATAAAGGGTTTTTTTTTTTTTTTTTAAACGAGGAATGTTTAAAAAAGAGCATACCTCTGACATATTATCATATCTACAATGGTTTCAGGATTTGTCTTTTTACAATGTCAACTAAAAAGTTATCAATATGATAAAAATCTGAATGATGGGATAAAAACCCTAAATATATGCACTAAAATAGTTATTTTCACAATTTGCTCTAGATTAAAACGCGAGGAGAGGTCAGAATCTAAGTGGTCGGAGTAAATACTACCGAATGATGTTGTGGCCTAGTTCTTTAGTAAATTGGTAAGTATTGGTAAGACAGTTTTGAATAGAAACAAAGTAGAATTGATGTGTAAATAAGGATGACATAATATTGATTCACCAAAAAGAAGGACAGCATAATATCTTTTGAGAAAAAGGAAGTACGACAAATAAAGGATAAAGTACTTGAGACAACAAAAATACGAGATGATTATTATTTAAACGTTGTACATTTATGCAAAAATGTACAACTTATGCACGAGTATTTTGTTATGTGACAAAATGTGATTGAATTACAAGGTTATAAATTTAAAGTGAGTTGTTTTCATGTTCTTGCATTATGGACAGTAGATTACTTTCATAAAATGGATTTAAAGAAGAAGGGTTATAAATAAGAATACCATAAATTTAACACCTCTTTATTTTTATGCCAAATATATATTAAAATTGATAAATTTGCCTTTTTTATAGCACTAAAATTATCAAATTTAATGTTAAAGGGAGGAGGTACTCAAAATATGGTTCTCTACCTAATTTTCTCAAACAAGAAAATCACTAATTGAATGTTTAAAATGTGGGATACAATTGTGAAAATTTTAGAAATTATTAGCCTTTAATCTTTTTCAGCAGCTAGCTTCCTTATGCGGTACACCATTTGATAATATAACCTCCAAAGTGTGCTTCTTTTGGATTTTACGGATAAATTTAAATTGTTTTCACTTATTGTCGTCATTAAGTTCATCCATAAAAGGTGAAGTCAACCACTTTGGATGTTGCAAAATGATTTCTTAGATGCCTTCCACATTTGTGCTTCCCAGCATAAGCCTTGATTATAAATATGATTTTTAGGATCCTTTACAGTATAAAAAACAATTGGACAACTTTTACCTTTGCAAAGTACTATTTATAAAACCTGATTATAAATATGGTTGAAATTACAAAATATTACATAAATGACCGAGAATTAAAATTTGTATTATCATATTTACAAATATATCACTTATTAAGAAATCTCATACAAATTTTTTTTTTTATAATAATGATAACGATATCATTGTAGTGATATTGATGTCATTATAATGATATTTCGATTATGATGATAATAATTTTATAAAACTGATACTTAGATTATAATATGTAAATCATATTGCCATAATGATAACGAAGTAATTTTAATAATAATGAGGTATTTATTGTAATATTCTGATTAGATGTTATTATACAAAGTTACTGTGATTACTATCATAATAAGAATAGGTGCTATTCGAGAGCAATAGCCAATCTAAATTTACAAGTTATTATAACGATACTGATAATTATAGTGATAATGGCATCATTATAATGATACTTAGATTATAATAATAATGAAATTATTATTCGATATTTTATTATTATTAGATCTGCCAGAAGGGCTTGATCCACAAGTAGCATCCATAATCCGAGATTGTTGGAAAAGGTAATTGTGTATTTTTTTTTTAATATATATATATATATATATTTATGGCAAGGCTCTTTATAACAATAACAGTCCTTAAACTTTGCAAGTTCTACCAAACACCTGCGTGTCTTGTAAAACACTCAGTGACCTCGGACAACGTCCTTCGATTGAAGACATACTCCGAAGAATGGCCTTTCTAATCCCAAAATTTGCGACAGCAAATAGTAAAAATTCAAAAAGCCAATTTCACATAATATGTAAATAAGGACATTAGTAACTACCACATACATACATATACAAATATCTATGTACACTGAAAAGATCAAAACTTTTAAGAAATTGACAGCAAAAAGTGAAAAGCAACTTCCAAAAGTTCACACAATTAATTGCTAAATAAAGTTCAATTTGCATAAAAACCAATCACCAAACACTATTGTATCATAATTTAATAGTATAAATGGAAAATGTGATCGTCGTTGAGTGGAGGAGCTATGGAAGCTGCCTCCTCCCGTTCTGTCGAGGTCCAAAGCCCAAAAAACATTATTAGTTTCAAAAAGCAAGAAAATGAATTCATAGACTGACACCTGTCACCATAAAGCAAGCAAGAAAACTGATCAAATGGACAGCAACTCTAAAGCAAAAAAAAAAAAAAATATATATATATATATATACACACACACATTCATAGACTGATACATGCCAACATAAAGCAAGCAAGAAAACAGATCAAATGGATATCAGCTCTTTATATACATGCCAACATAAAGCAAGCAAGAAAACAGATCAAATGGATATCAGCTCTTTATATATATATATATATATATATATATATTATAAAGATGATTTATTTAAAGGGTAATAATGTCATTACAATACTTTATTTTGCTTTTTTAGAATTATTTTTGTTTTTGGCCATATTTAAAATTCAATACTTAGATTTGGTAATATATAAAAATCATTAATCTAATGAAGATTTCTATTTAGAATCTTCCGCGAGGAAGTCAAGAGATTTGGTTTAGGGATACTAGAGTTAGATTAAATTTTTGTACTAAATTAATGACATAATAAAATCTAAAACATCATAACTTATTTATTTATTTTCACTCTTTATCCCTATATTGTGTTTTTCTTTTATCTATATATCATTTTTGGATTATTCTTATTAGCATGATCTCTAGGCATTGTTTTAGGTTGACTATTGACTTTTAATTTTACACATCATATTTACATGAATTGTTTTTTACTGTTAGGCATACGATCCCTATGCCAATATTATATAAAAAATAATTTAAATATAAATTATACACGTTTTGATCGCATTAGTTTTTTATTTTATTTTATTTTATTATTAGTATTATTATTATTATAGGTAAAATTGTATTTAATTATGATTTGAATGGATGTTTTAACTTTAATTAAAACTCACGTGACTAAATATATTTAATTTCCTTTTACTTACTAACATAATACCGATATAAAGACCATTTGTGTAATATTAAGAAAGTTTGGCATCTATTTGAATATATATTTTTTTATTTTTAACAAAAAAGACTGATAGTCTCTATTTTCCACATTTGATTGCCAAAGAATAATATGATAGAATACTTCATCCACCATAATATTTTCATTTTCAGCAAAAGAATGCCAGTTGTCAATGAGTAATCTAGCAATAATCAGGTTTATTTTTGTTATTTCTTTTTAAAAACTCATGGTCAGTTTGGGACGCAAGTTTTAGATGATATTTTACCATCTGGATTTTAAAATCTCAACTCTATATTAAACTTTTCTTTTTTTTCATTTTCAAAAAACTCAAATTTTAAAAGTCCATAACTTTTTCATTTCAAATCGAAATGAACTGATTTTATGTCAAAATACTCGAATCGATGAGACGAATAAGACAATATTTATTTTGTATATTTTTTTCTGAACACATTTTAAATTTTTGTACTATTTTCTATATCACAGAACTTTTTCAAAAGTATTTTCCCCAAACACACATTTCCAACTTAACTTTCAAAACATAATCTCTAGATATCTTCCAAACGGTCCCTCAATTACAAACAAAAATTCTACCAAATCAATGGGAAAAAAATTATAAACAATCTCAACACACAATCAGATCACAAGCAAACGATCATATTCGAGAAAAATCTAAGGGCTTGTTTGGTACTTGAGTTTAATTCAAGTTAAACTGTATTTTTTTTTATCTTTTTCTGAAAAAGTTTTTTTGTCTTTTCTGAAAAAGTCAACAAAAATTACTATTCAAACTTAAAAATTTCAATTCAACTCAAACTCAACTCATCCATCAAACACCCTATAAGCAACAATCCGAGCGAGAAAAACATCCAATATTATGAAAATCAGATCCATATTTCTAAGGCAAAAAACAAGTAGACAACGAAATGATCAAATAAAAAACCTAGATCTACCACTCTCGGAGACCAGAGAGTGTGAGCATGGTGAGATGATCATGGCATAATGAGCTCGACGGCCCCTGTGCTACGGAATCCGTGATTAAGTATGTCTATTTCAGAAGTTGTTTACACAAATTATCGAGTTACCAACCCATATTTGATGGACCGGGACCCGGATCCGAGATCCGGATCCAAAACTTTCTTCCGTTTACGTCGCCGCTTCTCTCTTTTTTTTGTCTTTCTCGGAGAAACCCTAACCCCCCTTAAACCCTGAAAACTCAATCCCATTTCTAACTATACTCTCTCTCTCTCTCTCTCTCTCTCTCTCTCTAAACAGCTTCTGATCGATTTCTCAGACGTTCTGAGCATGAAGAAGAATCAGAAAGGATTGGGTCCGAAGAAGGGCGGCAAGAGGTTCTCTCTCAGCAAAGACCCCTTCTTTGCCGGCAACGACTCGAAACGTCGCCGGAAGGTCGACGACGACGACGAAGGGGATGTCGAGGGCAGCGAGTCCGACGACGAGTACCTCGGCGGCTCCAACAGGGACGAAGCCGAGGAAGGGGATGAGGATGGAGACGACGACGTGGCGGCGAAAGAGACGGCCGACGAGGCCAGGAAGAGGCTGGCGGTGGCGCACTTGGAGAAGCTGAGAGAAATCGCCATGAGAGAGAAGGAAGAGGACGAGGGCGAGGAGGAGGAGGAGGAGGAGGGGGCGAGAGACTCGCTTGTTGCTCAGATTTTGCACAAGAAACAGCTCGAGGAGAGCGGGCGGCTCCGGCGAAGCATTGCTTCGAGGTAATTTTTGATGGAAAATGGAAATGTCGATTTACAAAATGACTCTTTAGGCATTCTGGGTTTTGTTTATTTTGTAGTATTTGATTGCTTTTCTTGCCTTTTAGGCTTTCAGAGCTTTTGTGCTTAGGGAGATTGAATTTTTATAAATATTCTTTACTTGAAAGTTTGTTTTTGGAACTCTGTATATTGACTAATAATATTTGAATGATTTATGTGGCAACATCTTTTCATTTGTGGTTCTGTACAGTAAGTTTAATGGCAAATACTTGGTATGATTACTTTGGGAATTGGGCCGATTAGAAGGTGGAATTTTTATCATTCTGTAGATTGTAAAGATATATTTTCCTTGCCCATTTGGTCAGAGAGTCGATTTGTACTAGTAGCTTGGCATATTTATTATTCGAGGATTTTGCTTTGCTGAATCTACTTTGTTAAAGAGTGTGATATGAAGCATCAAATATGATTAGTTTCTTTCGATAAAAATTATCATGTTTTTATGTATTAACTATATTTTGCAAGTCTTGTGTATTAGGAGTTCGGAACATAATTTTAGCTTGATGGGTAATTTTGTTTGATTGTTTGTTGTGGATAATTAAAAATGCTTACACTTAAAAACAAATTCCAACTTAGGATTCGGGAGCCTGAAGCCTCGGATCAATTTCGGGTATTGGTGAAGCATCGACAATCTGTTACAGCTGTGGCTCTATCAGAGGATGATCTGAAGGGGTTTTCAGCTTCAAAGGACGGAACTATTATGCATTGGGATGTAGATAGTGGGAAAGCTGAAAAATACCGATGGCCTAGTGGGGAAGTGCTAAGGTCACACGGGGCTAAGGATCCACAAGGCCATGCTACTAAACATAGTAAAACTGTGTTGGCATTGGCTGTTAGCTCAGATGGACGGTATTTAGCAAGTGGAGGTTCCGATCGTCATGTTCATTTGTGGGATACCCGCACAAGAGAGCATATTCAGGTAAATATGGTTCAATTATTACTATGGTCTTGGAAATTTAATTAAATGATTTGAAGATGCCGGAGGATTTGATTAAAAAAGAGCAGTGTAACTCAGTTTACTTGGAGGGATTTGCGGCCTCTTTAATCCATAAAGGCATTTTCCCAAGTCCCAACTGTAGTGCCTCTTTTGTACTGACAGACTCTGTATGCACCTCTTGAGTTTCTCAAGTTCTTTCCTCGAATGGAAATTATTAGAAAGTATCCTAGAAATGCTTTAACGGCAGACACACTGAGCTCTTTTCGATGTAAAACTATAAATCCTCTCTTATGGCATTACGGGATATAGATTTTGCATGTACGTGGCCTTGTAGTCTTGTGTTTATGGCTTAAAATTTTAAATTTCTCTATTTCTGGATGAAGAAATATACAAGAAACATAACAGCATTAGTCGTTCTTTGTTTAACAGGCATTTCCTGGTCACAGAGCACCGGTTTCATGCCTAGTGTTCAGGCAAGGGTCTTCTGAACTCTTTTCTGGTTCTTATGATCGAACTGTCAAGATATGGAATGCAGAGGACAGAGCTTATATAAATTCATTATTTGGCCATCAAAGTGAAATATTGACAATTGACTGCCTACGAAAAGAACGAATTTTGACTGTTGGACGTGATAGGAGTATGCAGTTGTTTAAGGTAAGCTGAGCTTAAATCAATCTAAAAAGATAATTGCTCAAGTATTATTGTTGTTGTTGTTATTATTATTATTATTATTATTATTATTATTATTTCTATTTTTAATGTAGTTATCTGGGAATGTCAATGGCAAGTGTAGCAGTTCCCTAAATTTTCTTTGTATGGAGTACCCCACTCTAGGAGTTCTTAAACACTACAGAAGAATTTGGATTCAAAGACTTAAAATGCATGCTTTGGTTTTAGACTTCTGTAGTTGAGCTGAGTTATATCAACGAACTTATACAAGTTGTCTGTTATAATTTTATCCTAAGGAGACAACTTTTTGTCCAAACTTCAGTCTGCAAGGGAAGCACCGAACTCCAATTCTTCTTTGATATCCATTTATGACCATCTTAATAGGTATTGTACCAGTATAGTTTTGTTGATGAAGAGGACAAAACTCAATTCTTATTAATTAAGATCCGAACGCCCAGAAAGGACAAGAAATGGTAGCACATGGTTGATACTGATCTCTTAGTTATTTCACTTTACCTAAGAAAGATTCTAGCCAGTTCCATTTACATATGCATTTTGTAAGATCCTTTTACTCTTTTTTTTTTTTTTTAAAGTCCTTTTGTTATGTAAATGGAACATTATGCTATTCTTTTGCCATATTATTTAGTTGAATACTTTTATTATTATTATTCTTATTATTTTGTAGATTTGGTTTTAACGATGGCCTTTATTTTTGACTAATTAGGTCCCTGAGGAGTCACGTTTAGTATTCCGTGCCCCAGCTTCCTCTCTGGAATGCTGTTGTTTTATTAGTAATGATGAATTCTTATCTGGTTCGGATGATGGAAGCGTTGAGCTGTGGAGTGTATTGCGAAAGAAGCCTGTTAGCATAGTCAAGAATGCACATGCTTTGTTGGCTGCTAACAAAAAATCTGAACAAGGGGAGTCTGAAAGAATCCCTAATGGCCACACAGGTGAAAATATTGTTTCCCTTTCTCTGGGATTAACGTTGAACACTTGAAACACTTAGTAGTCAATTTCATCTTCTGTAATCTGCATAACCTTGTGGAAGACAAAAAATACTCAACAGTTTGTCAGATGATTTGTTTTCCTTTTTATTTTAGTCCATTTGTTTGGCATGTATAATAAATATAAGACGCCGACTTTTTCGATGTTCTTGTAATTTGTTTTCCTTATGCTAGCTGACTGACCTGTGTCCTCATGACTTACTCCTTATGACTTACTATTGGATCCCAAAACGCAGAAAATGGTGACCATGCTTCTGAAAGCTTTGATTCTTCATCAGCATATTCCTGGGTCAGTTCAGTCGCTCTCTGCAGGGGCAGTGACCTTGCTGCATCGGGAGCTGGTAATGGGTCTGTTCGTTTGTGGGCTGTTGGTAGTGAGACCAAAGACATTCAATCCCTTTATGACCTGCCACTGGTAAGAGAAAAAGAAATGAGTAGCAAACTTCCATTTACCTCTTGTGATAACACGGAGGATAAATTTGTATCTTATATGGGAAAATGGGGATGAAAAGGAAAGTAGACTTACCTTGCCCTCTTATCTAATAGTATGGGTTTGCTGGGAAATTCTTTACATCAATCCATGTGGAGTATATTGTAGAAATTTAGAAGAAGATTAAGGATCTACTTAGAAGTGAGAAGATTTTTTTCTTTGAAATTAATAAGAGAGATTCAACTCTAACTTCACAGCACTTAACTTGTTTACTGAAGATTGAGATCATGGTTTTAATGATTTTTATTATCTTTGTTAATGAGAGAACTCAAATTTTACATGTCACTGAACTTGTGACGTCCTCCTTTTGATTTTTGGTTCACCATGCTGTGCAAGTTCGAGTATGAATAGCTATTGCAAAATCCATTGATCATGTTGGTACATTTGTGCAATGCAGGTTGGATTTGCGAATTCTTTGGCTTTTGCAAAATCTGGAGAGTTCCTCGTTGCTGGAGTCGGCCAGGTAATTTTTAAAAGATAACTCCAAGGGATGTATTCTTTTTCTCCTTTCAATTTTTTTTTTTGTTGGTATTTTTCATGGATTCTGTTTGTGTGACTTGCTGAAAATCATAGATTAAAATTGACCCTGAAGTTGAGACATAAAGTGGCAACCAATGCATGAAGTTTGTAGACCTTAAATTTGGCTTGTTGCTGTGGCATATGCTGCCAAAGCAATTGAAATATGTAGTCGGTTATGAACGAATAGTAACTTTTGAAATAACCATTGTCTATTCTCTACCATCCAAGAAAGATTATGTCTTCGTCTTTTATCTCGCAGCAACTAAGGGTGCGTACAAAATATTGTTATATAATCATATATATTTTTAGAAACGGTATCAAGGGAGGGAAATATGGGAGCAAAAACCCAGTCCTGAAAATCTGCCGAATTTGGGGCATGAACCCTTTTTCTTCCGTTTCTCTTTGCACCTTTTTCTTTTTAATAATTGTTTCATATCTAATTTGCTGTCTTCCTCCCACCAGTAATATATTCGATGATTTTTTTCCTCTTTTCAGAGTAGTGAATAATTTTCTTACATTTTTCAGTTAGTAATGAATTTGGATTAATTTTAGCCGAAACCAGAAATCTGTTTGTGAAATCTTTGGTCCATCTTCAACTTCTATCCCATGGATGGTGTCAATATTGTTATCCACTTTTGCTTCTTTGTGTGCAGGAACCTCGCTTGGGAAGGTGGGGACGGATCCCCGCAGCTCAAAACGGAGTTGCAGTTCATTCCCTGAAGCTTTGTTAAGTTGGACAAACTTTTTTTGTAGCTCCCAATTTTGACAACAGTGAGTTGATAGTACAAAAGGAAAAACAATTTTCTCGGGTAAACGTTATATATATATTCATTATCATTTATTCTCATTTAGCATCATCTTCTACCACGTCTTTATGAGTTCATAAGTTGGAAGAAAGAAACAATCTGCTAATGGTGCTGGCCAATGCGGGCCTCGCCACCATGTTTTGTCTTGGATTCATGCCTTAGAGATACCATGCCATATCATACCGTCCGGCGGTCGTCACTGACCAGTGACCACCATGATACCAGCTGGTAACCATAGCCGTGTAGCATTGTGACACTAGAGGGCATATCTCGTTTTCTCGTGTATGACTACAAGTATAGAAGTGGAATTGAATTATAGTTTTTCGTTTTTAAAACCGTAACCTAAAAAATGTGATAGTAATATTAGCAGGAACGTTTGTTCAACATAGTTGTGGGTGTCGCCAGCGTTGCAACAAGGAGCACCTGCCACTGTAAGAGCTTGTTAGTGCAATCGAAAAGAAGATAGGGAAGAGCAATTTTTACAAAATTTTTTTATTAGTTTTGCCTCATTTTACATTGCCTTCAAGCACTAGACAATTTCCATTAAAAGATTGATAAACTTCTCAAGGAAAAATTAGTGAATATACAGTTTTTATATTAGGAATGGCAGCGTGATGACGGCTGTTGGATGAAGAATAAAAGGGTGTGGATAGTTGATGACGATGAGCGGTAGCCTGAAAGTCAGTTGACAGATATGTACGTGTAGGCTGTAATTCACTCAGTGCTACAACGTTGTTGTCCTTCTGATCCAATTCTTCTTGTAGCCGGTCTGAGACGGTTTCGAGCGTTTGAAGCTTGCTCTGGCTCTCCTCAACATGAGCTTTCAAACATAGTCTGGTTTGATGATGACGACTTTCTGGTGGATGATGACTTCTTCTGTGAGTTGAGGAGAGAGAAATAGTCCTCGGCGGTGGCCGTGGTGGCTTCTTCGTCGGCGAAGAATTCGAAGGTTTTGGCTTTGAAAGCGAGAGCGAAGTTCTGAAATTAACATCTCAAGAGATTTCTACTTATTTTTTTAGATTTTGTGAAGATATAACCACACCAATTAATAGATTCCGATTTAAAACTTACTAAAGGGTGTGAAGAAGGAAACAATTGTTGTGCACAAATGTAGTCGGCACTGTAGCAGTTGGCAGAAGCAAGTTGACGAGGACAGCGTACTTTAACCAAAAAGATGGTGGAAAAATGCTACAGGAGCTGTCCTTCCATTTCCCTCCTCTTTTTGGTTCAATTTTTGTTTTTGTGAGGGATTTGATGAAATTACCATTATATCCGTTCAAAACTTAAAACTAAATTTGCATTTGGCATTACATCTCAAATTCAAATTTTTTATCTCAATTTGTCTTTTTTTGAAAAGTCAACAAAAATTATAACTAATTTTTAAAAAATCAACCACCTCAAATTTAAAAATTTCAACTCAAACCGTTTTACCACACACACTCACTCTCTCTCTCTCTCTCTCTCTCCCTCTCCCTCTCCCTCTCCCTCTCTCCCTCTCCCTCTCCCTCTCTCTCTCTCTCTCTCTCTACCAGCTTCTTTTTTTTTTCAGTAAACTAAGAGCACTCTTGCTAGCCTTTCTTCTCCGGCCCTTGGCACCTGTCCACATGATGTTACTTTCACTGACAGGTATACGTGCCACATACGCGCCACACCAACAGCAATGCCGTATAAAAAAACGCTCCTATGTATATATATATATACGCAAAATAGATATTTTCTTATTCGTTTGGTCGTTATGAGTATTTTGATATAAAAATCATCTCTTTTCGATTTGAAATAAGAAAATAATAGACTTTTAAATTTGATTTTTTAAAAATAAAAAAGAGAAAGTTTGATGTAAAATTAAGATTTTGAAATCCAGATGATATTTTATCATATGGAGATATTGAGTTTGGGGCCCAAATATCAACATTGGTCAACCTTCTTAAGGTCATTTGGCCACATATCTCAATTTTCAATTGGAATGATTTTTGATTTACATTTACAACTTAAAGGATCAAGTAGCCAATATATATATATATATATATATATTTCACAGCATTCATACACTAGCCAATTTCTGTCAAAAGGTCGACAAAGTTATAAATTGGAGTGGATTTCGCTGAACATTTTCAAATTCGAGGATCGGATTGCCAAACTTTTTATTATTTTATATTTTTTGCAGGTCTGATTTACCAATGTGGGACAAAAACAAAAACTAAGTGACAAATAGACAGTACTTTTGTGATACATGGCGTTTCAGACTTTTGTGAGAAATTCCCATTCAAGCGCAGAGCAACAATTAGCAAGTCGTCACCCTCCTGGATTTAGCCTCAAGGCAATAAATGATAAGATAAAAATTAAACCCAAAAAAGGGTGTCCAGTGATAGAACCGACAAAATGGGAAGAAAAAAAAAATCACCTTTAATCAGTGCTAAAGGTTGCAGCTAAAACTCTAATCCGTTGCATTTGATTGCCCCGGAAAAATAAAAATAAAGATAAGCTAAAGTAGCACCAAAAGTGAAAAACAAATAACAAGACATTTTCTTGGCAGCATTAAGAATGGTAATCAAGACATTCAGATTAACTTCTGAAATAATTTCAATCATCAAAACACGTACTTGGTAAGGAACAACTGGAATATATATCGACAGATACTTGATGAAAAACGCATGAAACACGTGAGAGAAATCCGAACGTCGTTTTCGCCTAAGCAGGAAAAACTAAAAAACAGTTGATATGAAACATTGAATTACTGGCTAGAAGGTCTGCAAATCGGAACCTTCCCGTAGAGCGCAGTGGCTAGCTTCTCAGGTGTGGACTAAAAAATCAGTAGCCCCTGTTTAACAATTGCACCGTCATGCCGAACATAAGGCTCCTATAGATACGGTTGCCTAAGCCAACCGAATTTTTGTCTAAATCCAATTTCCCACCTGATCAATCTTGCACAAATTTCGAGTTAGCACGGTTAAACCAGTATTGCGAATTTACATCAGTTCCCTTCTACCTCTTTCTCCTTTTTATCAGATTCAGTAGTAGCTTCACAAGAGCCTTCTTTTCCTACAGCCTTTGTTGTGTTGTCAGCAATTGTTGGGTTCGAAATTGGAGCCCCATCATCTGGTTCTATTGCTGCTTGAGACGGAACTGAACTTGGGGTATCAGCCTCATCCTCTGGCGCTGGTGCAGAAGGTCCAGCAGCAATTTCATCATCGTTCGCTGATGTATCAGCGGATGATGGAGAAGGCTTGGCTGCATCTGTGGATTCTGTCTGTAGCTCGCCATTTGGTAGGATATCAGACGGGTCTCCAGAGTCTGAAGTCTCCCTCCATTCAACCCATTCAGACGGTTTATCAGTTTCTTTCAACTCCACTTCTCGTAAATCGGTGGGTATACAGTCGGTGTCTTCTGTTTTTGTTTCCGGTTCTGGAGAGGATGTTGCAGTGTCGACCAAGTCCTCATCTTCACCAACAACAACATCATCACCACCATCATTGACCGCACCTGTTCCCTCTGCATTAGGCGATGGGGAAGCAAGTGACCCACTTGACCGATCATTGGAAAGTCTGTTGTCATCCTCGAAAGCAAACCAGTTGGAATTTGTAAAGAGAGAGCCACTGCAAGAGAAATAATACAACGTTACGCCCACCATGATGTTATGCGAACAGGAAACATTGAGACAGCAATAATATAGAGGCCGCTATTTGACGCAAAACTGGTTCCCCAGTGATATAACAAAAGCAGCTTTCTTTTTGCTAAAAATAACAAAAGCAGCTTAGCACAAAGTAAATTCTACTCAAAATTGCATAAAGCATGACTGGACTGGAGATATGTTAGTCAGCTACTCAGCTGATCAAATACTCTTGCCAAACGGACTTAAAAAGCCGTCTAGGCCGACAGGGTAATAGATTCAGCAATATTGGAATGCAAACAGACACAGCTTCACATACAATTTCCTTGATAAAATACTACAGGTTGAGAAGAGGCAAAAACAACAATTACAACATACCTTTCCTGGTCATCGCCCAACCGCAGAGAAGCTATGACAACTTCAGCAGATTCATCATCGAAGTACACATCCTGCCCAACATGTCATTTTTATAACTTCTCAATAATTCCATAGAGCCTCAACTAAAAATTAAATCGAGATAACTGGAACTAAACTTCAACTGCAGTACAAACCAGCTCTAGTACCTTCTTTACCGTTTAAAAAAAAATGTCTTTGGCAATACGAAAATAAGAGTTACTACTACTTTTCTTTACACACACACAAACACACACACAAAAACACTATTTATAAAGAAAATGAAAAGAATTGATAATTACCCAGCATATATTTAGAGAGTTTTATTTTTTATTCTTTACTTGTCAACACATCTATCATGTCAAGTACCAAAGTACAGCTCTATTATTTCCATGACCATCTATGCTGCACCAACAATTGGTAAGACAGGACTGCCTAAGTTATCTAACTTCCATTTACGGGAGTAAATGTGGATATATGATATACTTGTTCTTGTATGTGGTATAATCATAGTAAATATAATATCGCAAACACAAAAACATCATAAAACCTAGTAGCAGTAGCAGCAGTGATATGAGGTAATAAAAATTTAATAAAAAAGTGTTCTAAACTAGATAATTCAACTGTTAGGACCTGAGACGACTCTAGTTGTCAGGTGAAGCAAAGTAGTTCATGTTGGAAATACCATACACCTTATTATCAGGGTTGTAGTAGAACTACTTGTATTAAAACATTTACCCCCAATTCCCATGAACGGTAATTCTTTAGGGAACTCTCACTGACCTTAACTCCTTTCTATTAAGTTTACAACTCAATCAAAGTTTATTGCGGTTAAAGAAAAAAACTGCAGTCAGAAATGTTTCCCTCAACCAATGAAAACGTCCCCTACACAAAGACAAAACCGAACCAAAATACAGAATAGAAATTTTTCTCATACCTCGTCATCTCGTTCAAGTGATCCATGGCCCTGAAAAGTATAAAAGTTCTCTAGTTTACCAAAAGATACTTGCAAAACAATAATCAAGTTTTCTTACGGCAAGGACATTCAGACGATAAAAAATAGTAAAAATTCGTAGATGTGAGAAAAGAAAAATTTACATTATTTCTTCCGAGTTCTGATACAAATGCATGTGAACCCGCTTAGTGAACTCAAGTTTAGAACTAGAGATCATTGTACCCCATAATCTTTGGTATGTGGGAAATTTGCTATTTTCCAAGTACGTTAACATGACCCCTGGCCTCAAGGAATCGCACCCCAAACTATGTAGATGGAAATCAAGGCATGACCACTTCACGAAAATTACTTTGGGCATTTTTTTTTTTTTTTTTAACACAAGGATAATGCTAATCATATTAGGCTACTATGCCATTGCTAACCTATTTCTTGACTTGATGTTATAGTTTTAATTTTCCATAGTTTCTGCTGCTCAATGAAAGCTCTATTCTTCAACTTGAATGTAAGAAGCATACATAGGTAAAGGGAAGAAAAAGAAATTACTATGCACCTCATCCATATCATTGTTGCTGTAAATGCCATAACGGAAGGCTTGGCTTAAGTTATTTGCTAGGGCTGCAACATCATAATCTCTATCCTGATAATCGTCATCATCACTATCCCTAGCCCGGTCGTGTAGAGCTGTTGGCCGCCTGTTATAACAAGTGACTAATTAGATGTCTCAAAACACAAAATATAGGGAGGCGACAAAATAGAAAGAGGAGGTATAAAGAGAGGAAGAGCTTAGCGTTCTTACAAACGATGAAAAAAAAAAAAAAAAACTGAAAACAAAATAGAACTAGTTTGAACTCAATGCAATGTACTCTAATGTGTGCACAAAGAACAAACCCTTGCGATCAGGTAGTCTGGCAAAAATAGAACTCCAATATGATAACAGAAGACAGAAGCCAAGAAAAGGGCAAGATAAGAGATTTGGCTGCCCAAATTAAAAATCAGAGAGAGAGGGAGGGGAAAAAAAAAAAAAAAACCTAAGGTAAGAAACATATAAACCAAAACTAATGCATTAGCCATTTAATGATAAAAAGGACGAAGGTTAAACATGAAGTGAAGGTGTTCTAGATTAGACATATCCCAGATCATCTACAATCCTTTTGTTTCATTTCTCATTGTCTCTTCCATTTTTCTACATTTAAAGAGGTGAAGAACACTAACACTCCATGAATAACTAGTTTAAAAGTATGAAATTGGTTAAAAATGGTTTACTACAAAAGCAACCAAAAATATCTGGACAGGGAAGAACCGACTACAATAAGCTCTTCTACCAACCAAATATAATGCGGCTGACAGGAGTGGCACCCAACATGTTATCGATAACAATGCAAGTACACGAGCATATGACAGGAGTCCAGGGCTGACGCCTTGCATCTTTGAATCATGTCAAGCGTCTATAATGTGGCCGTGCTAATGCTATCAAATTAGATATAAGAAAGCTAAAACATCTACTAATTTAAATTTTATAACAAAATAATGTATTGAGCTATTTCAGCTTTAAGGAAAACCAGAAGAAAGATGAAGAGTGGAGAGGAAGAGGGAGAGTATTGAAAAAAATTAATTTCTTGTTTGGGGCAAATAAACCAGGAATGGCTATTGCTCGGAAAAGTAATCTAATTGTGAGTTGCGACCACTGCAATTACAAGAATATAGATCTCCACCTTAAACCTCACACCTTCGCCAATCGACAGTGATCACTTGTAAAGAAACCTTGTATGTTCGTATATTTCAATATATGTGAAAACTTGAATTTTGCTCGGAATGTTCAATAGCTGAACAATTGTAAATGTAAGTGAACAAGGCCTCAATTCAAAGGAAAAGAACATACCCACAAGCCCACTGATAAACGTTTTCCACGGCGTTACGCTTTGCTAGAACATTAGTATGGTCTGACCATTCATTGTTTTCCTGTACGAAGAAAAATAATGTCCTAAAATCAATACTCAACACATGTATAATACATCCAGTATTTTAATTTTGCAACACTAATCTATTTTTATTCTGTTTCTAAATACAAATTTCATTTTGACAGCAAATGACTACATAGATTAAGAAAATAAAGCGTAAAAAAATGTTTAAAGAAAAAAACTTAAATACCTAAACCTAGATTTTATTTTAACCAAAGTGACAACATAAGCATTGAAGAAAAACAAAATGGACACGCTCTCCAATAAACATTGATACGAAAAAGATGCCTGCAAATAGAGATCTGAGATATAGAAATGAACCTGCAGAAAAGTATGAATTTCACTATTTGTGTTCGCAAGTTGAACAAGTTTGTTGGATATACGTGTCAGATGTCCAATATTTCCTATTCTGGGTGGCGATCTACCTTCAGCAGGGACTGTTGGCTGCAGACAGAATCGTCAAACGTTCAATCACACTTTAACATCTCTTTGGATATCCAGAAACAAGAAGAAAACCACATTGAGACTTTCTATCGAAATCACACACACACACACAAAATAGACAAATCCTAATAAATTTATAACTAGCAATTATTAAGAAGTGGACCTTATTTGAATCAGCTGCCAATGTGAAATTCTTTTCAGCTTCAAGTATTTTCCCAACAAGATTACAGTCACGGAGAAGATGTTCAACAAGTGGAGCATTCTTACTCTCCAAACAAGATACTATAATGTTCTCTATGTGGTGATGCACGAAGTTATTGTACGGGTACCTAGAGTCACAATACAACCAAGAAATAAGATTAAGACTCAAATTAAATAACTGGTCATAAAAGAAAGTACTTCTAAACTTACTCAAACAATAAATCTAAAATTCTCTGTACAGCTCCAAGACGGATCAATGCCTTCTCAGCAGCTTCACTACCAACAGTCAGTAACACCGAAATGAACTCTACAATCTGCAAAATTCAGGGCTCAGTGAAAAGCAGCATAGACAAAAATATTTACCATTTGCACCCAAAGATGTTCTAGGTACATAATTTATGATAAAAATTATCATGCCATGGAATCGAGGATATTCAAAATATCAACAGTCCATACAGAAGAAAAAGGGAAATATTGATCAATAATAATAATAGATCAGGATATACCTTTAAACGATGTTTCCCAAGGGGGGGCTGTAACTTGCCATATGTGGTTAGCAAGATGTTGTCTGCAGACGAAACATCTAAAAGCTTGAGCAAATCACCTGCAAGCAAGATACTGATCAGTATTTGACTTGTATAAAAATGAATCAACACTTTAATACACGTTTAAAAAAAAAATCAAGTAAAATAAAAGCAGGAAAAAGAAGAAGATGAGCAAATTTAAGGGGATCCCTAATGTACTTGTTGAATAGTTAATGAAATATGAAAGTAAAATCTGTTAAGTATTTAAAAAAATATTTTTCTTGCAACGCACCAGAAGAATAACTTTTCCACACAGAACATGAGAACAGAAGCCATAATTGGGAAGAAAGGAAACCAACTGAGAAGGAGCCAAGCCAAACTTACCCAGACTCTCCAGCATGCCCTCAATTGTTTCGGGATTAGCAGATACAGTGGATCCATGAATCATTTGACGACCAAACATGTGATATGTTCCCAAGGTTAATCTCTTAGGGTCTAACAAAGAGATGCATATCGACAATGAGTTAATTAAAACAGATTTTGGCCGTGATTCCTCCAAAGCGTGACGAAACAATCTTCCAACAAAACTGCATACCAAAAATACAAATCAGTTAAATGGGGAAGTTAAAGCATAACGGAATGCATACTAAAGATAAATGCTACCTTGGACTGGAGATTTTTGCTGAAAGTCCAGCAGGTGCAAAACGTGTTATAGAACAGAGCGTTTCCGCTGCATTAGCATGCACTTCAGGACAATCCTGTAAAGATCATGTCCCAAATTGATTTAGATTTTGGATAGTCAATTTATCTATTTAATGCAGTACAACGTAACATGATGCAAGTTTACATACTGGTGCAGCCCCATCAAGGTCAATAGGGTTATTATGTAATCGATGGGAAAAATGTTTGATCTATGACTACCAAAATGGGGCAAATGCTGCATTATGAAATCACAATTGGTTGCATCATAAACAGGAGCAATTTTAAAGGCAAGGTGTACATAACTAAAATCCAATTCATACAACAAAATCATATAAGAATGGCATCTTCGTATATTCCATGTTCATAAACCAGGATAAACATATTCGAAGTAGACTTGCTGATTCCTTTAAGAAAACAGGATTGAATAACCACAACTCTAAAGGAGACATTACACTGACTGAATAACGAGTATGATACAAAATGACAACCAACAAACACCAATTGATCACTAAATAAAAGAATAAAATTAAATTAAATTCCCTTTTTTGTGCTAGAGAAGAGAAAAGTTTACTATTTTGCTTTAAAAAAAAAAAAAGAATTTAAAGGTCATCTGAGTATGAAAAGCCAAGTATCAAAGAATTTAATCCTAAAGGGATGCTTAAACAGTAAAAGTAAACATAACACCAACACATGGCGACAACTCTTTCCTCAAAAGAAAAAAATTGAGAGCATCAATTTCAATTAAATTAAAAAGGACAGTTACAATCCGTATTCATGAAACAAAACTTCTTTCCTTGAATTAGAAATAGAATTTAACATTTCACAGGACAAACTTTGGAAGCTGAAAAGACCTCTGTTGACAGCCACAACATTTCAATCTCATAAAACATAGGGTGTGTTCAGTTAAAAGTACTTACTGAAGAACTGAACTTGTCAACAATCATCTCCAGCACATCTGTATCTTGTATCCACTGCATTGCTTCCATATAATTTGAATACATGTGTTCATCAGCACCAATCAACCGTATCAAGACCTAAACAAAGGAAAGAGGTTCTGGTAAATTAACGGAGTGACAGACTAACTGCAGGAGCCAAAGGAAAAAAGAAATAATAAAAAAAAAAAAGATAAAATTAAATAAAAACCAAGTGTTTTCAACCGTGAGCAGTGGCCATAAGAAGTCTATTGTCTATGATTGGGTAACTAAGCAGATTGGGTGATTAACACAAACAGCAAGTACTAGAAGCAATAAGAAAAGGGCGACTAGCAATAGACCTCCATAATGGATGTGATTCCAATCAGATCAACTAGCTTCTGGACAATTTCCCGATGAGCCTGGACAACCACATGATCAGATTAGAAACAATTACAAAGACATCTAAAAGTGATAACATGTAATAAAAAACAGCATCTTTAAAAATATAACATAACATTAAGCATATTTTCGAACACCGTCAACATTTTCTCGCCCTCAACAATATTAACGCATATTCACACTTGGGGAAACAACTATTATTTTCAAAGGAGGTTTATCAAACAACTATTCTTATGTCAGTTATTCTTGTCACTTAGCCCGTCATTCACAATGGTTTTTTTTTTTTTTCTTTTTTTCTTTCAAGACGAGAAAATGTTCATTGAGAAATTATAGGATTTTAAACGAAAGACCCAAAAAAAAAAAAAAAAAAAAACTAAACTAAACTAACCGTAAAAAATATAAATATAACAATAAAATAGAGGTATTTCTGACAAGAATAATAGGCAAAAGAAAAAAGGGAAGAGACGATCATGTACCATTCACCACTAAAGTGAAAATAAAAATAGGAATCAAGGTACTTACTTGAATATAGTTCATAAATGGAGCTGTCTTTCGCAAAAGCAAGCATATGACAACCTAGAAAGAAATAAGAGGCACAGGAAAAGACCTCAAAACGGCTATACAAAGTAACATTATATTTACTGCCTGGATATAGACATTAATAATAGCTTTAAAATGACGAAGAAAAGCACCTTGCTAAAGTACCCAGCCAGAAGCGTGCTGTGAGAGTGATTTGGTTCCAAAAAGGAAAACAACAAGTCCATTAACTGCCAACAAGATAGCCACCTTAGTAAGAAACAACCTTTTTTTTTTTTTTTTTTGAATATTGCTATAAGTCTGAGAAAGAGATGCTGGATAGGTAAAGCATCTTACCTCCTCATCCTCTACCAATGTTTTGAGAATGATATCAACTTCACAAGTAAAAATCTCACAGGCAATAAAAGGAAATCTGTGTACAAAATAAATTAAAAAGATCAATAATTCACGTGAAGGCAGCTTCAGACAACATATTTTCATATTGTTTCAAAACAACATACTTAAAAGTTCGCCTCTTCTCAGCATCTTCAGGAGCTTCTTCAACAATGTATCGTAGAAGTTGTTCAACCTGGACTCTCTCTCTCAAACTGCAGTGTACAAAGTTCCAGCAGTTATTAATACATAAGACTACAAACAAAAATTACGTAGAAACATATACCAATTTCAAAATGTTTTCAACATGTAACATGCTAGGTCCGAAGTCTAAGATTAAAAGTTCATTCAGTAAAGGAGGGGACAAAAATATCTTTCATGATGCAGAAATTCTAAGTCCTTAGAATAGGAGTCCAACTCATACATTACCACTCACTTCAGGATTCCATCCAGATGTATTAACAAAAAGTCAACTTTTTACAAATTCTTAGAAGGACCATCCTCCATAGACACTAAGCATTAATCTCTTTTTTTTTTTTTTTTTAAAAGAAACAAGATTTTATTATCATTAAATAAAATTATGTATAAGCACAGTGAAAAAAGCTCAAATAAGGCCAAGAAAAAAACAGTGGAAAGAAAGCAATATATTTACTGTGGAACTAAAAGAGCATTACAAGTTGATAAGGCGTCCGTTGAGAGCTTTGCACTCTTGAATGATTTCATCTTCATCTAGAAGTTCCTCCAAAGTGTAATTGTCTTTGTCCAAAATTGTCTCCACCTGCAATTAGACACAAATGAACAAATAATAACCAACTAGCATAATTGACAAATATCCGAATAACAAATAACTCTACTCAAGCGCATTTGGTAAACAAATGACAAGCAGAGGTGATACCAAAAAATCATTTCCAGCCTTAAAGAAAGGCATGGTACATCAATTAAAGTCAAATGAATTAACTAAAGTTTAAGCAATCCCCAGTCCAGATATGCAAGCCACATTGCAGAATCTGAAATCAGGCAATAGTTGAATACCAGATATTAAACACCAAACACGGTTCATTTCCTTTGAATTTGATTACAGTTATTGGGATTTTTATATCTTTCAGCAGCCAGCAAGACATTAGACTATAGTCTTGTCAGAGGATTAAAGAGAAGTTTGTGTAGCCAGACAAACCAATCTCATTAGCTTGCTATCGTACACATAAATCTATTCTCTACACAAGATAAACTAACAATGGATGGTAACTGTTCAAGTAGCACCCATAAATGAGACAACAAGGTAGCAGCCCCAACAATTAAGCAAGTGATGATATCAACTCTAAAAATTAAAAGAATACACTACGTAAACCTAAAACTTAGCGCATAGGTAAGTTTTTCTTTAAAACTTTTTATTGTGTGTGGGATGGGGGTTGTGGAGCGGTATAGACAGAGAACTCTTTGCTATGAGCAATCAACTTGACCTAGTGGAACATCAATCCCAACTGGTTGTGCTAGCTTATCTTCCATCCAACAATTTTATCTTTCACCACTCAATCCACTGTATTGTTGTACCAAAGCTTTAGAACCTGATGTTCCTTCTTCCCCAACCAAATAATTTGATATTCCAGCTTCTCCTTCTATCACCCTTAAATTTAAACAAATCACTCATTCAAACTTCTTCCTTCAACTACTTATTCTAGTAAATAACTTTGGATTATCAGCTCTCCTCATTCTTTCGGGAACATTGCATTTCAAGGAGTTTACTTGCATGGTGAAATAATATTGAACAATCTACCATTACCTTATTTATCCAAAATGTATGAACCAATCTACTGTTACCTTACTTATCCAAAAATAAATAAATAAATCTACCATTACCTAATTCTCAAGTAATCGCAAACATTCTCAAGCCAACACTTTTGCCTCTCAATCCACAACAGTTATTATTATTATTATTATTTGTTTTTTCGGGATAAGAAAAACCCTTTCATAAATAATTTAATAAATTAAAACAGAAAGAGAATAAGGAATCCTCAAAGAAATAAAATAAAAAAATAAAAAAACATAACAGAAGCAGATGCATACAGAAAGATTAAACAAAGACCAAAGTGAAAACAATCCAGAGCAACCTAACATCTCAGACCATTATCTTCTTACTACATCCTTCCAATTTAAGATGATTAAGGTAAAAGGAATCTCCTTTAACGCCTTCTCTGTTAAACCCTATTGTGAAACTAAGACCTAAGCCTTTTCAAAAATGCCTATTCCCCCATTTCCTTTTCCTCAAAAATTCTGAAATCTCTCCGCATCCACAATGTACAATGAAATCACCATGCATCTCCATAAAGCTTTTGCCATTTTGGACCCGAACCTCGCCATATTCTCAATCTACCACAGTTACGATTCATACTTATTAACATTACAGCATATCTCTCAGTCTCATCTGGTTAGATACATCTTGTAGCCAAATATATTGAAAATTATACTTTCTGAAGCTATAGAACTAAATCTATTACTATTATATAAAGCTCAAGTTTTTTACTATTCAAAATTTTGGTCTTTCTATTTTGTCCTTTTGTGGGCTTTTTTCAATTTTTTTTTTCCTTTTTCTGGATAAAATCGTATGATGATTTTTACTCTTTAGTGCAATCATTCGTTACTGCCATTCTTTATCTTTTGGACTGAAAAGTTTTTACTTGGTTTATTTTTACTTTTTACCCTTTTTTTTGTTGTTTTTTTTTTTGTATCTTTTGCTCTTAATTTTTTGAAAAATACTTTTGCTTTGCTCATTTCATTTAGAAATTTTATATCTACATTCTTTTAAAAAAAAAAAAAACTTAAAAAATAATATATATATATATATATATATATATATATATGCAACAAACTAAATCCACGCACATACAACTAGTGAAAAAAAAAGGTAAAGTGATTTGCATGAGTAGAATAAGCAATCTTAGAAGTGTTCCACAACATGAGCAATTCCAGAATGTGGAAGTAAGGTATACAGCGGACTGATGCTATATATTGTTGTCTTTTTGAGGAGATGGTTAAAATGTCAAAACATCAATATGCGTAATCAGCAGGGTATCCGCTGGTTATGCTTCCATCCTTGCGATACAAAAGATTTATTTAGAAGGAAAAACTAGTAGGATGGATTTATTATTTTGTAAAAGGCATCATAACACGAATCAAATAACGCATCACAATTTAAACATGACGTTTTCATTCTTATATGCTAGACATTAAAAACTAAACCTCTGCAAAACCATATGCATTTTTCTACTTCACCAATCCTGATCCGCTCCTAAATATCTTCTAATCTATATCTTAGCTCCTCAACTTCTATAAAACTCTTTTCAATCATAATTCTACTCAGCTAGATTCAAAATCCTGGGGTAATCCTTTTTCAATCAGATAAGGAATTGAGGCATTTAACCAAAATCCCAGGCTCCAAAGTCAATTTCCAGATTAAAATAGCAATTCATATATAAATTCACCACCAAAAATCCCTGTGGAATGGGCATTAGCAATAAGAAAACATTCTCCCCTGATTCCATAAACCGCAATATATTCAAGCACAACTGACTGCTACAAAAATAACTTCAAAGAAAAGTCACTGCAACAATTTCGAAGTTAAAAACTCCTAGTAGAATCAAAACTACACCAAATTCAAACAGAATCACAACACTCTCTAACACAATTACGCCAAGTAAGAAACTTCGAATCATATTCCCAAATCCCGCATCCGATCCCGCATTTTCACGGCAACCAAACAGAAAATCAAAAGAACCAAAAAACCGAAAAACGAAAATCAGCCCAAAGCACATCAATCACTGTTACATATATAGGAGTAGGACGAAAGAAAGAAACGCACAGGAGACGCAGTGGACAGTCCCGCCATACGCCAGAACATCTTGAATTCGGCGAAGAAACGGCCTCGACGAGCCGAAGAGCAGTCAGATCTACAGAACCCTATACCCCGGGGAAACCCTAACGCGCGTTGCCGATTCCGGAGGCCGGAGGAGAATTCAATCCAATCGGAGCAATCAGAGAGACGGAAAAAGGGATCCAATCAGAAGAACGAAAACCCTAGAATCTGGAGGAAAGGAGATTCAATTGGATCGAAGGGGAAGGGGATTGAGGAGAGAGAAAGGAGGAGGAGGAGGAGGAGGAGGAGAGAGAGAGAAACCAGAAGCACCTGCAATCGCGGGAGGGGAGGGAGGGATGAGAGTTTTTGCTACGGAGATGAGTGTACGGCTGACATGTAAAATCATATAAATATTTTATATATGTATATTTATATATTTTGTGTTCGCCTTTGTATTATTGGTATGGTTCTTCTTCTTCTTCTTTTTCTTTTTCTTTTTCTTCTTTTTTTTTTTTTTTTTTTTTTTTTTCACTTGGCAGTTTATATAGCTTTACATTTAGGAACCAATTAGATTATAACATCTGAATGAAAATATTTCAACAAAAATATTTAAAAAAAATATTAATTATTATTTGAATCAACGTTTAAATGATAATATTTAAAATAGTACATTTGAATTTATGTTCAATATTAAAATAAACATCTAAATACTTCATTTCAAATGTGAAAAGTCCAAACACCTATTTAGATGAAATGAAATAGTCCAAATTAAAGTAAATGATTACCCCAAACAGTCCAATAATTAAGTTTTTTTTTTATTATTTTTGGTGGGGGCTTTTATAGCTTTTCAAGGAATTTATGATCAATTTGACGTTGCTATGTTGTGGAAAATTTTTGTTATAACTGTATTATGAGTTTAAAGTTATTATGTCTAAAAGTATACATGTGTTTGGGGTTTTTTTTTTTTAAGTTATTATGATTAATATAAACAGAATTTTAGGTATTTTGGTAAACTATGAATAAAATTGTTATGCACATGCATATTGACAAAAAAGGATATGTTATGTTTTTGCTTAAAAAATACTCTAGTATACATATTTATTGTCTAATAAATTGAATAGTCGAAACATTTCACACTCAAATAAAATTTTTATTTAGTGAATGTGGTGAAGAAGCTGAGTTTGGTTTAAGAGCAAATATGCTGAAGAAGCCATAGTTGAATGTAATTTTATTATTTGTTATGAAGATAAATAAAGTGAGTAGATTGGAATTATTATTTTTTGGAAAGAATATTTTAGTAAATTTGTATAATAATAGTTAAAGCTGCTATGCAAAAGTAACTTCTCACTTGTTTTTTAAATTGTTGAAATCTATTAAAAAATTAGGATTTATTAAACATCTCTCTAGATTTTTTAATAATATAAAAGTAACATTTAAAAATAATGGCATACAGGGCATTAGGGAAATGAAGTTGGCCAATAAGAAGATGAAAGAAGTTGAAAGGGAATTTCTTGTTGGTTGGATTTGTGTGGCAAAATGAATATATTTGGGTGTTTCCAAGAAAAAGAAGATTTGGGGATGAAAAAGGAAAAGCAAAAAGGGGAGAGGAGATGCCAAAGGTTTTTTTGCTCTAGGTTTAGTTGCTCCTCTAAAGTTGGAAGATTGTTCCTCTCTCTCTCTCTCTCTCTTTCTCTCTCTCTCACTTGCTTGGGCACAATAAATGTTATAGTTGAAAGTGAGAACATTTGGTGAATGACAAAGCGTTAGGATTTCTTTTTAGATAATACTAGTTGTATACCATGTACGGAGACAAACAAAAAAAGAAGAACAAAAAAAAAAAAAAACCATGTGATAATTTATAACTCATTACATAACGGGTGATGGAACTACCACATGGTATTGATAAGACTGTCACATGACAGATTGAGAGCAATGACCAAAAACATTGTTCATAAATTATTTACTCTTTTATAATATATATATATATATATGTATGTATATGTCAAAAGAAGTTAAAAATAAGACAACTATTATTCCTTAGATTATTAAAAAATAAATAAAAACGCTATTGATTTTCAAAACTCTTTCTCTCTCATCACCTAAGCTAATACTAACAATCTATATTTGATATGTATAAATTTGAAATACCTATTAAAAAAACGGGAAAAGATGTGAAAAAGTCCTTTTGAGAGGAACTACCAGTAATTACTGTTTTTAGGCCACACATATTTAATCACACAGTTGAGATATTGAGAGTGCATAATAACTACGGTGGGCAGTGATCCATGGGATTACCCCCTCTAAACTTTCATCTCCATGATTTCCACCAGAGAAAAAAAGAAAAAAGAAAAAAAGAAACCACAACAAATCTCATCTCCATGGCTACGGGATCACTCCCGCTGGCCTTCCTCAACTCGCACCATGGCTACCGGCCCCTCGAGCCCAGTGTCGCCAGCCATCGCTCAACTCATGCCATCGTCGACCAACGAAATTAGAGAAAAAGCCTCACGTCGACCATCGCTCAACTCGTCGGCAATCGCTTGATCGGGCCTCATGCGAACGGCCTTGTGCGGCAGCTCTCAAGCCCCTGCTCCTACCAAGCGCAACTTCTCAAGAACTATATTTTGCTGAGTGCTTTATCAGATTTGGTTTTGTTGATAATGAAATTGATATAAGATTTCAATCCTGTTGTTTGGGTTACATCTCAAGAACTGGTATTGTCACATGAATTTTGGGTTTGGTTTTCATCTCATATGCAAATCCCTAATTTTTTTAGGAAAATTAGGTTGGGTGATCTTTTTTAGTTACCTAATCTAATATATGGTCCAACTTTTTTATTTAAGAAAATGACCGTTTGTTATTTTTCAAATTTGGTCGATCAGTGATTAACTATAAAATTTGTGATTGACTATAAAATTTGTTGATTGACTAATAGTCAATCAGTAATTGATTATGAAATTTGGTGATCTATGTCATGATTAATCAGTGATTGACCGGAAATTAATCACTGATTGACTATTATGTGGTCAATCACTAATTGGCTATTTAAGAAAATTGATTAACCATTTTTGAAAAAAATGACCTTTTAACTAATTTTTAAAAACTTCGGTCATTTATTAAAAAACTTCTTAAAAAAGACTATTTAGCTATAAATCTCATTTTTTTCCCACAAGCCAATCCGAAAGTTTAGGGGGAGAAAAAACAAAAAAAAAAAAAAAAAAAAAAAGGGAAAAGGAACAAATCTGCTACTTCTCACCTCACCTCAAATAATGAACTCCATCTCACCGTCCATCTCAAATGTACATCAATTAATAACCATTAGATGGGTAACTATAGGTAATATCTCTAACAGAAACTCAACCACAGTCTCTCTATAAAAAAACATATAGATTTGAAATGTTGTTTTTAAAAATTTTTAAAAGTGTCGTACTTCAATTTAAATTTTTAGCTATTTTAAATTGAATTAAAAAAAACTATTTTTCATTTGTTTTCTCTCTCAAACATCAATCCCGTAAGATTTTCATTTTGTATTAGAATTTTGGGTAAGACTGCGGTAGATACCATTTTATATACTTTATCGGTAGAGTTCTTTTTAAACCGTTAAAATGTAATCAAACGGCTAAGATTTTACTTGTGTATGATAGTTATAATACATTTTATCTTATATTAGCATAGAGTAAAAAATTAAAAAATAATATATAAAAAAATAAAATTAAAAAAACTCCCCCCCAAGGCCAACGGAGCCCCTTGACACCCCCTACAACTCCGGCGATCAATGACGAGGCCCCCCGGCTGGCGAGCCTTGTCCCTTCGCCCTCCCCCCCCCCAACTGAGCCGACGACCCAAATTTGGTCGCCCTCCCCCCCCCCCAACTGAGCCGACGACCCAAATTTGGTCGCCCCCCTCCCCCCGCGCCAATGACCGTGGAGGAGGTTGGGCGTCGGATCTCCCTATGCCCCTCTCTATCTTCTCTCCTTCGGCTGTGATCATCTGGGTCTCCGATCTCCATCGTAAGATCCACGTGGCTTGGCTACGAAGACCCTGGAAACGCGATCTCGACATCACGGCGAGATCTGTGAGCGTTGTCGGAGTTTGGACGACCCGGCCGTTTGTTGATCATGATATGAATGCCATAGCTACGGGTCACGATTTGCATGCCAGTGGCCATAGAGAGAACGAGGCTAGTGATAGTGTCGAATCAATGTCGTCTTCTTCATCTTCGGCGGCGGATCGGTAACGATCATATCTTTTTTTTTTAGATCTGGGATTTGTGGAAGGAAAAAAAATTTTAAAAATGTAAATCTAAAATAATATAAATGATTGTGTGTAAACAAAACTTTAATAATATTATATGCACCTTATATCATAGTCATTCATTTATTCACACAATCATTTTCAACTGTTAGATGAATCATTATCGGTAGTGCTTCTCAATTGAGCTCTACTACAGTCTTTCCCTATAATTTTTTTAAAAACTATATTTCAAACTTAAAAGTGCCAACACAAGCTAAAGCATTTGGTTGCAGTGTTGGAAATGGGAATAGTAGTGGTAATGATAATAGAATAGAAAGGAAAGGAAAGATGAGCATCCGTTTCATAAGTTAGTTAGGGGAAGTTTGGTTCATGAGTTTAAATCAATATTTCAAATTTTTTTTTGTTTTTTTCCCAAAAAATTTTTTGTCTTTTCTGAAAATTTAAAAAAATTTACTATTGAAACTTAAAAATTTCAACTCAAACTCATTCACCAAACTCTCCCTTAGAGATAAAATTTTTAAGTTGAAATTGATTTACTGTTCAAAAATTAATTATAAATTTTATTAATTTTTCAGAAAAAAATAAAATTTAAAATAAAATTAATAAATTTTATTAATTTTTTAGAAAAAGATAAATTTAAGATGAAAAGATGAAAAGTCTTTTGTTTGATTAGAAATTTAGAAACACAAGGGAATGGAATACGTTTAATTGAAGGTTCCAAAGACCATTTTTTTTTTTTCAATTACAGATCTTATCCTTTTTTTTTTTTTATAACACAAACACAAACAACAAATAAACGCAGGCTGTTTATAAACCATCACCTTGTCGGTTGGCAGCCAAACTCGCAGCTTCCATTCACTTACCAAAAGTCCACACCAGACCATAAAATCACTAAACTAGTTCATATAAAATCTACCCACAAGCTACTGACAATTTCACTGATCTCATGTTAACTTTTGAATCTTGAACAAAATAATTAAATAAAAAGTGTATAGATATATTATAATGTCGGGGATGAGCTTAGGGGTAGAGCTCGTGTCTGAAAATGGCCGGCGATTGAGGAAGGCGGTGGAGGAGCTGAGTACCAGCGAGGGTCGAAGGCGGAGAGCGGCGGATCTGTGAGTCGGAGAGTGTGGATCAGGACGAAGGCGGATCTGGGCGGGGTGGCTTTTGATGGAGCAGAGCAGTGTCAGCGAAGAGTTGGTGGAAAGGAGGACGGCAGAGAAGGCAGGACAAGCATGTGCTCTGCTAATGTGGGACAAATTTAAGAAATTTTTTTTTAAATAGGGAAAAATTAAAATAATAAGTAAAAAATATATACATAAAAAGACCCCAAAAAAGGTATTAAAAAAATTAAAAAGATTAAAGAACTAAAATTAAAGAAATTATCAGCATGAAAAAAAGACTAAAATGAAAAAAAAAAAAAGTTGGGCAAAAAAACAAAAAAAGGATTAAAATGAAAAAAAAAATGATCTGGGAGAAGACGGAGAATCAAAAAGAAAAAAAATTGGTCTGAAAAAAAAAAAAACTAGAGGACCAAAAATTAAATACAAAAAATTTTCATCCAAAACGAACCGCTTTAAATGGAGGGGGGATGAATAGGAGAAAATTTTCTCCTTTTTTATATATGTATAGATTCCTGGCAGGGAGAAGTAGAAATTGAACTTGCCGGAGCGACTACAGCTCTCAAACTGTTGGAATGGACTGTCGGAGATGGTCTGTAGGCGGAGGAGGGACGGAGGTGATGGTGGTGCTGTTGTTCCAGAAAATAGAGGAGGAGGAGAAGAAAAAGGGGCAAGCATGTGAAAAAAAATAAAAAACATTGGAGTTGTCTTTCCATCCATATGAGGAAGGAATGATGATTCAACCAAAATGGGTGAATGAGCATTCCTTTAGAATGGGTCTTCTTTATCCATAAGCTAGCCAAACATCAGAATCATGCATGCGTTTGTTACACAAGTTGAAATTGAATTTTTTAAATTTGAATTGAGTTGAATTGAATGTGCATTTAGTGAGGGATTTGAACTGTCAAAACTAAAAAGTTTAAAAACTTAAAATGTATTCGAAAAAAAATATCACTATAGAGCTTGTTTTGTTCGTTTCGAAATTCTATGCAATTTTAAAATAAAATTCATCCCATTTGGACTTTAAAAGTTTGAGTTATGAAAAATGTAAATAGTGAAACTGGGGTTAATTTTTCAAAAATTGACAAAAATGAATTGAAGTTTTTGGATTTTTATTAAATTGAACCTTAGATCCAAACACAGTTCATCATTCCTTTCCATCCAACCAAACGTGGCCTCATAGAATAAAAATTTTATATTTTGTTAGCGGTTCAGAAAACAAAGCGGGATAAGCCATAGAAAGCAAAGATAATGAATTATCAAAGAAATGTCTCCAGATAGCCTTATCATTATCATTAAAAAGCAATGTTATTTTAGCTTTAAGATGTCACATGTATCTTGAATACTAAACATTGAGTCCATATATAAAGGATCCACTTATAAGGATGTAAATCATGGTGACACATCACATTTTTAAATAGAGATTTATTTATATAATGAAAAAAAAAAACTAAATATTTTAAGCAAAAACTTAGCATGCCTTTGGTCTAAGGTTTGAATTGTAGAATTTATATTTGAATTGATTGTACATTTATCGAGGCGTTTGAATTGCTAGAATTAAAAAGTGTAAAAAATTGAAATGTGTTCATAACAAAATTTCAATATGGAACTAGTTTTGTTCGTCTCGAAATTCTAAGCAATTAAAAAAAATCATCTCATTTGAATATGCCTATGCAAAGTTATGGACTGTTAAAATTTGAGTTCAAAACTGTATAAATAGTGAAGCTGAGGGAAAAAGACAAAAATTGGATTGTAATTTTGAGGTTTGAGTTGTGGATCCAAACTCATGTTTAGCATGTGTTTGGTGCTAAGGCTTGGATTGCAGAATTTGAGTTTGAATTGAATTGTGTGTTTGGTGAAACGTTTGAATCGTTGGAGTTAAAAAGTGAAAAAACTTAAAATATGTTTAGAAAAAAAAAATCAATACGTAGTTTGTTTCTTCCGTCTTGAAATTCTATATAATTTTTAAAAAAAATCATCTTGTTTGGACTTGTATATGCAAAGTATGAACTTTTAAAATTTAAATTACAAAACTATATGTATAGTTAAACTGATATTGACTTTTCAGGAAAAAAAAAAAAAACTAAATTGTAAATTATGATCCAAACTGGAGTACCAAACACCTCCTTAAATTAATACTCATGTAAAAAGATCACATACTTAAATTTATAAAATAATTTGTAATGTATGAAATTAAAAAATATATATTGCTTCTTTGGCAAAGGTCTAAATCTGGAATCAACGGCCCTTATTTGTTTGCTTGCTTGCGTGAATATTAAAAAAACCGATAGTTATTATGACGAGTCTAACATCAACTGGGAGTAAGAACTTTAAGTAGCAAGATCTTTTTCCTACCCGTGGTAAGCTCAATATCACTACTTCTGTTGATTTAATGGTGAGTAAAATTATTAAAAATTAACTTTTCTTCGATGACATTGGTAAAGGAAGCTTGAACTTGATCGCAAAAGCAGCTCTTTTATGACAAAGTGAGCTGGTTTAATTTTTTTCAAAATACGTGCCACAAATACTTGTGATATCTATTTTTTTAATTTTTTTTGCAGGAAAGTACAGTCTATATGTAAATCCAAAATCAAGCTATAAATTTTTTTATTTTTTATTTTTGCTAGATATAGTTTACTTAGGGTCCGTTTGGTGAATGAGTTTGAGTTGAGTTTTTTAAATTTAAATAGTAAATTTTATTGACTTTTCAGAAAAGACAAAAAACTTTTTGGGAAAAAGACAAAGACTTTTGAGAAAAAAGACAAAACATGAGCTTGAAAAACCAAGTTTGAACTTGGTTTCCAAACAAGCACTTAGTTTAGATATTTATAAATTTCGAACGTGAATTTAAGCTCATATTCTCTCTCTCTCTCTCTCTCTTTTTTTTTTTTGTTTGCGGCGCGGGGGGGGGGGGGGGTGTTGTCTACAATGAGACCTCCCAATTTTATCCCATCAATGGGTAAAATTTTTTTATCGTCCAATTAGTTTCAGACGGTTGAGATCGAAAAGATATATCAAAAAATAATAAAACTTACTATACTTAATTTTTTTTAACAAAACTTTTTTTTCAAAAAAAAAAAACTATATTCCTTCCGACAACCCTTTCTCCCACCGACAACCTGCCACCTTTCCTCTGCCAACGGCACCTACCAACCCATCACCCACATTGGGATCTTGCGAGCCTTGCGAGCCACTCACTGTTAAATTGTGAGCTCGCCAGCCTCGTGACTAGGTTCATCCCCCCCCACCCCGGCCCCATTGTCCCCGCGACTGGGTCCCGCCCCCCCCGACTAGGTTGGCCCCCCCAATCCCTGATCTGGGTTCCCCCCCCGGACAATCTGGTCAAATGAGGTCGGACGACGTATTTGGGTGGCCGACGAGACCCATGGCCACGATGTTTCCCGTTCGGCCATTCTTCTGTTCTTTTTTTTTTTTTTTTTTTTTCAATTGTAATCATGTATAAGTGTTTTAATTTTAATTTGGTATATTTTTTTGATCTATACCATTCAAATATGATTGAAGGGCAGAAAATTTTTTCCCTATTTATGAGGTAAAAAAACTAGGTCTCATGATAGAAAGATCCCTTTTTTTTTTTCGTCTTCACATCATAACCGATGGATGGTAATCACGCAAGTTGCACCAATGAACGAGAAAATCAAGCAATTCATATACTTCCAACTCTAAAAATTAAAAATTAAAAGCACGCCATAGATAAGTTTTGCATTGAAACTTCTTCTTCTTCTTCTTCTTTTTATTTTTATTTTTTGAAATTTCGGGAGAAGCAATCAACTTGACCTAATGGAACATAAAAATCAGACTCAACTGGTTGCACAAATTTATAAAGTCTACCTCTGTTTCCAAGCGAACACTTTTGCCTCTAAAGTCTCAATTCACCACAGTTTTTTTTAAATAATAATAATAATAAAACCCATATATTGATAATTTAATTATTTAAAAGATGTATAAAGAGGCTAGGTCATCCTCAAAAAAAAAAAAAAAAAAAAAAAAAAAAAAAAAGAAAAAACCAACAATACGACAGATTGCTATTTGCTGGTGAGTTGTTATCTGTTATTCTCTTTTCCTAATTATCCAAAAAAAGTTATATGCTTTTGTTTGATTTTAGTTTTAAAAAAAATTCGCAGCAACTTTAATTTTTATTCTCATATTTTAACACTCATCATAATTGCTAGTGAATTTAATTATTTTTTTGATAACTGATTTAATTAACAAATATCAAAATATAAGATATTCCTAATTAATTAATTAAAATTTTTTTCGCAGCAATTTTAATTTTTATTCTAGATGTTTAGTAAGTTTAATCAGTTCTCTCTATTACCAATATCTCCAAGGAAAATATCTTTCACCTATTCTTGTTCTAGCACAAATTCTTTTGATATATGGATTTTGATAAATTTTTTGTATGAGGTAATGTTTTATAAGTAGATAAAAATCTTAAAATTACCATGTTTGTTATGTGATTATCTTATTTTAAAATATTTGGTTATCTGAATCCCATGTGTATTAGATAGCTTATCCTCATCCTAGAGAAATAAGGACTCAAAAAAAGTTTTAGACTTAATACTAGGACGTGTTTACTTATCGGAAATTCTAAAAATAGGAAATTAATTCCATGAAAAAAAGAATTAAATTACACAAAAATAAATTCCAAAATTAGATAAAAATATTTACTAATCTATCAAGAAATCTATTTACTTGAGGAATTAAATTTCTATTATGTTGTTTACTTTCTTTAGAAGGATTGGAAATATATTTACTGTATTTACGAAATTATCCTTAAATGAAAAAAATAATTAAATATGAATAAGTGTATATTTGATATATAGTTAGTTACTTCATATTTTTTAGGGAAAAGAATTTATTTCCATATGTAGTAGGTAGGAGAGAAGTTCTTCCTTATCAAGGAAATTAATTACATATTTCTAGGTAAGTCCCGCATCATTTAATTTCAAAATACAAAAGTAAACACTGTAATTTAAAATCACGAATTTAATTTATTTTTCCCGAATTGAATTACTCATTGGTAGCACATGCTATATATGTCGCTCTATCATCCGTCACAATCCTTACCTTTACTAAAATCTCGTTTGCTCTCTCCTCTTATTAGTCTTTGGTGTGGTTGAAAACCCAACTAGCTTAATTATATTCTCACAATTTTCGTACGCTTCAATGTTGTCACCAAACATGAAATCAATTTGCACTACTAATTCACACAGAGGCTTCAAAATATGCTGTGGATTCATAGTTACTTTCATGATCATTGTGACGGTAGTTATTCCAACATTATGGTTCACCACCTTAAAACTCAAAGATCTTGAAATCATAGTCTATCCTCATGGCCTAGAAAACATTGATCCGTTCTCGATGATGTTCGTCAGGAATATGACCTTGAACATGACCCTCACGATCAATAATCACCGGAATATTGAAAGTTTCAAGTTCAAGAATTCACGATATAATTGATGGATGGGTAAATATACGAGACAATTAAGCAATTCATGATTCCAACTCTAAAAAATTAAAAGAATACACGTAAAATTAGAAATTAAAAGAATATATAGATACGTTTTGCATTCATTCTGAAAGCAAAAACGAAGGAAAATATAACAGAAGCATAATCACAATACGTCATATTTGTTATTCGCTGGTAAGTTGATATTTGTTTCTTTTTTCTTTTCTCTTAATTTAAAAAAAAAAAGGTAATATCCTCTTGTCAATTTTAATTTTTTTTTCTTACTAAGACTGATCACAATTATTATTAATGAACTACTCCATCATGTTTCATATTTAAAGTACCAATCAAACTCAACACGAAACTCAGCACATGTTCGTAATTTTTTTGTTTGTTTTTAAATCACTTTTTTTGTGGTTTTATTTGGATGAATTTTGACTCTTAGGTCTCTTACTCTTGTTCTTGTTCTTTTTTTTTTTAATTTTTTTTATGTCACTCTAATTTTATAGTAAGACCTCAATTATAATGTCATGTCATATCCCATTAACTAAAAAATAACTAGTTTGATTGATAGGACATAATATTATTAAAAGGTATGAAGGGTGCATGTGCTTGATTGCATAAAAAAAAAAATACTTCCTTTTATTTTAATTTTAATTTTAATTTTTGTTTATTTTGTTTAAGACTAATCACAACTGCAATTGGGTTTAGGATACTCTTGAAAAAATTATGCAAAAGAGGCCAGAATCGAAATTAATTTTATATTTTGTTTAAAACTAATCACAATTGCTTGACAAATTATTTGTAGTTACTTTGAAGGTAACGGTTAACATTTAACTATAGCTGAGACGATCTTGCTAACATTTTTAGGGTGATTAAAATTGTGTTAATTTTATTATTGTTATTACATTTAAAGGTGGGGTAAAATTTTTATTTTTTATTTTTTATAAATCTTTTTAAGGATTTAACTCTGCAATCACAAAAAAGTGTATTATTGGAAAGATTAATTTTCTCTTGATTACACCTATATATTCTTATTGGCTATGTACATATAACAATATAGTTGAAACTCACACGCAAAATCTATCCTTAAAAACCAAAAAATAAGCAAGGGTGGGTTGGATAGGATTGGATATTATAAATATATAGAGTCATGTGGTGTATTTTAAAAACTATCAGATTAAACTTCAGAAAAAGCAATATAATATTTACTGCATCACAGACTAAAATAAATAAGAAAATTAGGTTGGATGGTTTTTTTTTTTGTTACCTAATCTAATAGATGATCCAATTTTTTTATTTAGCAAAACGATCGTTTCTCATTTTTCTAAATTTGGTTAATCAGTGATTGACTATAATAATCAATCAGTGATTAACTATGAAATTTAATCATTTCAGTGATTTACTAATCAGTGATTTACTAATGGTCAATCATTTGACCGTAAGTCAATAACTGATTGACCAAATTAATTATATTATGTGGTCAATTATTAATTGATTATTTAAAAAAATTGAGTAACCAATTTAGAGGAAAAAAATGGATCTTTTAACTAATTTTTAAAAACTTCAGCCATTTGTTAAAAATTTCTTTAAAAAAAAAGTTATTTAGTTATAAATCCCAATTACATATAAGAATTAAAATTGATATAATGAAATTAATGATGTGAAATGATAAATACCAATAGCAAAACTTTTGGTAACAAAGTTTAACTCAAATTAAATGGTACTTTTTCATCTTAATTTTTGTCTTTTTTCTGAAAAGTCAACAAAGTTTATAACTACTTTTTAAAAAGTTAACTCAACTCAAACTTAAAAATTTCAACTTAACTCAAACTCAACTCATTCACCAAACAGAACTAACAAAATTAAAAGATCAAAACTTGATCCAAATTTAAAAATTTTTGTTTAAGACTAATCACAATTGATTGGTATTAGCATACTTTTAAAAATTTTGTGCAAAAGAGACCATAATCGAAATTAAAGCAGATTACTTCTTAATTTAACTAAAGCAAGTTAGTTAAATAAATACCCAAAGCTTCACAAACTATTTTGTAATTACTTTGAAGGCAATGGTTAACATTTAACTACAGCGTGACATGGATTTAAAAAAAAATAATAATAAAAATAATAAATACCCAAAGCAAGGTAATTACTTTGAAGTTGCAAAAATGTTTAGGGTGATTAAAAAATTCTAAGGTGGTGTAATTTAAAAAAATAATAATAAAAGTTGGGATTCAAGTTCGATACCTTAATACATGGATTTATCTCTACAACCAGAAAACTGTCTTATTAGAAATGTTAAATTTTTCTTGGACAATATACTCTTATATATTCGTAAAAAAAAAAAAAAATGGTAGCCACTTTTATGAGTCTCAGATGGATTTATTAAGATTCCTCATCCTGAAAGCCCAAGTAGTCGATCTATCTCTTGAGAATATGTGTGTTCTTAATTGTGTAAATATAAAAAAAAAATTATTATCTTAAAATAAGACTAGGAATAACTTAAGGTTAGAGTGTGTCAACCACTGGAGAAAAACAAAAACATTAGGTAAAAAAAAAGTTTCGTTTACGAGCTTGTTGTTATTTGTAGTTTTCCATATAAATGTTAGTCAATAGCTGAATTTATTCTGTAATTTTAAAGTAATTGCTTAGCTTTCCCTTAAAAAAAAATAAATGAAAAAAAAAAACGCTTAGGAAAGAGTTTTCCTCCAAGACTTTGTTGTTTAAATTGATTGAATTTGAAGGTAATAAGGAATGTTATTCCTTCCTCTGCTGACATTTTCCTCTCAAACTTTAGACTCGTGCGACAAAAAAGATATTTTTATATCGATATTTATTGCTCTAGTGTATCTTTCTTGATTCCTGATTTATTGTCGTATTTTACAACATTGTCGTATTGTCAATTGTAATCACTTTTTATTGTAGAGTTTATAATTAGTGTAGTGTAGTATAATATTGTTATCGTTTAACCATGATTTTGTCGTTTTTTTATGTGTCCCCCCCTCCCCCCTCCCGGGTTCTTGTTTCTTTTTTGTTGTCGTTTTCAAATTTATACATGTTCAGTATTTGGGGGAAGTTGGAGGAAGAGAGGGAAACGGTTTAGAGAGAGGGAACGGTATTTGAGAGAGTCTAGGAGAGGGCGAGGCAGATAAATAATATATTTATACATATAACCAGGACTACAAACGACAGCAAATAAATTTTGGAGCAAAAAATAAATATAAATAAAAATAAAACGAGTGGCTATCTACTAATTTTATTTAAAAAAAAAAAAAAAAAAGTTAAAGGAAACGTGATTCTATAGAAATAAGGATTCGGAAAAAGTTTCGACTTAACATCTATATATAGCCCTCTCTCATATACGACAATCTTTACGTTTGGTAAAGTTTTGCGCGCTCTCTCCTCCTAGTCTTTAGTAATATAATCAGAATCCTAGCTTTCCTAGCAAAAGAAAATAAATAAAAAAAAAATCCTAGCTTTCTACTCGCCAAATATGATATCTGTTAGTACTACTAATTCTGCACAGAGGCTTCAAAATAAGCTGTGGAATATCAGCAATTTTCTTGATTACTGTGGCGATAGTTTTTTCAATATTGTATTTCATTACCCTTCAACGCAAAGATCATGAAATCACAGTCGATCCTTATAGCCTGAAGAACATTGATTCGTTCTCAAAGATTTTCGTCAGGAATATGACCTTGAACATGACCCTCACAATCGATAATCACCGAAATATTGAAAATTTCAAGTTCAAGAATGCAACGACTTATGTGAACTATCACGAGAACGTTGTGGCTGAAGTTCCAATAAGGCAAAATCTTGTTCCTGCACATGACGAGCTCAATGTCACTACTTCTGCCGATCTTCTGGTTAGGAAGATTATTAGAAATCCGTGTTTCTACAATGATGTAGGTAAATGAAACTTGAACTTGACTGACTACTCTTCATGACAAAGTGAACTTGTTTAATTTTCTCAATATGTGTGTCACAGCCTTCACCACTTGTGACATCTCTTATTTTATTTTTCGTACGCAAGTGCAGTCTACATGCAAATCTAAAATCAAGTTGTAATTTTTCTTTTTCGAGTTATAGTTTAATTTATTTAGATTATTATAAATTTTGAACTTAAATTTAAAGCCTTTACGTTGTTAAGGAATTAATTCATATTTAAGATAATATTTTCCGTTTTGTCCTTTCTTGTCTTAACTTAATAATTGATGGATGGTAATCGTGCAAGTAGCACCCATGAACGAGAAAATTAAGCAATTCAACGATTTCAACTCTGAAAAAAAATAAATAAAAGAATACACTACAGTCCACGTAAAATAAAAAAAAAAAAAAAAAAAAGGTAGACATAAGTTTTACTTTAGAAATTTAAAAAAAAAAAAAAAAAATTTGGGAGAAGTAATCAACTTGACCTAATGGAATATCAAAATCAATCCAAACTAGTTGCACCACCTTTTGTTCCATTCAATCCATTAAAAAATTTTATCTTATCTTTTGCCATTCAATTCACAGTTTTGCACTACCAGAGCTTTAGAACAAATCTACTGTCACCTTATTATCCAAAAACAAATAAATAAATCAACCCTTATTGAGAGTGACGGAATTCGGTGTCTGAAATTATTTTTAATTGAGCACATATCTTACGGCGGACTCGATTATACTTGCAACCATTATTATTAAATTAAATTTAAGATCTTCCTTGTTAGTGACAAACTGGGATAAAATCAGAAATCTTTGTTAGGAGAGGCTTGAGTTGATTTTAACAAGAAATCTCAGAAGTGCAAAACTCAGAAGAAAAAGGATGGAATTTATTCAGATACATCAACTTCTAAAGTCCCATAGTCAACAATTGATCCAATTTTAATTTGTTGTCGGTTTCAATTTGAATTCAAACCAAATAAAAACAAAACAAAACAAAACAAAACTAGAGAATAACTGGTCGTAAACAAGTAAATGTGCTCACAATGTGGTGGCGTGGGAGAAGTGATTCACCAAGGTTTAAATTCCGTTGCCTGCAAGCCAAAGCCCTGCTCTAGCTTTAGTTGTTGAAGCGTTAGGGTCAGGGGCAAGCGATAGTGTAATTAATTTATAAGTCCTCTTATTTGTATTTCTATTCTTGTCCCTTCAATAATATTATAACACGTATGTAACTAACATGATTTTTTAAGTGATATAATATGATATTGTAATTAAATATACATTTTTAATTGACGTATTATGATACTATTGGAATAACATGAAGGGGAAACGAATAAGGGACATAGGAGTTGAATTCAGCGGTAATGGCCCTTCGGTTGAAAGCTTGGTGAGACTGGATATAGGCCTCAACTATTCCTCGGTGGTCCTGGGATTGCTATACAGCCGAAGAGGCGTGGGAATAGGATGGGCACCACTTGATTCCCCTTTCTTCGAAGCAAAAAAGAAGAAGGAATATTTACTTTGCGAGTTGTCTTGTTTCATTACGAATAGAAATTATTATTTTAATCATTTGATTAATTTTTATGGTTTAAAATATTATAGCACGTGATTCATAAAATTCCATGATTATTTATGTGATCTTAAATATTATATATAAGTGTTATATACAAGAAGATAATAATCATATCAACCAATGATCATATATAGAATGATCTTTATCTTGAGTTATTAGCATACTCCTACCGATGATCATATATAGAATGATCTTTATTTTGAGTTATTAGCATATTCCTATTTATAAAATCATGTCTTTTGATTTACTCGGTACAAATTTGAAGTATCTAATCTTATCCCTTGTATTTTAGAGACATGATAAAGTAAATACCCGTGAATGTTAATATTACAAGATTCTCCATTCATTCTTTTTAAAAAAGTAGATAAATAATTCCCTTACATATTGATTCGGGTCTTAAATGATATGAGCGCTCAATTTGTGATTAATTTCATGAATTTGCCACTCATTAAAGAATCAATGGTATTCAAGGATAAAGATGTCATTAGAGACGTCAACGGATTTTATCTAGCTCTAATATTATGAATTATTAATGGAGAATTAATTTATATGCAATCGCTATATCAAATGGATAACTCTATTTTTTGAGTAATTTTATATTTATAATTTCAAAAGTGCAGTTCTAAGATTTTAATGGAGTAACTTTGGAATTAATAAAGTTGATAAATTAATTAAAGAGTTTGATTACTTATCAAATTTATTAGAACTTGAAATTATAGGTCTATAGTTCCCTATATCGTCTTCGTAACGTAATTGAACAACTGTATTAGATGGATCAAATTTATGCTTACTAATTATACGATATAAAATATAAAAGCGATTGTCTACTTTTATTATTTTATGATTATAAATATTTATTTGTTATCAAAACAATTAATTATGAATTAATTGTGTTATTTAAATAATATAAATTTATAAATATTAAATTTGAATGATACTGTGGGTGCGAGCCATTGTGTCGGTGCATACTGTTAGTGGGTCCCGCAGATTAGGATATGTTAGTTTCTTATTTTTGAAATTATAAAAATTCATATTTTAAAGGAAAAGTCTGTGGTAGAGACCCTTTGCCTATACATCCCTTTTTTAGATCGTCCAGATTGAATCGAACGGTTAAAATGTTGTTGATTTACTATACTTATCATACATCTTACCTCACACAATCCTTCCCACCCAAAGTCTTTTCCGTCACCGGCGTCCTTCCCGCCGCCGGTAACGGACGCCGGCGACCTACCCCCGATGCCAGCGACTCACCTCCGGCCCCCCACCACGGTCTCAGCCCCGGTCGGCCGGCCGCCGGCGACCTTTCTCTCTCTTCTCTTCCCCTTTCTCTCTCTTCCCCTTTCTCCCGCGGCCCTCCCCCGCCGGCACCTAGCCCGGTGCGCCCCCTCCCCCGGCCTTCCCCCACCCCCCCGACGCCCCCGGCCCTCTCTTTCTCTTCCCCTTTCTCTCTCTTTTCCTCTCTTCTCTCTCTCTCTTCCCGGCCCTCGGCCCCCCCACCCTCGGCCGCCACCCCATCCCACCCCACCCGCGACTCCCCCTCTTTTTTTCTCAATGTTCTCTCTTTCTCTACCCCCGACGTGAGAAGAGAGAGAGAGAAGGACAACAGAGAGAGAAAGAGAGGGGGAGTGCGGGTGGCGGTGGGGGTGGGGGGCGGGGGCACTGGGGGGCCGGGGGTGGGGGGGTCGAGGGCTGGGAAGAGAGAGAGAGAGAAGGGAAGAGAGAGAGAGAGAAGAGAGGAAAAGAGAGAGAAAGGGGAAGAGAAAGAGGGGGCCGGGGGGTCGTCGGGGGGGGGGGGGGTGTCCGGGGGACGGGGGTGTCCGGGGGACGGCGGGTGGGGGGAGGCCGGGGGAGGGGGCGCACCGGGCTGGGGGCCGGCGAGGGAGGGCCGCGGGAGAGAGGGGAAGAGAGAGAAAGGGGAAGAGAAGAGAGAGAAAGGTCACCAACGGCCGGCCGGCCGGGGCTGAGACCGTGGTGGGGGGCCGGAGGTGAGTCGTCGGCGTCGGGGGTAAGTCGCCGGCGTCCGTTACCTGCGGCGAGAAGGACGCCGGCGACGGAGAAGACTTTGGATGAGAAGGATTGTGTGAGGTAAGGTATATGATAAGTATAGTAAATCAACAACATTTTAACTGTTCGATTCAATCTGAACGGTCTAAAAAAGGGATGTATGGGTAGAGACCCTTTGAGGGTCTACCACAGACTCTCCCTATTTTAAATTAGATTATAAATTTTATAATATAAACAAATGAAAAAATGAAAGGCAAAAAAAAAAAAAAAGGGGGGGGGGGGGACTAGGGGAGACCATGTTTCCTTCTTTTTCCGGCGCACATACAATTATGTATACGATACATATATATATATATATATATATATTTTTGTGAAATACGATACATATATATAATGTTTTATATTTATATATTATTATATAATTTTTGAATATGATTGAATTGATCTTAATTTTAAATATTTGGAATATTTAAAATTGAAGATTGAATTTTTGGATAATCTACCTTACTATATAAATAAGATTTATATCAGGTAGAAGAAACATTTTTGGTCTATTAGATTTTTAGTCAATTAGAAAACCTAAAAAAGAACAGTTCTATTTTCTCTGAGAATCAAAACAAAGACACTAAAGACATCAAAAAGTGAGTGAGTAAATTAATATCTCAATAAGAGAATGAGTTGAGTTATTTCTACGTTCAGATAAAGTTTTTCCAACAAGAAGATTAAGACTTATCGACTTAATTGGATAATGGTAAAATTCTCATCTTTTACCTTTTGCATATTAAATTAATATAAGAGATTTATAGCTAAATAATATTTTTTTAAAAAGTTTTTTAATAAACGGTCGAAATTTTTAAAAATTAGTTAAAATGTCATTTTTTTTAAAATGGTTAATCAATTATCTTAAATGATCCATCAGTGATTGACCGTATGATAGTCAATTGATCAATCACTGACTAATCATGATGTAAATCACTAAGTTTTATAATCAATATTCAATCATCAAATTTCATAATTAATCACTTATTATCCAAATCTAAAAAATAACAAATAATTATTTTTATAAATAAAAATAATTAAATTATTTATTAAATTAAGTAACTAAAAAACACCACACCAGCCTGAATAATAAAAATTTTGTTGTTGCTTCCGCTAATCATCCCAAGTTGAAATATTTATTTGTTAAAAAGAAAGCAACTGTTCGCTGCTTCAACAACCGGCGATTCAATTTTACCTGAACGGACGAGTTAGCTCTAAATCCTTTAACTTTCTCGGTACGTTCTTCTTCCTTTTTCCCCTTCTTTAACCTTCTTCGATTTCGGAATTAACATTGACTCAATGGATTCTTGTTTCCCAAAACCCTAATTTCAATGTCGTCCAAATCCCTGAACTTTCTTTCACTTTATCGTCAAATCTAGGTCTAAACCCAAAAAAAAAAAAAAAAAAAAGGTAATTTCTTGTCCCATTAGCGAATTTCCGTCGTTAATTTTAGTAGGTAATCACAAATTTCGTAACTTTTCAAGAGCTTCAAGTTCTAGGTTTTTCAGAGCTCAGTAGGCGCAGAGAATTAGGGGCTCTTGAGTGCCCAGATGTTAGGTGGGTTGTACGGAGACCTCCCTCCACCCTCCTCGGCCGATGAGGAGAAGCCCAGCAACTCCACCGTCTGGTCGAGCAGCACGAAAATGGCGCCGCCGACACTCCGTAAACCCTCTTCGGTTTTCGCCCCGCCGCAGACGATTCTGAAGACACAGAACAAGCAGAAACCGGGGAATTCAGCGCAGCCACCTAAAACTGTAGCGTCGCCCGTTGTGGTTCCGCCTTCTGCGGTGGCGCCGGAGCCTGTTGGGCAGCCTGCTCTTGTGGGCGTTACGTCGTCGGTCATCGAAGAGTATGATCCGGCGAGGCCCAATGACTATGAGGATTATAAGAGGGAGAAGAAGAGGAAAGTGATGGAGGCCGAGATGAGGAGGGAGCTCGAGAAAAGGCGGCAGGAGGAGGAGGAGAGGGAGAGGGAGAGAGAGGAGAGGGAGAGGGAGAGGGAGAGGGAGAGGGAGAGAGACTATGGTGGCGATTCACGGTTGAACATTTCGGGAGAGGAGGCGTGGAGAAGGCGCGCTGCGATGAGCGGGGCAGTGCCGAGATCACCATCGCCGCCGAGTACTGGAGATGGGTTTCTTATTGGAAAGTCGGAGACGGGTGGATTGGGTGTTGGTGCTGGCGGGCAAATGACTGCAGCACAAAGAATGATGGCCAAGATGGGGTGGAAAGAGGGCCAAGGACTAGGCAAACAGGAGCAGGGGATTACTACTCCTTTGATGGCTAAGAAAACCGATCGACGAGCTGGGGTGATTGTCAATGCTAGTGAACCGAAGCCGGAGAAGAAGGTGAAGAGTGTGAATTTGAATGGGCCACCCACTCGGGTTCTGCTGCTAAGAAATATGGTATGCCTGCTCTTAACTTTACTTCTAACAATCTTTTTTTCACTAGGTAGGTTTAGATATGATTTAGAACTTAGAAATTTAGTTAGTTAAGCTTTACGTATTCTTTCTTTTTAAAAAAAGATCCTGCTATCTGTGCGATTTTGTGATTTAATGTTCTGAGGAGCTTTGTAAAAAGATTCTAAGGAAATTGAAATGGTGTGATTGTTTCACATTTTCAGTTTTTTAATTTTCTTGCATATCAGTTTAACAGACAAGAGTTCATAGGGTTGAGAAGTTTTCATTTATCTTAGATTTTGGGAGTGACATAGACGTATGAGGTTTATATCATCATGGGAAAATTTTGAAAGGGAAAAGGTGCTAGAGTAAAACTCAGATGGAGAAATCATTCTGATGATACCAAGATAGCTTGATATTTGAAATTAATTCATTTCTTCTACACGTACCTGGCACCTTGGTAGTGGTGCTAGTTCAGTGAAATAAACGAACTAGGGCAAGATTCCAATATTCATTAGGACATCCATGTATTTTTTATTTTTTTTTTGTCAAGCAGAAAACCATGTTTTTGAAAACAAGTATTTTCTTCTCTCTGATTGTGCTAAATTGGAACGATGTGATAGGAAATTAAGTAGAATGGGATAGTTACGTCGTAGTTTACTTTTGTTGTGGTTATTATCATAGTCTAGTTTTTGTTTTAGTCTTGTCGCTTTGGTTCTGTTTCTGTCCTTTTTAACGAGGATACCTTATCCTATTTCCCTTGTAATTGATTTATATATCAATAAAAGGGGTTTTTCTTTTTTTTTTTTTTATAAAAAAAGTATTTTCTAGGTCAGATATGGTGAGCAAGAGGTACTTATCCGTCCAACAAATTTTTGAAATGTTGTAACTTGAGAAAAAAATGTGAATATGATAGGCCTCCTATTCAGATGACTTATGTACGGAAGAATAGGAGAGTTTAGCTGCTGACGTGTCATTGTTTTGCTGATGATTTGTTGTGTGTCCTTGTTGTAATAGCCGAATTAGTTAGTTGTATCGGAGAGTTGTTACTGGTTTTGGGAGGGAAGCCGAGTACTTAAGAGGGAATTAGTTAGAGAATGTTTAGGCAATTAGTTGGTGAGGAAAAGCCTTGGGAAACCGAGCAAAGATCTTGCAGAGTATTGAAGGTCTGCCATTCAATAAAGGAAGATTTTTCTTTGTTTCACGAAGTTCTTGAGTTTCGGTGCTTATTAGTTATCAGTTTGTTTAGGTCCATCAGAAGATTTTTATGAACCAGCGCTTTAATGTTAGTTTTCGGTTGATATAGATTATTTTTCGTTAATGACGTGATTTCAAGCGATCTTACATGTCTAAGCATGTGCGTATGACATAACTTGGTTGCAATCAAGTTTTCAACGTTTTTTTGGGCTCTGAAAATCAGTACATCAATATTAATAATTCTTCTTGAGTTGTTTCTGTTCTGTTCCTGCTTGTATGAGTTGATTTTTTTCTTACAGATGAAAAATGAGAATATCTGATTTTCTGCTTCCTCTGAAGGTGGGACCTGGTGAAGTAGACGATGAGCTAGAAGAGGAGGTAGGATCAGAGTGTGCAAAATATGGAACAGTGACTCGGGTTCTCATATTTGAGATAACAGAACCAAATTTTCCGGTTGATGAAGCAGTAAGAATCTTCGTGCAGTTTGAGAGATCTGAAGAAACAACAAAGGCGATGATCGACCTTGATGGTCGGTTCTTCGGTGGTAGAGTAGTCCGTGCCTCGTTCTATGATGAGGACAGGTTCGGCAATAACGAATTGGCTCCAATGCCAGGAGAAGTTCCCGGTTTCTTTTGAGTCTGATGAGAAGTTTTAAAAGTACGCCAAATTCCGGGTTCCTTTCTTATTTTGTGGAGGGAAACGAAATGTTGCAAGTAGAAATTTACTTCGACTAAGCTTTTGTGTCTGGAAATTGGGTCGGGGTGTTGTTATCAACTAGTACTGCTACGTCGAGACTTGAGATTGTTGTCATCTTGAGAAGCAGTTGGAAGCATTTAGCAGGATTGGGGGCTCAAGTTTAAGTTAGAAACCTGCTTATGATGAGATTGTGATTCCGTTGCAAGAGGGAGGATATAATGCTCAAATTCAATGGCACAAGTTTTGGCTTGTACTAGTGAAAATTTCGGTTTAGCACTAATTACCTTTCATATTGCCGTTTAACTCTTTGCTGCATGAGAATAGGGTAATTACATAAATGCATCTTATTGTTTCCTTTTTTTTTCTTCTTAATTTATCCTTTTGTTTCTAGAAAATACAAAAATAAATCCCTTAGATATGAAAGTTTTGTTTCGATTTCAATCTCCGTGCATTTTGTTTTTAAACTTGGAGTGGCAGTTTAACTTCTACACCTTCGGACAGAATCATGTGACAGAATCATGTGTGTAAGTACTATTAAGTGTAAGTACTGTTAAGATATCCCTGTAATCATTTTTCCTTATATATTTTTTGAGAAAAAAAGAAAAGATGGACAAAATATCTTCAAGACACAATTTGTTAAAAAAAAAAAAAAAAACATATTTTTCACTCAAAAAACAAAAATTTCAACCAAAAAAAAAAAAAAACTTAAAGAGGGGAAAATGGCGAGGAGTATGAAAAGGTAGAGAAGCTTACCGTTAAATAAGGACGTTTGTGTAATTGAAGAACGAGCGAGACAATAGATTATGATGTGTTATTTTTATTTTTCACATTAAAACCAACACGATCATCAGGGTACCCGTTGGAGCTTTGTGCTTTGGGCGTCAATGTAAGAATTTTATGTTTGGAGGGCATAAAAATAATAACAAAAAATAAAAAGAACAATCTTTAGGGCATAAAAAACGGCTAGTTTTTCCCTTTTCCCTCTGCTGCTGCCTCTTATCTCTTGCGCCCGCACGCTCTCTCTCTCTCTCTCCACTTTCGAAGAGATCTTCTGTGAACAGAGGGGATAAGAGGATGACAACATCTTCTGCGAACCAAAGGTCTATTGCTGGAGTCAGACAAGGATAAACAGTGCAAGTTGGAAATCTGCTTGATGCGCATGAACAGAATGCCAGAGGGAAAATCTTTGCTTCACGCTGCATGAGCTTCGTTGGGTAAGAATTTGGTGGACAAAGCGTCACAAAATGCCGACTAAATAAGAGACATAATCGGTGTTGGAAAGACTTGGTGGCAATGAAAAAGTGGTGTCATCGAAATGTCGGACATCTTTATCCTCTCCCTAGGGTACCAAGATGGTCGGAAGATGTGCGAAATATCGATTGAAGGAACAGAATACAGAATCTTATGGTGGTGATCATTTCGAGGGTACCACCCGATTTGGACGACTGTTTTGCAGTGCAAGATGACAATAGGAGTTTGCGGATCGTGTAACTCATCAGAGGAGAAAACACTTCAAAATGTGCACAATAAGCTGTGTCTGTTAACAGGTGGAAGAATGATTATTTATTCAGAAATCACGGGTGAATGGAGGTCTCGTCTTGCAAGCTTGAAGAAAAAAACTAGTTATGCTGCCATGATCGTAGATGCTGCAAGGTGTAAGATCTCTTGCTCATTAGGAGTTGGTGCTCTCTAATATGTGTCACGTAATTCCTCGGGCGATGTCGTGACTGCTTTCTCGAAGAAATTACAAGGATTGTGTTCTGAAAAAGAAGCTGAAGCATGGGGTTGGCTAAACATGGACCAAGGTTGGATGAGGAGATGAGGAATTGAGGGAGCTAGTACAAAACAACATTACTATTTCTTCTTGAGTTTTTGTTATGTTCCTGCTTGTACGAGTCGATGAGGAGCTAAAAGAGGAGGTAAGGAAATTTGGAATGGTGACTCGGGTTCTCACATTCGAGATAATATGACCAAATTTTTCTGGTGGACGAAACAATAAGAATCTTCATGTAGATTGAGAGATCAAAACAAACAGCAAAGGCTTTGATCGACCTCTTGATGGCCGGTACTTTCCGGGTAGAGCAGTTCACGCCCCGGTCTATGACGAGGAGAGGTTCTGCAACAATGAATGGCTGATGAATTTGTGATTCCATTGTAACAGGATATAATGCTCATTAGCACAAGTTAGTTGTGGATCCTCCAAAAACAAAAAAAAAAACAAAAAAAATGCTGATTATATTGTGCCGCGTTTGAAGAGAAACTTTGGTTCGTTTTCTGTAGAATCCGCGGGTGATTTAGAGGAATGCCACTTCTAAAAATTTGGAATTCCAAAATTTGTCTAATTTTCATATTAAAATGATTCAAATGAACCATTAAGCTTCAAAAGTGGTATACCAGTTAAGCAAATCAGAGAGAATATCTATAATTTGGTTAATCAAAGTCACAACGTTATACTTTGTTAAACCAACTTTGTTTGCCAAAAAAAAAAAAAAGGAAAAAGAAAAAGAAAAAGAAAAAATCATAGTCTTTATGTGTTTTTTCTTCCTCCTTTTCTATTCAAAACTACAAATTCTTGGTATCTATCTATCACTATATATATATATATATATATATTAATGTAATATCTCATTGCTTTGGTTGATTTTCTATCCTAAAAATACTAGAATAAACACATCAGCCGTTAATGGCGAAAGTGGAAACGAGGAAGAAGAGCAAAACAATCCAAATTCACGCGCGGTGCAGGGGCGAACCGACCGGCGTGTTCTGGTTGGAAGCCCTGGCTTCCTGTAACTGATGCTGCTGAAACGCCGCCGGCGACGCTCCTTCGCCGTGGAAGACGGCGGAAGAGTACTGCTGGAGCCCGCCGGAAAATCCGCCGTACATGCTGTAAAGCGCCGCCATCGGAATGTCGCCGTCGACGGAGGACATTCCGCTAAAGGAGACATTGCAGAGTGTCGAGGAAGGCGCGGCGATAGCCGGATCTCCCACTGCGAAGCGGCGCGGAGACGCCGTCGTGGAACTCTCCCCTCCTCCTCCGCCGCCGCCTCCGGCGAAGACGACGCAGCTGGTCGGCGTCGGCGGCTCGCTATCTCTCGATCTCGCCGCGCCGCACGTCGGACAGCAGTTCCCGACCTAAAAACAAATTCCAAATTCAGCTGTTTGGTTGCCGAGAAAACGCGAGAAACAGAAGGAAAAGGAAAAGGAAAGAGATTACGTTGGAGCGGAAGGTGGTGCCGTCGGGCTCGACGATCCAGCCGGCTTCACGGGCGAGGTGGCGGAGGACCTCGTTGATGTCGGCGCGTGGGGAGAGGCGGTAACCGCCGTGCTTCCTCAATCCATGGAAGATCTTTCCGGTGATGGCTCTTCTCTGTCTCTCTCTCATCTTCGTCTTCTCCTTGTCACTCTCGCTCCTCCCTCCTCCACCTCCCAACACCGACGACGACGACGTTCCATTCGCCGCCATTGCCGTTCCCTTCATTTCTCTCTCTCCTCTCTCTCTCTCTAGCTCAGTCTGTGCACGGTGTTGGTGTGATTGATTTATAATAACAGCAACGTCTGAGATTGGTTTTTGGAAGGAAGGTTTCGATCGGACGGCAGAGAAGATGGGGGCGTTGGGGAGGTTGTGGCGGGGAGGGAAGTAGGGGATTTGGGAGTGTGAGTCTTGGTTTTGCATGAGAGAGAGAAAGTGGGAGTGAGAATTTGCATGTTCTGCGACACAACAGACAGAGAGAGAGAGAGAGAGAGCGAGAATTTGAGAGTGACGCGCTGGGCCTGCGAGTGAAGGAGAGGAAATGATTATCGTGATTACTCTGTTGTTGAATATTCAAGTTTGCCTTCTTTTAGTCTAGTACTAGTAGGTGATGTAAACTGAGATGACGCGTTTTTTGTGAAAGAGTAAAACCCGTTTCCAGTATTTTGACAAATATTCATATCAATATCTTACTCCAATGTTGTTATGGGTTGATGTTGAAGTGCTTTTAAATTATAGACAAAATGTTGTTAGTTGTTGTATTGAAAAAAATATTTTTTTTTAGTAAGATACCTATTGGCAGTGTACATTTATGATTTATTTATCATTTTAATCACAAGGATAATAATTATTTTTTTAATCTAGAATGGATGAAGCTAACTTAATAGACTCCTGTGCTATCAAATTTTAGTATTGGGTGATATTTTTGCTCAACAATGGTGCTTTCTTCTTTACCACAAGTCACAAAGACGACTTTAACAAAATGCTTGGCGTTGAACTAGTTAACATGCTTTTGAATGAGTCAACTTTCCAATTTTTAATCCACACTTTTCAATTGTATGATCAATTAAAAAGTTATTTCATGTTAGAATAACTTATAATTTACTTTGGAAAGACATGAAAATGATCGGAACAATTTTAGCTTCGGCCGAGTTAGAAGTCTAGTGTAAGTATGTGATTGTGGACATACTCTAGTGGTAATTCCACACCTGATTCCATTTCAATGCTGTATAAAATTTCAATCCTCCACCCCAAATTAAAATTAAAAAAAAAAGTATAGTATAAGTAAAAATTTAATTAACATGATTCTTTGAAAAAGTTTTTTTTGGTAAAATTTTTGAGCCAAACAACTTGAATCAAAATCATGTCCTTTAGGTCTTGTATCATCTTCAATCTTCAATCAAGCTTCTAAATTATAGTGTCATCATAACTACTATTCAATCAAGTTTATTTTTATATCAAAAAACAAAATTGGATCAAAACCATGAAAGGTTGGAGCTAACACCTTTAATGTAATGGTGCTCAAGAAGTTCACATCGCCAAAAATACGTAACAGATATACACACATAAATAATAAGAGTAAGATTAACAATTTCACTACTAATAACAATTTTATAAAAAAACAAAAAACAAAAAAACCCCAATAATTAACCACCTTAAAAAAGTTAATCTAGACTGAAATCAATACAAAATATGCATCATCCTATACCATGATCAAGAATCAAGCTCAAACTCCTTGGTGCTAAACGCAAACCAATTTCTTGACTTGCAAAACTTGATGAAGAAATACCATCCAATCCCAGCCGCAGTCATGATCCCACTCACCAAGAACACAATCTTGGTAGCAATGGCCATCACAAAGATCAAAAACCCGGACGGAATCAAGCACATTATCACTATCCCCGCCGTTCCCATCGGAACCTTGTACGGTCTCTTCAAGCCCGGATTCTTCCTCCTTAGCCAAATAAATGAGGCAAATTCCAACAACATTCCCAAGCTGTACAAGAAGTTTGCAGCCGAAATTATGACCGTGAAGTCGAGGTAGGAAACCGCGAGAATGATCCCCGTCGACACCAAAATGCCGGTAAGCGGAGTGTTGAATTTCTTCGAGCGGAGGGCGAAGATTTCAGGCAGAAACCCTAGATCAGCCATGCCGAGTATTTGGTACGAGGTGCTGCTCAATTGCGCTTCAAAGAGTCCGATTGCGGACAACACGGCACCGATCTCTAACCAGACTTTTAGCCAATTCCCGGCGATGATTTGCGCCGCCTCGGCGTGGAATCCGGTCTCCCATCGGCTCTGATCCACGGTAACCGACCCGATTACTGCAAAAAGCGGGAACAAGTATGACAAACAAGTGAATATCACCGCCACAAGAAGGGCTAAAGGGAAGGTCTTGTGAGGCTTGTCAACTTCTCCGGCTAAAGTCGAAACATTGTCCCAAAAATTCAAGTTCCAAAACAATGTGTTGAAGTACAAATTCCAATCCTTCTTCACTCCCTTCTGTCCCAAACTGATCCACCTTCGGGGACGAATCTTCGGAATCGAAATCAATGTCATCAAAATAAAAGGCGAGAGCGAGATAATGGCTAAAACAACAGCAACATAACCGACTATGACTAAACCAGTGTAGTTAAGGAACGCAAGGATCAATATCATGGCAAAGATGGCGACGTAACGAGGCCAACCCGATTCGAGAACGGGGAAAATCTTTTCGACGTAGTCGATGCAGAGGATCGGAAAGGCGGCGATGTTGATGACAATGCTGAGGAACTTCCAGGTTCCCATGAGGGAGCCCCAGAAGGGTCCGAAGGCCCTGTCGGCCCAGATGACGAAGCCGCCATTGCCTGGGAAGGCGGTGGAGAGCTCGGCGGTGACTAGGGCTTCCGGGATGCTCCAGATGAAGGGGAAGACGAGGAAGCCGAGGAGGGCGAAGAGCGGCCCGGCGGCTTGCACCGCAGGCTCCTCGCCGTAAGGGCCTCCGGCGACCTCGAAGTAGATGAGGAAGATGAGGGGCAGGAGGGTGAGTTTGTTGGGATTTGAGGGTTTAATTTTGTTGTTGGCGATTGGCAAAATTTGATCATCATCTTGAGGTAAAGGTTTTTTATGATTATTTTGATGTTGTTGAGTTGTTGGGGTGGTTTTTCCTTGAATGATCTCCATCTTGGTTGTCTTTTGAGGATCAATCTGGAGATTTTGACGTGTGAATGTTTTTGGGATTTTAATTTATGCAAAAAAATATACAAGTGATTTGAAATTTGATTGAATTCATATCTTGAATAGGAAGAGCTACGTTTGTAGAATTTGTTACGTTAAGTATATATATTTTGGCTTGGAGTTTGTTATTTTTTGTTTATCTATTATTGGGAGATTCGACCTTGAATAATTTTCCAACGCAATTATCGTTGTCATTATTATTATATTATGAGAGGGATTTGTGTTTCTTTTTTCTTTTCCAAAATTAGTTTGGATAATTTTAGAGGGTGTTTACTTGAAGGTAATTAAATGTAATCAGACAATCTTTTTAGGAGGTATTTGTTTGGTTGAAGGTAATCAAATATAATCAGATACTGACAATCTTTTTAGGGACGTAACCTTTAATATCATGTTTTGAGTATATATTATCATCAATCAATTTACAAAAGAGTGAATTGTTTTCATTAGTAGAAGCAGTTTTTCAATTTTTAATTGATGTTACAGCAAGATAAAGACTCATCGATTAAAAAATAACAATTTATAGATTACATTGTTTTTTTTTTTTTTTTTGGAGTAAAATATAGATTACATTGTTGATATTCAAAGTTTAATATTAGAACTTATGTTTCTAATTTTTTTTTTCTTTATCACTTATACAGTTGATATATATCTTCTTATAATTAAGATTTTTATTTTTATTTTTATTTTTTAATATAATATATTATTCACTGATTGTCATTTGTTTTTTCTTTTACTTTTCCCCGTTTCGGACGAAAGTTTACTTGTTGTAAGTTAGACTTTAGAATAAAACCAAAAGTAGGAGTCTCTTAGGAAAAAAAACAAGAAGAAGCAGGACTGAAGAAGTAGAGGTTTTAATTTGATAGTCTAATATGATTCTTTTTAGAAAAATTGTAACAAATAATATATTTTACTTTTAAATTATATAACAGGTTTTTCAAAAGATGATGAATTATAGCATATATTATCAAGTAAATCTTTGGATTTTTGGATATATAGTTTCATTTTAGAAAGAGAAATAGAGAGATGAAGGATTATGAGTTTTTTTTTTCTGTATTATATGGTAATAAATTTGATTATATTATTTATTATAATGTTTTAAAATTTTATGCTACTATTTACTATTACTACTCTTTTCAAAAATACTATTGATTCTTTCTCCATTCCTTTAATTATTATTATTATTATTTTTAGGGAATCAATTCGTTTTATTTATTCTCTTTAAAAATGATTTTTTTTTTGGTGAATGCTTAAAAAATGATTTGGTTTTAGGTCAATCTAAACAGTTAATTAAGGATTCAAGATCCCTATGAGTTTGCCATTCTATTTTCCGGTCTATTTTTTCGCTGATGCCAGATTACGAGGTTTTTTTTGTTTTTTGTTTTTGTTTTTTGGGGATAGGAAAGGCCCAAGCCAGCTTACGAGTCCTGAATCAACGGGATATTCTATAAATTTTAAATAAAATTGGGGGAGTTTTAAACCAAACATAAAACAAATTAGGAAAGTTTAAATATTCGGCTCGGCTACATATAGGGTAGACAGCGGGGGCGACGAGATCAGAAAATAGATCGGAAAATGCTTTCTCATCCGCTCAAGAGGAGGTGCGATTGGGAGCGAAGATTTCATGTTGGAGAGGCCTTCCCTGTACCCGTCACTATCTTCATATAATTTTCTTTTAAACCTTCCTATAACACAATTATGCATATGAAAATTAAGTAACTTATAACAATCTTAAAAAAAAAAAAAAAGGAAGAAAACTCGTCTTGAAGATTATCCTACATCCCCGCCCTCCTCGGAAGCTCCGTGGTAAAAATGTCATCCCTAGCTACAAAAGTGGTAGGCTTGTGTAGCTCCCTTTCTCCGAATGGGCACCAAACTTTTGCCCCAATGAAATTTTTTGGGAGCTTTACACATATACACAACCACAATTCTTGAATTGATTTTTACCATTAAAAAGAAAAAGTTATAACAATATATATACATATGCATATATCAATATATATATATATATATATAACACCATGATTGAATTACAAATAATATTTCTAACATGTCAACGACGGTATCCTTCTCTGAGATATTGAAGGAAGTCCACCATTATTATCTGAAAATTCCAGCTACTGTCAAATGCAATAGCTAGTTTTCTCAAAGAAAATTTTAAAAAATAAATAATAATATTAAACTGGAACAACATTGTGCTTCATTATGTTGTTAATATTTTCTAATTTTTTACTAAAGATGGTTGTATTAATTTATGGGAAAAAAAAAAAAAAAAGTTCGGTGAGATAAACCAGTTTTAGTCACCTTTTATTTCAGGAAAATTACCAGTGGGACTTCTAAAAAAATGAAAGAGAAAAAGAAAAACTTAACTTGCGTTGAAGAAATCATGAAAAATATGAAATCAGTTTTTTTGAAAATCAGTCTAAATGTAGATGTAGCAATAGCTATAGAGAAAACAGAATACAGGAATTAGATGCTTTTTTACCTACATTTATTTCAAGTACATAGCAGTACTAACATTTACACAGTCCAGAGTGTCACTAAGGCAATTCCAGGTCCGGTCTTCGGTCGAGTACTTCTCCTTTCGAGTCGCCTGGAAACGCATCTGGATAGTTTGCCAACATTCTCGACTTCATACTCCTGTTAGAAAGAGAGACGCAATCAAATTACCAAGCTAAGCTTCGCTGATTAGTCAAAGTGAAGAAAGGAGTGCGACGGGTTAATTACTTATTTCTGGAGCAGAAATAAGATACCCGAGATGTCAAGCATGAATTTGCAGGAAAGTCCGAGGCAAAATGAGTACAGTAACACAATCACTCTAATAACTTAAAAGGAACAAACAAGTAGGATGTAAGTAATGAAACCAAAGAAGATGCACTAGCATACCTTAGCTTCTGAAAGATGTAGTCAAGATCCGCCTTCATAGACTTCAAAACCCGCGTATTTTTTGCGAGATCTACAGAAACCTCGGCATAGCAATTCTCAGAATACTCGGTAAAATGAGACAGAACCGCATTGCTATCTTGCAACCTTCCTAATCTGTGATCGAAAAAAGAAATTATAGTGGGAAAGAAATCAGCTACTGTATACCAGGCACCGTTCAAGAAATCAGCAACAAGTAACGAAATAGTTTGGATGCCATAACAGAAATTGCAAGACCCCAAATAATCATTTGGAAATCGGCCAGCCATAACTGAAGTGTCAGATAGTAAATATACAAATGCACTTGTTCTCTTAACCCGAAAGAATAAGTTAAAAGAAGAACCATGAGTTCTTGATATGATATTTACCCATCGAATGAAATTTGGAGCCTCAAATTTACATTCTAAAGTGCTTTGAAACAAGCTTCATTAAAAGACATTACAATCATACTTCAAATTCACATCATCAACACCTGATCCCGAATCCAAACACGAAAATAGCCATGAGAAATTCAAATTTGTCTTTCTTTTGTGAACGTGTGCTAAACCAAGAAATGTAAACCAACGTTTATGCGAAAAAGCAACCCCAAAGATTTGCAACAAAAAGCCATAGAAGGATCGAACAGTAGATTGATTATTGAAACTGCAAATTCTCAGCTTTCCTTTGCTAATTAATTGAATACACTCATTTAGTCATTTCGAACTACACTTTGTTTTGATCAAATTTTAAGTCCGCGTATTCTTGTGCCGATATAACATCATTTCATCTAGTTATTAAAAACAGAAATAGCTCTGCCATCCTGTACAAAATACCATCAGATGACAGTACAAAAACGTATCCGAACTCAACATCTTTTTCTTTGCCAGAAAACTCAAAATCCTCATTAAATGGGAATTTCTACATAAAAGGCTACACAAGGAATGGCATGTTGAAAAAAAGTTGCACTTGGAAATGCCTCACAACACATCATGAGAATCACAAAGGCTTAATTTGGAATTTTCTTTTGAAAGAATTCTAATTTTACCTATTCATTTTTATTTTTTATATGATAAAAACAGCTAATCAGTTAAAAAGGGTATCCGTGAATACCCCGAACAAGTGACGGTTGAAACCCGGACCGTCCCCGCCAACTTAAAATGAAGAAATGTCTCCCTTTCTCACCTATTCATGTCATAAATGTACTTTGTAACGAGTAATGCTAATTTAGTAGGACCCACATGATTGGAAATGGCAATTCCATTTTCATTCCTTTTCCATTCCATTCCTTTACAAATTAGTAAACATGCCCTAGTTTCAGTCTGAAAACCTAATTCGTCCACATTACACCATCAAGCTAATTTTAATCTTGAATTCCTATTTATTTTTCCTTTTCCGGACCAAAAATTAAAGCAAAAATTAAAAAACTTTTTTGCAGAGATGAATATAAAATCGAAAGCGACCTCTAATTGAGTGAAAGAAAGAAAAATTGAAATATCAAAAATATATATATATATATATATATATAAAGAAATTGTTAGAGAGAGTACATGAGATGTTGGGTTTGTTTAAGGGAATCCAAATCACGAGAGTCGAGTAAGGTTTTGAAGTGGCGAGAAATCTCTTCCGATGCTTCCTTTATCGGCTCTTTGTCCTTCTCCTTCTGCTCCTCCATAGCCAAAGCTCCGTTTTTGCTGGTGATGTTTGGGAAGAAGGACGCAGCAGCGCCAAAGGAAGGAACGAAACGAGAAAACCACCCAGTGGGCTTTTCGTTGGGTGGGCCTACTCAAGCCCGCCACGGCCCATTTCATCTGATGGTCCAGGGCTCTTTGGAGAAATGCCACATATTCATGTCTTAGATTGATTTTTCCACCCAAAAAAAAAAAAAAAAAGTAACCTGCGAGAAAGAATGTCATAATATACCATCACAAAATATTTATTTATTCACTTTTTTTTTTTTTTGTTTTTGTAGAATACTAAGTTTATCCTTAATTACAGTGACAAAATCAGGAAGTTTTGTTTTGGGGACTAATGGTAATACATAGGTGAATTTTAAGAGATATGGATTAGAGTTTTCATTTTCTAGGGGGTTTATGCAATGTTTTGTATATACTCATATATAGGCATAGATTAATAGCAGGGAAATATAGGTTGGGGGGGGGGCTTTTTCTACGTCCCTAATTAATTAATCAATTGGTATTCATGATGATACCAGTCAGTATCCACATTGATACCAGCCAATCGATGATCAACGGTAAATTACCACTACCGTTGGTTATTTACCGATCAATAAACACCTGCACCGGCAGGATACAAACTGGTTACTTAATGTAAACACATCTGTCAGCAGGATGGATACTAGTTGGTTACCAATTGGAAATCACCAAATCCTTATACTATTATCACTGGATTACTGCAAAAACATCACAAAAATTCATTAAAAACCACAAAAGCCAATAAACACTAAATATAGAAAAAAATATATCATAAAATTATGTTATCGGAAAAAAAAAAATGGAATGATCTTCGACACGTTAAAGATCACCTCCACACCGCCACCATGATCGCACGCGGAGGAGATCTTCCCCGCTAGATCTCGGATCTCCTCCTCGCACGGGGAGATCAATCTGCCCCGCCATGGCCTCGCACGGAGACTAGTAAAATGCTAATTACTTTATTACTAATTGAGAAATAACTAATGCCAAATGCCTCAACCACGAATACTAACTGAGTTGACAATTGTTTATCTTAATAACATCCTTAAAGAAAATTGTAATTGTTCCGTCAATAAACAAAAGAAGGCGTAATTTGTGTTACTTTCTCGAAAATTGAGGGTCTAGATCATACATTCTTTCAAAAAAAAAAAAAAAAACTAATAATAAAATAAAATAAAACAAAGAAAGGAATTTGTAAAATAACATTTCCGCCCTTTTTTTTTTCTTTCCTATTCGTCTCAGACAAATAAGATTCTGTCACTAACTGTTGTTTTATTTTCGTCATATAAGAAACTATTTCAACGGAAGCTAGGAAGATAAATGCCATTTCTTTGGAAGATAATAGTATTTTGCCAAATATTTTATGATGCTGTTGATCCTATTTTACATGGCATGTTCACAACTTTTGGTATACAAAATGAAAAAAAAAAAAATGAAAAAAAAAGGTTTGTACTAATTGTTAATATGCATCATTAACATGATAGAACTGAACCGTTTTTAACGACAATAATATTCGTAGGAAAAAAAAAAAGGTTCATTCTTATTAATTAATTTGATAAATGACAGAATTCATAAGTTAATTCTCAACATTTCCTCATTATGTAAATTGATAAACTACATAAGATAAGGTGAGCTGAGACTTCAGGTTAAAAGAAAGCGGTATTGCTATATATATTTATAAATATATATACATATATATATATATATGTTTATGTATATTAGTGACATAAGCTGCAGTTCCAGAATCCAAAAATTCATTCTTTTTCTTGTCTCCAATAAAAAGCCTTAATAACCATACCTAAACGCGAGGCCTAAAAACTTTTCCCAATAACCATCCCTGCGAAGGACCCCAGACTCCCATGCAACCATACAGTGCCCTAATTAAACACTTGTTCATATAGGCCATACCTTCACGTTCCCCTCGCACATCAAAATACAAATCACAAAAATGCTACTGGCTTTTATTGTGTAAGAGGATATTTTAGTAATTGCATCAATAAAATTAGAAAAAATACTAAGAACATCAATTTTAAGTACCAACCTATTCGGTATATAAGTTGTCATTATTATATTAGTTAGTGGTTAAAATACTATCACATCAATTGATTGTTTTTACTAACAAAAAGATGACGCGTGAGTTAATACTAAAAAAGTTGAGATTAGATTTATTATCTCTAAAACTATTTATAAAATTAACATTACTTATGTTAATAAATATTACAAAGCAAATGTGATTGTTTCATTTTACATCATCCAATAAATAAATAAACACTAATAAATAAATCAATGATTATCTTTCTTATTCCTTTACTTATTTTTTAATCTCATTATTTTTATTAAATTTCTTTTGGATTCGATAAACGCATCCCGTAAGTACTACAAATTATATTTTAGCAAATTTATCATGACCAATAGTCATTAAAACCGGAAAAATATGAAAAGGCAGATTTGAACTTCACCATAATCATGATATCCCTCCTGCAAAATCTTCCACCAAACCAGAAAAACCTTTCCCACAAACAGTGCCCTATAAATTACAAACCCTGGTCCTTCCAAAAAACCCCACAATTATTATTATTATTATTTTTCTTTTTCACAAAACAAGACATCTTCAAAAGCCATGCAAAACGAGTAAACGACCCTGCAGGCTGCAGTTATTAGCCAAAGCTCCTTAAACCCTAATCCTTCTTTCACTAGTTTTGGCAAAACCCTAATCCCTGAGGCCATGAAAGTCTATAAATACGGCTCTAATTAATTTTTTTTTCTTTTTTACACTCCCAAAAAGAGTGCTAATTAATAAATAAACGGCCATTAGTTGAGGCTTTTCTAGCTCCTCCTTAATTTCTTTTCTTTCCTCTTTTCTCTCTCCAAATTTTTATATTAATTTTCCTCGGAATTTGAAAAGCTGTAGCTAGAGAGGAGAACAAATAGCGCCATGAAAAGGATCTATCAGCACGCGGGGTTCTGTAAAAATACCCACCTGGAAAAGTTCATCATTTGTCTAATTAGCTTTAGCTTTCTGGAGAGAGAAAAAAGAGAGAGAGAGATAAAAGGAATAAATAAAGAAAGATACATGGAAATTCAGTCCAGGCGTAGGTTTTTTAATTTTTTAATTTTTTACTTTTTAATTTTTTGTCCCTAAGCATGAGAATAATATTTACACTTTACTATAAACAGACGTGGGAAGTGAATATTCTTATACATCTGTACGTGTATGTGTGTATGTGTGTGTGTGTGTGTGTATATATATATACATATTGTATATTTGTCTCTGCATATATTACTGCAGAGGTCCATCCACGCGAGTGGGTTAGCCTAACTGTTTTCCTCTTTCAATTCTTTTGCTGATCTCTCATCTCTCCACAGTTCTGGACTATTTGCACGGGGGACCATAAAGGGTGATTGAAATTCCAGTTGGATGGTTCCTGCGTTGTATTTTTTTTTTCTCTAAATAATTACTTATAATAATAATTGATTTATTTATAATTTTACGTATAATTATATGCAATATGATATTATTATTTTTCACTAACTCATATTGTTTTGTAAATAGTGACGGATTCAAAAAAATTTCTTATTAGGAATACACATACACAAATTTTTAAAAAAAAATTAATAACTTTATCTGATAAAAAGTTTAATTTTTTTATTCTAAAGAATTTTTTTTCATGTTTATTACTATATAATTACTATTACATATTGTTTTTATATTTTGAAAATATTGTGAAATTTATTCTTGAACTTTATCTCAAACTCGTTGTCATAAATAGAAGTTTCTAACTCATGATTTGCTATATATTGTTTATAATTTTCTAATTTAAAATTAAATTTCACTTTAATTTATTCTACACCATCATTTTTCCTTTTAAAAATAATTATTTTTACTAATAAATAAAAAATTACAAGTATAAATATTCAAATTGTTGATAATTTTAAAATCAATAAATTTTTTAAAACCAAATAAGAGTTAAAAAAAATTAGAAAGAAAAGTAGATGAAGAAATTAGGAGGGGAAAAGAAGAATTAAATGTTGATGATACAATTAAAATATAAGAATAAGTTAGTGTTATAAGGCATATTTGAGGGGAAAAAAAAAACTTTTGAGTGGGTTCACATTTGAAAAATAAACGTTTGAATGGGGATAAATTACATATTTTAAGAAAAAATGGGGTAAATTTTAATATTCAAGAAATTGAGTGGAGCCAAGTGCCACCCCTGGCCCTTACACAGATCCGTCCTTGTTTGTAACCGTTGAAATTGTTTTAAAAGGTATTGATCGAATGAAAGATGAGTTAGTAGAAAATTATATTACGTTATATATAATTTTACATAAAGTTACAAATAAATCAACTAATTATTACGAGTTGTTTCGAAGAAAATTACAACAGATGAACCGTCCAATAGATATTAATCTGACAATATATTGCTTGTAATTAATTCCCATATAGAGTACTACTAAATTGACACAAACGTCTCATGCCATAAATTTTAAACAAACACTGTTGTGATAAAATTTTGAATCAGCTTCTTTTTTTTTTTTTTGGTTCCTAAAGTAGTTTTTGTATGATAAAAAGAAACTTCAATCCTTCTTAAGATCTTTATAGTCGATCTGTCCCGTAAAAATGTATATGTGCACTTGTTGTGTATACCAAATAATTAAATAAAATTTTCATCATAGTTGTTTTAAATTTAAAATGAAAATGTGGTGTCCCTTATAACAATTCTTTTCTAATGCAATCAGTAGTAGAAATTAAAAAAACAATACAGGTCATAAGTATATGTATTCATGATTGTTGATATAAATTAATAATAATTCCAATATCTAACTCCATTATAGATGTAGAATTCAAATCCTTTCACCCCAACTTAAAAAAGAAATAGAAAGTATATATACTCAACCTTCTTTAACTTGGCTTTAGATTTAATTAGCAATAATAACACACTCACCTTTACTACTTAGGTTAAAGTTTAAATCTCTCTACTCTCGTTTATTTAAAACTTTGTACTTCATGATAGAGTATTTATTAGTATAACACTAATTATTAAATATTTCAAAAATGATAATATATTTGATTGTTTTTCTTATACTGTTCTTTACTAATTATGATAATTATTGCAAGTAATTACATAATGTACTATCATGAATCATTGGTTACTATTATGATTGCTAAAAAATAATTAGAATTAATATTATCTTTGGCATAAGTATAAGTGTTATAAAAGAAATAATCATAATGAAATGTCAAAAGATAATTTTTTGAATAAATCAACCATCTTAATTTATTTGTTTAGTTCCCCTAAAAAAATCGTTTAATTTGAAATGAACAAAAATGGAAAATAGAGGTGGAAAAATGAATCGTTTGTTTCATAATCTCATTTTGTTCCATTTTTAAACAAAAATGGAAAATTGGTTTTGAGTTGAAAGTCATTTTTATTTGGTTCCAAACTGGCATTTGGATGTGTGATTAAACTGTCATTTTGAAAAGGGTATAATTTCTAAAATAGTGTTTGAATATATGCTGAAAATAATCATTTGAAAAAATGATTTTCTAACAAATATAATAAAACCTTAAGGTCCATGTCATATTTTCATAGGGTAGCATGAATTGATAAGGATCCAACAAGTCCAACATTAATTCCTTCGGACTTATCTCTAGGACAAATGACATGAATGAGAAATTGTTTTTCTTTTCATTACAAATATATTGAAAAAAGATTTATGTTAATCGAAGTTAAACAAAAAGATTATCGCATTCTAAAACTTAAGTAAAAGATTAAAGAAACTTTTAAATATAAAAATGCTATTGTGCAAGTTATGTTTGAAATGAAAATAAAATTTCTAAATAATTCTTACTTCATTTTTATTATTGTATATGGTTAAATCAGCAATCAATATGTATTGATGGCCAATAATCGATTTGGCATCAATTGTCAGCGCGGTCCGTTGCCTATAGTTGATCTAGCGTGTTGCGTATGAATGAAGAAAGTAAAGCGTATAAAATAAATAAAGAGACACATTTTTATAGAGATTGGGCCATAATCTCGTAGGCTACGTTCTTTATGGTGCTTCGAGAGCCTTTATTATGTATAATATGGTATACAAGAGAGCTTGTGTAAGCAAGAATGGGAAAGAAAAGAAGTGAGGGATTTGTGAAATACAAGAAAACCTGGGGGAATGACTAGCGATCGTGAGCTCATGATGAGCGATTGCTTGAGATTCTGGACATACGATGATTATGGTGTGTTCTTGACACTAGAATGAAGGTGCCCCCTGATTCTGAGGTGGTTTCCTATCTATAGGAATTTGTGAGTGCCTCATGAATCGTATCTTGAGTAAGATTCAAATTTAGATTTGATATTTGAATTTGAATGAAACTTATCCAAATCTTCTCGTAAGTAGGTCCTCTATCGGAATTCCATATATTTGAAATAGGAAGCCTTAATTCGAATATATCTCATGCTGGTGAGATTATTTCAATCCCTAAACTCATGGAGTCGATAATTTTGATAATTATCCATTAGATATTACACCAATCTTGAAGTGGGCTACTCGTAAGTCATTCCGTGAGTCATTCGATGAGTCACTTGATGACTCATCTGTCGAGTGTCTAATGACTCATCCAATGACTCATTTTGGATTATGGAGGCTATCAGATTGTGAGTCAACTTGGAGTCCATTGGTGAGTTGATCCTTAAGTCCATGTCATGCAACTAGTGAGTTATATTTCTACTCTAATTGTTGATGTCCCGAGTTTGTATCGGAGTTGATTCTTGGTCTTCGAATGATTCGAGTTGACACATGAACGATGGGAGATGAGATACAAAATTCTACCTCAACAATTATGAAATGAAAATGAAGTTTCAACTTGGAATGTGATTACAAAAGTCATTTTCATGCTAAAAATGAAAATGAACTGAACTGAACAAACGAGATTAAGAACTCGAAATTAGCACAATATCTTTAAGAAAGGTCTCGAATTTTAAAATACTGGAGAGAGAGAAAAAGAATTAAGGGTATGTTTAGTAAGAAGAAGAGAAAATAGAAAGGGGGGAGTAGTAAAACACCTAAGTGAGAGAAATGGGGAAGGAGAGAGATGTCATTTCTCTTATGCTATTTGGTATAAAATTACTCAAATAATCTCTCTAATTTAGGAGAGATCAAAATTGAGATGTTTAAAAGGATTTGGAGTTCCCATTCTAATATCTTCCTCATTTCTCTCATACCAAACAACTATAAATATCAAAATCATTCTAATAATCCTTTCATCCATCTCCTTTCTTTCACTTTTTTCTCCTATCAAACACAATCAGAAAATGCCTAAAAAATAAAATAATTTATATTTTAGTTGGAGATGAAAGAGTTCATATGGTTTTCAAGACAAAAAAGTAATATGTTTTGGATATTGTGTGTCAAAATTGAACAGTAAAAGGTTTGGGTGAGCTCCATCAGTCACCTTCCTTGAGTCGATTGCCACCTTCTCTTGGAATTTTTTTGTTTTTGGCTAAAAAAATGGATCTCATTAAAGGCAACAGCTAAGCTACAAGAAGAAGAAAAAGAAGAAGACCAGGAGCAAACCAAATGGGAACAAACAGAGGACGAAACCAAGGGAAGGCCTTGGATCTCTTTTCAGTTATTATTATTTTTTTAATCTTAGACCATTCCTATTGATTTACATTAATACCATTGCTTTCCTCTTCTGCTGGAAGTTATTTGCTGCTTTTCAGTTCAAATAAAACATTTTACAGAGCTCTGTCCATAATTACTCTAAACAAGACTTTAACACGTACTTTCCCTATATATATATATATAGCACAGCATGGTCTGATTGGCCAGAAAGTGCATGGGCTTGCATCTCTTTTTTTTTTTTTTTTTTTTTAAATAATTAATTACATAATTATACTTCTTAATTCCTATTAATTATTATACAAATCATCCAAATTAAAAAGTTTCTTTAAAGTATGAATAACTGATTCTAATTTCATCCATCGCGAATGAGAAAAACAGGATAAAATGATAAAAATAGAATTAAATAGTTTTGAAAATAATTAATAATGTTAAAAATATATGTTAAAAACACTTAAAATAAATAGTAATGTTTCAAAAATATCTATATCTTTAAAAAAAAAAAAAAAAGTTCAATTATTTTTATAATTTTTATCATAAGAAACAAAATTTTAAATTAGTTAAGCCTTAATTTTTATTGTCTTGTTTTTTTCATTCAGTGCAAGGATGAAATAAAAATAGGTTTTCAAATTCAAAGGATACTTTCATACACGTAGTTTTTTAAAAACAGAAGCAGAAATTGAGAATAACTAAGAGGTATACCTGTACAATCAACCTTTTTGTTAACGATGTTTCACTTGTTAGGTCCAAATATACCTTATTATGAGTCTCATTCTATTATTCCTTTACTTGGAAAATAGTCCAATCCCTACCATAACCTAACTTGGTTGATCGGGGAATAATGCTTTTCCATTGAAAACAACAACAACAAAAAAAAAAAAAAAAAAAAATCTAGATTGATTTTTCCGAAGAAGATAGATTTTGATTTAGGGTAACTGGTGCTTTTTATCTCAAAATATGCTGATAAACAATGATAAGTTGATTCTCAAACTTTTAATTTTGAGAATTCCGTTCGCAAATTGTTAATTTTGTACTTAATTAGGTTTTATTGAAAATGATAGTTTATTTTTGGACAAAAAAAACGCACATTGTCAACTAAGGAAATTTTAGTGACAACGAAGAAACATATTTGAATGAAAATTTAGATTATACTTTAATAATTATATCAGGCCATGTCTTGCCTATTTATAGCGTCAAGCTCAATCTATGGTCCATTTATGACTTGTCATGTCCATACCTATAATCTGTCTGATAGAAAATTTCTTAAATAAGTATTGAATATAATAGTAAACCTTAAATTTTAACAAAAGCAAAGCATACTATTTAAAAGAAGAGTAATTGGTCTAAATAGTCCCTAATCTATTTCAAATGTGATGGTTTAGTTCCTATTCTTTTTTTTTTTTTTTTTTGGCCAAGCTAACTCCAAACTCCTATTTTTTTGTCAATTCAGTCATTTCCATCAAACTCCATTTAATTTTTTAAAGGAATATTATGCAAATGACCATTTTATAGTAAAAAGACTAAAATACCCTTCAATATCTCAAAAATCCATCTCTCCCTTCACTTTTTCCCCATCTCCCCCCTCACTCGCCCCCTCCCCCTCCCCCCCCCCCCCCCCTAACTATGCAGATAGGTTGGCAATCACCAACCCATCTCCGACTTTCATCCCCTCCGCCCCCAAGTGTAGATCTGGATCCCCCCGAGTTCTGAGTAGTCACGCCCCCACCCCATGCCCCCCCCCCCCCCCCCAAACCAGATCTAGGTTCCACTGCCGCAACCCCCCTCCCACGCCCTCCCAATCGTGCCCCCCCGGTTTGCCCCCAAGTTTTTGGGTTGTTGGCCCCCCACCCCTGACGAGTTTTTGGGTTTTTGCACCCCCTATCCACCATTTTATAGTAAAAAGACTAAAATACCCTTCAATATCTCAAAAATCCATCTCTCCCTTCACTTTTTCTCCATCTCCCCCCTCACTCGCCCCCTCCCCCTCCCCCCCCCTTAACTATGCAGATAGGTTGGCAATCACCAACCCATCTCCGACTTTCATCCCCTCCGCCCCCAAGTGTAGATCTGGATCCCCCCGAGTTCTGAGTAGTCGCGCCCCCACCCCATGCCCCCCCCCCCCCCCAAACCAGATCTAGGTTCCACTGCCGCAACCCCCCTCCCACGCCCTCCCAATCGTGCCCCCCCGGTTTGCCCCCGAGTTTTTGGGTTGTTGGCCCCCCACCCCTGACGAGTTTTTGGGTTTTTGCACCCCCCATCCACCTGATTTCTGGGTTTTTGTGCCCCCCCCCCCCCCCCCCCCTCCCCTCCCGCCAAATTTTTGGGTTTTCACTATAATTCTGATTTGGTTCGTACCCCCCTTCCCCCCTGGCCAGCGCCCGAGTTCCGATTTGGTTCCCCCATCCCCCCACCTCAAGAAGAAAATTATTTTTTGACCTTCAAAAGGCACGAAATGTACTTTTCACGTGACCAATCTGTTGGTTTTTTTTATGGAAATGATTGAATTGGCTAAAAAATAGGAATTTAGGGTTATCTCGCCCAAAAAGAAAAAAAAACAGGGACCACACCGTCACCTTTAAAAAAGTTCAAGGACTATTTAGGTCAATTATTCTTAAAAAAAAACGACATCAAAAACCTTACGTAATAATAAAAACTCAAATAAGACAATGAAAGGTCTCATATGGAATATATATATATATATATATATATATATATATATATATATAGAAGAAGCAACATTGTCGTGCTGCGCATGGCGTTCGTTATCATACCAGGCCTATATATATATATATATATATATATATATATAGAAGAAGCAACATTGTCGTGCTGCGCATGGCGTTCGTTATCATACCAGGCCTTTAACATGCCATGTCCTTTTTTGTCAAAAAATCACGTCAAACATAACTCCATTTAATAAACTCCCCAGGCTAGCCCATTTAATAATTATATTTTACCGTATTGTGTCATGTCCATTTTTTTAATGTACCAACCAAGTTTAACACATCTACTTCGTGATGAAGGCATGATGGGGGTTATTGGGCCCGCCTCACCAACAAACAAATGGCAGTGATAATTCCCCTTATCTCTTTGCCTTCCTCTTTCCAAGTCTTTTTTTCTATTTTGTTTCAGGGTGGTTTACTATTTAGTGATTCATTTTGGAAAAAAGTAAATTAAGTTCCTGATTTTAAATTATAATATTTACTTTTGTTAAATAATGTAATTTGTGAGTTCCACTTATTATTTACGGACTTAAATTCATTCTTTTATGAATTAGAAATTAACATCTATATCAGATATATTCTTATTTTAATTTAATTAATTTTTTAATCCAAGTGTATTTTAGTATGTGTAGTAATATCATTTTTAATCCTTTTAATTTTTTGCGAAGTAAACTATAGAATATGAATTTAATTACTCATAATTTGATTTTTAATAGATTAATGGACACTAATGGAATTCTGAATTTAATTCATTTTTTCTGGAATTAATATCCTATTCTGACAATTATAAGTGACTCCAAATAAATAAATAATGGCAAAGTTGAGAAGAAAGTGTCCAAATGTACATGATATGATGTGTTCCAATCATCGTCTTTAAAAAAAAAAAAAAAAAACGAGTTTATATAATGTGTACGGTGATATTTCTATTCGAATCTTGATATACAACACTTTCTTGAATTAAAGAAAGAGTTTTTCAAATTTAAAACTTTACAGAGTATCTCAAATACCCTGAAAAAATCTTTATGACCACTTTTCCAATTAACAGCCCTTTTTCTTTATTTTTTTTCTTCGTCTTCTTCTTCTTCTTCTTTTTTTTTTCCCCCCAATTTCAACTAAACAAACCTTACAAATACCAATGCAAATGATTTCATAACACACAAGATGAAACCCTCAATTGAGATTGGATAATCAGTAAAATCTAAGTAAACTCAGAGAAAGACGTACATAAAGATCCGATGACGAGAAAATTTCTCAATACACCAATATTTAAACAAGTGTAAAGCTAATTTTGATAAGACTTTTATAATCGATAAAATATTTCGATTAATTGAGAGCCAATAACCTATAACTCTACATAGATTCATAATATCACAAAGTCACAAACAAATTTGAAAGATAGAGAGATCATCTCCGATTTTTACAAACTCAAAATAACAACAAAACAGCAAAACAAAAGGATTAAAGATTGGATTGGTGCATAATATTTCCAATTTGTTATTTTCATATATATATTATAATTGAACATTAATATTGATGTATAGATGGGAGATGATTTTAGATGTCTATATACGACCCCAAAACAAAACCAGACAAAAAAGCTATTCATCACCCCTTAAAAAAAATCATCAATTCCCTGTTGAGAGAGAGAGAGAGAGAGAACCTATCCAACAAGTCATAACAAACTGGAACCCAGTAGAAAGAATCCCATATGCCACGTGGTACAGCCTAAAGCCGTAGGATTGCACTGATGGAGAAGATGAGCTTGGTCCAGACAGCCGTGACCGAGATCTGTGATATTGTAATCACAGAATCCATCAGGTGACGTCGGCTCTACCGATTTCTCGTGACAACTTCTGACGTTTACCCATCAAAATCTCCTCTCTTACGTCATCATTCCACGAGAAAATGAATGACACCTTCAATTTCTCCTGCCAATGTTGATTTTTTTTTAATATCTCGAATTCTTTCTTCAACTTGCTAACTAATATAATAGGATAATATTATTTTTCATATTTTTTAAATAAATATAACATTGATATACACATATGCATTGAAAATATTCTAATAAGATATGTTACAACATTTTTATTTGTCATGAATAATCATATTTTCATAAAAAGAAAAGTTACTTGTATTTAATATTCTAATCTTTTTTTTCTAATATATATTTTCGTATATTTATATCAATGTTTTATTTTATAAGTCTATTAATATTTAGAATAATTGACTTAAATCATCTCTAAACTATTAAAAATGTGACGATTTGGTTCTTTTTTTTTTTTACTTTTAGCCGAGACGACCCTAAACTTTTTAAATAGTGATAATCTAGTCTTTTCCGTCCACTTCCGTTAAGTTTCTAACGGAAAAGGTCACGTGACATATCACATGAGTTAGATTAACTATTAAAAGATGAAAATACCCTTATTTTTTGAAAAAATAATACCAATTATACATTAAAAAAAAAAGCGAAGGAACCTGCCCCCGCCCCCCGAAAACCCATATCTGGGCTAGCCCCCCAACACACTCACCACAGATCTACCATAGATCAAACCCAGGCCCCCCCATCACCGAACTCAAACCCACCCACCCCTCCCCACCCCCCGGACTCAAACTTAGGCCCCAAAAACAAAACCAGAGAGGAGAAAGAAACATGATTGTGGCAAGGCATGAGAAACATCGTTAGCAAGGAGGCAAAGCGGTGGTTGGGCATGGCGAAGAAGCTCCTGGCAGCGTGGGACCTTCCGGGGCCTAAGAGCTTTGCGATATGCGTCAGCGAGGCGTACCCAGGGCTCGTCGACTAGTCCGCCATCGACAACATTGTTGCCGTCACCCCTCACAAATGCTGATTCAATCATCAACGCCTACTCCTGTGCGAACCCGGTCGCCCTTCCCTCATGCCTCTCCGTGTTCGCCAGAAGCTTCGAGAGAGAGGTTGGGAGAGAATGGGTTTTGGGACAAGGAGAGAGAGAGAGGGAGGGGAGAGAGGAGGTTAGAAAAATAGGATTTTTTTTATGAGTTTTTTTTTAATTAAATGTATTGTTAGATTACTAAAATACTCTCACAAATTAGATTATTTGCATTGTATGTGGCCTATTCCGTTAGAAATTTAACAGACTTGGACGGAAAAGGACTATAATTGCCAACATTTAAAGAGTTTAGTGTCGTCTCGGCTAAAATTAAAAAAATAACGACCAAATCATCACCTTGTAAAGAGTTTAGAGACCATTTAAGTCAATTACTCAAATATTTACGGTAATATATAGTGTAAATTCTAGAGAAGTATCTTTTAGATTATGTTTATCTCATTGGATAGCTTATCCAGTTGAAAGGGGATTTAAGGTTTTAATTTTCAAATTTCATCTAAATTAATAAAATAGGTGCTTATAAGACCCTATATGGAAAAGAAAAAAGATGATTATGTTTATTATAATGTAATAGTGTAGGTATCAGAAAGTATCTGTTAACAAGTTCCTAACCCAAAAAAAAAAAAAAAAAAAAAAAAAAAAAAAAAAAAAAAAACTAGAACAAAAAAAGAGAGATGCATTTATTGGTAATAACCTTGATTACTAAAGGGGAAAAAAAGAAAAGGGAAATAGGAGATTTTGGACACTTATTTAAAAAAAAAATGGTTGATTGAAATTAAAATATTGATTGAATATCTACATATGTTAACATCCATTAGTCAATAATTTATTACAGTCAATCAATATTAAATGGTTCGACAATTATGGACTAATTTAAAAAATTGATTAATTATTTTATAAAGACGATTTTTTTTTTTTCCGGTTACATTTTAAAAAACTTCAACTACTTTCTTAAGACTAAAAAACGGTCATTTATCTAAGTATCCCATACGAATATAAGAAAAATGTTTAGTAGTATCGATACTATCACCACGACACTCTTCTTATTAGTGTGTAATATCAAGACACAAATGGTGCCCATGTCATTGCTTAGAGGATAAAATTTTTGGAGGTTGATTTGAAAATATATGTTTAGTTGAAATATGAATGAGAAATGAATTATAATATAAATATAGTGGCAAAATTTAATATGTGATAGGAAAAAAAATAAGCGAAATTGATATTGTTTTGTTCATTTCGTCGTTGTGAGCATTTTGATATAAGAATCATCTCATTTTAATTTAAAATAAAAAAATTATGAACTTTTAAAATTTTAGTTTTTTTGAAAATAAAAGAAAGAGAAAGTGTGCTATAGTTTTGGAGTTTTGAAATTAAGACAGTAAAATATAATCTAGAGATGAAACCCCAAACGAGCTCCAACTCTATCTATAGCTACCCTAAACATTAACTATATTTATCTATTAGTAAAAGCTTCACAACACCATGACCTCGTATTATGATATTCATGTTCCAATAGTAGATAGTGCTCAACATTAATAACGTTTTTAGGGTCTGTTTGGGGACACATTTAGACATTTGTTTTCCATTTTTTTTTCCTTTTTTCTCAATTGGAAACTATTTTTCACTACTCACATGTATAAATATCTATAACAAACTCAAATTTTAAATATTCATAACTTTATTATTTCAAATTCAAATGTAATAAATTTTTTTTTAAAATTATATTCAATTTTAAAAAAAATAAAATAAGATCTGTATTAATATTTTTTTTAAACATATTTTAAAATTTTAAATTTTTTAATTTAAATAATCTTTTTTTAATCAAATATATATTTTTTAAAACTACGTCTCTTTTTTCAATCCAAAGCAACGTCTTCAAAACACCGTCAAACGGACAGGCTCTTATTTGGAACATTATTGGGAGTAGAGAGTGAATATCATTGTGATTAATGAAAGCGGGGCAGATTTTTCTGAGGCCTTTCATTAATTGTGAAAGATAATGGACTGAAAAATGGGATTTTGTTAAGAGTAGCTTTTTGTTTAATAAAGTAATAGATAGCTATTTTCCAGGCAAAAAAGAAAAAAAGAAAAAGAAAGGTAATAGGTAGGTATCTCCGACCATTTTCCTGCAAAAGTCCGAAAAGAAATTAAATGGCTTCTGTCAAATCTGCACCAATTTTTATTTTAAAAGTTGTCCCCTTTTTTATCTCTTTTTTCACCCTTTTTGTGCACAGTCAGTCACCATTTTTGCAGGCTTTGAAGAGCCTTGGAAAATGACCTCTGTCAGGAGGAGGATCAATTTTTGGCCCATCAACTTCGTTCTCTGTGAAATTAATCTGCACCATATCCGTCCAATAAATAAAACAAATTAAAATAAAATAAATTTAAGTAATTTATTTGAAGGGAAGTAATTAGCTATTCATTTATTATACTTCTAAATATAACTTAACAATAATTATTCACTTAATTCCGTTACAAAATATAGAATTCGAATTCTCAACTCAAATTCTAAAAAAAAAAAAAAAAAAAAAAAAAAATATTTTATATGATTTGTCTCTTTGGTGAATTGCTTTTTTTTTTTTTTGAAATGCGAATTGCTATTTATGAGTCTGGACTTTGGCCACATATACTTTTTTTCTTTGTAAGAGCATTAAATGGATGAGGGAAAAAATAGAGTAAAACGAGAGAGAACCAACGAAATTGTACCGGCATAAACCGACAAATGTAATGTCCATGAACATAAAAGACTTTTTTCTTCAACACTTGGAGGGAAAAAAAATAAAATTAAAAATTAAAAAAAAAAAAAAAAAGGAGGGAGGGGAGGGCAAAATTGAAAAACAATTTGTCAATGGTTGAGACTTGTTTTGAAATTTTGGTTATTTGGCATTAAAAGTTTTATAGATTTCTTTATGTAGAATTAGGATTTATAGAGTATAAAATGTTTTATATAAGATAAGAGTCTCTACAATTTAGATTAAAACATGTTTTATTGGCCAACAAAAACTTGTACCTCTCAACACGACGTTAAGTGATGAACTTGTACCATCTATTTTGGTGATAGTAATTTGAGTTAAATTTGCACATATATAAGAAGTGACTAAAAATTGTCACAATTACAAGTATCGATAATACTGCATCTAACTTCACTATAGAGCTCGGAATTCAAATACAAATTCACACTTTGGTTGTTGAGATCAGAAAATAGGCCCCTTGGGAAAATTAATCTAAGGCATAACTAAAACCCTTTTGCTTTAGCTTTAAAAAAAAAAAAAAAAAAAAAAACGCTTCTCTAATCAAAATCCCAGTGGGGTATTCCTCTCCAGGTCAATTAATACAGCTCCTAAAACAACAAAAAACAACAGGAAAAGTTTTACAAAAAAAAAAAAAAAAAGGGCTCCACAAGTTGCTTCCTTCAAAGAAAACAAATTAGTTAAAATTTTCCAAGCAACCAAACAGAAGGGTAGAGTCAAGAGTGGTCCCCCAATGCTGAAAACCAAAACGACCAACACTCACCCACTTTGGTGGGTATTTTAATGCCAAAAACTAAAAAGAAAATTGACTTTCAAGGTAAAAATTAAGTAGACAAACATATGCATAACTAGTATCACATGTTCATACCATTTAGTAACCAAAAGCATAAAAGAGTTAAATACAAGGATAGAAGTTTTCATGAAAATCCTGCCAGGGAATACTAGTTACTGTCATATAATTGTCTACATACTCGTAGAAGTAGCTATAAATATAATTTAAAACATAGATAATAACCCAAAGGTGTTTTTTTTCAACTAGTTTCTTCTCCACCATCACACAAAAGACCAGTTCATGAACATGAAGGCCAGGCAATGGTTGGAGTCGTCGTCGTTGAGAACTTTCCATGCGACAGCCTGCTCGTACGACACCGGCCTGCCCATGCTCGACATGCATATTCCAGTGGGCAGATAGGCAAAACCCTGCGGTTTTGAGAAAACAAGAGTTAGAATGTGCTTCACAAGGGCACTCGACTAATCGTTTATCATGATTCAATATTTCGAAGTCTCGCTTACCTGCTGCATGATTTTGGAGAACTCGGAGCAGAGAATCTTCCGACCAGCTTCGTCCAGAATCTTGTCAAGCATGATGTCTTGAAGAGCCACCAGAGTCGTTTCGAGCATGTCGAGTCCAGCCTGGTTTGAAAATGTGAAGACAGGAGATGCCTGCAATTACACTTTCCAAGTTAGACTAAACTTTACTTGCATAGAAGACTAAACTTTACTTGTATAGGAAGGCACCAATGACCATCTATCGAACACTTTTTGTCTGTAAACTCCAATGAAATCAAAAGACGTTTACATTTGTTTTCACGGTGCAGCACATAATTGCGTCCGAATGGTGCCAAAGTCGCTTTAAAACAGCATCTCCAGACTGGGATTCAACTTGAAAAATCTCTCCTCCGGTGTGTATCCTAAGCCATACAAGAAATTGAATAAAGATATAACATACTATCGAAGAATTTTTTTTTAATAAATAGATTAGAAGATAATTATCTTGGATATGAGTATACCTGTAGCTTCGACATATCCACTGTGCCAAAGTAAGAGCTTCAGGAGATTGAGGAAGGGGTTTTGGCCCCAACTGTGAGCCGAGCCGGGATGGAGCAATAGCCATAGCAACCCTCTGAACAGACCCAACAACACTACGCACATACTGGCGGGCCATGGCAGCCACATTGTCCCGTGTGTGGTTCTCGAAAGTGAATTGGAAGGCAATAGTCAGGACTGACCTAAGATTGTAACTATTTGTATCAGCTTCACTAGCAGGACGGGCACCTCCGGATCCAACTTCAAGAGTAGAGGCCAAATCGAGTGTGCGAGTAGCAGCAGGTGTATCCTGCATAAAGAGAAGGAAACAAGGATAAGCACAAAACGACATTTCCAATGCATACCAATTAGTTAATACTCGATACAAATTACAGCAGTTGGTTTAAGTGTTTCACTGAACTGTTTTGGGGTCCAATGGTATGACACGGAAACCAGATGGTAACAATGGGGCTTCATCAGCAAAGGATTCATCAATTGGTGCAAAAACGAGCTGAGCACAGGCACCAACTGCATTTTCATCAACACCGCTGCACAACTGTTCAGAATAAAAAAAACGAAAATCAGGTTAGAAAGGAAAATGGCAAAACAATATTCTCAAACTCTTGAACAAACAAACCAATTTGCAGTACCATTTAGCTATGGTAACTCTAACCTGTAACAAGTACATATCCCGTGCCAAAGCAACTTCTTCGGGTGAGAAAGCATGGCCCTCCAACCGAACCACTTCCAGAAACTGCATTACGTTGTAAGAAGGTAGAACTTAAACAACTGACCATTATCTATTGTAATAAAAAGAAAGGAAAGAGAAATGAGTTCTTTGAGTGGCTCAGAATTTACCTCCTCGTGCTCCACGGTGTGTGCAAGAGGCAAGATGACCTGGCTACCAGGAAAGCCGCCAGGCCTTGCGCAAGGAATTGCATAAGGACTAGCTTTAAGACATGAAGCAGAGTAGGCATCAACCCCGTAGTCAGCCCATTCCGATCGGTGCTCCCTCAGAAAACGAACAAGCAAAGCAGGGGGAACATTCTGCAAGCGCAATGAAGAATTAACATCGAGATCACACATGCCGACCCAAACAGTACCTGTGATGTTAGTAGGAGATTACCTGAAGCAGCATTGATGCCTTGGCACACAGTACCCCTCCAAAAGACGGAAACATTGATGCATTGTATTGTGAACCAAAGAATTTGTTGGAAGACGAGTTTATGACAATGGTTACATCCTCCGCACCATCACTACCCAAAAGTGACCATCCATCATCCGTAAACCCATTAACAGCATCGTTGAAACCCCTAAAAAACATTCACAAATAAAAAATACACTTCAGATTCAATACTAGATTGCAGGTTCAAATAAACAGCCTTTTCGAGGTGTTTGCCAAATTGAAAAACCTTACCTGCAGAGTCTCTGACTAAAAGTCCTCAGGACAGCAGGTTGGCGACCTCCACCGTACTGAATTTCTCCACTAGTTTCTTGAGCAATTTGTCGTATATGTCGCAAGGCCTATACAAGCAATTACAAAGGTCAACATGAATTGTAACGACGTGTTCAACTAGAAAACCAAAAAAGAAAGAAATCGAATGTAGTAGTTCTTACAGCAATTGTCATTTTCTGAGCAAGGATTTTGGATGATTCATAAAGTGGCCTGAGAACTTCGGGAACGCTCCAAGCCTGACCCAACAAAGCAATTTTAGAGAAAAACAAAAAGAATATCGGGTTTCAGCATAGGTCAATCAAAATAGAGAGAACAGATACTTTTAACTCACATCTAAATCGACATGATCAACAATGTTAATAATGGAGCCACCACCCTCACAAGGTCGGATCAGGTATCCACTAGGAAGCATTTCCGCTCTTACAAAACAAGAAGATGGAGGGCCCGCTGGGCCACCAGTAGAAGAAGTTAAGGACCTCTCACATATCTGCAACATAGAAGCATAATTGGTAAGAGACCAAAGAACAAAACTATAGAATTGAAAAGAATCTAGTTATGCAAATTCAAGGGAAGTAAGAATTTATTTAATTACCACAAGACTGTTGTCTTCCAAACTAGTAGTGTATCTCAGCGTCCAAAAGTCACGTGCTGCTGCTAAAGTTGTAGGTGCATATGTCTGGAGACGGAAATTCAAACATCAGTAAATGAAACAGTAACATTGACTTCATAATTTTCAAAAAAAACTAACCAATAATTTTTATCATAAGCTAACCTGCATGTATACGAGCTCAATCGTCCCACCATTTCCTGTAGGGATCACACTCAACACATCAATGCAACGGCAGTCGCGAAACCATGATAGACGATCTTTGAGAATCTCGGCGACCTACGTTGATTTCGTTGTACATGTTAGAACAGAAAAAGAGAACACAAACTCAATTTGAAAGGAGTAATGCATATAAGTACCTTTGTGGGCTCTAGGCTCACAAGACCGCAAGCTCGTGCTGCTACCCCACTACAGTTGCGGGAAACAGCAACGATACCAATAGAATCCGGACCAGGCTACAAAACCAAAACCAGCACAAGAATCAATTCATTGCATGCATTAACATGTATGTTTCAAACAAAACAAAACAACTTTACGAGGACTTTACCTTCATCCCAATCATCTGGACCCAGTCGACAGCAGTTCCGGTAGCCTTGGACAGGAACTCTGCCAGGGTTTCCTCTGCTATTGCTAGGAGACTGACACATATAAAAGGTTCAGAAACTTCTTAAACCAAAAACATGAACAAAGCATCGAAAAAGTTAATCAAACAAAGAAATAAAATTCCGCTTACCCAGCTGGGTTGTTGGCATCCCTTTGGGGATGCTGAGGTGTTGGGTTTTGCTGTTGTTGGTTTTGACCGCTCATGACCACAGACTCACAACTATTGTCTGTGGTCGTCCCAGAAGCCTGTTAAGGACGAATGACCGAGTTTGTTAAACAAAAATCTTGTGAAACAATAGGCAATGCAAATGATAAAATGAAAAACAACTTTGCCTTTAGAATAATGGGCTAATACAAAAAAGAAGGCTTACAGTATGCAGTTGTTGTCGCATAAATCCATTCTCATACACCAAATGAGAAACCTGCTTCTGCAAGCGATCATTCTCTTCCATCAACAGCTTGTTCATGGCAGACAGCTTTCTATTCACTGTCTGGAGGCGAGAAGCTTCCTTCCTCTGCTTCTCTCGACATCTATGGAAATCACATTAAATATCATCTAATGTTAGCAAATAAGTCGTCAACTTAGAAGCAGGAAGAAAAAAAAAAAAAAACCCTCAGAAACTGTAAAGATGTCCTAGCCACTTACATAAGCATACTAAACAGAAAGATAGAAACAAAAATGATTGATTTTCACATTGTTGTAGGAATCTTTGTATAAGACAACATGTATAACATGATATTTATTTTATATAACAATGATATCAGAAAGTGTAACAAACAATAGAGGAAATAATTTATCAAAAATAACATTGCACCTTTTTCAATACTATTATTACATAGAATAAATATCATGTTACACCTCAATCGTTCCATAACTTTGCCAAAGATAATAAAAAGAGCAGGAAAAATCATCAAAGCTTAGAAGCTGATGACTGATTACTTTAAACAAACTACTGACAAAAGAACGAAATTTTAAAGAAAAAAATTCAACATTTGCTACCAAAGATATAAAATTAATTTCTCAGCAGAAGAGACAAAATAAGGGTAAAAAAGAATGTCATATACACAGAAGAAAATATCCGTACGGTCAAGATCCTTCAAAAGCAGAGGAAAGCAAAGCAAGCCAAGGACAATTCTGGGGACCTAGCACATTGTCATATAACTAAATATTTATATATATACATATATTTACATCGATATATATAAATATATAAACATATTTACTGCCATTGCATGAAAATAAAGAGTTCAGAACAAAACAAAAGTTCCCCTTCTGAGAAATTCAGAAACAGCATCATTATTAAAAGGGAAAACCCAGATTTTGAAATAGAGGAAAGTAGTAGAGAAAAAGTTAAAGCCACTTAATTAATTTGCTGTCATTATGGTCCATTTAGTTCAAAAAACTCGTGACAAAAAAGGGCAAAAGAAGAACCCTTTTGTAATGAAATTGTCAGGTATTTAAAAACATTTACAAAAGCTTTCCACGAAGGACACGGCTATAAATGAAGAGAGAAAGAAAGAAGAAAGCAAGTGAAGAGAAAATAATAACAATAACAATAACGACAATAATAATAATAATAATAATAATAATAATAATAATAATAATAATAATAGTAACTATCTAATCTGAAAAGTAGAAAAATAGGGAAAGGAAAAAAAAAAAAAAACAATACCGTCTAGAGGAAATGGACAAAAATCCTTTTTCCTTGAGCAGATAACAGCTAGAGTAGGCAAAACCCACGCATAAAAAGAAGAAAATCTCTTGAAATTCTCATTGTAATCCAACGAGTAAAATATTGATTAAATAGTTGAAATATTTGTAAAAAAAAATCATTAATATACTAGTGTACAAAATCGAGGCAAGAGAGGGAAACTTTTGATTCCCCAAGAGCCAGTGCTTCTTCAAAAGACAAAACAGAAGACATGTTGCAAGCATGAAGCATGGGAAATAGAAATAGAAAAAAAAAAAAAAAAAAAAACCACATTCCCAATACTTCACAAGAAAAAAAGAGAACTAAAAGAAGGTTATTTGGTCAGTTGATTCAACAAGCATCAACAACAGAAGAACAGACCCATTTTTTTTATTCCTCATTATTTGATTAAAACAAAATGAAAAAGAGGAAACCAAAAAAATAAAATAAAAAAACATACTAGAGAAATTTGAGACAACCCCAGAAGACAAAGAAGGTCCAACACTTGTGTAAATTGTAAAACAAAACAAAACTAACAAAGAAAAAATAAAAACGGCAACTTTACCAAAGTTGAGAACAAAAGGAAAGAACTTTCAGATTCATAACAAAATCCCCAGAAAGAGAAGGTGGAATAAAAAGATTTGATCCTTGTGGATTTCAAACAGTCTTTCACACATAAAAACAAACACAAAAAGGAAATCGTGAATGTTCCATTACATATATACATGATCTATATACACACACACATATATATATATATATACCTGCGGTTCTGAAACCAGACTTTGATCTGTTTGGGCTCAATGTTGCAGAGAATAGGACACTCCCTAATAAGCTGTTGCCTTCTCAAGGAGCTGGGCTTTGGGCATTCAGAGTAGACCCTCTCCAAGGCCTCAACTTGCTCTGGTGTATATCTCACGTACTTACTACTATCCATTTGCTTGTTGTTGGTGTTGCTGTTTCCTGATGAGTCCTTGTGCATCACAAGCGCCATGCAAACCAAGATTTGATCTGAGAAAGTGAAAAAAATATATATATATATATATATATTTTACCCATTAGAGATTTTTAAAAAAAATCAAAAAAACAACAAACACCAAAGAACAAGGACTACCCAGAAGAGAAAACAAGGACTACCCAGAAGAGAAAAAAGTGTTCTTTTGTGGTCCTAAATGAAAAATAATCAATTTTTTTTTTTGTTTTTTTTTACTTTAGAGTTGTTTTTGATCTTCTTCTTCGGTTGTGTTGTTGTTGTTGTTGTTGTTGTTGTTGTTGTCAAGGAGCAGGCTCTCTTCACCAAGAGAGCCTCCGCTCTCGTTCATCAGCTGAGAGACTTGCTTGCTTTGGTTTCTTGTTTGTGTCTTCTTCTTCTTTTCTTTCTCTTTCTCTCTCTAGATTTTCTGAGGAAAACTGGAATAAGGTGAGAGAGAGACAGAGAGAGACAGTGAGAGAGGAGGTGCTCTTGTATTGAGTTTTGAACAGTGTTGTTGTTGGTGGTCTTTTTCTCAGACGCCAATCTCGAGAATTTTTCTAGACACCAACCCACAGAAAGAGATTGAGAGAGAAAGAAAGAGAAGCAGAGAGAGAAATGTAGAGAGAGAGAGAGATGTTTCTTTGTTTGTGGCTTTGTATGTGACAGAGAAAGCAAAAACACAAACCAAAAAGGCCAAAAAAAAAAAAAAGAAAAGCCAAGTGGCTAATCCATTGCTCTGGCCTCTGGCCTGCCTGTGCCTGTTCTGCCCCTTATATTTTTTTTCATTTATTTTTTTCTGGGATTTTGTTTTTCTTTTACTTCTCAAATTTTATTTTATTTTTAAAGAAGGGAAAACAGAAAGCTAGACACTTTTTTTTTGGGTTCTCTCTTTTCTCTCTCTAGCTGTGTAAGAGCATAACTGTGTGATGTGAGAATTGAAGAGCAGCGAGAACAGAGAGAAAAGAAAAGGGAATATAAATGGATTTGATATATATCATTTTATTTTTATACATATCTTTATGTGCTTATATATATATATGTATGTATATGAGGCTGTCACCCAGGAAAGCCACCAACGACAGCAGCAGCAGAGGAAGTGATTCAGTGAAGACGTTTTTTTGACGATTGAATATCTAATATCAGTTCTTTCTCTCTTGGATAAATAAATGAAAAGGAAAATATATTACATTATACACAAAAAATTAAAAATTAAAAGGCGTGAAACAGTGCACATTTTGTATGATGCAAATTGTGAGTATGCATCGATCAATGCATGTTGGATGTATGTATATGTCTATATGTATGTATGCATGTATGTATGTATGTATGTATCCATTTGTGTGCATGGTATATTATTATTATTAAATATGTATCTATACGTGTATACATGTAATGAAAGAGAGAGAGAAAGAGAGAGTGGGTGTGTATATATGGGCGTACATATAGAAGAGAAGAGTGCATGGGAGTCGTGAAGGCTGAGAACAGAGGGACAAAAGTAATGCTGTGATGCCGTTTTGCCTTTTTACTGGGTTTGTATCTGTGTGTTTGTTAAGCGGGTATGGCTCCTTCCCACGTGAAAATGGGTCTAACCCGAACCCACATTGTGTCGAATACGAACTGCTCACTCAACTTAATCTTTCTTTAAAATTTATGAGATGTTTGGTGCTAACATTTGAATTATAAATTACAATTCAATTTGTATTTTTTTTTAAAAAGTCAACATCAGTTTCACTATTTATATAGTTTTGTAACTCAAATTTTAAAAGTCCAAATGAAATATGTATATTTTTTAAATTGTATAACAAAACAAGTTCCATATTGATTTTTTTGTTCTAAACACATTTTAAGTTTTTTCATTTTTTAACTTCAGCAATTCAAACGTCTCACCAAATATACTATTTAATTCAAACTCAAATATTACAATCCAAACATTAGCACCAAACACATGCTTAATCTAAAATATTTTATCTTTTTTTGTTTTTGTCCACATTCAAAATTAATTGTCTCACATAAGGTCCCACTAAAAACTTTATTCTTTTACTTATAAGCTCATTGGTCTCATATGTTGAGCAAGAAATTTTCAATAGTATTGAGAATAAAGTAATAATATAAAACTTAGTTTTAGTCCACATCTCCACTAAATAGAAAGCTAGCTCAGCCGATGTTTGGAACTACCCTCTTTTTTCATTTAGTTTTTAGTTCTATGTGAAATTAAGACTAAATTATATGTGTAGCTACCTAACTAAAATCTTATTAAAATAGTAAATATGTTAAAAAAAAAAAAAACTAAGATAGACTTATATAGATATGATGGATCAGGACACCCTATCAATAGAGTTCTTTTTTCCCATCTTATGAGCCAAGGAGTTAAGATTCCTCAATGGATTCTTATTGACTTAGGCTATATTTAGTTGGAGGGATGGAGAATGTGAATGATAAAGAGGATTGTAGGAATCCCTCGTTTTATTTAGTAAAATGAATAAAGAGTTATTAAAAGGATGAATCATAGTTCTTTAGCTGATTATTATATTATTTATTTATTATTATTATTATTTTAAAATTGAGAACAAAATTATCTTTTCAATTGAAAATTGAAGGAAGAACTTGCGTCCTTCCATCAATGGAATGATGCAATTTGGTAGGCTCAGAGAGAGAGAGAGAGAGAGAGAGAGAGAGAGAGAGAGAGAGAGAGAGAGAGAGAGAGAGAGAGAGAGAGAGAGAGAGAGAGAGAGAGAGAGAGAGAGAGAGAGAGAGAGAGAGAGAGAGAGAGAGAGAGAGAGAGAGAGAGAGAGAGTCTCCCTCCACCTCTCCTCTCCCTCCTTATTTCCTTCCAACTAAACAATGGAAGGAGCTCTCCCTCCACCCCTCTCCCTCCCTTCATCTTTCCCTCCAATCAAACACACCATTATTTTCTGTAGCTAGCTTCTTTATGATTCCTACTTAAGGTACTAATAAACTAGACAACCATCTGCCCTTCACCATTCACTTCAACAAGATTAGATATTTCATTGAGAAAAACATTTAAATGACACAAATTTAAAAATATTGTATTAATATGATACAAAATTAACACTAAATTAATACAATATAAAATAATGCTAAAATCTGAGTCATGTTGGTTAAAAATGAGGAATTTTGTATCATATTAATCAACAGATGGAAAACAAAATGGCTCGTTGGAGGCTTCAAAGAAGTAGCTAGTAAAACTTTGGCTTTTATCACTGCTTATATAAACTCGATCAGCTTCATAAAGAAAATGGTATTCGATAGGATTCCTTCCTCGAGGTGTAGAACTATAAGTTCAGGAAAGAAGATCTTGGCCAACAATAGTAGAGTAAGCTTCTACCCTTGTTCCCTTTTCAAGGTGAGTATTTTACCGGTTTTTTTTTTTTTTTTAATTGACGCATTTTAAATTTATCATAGAGTTATAATTTACATCCTAAATTTTTAATTTTGGTAATTTATACTATAAACTTATAAATCTATAGAAATTTACACCCCATTGATAAACAATGTTAATTTTTAATGAAAATTGGTACTTTACTTATATATAGATTGTTAATTAAGAGTATGAAATTTCCTTTTTAATCAATGTTAACCTAAATTAATATTTGGAACAAAGTTAATTCAAACATTTAAATTTTGATATAACTTAATTAAAGATCTTAACCTCAATAAATTGGGATTAACATAGATAAAAATGATTATTTATGTCATGAATTAACAATACATGTATAAATCACATATCAATTCTCTTCAAAAGATTAATATTATTGGCAACGGGGTGTAAATTGCTACATATTTACAAGTTCAGAGTGTAAATTATCAAAATTAAAAGTTTACGATGTAAATTATAATTTTACGATAAGTTTAGGATGTATCAATGTAAAAGAGCCTATTTTACCCGTTCATTAGAGTGTCCAAGTATGCCGGACCTTGATGGGACGCGATAAACCTGATTTAAAAACCCCCAACCCACTTAGTTAGTTATTTTTAAAGTTATGATGCACTTATTCAATTAGAATGTTATAATATGTATTTTATTAATTTTCGTATTTAGATCTTACCTTTTCTTTTCTTTTTTTTTTTATAAACTTACTTTCGTTTGTTATAATATGTATTTTCGTATTAGATCTTACTTATATCATGTTGAATTGTGTGATTATTGTTTATTTTAATATTAAAACTTATACATGAATAATGAATTAAGATATTAGAAATATGTTTCACTAAACGGGTTATCCCAAGAGTAGTGGTTTAGTCAGTTTTTTATTTTAGTGGGGCGTTTTCCTCTTTTGTCTCCTTACTTTTTGTTAACCAATGAGTTTTTAGGATAATTGGTTAAAGACTAAAAGCTAAAGATTTTAGTGGGGGTTGATATAGTGATAACAAATTTTGAATGTGGGCAAAATAAGCATATCTAGTGTTCATTTAGATTATAGGTTGGATTTGAGTTTTTTTTTTTTAATAACTTTTTTGTATTCAAATTAAATGTATGAATTGAAATGTGTGTTTAGAAGAGAGAAAATGGAGTATTCTAATAATCTCTAAAAAGTGAAAATTTGGCAAAAAGGATACTGATAACCTCGTCATTAATTACTAATCCCTGTGAGTAAGCGTGGCGTTAAAATCGATCAAGAGGCTGAGTTGAATTGAAAAATGGAAGAAATAATTAAACAACAATTCTCAGTAAATAATTGAAGTAAATAAAATATTTTTAAAATATTTTGAGTAAATTACGGTAAATAACAAATTTACTATGTAAATAACCTATTATTAGAAGTAAATTTGTTATTTACTTCAATTGTTTTAAAATTTTGCTATTTTATTTTGTGTATTTCCTAAAAAATGCAATTTACTATGACTTATGTTGCAACATTTAGATTCAAAATTAAAAAAAAAATTAGATTCAAAGCGGTGATTCAAACACATACTAAGGTCCTATTTGGTTGGTCCACTTGAGTTGGAGTTTGGGAGATATTTTGATTGGAGTTAAATTTAGTTTTGAAAATATATGTCTAGTTAAAAATGAATTATTTGGAGTTAAAAAATATAAAAACTTGAAATGCATTTAGAAAAATAAAAAGCAAGATGGATCTTATTTCGTTCATATGTTCATTTTATGCAATTTAAAAAAATATCATCTCATATCGACTTAAAATAAGTATTTATAAATTTTTAAAATTTGAGTTTTTAATAGAGATTTGAAGATGTAAATAATGAAATTTTGTTTATTTTTTGAGAAAAAGAAAAAAAAATATTTAGAAATGCTTGGTTGGAGTGAACCAACCAAACGGATGCTAAGGGCGCATTTAGGGGCACATTTGACATCTAATTTCAAATGTTTTTTTTTTTTGTCTTTTTCTTCAACTAAAAACTACTTTTTACTATTCCATCTACAAATGTTTACAGTAAACTCAAATTTTAAAAGTCTATAATTTTGTTATTTTAAGTCCAATTAGATTGTTATTTTTTTCAAATTACATAGAATTTCAAGAGAAACGAAATAAGATACATATAGATATATGCTTTTTTTTTTTTGGAATACAATTTAAGATTTTACAATTTTTTACTTCAAATAGTTTTTGTCTCCCAAACTCATATTTCCATACCTACATCTAATTTCCAACCCAAAACTAATATACGGGCCCATTTGGGGGCACATTTGACACCTGATTTCCATAATTTTTTTCTTTATTTAAAACTACTTTTCATTATTTATATCTGGAGATGTCTATAGTAAACTCAAAATTTTAAAATCTAAAACTTTGTTAATTCAAGTCTGAGATGATTTTTTAAATTACATAGAATTTTGTAAGAAACAAAACTCGATCCATGCTGATGAATTTTTTTTCATGAATACAGTTTAGAGTTTTTATCCCCCTTTTGTTTTTTTTACTCCAAACAGTTTTTTTTTTTTCAACCAAACACACGCTTACAAAACTCAAATTCAAATATCTTCAAAACTATATTTTCAAAACCTCCTTCAAACGGGGGCCCGTACATGTCCAAAAAAAAACTCATCCAAACGGGTTCTAAAATTTCAAGTTTTCATAATTGGGTGGGCGATAGAACATTGTCCTACCCCGGGCCTATTCTATTGCCATTAGCATGTGGTATCGGAATTGTTACTCTGTTAAAAGTAAAAAACTATAGTGTATAAAGTAGGGAAAAAAAAAACTATACTGCTATAATGTATTTCGTACTGATCTTTGTTGTAATGTTGGATTTATAAAAATAAAAGCTCCTAGGATTTAAAATGTAATCTTACTCAGTTAGGATAAAATGTTTGGTCCATGTGATAATTAACCAGTAATTAGCCATGGGACATAAATATGGAATAATAAGGACCTTATGTTGACTTCTTAATGCATAGCAATGACTCATTTTGTTTACCTGTATTAATCTCGTTATCTCAATACATACAATGAAGCAATTATTGAAAGCAAAATGAAGCACAAAAATAACTTGATGAATAAAACAAATTCCCTATAACAAGTGAATAAAACAGACATTAAAAAAATAAAACAGAAATTATTATGAGGTTGACAAATAGGCATATACTATATACTACTACTTCTTTGAAGAGGTTTACAGGATAGAGCAAGAAAAATATTACTAGAAGTAATATAGCATTTGGGTATAAAAGAAAAATTCAGAAATTATAACAAATAGATCAGTTCTTAAAAAATATTAAAATATTTTAGATAAATATTTACCTCTTTCTTCAAAAAAAAAAAAAAAAAAAAAGAATTAAAGGATGATATACATAGGGAAATTCAACGGGTAATATCGAACATATAATGGACCCTATTTGTTTGTAATAATCACCGTGAAACGTATAAATTGAGATGGAACTATTTATTAATTTTAGGTGGCATAAATTTGAAATGAAAATTTCACTAATACACGTGAAATTTTTTTTTTAATCAAATATGATATTAGTATAATATTATTATAGTATGAATGGAATCAAGAAAACATGAAAACTCTTAAGTGTCATTATACAGTTGACCATCAATTATCAATTGTTTATTATCATTTTATGATTTATTGAATCAATTATATGAGAAAAAAGATTAATGAATATCTAACATGTTAGTCAAACATGATGTAGAGAAGTAGCTAGAGCAATACTGAAATTAAGTTGCTAGAAGTGGACTTTAAGAGCTCACAGCCAATTAGAACCGCCAAAAATAAAATAGCATATTGCATATAGTGGACCAGTATTTATGTGAACCTAGTACATAAAGATATATACCAGCATATATACAATATAAAATAGATATATATATATATATATATATAGATACATTCATTGCATGTATGTAGGTCATTTGCTTTCAAGTTACAAGTGCAAACAAAGATCATAATTTCATGTGCAGGGATATTATGAACCCAACCTATACATGCTTTTTGTCCACCATCTGCCAAGTGGCACCACAATTTTTGTTAGGGTAAGGACTAAGGAGGGCCTTACAAATTAGGGCAACATGAAGAAAACAATTATAATTGTAATGATATACCTAGCTATTAGGTTATTAAAAGCACTTTTTCTCCGAAATGCAAAGATTATAATCATATTATACCCCCCCTTCTTATTAAAATATACAAGAAGGGTCCATATGAAATATAACTTCCAATCAGAAATTTGCATATTTAATTTCAAAACTCTCAAATTTATATATCACTTTTTCTCTTTTAAATTTTTGTGAAATTCAAACTTTAAAAGTCCATAATTTTTTCGTTTAAAGTTGAGATGAGATGATTCTTATTTCTAAACACTCATAATATCGAAAGGAACAAAACAAGATCCATATTGCTTATTTCTTTTGAACTCATTTCAAAATTTTATACTATTACTTACATCACAACTAATTTTTAACTCATATTTTAACCAAACACATATTTCAATTTTAACATACAAAACTTCAACTCCAAACATTGTTCCAAAATGGCTCTAATATTATGTTTGGTAAGAGGGATAGAAAATATAACAAGGAAGAGGGATGGAAAATATAAAAAAGAAGGAAGAGTAAAATCACTAGGTGATGAAAATGGAATAGATAAGAAGGGAGGTTTTCTGTCACGTTATTCGGTAGAAGAGAAAGAGAATAAGAAAAAAAGTGTATAATCAAATGCATTTTACAATTATAACCTCATATAAATTTGAAAATAATGAGATATTAAGGTCAAAATAGTTAATTTATTCACATTTGTTTTGTCAACTTTTTCCATGCACTTTTCTTCTCAAAGATGTAAGGATTAAAAAATGGTGGGCACTATGGATTTTCAATTTTCTTCTCTATCAAATAACCAAGATTTTTTTTTTTTTTTCACTTTACTAAACAAAGGCTAAAATATTCTTGTTAAAAAAAAAAAAACAAACAAAATTCAAACACCTAAGGGCTAGATTCTAAACCCTTGAAATTCACTTTTGTGGTAAATTATAAATAAGGGTCGACCAGCACCAACCATTCCTTTTGGTAACAATTGAGAATGTTTCCCACCTCTATCCCTTCACTCATTAGAATCCAATAGAGATAGAGAGAGAGAGAGAGAGAGAGAGAGATGATGGATAAGAAAAGCTATTGACTTTTAGATTCACAAGGTTGACATTTTTACACAAAAGGCCATTCATATGTTCAAAGCATCCTAGGCTTGAAAACAAAATTTCAAAGTTGCCTCTCTCTCTCTCTCTCTCTCTCTCTCTATCTCTCTCTCTATTTCAAAGTTGTCTCTCTCTCTCTCTCTCTCTCTCTCTCTCTCGCCTTGTGATCACACATATATAATTAATGGGCTTATGATGGGAGAGGCTGAAGGTGGAGTCAATGGCTACACAGACTCACTTGGTGTCTTCTTGTCTCCCTAGCTACGAATGTTATGATGATGGAGAAGCCCTTTTATATTGTTTGCCTTTTTTTTTTCTTTTTCCTTTCCTTTTCTTTTTCTTTCTGTTTGCCTTGTTTTAATTGATTCTTGAAAATTAGACGCCTTGTTAAACTACTTAAACAATCACGTGATTTTACTATGATAAAGAACAAGATCACAAGAGAAAAATTGCACACCTTACACTGTCTTTTTCTCTCCTTCTCTTGAGTCTTAACCCTAAAATCGGTGATGATTACTGAAGGTAAAACTAGGACAATCGAGAATATAAGTGTGAACCGTTTCTAAATTTGGTATGGGGTTCACCCTTTAGCACCCTTAGAAGGGGGTGAGGGGGCTATCGCTGTCATTTTTACACTCACATTGGCCTTATTAGACGATCGATTTACATGTTAACTCTGTTTTTAAGTCACAATATAATTAGATTTTACACACTTAATATTAAATTTTTTTTTAAAATGACACACAAAATGAAGGTAAATTATGGTTTTCGAGAACACTAAGACCCCACCATTGTTGGGGTGAGGTCCATTTTACCCATGTTCCCATATATCAATAGATCCCATTTGCGTGATATTGTTTAATTAAAAAATAAGAATAAAAAAAATTTTAACAAGAAAAAAGCTGGCCTTTTTTCTTTCCCTTTTCCAGCCCCATATCCATCTTAGGGACCCCCCCCAAAAAAAAAACAAAAAAAAAAAAACAAAAGTTGTTTCATTTATATTTGGGTGGAGGAGATGGGCCGATTGGTGTAGACCCCATTTCATGTCATGCACCAAAAGAGTAGTCTTAGAGACTCACAAAAACAATAATACCCCACCACCACACATGTCTTTCTCTCTCTCTCTCTCTCTCTAGAATTGTGTGCCTTTGCTTCAATTTTACATCTCTCTCTCTCTCCATGCATGATAGGAAGTGTAAAGGTATAGCAAAGAGATTGGGATGGATATAATAAAGAGATTAAGAGGAAAGGTGATATATATATATATATATATATTTATATAGTATTAGGATTGTTTGGTCATGTGAGGGAAAATCTAAATATGTTTGCCACTCATAATTATGGTTTGTGCAATATGCATCATATAATTATAATACATGCTATGATTAGGAGTGGTATTTAAGTATATGAATTTAATTTGTCAACACTTCCTTTGAAGAAAGAAAAAGGCAAAAGAGAAAAAGGCAAGAGAGGTGTACAACTGTGCATTAATATCATTTGTCAACATATATGAATACATCAAGTACCAAAAAAACAAAACAAAACAAAACAAAACAAAATTTCCTTCTCGCATGTCACCATGACGGGTAAAAGAAAATTTTACGATATGTTTATATATAAGTATATTTTCTTATTCAGCAATTGGATTTACAATATTTATTATGTTATTATAATAATAATCAGTTGATTATATTATAATATTATTTAATGATACTTGTTTAAAATAAATTATTATTAAATAGTCATGTTACATGCATATAGTTTTACATCAAGCTACAAATACGTCATCTAGTTATTACAAATTATTTAATAAAAAGTTATAATTGTTTGTATTTGTCTGACATGAGAGTATTCGTATATATTAATTTAAACATAATTTTATTTTTAACAAGCAGTTCTTCATTGAATTATGTTAAATTATTATAATTTGGTCAAATTTGTTATGATTTTTAGTTAAAAATTGTCTTATTGAAAGTATTTTTCTTCTAATTCATTTCATTGTTTACATATATGGATGTTGAACAACAAATTGACACGCAAGCCTTCTTTGATTCATGAGGGCTTTGTTTTTTATCGCTTTATTCTACAATAGTGCATTTTAATATTATGATTTACATATACACCAATATATTTCGATATGTTATATTTACAATGTTAAATTCGTAACGAGTTCTTATCAAAGAAAAAAGATCGTAATTAATAAGTGGTTTCCAGCCCAATGGAACTCAAAAAAAAAAAAAAAAAAAAAGGGGGTAATAACTGGCCTTTTCAATGACAACAACTTTTCTGATATATATATATATATATATATATATATCAAACATATATGTATATATATGAGTTGATCCAAACATTCTTGTTGAGGAAAACAAAAATGTTAGTGTTCTTAACAGTTTTAAATATATTGCTAGAACCATCATTTTGCCCTTGATCAATGCCATCTCCACCTCAGTTCATATATGTATATATAAATATATATATTCCGGATATTATCATATTTGTTGTCACTTTCTTTGGCATGTTGCAAATAATTTCTAATGATCTTTCCTCTGTCCAATCGAATAATTTCTAGAAAAGCACATTATAATTATAAATAATTAACAGTTTAAATTTGCATTAGAAATGTGAAAAAAAAAAAAAAAAAACTATATCATGAACAAAAAATCCATGAAAATTACGTATTTAATGTAGTTCTCTCTAATTTCTAACACGTACCTACATGATAATTAAAGCTCATATTTTTGTTAAAATTATGCTGGGAAAGATGACAAAAGTAACAAAAGAAAAAAAAAGAGAGAAGAAGAATAAAAAAGTTAAGTGTAAGAGAAGAAGAAGAAAAAAGTTAAAGTGTAATTAGGAATTTTCATTCCGTATGATTGTGAATATATATAGCTTTAGAATAATCATATTTATAAATTATTATGTTCAGTTGGGTCACATCTTAAAATATAACTCTCTCATATGCTTTGATTACTAAAAAAGTATAGTCGTAATGCTTCATAATTCCCATATTTCCCATGACCATGATTAACTACGTCCATATTCATAAACATCTCAAATACTTTACGATTAATTTACATGTAAAAGTTGTATACATATATTTATCATTAGTACAACGGCTTTAAACCATCGTAAAAAGATACAACAACAATTAAAAAAATTATCGTGAAATTATTTCACTTTTTCATTTTTTTTGAACTTTACTCTATTTCTTCGTTTTCAAGGGATGCTTTCAATTAAAACCTTCGTGATTAGTAGTGTCCTGCATATGAGTAAAGCTATATATACAGTAACATATAACAAATTATAAGAGATATTAATTGCTGTTATGAAAAGAATATTTCTGCTCTAATTAATCGAATAGGTTGGCTTGCATGCAGTAATTATTCACCAAAGAAGGTTTATAATTAACAATATCATATTGGATATATCGAGGGGAGGGAACAAGATTAAACCCTAATTGGGAATAAAAGGTGGAAGGGTACCACCGGTGGTTTTGGTAAGTTCTACTTAGAGACTTCGTTTTTAGTAACTCTCAGGTTTGAAACGCGGTGCATACAATGTCTAATCTTGAAGAGAAAAAGGCTATGTATTGTCTGCTCTTAAAACCTGGAGGTTATTAGTTAGTTATCGAAAACCTAAAGACAGGATCATTGTTATCACACATGTGATCCTAATAGATTCTTTTAATGACATTTAGAGGCATGAGAATACCGCTGATCCTCTTATGCTTACCCAAAAAAGTGGAAGAATTGTAATTAAAAAAAAAGATCTAGTAATTAGTGTATTACAAATCATGCATGTTTTACACATACAAAGGAAAAAATATTTTAGAATTCTCAATAAATAAGCTTTTTATGATAGAATATCATTATCGATAATGCATTTTTTAGTTCTTTAATTATGTCAAAATCATACTAAAATAAATAAAAATAAAATAAAATAAAAGTCAGCAAAACCAACAAAACCGACGACTAGTGGCAGGGCCACTTGAAGCCAAGTGGGAGGTGGCATTGAATTTTTTTTTTTTAAATACGCTCTAAAAATTTAGGAATTTTTTCTATTTTTTCCCTTCTACTACGAAGTTTTTACATGTTATGCTCTCATTAAACTTTATATTTTTAATTTTTATCTGAAGTTTTAAAAAATAATTAGTGTGCACTATCACTAAAATAAAAGATTGACTATATTACTAACTACGACGGTTTAAAATAGAACTCTTTGCATATGGATGTGCACGCATGAAAGACATGCATGCATGTTTCCCACTCTTAGATGGGACCCTTTTGGTTTGTAAATGGTTAGTACTCTTGGAAAAAGTTTCTGCATATTTCATGTGCATTTCAATGGACATCATTAGGGGTGAGGGAAAAAAAAGAAAAAAACTAAAACAAGTCCATGTCTAATATGTCCTTCTTTGTCCTTAAGCTCTAACAACCCAAAGATCAGATAAGAGGTGAAGAAAAATCATATGGAGTTCCAAAAAAAGACAAATCCAAACAATATTTTGGGGAGGATTTAGGGGCAAAATTGAAATGATTTCATTGTGGAAACATTGGGAATCAGATAATGAAAAGAAAAAACAAAAGAAGGCAATAGTGGTGTGTTGAATATTGAGAAACCCAGTACCCAAATACCTTTGATGAAGAGATAATTGAGAGGAATCATATTGTTTGATTGACCCATTTTCTCAAAATCATTGGCAAAATGGTCAATTTAGTAGATGCCACTTTTTGACCCTCATTTCTTTTCTCTCATTTTCATTGCCATCCTAATGAAAAGAATATTAATCAAAAGGGTTGAATGGTTTTTGTTACTTTAATTTCAATTTCACCTATAAGAAGCACGGATGTCACAATAGATTTAAATTATGATGAAAAGTTTGTATGACAGTTAAAAAATAATTTTAAAACCTTCCGTCTTGATACGGAAAATTCTTCCGTATCGTTTTTTTTTTTAACAACATTCCACGGCAGTAGTTTTTTAAAGACTGTCGTAAAATATCCATCTTCTATTTCAAATTTTGTTGTAGTGAAGGTTGGCCAATAATCTTATTTCCCTTTTTTAATAGTTTGATTTCCACATGAAATTGTAGTTAGGATTACTTAAATGCAAAATTTGTTCACGAATCTCCTCAAATGAATGTAATAATAAGCTAGCACCTAGCGTGACAATGACATATGTGAGTTTTTTCCTCCAATAATTAACCCTTCATGTTCAAACCAGAAAGTTGTAGTGACAAAAATCCAGTCACTTATTCAATTTAATTTAATTCTTTAAAAAAAAAAAAAAATCATGCTTGCTGTAGTGTTTTTTCTAGGGTGTAAACTTAATGTGATCTTTATAAACGCAATAAAAGTAATATTTTTATTTTTATTTTTTAACGGTCAAAAGAATTTCTTTAAATTTAATGGGTACTCAATTATGATTACAAATATATAACTTAACGATAAATCTATACTTGACTTTATCACGAGATAGGAAATTCCAAATTTTCACCTAAAATTAGAGGGGGAAAAAAACTACTGAGTTAAAAAAAGATAACAATAAAATGACTACTTTTGAATTACACAACAGGCTTTGATCACATAAAAAGAGTTTTGTACCCATGTGCCATTTGCAATAGTACAGTAAGCCGTGGAGGGTGAATTCATGAGTCAGGGCCTTGTTTTTGTCGCCTGAGTAGACCTCCGTCGCCTGAGTCGACCTTCGGCGCCTGAGTTCCTTGGGCTGTTGGTCACCCAACGACTTTCCAATGATTCATACCATGATAAATACCTTCGATTGACATGTTCTTTTAGCTCCACAAACCCTATTATCAATTTATTTTGTTTGCTTAACATTTCTGTTTGTTTCATTTTATCGAACGAGATCTCAGTGAAGCGGTTTCTTGCTGGCAATTTATTAGGTAACATTGAAGGATAGAAACCAACCTAAGAGCGTCTCCAACAGAATGCTAAATAAAATGTCAATGCCGAATTTTTAGTATTTTAATGAAAATTGCTCTCTCATGAAGTGTTATTTTTTATGTCAAACTTGACAAAAGCTAAACTTTAATTACAAATTTATCATAAAATATAGCAAATGATATATTTGTTTTGTTTTGTTTCTTTTTTTTTAACTCACACTTCTTGTTAATCCCTACTTTTTTAAAATTTTAATTTTCCTTTGGTTGTATATTTATAATATATATCACAAGCATTTGCCGTAGTCAAATTTAAATGTATTTTCAACAATGGCTAATGCATTTCTATTTGACCGTGGTGAGATAGTAACTACGCACTTTCATTAATTAATTAATATACTTTCAAGGTATTTGTTGAACTTTTTTTCTTTTCTTTTTTTTTTTCCCCAAAAACAGTAGTCTCGGTGGATCATTATCAATTCATCATGCTAAGCTAGCTGAAAACGAAAGGAGAAATGATTGTCAAATACCTTTACATGTGAATGGATAAATTCAATTTTCTTATAATAAAATATTTAAGCACGATATGATTTTTATTTCACATTATTGATATAAATTATTGTTTTTATCGTTCGATTAATTTTTTAATAGTTTAATTTATGAATGAGAGTAATTTTATAATGTTAACAAGAATACATTCATAAATCAGATTGTCAAAATTTTAATCAAAAAATTAATTTTATAGATAATATAAAAAAAGAATCCTTACGATAAAATTCATAATATACAAATGTAACATGGAACAATTTATCAAGAAAAGTTGAGGCTATTCATGAAGACGACCGGAATTGACTTTTGATTCTTTTCTTTTTCTTTTTTTTTTTTTCCACAAGAAAGAAAGAAAAAATGAAAAGAAAAAAAAAAAGGTGGAAAAAAGAAAAGAGTTCCACCACCTACGACTTTCTAACCCACTATGGTTTACTTTGGCAGCAACCAATATTTGTATTTGGCTGATTTTAGTGATTTCTATACTGTAATTATTTGATTTTTTTTTAAAATGACCAATAATTTGATTCAAGTTGTCTTATCAGCATATACTGTCACATGGTGATTATAATGTTTTCATGTACATTTGCATTATTATTTATGACTAATTTTTGTTGTTATTTGTATGGTTGAATGTCAAATTATAACAAAAGGTGCAAAGTTCTGTGAGTCAAATGAATTTAACTGTCATTTTATGTCAAATTATCATTGTATGGTGGAATCTGATTTTGTTGTATTTAGCAAATGGGCCTCTAAGCTTTTAATACTGACATTTATGACTCTAAAAATTGACTATCCTCAACTTTCAAACAGAAAACAAACATCAATTTTGTAAGTTGTGAGTTCGATCTTACTTATAATCTTTATCAATTTGTGTTTCCTTTGTTTCTTTCTGTTAAAAAATAAAAAATAAAAATAAAAAGAGTTGATCTAATGGTATATTTTGATGCTTCTAATCTAAAAAGAAATTGATTAATACAGGTGATGCAAGGCCATCTAAAGCGAATATTTAATATTTATTTATTATTAGAAAACAATTATTTATTAGGTCGTAATAAACGATATCTAATATACACACAAATAATAGACCTGTTGAAATTAGAGCAACATTTTCAGCCTTTGCTTCCTTAATGTTGTCACCAAAAGTGACATATACGAATTTAGTTTAGTCAAATTCAAGAAACCTTCTTCAAATCCTCTGCTTTTTGGATAAAAGATGACTTAAAGTAACACGATAGGAGACTCAAGAACACTAATAGTCCGTTAGAGTGTTTGAACGGTCAAGTAAATTCAAATTTTCGTGAAAAAAAAGAAAAGAAACGCTGGGAAAAAAAAAATTTGAATTGCGAGTTCCAATCTATGATCCAAACGGCGACTTACTCATATGAAGATCTCATCCTCTCCAACCCCGAAAAGAAAGAAAGATACCGATTTGAAGAAAAAGAAAGATCCATTTCAGTCATCATCATCATCAGCTACTTATCCAAGATAGAATGGCACTTGGAGCAAACCACCAAACCATATTTTCTTTTAAAGTCTAACACCAATTTTAAGTTAAACCCATCAACTTATTTCATCCGTTGACAACAATGGAATGAAACTAATATCACATCACAACAGCTAAATCTGATTATCTCTTCTAAACTAAAATGACACATAACCAAAGCCAAACTACTAGGGACTCTTTCGACTTTTTTGTTAAAACACAAGTTTCCCACCTCACTAAAGATCTAACACTAGCCATCGTTCCCTCGGGAAAAAAGAACGAAGGCCAGGATGAAGTCCATGGCGCGGGGAAGGAAACTATTATGGTCTTCGATGAAACTTTAACTGCCCGCTCGATGATCTTTATAACCGTTCCTACAAGTTTACCACTTTAAAAAGCCTATACACACTAGTGACTTTGGAAGTATTGGGCCATCATGAACATTGGCTACTGAGGCTGGTAAGGATCTTAAGATTCCGGTCATTGTAAGCGACTAACTGCTTCTGGCCCCTTGAATTATACTTCCAGATTAATTACGACGTACCATCTGCAAGGGCTCGTTCGTTTTTATCGGAGTTCAAGTTGATATTAGGCTGTGATTTGTCACCTGATGCCACTTCATCTTGTTGCTTTTCGTTTTTCTTTGAATTGAGAAAACGGCCCCCGCATCCTCTGGCCCTTCTTAACGCATGCAAATGTCGAGATTCATGCAGGTATGGCTGCAAGAGAAGTTTGGAATTGAGTAACAAAAATTGAAGGTGAAAGAACCTAGGAGCCTACGACAATTGGGCGACAACCAAAACCAAAAGATCCAGCAGAGTCAGCGAGCTGACATAAATTGAATGCAGATATTAAATTATCTGATCAGCCAAACCTACAGAAGCAGGAAGATATAAGACTAGAGGGAAGAAATGTGAAGCTCACAACATTACCTTTCTAGACTTGAGAGCTTTATTTTCTGATTCTGCTTTTGCACGAGATTGTCGGCGTCGTAAGATGCCATGATATTGTTTCGCATTGACAAATACAGGTTCCTCAACAGCGTCTGATGGCAACGGTACTCCAGCTTGCTGTATTCCCATTAACTGGAGATGGACCTGGAAAGAGTTCATATTAATAACCATACTCTTTAACTTAAGTAAATACCGCAACTTCAACAAACAGCAAAATTCCATTTTGTAAGAAAATGTAAGCCTATTGTATAAAACGTAAGAAAGCATACCATGGGTTGTCCACCATAAGGCTGTGGAGGATATGGTTGTGCATCATAGGGTGCAAAGATGCTTCTATAGTAAGGATCTGGATATGGATAAGCTGCTGGTGCCTTCAAAAAGAGAAGGGTGGTAATTACTTGAAATTTTTCGATATTCCGAGTTTTTTGCATTTTAGTATCGATATTGATATCTGTTTTCCAAATTCCTTGGATGCATTGTACATACTAGGGAAGATTTGGACACAATTGAGAAATATGCGTCAACTATAACCCTCACATTGTGATTAGATCCCTGTAAATTACACATCCGTTACCAACCTTAAAACAGATATGACCCAGAATATGCAAACTAAAGCGTTACCGCACACTATTGAAAAGAAAATTAGAAACCGAACTTGAATATCTAGATCCGATTCATATCTAGAAGATTGAAAATGCAAACAACGAGAAGTCTGTGTGTCCTTCAGTGATACCTCTTCGGTCAAGTGGCTAAGTTTCCACTTCCTTTAGGCCTACTAAACTATGGAATGACCATCTAAAACATACCTCCCTTGCATCAATAAATAAGATTCATTAACCTTTTTGAGGGACAAAAAGTTTTAGGCCTCAATGGACCAGCTTCGAAAGAGTACAACTTTAAAGCACGATAAAGCTCACCAAGTAACCTGTGTCGAATACTTAAAACTCCTAAGCAACACCCATTCAAAATGAACTCGTAACTATGGAGTAAATCATTCACTAAGAAATCTATTTTATTGAGGCAATTTGAGGCATTCAAAAGTAGAAACAAGAAACTGGAAAATAAATTGATAAATTGACAAGCTTCTTGTGACAATATTGGTAGTTTTAGAATCCTGAAATTCGTTTAGAAGATCTCATCTCAAGTCATCAACTCTCTCACATGAAAATGAACGAACTTTCAACACGAGTCGTATGAATTTATTAATTTCACCAATTCCGCATTACCCTAACAAACACATAAATGCATTTTTCCCCTAGACTCGACTATTATAATGAGCCACCTTTGTCTTAACGGTCCATACTGAATCAAGATGTCTAAATAAAAAGAGTCCATCTAAATACTCAAACCCGGATGTCCTCTACTCCAAATCCAATCAAGACATCAGAAAACCAGCAAAATCTATTAAATGCGTTTCCAGAACCAGCAGAGAGACAAAGATACCCTTGATATAATTGACCATAATACTCAAAATTCGACAGCTTTCTTGGTTTCCACTTTCAGATGTCTCTCTAACTTTCTCCTTTCTATGTCTACTTTTAAAACCACTTGACTCAATATCTCAATGTCTACCCCATGCCTCAAGCTTGTTTGACTATCCTTTCTTTGAGTTGCTCTCCATCTTCAAATCACACACGACTATTGGAACTTTTTTTTTTTTTTTTTTAACTTCAGGCACTCGGCCATCAGCATGACTTTGGATCAATTCATGCTAATCTGTCATTTTCTTCTCTTGGACTAGCCAGATCTAAGAAGTACTATCACATATTTGTAAGACATGTAATGGGTTTCATCATTCGATAAGCAAAGTGGATAACGGGACGCTCCGTTTTATTTATTTTTAATTTTCGCTGAAACGTTAATTTTGTTAAAATTTGTTGCTACAATAAACCAAAATAGACACATATGCTTCCATACCAGGTAAATATTTCAATTTTTTCTCACAACCCAGAGAAACATCAATTGCTTTACCTTTTCATTCACCTATAGGTAAACTGCTTGCACTTTAACATATTATACTAGAGAAGAAACAACTAATGATAAAATTTCAGCAAATTTGCATGCCTTCCGCAAACAATAATAATTATTAGCAGTTAGAATATGGTGAAACAGAACATTCGATAGAGATTGCTTATATAAGAAGATCAATAAAGATAAACAATTAGTTTGAAGATAGTACCACTGCATGTCCTGCTCCAAATTGCGGAGGGGTTGCATACTGAACATTCGGGGTCGTAATTACACCATGAGAAATTCCAGCTGCCGGAGAAGATGACTCGAGCTGAGATTCTGACTGTTTCTGCTGCTCATCAGCTTCACAGTTATCAGCTCAAACAGTGTCATTAAGAAGACGGTAGGAAGTAAGCCTCGGAAAAAGTATCAAAAGGGTAGCAGAAACTAAAAAGTTTCGACTCAGAGCAACAAATTCCACCACCAAACTAAGATTTATACAGGCTGCTTTCCCATCTCCTGTTTCTCTTCTCGTTTTCAGAAATATAAATAAACCCACAAACACAAAGAAAAAGGAGGAAATGATTTTTCTATTCTTAAATAAATTTTATTCCAATTTTGCCTTACAGTAGTTACCACAACAATATTAGCACTAGTGAGATACTACCAGTACTACAATGTCAACTTCTGATAGAAACATCCATTCCGTAGCTCTCAGAGCAACCGTCACCACCACCAACACCCACAACAAAACCCAATCAAATACCTTCCCGTGTATCACACTATTCACATCAATATAGTTCACACTTCGAATGCCAAATTGGTAATGATTGAACTTGGAAGAAATCTTCTTACATATAAAACAGAAACCATGTCTGGCTTGGTAGGAGCAAAGTTGGTCAAATCGTAATAAACATTGGTTTTCTCAATGGAACCACAAGAAAATAATAGATAACCATGAAGCCATGAAACTCCTCAGTGCAAATATAACACAATTCTCATATCAAAAAAGAAGAAAGATTAGCAAAAACATTTTCTTCAAATTCTTGTACAATATAGGATAAAAATATAGTTCAATCAATCTCAAGAAACGCTTAAAAGGGTCTAAGTCAAACAAGGTACATTAATGTAGCTTTTGGGAGTAAAAAAAAATTACCAGAAATATCATGCACAGAAGAAGTCATAAGGCCACCACGTGCAGAATACTCGAACTAAATCTGGCAGCGAAAAGCAAAATCACCGTCTTAAGTACTGATTAACAAGATAAGACAGTAATTCACCAAGTCCCTACAGAATGATCATGCTCTGAAACAACAGTATCTAGTTACTTACAGTGAGATATGAATATACATCTATATTCCAACATCAACTAAGAGGGCGATGGACAATTTGGTAGTAAAACCGAAACCCGAAAGTACATTACCAAGAATGAAGGAAAAGAATTCAAAACACCAACATCAAACAGTAACAGTCTCACTTGAAATTTTAGCGACCACAAACTCAAAAATACAGAACTATATTTTGTATTCAACAAAACCCAATCAAAACATATAGTTATAAAAAGAGAATGTGTGTGTGTGTTGTTTGATACCCAATTGCACCCTTAGTACAGAGCAAACCCAGAAAATTTTTAATTTGTCTTTCTGAGTTCCCAAACAGAGTTCCAAATAACTTGCAACCAAATTGCATGCAAAGTTTGCAACTTCAAAATCAGACAAACAAAAAACCCAATTATAACCATAAATTTAGCTGAATTAACTCAACAAACAAAAAAATTCATCGCAAACTCAGAAAACGAACTAAATATACGAACAATTAGCATAATTGAAAATCTAATTAGCGAAAAAAACCAGCCAATTGCTCCAAAATCTCGACAAAAACCGACCAAGAACCCGTTTACTCCCCAATAACCGACAAGAAATTCCAAGATACTCGATTTTCCTCCACACTTTTCAACAGCCAAACCAACTCAAAAAAACCAGGAACTGCCTTCAATTCAGATAAACAACGAATCCTAATTCGAAAAACATCAAATTCTTTTCGTCTTTTATTCCTCTTCGACAATGTCAACTTCAAAATTCTCAGCGAGCTAGGGTTTCTACACCTCCAAAACTCACCGTTTTCGCAGTTCTCCTCCTCCGCCTCCTCCTTCCTCTTGGTTATTCCTCTTCTGTCGCCAAAATTGGAACGATAATCACGTTTGTTTCTCGAGAAAAGAAAAAAAAAAAAAAACCGAAACAGCGAGAGGGAAAAAATTAAAGAAAAAAAAAAAAGGAAAGAAAAGAAGACCTTACGGGGAATTGGGAATTTTTTTTTTTTACTTTACCTTTTATTTAATTATTAATTTTTTTTTTAACCAAAACCGTCCTTGATACTTCCACTTCCACACAAAAAATCCCAATCCACAAACTTTATTATTTTCTTTTTTTAAGTTTTATTATTTAATTATTTTTTTTGTTTTACCGTTTCGTATACTTCATAATTATTTTGTTAATTTAATCACGGGCAGAGATGTGGACGGCTGAGATGGAGAGGGAGATGTAGGTCAGGGGACCGGTGGAATAATCTCGTCCACGTATTATGAAGTGGCCCCCACGGGGAAGTGGTGATTGGATGGGATTGAGGGCGACCGGTGACCGGGAGTTTCCAAGCCCTAACGCCCACAACGATGGGAAAGTGTACGGGGATCAGGGCTGCTCGTGGGGTCCACGTTTGGAGATAAAACTATGAAGGTGTTTCTTGATTTCTTTCTGATTTCATGCACAACATAAAGGTACCTTCCCTTTCCTGACCTAAAGACAAATGACGATTACCCAGGTTGTTTGTCAAGTTATCGTGGCCTCCGTACCATTCGAATAGTAAAATTTAACATACGTTTGGTGTAGGATTTGGATAGTAAAATTTAGGTTTAAATTGAATTATTTATTTGATGTAATGTTTGAATTATTGAAGTTCAAATATATAAAAATTTAAAATGTGTTCAGAAAAAAATATCAATATGAAATTATCGGAGTTTAAATATGTAAAAATTTAAAATGTGTTCAGAAAAAAATATCAATATGGAGTTTATTTCATTCATATCGAAATTCTATACAATTTATAAAAAAAAAATCATCTTATTTAGATTTGTATATGAAAAGTTATGAACTTTTAAAGTATGAATTAGAAGATTATAAATAGTAACTGTGAATAGTAAAACTGAAAGAAAAATACAAAATACACCAAACATGGGCTTAGATAAAAAAAATTTGAATAAAAACATTTACCCTTCATTTGTTTCGTATGTTTATTTTTGAAAAGAGATTAAAAATAGCAAATGAGTTTTTTTTTTTTTTTCCATTTTTTCTGTCATTCTTTTCATTTTCAAATTTGCTTTATACAGTACGATTTAGAATTTTTTTTTAAATCTTCACCCAATGCGCTATTCACAACACTATTTTTTCACATTTCAAATATTATTTTGTTTTTAGGAAGGAAAATTTTTACACATCCAAAACACCATCTTATTCTCAAAATGAAATACTTTCTCATTTCAAATAAAAAAATTTTCCTTCCCGAAAATAGATATGCGATCCAAACAGGATCTCAAATTATCATCCGAACTGGTGTTTGGATGTTAACATTTAGAACAGTGCATTTGAATATAAACATTTAAATTTATGTTGAAATGTCAAAATGGACATCTAAATGCTCCATTTCACCTATGCAAAGTCCAAACACTTACTAGATGGTCCATTAAAATGGAATGACCCAAATTGATGCACATGGTTGCCCCAAACATATTAGTGATCTTATGTCTCAAATTTTATATCTTATTAACGAACCTCGATAAGGTTATACCATATTATTTGAATCTATGATGTGTTTGGTCACATCATTTACTGTATATTTTATCTCAAGACAATGTAATGTGCATTTGGATAGCTCATATATTCTATCCAATACAAATATATTTGAATAATACACCAATTCATTTGAGTATTCATCCATTATTTTTTTTTATCTTCTTTTATCAATCACATCATATACTCTCTCCCACCCTTATATACAATAGCAGAGCTAGATGGGCGTTAACAAACTTTTTTTGTTGCTAGGAAATTAATAATATTTAATAATAAATAATATCTTAGTGGTTTTCAAGAATTATCAAATACGAATACATAAAAATGAATCATAAAAAATATTAAAACAACTTATGATGAGTTTTTATACTTTAAAAGTGTTGCAAAATAGCTTTTAGTGAGGGTGTTTGTAAAGATAATTAATTTTAAGTGTGAGTAGAAATGAAAAATCATAAAATTTTAAAGGAAATTTTTTTTTTTTTAATTTTTCAAAAGTTCAGCCCATACTCAATGATATCTCCCTTTGTCACTAAAAACACATTAGAATGACTATCCATATATACACAACCTAAATATACATTACATTTGAATATAACGTATGAAGGGGACATTCAAACGCATATTGTATGTCCCCTTTATACAAAATGAAATACTTTTGGATTGTCGTTCATGCCAAGAAACTATATTTGAGTAATGGCTAATGGTTTTGTTGTCGTTTTGACTTCAGCTGCATGTCGATTTGATCTTCAAACTTTCTTAAATGTCAGAACTACATGTAGGTAAACAAAAATATTAATAATTAGTAATATAACGATCGTGAATATCTTTTTTAAACCTCTCTTAATCTTAATATCAAAGTTCAAATCCATCATATCTTCATTTTGAGGTCTAACCTTAACAGTCTAGTCCTACTTTTACTCGTGCTTCTAATAGATTCTCAAATGAACAATGGATAGAGGTGTAAGGATATCACTTATTCTCTTTTTTTAGTTTTTTTTTTTTAAAAAAAACAATACATAAAATTGTTAGTACCAAAGGGAAGATTTTGAGGCATAAATCAAATTTATATCAAAAGCCAATAAAATTTTTGTTTAGTTTTTGAAAAGTCAAATAAAATAAATCTATACACCAAACGCGTGATCGGATATGGATTGAGACTCACCAAGCTTAGATAAATCTTAGTGGGTGATTATGATAGGCTTTGAAGTGTGATCGTGGATCCATTGCCATCGTTTCGAATGGATTTGGACCCTTTTAAGGGTTTAAAGTCTAGTGACCTAAATACTTTAAGATCATGCTTTTTCTTTTTCCTTTTAAAATCAATTTAAGAGAGATGCGATTGTAAGACAGAAACATTATTAGGAACATAATATATGTATATATATATATATATATATGCATATATAATTTCAAAAGAGAGAAAATTAAAGGGCATATTTCCTAAATTTTTCGAGGGAAATATAGAGAAATACCCCTCTTCTGGAGTATAAAATATTTATGATCTCTTCTTAAATTATAGTTTCACTATAAAGGGGATATCAAATTTACTGGCTGTTCGGATGGCCATTTACCAAAACTATCACTATGCTTCTAGCATCTACTAGTTGCGGCACGTGTGTGTGGTCGTTTTTGTAATTTTGTTATTAATTTGTATATGAAAAACTTATATCAGTATAGTTTCACTTTAGAATTTTGAGAATTATTGATTAATGAAAAAAAAATTTGATGGATAAGGTTATGTTCTTCAGTGTTGGATTAGTTTATAAATTTTTTAATTGTTTAGTGGTGAGTAAAAAATCTAAAGTTTTTAAACTATAATTAAATAAATAATTATGGTTTTACCAGACATTCAAGTATAAAGTGAAAACTACATAGAGGAATTAAAAAAGAAAAAAAAAATGTAGGAGTAACATGACACAAAACGCCCCCAGCGGAATAAGATTTATCAATTTTATTAACTAACAGCCATTCCAAATATAGTAAAACCTCTACAAATGAATATTGTTGTGACTAAAAAAAATTTATTTTAAAGAGGTTATTTATTTATCTATAAATGAATAATTTATTAATTTATGAAAAGTTTTATGTTTTAAATACTTTTGTATATGTACATTTTTTTTTTTACCAAGATTCATGCATGAGTTATAAATAAGAAAGATAATGGTATGTTGTCAAAAATTAATATGTGTACATAGAGAATTGCAAAAGTTATCATATACATTATTTTAAAAAAAATAATTATTGTTATGTACATGCATAGAAGCCCAAAATTGATGTATATGTACGTACATTCAACATGAAGGTTAATAAGTACTTGGACATACAATAAATGTATTTTTCAAATTTAATACCATAGAAGATGAATTGTTTCAAGTACATACTAGAACATGAACTCTACAAATAGTCATTATTATTATTATTATTATTATTTTTGTAGACTCCAAATCATTAATTATATATGTTTTTTTTTGTCAATTATTAATTTATATTTTCATTAGGCCCTAAAGGATTAGAAAAAAAATTTTATCTTTTGCTTTAACGAGATTATTAATTTAACATATTGGTCTGAATCGGACCGAAAGTTTTTATTATTTAAGTGAGGTTATTAATTTATCGAACATATATTTATTGCGGTTTTTACTGTAATGGAAAAATGTAAAAAGAAAGGGGGGGGGGGGGGGGGGGGAAGAGGAGAGGAGGAAAGGAGGACGTGATTGCATATTTTGGTGACTTTGAAAGGCATCTCTTAATATAGAAAGCAACGCCAAAGTATTATATAGTATGATAGGTAAGACCACAGCACTGTTGATATTATATAGTAAGGCAATTTTTTTTATAAGGGGATCGGTGGTGTCCTTACATTCCTCATCTCAGTGGTCATTGGATGAGTTCACTGATTGCAATGATGAGATGACAAGAAATCTGACCCTAGATTTTCACAACTAGTAGACCTCGTGATTCAAGAGAATGCAAGAATTCAACATATGGTTTTTCTTACCAAAAGGTTAGACTCTATATGTATCACGGCTCAAACCTGAGACATGAAAAAAGCTAAGCGAATACTCTAAATAGGCATTTCTTGCCACCAAACAGCCACCACCTATGATATTATATAGTAAGGCGTTGATCCATAAGGAATCAAAAAGATTAATCCACTCAATTCAGATTCAAGCTTTGCTCCTCAAAAATTCAAATTACAAATTATTCTTAACAACAAACAGTTTCAAGATAGTGGACTCCACAGTCTTTGACATGTATAGTTACAACTTCACAAGGAGCCATACTCATTAACAATGAAGCTTGAAATGGCAACTGAAACACGCCTGAAAACACACGTGACCCAATTTAAGTTTTACTAAAGAGTGTGTATATATATACATATACATATACACAAAAAACTACAGGAAGAAACAAAAGAGTGCAACGTATACATATAATAAATCGAAAGAATTTAGCAAAGGTAAACGAGTGAACAAAAAGAGCTAAGAATAGAGTTCAAATGCCATGTTGAGCAAGACAAAGATGCATGTTGCTGGCCGATAATCTAATGAGAATGGTAGTGGCTTTCGCTAGCATCAAAATTCTGGAATAGCAGCCAAAGATGTGGCCACCAATATGAAGAATAAGAGTCCGTTTGGTGAATGAGTTTAAGTTAGAAATTTTAAGTTTCAATAGTAATTTTTGTTGACTTTTCAAAAAAGATAAAAAACTTTTTCAGAAAAGACAAAAAAAATTTTCAGAAAAAGACAAAAACTGATATAAAAATTTTGGTTTGAGATTGAATACCAAACGGAGCATAAGAGAGAAGTCTTGTGCAATCAAGCAAATCTTTGAAGCAAATCTTCACAAATTTTTATTTAGAAATCATAATAAATAGTATTTTTACAAAACTTAAAACAAAAAAAAAGTAAATTTTAAAAATATAAAGTAAATAGCAGTAAATATTAAATTTACTATTTATATAGTAAATTTTCTTCTAGTAAATAGATTATTTACCTAATAAATATATAATTTACTATTTTTTACTCTAAATATTTTTAAAATATGTTATTTACCTCAATTGTTTATTGTAAAAATGCTACTGACTGCTTGTTTTCTTTTTCTTTTTCTTTTTTTGAAATTATTTTAGGGATTTCGTTTACTTCAATTTTGATTATTGTTAGTTATTGAATTCATATGGTCGTAGAAATTGTATGAATCCAATATTTGAGCTCTAATGCTGTGTTTGGTCAGATAGATGGAGACTAAAAATGAAGGAAGAGTAAAATTTCTAGATGATGGATTGTATGATAGAAGAGAAAGAAAATATGAAAGAAAATATCTAATTAAATATATTTTACAATTATAACCTCATATAATAAATTGAGATAAAAATAGGTAGTTTACCTACATATACTTTGTCAAAAATATTCCATATATAAACTTTTCTTCCAAAAGTTGGAAGAATTAAAAAGTGACAAAACCCATGGATTTTTCAATTTTCCTTCATTTTTAATTTCCTCTCTACCAAATAATCAAGATTTTATTTTCCTCTCCAAAATCCGTCATGTAATTTTCTTCCTCTCGTTTTTCCACTCTACCAAATAAAAGCTAAAATCAAAACCACAGCTATAGTCTCCCTATTGGTTCTTCAAACTGAGACGAGGATATGAAGGGCTTGGTTCTTCAGTTTTGGGCTTTGTTTTGACAATTTGAGTGAACAATGTTTTATGTGAGTTGGGAACTCGGAATTAATACTGACAATAGGTTTAAAGAAAAGAAAGAGAGTAAGTGGTTCGTTGGGTGAATGAGTTGAATTTGAAAATTTTAAGTTTGAGTTAAAAATTTTTATTGATTTTTTAAAAAAGATAAAAAAATTTTCAGAAAAAGATAAAAATTAAGATAAAAAAATACATTTTAATTTGAAATAAAATAAATCACCAAACAAAATGTAAGTTGGATTTCGATATTCATATAATTAGGATGCCATAATTAGAGCACATGCGACTAAAATTTGAGTGTTGATTGATTTTTTGTCGTAACTTAAAAACCATAGCAAAATATGTCATGATGACATAAACAATGATGTAATAAATTAAAATAAAAAGACCAAATTACCCTAAGAGTGTCTTTAATTTTTTTTTTTTTTTTCATTCTCTCTCCTTCTCTCTCTTCGGTCTTCCCCAGCCCCATTCTCTCTCTCTCTCACGTCCCCCCTCCAACGACCCCCCCGCCCCCCCTCTCTCTCTCCCTACTGCCCTCCGACTCCTCTCTCCTGCCCCTCCGACGACCTTCTCTCCCCCATTGCTCTCTGATGCTCGATCTCCTCCGTCGTCGCCGGTTGCTCTCGGATCGAGCTCCCATCTCCTCCGCGCGCGAGTAACCGTCATCTCCAATAACCGTCGCCTCCTCTCGCCAGGAAGAAGCTGTCGCTGTTGGAACTACGCGACTGCAGTGGAGATCGGGCCTTGTGGATCTCGGATCTCCATCATTGTAACGACCCATTTAAGAAGCCGTTACCGTACATACTTGAACTTAAATAATCTTACTAAACTAGAATACTTGAAAATTTACGTAAACGTTTAACTTGACGTAAGAGATCCCACGTGGGTTTGCAAGATCCATAAGGACACCAAGATCGCAACGGGATTCACTCCAAATCATTACATAAATGTTATTCCTCCCTAATTAGAAGATTAGTACGACAGTTTTTACTTGTTTTATCTTAATCTTGTTACTTGAGTATGTAATTTGCAATACTTCTACCTAAAAGTCTTATTCGTGAGACTTAATCCTATGTTATTGATATTATCAATCATAATGAATATATATGTTAATGTGACATGATATTACAAACAAGCTCATGGCATAATCTTATAAAAAAAAAAAAAAAGATTACCATTTTTATAATTTTTCACTAATATTATTATTTTTTTATTTTTCAATTTTGGCAGTTTCTAACATTTTTCTAAATCTTGTTTTTAACAATTTGAGAAATAAAAAAAAAAAAAGTGGTGGTGATAGGAAGCAATAGGTGCATTAAGACATTACAATTAGGTCGACATCCTTTTAACACCCTCATTATCTATCCATTTTATATGAAATTAATAATAAAAGGAAAATATAATAAAGTTTGATGAAATAAACAAAACCGCTCCTAATATGAGTAAAACACACCGAAACAACTATTATCCTATAAGATTTACCCGGAAAGCTCCGGTGCTTAATTAAAACCCTTTGTCAAAAGAAATCTGAAGAAAAACATCCAACAAAAAGAAAAAAGAGTACATGTTTGACAATTTGAGAATTGTAAGTCCATGTTTGTGGAATTTGATATATTTTTACCTGAAAAAAATCGATATATTTTTGACATTCGAGATGTTTACCTACAAAATATTGATGGCAGCTTCTATAGCCCAGCACAGTAAAATGGGGGTTCGGCCCAGTCAAGAGGTGACGGTGTACAGTGTATTATTATAGGGCTGGCAGTGGAGAAAATTTGATCGGCAGTGGAAGGTTGTGGCACCGGATGAGAGAAAATTTTGAATACAAAATGATGAATTAAAGGGCATCGCGGTAAACTCACACAATAAAGTTGTTGGATAGGGTAGAAAAAGGCTGAAACTTTTGCATAAAAATGTAAATTAGTATGTTCAATAAATACTAAAAGAGTAAAAATTAGGAGATGAGTCATAACATAACAACTATAAGTAATAAATTTTACAAAGGGATGAAGAGAATAAAAATTGGGAGAGTATAGGTGATAAAATTTAGCAAAGAGAGGCAGAGAAAAAAAAAAAATTGGGAGAGGATTCATAACATAACAACTATAGGTAGTAAATTCTGCAAAGGGGAGACTATTCAATTTTATTGTGATTATTTGCTGAGATATGGAAATGAAGTGTTGTTTTATTCATGAGATTTGAATTAATGTGGTGTTTCAAAATGATTAGAGTGTAAAAAAAAAAAAAAATTGTCATTTAGTGAATATAAATTTTTTTATAAGAAAGCATTCAATTTAATGAATATAATTAGGTACTTAGGTAAGTGAACTAAAAGAAAAAATAATTCGTCTATTGATTTAAAGCCCAGATACTTTGAACAATGTTTTATTGGTTTGCATTATTCTACATAATTATGGTATAGTTGATGAAGAGCGGGGAAAAAAAAAAGATGGTTAATGAATTAAGAGGTAAAATATATTGGTGGTTATTACAAAACATGAATCGAAAGAAAAAATGATTTTGCCACACGATTTTGTAAGTTTGAGTTCTAGTATACTAATTTGTCTATTTGGAGATATATAATTTAGTCATTAATATATTATGATTCAAATGAGGTATTGAAATTAAAAGTTGATAAATTGAGTTATTAGAAAATAATTTTTTGACACAACAAAAATGTGAAGAGTTTTGAAAAATTAATTACAACATAAATATTGGAAAATTTTCATTAAAATATATGTGAATTTGAGAGAATTTCATGAAAAATTTTAGGAATATAAGATTTTAATTTGTAGCCGAAATGACGTTGAAATTGAGTACTACTTTTCGTAAATATAATGCATATTCCGTTTAAATTATTATGTGCTTAGAAAATCAGCAGAATGGATAGTAATAATTTGAAGTGCAAAAAACAAATTGAGAATTTTACTGGAGACAGAATAGTGAATATAATTTTTTTTAGAAAGTAACATACGAATCTTATTTAAAACGGTGTATTGTAACCGTTGACAATTGCTATATTAATTTAGAGTTTACCATGAATCTTAAACTGTAAATGTGATTAAAATACGATACTATATTCATTTCGTAATTAAAAAAAAAAAAGACAAAATAATGTTGAGTTAAATATGGATGAAATGAGTGAATTTGTCAAATTTTTTTTTTTTTTTTTCAAAAATGATCAACGCCATCAAAGTAAAAAGTCAACGTATGTAATAATTAATATAAAGACTCCCATTAGTACAGTACGAATTAAGCAGATGAAAATAAAATAATCTGTCATGCCAAGTAACTAGTAGATGAGACAACATCAAGAAAAGAGCCAAAAATAAAAGAGACCAACTAGAAGTGATAGTCATTGCATTGACGAATCATTCAAGAATATTCTCTTCAAAAAAATTATTATACAAGCGGGATATAATGCAATATAAAAATTGAATTGAAACTGAAAAAGAGTATAAATAGGGGAAAAAAACTAGATTAAGTAATGCAACATGAAGCAAAAAAGAATTGAAAAAAAAAAAAAAAAAAAAAACGACATACAGTAATTGTACTTACTGGTTGTCGTCCCAAAACCAGGGGAATGGTGCAACATCGGTTGGTTGATAGGAAAAGGCGTTGGTAATTGCTTGAAGGACCGGCTCCATCGAATAAGTTGGAAGTTTGGAAGTGCATTTGTGGGCAATAAGGAACTTGAGGTCCACACACTATGTTGATATTGTTTGGGAAGGAATAGCTTTTGGGGAGAGAGAGAGAGAGAGTTGTACTTAGTTTGGTATTGTTTACAAAATATTTTGGAAAGGAATATCACGGTTTCAATAAGATTATTTTGAAAATAATTTTGAAATAACTTTGTTTTACACAAAGTCAGAAAACATAAACGAAATCAAAAGTAGTTTTTTTTTAAGGAATTTGAAATTGAAATAAAGTTGTTTTCTGATTTTCATTTTCATTTTTTAAAGTTTACACACTTAATAAATATTTTTATAAACATATCCAAACACAACTTTAGGGCCCGTTTAGGAGCACTGTGGGAATGATTTTGTTTTTTATTTGAAATAGAAATGAGAATGTTTTAGAAATGATTTTGAGATATTTTTTGAAATTGTGTTTGATTGTATATCTAGAGAAATTGGTTTTTGTTTTTGTTTTTGTTTTGTTTTTGTTTTTTTTTTTTCGAAAGGGACTAGAGAAAGTGGTTTGAGTACAAGAAAAAATAAAATTATGTTTGGATATGTTTATAAAAATATTTGTTGAGTGTGTAAACTTTTTCTTGTATTCAAACCAATTTCTCTAGAAACACAATCAAAGAAAATATCTCAAAATCATTTTTAAAATATTCTCATTTCTATTTGATATCCAGAACAAAATCATATCTAAAACGCTCTCAAGTCTCAAATGGACTCTTGTTTTGTTTTATTTTGTTTATTTAGCAAGCGTTTGGTGCACCGGTTGCATTCAAATGCAATTGTTTTTTTTGTTTTTTTTTTTTCTAGTTCAACTATTCACAATTTACTATTATTACTTGGTAACTCAAATTTTAAAAGCCCATAACTTTATATATACAAATCTAAATGAGATGATTTTTTTTAAATTACATAGAATTTCGAGACGTACAAAATAAGCTTCATATTGATATATATATATATATACATATATATTTTCCTGGATACATTTTAAATTTTTACACTTTTTAGCTCCATCCATTCAAACCCATGCAACACATGCTAAAATTTGAAATAGATGGGTTTTTAGTCATTTGACATAAAGAGTTGAAGGAAAAAAAAAAGGGAAGTAATTGGCCCAAATAGTCCCTGAACTCTTTCAAAGGTGACGGTTTGGTCCCTGTTCTTTTTTTTTTTGTCAAGATAACCATAAACTCTTATTTTTTTGGCCATTACAGTCCTTTCCGTTTGATTCCATTAAAAAACTCAAGGAATGATTAAGTGAGAATCATGTTTTACGCTTTTTGAAGGAAAATATCCCTAAAAAGATAGAAATACCCTTATTCATATAATAGTATTAAAAAAAAAGAGGAGCAGACCCCTCTCCCGTCCCTCCCCCCCACAGATCTGACGCCGACGTCGAAATCAGAGCCGAAGGCCGTCTCCCTCCCTCTCTCCCTTCCTTTCTTCCTCCTTCCCCCCTCCCCCACCGCGTGATCCCCATCCCGTGCGATCTGGGTTCGACTGCCCCCCGCCGACGGCCGCGCCCCGCCGATGGCCGCGATCTGGGTTCAGATCCCTCCCTACGGTCGCTGCGATCTAGGTTTTAGATCCCCCCCACGCGTCTGAGTTTTGGATCCCCCCGTAGCAGCCATCTGGGTTTGCCCAACCCCGCCAACCTTCTTCTCCGTCGCGGCTCCCTCCCCCATTGTCGATTTGATTTTTAAATTAATTATTATTGAATTACTAAAATACCCTCACAAATTATGTCACATGCATTGCATATGACTTATTCCGTAAAAAACTTAACGGTTTTGGACGGAAATGATTATCTTGGCCAATATTTTAAGAGTTTAGGGTCTTTTTAGCTAAAAAAAGAAAATAGAGATCAAACCGTCGTCTTTAAAAGAATTTGGGAACTATTTGAATTAATAACTAAAAAAAAAAAAAAAGGGTTAAATTAAACTGGGTCAAATTTGCAGTGCTGTTCAAAGCAAGGCAAAGCAGCCATAAGGCAACAAAAGGACAACTACTAGCAAAAACAAAAGTCCGTCCCTTGCAACTCTCCAAAGGTTCCTCAACTTCGATCAAACTCCTCTATATATATATATATATTACCCATTTTTTCTTCTGTCTGGATCTCAATCATGGCTGGTCACTCCACTCTGTCTCAGGTTCGTTCTCTTTCTTTTGCCAGCTCTGTTTGGTTCCCGAGAAAGTTGATTTTTTCCTTCTCTTTTTCCTCTTTGTTTGATGGGTTTGCATGTTTTGACTTTGTTTTCAGCTTCCCGTTACTGTTCCCGTCGGAAGTGATTGCTCCCTCAGAAGATCTGTGTTCAAGGTTCGTTGGGTTGTCCTTTTTGAATTTCTGGTTCTGGGTTTGACTTTTTTTGGTTACCCATTTTAGCAAATACGGTTTTTGTTCAAGGGTTTTAGAAATCTGATATGGGTTTATTTAGATAAAATCTCCATTGGTCTCAAAATGTATGCTTTTTCTTGTTTCTTTAGATTTTTATTTTAAATCTCTTTTGATGAAGTTCCTTAGAAATATCTTGGACTTAGGAATTCCAGTTTGTTCTTTTGGCCAGCCAGTATACAATTTCTGCTTTCAATTTCATTTTTTTTAAAGGGTTTTAGTAATCTGAAATTGGTATTTAAAGATAGAGACATTGCTATCGAAATGCATGCATTCCCTTGGAGAAAGTGCATTAAGTGGTTGGTTAATATATTCTTGTATATCTGTATTATTTTCAGTCTTGTTTGCTCTCGGAGCTTAATCCCTCTTCCACCAACTCCAAATAATGGAAAAAAAAGGATTATTTTATGACATTTTAGCCATATATATACATATATATTGCGCCTTCTTGATTTATTCCTTACAATACCGTGTCTGTCGATATTCGGTTATCGTAATTTAAATCATGGTGAAATTGAATTGAATCTGACCTGTGATGTGCATAGTTAGCATGGTTTCACATGGAGCTTCTTTTGATTTCTTGCGGACTAATAATAATGTAAACTTCTCTGATAAAAGAAACGCTAAATTCTTATAAAATAAATCTTTTTTTGTTTTGTTTTATTCCTCACAATATTCCCTGCGATATTCTTTACCTTAATCCTCAAGCCAAGTTGTGTAGATATTCGATTATCATATTGATTCAGGTCATTCGATATTCAATTGTGTATCTGTATATCTATATTATTTTCTGTCTTATTTGCTCTCAGAGCTTATCCCTCTTCCTCCAACTCCAACAATGAAAAAAAAAAGGACTTATTTTATGCCATTTTAGCTGATTTTCCCCCCCATATTGCACCTTCTTGTTTTATTCCTTACAGTATTCCCTGCGATATTCTGTACCATATTCCTCATACCCAGTTGTGTTGATATTCATTTATCATAGCGATTCAGGTTTAAATCATAGTAAAATACAATTGAACTTGACCTGTGATGTGCATAGTTAACACGGAGCTGCTTTTGATTTCCTTGCAGACTAATAATGTAAGCTTCTCTGATAAATTATGGGCGGCGCCTACCTTCTCTTTTAACTTAAAGACAAAGAATGGACGGTCAAGAGATCGTCAAATATTATGCATGTCAGTGCAACAAGCATCCACACCTAAGGTTTCTGTCTCGCCTATAGTGCTTGAAGATGCCAAGGGGCCCCCGTTGAATATATACAAGCCCAAGGAACCTTATACAGCAACCATTGTTTCTGTTGAGAGGCTTGTGGGCCCAAACGCTCCTGGAGAGACTTGCCATATTGTGATTGATCATGGTGGCAACGTTCCTTACTGGGAAGGACAAAGTTATGGGGTAATTCCCCCGGTAAGTTTCCGAGTGTTAAGACATTATTAAGATATGTGATCTTCATTTTCTGTCCTTTGCAAACTAATTATGATTTAGATACATTACGTTAACACCGCTAAGCTCAATTTTTGTATTTTCTTGGCCTTATAATTTTATTGGTGAATCACATAAATGTGGGTCTGATCTTATCCCTCTTTTTCAGAATTCCTTTGATTATGTTATTAACATGCTTACGATTTTATACTTGAACGAGAGTTTCACAACGGAAGGGCCTCATTTATCATTCATTTGCATTGCAGGGTGAGAACCCGAAGAAACCGGGAAGCCCACACAATGTTCGTCTTTATTCAATTGCATCCACCAGGTATGGGGATTTTTTCGATGGCAAGACGGCCAGCTTGTGTGTGCGCCGCGCTGTTTATTATGACCCCGAGATAGGGAAAGAGGATCCTTCGAAGAGTGGTGTATGCAGCAACTATTTGTGCGACTCGAAGCCTGGAGATAAAGTTAAAATCACAGGTAAGACCCTTCTTGCCTGGTGAGAGTGTCAACCGTCAACATCTTTTGCTTCTGAATTTGAAATACTTTATGTGTCCTCGCCTTTGGAACTAGTCTTTTCAGCCTTTGGAATAATTTTGGGAAATTCCTTGACTTGCATATAATTTCACTAATCAACAGGGTATTATAAGTTAGTACTTTATAAATGTTTGAATGTGGTTTTTCCTTGAGAATTAACAACGTAATCTAATGACCCGGTGGTTAGTGAAAACTTAAGCTTGCGTTTGGTGTACGGGTTTGGAATGGAATTTTTAGGTTGAAGTTGGTTGACTTTTCAAAAACTAGTTATAATTTTTGTCAACTTTCAGAGAGATAAAAACTAAGATGAAAACTTTAGGTTTGAAATAGAGAGCCAAATGGAAGCTTATAATTAAACGATACACTTTAAACAGGTGCATTGTTGGTACTCTGAGATGCAAAAATGGTGCCTTTATCTTTTTGTCTAAGAAACACTAACCGGTTTTTGGGATATTATGGGTATATATCAAAATCAGACTTCTAAGTATACTCCCATAAAATGAGTAGGGCTAGTTTAAAGGCCTGAAAGGCCATAAAGCATATGGAGAGTGGTGAAAAATAATTCTTGCCATTCCAGATTATGTCTTGGTTGCCTGTAGGAAAAAGCGATAATCTATCAACCATGGTTCAAGTTTGATCTGGTCCTATACCTATACTTTGTTCTGTTTTGCTTTGTTTTCCACTTGGTCAAGATACGTTAAATCAATGGCTGAAAGGCGGTTTATAGTTGCCTCCACCCTTGGAGTGGCAGATGAAAGATGATAGGGTTTATTTTATTTTATTTTATTTATTTATTTATTAATTTAGGGATGGAAGATTTGAATTCCTCACGTTATGGCGAAGTCAAATGTGGAATTATCGCTAGGTTATGTCTACTAAAAGATGTTATGTTTGTTGAACTTGATTCAAAAGATTTTATTTCATAGATTGTATAATTATAAGCTTATCTCCTCCCGTTTATTGTTTTGGTTGATAGAGTTGACACCATTCTGGACAATCTATGCTCACGCTGTATCTTTGATTATCTTTGATCGCAGGACCCTCTGGCAAGATAATGCTTCTGCCAGAAGATAACCCAAATGCCACTCACATAATGATTGCTACCGGCACTGGTGTCGCTCCATATAGAGGCTATTTACGCCGCATGTTCATGGAGTCCGTTCCAACATTCAAGTTTGGTGGTCTTGGTTGGCTATTCCTTGGGGTGGCTAACACCGACAGTCTCCTCTACGACGACGAATTCTCCAAGTATCTCAAGGACTACCCAGACAACTTCCGGTACGACCGAGCACTCAGCAGAGAACAAAAGAACAAGAGCGGTGGCAAGATGTATGTCCAGGACAAGATTGAAGAGTACAGTGACGAAATCTTCAAACTCTTGGATGACGGAGCTCACATCTACTTCTGTGGGCTGAAGGGAATGATGCCCGGAATCCAAGACACCCTCAAGAGGGTCGCGGACGAGAGAGGCGAGAAATGGGAAGAGAAACTCGCACAACTCAAGAAGAACAAGCAATGGCACGTCGAAGTGTATTGATGTCGCACGTATTTTGTGAACCTCATTCAATGTTTCTCTTGCTATTGAGGACTATCCAGCTATGTTCTCTCTCTTCTCATTCCCCTTTTGATCAGAAATATGGGTAACTAGAAGTAGTGTTGGGACTTGGAATTCAATCTTGAATTGCTGAATAAATAAGAAAGAACATTCTCAAGGATGAGACAAAATAAGAAACTGAATTTAAATTGATCATTATGAGTATTGCACTTGTATTACCACTGCTTGGGGCCCGTTTGGTAGAGGAAGAGAAATTAAAATTGTGGTGTTTGAAAACTATATTTTTAAAAGAGCTTTTAAAGATAACAATGATTTCAAAGTTTTCTAGTAAGTAATAAAAATATCTAAATAATGTTTATCATATCCAACTTAAATTAGATACAAGTTTTAAAGTCTATTTAGAAAAACTTTTTTTGAAAGTCATATTTTTTTTTTAGTTTTAATAGGAAGTTCTTATGGAGAGTTGCTTTGTTTGGTAACAAAGTTTTACTCCAATTAAATTGTATTTTTTCATCTCAATTTTTATCTTTTTCTGAACGGTCAATAAAATTTATAATTACTTTTTAAAAAGTTAACTCAATTTAAACTTAAAAATTTCATCTCAACTTAAATTCAACTCATTCATCAAACGGACTCTAAAAATTTTTAGGATAGATGATCCAGATACTTTAAACTGTAGCTTTTGCTTTTGAACTCAAAGTCAAAAAGCAGTTTTCAAGAAATTATGTGAAACAAGCTTGTATTGTTGATGTTTTAATATCATTATTAGTTTTCCAATCACAGATCAAATCTACTTTTTAAATGTTTTAAAATTAGTCGGCACTTTATCAGAATATAACAAATTAGTCAATTTATCTATTTGATTATTAAAATTTTAACACAAAAATGCTCACGAGTACCATGACTGGTTTACCAAGGGTAAAAAAAAGAAGCCATTTATTTTTCTATCAAGTTCTTAACAGCCGGATAAATAGAAGGGAACGAAAATCATCTGTTCACTTTCTGTATTATTTTTCCTGTCGAACAAGCAGTACCAAATCGACCCAAATTTTAAAATACCGTTAAATAGATAAATAGATTATTGAAAAAAAAAAGATCAATAGAAAAAAATTCTTCACTACATAGGTTAAAATCTTATGTTTCCACCACGTGTTGATGAAAAAGGCAACATCTTTCATCGGTAAAAAAAAAAACATTTTTTGCTTGTGTTTGGTTTATCGGTTGGAGATGAAAATTTTATGTTCGAGTTTGTTAATTTTTTAAAAACTAATTATAATTTTTATTGATTTTTTAAAAAAAGATAAAAATTGATATAAAAAAATACAGTTTAATTGGAATTGAGTTAAAATACCGAATGAAGTCTTAAACATCTTTCATTGATAACATTTAAAAGAAAATTAAAAAAAAAAATCCCCAATGTCAGAAAAAGGAAATCCAAAATCAAGTGAAAAGACTAGTTTGCCCTTACTAATTTACACAATGCATTTCAATGATGCAAAACTCGGTTGTTACTTGTTAGTGATTGGACTTGGATGGTGCATTTTTATGCATTTTCTTTAGGATTAATTTCATCTTTGATCCTCAGTATCGAGTTTTAAAACGTAAAAAAAAAAATCAATTATAAAAGTTCTAGTTTATCTATAATAGTCCTTTTTTTTTAGGTTTCATTTGACTTTCAGATTCAAAACTAAAGTCTTGATTTTCAGTTTTTGTTTTTGTTTTTTTTTTGCTCTTAAAAAATCAATAAAAATAAAATTAATTTTTAAAAAATCAACTAATTCTAATTTAAAATTTTCATTTTAAACTTATCCACTTAATGCAAGTTAAGACATTGTTAAAAATTGAATTGTAATTGGCTAGTGAATGCTAGTTTTGTCATTTTCATGATCTAATTTTAATTTTATAATTAATAAATTCTTGAAAAAAACTTGTGCTTTTAACAATTAAATGACAAAATTAACCTTCACTAAAACGGGGATGCTTTTACAGACGCAAAGTCCACAATTCACCATTCTTCTTCTCCACGTAAAGGACGCCATTGTCGAGGAGGGCAGAGGAAAGCTCTTCAAGGCAGGGATTTCTTATTATTTACTTATTTAAATTTTTTTTTGGGTGGCATTTTGCTGGGAAGAAGAAATTCGCGCAAACTAAAAATATTTTGTGGTGGAAAAGGAAGGGTTTCGCGGGATTTTGGTAAGTAAACCAACTATGAATTTCTTTTCCGTTTTCCTAGCTAGTTTGGGGCTTGTTAAAAGCGCTGAAAATTTCGTTTTTTCCCTTCAAAACCACGGTAGCATATATATGTATATATTTATAGAATGATTCAATTGTGGGTTTTTGGGTGTGTGTCTGTGTTGAAATGGTTGTTTTTTCGTTTTTCGTTTTTTTTTTGCTTTTGTATTTTTTTAGTAAAAGAAAATGGGTTGAGACTCTGTTGATGCTTTTTTCCTATATATTTTACTAAATATGTACACTATATTTTGCATTTTCTTTCCAATATATTGTACTTATATAGGGAAGACAACTCTGAAACTAATGTCTTTCTTTTTGTTTTGATCTTGGTTAGACTAGAGCCTAAAAATAATGTGTATGTTTCATTGTGTATGAGTGTATATATATGTAGATATTAGCTTGCTTTGAGTACAACGGTCATTGTTCATAAATCCCTTGAAGTAGATTACAAGTTATGTATCCTTCTGATCATCGGTATCGTTGATCTGCAGACCTTTCTATCATTTAAGTTCTACATTGTTTCCGTCATGAGTGAAGCCTCTTCATATCCTCCGATCGAGCCCAACACATTTGACCTCATCATCATTGGCACAGGCCTTCCTGAATCCTTGATCGCTGCTGCTGCCTCTGCTGCCGGGAAAACTGTCGTCCACCTTGACCCCAACCCCTTTTACGGAAGCCACTTCGCTTCTCTATCCATATCCGAGCTAACCTCTTTCCTTAATTCCCATTCTACTGCATCCTCAACCACCGCTGATAGCAATGCCATGGAATACACCACACTAGATCTCACTCACCGTCCTCTATACCCCGACGTTGAGATTTCCTCCTATGCCCCCGAGACCTTAACGGAACACTCCAGAAGTTTCAGCATCGACCTTGGCGGGCCTAGGGTGTTCTTCTGCGCAGACAAAGCCATTGATCTAATAGTGAAATCGGGTGCAGGCCAGTATTTAGAGTTTAAGAGCATTGATGCGAGTTTTGTGTGTGACGAGAATGGGAAACTATGGAATGTTCCTGACTCTCGGGCAGCGATATTTAAGGACAAAACCCTTGGTCTTACAGAGAAGAACCAGCTGATGAGGTTCTTCAAGCTCGTTCAACAGCACTTGGAGGCTTCTTCTGATCAAGGTAACGGTAATGAAGGTAGTCAGAATTCAAGGATTTCAGAGGAGGATTTGGAGAGCCCTTTCGTTGAATTCTTGAAGAAAATGCGATTACCGCCCAAGATTAAATCGTACAGATCTTTCTGCCTTTCTCTCTGTTAGTGAGATTTCTTTATATAAACACATATGCACGTAATGTATGATTTCCCTTTCCGTCTTCAGGATTATTCTGTATGCTATAGCTATGGCGGATTATGATCAAAACGACTTGGAGATTTGCAAAGATGTCCTTAAAACAAAAGATGGGATAGATCGTTTGGCTCTCTACAGCAAATCAGTTGGCAGGTTAATGTTCATATCCTTTCCGCTGTTTACTTAAATAATCATAATATTGTTTTTAAACTCCATACAGGACAAGTTATTGCTCTTTTTGATTTCGTTTTTCCTTACATTGGATAAGTAGCTATTTGTTTGTTTTTCTTAAGAGATGAATTGGAGGCAAGTGAAAGTTGCAGACTACTTAATGACAGTTTTAGATGCAAACAAAGCTGCATGTTGTTCCGATGTAGTGGGCTTCAATTTATTGAGAAAATCTAGTAGCATCACTATTGTTTTTCCATTTTTGTTTTGCATGTTCTTCTAGGTTTCCGAATGCATCTGGGGCTTTGATTTATCCTATTTACGGGCATGGGGAATTATCTCAGGCCTTTTGCCGTCGTGCTGCCGTCAAAGGTTGCATTCACGTAAGTTTTAGTGGTGAGAATCTATATTTTTTTTCTGTTGTACAGTACTTCCACTGCTTGTTACTTGTGCCTTATGTTTGATGATGTATGTCTAATTTCTCCATATGTTTGTACCCTTATTTAACTTTTATGCCTCTCCGGTTATATCCTTTGATTGTGTCTTATATCTTCTGCTAAATTATTTGATGTATTTACATGGAAGAACTTGGAATTTACTTTCATTACTGTTTGCATCATTACCTTCATATATTGTTATCTGAAAGTATTCTCTTTTTACTTTTATTTCCATTCTTTCTCTTGTAAGTGGAAAGGAATATATAAGCAAAATATTTTTTCCTTCCACCGTTGTTCTGCTGTGTGTGCTTACTAATGTTGAAACTTTTGTCACACAGGTTTTGAGAATGCCAGTGATTTCTTTGCTTATGGACAAGGTACAGATAACAGACACGATTCTGTATTGTACACTACATATGCCTGTCTAGTATCAAGAAAAACATAACTTTTGTTTCTCATGATGTGCAAATGGATTCATATTCATCTGGGATTCTGTTCTTTCACAGGAAAGTGAGAGATATATCGGTGTAAGATTAGCTTCAGGTCAGGATCTGTTCAGCGATCAGCTTGTTCTGGATCCAACCTTCACGGTCCCATCTCCACTAGGTCATCTCAGAGGAAGTCTGGGAAATGTTAGAGGGAAGGTGGCTAGGGGGATATGTATCATCAAAAGTTCCTTGAAACCGGACATATCTAATTTTCTCATTGTATACCCTCCTCGTTGTAAGTTTGCCTTCCAGTTCTGTACCTTCTCAATGGACTCTGAACAAATAAGTGACAAAATTGATTTCTTATTTTCTCTAGCTTTATATCCTGAGCAGAATACATCAATTCGAGCTCTGCAGATTGGGGGTGGCTTGGCAATTTGTCCTTCGGCCATGTAAGGGACATTAGTTTCTAAGAAGTCAATATTCCTTTTCATTAATGGCACATAATTCTATCATTTTCTTTTTTTCGCCTATGCTTGGTTTTAGCATTTGTTATGTCCCTGTGGCTCTATATTTCGGAAATAGTGGATTACAATTTATCCATCTCCTGAAGAGTATGACATAACTCTTTTAGCTTTTGTCAAGATTTTCCAAAATATAATATTTCTGAATGGCGATTAGAAGATCTTCCGCATATGGATTTTTCCAGTGAAACTAGTGTTTTTGAATATAAGTACTTGTTTGTATAGATTCAAACCCTTTCTCTTAACACACAAGAAAAGAATGAAAAAGAGTTTATGCATGATAAGATTTTTCTCTATTTGTGTGAAGATTGTCTCATTGGGAATCCTACTTTGAAGGAAGTGTCATATTTGCATGTTACTTCCCACGGTGGGAAATCTACAAACACTACCTCCGCCTTTGTAGCTTTTGAACTGGATCTCCGAAACTATTAAAAACTAGGTGGCATTTGAAGTCTCGATCAGACATTGATATGGAAATTTAGTTATGATATTAGTTCCATCTCTTAAACCAGCATTGATAGCTAAGTCCGATAGATAAACTTATGCGCACCACTCACTCTTTAAGAGGAATATGTGAGGTTTGATCCTGTTTAACGGCTGTTCTTCAGGTTCGTATTGTACTTTTCAGCATTATGCGATGATGCAAAACAAGGAAAAAACTTACTACATGCAGCTATGAATGCTCTTCTCAAGATTCCAGAGTCTGAAAATGCAGAAGTGAAACCTACTCTACTTTGGAGTGCCATGTATATTCAGGAGCTGACTATGGTATGCTTCTAATTGTTACTTCTCCGCATTATTTATATGTACTTCCTGGTAATATGCGGTCCCATCTCATGTTAAGGATTTTTATGTTATATTCAGTGTGAACCTGGACATCTCATCTCCACTCCCATGCCGGATGGAAATCTTAACTACAACGATTTATTAGATGCGACTATGAAGGTAATGTTTGATGAAGGAATAGTGTAATTCCTTGTGCACATTATTCTTCATATCTCATTTCTTGTGCCTGTTTTTGACAGAGTTTCCACAAGATGTACCCAGACGGAGAATTCTTTCCCGAGACCACCACTCCCGAGGATGTAGAGGATGAAGTTGAGCTTAGCCTAGAGAGCTAATGCTTCTTTCATCGATTCGGTAAGCGTATCATCTGCCTATGGATGTTCTATTCTTGAGGTCTGAAATGCAGCTGGTTGTTACACGAAACTTGCCTTTTGCAATGAAGCTCTCTACATCCATTTTCTTTTCCTTCCCTTCTAAATTAAATGGCGAAAAATGAATTTTTGTCACCATTTTGTTTGAGGGTGTTATAACGAGATCTGTTCTCTAATTTTGTGCAATCTTGTTGCTTGCTTTGATTTGGTTGAAAATTTCAGAGATTGATAATGCATCTTCAACTGATATTTGAATTGAAAAATTATAGGACATTTCTATTATAATACCTTATTCTTGTATGCAGTTATTACAGTGACCTACTTTCTTTTTGTTAGCGCCTGTTTGGAATAATGGTTAGAGTTGGAGTTTGTAGATTGAAATTAAAATGTGTTTGGTTGAAATGTGAATTGAAAATGAGTTGTGATATATAAAACTGTGTAAAATTTTGAAACGTGATCGGGAAAAAAAAAAATGTAATACGGATCTTGTTTCGTTTATCTCATCATTCTGTGCAATTTGGAAAAAAAAAAAAATTCAACTTGAAATAAGAAAGTTATGAACTTTTAAGGTTTGAGTTTTTTGAAAATGAAAAAGAGAAAAAGTGAGATATAGATTTGGAAGTTTTGGAGTGAGATATAGATTTAGAAGTTTTAGAGTAGAGCTGTAAAATTATGTCTCCAACTGTTGTTCCAAATGGGGGGCTTAGTGTATGGCGTTGGGCTATTTATCGTTCTCCCTAGTGAACAAATATTTGTTTTGACTGACTTTTTTTTTTAACTTTGTTTTATAATTAAAGTTTCTTTTACTAATCTTTAATTTTAAAATCTCTTTGAAGAAATTATGAGTATACTCCTCAACTTTAGCGTCATTTCTACTTTGCTCTCTTAGTTTTAAAAATTTGCCTCCTCCGTTATAATTATAGTTAGATACATGTTAGAAAAGAGGGGATTAAATATTATCATGTGGTGTTATTTTAATAAAAATTCCAAGTTAAGGGGTGAAGTGAGATTAATTTTCCGCTTTTTTGTTTTATTTTTGGTAGAAATTCTTATGGAATGGTTTAAAGTAAAGCTAAGGATTATTTTTCAACTAAACTGTACTTTTCATTTCAATTTTTATTTTTTTCTAAAAAGTCAAGAAAAATTGTAACTAGTTTTTAAAAATTAACCAATTATAACTTAAAACTTTCATCTCTAGCTGAGGAACTAAATGCAAGCTTAGTTGTACACGTCACACTATCTTTAACTTTTCTACTATTACGAAAACGATCCCTTTATAAGTATTCTATCAAAAATTGAATAGAAATTGAACAATTCAGATCATGTGAGTTTTAATTAAGGTTAAAATCATAGTTAAATAATTATTAAAGAGAAATTGTACATTTGCTCTATATCTTTGATTAAAGTACATTTTATGCTATTTAACTTTTATTAAATTATATTTTACTTTCAAAATATCTATGATTGAGGTGTATTTTTCCTCTAAAATCTATTCAATTATGATATTATTTATAAATAAAGCTCATATAATTAGAACTTGTTTAACTTTATTTATTTATTTTGTATTTTTTATACAGAATATTGAGAGATGGATAATTGGTGTAACAATATAAGTTCAGGAGAGTGTGATGTGTTAAAAAAATAAAAAATCTAGAGCCAATATAAAATAAGATCTATAATTCAGGGATCGTTTATAAAATTAACTCTGAGACTAATATTAAACTTAAGAAGTTAATATTAAACTTAAGAAGTTAAATAAGAGGTTTTAAAGTTTAGGAGATTGTTCATATATATATATATATATGTATATATATTATGAGAAACATGTTTTACAAAACATGTTTTACAAAGGGGAAAAAGTCAATGAGAAATGATATCTTAATATGTCTCTATGTAAAGGACATCCATTTTAAATCACTGGGATCACAACGTAGAATATTCCTCAAAACATAAAATCTCCACCATTATATGTGCCTTCATTGTGTTTCTACGCGTTGCACATGAAACCGGGGACCATTGATTTTATAATAAATATTATAATAATTATTATTTTGGTGTGTGGTTCTGAGGGAAATGTGTTGCTTAGGTTGGTCTTCTTATTTGGGGGAGTACATATGGGGACGTGGTGTCATTTCAATATTATTACAAAGTTGAAACTTAAGGACTAATGCAATCCATTTCGTTGTCCATTATTACCAACAAATTTCCCCCAATAAAAAGGAAATAATAGTTCGGTTGTAACCCACGTTCACTTAATATTATATTTTAATATAATAAATATATTATTTTTATTAAATATTATGTTTAAATAGAATATGTGTTTGAATTGTTTATATTTAAATAATCATTCTAATCTGCATTAATATGAGAGAGAGTATGTGTCTATGTGATGTGATTGATAAAAATAGATAGAAAAAAAAAATAGATAAATAGTATTTTTAATTGAAGTATTGTTCAAATAGGATTGTATTGAAATATAGTTTGTGAGAAATCAAATGCACATTCCATTATATTAAAATACAATAACAAAAGAGTATATGATTAAAATATACCAAGACTGGTTCTATGATGATGAAGTGGTTGCTCTCCCAAGGAAGCACCACTTCTTCTATATGTGAATCAAATCAAAACGGTTGAATTGATGGTGAAATTTGAGGCAGATAACTTATATATATATATATATATATATATAGTTGTGCTTGGTTCCTCCACCCCACTTTTGGAGAATCTAAACTTCACTTTGATCTTGGCCATTGCCGTTCATTATCATTTGAACGGTTGAGATGGATGATGTAAAGGCAAGCAAAAAATGGGGTAATAGGCATCTGTTGTCCAGCCAGTTACCTCTAAGTTTTGTCCAGCCAGCTACCTCTAAGTTTAACTTTTTTTTTTTGGGAAGTTAGCGGTTGGTGGTTTTGTCAGAGTAATTAATTACCGGTCATATTTTGAGTATTTTTTTATAATGATTAATGATCAAATTTTCATCCTAATTTTGTGATTTGCATAAGGCCTCAATGTCTGCCAAAATAAGTTCCCATCTCGTGGTGGTGTGTGACCACTTTTGATTCTTCTTTTTTTTTTTTTTGATTTTTTTTTTTTTTGGCGTTAATACCCCGAGATGGTGTCTTAACACTTGGAATTTATTGGATGCCTTATTGCGTCGAAGCTTGGGCAAATTTCCCGATGGGCGGTCCGAGACTGATACTATTTTTTTGGTGTCTAACTTGCCGGTGGGTGGTCCGAGACTTCAAATATTTTTTTGGCCGAGGCACTTTTCCGATGGGTGGTCCATAGACTTAGAATATTAAATTAGGTGGGGGTATTTAGCACTGATGACCCTTAAATTTATTATCCTCTGACAACCTACTTTCTAAATTTTTAATTTTGACAATTTACCTCTTGAGCTTACTAAATTGTTGCAATGTACTCAATTTTAGTTAATTTTACATTAAAAATTTGAAATTAGAAGATTTGCATTAGGGTTTTTATTATATTTGAAATTTTTAATTGAAAATGGGTTTTTCTGATCTTTACATGAGGCGTGCATGGGTTTTTCATAATCAATTTAATAGAAAATTAATTGATAAGGGGTACATTGTTACAAATTTAACAAGTTCAGAGGGTAAATTGTCAAAATTAGAAGTTTAGGGGGTAAGTTATCAAAAAGTGATAAATTTGGGGACATCAGTACTAAATACTCTAAATTAGGTAGAGAGTCATATTTTGAGTACATCCTTATAATTTTACCAACTGTAATATTAAAGTTGATAATTTTAATGTTATGAAATTTTAATGGTATGATGGACATACATATAAGGAGGTGCTAAATTTATAGCATTATTACATATAACCCTTTCGGCATTGCAGTTGCCCTGTGGGGGCTCCCAACACTTGGGAATTTTTTCTATGGATTTTTGCCATGGAGGTGCACGGGCAATACCAGAAGCCTCTGCCCCATTTCAGTATAAAGGTATGGTATAGAGAAAATTATCTAAATAATTACTTTTTTTTTTCATTTTTTAACTAACATGATACAAATTATTCATTCTTAACCAATGTAACACAAATTTTAGTTAACTTTAATTTAATTTTGAGTCATATTAATTTAGTATTAATTTTTTGTGTTATATTGATACAATGATTTTTGAATTCGTTTCATTGTGCTTTTCCCAAAAGTATATTAAAACTCTTGCAAATAAAAAGCTAGATAAATCATAGGGTCAATCGGTAGTACGTATAATTGGAGTGGCAACTTCTTTGGCCTTACAAAGTTTTAGTACTTTAAAGCCACGACCAATTAATGTTTTCTAACTCTAATCCCCTACTTTTGTTACCATGGAAACGAAAATTCAGACAGTAATGCGACTAAATTAATTCTGAACTCCCTTAAGATTAATTTCAACTCCCTTAATTACGGTCTTATTTGCTGCATGCCATCACCGAACAGTACAAATCCACCGCCAACGACCGGTTTCTCTTACTAATATGAAGAAGCCATAACATTTTTATCAGAGGGATTAATAACTATATAATGAGTAATTATGAGCTATTATGATAATATTTTTTGTTTTTAGGTGGTTTTTTTTTTTAAGTGATTCAATATTATATGGAATTTTAAAAAAAAAATCAAAAAACATAAAACATAAAACCAAAAAAAAAAATCCTGACAACCAAACACTTTCTGGACATCTACAGCCCATTCCTAGTTGTTTTCTAAGCAAGATATGACACGTAGTTGAAATTTTAATACTTTTGACGGACTTTAGTAGACTCCTGTATATAAATCGAAATTATTATTTTTAAAAAACTTTGATTTGTTAATGTTGCTATTTCAACATGCAAAAGTGTGATTTTTAAATTTAGCTTTTATTATCAATTTTTTTCCTTGTTCTTGGTAGAAAAAGTGCGTAATTTTGGTATATATGTGCCAAACTGCCAGTTAACCTAGTTCCTTAAAAAAATTTATATATCTTCGATAGTTTCTCTAGATGACCCAAGTAATATAGATTTTATTTGCGGTCCATCAGAAGCCTTCATCAATTTTTAATACGTTGTCTGTGCTCAGAATTTAGTGTGATTTTTTGAGTGTTTCTCATTGAGTATCATTAGATTTTATTGGAAGATCCAATCATTGTTGACGGTTTGAATCACCTTGTATCATTCGTGTTATTATAATATTTGTATTATTTTACTTCTAACACAATCTCTCTTTTCAAAAAAGAAAAAAAAAAGTGTCCCTAACATACACAAAAGAGGTGAAGGGAAAAAAAGAAAAGAAAAATGTTCACCCGTCCGTCCCCTATTCAAGTTGATTGGTCATAATCATTTTGCAAGTCAATTGCAACGCCCCAATAAAGTTGGAGTTCATCTTTTTTTTTTTTTTTTTTTTTTTTTTTTTTTTTTTTTTTTTGGGAATTTACAATAGGATCTTTTTTTTTTTTAACTCCATTGATGGTGTCAAAAATTTTTGACCACCAGATCGTTTTTTAATGGCTGAAATGTTATGTGTACACCAAATCTATTATAATCCCAACAACTTGCATTAAAGATAATAACTAATTAAAAAAAAAAAAGTCCTCCTTCAAACCTCATCTTCCCTAACTCCGATGCCCTCTCCACGGCGCTGCCCCAACTTCAATGCCCCACCTCCTTTCTCCCTGGTGTTGTCGATGGGCTTGTCAAAGAGGTCGTCCGAACCGTGGGTCACACAGATCCTCGGAGGAGGCGAGGATTGCTCGATCGCCACGGTAGGCGCGATTGTGGGGAACAAACTTGCGAGGCAGCCTAGGTCGCGATCCACGGCGAAGGGCGTCCAGATCCGGCATGGTGAGCTCACGGCTGGACGATCGCCACAGTGGGCTCGACGGCGAGGAGATCCGGCACTGGGCTTGTAGTTAGACGATCCATAAGATTTGGTCAGTGGATCTGGACGCCCAGTGGGAATGGTGTATTTCGTTGGTTGGTGGTCATTGGGGAGGGGGGTCGCGTGGTGGTTCGCCGTCGCCGGGAGTGCTGGGTAGCCTTCGGGGAGTGCGAGGTTTTCCAGTGAGATCGCGATCTTCCGTTGGTTTTCCGGATCCGTTGGCCTCAGCAATGCGATCGAGGAGAATGGGTTGCCGGTGGCAGTCGCGAGCGTCGCACCTGGAATCGGCGACAGTAATCACCGGGGTTTTGGTGGCGGCAGTCACCAGAATCTGGGCTTAACAACTCTTTTTTTTTTTTTTTTGTAATGTTTTTTTTTTATTAAAATAATACTTTTGAATTATTTATATTAGAATTTGGCGTCTTAAAAGAACACATACATCCTCATTTAGATCAAATAATGATCGTGGGATGTTATCTTATTGATGGTAGCCAATAAAGTGTGGCCATTGTAGAATTCCCCAAGTTTTTTAACAAATTTTGAATGAAGTTAAAGACAAATCGAATTCAAATTTGAGGGTTTATTATTATTACTTTTTAATTATTCTTATTTATTATTATTATTATTATCTAGAAATCAACCAAAGTTGGAATTTAGTAGTAATAAATGGGAGCAATATTTCTACTATTTTTTAAGCAAAGCTCATTGGAATATTCTTAGGGTATGTTTGGCAAGCATACTCAACTTAAACTAAACTGTATTTTTTTTATCATATTTTTTGTCTTTTTCTGAAAAAAATTTTTTGTCTTTTCTGAAAAAGTCAACAAAAATTACTATTTAAACTTAAATTTATCAACTCAACTCAAACTCAACTCATACACCAAACTAACCATTACTCTTCTTTTAAAAAGTCGTAAATTATGTTTTCGGGTATTTAATGTTTAGAATTTGTTTGGATCACTTATTATATTATAATGTTTACTTGAATATTTGCATTCAAATATAATTTTTTTTAAAGAAATATTTGATTAGTGCAAAGGTAGAAAAATAAGTGTATGGTTTTTAACAAAATGAAATTTGAGATTTACATTTGATTTGACTAGTTATCAAATAGTGAAATATTCAAATGCTTATATTAAAATGATTGTGTAATCAAAGACGTATTAAAATACAAACATTGTTTTTAAATCAAATATTAAATTAAATAAGTGTCCAACAGCTGCTTAAATATTTTATCTTCAAGATGCCGAATTATTGTTTATTTAATTGATCTTCTTTATTGAGAACTTAAAAAGATACAATATACGAAAACATAAATCACTCAAAATTAAGGTTATCTCATATATGACTATCATTTATTTCCCATATATGCTTTCCAGATAGTCTTATTGATAAATAAATATATCAATGAAGAAGGAAAGTATGAGATATCATACTGACAGTGATTGATTTGATTTAAAAAAAATTGATTTGATTTACAAGGGAATGTAATCTTTTATTTTGATTTGATTTTTTTAAAAAAATTGAAGCGGGGAAAAAAATAGTTTTATCTATATCATTGCATTATATTTATAAAAGTACTCGTATATTAATCATTCATATGATAAATTGCAGATTATAAAATGGGGAAATGTCATAGGACTTTACAACTATAATTAATTCTTTAATATGGGTTGTTCACATTTGGAGGATATTAGTTAAAGGATAATGTTTAAATTATTACTTCACAGTCGGTAAATGAAATTGGGCATTTGATTTTGACAACATTATATTGTTGTCTATTTCTATGGGATTGAATAATTTTATCATGAATCATTGAAATTAGGTGAATATAAAATTGTGACACTTTCATGTATTCGGAAAAACGGTGGACTAGATCGTAATAGAATTATAGTTATAATGATGTTAAAACAATTAAAATTTATAAATGACAGTCATATATGAGATAATCTTAATCTTAAAATTTGCATTCTTCATGCAGAACACCCCCCCCCCCCCCTTAATGGAGAAATTAAATTTAACTGAACAAATTTATAAATACTAATACAAATGACCTTATAATACACAAGAAAAAACTTTCAATTAAAATCAAGTTCATCAGTAAATTCTGATAAAACTCGAGGAGAAGGACGTACAACGAGACCTGACAATAAAGAAGTTTCTTAGTACACCAATATTTGAGCATGCATAAAATTCGTTCTAATCGATTGAGAGCTAGTAACCTGTAGTGCTGAGACTACCACTAACTCTGCAGAAACAAAAGTCCAGCAGAACTAAAACACCACAGGACATTGATATGGTAGACCGCAAACTAACTAGAAAAGTGGGGAGACCACCTCCGATTACAAAAACTACAAGGTAGAAACAACATTGCTTTTATTTGACACAACCATTCGTTATAATACAGAAATAAAACCCTAGTAACACGAGAAGAGCCAACCCATGCCACTAAAGAGGTGGGGAAGCACAGAGTCACAAAGAGCCGGAACCATAGCAGACGGAGCACCACCACATCGGCAAAAACCACAACAAAATCACTATCGACATTGAGAACCCACCCACAAATGCTAAAGACATAACATTTTATTAGAGGCAAATAAATATATAATGAGTAATTATTGATTATTATAATAAAAGTTTTCTTTTTAGAGGGGGTTATGAAAATTTCTTCAAAACTATAGGGTATTTAGCCATAGTAAAAGAAAGTAAAAGTGATTTCCGTAGTACTGGCGAGCAAAATGAGAGCAGCTGATCACAAGACCACGTATGCTTATGGATCCTTCACCGTGGAACTTAGAGTTCCATCTTTAGGGCTGGAAATCCGAGGGACAATAGAATGCTGCCGCTAGACTCTGACCCCAAGAGAGGGGCATGCACAACTAAACCCTAGCACAAGGGGGAGAGAGAGGCACTACCCAAGGGCAAAAGTACGGCAATTTTCCTTTCGATTTTGATAGACTTCCTTTTGTATAACCAAATACTTTTGGTTTGAGTTTGAGATCATTTTTCGTAAGAGCTCGACTCAGTTTTTATGCGAGCTTGAGCTTATCTAACCACGTCCATCGATATCTAATACAGCTAAGGGCCGAACTCAATTTTGTCTAGATGGATGATCATACAATGCAAGATTTCTCGTTTTTTTTAATATAATTTTTACTATTATTTTTTTTAAACTAAAGACTTGAGTGTCAGTTTGTTTCATTTTTTTTTTTCACCTTATTGAATATGACTTCCTTTTTTTCCCCCCTCAAAGAAGGATGCTTAACCTTGTTGCTCTTGTGGTGGTGGTGTGTAAGATACGGATTTAACTTTTATATCCTTTTATTTCTATTTCTTTTATATTTCTCAAATAATATTATAATAGGTTAATTAAAAATTATATTTTTTTAATTAAAAATCATAAAACATCAATAAAAAGTCATGTTAATCAAACATGTACTATAATCTTATTGGAGGAATGTCCTGAAAATGGACATAATAATGGGACTTATGAAGCAAATAAGGCAAATATGTAAGATGAGGGCTGGGTCAAGTGTTTTTGTTTGACTTTTTTATCTATTTATTTATTTATTTTTGTTTGTGTTTGACAGTTTCTTTTTGTTATATTTTATTTTAAATAATTATGTGATTGTCAGTTTGTCCATATGGCTTCGCTATGTCAATCTTATAAAGTTGAAGCTAGTTGTAACGGCTCTCCATGATGTCTTTTCCATGGAGTACGCCGGTGGATGACAATTCCACGCCGTCTCCTCATATTTTATAATATTTTTATTGGTCATTGTCGTGTATATTTTTAAATTTTAGAATCATTTTTATTTTACTTTTAAAATTTTAAAAACTCTTGTTTTATTTTTTGAATTTTGATTTAGCCCACTTAGCCCATTTTACTAAAATTTTGGTTAAGAACAGATGGAAAAGGAAGAGAAATAATCTTGCTAAACCCTATTTATTAGTATTTTTATTAAAAACAAGCTGAAAAAAGATAAACAGATCGTACTTAACTCTTTTTTTTTTTACCCATATGTTTTTAATTGAAATTTTAACAAATGAGATCAAGTAGGATTAATTCAAAGTTTAAAGAATAAAAGAAGAGTTTTTAAAATTCAAAAAATAAAGTGAGAATGACATTAAAATTCATGGGGTGTAGATGAAATTAATCATACTTTTATTCTCAAGAATGAAAAAGAAACTATTAAAGAGGCTCCTTACTCTGTAAGATTTTTTAAAATATGAAATATTAGTTGTTAAATTTATTTTTAAAGATTTGATTTATAATTAGAGCAGTTTCATTTTGTATTATATGTTATAAATTTTTAATATGAACATGTAAAAATTAAAAAACCAATCCAATAATTAAAAAATAATTTATACAATAATATATAATAAGAAGTATTATTGTAAAAACTATTTTTATACTATAAATAGTTTTACACGGGCGACCCCTCCAGCCAATTTCAGACTCAAACTTTTTAACAATAAATATGTTTTTTCTACAAAAATTCTATTTTTTCTGTAAAATTTTTTTTCCCAACAAACTATTTTACAATATTTCCCAAACAAAAGGGTGAAAAGTAACACTCATATCACTTATCCGAAAAATAAAAATAAATAATAACACAGATATTATTTTTTCATAAAGAAAAAAATATACCGAAATTACATCATAATCTTACCATTAACACTAAGCAGATTTTTCAACCCAAAAAAAAAAAAAAACATTGAACTGATTTTTTTAATCAAAATATTGATTACATTAAATAAAAATATTTTATGAACAACTGGTTTCGAATAATTCGTTCTAGACTTATATTATTATTATGGTAATTATTAACTTTTACCTTGAAAACATTACTTCAAGATAATCAAAATCAATACTAGTTATAAAAACACATATATAATTTTGACTTAAAAAATATATATATATATATATATATATATATGCATTAGGTTAATTTGAAATTTGTCGTCAAAGAATTTCGATTTTCTCACTTACCCCCTACAACAAATTAAAATTACATAAAACTCCCTTCCGAGTTTATTATAAGTATAATTTTTGTACTTCCATCACTAAGGCGTAATTTTTTTTTTAATGATTTTAATCTCGTGCGTTATGCTCCCACGTGTTATTAAATCCGTTAAAAAAAAAATTGAACTTTAGTTTCCAGTTACAAATTATGAATATGAGAAGCTTTGTAATATTCAGTGTTCTAATAATGAGGATTACTCACATCTATATCTTTGGACTTTAAGATTATTTTTATTTTACTATCTGAATTTTAAAAACTCATACTTTACTTCATAGATTTTTAATCAGTCCTACGTAACCTCTTATAAGTTTCGGCTGAAAACATAGAAAAAATGGGATACGTAACCTCTTATAAGTTTCGGCTAAAAACATAGAAAAAATGGGATAATTGTCATACTAAACTTCTTTTTGTTAAAATTTATATTAAAAATAAACAGAAAAATACCCCATGACCACACTTAATTATATTTTTTCATTTTTTTTAAACAAAAGTTTTGACAAAAGGGGTTAAATAGGACTAATTCAAAATTTAAAAGACAAAATGAATGATTTTAAAATTTAGAGATAAAACAAAAACGTTCCTAAAAGTTCAGGGAAATTTACGAAAGTAATGATAATTACACGTTAAAAAAGACCAATAATAATAATAATAATAATAATACTAATAAAAGAGTAATTGGTCTAAATAGTCCGTGAACTCTTTTAAAGGTGACGACTTAGTTCCCATTCTTTTTTTTTTTTTTATCCAAAATGAACCTAAACTCTTATTTTTGACCGTAATGGTTCTTTCTGTTCAATACCGTTAAATTTTTAATGGAATTTTATTGAAATGATTATTTTTATAATAAAATGACTAAAATACCCACCCCTCTCTCTCTATTTCGCCTACCCTCCCCCCCCCCTCTCTCTCGGTCTGGCACCCCCACCTCCGATTGGGTTGTCCCTTACTCCCTCTCACAGTTTCGCCGCCCCCTTCTGCCGCCATTCACCCCCACCCCACGACTGGGTCCCCCCCTCTCGCCTTCGTTCACCTCCCCCACCACCAACTCCCTCGGTTTGGTCCCCCCCACCCCACTCCCTCCCTCAGTTTGCCCCCCCTCCCCCCCAACCCCCCAATATTCGTGATTTGGGTGTTTTGCCCGCCCTTCTTGAGTTGGATCGATTTGGGTTGGCTCCCCCCCGCACCGCTGCCACCACTGAACTTGCACCCCATCTCTCCATTGCAAATCGCCTCCCCCCCCCCAAAATGCCGCTGTTGAAATGAGTTTTGAGAAAGAGAGAGAGAGAGAGAGAGAGAGGGAAAGGAGAGGAAACCACTCCCGGTTCTGCCGAACTGGGTTTTGAGAAAAAGAAAAGAGCGAGAGAGGAGAGAGCGAAAGGAGATGAAATTTTTTGGTTTTTTTAAATATTTTTTTAAATATTTTTGTTAAATTAATTACTATTAGATTATTAAAATACCCTCATAAATTAACGGATTTGGATTGATTGGACTATAACGGTTAAAAATTAAGAGTTTAGGATCATCTCGGTAAAAAATATATATATAATATATATGAAACCGTCACTTTTGAAAGAATTCAATGACTATTTAAGTCAATTACTCGTAATAAAACTGCAAGGACAAAAGGGGACGTTGTCATTTCATTTTCAGGATATCTACCATAATAACAGAGAGAGACATTTTTAGATCACCATCCAATTCTGTCACCACCTTGGAAGAATCATTTCTCTTCTCGTTCCCTTAAAATTTTCCAGTTCTTCTTTCAGGTGCTCAATCTTATTTTAACCCAAAAAAAAAATGTTATTATTACAAACTTTTTTTTTCCCCCCTTATTCAGTTTGATGTTTCTTTCCTTTCCTTCCCTTTCCTTATGTTAATGGCTGTAGAAAATTGGGTCTGAGGTCTCTGATTCTGACCTCCGCCATCATTCTGGAATTATTCCAGTTTTCAATTGTTTTGATTTCTTCGTAAAACAACCCCCAAAAAAAAAGGGAAATATATAATTTCATTTTCTTTCATCTGGGACCTGAGAAAAAAGCCAATAATTTATGCTCAACATTGCCGGGTTCGTTTTGGTTAATCTGGGGTTTTCCCATTTCTGATCTCAGGTTACCAAGATTAAGAACACACACACACACACACACACACATATTTTTGTTTTTTTTATTTTTTTAATTTTATCCCAGCTTCAGATTTTTCCATTGATATTGCTTTGTTTTGTCATTGGGTAGCTAGTTTTGATTAAATTTGTTGCAATTTGCTTGGTATAGATTGATATAGATTTTTCCCCTCTATTTCTCTAGTTTAATTGTTGTGGACTTGTTGGTATATTCTGAATGGGACTTTGTTGATATATTGTGTTCAATCGTAAAACTTTCATGTTTCTTTCCTTTTTTATTTTTTGTACTTGTTTGGCATAGCTTCTAATTTTTCTTGTTGATATTGTTTTTCAATTCATACTTTTGGTCATTTGACCCAGACATCATTTGTTGGATGTTGGCGGATTAAGAGCTGCATAATGGGTGACCGTCAATCTGAGCTTGGAAGGCCTTCTTCAGGTATGCTTCCGATACTTTCAAGTTAAGAATTTAAATTGTATCATTTTTGCTATGGTTAAGAATTTTCTATGTCATTTGGATTTTTTTATTAGCATTTTGGTGCTCGCAATTCGTTGGTAGAAACGTGTTTTGGCGCTTGAAGGTCATTGTAGAAGCTAACCATGCACCATGTTTAAAATTTCATTTGTCAAATGTAGAAAAAGCGGCTTTTGCATCCATGTGTATGTGTTTTATGGCGTAGGTTATAGACTGGTAGTTTGCAGGGGGGAGTATGAAATAGAAGCTGACTTGATCAGAGAATGAACATGTGGAACGATCAAGTTCCGGTTATCAACCGATAAGGATGATAATTAGAAGCAGCAAAAGAATTGTGAGGCCTTGCCATAAAGAGACCGTAATACGGTTGTTAAGAAAGAGTCGGCGTTTACATCGCCTGCTGCGGATTGTTTGATGCATTTATCAGTTTGCCATTGTTTTTGTTGAGGTCTGGTCAAAACGTGTTCTCTGCTGTTGAGTTTTTAGCAGTACATTTGACCAGATATCGGGAAGGAGTGAAGGAGAAAGGATTGATCTATAATATGAAAAGATCAATGCCTCTCTCTCTTTTTTCAACTGACTTTTCTTTTCTGCCCATGTTCTAAGGTTTCTGAGGAGTTAAATATTGGTTAAGAAATATTTACTCGTGGGTGAGGCAAATGGTCTTATTAAAACATATACGTATAACTTTAGAGGAATTTAAATTGGCTGACATTCATCACTGTAGGAATTGGGTTCAAGATTTCCCCAACTCATGAGTAAATATTTCGTAGTAGCCTCACTAGACTACATTTTCCTTGGTATATCCAAATAACAGGCAGGAGCATAAACTGAAACAGTCTGGAGCTACAGAGATAGTTAATTAATCGTTAGCACTGCATAAAAACATCACTTTGGAAGTTTAAATTTTCTATCACATTCTGTTGCTTACTTACTGTGTTTGCCAACCATTAGGAGCTTTTTAACTGATTGCCGACAATTAGAGTTTAAACTTAGATTTGCAACGTTTTGGAATTTATGAAGCAATTTTAGTTATGAATTGTTACTTCTTATTACATATACTGTCTTTAATATTTTTTTCCAAAAAAGTTTTAAAACTAAGAAAATTGTTTTATTATTAAAAGTGTGAACTACGGATATGCATTTTCTTTTACAGGTAAAAGAAGATTGAAAGATTTATTGCTTCAGAAAGATAATCGCTTGTGTGCTGACTGTGGTGCGCCAGATCCTAAATGGGCGTAAGTCCTATCACCTTAATACCCGGATATTGTTTTTCTAACTCTATGGGATTGTTTAATTTCATGTCTAGAGAGCTAGTAAATGATAACGTTGTACATAAAATTGTTGGAAGGGTGTACATGGTTTGAAATGATCGAAATTGCTTAACCAAGATTTACAAGGTGTTAAGAACATATGATCGCATTTTCAGGTCAGCTAATATTGGAGTTTTTATATGCTTAAAATGTTGTGGCGTGCACAGAAGCCTTGGCACGCATATTTCAAAGGTAAAGCCTAAGTATGCTGGATATAAATATAAATTATATCATATATATGTGTGTGTGTGTGTGTGTGTGTATAGACATATTATGCATGGTTACTACAGATAATTTATTTATTTTTTAAATACGTTAGGCTCAAAACATGGTATATTCGCTGAGAATTCTATGAACTGGAACTGTACAGGTTTTGTCTGTGACGTTGGATGAATGGTCCGACGATGAAATTGATTCAATGATTGAAGTTGGTGGAAATTCTTCTGCGAACTCAATTTATGAGGCTTTCATACCCGAAGGATTCAGGAAGCCTGGACCAGATGCGAGTCACGAGGAGCGTTCGAAATTTATCCGGTTAGTCTAACAATCCTAGAACGTAGCATTTCTATGTTACTTTAGTTTTAGAACCAGTCACTTGATACATTGTAACACTTCATGCAGGTCTAAGTATGAGCTTCAAGAATTTTTGAAACCTAGCCTGCGAATTACATCAATTCACTCCTCAAAGAGCTCTCTCCAATCAAGTTTTTCCACAAAAATTATGGATAGCTTCCGAAGTACAAATTCTCAGAATATGGTAAAGTTTGTTATAGCTTTCGTTCTTCCTTTTGATTAGGCTGTCCAAAGACTATGGTCAAATGTCAATTCTTTGATGTTTGTCCACATGCACTTTGCTTCTAACATTTGTGCAATAGACTGTTCATTTTTCGTCTAGACACAAAAATTCTTCATAATAGATAGTTAAAATGGTACTTTACTGAATGTGGTATCGCATGTTTGTTAACTTGTTATTAGTGGCTTAATTAGCATTGGGTAGCTTCTCGGCTATTTGATGATTATATTTATGAGTACCTTCCATCCAGCTGATCTGATGTCGCGAGTCGTTACAGGAAGGCATGGTAGAGTTCATTGGATTATTAAAGGTAAAAGTGGTCAAAGGAGTGAATTTAGCCATCAGAGATATGCTCTCAAGTGATCCTTATGTTGTCTTGACTCTAGGTCAACAGGTTTGTTGTCTTTTTTTCCTTTCTTCTCTCCTCATAATTGGCGATAAAGATCTGCTCTGATTTTTTAAGAGATTTTTTTCACTCTCTTCATTAGTCATAACAGTCATTCTTCGTGTTATGTGTTGATTTGCATGTTAAAAAAGAGCACTGATATTATTTAGTGCAATAAGTTAACTACATGTTAAAGCACTAATTACGGTTGAAGTTGCTTTAGTTATCGGTTTTTGCTCTGCATACAAATCCAAAAAGGAAGAGATTTTCATCTTTAGATGAAACAAATAAAAAATATAAGAGAGAGAAAAATGTTAGGAAGATTTTTAGAAGTTCCCCGCAGCCTGGCTTTAACAGTGAATTATGAGAAATCACAACCGAGATATTTGGGATGTAGATTTCGTTTCCCTTGAATAAGTGGGAACCATTGTTCTCATACCGTTAAAATAAAAAATTGTGATGATTGTGTGGTAATGATTAAGTGCTGTTGGAACTGTAGACTGTCCAGACAACTATAGTGAAGAGCAACTTGAACCCAGTTTGGAATGAGGAACTCATGCTCTCCGTTCCTCAGCGATTCGGACCCCTAAAACTGGTAAGCTATGTTTAATATATTTTCTTTATTTTGTTTTTTTCTTTTGAATATATGTCGTGCCTTTTCATTATTTTTCTTAGATCCAAAATTCTTTAGAGGGAAATAAAACGAAAAAAATCTCTCACACTACTGATGAATTGATGATGATATTGGGCATCTTAATTTTCTTTGTTTATCTATTTTGAAAATGTTTGACATGACTTTAGTCCATCCAGTATGAATATTAATCAGGCGATCTTCTTTTCGTTCTTTTGAATCCAGTTATGTTATGGAAACTTTTTTTAATACACGGTTCAAATTCATTGTAGTGATTTCATGCGTTCTCATTAAGCTTTCAACATTTGCCTTGTTGCAGAAGGTATTTGATCACGACACCTTTTCTGCTGATGATATAATGGGAGAGGCGGAGATTGATCTTCAACCCTTGATAACATCTGCAATGGCATTTGGAGACGCAGGAATGTTGGGGAACATGCAGATCGGGAAGTGGTTGAAGTCACATGACAACGCCCTCAAAGAAGACAGCACCGTTAACATCATCGATGGGACAGTAAAGCAGGAGGTGTCCCTCAAGCTTCAGAACGTGGAATCTGGAGAAATGGTGATAGAACTAGAGTGGATGCCTCTTGACCAATAGGTACATATTACATCATTCTTTCGAATTTCTTCGAAAATAAGAGTAATTTTGATCGGATATTTATTCCTAAGGAATGACAGTCCATGCACTTTTTTATTTCTTACTCTTTTGTATTTTATTTATTAATTTATGCATAATTCAGTCGTCTCCCTTTCTTTGTAGTATTGAGATTCGAAACGGATATTGCACGCTTTTCAATATGCATTTGTTGTTTTATTTCTCTGTAGATTGGCGTGCTTAGAAGTTGGAAGATTACTAAAGTACCTGTTTGTTGTACCTTGATCTTGTTTAATATACAGTTGGTGTTCAATAGTTATAGCGATTTTTTATTCTTCAATAGTAAATAAAGTTTTCGAACTAACCAAACAATAAAAAGTAAAAAATTGATTGGCTTGGCTCGGTTTATTGTGGTTTGATCAATTTCTGCGGGGTTTTTTTTTTTTTTTTTTTTAAACACCCAACTTTCCGACCGGCGCTCGTAAACTAGAAGTGGCCTCTGTTGTCCGATTGTTTTCACATCCAAGAGACTTGATAAAAGAATGTTTTTGTGTTTTGTTTTGAGCTATGTCTTGGCATTAAAAGGTTCACCGAGCTAGGATTTTACATAAAAAGTTTGGGAGGAATCAAACACCTTAAATCTATCGTCTTTGAGTCACTATCCCTCGCAAAAATGTTGGTTGAAAGTTGAAAGTATTTAATGATTTGGGTTCTATTGCATATTTGTTTTTGTTCTAGGTTGTGGATGTTAAAGTTTCAAATGTAGTAAGGTCCTAGTTAGGGGTGTTAAAAAAAAAAGAAAAAAAAAAAAGTTAAACCGTGAAAACCGATCAATTCTAATTAAACCAAATCAAATTGTTAATTATTTTTTAATTATGGATTATTTTATTATTATTAAATCTACTTTTCACGTGACTGCAATTATCTTTAAATAAATCCACAACTGTAAATAATTCAAAATTCAAATATGCTCTTCGCGTGACTACAATGCTGATGTAGTAACATCGACTGAAACATAAAGTGCAACCCTAAACAAATCTAAAACTAAATAATTGTTTTTGGTTTTTCTAAACGAGTTGAAATGCCAACAACTAAAAACCTAACAACAACTAATAAAACAAATAGCATAGAACCACAACTAGTTCTTTAAGAGAGAGAGAGAGAGAGAGAGAGAAGTTACTACGAGATTTGAATTGTCAGATAACATGCTATGATTACAATCAAAGCTACAACGAGATTTGAATTGTCAGGTAACATGTTGTGATTAAAATCAATTTGTAGTTGATCTTGAATGTAGGAAATGGTGGAGGAAATGAAGTCTTCGGAAATTATTTTGGCTTTGTGAAAAAGTTTCAGTGGAAGGGTTGTCGCTGATCAATAGATAAAAGTTATTTTAAGGGTAACTAGCTTATCTTTCTTAAGAGCTCACATCGACGAGAAGGTTTGGCACATAACGTGAATATTGATTGCGGTAAAAAAATAATATACGTTCTAGGAATAGGCATACAATTTTACCAGTCTTTTGCTTTTTGTGACAAAGCTATCGGTTTTTTGGTGAAGTTAGTGGTAAGTTTGTAGGATATCGTCTCTAGTTGTGCTGCTGATGTGAACCACAAATGATGTAAAGTCACAATTTCTTTTGCAATCACATATGACTATTTTTAGTAAATTTCAAAATTCTAATATTTCATTTACGAAATAAGTTTTAGCCCTATTCAATCCCTTGTAACATACATAACGATAAAACATGAGAGGGTAAAGCACCGGTCGGCAAAATTTAGGGGTATTAATGCCAATTAAAAATTTGAAATGCCATCAAATAAATTTTATTTATTTATTTTTTAACTCTTAGGATAGGTGGATTCAAACTCTGCACCATTTGGTAGAGTCAGGTGTGGTTTTATCGCTAGATTATGCGTGCAACCACCACCGAACGATATTTTAAAAGTCAGTAAAAATTAATTCAGGGTGATTAGTGCCTAAAATATTAATTCAAGAGACAAAGTGCCAGAGGAACAAAAGGTTAAGACAATAATTACTCAACTCAAAAAACCATAATAAAAAGTGAAAATATCTTTTCTCATAACATTATCAGATGATTAAGACAATAATTAGATAAGTGAAATGAGTCAAATAGGAAATTTTCAACTCTCCCTCCATGATCTTGTGTAATATACAGTTGATGTTCATTATTTACAGGGATTTTTTATTTTTCAATAGTAAATAAAGTTTTCAAACCAGCCAAGCAATAAAAAGTAAAAAATCGATCGGCTTGGTTCGGTTTGTTGTGGTTTGATCAATTTCTGCGGTCCGTTTTTCTATTTTTTTTTTTTTTTTTTTTAACACCCCACTCTCCGACTGCCGGTCCTCTTAAAGCTAGAAGTGACCTCTGTTGTCTAATTGCTTTCACATCTAAAGACACTTTGTCAAAGAATGTTTTGTATTATGTTTTGAGCTATGCCTTGGCATTGAAAGGTGCACCAAGATAAGATTTTACGTTGGCCAATCATTGACTTGGGATTTTTCTTGGGGGAAGAAATAGAGAAGAGAATGTTTTCGTATCATTTGTGGTTACCAAAAAAAAAAAAAAAAAAAAAAAAAAACTCTTTTACAGTTCAATTAGTGAATTCTCTCTCTCACTAAATAAGCATCTTGAGAAAACTCTAAAACTCAAAATGCTAAATTTCAAAAATGAAATAAGCGGGTTCAACTTAAATGTGGAAATTGCTATTAATGAAAGCAGAAAAAAAAAAAAAAAAAAAAATCATGATTAACAGTGGTTTTGTTTTGTTTTTTGTTTTTTGTTTTCCCTGGTGCCATTGTTATGTTACCAAAGACTACAGGTACTTAGTAATAATTATGTATAAATACCTATTAAAAACTATTATTATAATTAAAACAAAATATTCAAAATCTGCGTTGTTTTGAACTATCCCAAAAAAAAAAAAAAAAAAAAAATCAATCTCTCTCGCTCTATATATAAAGTAAACGCGAGTATGGGTGACAAGGAACTTAAAACATAATTAAGTTTTGGAATAATCAAACACCTTGAAATCAATTGTCTTTGAGTCACTATATCCTATCCCTTTCAAAAACCTTTGTTGAAAGCATTATTAATGATTTGGGTAGTTATTTTTTTGCTGTTGAGGATGTTAAACTTTGAAAAGTGTGTAAGGTCCTAGTCGGGGATGTTAAAAAAAATAAAAAAATAAAAAATAAACTGTTATACCAAAAAAATTGACCGATTCAAATCAAATCAAATCATTAACTATTTTTGAATTATCGATTTAGTTTGATATGTTTTCTATAGTCATTCTTGCGGTCTTTTTAGTCATATGATTCTTTTGTGTCGTTACTTTAAAAACATTTTTTTACATTGTACGTTTCTATTAGATATGAATTAAGTTCAAAACTAGAAAAATGCACCCTACTACACTGAATACCTTAACTTTGCCATTTTAGAACCAAATTTTGAATCTTAATTGACTGACAACTTCAAAATTTTTGTGAAATTCCCGAAACTTTTTGTATTAATAGTCTAAACCGACCAAGATGATTATTCATAATTAGATTTAATTTGGGATTTCTCTAAAAATATCAAACCCTCTAAACTGATAAAAGAAAATTGTTTTTGATTTGATTGGTGGTTTTTTTTTTTTTTTTTTTTTTTTACTTAAGAAAATCGACCAAACCAACTGCAAACATCCCCAATCCCGGTGGAACACCCAATTGTTATAACCACTTCTCCGTGGGATTCCTGTAGTCTTCAACTAGTTTTGAGGATGATGTACATTTAACAATCCTTAATTGACAAGAAAAAATAGAGAGATTAAAGAAACATATGATGCAAGTGTAGACTTATCACTGACACGCATATGGATGGATGGGATGATAAAGGGGCTAGATATTTTTGTTAGACATCACCCTTTCGTCCATCCATGCTCGAGTCGCACTGCCTCCCCTTTAGGTCATGTTCCAATTTCGGTTGTTGATGCACCGGTTGGTGATTGTAGAATAGGCCCCTGGTGGACGATTGAGAGAAATTAGTATAAAAGACCTGATTCTGTCAGACCTAAGGAAGTGTTCCTGTTTGTGGGGTTGAAAAACCTAGAAATGATGAGACCACCATCAGAAGTGTTCCTCTAATTTATCAAAAAAAAAAAAAAAGGTATAGACTTACCACTGAACTGTCCTACCCGTTCTCTTTTTGCAACTTTCAAGAGTGGCACTTATAATAGTGCAATGATTTTTAATCTTTAGAGTGCTTTATAAAAATGACTTAGGCCCCGTTTGGGGACAGTTTTCAAAAGTTTTTTTTTTTTATCTTTTTCCTTCAATTTTATTATTCACTTTTTCAAACATTTTCAAAAATACTCAAATTTTAAAAGTTCATAACTTTATCATTTTAAATCGAAATGAAATGATTTTTTTTTTGTTTCAAATTACATAGAATTTCGAGAGAAATGAAATAAGATCCATATTGCTATTTTTTTCCCAAACATGTTTCAAGTTTTTATATTTTTTCACTCTAAATAGTTTATTTTCACCAAACGCACATTGATATGAAAACAAAAGCAGAAGAGATTTGGAATCTATACTAGAAGCTTTAGCTTTTGTTTTAATTTGTTCCAATTAGGAGTACTTTAAGTGTTGGCTTTTTACTAGTTAAATTACTGAGTCTATAATCTTTGAAAAAAAAAAAATAAAATTCACGCAAACTTTCGACATCTCAATTGATATTTTAGATTCTATGTATTAGTCTGATTGTAACATGTATAGGTAAACTTCATATAAAAGCGAAGTTCTACAATGGGTACAATTACTTTTCCCCATCCATAGCTTAAGATCCTATGGTTGGTGTTGGTTGGAATTTGTGACATCTGAGCTGCTGAAAAATGAAGTTGGGCACATCTAATCACTTCAAGCTGTGAATCTTTAATACAATTGACATTTAAATCAACAACATCATTTTATTAACTTGGCTAATAACCGGCAGCCATCTTTTATTATTATTATTATTATTTTTTTTTTCCTTTTTATTCTCTACCAAAAAGAAAGAGATCAGAACCAGAAGTCGTATCATGGTGGTGGGGGTGGTGGGAAGGACAACTGTTCACGCTGTCAGATGAGGAGTTATCAGAGGAGGCCGGGAAGTCGCCGTTCGTTTGGTTCATGGAATGGTTAATCTAAGGAAGCAAAACGAAAGGTCGACGGCAGCGAAGGCATGGGGAAGCCGAGGGAAGGGAAAGAGGCGGTTGAGACAAGGTTCCGGTAGCGGAAAGGCGAGAGGCTTGAATAGGGGCGAGGTCCAACAGCGGCGATTGCTTGGGTTGGCTGAGCTGCCGACGGTGGGGATTTGGCGCTGGGAGCTCTAAGGCTGCTGCTATGGAGAAATAGGCTGATAAATGTTTTTTTTTTTTTTTTTTGGGGGGGGGTTTTAAAGGAAAAGGCTGATAAATGTTTGGGTAATAAGGTCATCTCCAACCCAAATACTCTATTTTAGAGTATAAAAACTCTAAAATAGAGTATCTGTCACTTCAAATAACTATTTCATCTCCAACCCATTTACTCTATATCATACTCTAAAAAGAATATTCTATTTATATTCTTTTTTATAATCATTTAGATATTATTTTATACCTAAATATTATTTTAAAATTTAATTAAAAATTAAAAAAAAAAGAAAAAGTAGTTTAGAGTATGAACAGTGATACTTCAAATATGAAGTATACTGTTCATACTCTATATTTGAAGTTCCATTTAGAGTATGGGTTGGAGATGCTCCCATACTCTAAAATGGTGTAAAACTCTAAAATAGAGTTGGGTTGGAGATGGCCTAAGATTTAATCGTTTTTCGAAATTTTTTAAAATAATGGGATTTTTAAAAAAGGAATCATTGGACGTTTTAATAATTAAAAAACTTAAAAAGAGGGCCTTCAAAAAATAAAGAAAAAAACTTAAAAAGAGGAGGGTGATCAAATGTGCAAGTCTCTACTTTAGTTTCCTTAGAGAACATAATCTGAGCCGTTGACCTTTGATCTGTTTTAATCAACCTATTTAAAATTACGCCATAATATTCTAATAGGGTCTAACCCAACATTGATTGGTTTCTTATGAGGACTCATGTCATAGTCATTAGCATTTATTTTTATAGTAGTTTGTTACTTACCAATTAAGTATCAGATGACTACTAGAGACGTTCATCCGTGATGTAATAAAGTACGAATGCAACAAGATAGTTTTAGGTTTGTCTCTCACATGTCCTAGCACACAAATCAAAATATGTCCCTTTATTTGTGTATACCTTCACATCATTCCAATAATATTATGATACGTATCTAACTAACACGATTTTTTAAGTGATATGATAAAAAATTATAATTAAATATATATTTTTAGTTGATGTGTCATGATATTATTAGATGGACATGAATGTGACATGAATAAGGAGACATTGGAGTTGAATCTGATTTTGACACATGTATATTGGATTATCGTTTATGTTTGTTCTGTGAGCATGACATATAAATGTATGCACGTATGCATATGTTGCACATTGTTTGTGAGTTGATTCTACATTTGTTGTTCGGTGTTGTTTGATTATATGAATGGTATTGGAGTCGTTTTATTGTTGTCTGCTCATTTGGAAAAATATGGAAATGCCTCTTCCATTAATATTGATAAGTATATGATATAAATATCCAAAATTGGGTAAATTTCCAATGCTAAAGTTTAAAAATTAATTGAAAATACAAAGTATATTTATAAAATACAACCAATAATTACCTAAAAAATATTTCAACAATCTTAATATTCAATTTATCGACTTTCACTAGTAGTTGCAACTATAATTGCTGCTCACGGTTTTTTGGACTATACTATTAGGAAAGTTAGAATTAACGTTAAGAAAAGTTAAAGTTTTGTATATAATTATCTTTATTAGGAATTTTATATTTATTTATATTTATTGTAATTTAGAATAAATCTTAATTTTAATAGATTTGTAAGTATTAGAAAACTTACCCGATTGCATATATTGTAACTTGTATTTATATAAGAGCACATTCATAGTGTTCATTACTAATAAATTCATTATTCTTACTCCGTGAACATAAATACATCTACGTTAAGCATCTATGTGTTCTCTTCTTCTTCATTTTTACTTTAATTACTTTCTTATTTAATTTCTATATATACAGTTACATTAAAAAGTCAACGAAGCTAGGACTTGGGCAAATTATTAACTTTGGATTCTTATGGGGGAAAATAGAGTAGAACAGGATGTTTCCTTTTGTTTTTTTTTTTGTTTTTTTTTGTTTTTTTCAATAAAAAGGAGAGAATTTGTTGTACTTTTGAACTAGAAAATATTAGAGTTTCCAGTCATACAGGCTGGCCAAGGGACACCCTCTTTCATTTTGTTCTTCAACTAATCTCTTTCCAAGCAAGATTTCAACGGAAAAAAGGAGGGTAAGGAAATAATTTTGGAAGATATTCTTACTGTTCAAATTAGTGAACTGGAGCTTTTTACGGTAGTGCATCTCTATTTTAGTGTAGTTTTTTACATGTTAAGTTATATCTTGAGAATCCTGTCAAAATTTTATATGCATGTGTTAAAAAAAAAAAAATCTAATACATTTTAGACAATTCAAAACAGAGTACTAAGTAGAAATTTTTTTTTTTTTTTTTTTCATACTTCACTATGGAATTCTTATAGTGAAATAGTGTGTTTAAATTACTCCCTGCTATAGAAACTAAACTAATTTGGAAGGATGATGATATTGATATAAAACAAAATAAGCAAAAGGGTATTTAATACTAATACCCCAAAATTTGTTACCTTTAGGCAATTTCTTCTCCTAAACTTCGAATATATTTGCAATTTGCCACCTGAACATGCTAAATTATTTTAATATAACTTATCAGCTTTAGGCAAGTTCCCTAATTTTTTAGCTTTTGCAATTTACGACCTGAACTTGTTAAATTATTGTAATGTACCCCTTATGAATTAATTTTTCTTTAAATTAGTCATGAAAAGTCCACATACGCCTCATGTAAAGACGATCCTAAATTGATACAAACCCTAATGCAAATCTTTAATTTAATACAAAATAAACTATAAATGGTATATTGCAATAATTTAACGTCAAAATTAAAAATTTAATGGGTAAATTGTCAAATGATAACAAATTTAAAGGACATCGTTGCTAGATACCCTACACAACATCTCTGAAGTAATGAATTGCCTATAGCAATGGAAACCTTTGTGGGTGTTTTGGATGGTCATGTCCCTCTCTTTAAGGGGAAACGTGAATCTGTGTGACAAGGAACTTTACATCAAAGTTTGGGGAATAAATCCATCCATCTTACATCCATGGCCTTTGAGTCACCATCCCTTTACAAAAATGTTGGTTGAGAGTGTTAATGATTTGGGGGATACTAGTGCATTACATTTATTTTTGTTGCTCATTATAGATATGGTAAAGTTTCAAATGTGGTGAAGGTCCATGTGGGACACCCCTTGTAGTTATAACAACCATTTCTTCATGGGATTCCTATATATCCTTGAACTTGTTTTGAAGATTTTTGTACCTTTTTTTTTTTTTTTTTTTTTTTTTTTTTTTTTTTTTTTTTTTTTTTTAACAATCCTTAACTAACAAGCAAAAATAAAGAGACAAAACAACATTATTCAAGTATGGACTTGCCACTAACTAAACTGTCTTACGGATTTTTTTTTTTTACTTTCAACTTTTTAAGAGGGAATGTCTAGCTTAAATTTGATTAAAAAGAGAATAAAATGGTTAGTAGTACAAGTCCTTGTTGTTTTTTCTCTATTTTTTTGCATCAAAATTTCCTCTTTTCTTGGTATTGGGTCTCTTAGTGACGAAGCAAGGAATTCTTACTAATAGGGGCTGATAATTAAAACCAAATTTTAATAAGTTTAGTAGAGGCCAAAAGAGTACATTTTTAATTTTACATGCTTATATATTGATTTTTACAAACAAAAAATAAAATAAAATCTGAATGGGGTTCAAGACCCTACCGAGCCTTTGTTGGCTTCGTGTGTGGGGTTTATGATTTTCATTTATTAAAAATAAAAAATAAAAACACTCTCAGATTTTAAATTTAAAAACTCTTACTCAATTAATCACTCTCCTCTCATTGAACTAGCCATGGTGAGAGTATTGTAATTTCTATTATTAAAACAACTAAATATTTGATATGATCCAGATTAACTTTTTCCCCCCCTTTACAGCGTCAAGATTTCGAGCGAACGGACAGAAGATTGTGTGTTGAATTTTTTGATGGGGTAGAAAAAAAGTAACTTGTTGTTTTACTTTAGCAAGCAAGGAAACTATGACAAGTGAATCTACTGCTTCGAAAACAATAGGTATGGGCTGTCATGGGTACAAATACGCATACTTCATCCAATATAAGGGAAAAAATGGTAAATATCATTTTTTCGAAAACAATTGAAGTAAATAACATGGTTTTTTTAAATATTTAGAATAAATTATAGACTTACCATGTAAGTAAAAAAAATCGACCGCAATTATATGATTTAAATCAAACAGTAATAAGTGTAATAATATTGTTCAAAAAATCCATTCACAATATTCAATCTCATATGTTTATATATTACCTGAATTAAATTATATTGTTATGATCAATAACCTCACAAGATTTGTGATGCTCCCACTATAAAAATTCTCCTTTAATTATTATAATTGAGAGTGGCTAAGGTAGAGTCTTAATAGACTCATTAAGAGTAACTATCTCTAGAATTCATTTTCAAGTCGTCCAGATATAATCTAACAACGGAGATTTTGGGTGTGTATGGTAACTATAGCATACACTACCTAACAATATTGTAGAGTGAGAAAAAAAAAATCTAAAAAAAGGCTCCATTTTTCTCCCCTGACCTTCCACCATCGCAGGCAGTAAAGCACTATTCAAGGTCCGTTGGCCGGCACATTCTGACTGAGGTTTTGAATGCAGAACTCCACCATGGTTGACCAAACTAAGGTTTCCTAGAAGAAATCTTAGCATCTGGATTTTTCGAGGATTTTTTTCTCGATTTTTTTTTTTGTGTGGTTGTTTGATTAAGATTTGAGGTTGTGTTGATTAAAATTAGGCTTTATTCTGTCTTTTTCAGTCATTCTTGACTGATCGAAGCTTGGAATTCGAAGTTTGGATGGATTACAATGATTTCTCGCGAGATCCACCTCCTGAGGCACCGACGGAGAAATTCTTGCAAGGGTCACCGGCAAGATCTACGACAATGAGGAGAGAGATGGGTTGAGTTCACGGAACTCATTGGAACCCTTGAACCCGCCAGAGCTCCACTCGTGTGCTTTGCTTTCAATTTGGTATTGTTATCTGTGAAATGACTGATGAATCCGTCACTGGAGGAGATGGCGAGCGGAGTAATAGCTTCGAGTTGTTCTACGACGACGGCGGACTCCGCCCCCTCCCGGCGAGCATGTCGAAATGCTTGCTCGGATCTGACATGGACAGGTCAGTTGGACTGGCAGCGAAAGGGGAGCGGCAGGAAAGAAGAGAGAGGAGGAGAGAGATAGGAGATTTGGTATAACCAATCTCAAGTTCGCACAAAATTAGAGCCCTACACATCAAAAGCAACTCAATATCAACCTTTAGATAAAATCCTATAAACAGTGTCTCTAAAAAGGACTCTAGATTCTCCCATACTTCAAATAACTGGTTTGCAGCTGTATGTTTGAGGACCCAAAAACAGATAGGAAAGTCAGCAGCATTTAGTTCATCTTTAGGCATTTGGTCAGCCTTGGCCAGTAGAGCAGTTTGGCAATCGAGCTGGATTAAATTAACTATACACGCCAACCGACAGTGTTGATTGATTTCATCCAATGATTATCTCATTAATTTCACACATATTCATAGATTTAAAGAAAAAAAAAAAAGTTTGTGTGTACATAAGGAATCTCTTTCTTTTTATCTATCTTCTAGTTCAAGTTAAGCACGGTTAAATTAACTAATTAAGTTTGCAACTCCGTCATTTGAGGAAATTAAAACCCTTTTGTAGGTTACCCCGAATGAATTTACAAATTCTGATTTCGTATTGGTTTAATAGTTAAGGAATTTTTGTGTGACCCCGAAACTGCATTATCAATAGGAATTGTTGTTTTAATAATTAGATTAAATTTTTAACGGTCTGATCTAAAACTGAAGGCGTTGTAAATTTTTAATATAAATACTCATAATTCAAATCATTAAAAATTACTCTAATTATTAAAAATAGTTCTTACTAATAATGCATAATATGACGTCCTATCATAAAAGAACTTAATTATTGCAAATATTACCTTATAATTTAGTAACAATCAAACATAAGGCCAAACTAACAAACTCTTACAAAAAGGTAAAAAGCTAATGATTCCGAAGCTTTTACTACTAGTAAATTTTTTTTTTTTTTACCCAATTACTTTGAAACGACAACGGCTGATATCTTAAGGATATGGTGATTGAAAATTGATTATGTATCTAAAACAAAATCAGCAACAAATTTAAATCAATAAATTTGAAACTACTATCTAGATTCTAGCGCCACCAAACTAAATGACTAAAAAAAATATATTACCTAATTTGGACTTAGAATTAGCAAACAAACCAAAAACCAAATATTTAATATGAATTCCTTACCCTACTTTCCATGGAAAAAAAAAAAAAAACCCTCTCTTTTTTTCATTATACACCTCTTTTACTTGCTTTATCTACTTCTACAACTACAAGTCTACAACAACCAAATACGGTAATAGAAAAAAAAAATTTAAAAGAACAATCAGCAAAAAGAAAATAAATAAATAAAAAAGAAAATAAAAAGAGAAAAAGAAAAAGAAATGAAGAAAAGACCACGCACTACTTGCTATTATTGTCGTTTAATGGTGGCAATGACGTCGCAGACGACGGAGACGACGACTTCTGCTTTCTGTAGCGAAAGAGATAGATAAAAGCGGAAGCCAATAGCAACGCGACACCTGTAATCCCACACGCCACACTCGCCACCACCAACACATGCCTCATGTGATCCCTCCCTCCTCCTCCTCCCCCGCCGCCGCTTCCCCGGACGCCGGACCACCACGTGGTGTCGTTCGAGTTCAGCGCCTTCGGCAATGCGACGTTCGACGACGGCGACGAACCCGATCTCCCGTCTCCCGCGAAGAACGACTGCATCTCCGGCGACCTCTTCCTCCCCGGCGGCGGCGACTCCTGGTACGCCAGGCCGTGATCTGACGGCCGCAGCTCCCGACCGTCCGATCCGCCGGACATCGCGATAGCAACGGCGGCGGTGATGATGATCGTCGACGCAATTCGTGCTTTGTACGCCATTCTCTCTCTAACTTTCTCTCTCTTGTTTCTCTCTCTTAAGCAGTGGGTTTGTTTGAGTAGGGGGATGATATAAATGGGAGATTAGAACTGGTTTTAAACGAATAAAATTGGAAAAAAAAATGGATAAAATTGGAAACGGCGACGTTTTTAGGACGTTAAGTTTGGTTGTTGAATGCTTTTGTCGTTATAGAGAGACTGGGTGACTAGTTGTCGGAAAACAGCTTCTTTCTTTAATTATCTTTTACCAGGAAAACAGCTTCTTTCTTTAATTATTTTCTTAAAAAAATTTCAAAAGAAAGAAAAAGGCCTAATAACCGCCGCTACCTAATTTGTCTTCTTTTCGTAATTTTAAGTTAAGATCCTTTTACCAGGAATGTTTTCACGGGCGTCCCTGTTGCAAGTGAAAATTACAAAATACACTAGGAAAAACATCTAATTAGTTGAGAATGATATTTGAAAAAAATTGTAACATATAGCATATTTTATATAATTATTTTTAAAAATTATAAGAGGTTTTTTAAAAATATTATGTTATAATATATTTTTACGGATAAATTTTTAGATTTTTTAATAAATCCTTCAATTTTCTTCTCTCTCTTCTATGATGCTGTTTCACGACCGTGCCGATTGCTGACGATGTCGAGGACAGAGAGTTACAGCAAAGAGAAGAAAGAGAAGGGAGTTATATGAGTAATTTCGGTATTTTCATATATAATTTATATGAATATACTATTTATTATTAGTTTTTAAAAATTATATTATTAATTTAAATTAGAGTCAACAAATATACTATTTAACTATTTCTCTCTATCTCAAATAGTAAGCCGTTTGATTTACAAATTGTCTAATCTTTGTACTGTTCTGATACTTACATGACAATGTTCTCCAAAAAAAATAAAAAATAAAACAACTATCCAGTCTTATCAAATATATATATATATATATATACATGTGTGTGTATATATATTATAAATATAAAGGAGTATAAGGTCTACAAATCATATTAACCTGCCAAAATTGTGCTTTGAAACAAATGGATTTACTTTTCATCTCACGTAATATAATTTCTATAAATGTCTATGCATTACATGAGTTATATAGTGCACGATTTTCCTTTTCTAATCAAAATGTTTTCTCTTCTCAAGTTCATTATTCTCTTCCAAGGTTTCACTAAAAACGACATGACGTTACTTTATTCATTTGTGGAATTTGAGAGGACATTCCTTAGTTATGTCGTTTTAATATGAAGATGACTTTCTTTGTTTACTTTAAATTGAATTCTTATTATTTCCGCAACAATTGAAGAGTGTTTTTTTTTTTTAATCAAAGATTGAAGAATTTAGTTTCATGCTTTTTCTTGCTTTCTTTTTGAACAAGATGTTTTGCATCTTTAGCCAGGGGAAAAAAAAAAAGTTTTGTATTCTTATGTTTTACGACTTTGTTTTTGTTAGTTTTACCTGGTAAATACTCACTATTTCTAGTAAACATTATCGTGACTAAAAGATAAGGTGGGGAAATTGAAAGCTTTGGTACTCTCTTTAAATTTATTCGGGCATATATAGCGGAGCTTTTTCGCTTTAAAATTGGGGTCAAGATTCAAAGTTTGCATAGCTACTGGTCCAAAGAGAACCTTTAAATTGTTCCAAAGTAGCTTAATTGCGACGACCTTCTTGAGTAGGGCCGAATACTACCAACCAATCAGCTCTTGCCATGTGCCCCGTCCCCAATAGATCGATCTCCTAGAGAGTCGAGGATCCTCGAGCAAGCCTGCCAACCATTGAATGTTGAGAAGTCACTACATGTTCATGCTCTAATATCTAAGGATCAAGCATCTTTTGGGATCAGGGACGGAGCCACCTTGGGCTTGTTAATTTCAATGAAATTTCTTCTTCTTCTTCTTCTTCCTTCCTTCTTCTTTCTTCTTACTTGTTCTTCTTCTTCTTCTTCTTCTCCTCCTCCTTCTTCTCCTTCTCCTTCTTTTCAATTAAGAGCTTTTGACTCAATTTTTCATCATAAAATCCCCTTGCCATTTCCATTCTAATTGCAAATTATATAACCGTAATTTTCAAAATCTCAATAAATGCCCTAGTCTTTTATGAGTTTTTTTAACATAACTTTTCCTAATTATACCTCATTTATTTAATATTTAAAAACTCGAATAAACCAAACTTTTACAATACTAGTTAAGCTCATGCATCCTTTTAACATGAGAATGTCAATGTAATGGAACTCCTTGACATTTAGTTAAACATAACCAGTGAAGGAACCACATGTAAATCGTTGCAAATGCCCCCATTCACATTTTGAGAAATTGATTTTTAGTACCAAAAAAATTTTATTTGTACTACTATTTTATAAGAAAATTTTTAGTTGCGCTCAAATTTTGATATGTTAAATTTTACTTTTAAAATGTCAATAGAATTTAGTTATTCACCTATTTTGTAAGAAAATTTTCTTTGCATCCACACGCAATAGTTAAAATATATAGTTATGTCTATATTTGAAGTATAAATTATCTCTATTTTTTTATAACAGCCCCACTGACAAAATTTTCTGACTCTGCTGTTGGGCTTAGACACTTACATTTGCTACTTCATCGGCTCATTTTATGTGCCCTAGAGGAGATGTCACAATATACATAGAAGAAAATCATCTCCTGTTCATTGTTGCATTTGACATTACCATTCTTCTTAGAGCTAAGATAGGGGGCTTCGCGAGTCCCCAACTATGCTAATCACAAGGGTTAGATCTCACGATTAGGTCAGCTCAGCCCTCATCACAAGGGTTAGATCTCACGATTAGGTCAGCTCAGCCCTCGGTGACTACTGATATTGGGGGTATCTATATTTTAGTTTTGCATAGCCACAACTTATCTAAAGCATCATAGTTTCTTACCATGAAGAAGATTCATAACGGTCGACCGCACTTTTGGCAATTATGAAATTGGAACTACTAGCTTTATTTTGGATCCTCATGTCGGGCCTTAGTACTTTGCGCTAAATCCAACATACATCCTGAGTTATAATTAGGGACAGAGCCAGAAAAATAATTTTAATAAAAGCGTTACAAAAAAAATTAAAGATTTCTTTTTCCTAAAAGAAAGACATAATTATATATTTTAATTATTAAATGTGAGTACAAGAAAAAGTTTTATACAAAACAAGCGTATAATTAATTTTAGAAGTAAAAATTATAACATCAAAATTTAAGTGAGGGCACAGTTGTAATTTTTCTTATTAAATGAGGGTACAATAGAAATTTTCCAAAATTTTCAGGTTAACAATTGATTTTTAAAAATATGACGCCCTCACTAGTATGAATGTGGCTCCACCCTCACTGGCATGAATGTGACTCAGTCACTGATTATAATAGTAACCCATTAAAAATATATATTACATATCTTTGTACGGACAATGTATGACAACTAATTAGTTATTCCTTAATTAGTAAGTGCGGTCATTGTTATTTTCATATACTTTATCTTTCGTCAATTAAAAAACATGAAATCGATTCATTTTTTCAACATTAGAATGTAGAGAAATGTTATACATATAGCATCATAAGTTCATAAGTGCCAAATGCCAAAATTTTGTAAAATCTATATAAAACTGAAATTAACGTCCAAGTTTTGTTTACCCCAAACAAGTGACGAACTAATTTTTTTATAATGTGCATCAGTTTCCTGAAATTCAAATCGGATTCATAGCATTAGTCGAGGTTGAGGTCCAGGGTTCCGTTCTCAAATAAGCAAAATTTGTAGAATATTCAATATAAGATCTCTCAAAGCAAAATAAGATATAAAAATCCTTAAAAAAGAAAAATAAAAGAAAATTAGGGTGGATGACCTATATTTATCATCTAATCTAATATATAGCCCAACCTCTTTTTAATTAGTTAAATGACCTAATGTTTATGTTTTGTTTAGTTAATTTTCATTTTCCCTAAACACCTCCCATCTCTCTCTCCTCTCTCTCTCTCCCAACTTTCTTTTTCTCCCTCTGCCCGTTTCTCTTTTGGCCGTCGTTGTATTTTTCTTCATGTTTGTTCAATTTCAGTTCACTCTTTGAATTGCAATTGAAATCTGAATGTTTGTTTTTGTTTTTCGTTTGCATTTTTTTTTTTTTTGTGAATTTCGATTTTAACTTAGGTTTTATGTAAGATTATTGGCTTATCCTTTTGCTTTTGCTTGTTTTATTTTCTCTTCACTTTGGTTTCTATGATTTTCTGGGTTTTTGTTCATCAATTTTGGAAAAAAAAAAAATGTGTTTCGATCCATTTTTTTTTTCATTGTTATGTGTTTTCTCGTGTTTTGATATGTTTATGGTCAATCAGTGATTGACTGAGAGTCAATCAATGATTGACCATTAGTTAATCAGTGATTAACTCTCATTTCAAACTCCTCCAAAATTGACATATCATTTTACACTCATTTAGTCATTGATTATGCTATAGTCAATCATTGATTAACCATTGGCTAATCGGTGTTTAATTAGAATCAATCAATGACTGACCATTAGTTAATCAGTGATTAACCAATGGTCAATCAGCGATTTGTTTGTCATCAATTAGTGATTGACTATAAAAATTTGTTAGTTATATTATCATATTCAATGATTTACTAATACTCAATCAATGATTGACCGATAGTCCATTAATGATTCACCAATGGTCAATCACTGATTGACCATTTACAAAATTGATTAACTATTCTAAGGAAAAAAAATACTTTTTAACTAATTTTTAAAAACTTAGGTCATTTATTAAAAAATTTATTTAAAAAAGGCTATTATCAATAAACCCCAAAAATAAAAGATATATACATAGTTTTTTTTTTTTTTTTTGTTGGAGTATCGAAATAGAAAAATCCAATTGAAGTTGAAAATCTATATTGGATTGGCATTTAAAAGAGAGAAAACGGAGTATTATAGATATCAAAAAGGATTATTTACGTAAATGTTTATTTATTTATTTATTTTTGAACTTGGGGTTCATGTTTTGAAAATAAATCTAAATTTTTATGTATTTGTAGAAATGTCTAAAACATTGCTTGTAAAGATATTATTACCCTTTAATAATAAATTAAAACAAAACAATAAAGAAATGTAAAATAAACAAAGTAAAAGTAATAGTAAACCAACATTAAGTGTTATGACGAAACAATAGATTGTTAAAAATTTGGTTGATGAAAGTTGAATAATATTAGAAAAGGAACAAAAATATTATATATATATATATATATATATTAATTATCCTTGCAATGAACGTTACAATCATCATACAGAAGTAAAAAAAATTATCATAATGATATAATTGTTATCATAAAGAAACAATCACTTTCAAACAGCATGTAAACTTTACAAACTAACTATTAAAACAAGCTCAATAATAGTGAAAATAGGCATTATTGTTGATGCTCGAAATGGCTCCGGCAACAACACCCAAATGTGGTCGGGTTGACCGATGGAGACCCGCCGGTTACTCCGCCGTAGACCTCCTGCAAAATGGAAGCACCTCGGAATGATGGGGACACCGGTGTGGTGTCTGCCGTGGGCACTCCGATGCTTAAGTCAGTAAGGAAACTGGCGAACAAGAGGAGAGGCAGAGCTTTGGCAGGGTAAAAGTATTCGTACCTGAATGGTGAAATTGAAATGTTTATTTATAGGCGCTTCTCGCGGATCCGGGGGCTCGGGGCAACCCGGCCGGGTTGGCTACCTAAGGTACCCGATGGGTTAGTAGGTTTGCATGAGCTATTGATCCACTGAGCTGAGGACGCGTGTCCCTAGGGGGATGTGACTTGTGTCAGGCGTCATCATTGAGGGAGCTACAGTAGGCGGCTGTGATTTGATGTCTGACAGGGCAGGTGAGCGGCGCCAGCAGCTGTCGGGGTGGGGATGTGACTGGCGTCACATCCCTCATTACTAAAGTCGCCACGGCGGAGGTCTGAGCCGAGGTGCATATTAAGGCCGATCAGAGTGCTCGGCGAGAGAGTGATCCGAGCATCCGACTATCCGACTATACTCGCTCTTGGGTGCTCTCGGCATGAGACTTCTTGGAAAGCCATGGTCGGTGTAGGCCTCTCCAGTCTCCGGCTGAGGATACTGTCCGGCTACTCCGAGTTCCCCGGAGTTGTGGTCGGCGTCTTGTCGGCAAGTGTCAGAAGTGGCCGGATTTGGTCGGTCATCAACAGAAGCCCCCTAGCATCTCTGGTCGGGTCTAGGCCAGGGATGCTTCTTGCTTGTGCATAGTCGGTCAAGTGCGTCAGTACTCTGATGGTCGGACGGTCTAGGGGTTCTCGGACAGGTGCGGGGACTCTCGGGTGCCACGTATCGTACCACGTGTCACGCCATGTGGCAGGATTGCCATGTGTCGGGTCGGCCATGTGGCGGGTCGGCCACGTGGCGACCCGCCACGCGTCGAATAACTATTGGCGGGGAGACGAACCGGCGACTGGCGTTTGAAATTTGAACTTTCGTTTAGGCGGGAAGTCTAATCGTCGCCTGGGAATTCGCGCCAACCGCCATCAGTCGCCTATAAATAGAGGGGGGGGGTGCCTCATTTGCCATCGTTTGCGAAGAAATTTCCTGCCGAGAGCTGCCGAAGCCTGCCGAAAACTGAAGCCGTTGCATCCCGAAGACGAGTAGACCGTCAACCGCCGAGAACATTCGCTAAGGTAATAATCTTCCTTCTACTTTCATCATGAGTAGTCCATCTGATTCCGAGAACGAGGCCCTTTCGGGGTCGGTTGATATTGTCGGGAGCCCAAGCACAATGAGTCCGAGCACGTCTGCGTCGACTGACGGGTCCGTGACGCCGACAAGCCGAGGCCAGGGGGCGGCCCGGTTGGAGGAGATTCTGCAGGTCGGGCCGAGCACCCGACCAGATAGGCAGTTTGTACAAGACCTGGGCGGGGCTGCTGTCGAGCAGGTTGTTCGAGCAGGTTCTGCTGCCGAGGAGGTGATGCCCGAGAGGTCGGCCGGCGAGACGAGCACGTCTGGGCAGGGCGACGAGGAAAGCTCGAACAGCACGGATCCCGCCGGGGAGGACATAGAGGACCGCAACAGGCCAGCTAGCCACGCCATGCGGATCAACGACCAGCGGGTCCACCGCCGGTCCGACCAATTAATGTTGGAGCTGGCGGGAGGTTTACCAGTGTACTCGGCGGATTTCTTCACATCTGCTGTGACGCCGAGGTACCTCGCTGCCCTTAGGCGGGAGTTCCAGATCCCGGCTGACGTAGAGCTGAGGGCTCCTGGTCAGAACGATCTGCCGTCTCGGCCACCACCCGGCCATGTGACCCTCTACGCAGAGTACTTCCGAGCAGGCCTGCGCCTGCCCTTCCACCCGTTCTTGAGACGAGCCCTCACAAGTTTGAATGTGGCTCCAATCCAGCTGAATGCGAACGCCTTCCGTATATTGATAAGCTGTTTCATTCTCTGGACCAAATACTACGCGGCTGGTCTGCCCTTCCCGGCATTCCAGAATCTTTACCGGATGAAGACCGCGCCCGCGTCCACTGGTTCCTACTACTTCCAGGCGTTCAAGGGAACGTTCGTGACCAAGTGCCCGGACTCCGACAAGCAGTTCAGACACCTTTGGTTTTATGCAGGTGGTCGATGGCTGCACGGGCACTTGGCCAGAAACGAGCTTCCCCGTGCGGAGAGGGTACCAGTGGTATTTCGGAGGGGGTATGCGTGGACTAGGGCGCCGTTCGTGCGGGAGAGGACGTCGGACATGCTAGAGGGCCTCCAGAACTTACCCGAGCATGAGCGGGACCAGCGCGTGCTCCTAAGCTAGGCCAGCCTGACCGAGTACGGCTGGCTTGGTTCTTCGTCGACAGCCCCCCGACCGGACAGCCGGGTGCCGGGTAATGTCACGGTCGCCAGGATGCCGGAACCGGTTCATCAGTATCGGTCCCGGACCATTGTGGTCGAAGACGAGGCCTCCTCCGACCAGTCCCGAGACCCTTCCCCAAGATCTTGGGGTCCTCGCATTGCCGACGAGGACCTTGACATGGTGATCAAGGGTTTGAGTCCTGCTCGGGGTCAGCCGTCCGCTCGGGGACTGCGGATTGAAGGTCGGCATCAGAGCAATGCCGAGCACTATCAGCTACTGGTGAAATATTCTAGCCGATAACTAACACGTTCTCTTGTATTTGCAGAACCGATGGCTGACCGACGGGGAACAAAGAGGCCGAACGAGGATGAGAGGATTCAGAGGCTGGCCAAGATGGCCGCGCATGGAAAGGGGAAGGGCAAGGCCGGCCCTTCAGCCCCATTAAGCCGGGCAGCAGCACCTCCGGCTCCCCCGGCCGCTAAGACCGCACCTCCACCGGCTCCGACTACAGCGCCTCCTCCCCCGCAGACTACTCGCCCAGCCGCACGGGAACGCGAGGATCGTCCGGCTCGGCAAGACGCTCGGGCGAGTCGGCCGAGAGAGGAGAGGCCAGTCACGGCGCTGGCCGCTCGGGGCAGCCGAGAAGCACAACGGGCAGGGTCTTCTTCCACCCCTCCAGGACAAGTTGCTGAGTCCTCGGCTCACCGGGCACTTGTGGCGAAGTTCGGGGACCGACTCAGCGTCAGAGTCGCCGAGTCGTCGAGGCGATCGGACCCGGTCGTGGTGATTAATGACTGCGCCCAAAAGCTGGTCGAGGCTCTGTGCCTCGCCTTTTCTGGAGCCGCCGCTGCAAAGGGGGCGGCCAACCGAGCGGCCGACGACCTGAAGGCTGCTGACGCAGACACTCGGCACGCAAGGATTGCCGAGAAGGAGGCCAAGGCGGCGAGGGCCGTGGCGGAAGAGGCGAGGAAAGAAGCCGAGGACAGGGCGACTCGCGCCGAGGACGGGCGGCGACAGGCTGAGGAGTGGGCACATAGGGCCGAACTGAGGGCCGAGGAGGTCGAGACTTCTAGGCTTGAGTTGAGCAAGTCTCTCGCCCAAGCTGAGCAGGACCTCGCTTCCGCCCGCGCCGAGCACGAAAGATATATGCGGGTGGCCCTTCCCGCCGTTCTTGAAGAGGCTCGGGCTCAGGCGGTGGCTGATTTCCTTGAATCCGAGGACTACAACGACCGCATCGTCCATATGTACCAGGAAGGGATGCGGGACATGAAGGCCGGTTTCACCGTGGCCAACCCATCGCTGGTCGGGGTGGATTGGTCCTTCGTGCCGGCTGAGTCCGAGGAGGCAGGGAATGAGGAGGCGACCGAGGAAGGCGAGGTCACCGGTGCTGTCAGTGTGCCCGAGGATGTCATCATACTGGAAGTACCCGAGCACCCGGCCGAGCCGGAGCAACCAGCACCCGCCCCCGCCGAGCCAGAGCAGCCAGCCCAGTTGCCGCCTACCGAATAACTTGGCCTTTTGTTTTTTGTTTTTGACATACACATGTAAAATTTTTTTTTTTTTTTTTTTTTTTTGGGTTCGGGGGTGCCCAATTTGTACCCCCCTCCTGACTATATGTTAATGATATCTTTTTTTTTTTCTTTTCTTCTTTTTTGTTGTCTTTTTTTTTTTTACTTGGTATCGCCGACCCTAGCCCCCCTAGTTGGTTTGGGCGTTTCGCCCAAGTCCAATCTTGGTCGGGGGACTTTACTGCTAGCACTAGGTGGGCGTCGGGTCCTGGTCGGGTAGCCCCTTTGGGGTAGCCGGTCATGGGACCTAACCTGTGGTCCGGGAACCACGGGAGTTTGTCTGCAAAGGCAGAATTGGGGTCCTGGTCGGGTAGCCCCTGGGGGTAGCCGGTCAAGGGACCTGACCTGTGGTCCGGGAACCACAGGAGTTTGCGGGAAGATACTAGTTGTCTGATGAAATCGTATGTCTTTATTGAATGAATAAATCTTTACAATAGAATGGACAGCCATAATCATTGGAAAAACCGTTTCAAGTGGTCGGCATTCCATGGGTTGCCTAGGTTCCTGCCGTCCTTGTCTTGTAGTCTGTATGTTCCCGGGCGTACAATGCCAGTTATTGTGTAAGGTCCGTCCCACTTAGGGCCGAATGAGCCGAGCCCGGGTTCTTGAACGATCACCCTTTTCATCACCAAATCCCCTACTCGGAAGACTCTTGGCCGAAACCTTTTGTCGTAATATCTAGCTATGACTTGGTTGCGGGCGGCTGTCCGAATCAAGGCCTGTTCTCGCCTCTCTTCAACCAAATCGAGCTCAGGCAAGATCCGACCAGTGTTGTCTTCTTCATCGTAGTTTTCGACCCGAAGGCTGGGCAGTCCGACTTCCACAGGTATGACGGCCTCTACACCGAAGGCCATAGCAAAGGGAGTTTCCCCCGTTGCCGTCCGCTTGGTTGTCCGGTAAGCCCAGAGTACTCGGGGCAACTCATCGATCCAAGCCCCCTTATGCTTCTCAAGGTTTTTCTTCAAGTTTTCCTTGATCGTTTTGTTGGCGGCTTCTACCTGTCCGTTGCTCTGGGGGTGCCCGGGGGAGGAGAACACCTTTTTTATCCCGAACTGCTCACATAACGCGAGGAACTTGTCCCCGAACTGTCTCCCATTGTCGGTGACTACAGTGTGGGGGAGGCCAAACCGGCAGATGATGCTCTTCCAAAGAAAGTTAGTACATTTCGCTTCGGTCTGCTGGGCTAAGGGTTCCACTTCAACCCATTTAGTGAGATAATCTATGGCGACCAAACAATACCGAAGCTGCGACCTGGCCATCGGGAGTGGTCCGATTATGTCTATGGCCCACTTCGCAAAAGGCCACGCAGATACAACTGAGGTAAGCCTCTCAGGATGAGACTTAATAGCCTTGGCGAACTGCTGGCATTTCATGCATCTCTGGGCAAACTCCATGGCATCCTTGCTCATGGTCGGCCAATAGTACCCCTGACGAAGGCACTTGAATGATAGGGCTTTTCCTCCAGAGTGATTCCCGCAGACCCCGCTGTGGATCTCCTTCATAACGTACTCGGCCTCAGCTGGTCCAACACAGCGCTGGTAGGGGGCAGTGAGTCCTCGGCGGTACAATTTGCCATTAATGATTGCATATCTGGCCGAAGTGTTCTTGATCCTCCGGGCTTCTTCTGGGCTCGATGGCAGCTGAGAATCGGTGAGATATTGGACAATCGGGTCCATCCAAGTCGACGTGTTCTCGGCGAAGAGGACCGCCTCTTCTCGGTCAATGCTCGGATGGTCCAATTTTTCAACTGGGAAGGAGACAAGGCCCTCCAAATCATTCCCCGATGCCAGCCGGGCTAAGGCATCTGCCTCGGCGTTCTCGGACCGGGGTATCCGGGTAACGGCTTGTCTGTTGAAGCGGCCGAGAAGAGCCTTTACCTTGTCCAGGTATTTGGCCATTCGCGCCTCCCTAGCCTGGAACTCTCCGGAAACCTGGTTCACAATAAGCATAGAATCGCTGAATACCTCAATATCTTGTACCCCGAGCTCTCGGGCCAGTTCAAGTCCGGCAATCATGGCCTCGTACTCTGCTTCATTGTTAGAAGCCTTAAAATTAAAGCGAAGGGCCTGGCTGGTTTTGAACTGATCCGGGCTAACGAGGACGAGTCCTGCTCCGGAGCCTCCTGTACTAGAGGATCCATCGACAAATAGTTTCCATCTTTCGGGGCTCGGCTGAGCTGCAGCCGAGAACTCCACTGAGGGGTCGGCGATTCTCCCTGGTTGCCCGGGATCTGGTCCGGGAACTCCCGTGAACTCTGCTATAAAGTCGGCCAGGGCTTGCGCCTTGATCGCAGGACGGGGGATGAACTCGATGTCGAATTCCCCAAGTTCTATTGCCCACTTCGCGATCCGTCCTGACAGCTCAGGATTTTGTAGCACTTGGCGAAGTGGGTAGCTGGTCGGGACTCGGATTGGGTGGCCCTGAAAGTAAGGCCTTAACTTGTGGGCTGACGAGACCAACGCAAGGGCCAACTTCTCCAATGGGGTGTACCTCGCCTCTGCTCCCTGGAACGCTTTGCTGCTGTAGTAGACCGGGTGCTGGACCCTGTCTTCTTCTCGGATCAAGACGGAACTCACGGCCTTCTCCGAGACGGCAAGATAGACATACAGCGTTTCCCCAGGGAACGGTTTTAATAGCTGCGGTGGGCAGGCGAGGTACCCCTTAAGGCCTTCGAAGGCCTCTTCACACCTGCTATCCCATTTTATTCCTCCCCTAGTCTTGAGAGCCTGGAAGAACGGGAAGCATTTGTCAGTAGACCTCGACACAAACCGGGATAGGGCCGCAATCATCCCAGTTAGCCTCTGCACCTCCTTGATTGTTCGCGGCGGGTGCAAGTCCACAACGGCCTGGGCCTTAGTGGGGTTGATTTCTATTCCTCGGTGGTTTACCATGAACCCGAGGAATTTCCCTGATTCAACTCCAAACGCACACTTGGCCGGGTTCAGTTTCATCCTGTACTGGCGAAGAATGTCGAAGCAGCTTTGGAGGTCTCGGACGTGGTCGGTTCGTTGCCGGCTCTTCACCAGCATGTCGTCCACATACACCTCCATGGATTTGCCGATGAGCGGGGCGAACATCTTGTTCATCAGCCGCTGGTAGGTCTCTCCAGCATTCTTGAGACCAAAGGGCATAACCTTATAGCAATACAGCCCTTGGTCGGTCGTGAACGCGGTTTTAGCCTGGTCGGCTGGGCTCATGGGTATCTGGTTGTACCCCGAATAGGCGTCCATGAAGCTCAGCAGCTCGTGCCCGGCTGTCGCGTCAACGAGCTGATCAATTCGCGGAAGGGGGAAGCAGTCCTTTGGGCACGCCTTGTTTAGGTCGGTATAATCAATACAGACGCGCCACTTCCCGGAGGATTTTTTGACCAAAACGACGTTGGCCAGCCAATCCGGGTAGGATACCTCTCGGATAAAGCCGGCGGCGAGCAGCTTCTTCACCTCCTCATTGATGGCTTCATACCTCTCCGGGTTGAAGGCTCTTCTCCTCTGGATCACAGGCCGGTGCCTAGGGTTGACGTTCAGCTGGTGGCACATCACCGCTGGGTCGATTCCCGGCATATCCTCGTGGGACCAGGCGAAAACATCCTTATGCTCCCGGAGGGTCTTCTCCAGCTCTGCTCGGATATCCGGGGCCAGCAGAGAGCCGAGCAGTATCGTCCGCTCCGGGAATCCGGGGTCCAGCGGGTATGGGACCAAGTCCTCGACTGGAAGTGCTCGGACCTCCTCCTCCGGCATCCGGGGGTCCAGGTCACTCAGGGGCTTGACCTCCTCGTCGGGGACCCCGGCATCATCCACCATGAAGATGGTAGATACGGTGGCATGGGCGGGGGCCCTTCGGCACACTTTGTTGACCGCCTCCATGTAGCATTTGCGGGCCCCTTCTTGGTTTCCCCTGAAGACCCCGATTCCCCCGCTGGTTGGGAACTTCATGGCCAGATGGTAGGTGGAGACTACCGCCTTGAGCGCGTTGAGGGTCGGCCTCCCCAGGATGACGTTGTAGACGGACGGTCGGTCTACTACGATGAATTCCACCATCCGGGTGGTCTTCTCCGGGCCATCTCCGATCGTAACTGGGAGGCAGACGGTGCCGGCTGCGTGGACGCAGTCCCCGGCGAACCCGTACAACGGTGTCCGAGCTGGCGTCAACACAGCTCCCTCGATCCGTAGTCTTGAAAACGCGTCCATGAACATTACGTCTGCGGAACTCCCGTTGTCAACGAGGACGCGTCGGACGACATTGTTTGCTACCCTGATCTCGCCGACCAGGGCGTCATTGTGTGGGTGAAGTAACCGATCAGCCTCGTCGTCCGTGAAGGTGATCGGGGTGTTGTCCTGGCGGCATATCTTCGAGATATGCTCCGCCATGTTGATGTGCTCCCCGCGGGCGACCAGCCTCGCCTCGCGGGCATAATTCCTCCGACTACTGGGGGTGTCCCCAGTAGCTGTCCCACCAAAAATTGTGTGGACAATGTGTTCGGGCCCCTGCTCATCTGGTTTGTCGTCCGGACCTTTATTCTGACGACGACTCGGGCCTGCCGGGGTTATAATCTTCTCGACAAACTCTCGCAGATGACCATCCCTGATCAGCATTTCGATTTGATCTCGAAGCTGAATGCAGTTCTTGGTGTCGTGGCCGACGTCCTTATGGAAGTGGCAATATTTGTTCTGGTTCCTCTGAGAGCGGTCCGACCGGATGGGCAGTGGGTCCCGGAGCAGCCCCTTACCAGATACCTGGTTCAGGACATGGTCAATCGTCGTGACTAGGGGGGTATACTGCCGAAACCTCCCTGTTCGCACTCGCGGGCCGGGGTTAGCCTCGGCGCTGGTGTCTACGGCTGGGCCCTTCCCTTTGTCTGACCGGTTCTGGTCGGAAGTCCTCGGATGTCCCCGCTCGGGTCTCCTGTCAGATGGCTGGGTCTGACCGTGGATCTGCAACCCTCGGCTTCTGACATACTCATCCGCCTCTGCGTGCCGTCACGCGATCCCCCTCAGGTGTGCAAAGGTGGTCGGTCGGTCGAAGGTGAGGTTCCAGACAAGGCGAGGGTCCTGAATGCCTTCTCTGAATGCTTGAACTAAGGTCTGATCCGTGCAGCCTTCTACCTGCACAACAGCCTTATCGAAGCGCTCGAGGTACTTTTTTAGCATCTCGTTCTCACCCTGCTTGATGCTAAACAGGTGAGAGGCCCCCAGCTTCCTTGTTCTGGATCCCAGGAAGGCGGCCGAGAACAATTCTCCTAACTGCCGGAAACTGCTGATGGAACCTGGGTCGAGCCTTCGGTACCATTGCCGAGCAGCTCCGGTGAGAGTCAGGCAGAATGATTTGCAAAGAGCGGCCTCATTAGCGCTCTGAATCAGCATGTGCGCTTGGTAATTCTCGAGGTGCTCATCCGCGTCTGCGGACCCATCGAAGGAAGGTATAACCGGCATCTTGAACCTGGGGGGATAGGAGGATGCCATAATTTCGGGGGTGAACGGCGGGTCAGTCGACCCAGAGGGCTCCAACCCGTACTGTTGTCCGACCAGCCGATCAAGTTGGCGCTGCAAATGATCTAACCGGCCTTGATCGTCCCTTTCCCTCTCGGCCGGTTGGTCCACCGAGTGTTCTCTGCCTAAACGGCGGTATATAGCAGGTCCTCCTAGCCGGTCAAAGACTGATGTGGTGTTTCGTCTGACGTGGAGGACCTCTTGGTAGTCATCCGGGTATTCTTCAGCCGGGGTCTGTTGTGCAGCCTCCGAGTGGGTGTTCCGAGTACGGCGACTCCTCGAGCGCATCCTAATAGGCTCGGGCTCCTGCTGCTGTCTCTCGGTGCTGCGCCGGTGGGTGTGTCGTACCCTATCAAGCTCGGGTTGCTGTTGCTCTCTCTCAGCGCTCTGCCGGAGGGTGCGCTCGCCGTGGTCGGCCGCCGGAGAGGGGTCGCGGCGCCTACTCCCTGATCTAGGCGGCCTGGACGGCGTCGATTCGGCGGCCTCCGGCTGCTGCTGAGGCAACAGGACGTTACGGGTGTCGCGGAACGCCTCCATGAATCCTTGAACCGTCTGGTTCAGGACTTGGACACTATCGGCAAATATCTCCGCCTGAGTGGGCCTTCGCTGTCCCCGGCCACCGCGGCGCCGCGGTGGTCTGGTACTCTGCGATCCTGTAGGGGCAGGGTTGCCGCACTCCTGATCTTGGTTGGTGTACTCGTCCATAGTGGGTGGATGAGGTGAGTAAAGATGTGGGTTGCTGGAAAGGCGGGTGCCCTCCTTCTAGCGCCAAAATGTTGATGCTCGAAATGGCTCCGGCAACAACACCCAAATGTGGTCGGGTTGACCGATGGAGACCCGCCGGTTACTCCGCCGTAGACCTCCTGCAAAATGGAAGCACCTCGGAATGATGGGGACACCGGTGTGGTGTCTGCCGTGGGCACTCCGATGCTTAAGTCAGTAAGGAAACTGGCGAACAAGAGGAGAGGCAGAGCTTTGGCAGGGTAAAAGTATTCGTACCTGAATGGTGAAATTGAAATGTTTATTTATAGGCGCTTCTCGCGGATCCGGGGGCTCGGGGCAACCCGGCCGGGTCGGCTACCTAAGGTACCCGATGGGTTAGTAGGTTTGCATGAGCTATTGATCCACTGAGCTGAGGACGCGTGTCCCTAGGGGGATGTGACTTGTGTCAGGCGTCATCATTGAGGGAGCTACAGTAGGCGGCTGTGATTTGATGTCTGACAGGGCAGGTGAGCGGCGCCAGCAGCTGTCGGGGTGGGGATGTGACTGGCGTCACATCCCTCATTACTAAAGTCGCCACGGCGGAGGTCTGAGCCGAGGTGCATATTAAGGCCGATCAGAGTGCTCGGCGAGAGAGTGATCCGAGCATCCGACTATCCGACTATACTCGCTCTTGGGTGCTCTCGGCATGAGACTTCTTGGAAAGCCATGGTCGGTGTAGGCCTCTCCAGTCTCCGGCTGAGGATACTGTCCGGCTACTCCGAGTTCCCCGGAGTTGTGGTCGGCGTCTTGTCGGCAAGTGTCAGAAGTGGCCGGATTTGGTCGGTCATCAACAATTATCATATAGACGTTACAATTATCATTAAAAAAAAAACTAGTACTAAATAAATATGTTTTTAAAAAACCTAAATCATACTAACAAAAAATTATTAAAATAAAAAAAATTGATCATTAAGATAGAGATAACAACAATGACAAAAAAACAAATAGGGAAAGAAATATGAATCACAATGAATGAAGGTGAAGTTCAATATAATAAATGAGCAAAATAGGTATTACAAGTAATTATTTATTTAAAATAGACATATATGTAATATTATAAAAAATAAAAAAAAATCGACTTATTTTAAAAGGGGTCCTGAAAGTAGATACATTTCTTGGATAAGTGAAAAATTCATTTTGAATTTGATTTGGATTGGAGTTTTTCAATCCAATCTTTGATCCAAACAATGGCATAGAGAGAGATCTTTATGGTGGGCCTTTTTACTATTCATAGGAAATGTAATTTAAATCATTTTGATTAACTTTTCAACATCTTGACAACAACAAAATTATTGAACAATACCCTCTCCCATACCTGAATTCTATCAACAATTTTGTAGTTGAGCTAATTATCTTTTCAAAATTTAAGATTGGATTATTCACTACAATTCAAGCAGCAACAAAAAAAAAAAAATGGCAGGAACTCGTTTAAGAAAAAATATTTTTAAAAGGACAAATTAGGAAGAAAAGTTATTTAGGTACATATAAAACAAAATTTAACAGAAAAAAGGGTCAAAAATCATTTCGACTAAGACACACACTTCTTTAAATATATATATATATATATATATATATATATATATATATAAGTATCGTGGAAGAAAACAAAAGTGACAAAATACGGTAATTATAGTAAAAAGGAGTGACAGTGGGGGTTAGTGGGTTAAAAAAAATATACAATTTTGTAGCAAGGAATCTTGGAAATAATATGATGATTGTAAAGTGTTGCAGCCATAATCATAATTACATTTTTGACTCTATTATAAGATATAAAATTTAAATCTTTGCATCTTTAAATTTTTCTGTAACTGAATAACTTTATTATTTTTTTCTCCAGATTTCTCCATATTTAACACAACTTTCTTAATAGAGAAGCTTGAGAAAACGAGATAATTTTCTTCAGAATTAAATAAATTTCACAATTCACACCCCCAAATCTTTCCTTCTTTTTATTTTTTATTTTTTTAAAAAAACTCAAACTTTAAACGTTTCAAAAATTTCTTATTTCAAGTCGAAATGAGATTATTGTTATTATTATTTTTAAGTTGTATAGAATGATAAGAGTAACGAAATAATATCCATATTATTATTCTTTTCGAAAAGCATTTCAAGGTTTTACAATATCTAGCTATTACAGTTCATTTTCAACCAAACATAAATTTCCAAACATTGACTTGTTTTCAAAATTCCTACTCTAACTGGTATTCCAAATACCCCTTAAAAATATTTTTTCAGCTAAAAAAAATGTGAAAAAGTAATTATTTAATTTATAATTTAATTGTCATGCTCTTTTGGAAAGAACGTGGAAAATGTTTAAGAGCACTATCGATATTAAACACTATTATTAATAAAAGGTGAATCATATAAATTAATCTTATATTATTGATTCGTATTTAAGGAATTTATTAGTAAATGACTCAGTTAATTTTTTTTTAATTTATTAAACAATCTTCCAACAAATTTTATTAATAAAAGATTTCAGAATGAATGATTGAAAACAAACGGTTTTTTAATCGGTCGTTTCAACGTTGAAACGAAAGAAGGAATGCACCTTTTGTGCTGTTTAAGAAAGGATAGGAATCAGCATTACCAGCCAAAAACGATGACATCAGCGGGCCCCACTAGATAGCGTAGAAAATCGTTTCCAAGTGATTCCCACCTTTCAAAAACCAGTTAATCCTCGTATCAGTATCCTCACTTCCCGCTCCACAGCCTCTTCCCAATTTGCCCTCCCCGACGATGGCAAATTACTCCCACCCCCACATTTGCCACTGCCTCAGCAGCCTAGCCACTCTCCGGCGACATTCTCCGCTCACCCTCTCCGGCGACCGGCGGAGGACGGGCCCGGAGTTCGTGGACAGCGTGTTGCGCCTCGCCCGTGGCCTCCTCGGCCTCGGCATTGGCTCCGGCGATGTCGTCGCCGTTGCCGCCTTTAACAGGTAGTTTCAGAAGAAAAGGCAGTGCTGTTTTGGAAATGAAGAATTTGTTAGCAATGCCTTGTATAGCAAATTTGTTATTATTTATTTATTTTTTTTAAGTTAAAATTTTTTGGTGGCAGTGATTTATATTTGGAATGGTTACTTGCAACAGCATTTGTTGGAGGGATTGTTGCTCCACTTAATTACCGATGGGTGAGTCCAAATCTAAAGTTTTTTTTTTTCATGACACATGTGCCCGTGTTATGTTATATCTCTATTATAATCGTGTCCAGAATTTTTCGAATTTGATAATTTTAGTCTTAAACTTTTTTCTTGACAATCAATTATCTGAACTTACAATTTTTGTAATCGTCGGTCTTTTTGTTTAAATTTCGGTTGGTTTTTTTTTTCATATGACTTGTACGTGATATCAAAAAATGGACATTATCTGTCATTGTTACTTAATTTCAATACAAATACTCATGACACCCCAGGATCCTGCATCAGTAAAACCATTCAGTTATATCTCCATTTAACTAGAAAAATTATAATTGCGTTCTCGATAATAAAAACTTATAAGTCCGTCCCTATATAGTTAAAAATCAAAATTATATTTCTATATGGTGCTCCTTAAAAACTTTCTAACTCTGCCACTGCAAACTGATACTCAACAATTTGGAAAAAAAAAAAAAACAATGTTGTTATTGTCAATCTCACACACACATTAATTTCTGATAGAGCATTGAAGAGGCACTTTATGCAGTGGAGGCAGTGAGGCCGGTGATGTTGGTGACAGATGAGAGCTGCAACACTGGGTCTTTAAATCTCCAAAACCTTGATTTACCTTTCCTGAAGTGGCATGTTTCCTTGTATTCCTCTGCCTCGGATTTCTTAACGAATTGTACGTCGTTTTGTTTCGGCCATTTGCATGAAAAGCTAGATTTTCTTGGAAGATTTTGTTTGATTTTGTCTCGTGATTCTTGTTTTTGCCCAGCATTAACTACTGAAACAATTAAGGAGCATTCGCAATCTTTGAATGATTTGTCATTGGATTACTCGTGGGCACCCGAGGGCGCTGTTCTTATATGCTTCACTTCTGGTATGAGCTCTTTGATTTCTCTGTTGTTTTTCTCTCTCTCTCTCTCAAACTTAATGCTTGTTAGAGATGTCTAAAGAACCAACCTAAGGAATAGTGAAACTTACATTTGCGGTGGCTAAATCCGTGACTGATTTTCGTGAGAAGTCCGACTAGAAGGAATCACGGATGCATTGAAATCGATAAAGTTTGACAAGAAATGGTTGCTATGTTTCAAGCATGTCAAGCTTGTCAGGGATAAGCTCACACTAACCCGAGGGAAGGGATTTTCCTCGGGAGGTATCAGGAAGTTTCTGTGGTGTTGAGTTGGAAATCCTTGTCACAAATGCAACTGAGATATGAAATTTATCCGAATATAAATTCTTCGACTTTATGGAGACTTTCCCTTTGTTCAATTTGTGTCCGAAAGAAGACTATTCAGGTTCTTATTATTTTCCGATGTTTGATTTTTATAGGAACAACAGGAAGGCCAAAGGGAGTCACCATAACTCATTCAGCTCTGATCATACAGTCCATGGCTAAGATTGCCATCGTTGGCTACAGCGAGGATGATGTACGCCTTTTCTCAGATGAAATACGACTATTTCTGCGTTAGTCACGGTTTGCAATACGACGAGTTTGTGTCATTGATAGTGTTTCTACTTTGGTTATCTGCAGGTATATTTGCACACAGCTCCATTGTGCCATATCGGCGGTTTGTCATCAGCCATTTCCACGCTATTGATTGGAGCTTGCCATGTCATTTTACCTAAGTTCGAGGCCAAATCAGCCCTTGAGGCTATACAACACTACAATGTCACTTCTCTGATCACCGTTCCTGCAATGATGGCCGACTTGATTTCCACTGCGAGGTAGACGTGGAATAAGCCTTCTCAGAACTTATTTCCTTCATGTTATGTATTACACTTAATGACGGTAATTTATTTCGTTGTCGTCGGTTTTCCTAAGTACGAAATACGTATTTGGAATCTTCCAGGGGGAATGCAACTTGGAAGGAAATAGAGAGTGTCAAGAAGATACTAAACGGTGGAGGAGGACTATCAGTTGAACTCACCAAAGAAGCTATAAAATTATTTCCAAGAGCCAAGCTTCTCTCGGCTTATGGTGAGTCTCTCTTATCCCATTGTACTCCTCCATATGTATTTGCTATATTTGATACTTCCCGCTAGGGCTAGCTCAGCGGGTGGGAGAGTAGAGATTTGTGTAGGAGCTCTCAGGTTCGAAACTTTGGAGCGTTTTCATTTCTTTTCTCTTTAAATACCTGAGCTTGAATAACTTACTAATTTCTTACGAAGGAATGACCGAGGCATGCTCTTCGCTAACCTTCATGACCCTATACGATCCAACACTTGGAACAAGTATGGAACAAACAAAACCAATTTCAGTTCATGAACCCCGAGGCATCTGTGTTGGAAAGCCTGCTCCGCACGTAGAATTGAAAATCTGTTTCGATGACTCTTCTAGCGTTGGGAGAATTTTAACAAGAGGCCAACATGTCATGCTTGGATATTGGGAGCATACTCCCTTAAAAATGGCGTCAAACTTCATAAACCAAAATTGGCTCGACACTGGCGACATTGGTTACATCGATGGCCATGGTAATCTGTGGCTCGTCGGAAGAACAAAAGGTCGGATCAAAACTGGAGGAGAGAATGTTTACCCCGAAGAGGTAAGGATCATAAGCATAAAAACCGCATTGACAGAGTTCATTCTTTTCTTGCTCTTAACGAGTCTAGTTCTTTTATTTAGGTAGAGACAGTTCTCTCCCAACACCCTGGAGTTGTCGGTGTTGTTACCGTTGGAATTCCCGATGCTCGCCTGACGGAGATGGTTGTCGCTTGTATTCGAATAAGAAGAGATTGGCAGTGGTCAAGTAGAAGTTCTGAGCACTTAATTGCAAAGCAAAAGCAGATCTTGTCCCAGGCGATTCTCCAACGTTTTTGTAAAGACAAGAATTTAGCTCGGTATTGCTCTCCCTCCAAAAATCCGTACTTCACTCATTTTTTTTAACAGTCTCGATCATCCGTTGTGGATAATCGGGTACTGATAAACCAGTTTTTGTTCCAATCTTTTTTTCAGGTTTAAAGTACCAAAGAAATTTATATTATGGATTAAGCCATTTCCACTCACAACTAGTGGCAAAATAATAAGAGAACGAGTTCAACAAGAAGTTGCGTCTCAATTACAATCTTTACATAGCAACTTGTGAATGTATGTTTATTTATTTATTTTTTTTAATTTTCGTTAATGATTTTTTTTTAGTTTGTTTGTACAGTTTTTTTAAATTATTTATTTACTTTTGGCTGCTAAATTCATGAAAATCAGGTGTAAAGGGCGAATTTAGCAAGATCACGTGCATTTGCATATCCATACGTAGAGAGAATGAATACGGCTTATATGTCTACTTCATGTGCTCTTCACACCCCTCCAATAAGATTATAATTTTTTTTTGGTGAATTCCAATAAGATTAAAATATGTCAATTAAAATGTAATATTCATAAAAAAATCGTGTATAACTCAACCTCCATGTGGAAGAGTTCAAATCCCCTTACCCCAAGTTCAAACAACCAAAAAAGAGAGAGTGAGAGAGAGAGAGAGAGAGAGATCATCATCATTTATCATAATCACCAGGTGTAATAATTTGCATTCCTCTTTATTTTTAGGCTCATCTTCCATGCACTTCGCATAAATAGTTAAAAGTTTTACAGAATATCTATATCTATATATATATATATATATATCTCTATAATTTCTCACTTCTAACACTACTTCTGTTAAGACACAGAGAACCAAATGTGCATCACTTCAGCAGATTTGTGCTTTAACCATGAGAAGGGCAAATACAAGAAACTCGGGGGATCACTGGAGACCAAGGAGGCTTCTCTCTGCTCCGATACAAAAAAAAAAAAATGCCAACTATCTAAATTTCTTCCTTAACCCCGTATTGTATTGTTGCTGCCATTAAGCTTCTGTCGTGTTCGAATTTCTCCGTAAAGGACCCAAAATACGTCAAGATGTGCAATTCGTATATATATCCTTTGGCCCAACTGCACAAGTGTTTTCTTGGATTTCTTTAGTAGTTTTAGTTTTAACGAAGGTAAGCAACTGCTTGTCGAAAACTCTACCCATAAAGCTGTAACAAGAAAGAGCAGGGGACTGGATAAATTATGTAGCCTTTAGTCAATAATACGAACAGGGTACTAGTGCCGAATGAAAATTGTTTTTAAGCGAAGATACCATTGGGTTGGAAACATTACCTACTCGGTACGCAAAATCAAACTGGTCTAGTAGACTCTACAGTTAATTCTCTTTTCACCAGCTTCAGGGTCTCAACAATCTGAAACAAATGAGAAAAGCTGGATAAATAAACACACAACATGAAACAATATGAAAATACAGAATAGAAAGTCACTGATATATGGTCATATATCCATGATTAATTTCTTCATAAAGAAAAAAACTATACTTTCAATTCCGTTCTTGATTAGAAGTTATTTCCAACATCTTTGTTATGTGTGTGTGAACATTAGTACGTGGCACATGCAGACAACTAGAGCATTGTTTAAGCATTGCTGGACATAAGTTGAAAAGTGAGAAATGGTCTAAGAAAATAAATCAATCCAAGGCAATGGATATAGATATAAAAGTGACGTAGATAAATGGAAAAGCCCACATACAGAATCTGACGGTATTGCATACAAGAGGCATAAATGTTATAGATATAGTCACGAGGCATATAACCGGAAATAGCATATCCACAGTACGCTTAATTACCGAATAAAAGTAATAGAGCTAAATAGATAATGACACTAATAGAAATTGAAAAGGCAACTTACTCCAGGGTAATGTTGCAACACTGGTGAGTAATGATCAAGGGCGATGTATATCTTCTCAAGTAGGCTCAAAAGAGTCTCCACTTTATCCCCCAGAAGATCAACCTGAAATCCATGGTTAAATATCTATCAAGCATGCTATGAAGATATAATTTTAAAAAAATCGAAATCACATAAAACCTTGAAATGAAAAAACTAATTATTTTTTAGCATTTATTTAGGTTTAGTAAGATCTGATATTGGATCTCTTCCACACAACCCCACCCACCCCACCCCCCCCAACCAAAAAAAAAAATCGTCAATGTATTGCATACTAACTTTTTCGAATGCTATTAAGATTTTCCAGAGATTGCGTTAAGTTTGCATTAAGGAACAACGGTAAGATGTAAACACCTCTCTCTCTTGCTATACGGAAACGGACATCATCTTTTCCACCATCGCTCCACTTACATATGCAAATGTGTAAAATATATATACACATATATAATGCATTATGTGTCTGTGTTAGTACCTTCTTCCTTACTTCTGATATTTAGTTTTTTATTCACAGTTTGTTGAAAATGGTTAACAACAGGGACTAAACTGGAATGCTTGAAACAAGTGTCTAAGTTAATCAACTGATCAATGCAGTAAGTTGATGTCAATCTAGAATCTACCAACATAACACATTCTGTATCCCCCTTGCTATAAAAATGCTTTTTAGGATGGACCCTTTAGGTTTATGTTTTGCACGCTCCGTACACGAAAAGCATCAAAAATGGTATAGTGGCTCAACGCTTCCCCAAGAAATGCCCATCAAACTCTTTTTAAACATACCACAATGTAGTTCTACCAAGCAATACTTATTGACATAAGAAATCAAAATATATGATGCAAATAAAATTCGGTAAATGTGTGCATGGATCCCAAACAAGAACTGGTACAAGGATCTCAACTAAGTTGAAGTACATTGAATGTAGTAAGAATCTAATTTACATACCTCAGCTTCAGCCTTTCGAAGGTCGGCGCATCTCCTTTCAAGCCTCTGCTTGTACAGCAAACCTGTTCTCTTAAGTATATTTGCTTTTTGGATAAGTGATTGAGAACTCAATTTCTTCAACCTGAACATAAAGCGACAATCTCATAACGACTCAAGTGAAAATCAATCAAAATGCGGCACAAAAATTGGAAGTTGTATAGAAATAAATAGTGTTGCCCGCAGAGAAAAGTAAGAAGGGAAAGTACCTCAAATAATTCTTTGAAATGTCTTCAGTTACTCTACGCTCCAAATCAGCAGCATTTTTTGATAATCCATTAATGACATTAAAAATTGACACCATTTGCTTCCTGACCTCCCTTTCATTTGCTTCGTGCACTGATATTGCATTCTGCTTCTCCTTGTTAACAGCAAGAAGAGTCCTCCTCTCTACATCAGCTTCCCTCAAATCTTTTCCCACTACTTCAAGTTTTTTATTTAGCTCGCCAATGTCCTTTTTGTACAGTTTGATTTTTCTGAGTGCCTCTTCCAAATCACCCTTTATAGCATTCGACTCTTCACTGCTCCGTGAAATGACGGTCTGCTGCTGACATGTTTGAATCCTTAAAGATTCAAGTTCTTCAGCAGCTAATTGAAACTGCTTCCTTTCTATATTCAATCCAGCGTCTGCTTCCTCTGCCAATCTCTCACGGAAGAGTATTTCTTGCTTTAATCTTTCTTTATCGGCTACCTCTTTTTTTAATTCTCTTTCTTTTTCTGACACAACCTTCTCCAGGGAAACTCGAACTTCATTCTCATCGATGTATTTCATGTTTAGCATATTCATCTTATCCTTGGCCTCTCTCCAGGATTCTCTGTATATAGTTTCACAAAGCCCCTGCGTGATAATGGACAACATATCCGAATCTTCAACTTCATGTTCGCTTGTACGTTGAGCATTAAGAGAAGCTTCTTTGATTGTACTTTCATACAACTCTTGCATAATATTCCATTCCAAGTATGACTCTTCCAAAATGCATTTAATTTCACCCATCATTTCCCCGAGAAGACAAGTAAATACATCTGCACCAATTGAAGCTTGAATACAAAGATCTTCTCTATCAGATCTAAGATATCTAATAATGTTTAACAACTTTGTCTCAGACAAAGGGTGCTTTGACATTTTATCTGTAGCATCAGAAACTTGTGCTTCAAGGCGCTTAACTTCCTTCTTCTTATCCGTGAGGAAATCTCTGAGCTGGCGGTTTTCTGCAAGGAGGGTTTCCAGTCTGTCCTTCAAACTGTTAAGACTCTCTGCATTGTTGGAAACTGCAGGTAATTTTTCATTTTCCACAAGAATGTCGTCCAATTTCGAAACGATGTCAGGGATTTTTTTCTTCAATGTGTCGAACTCCTTATCCGTCTTCAATAGCAAAGAAGAACCCTTTTCTCTAAAATACTCCCTCTTCAGCCTGAAATATTCTTCGGTCATCTCCTGCACTTTAGATTCATGACTTCTCCTCATCTTAGTCAGCTCGTTATTATAGTAGGCTATCGCTTCATCTTTTGACAAGTGCTTGAGCTTCTGCGAGTTCGGATCCAGATTCTCTGGCTTATTAGTTTCCGACTCCTCGTGTTTTCCATTTGCTTCCCATAGTGAGGCCGGTGCCGTTACATGATTCCCCAAAACCTTGTGGTGGGAATGACTCTTTTTACCATTAGCCAACCCTTCACCATCCAACGACCCATGAGAAACTAGCTGTCCACCTTCAGGAACACAAAGTGATTTAGAAATCGCCTCTAGCTCCTCACGCAGACTCGAAATCTCCTTCATCCTTCCATACCACTTTGTACTCTTGTCATCACTGATCCGATCCCACAGTTTCCCTTCAAACTCCTGTTCAAGACTACGGATGCAATTTCCCATCACCAGCGCTTCAATCTCTGCCTGAAACTCCTGCTCTTGCTTCCACTCATGCAGCGATGACTTAGACAAGCGAACAATTTCCTCCACCCCCTTAAAAACCGTTTCTAGTGTGGCTTTCAGACTATCAATCATCTTATCCGCATCACTCCATCTTTCAGATGACTGTTCATGCAGTATACCACCCAATCCCAACAACTCCGAACTCGAACTTATCTTTTTCATGGAACAACAGCCCTGTATCCGGTTAATTTCTTTCTTAAATCTCGCGAACTGTTCTCCACTTACACTTTTAAGACAGCCCAAAGTTTCATCCATCCTATCGTGCTCAATAACAGCCTCTGAGAAGCTACAACGAGTCCCGTGTTTAGTACCTTTTGACTTGTGCTGCATCGCTGAAGACCGAAGGCTCTCTTTTTCATCCCCGCCAGAACGGTAGACATGCAACATTTCCTTCAACCCCACCACCTCTTGTTCTTTCTGTGCAATTTTCTCCGCTGCCTCTTGCGTGATGGCGGTCACCATGCCCTTAATAACCGAGTCACTTACCATCCTCGATATGGTCAACCGGTCATTGACATCTTCCAAATAAGAATCCAAATCCGCGAGAAGGTTAACACCCAAGTTCTCACTTTCCTTAACACCCTCGCTAGTCTGCATTAAATCGTCACAAGACGATTCGACCCCAGCATTTACAATTCCGAAATTCGCCATGCCCACTTAGATTCTCAACTGATATTCAACAGTACAATTTACCAGCACCAGGACTCAGCAAAGACATAGCAGAAAGAACATAATACCAAAGCATCAAATACCCATAAGAAGGACCCGCCAAACTACAAATTTCAGTAAAAAGAAAAAAAAAATAATATCTTAGAAAAAAGTACTTTACCAAAAAAAAAAAAAAAAAAAAAAACGGAACTGGGTTTTTTTTCAGTGTACGAAAACAATGATAATAATTCACCAAAGGACAAGAAAAGCAAAGCAGAATCTTAAAGCAAAGCTAAATCACTTCAAACGAGTAAATGTTTAACTCTTTTTTCTTTTTCTTTCCTGGATTTTCTCAGCAACCAAACGAAGTAAAAATGAACTTAAAAAAACAAATTTAAAAGGAAAAGTACAGAAACAGAAATGATAATGGAAAGAAACAAAAAAATATACATTAAAACAGTTGAAAAATGCCAAAAACAAAAAACTTACAGGAAAAGAAGCAGAACCCAAGAACTGAGGGCATGATTGAAAGAAATCAACGGTCAGGATGAGCTTGGGGTCCCTAGTTGACCGTTAATTTTACTATTTGTTTCCAGATTACTGCCATAACAGAAAGCTTTTGTGCTGAAATCTGACTGGTTTTTAGGGTTTTGGAGAAGGTTAAAAGATAAAATTTGGGCTCTTTCAAGTTGAGAGGTTGAAGAGGTGTGGATTTGGTGAGCGGGAGCTGAGGCCGCTTAATTTTGCCCCCAGGATTCGATGAAATTACGGGAATGCCCTTCTTGACTTTCCAGTTTTTTTTTATTTTTTTTTAATTTTTTAATTTTTTTGGGGGAAGGGAATAAAACTGGAGAATTTCCAGGTGGTGTGATGTAAGCGTACAATGAATTTGTTTGTATTGGCAGTTTTAGCCTAACACTGGTAATTCAAAAAGAAAAAATTATATACATGTTGTTTTACCAATTTGCCATTTTATGTGATTTTTCTCTCATATTTGTTTGTCATTGAAAAAAAAAATAGAGGAAATTTTGTGGACTTTGTCAGCCTTATATTCTTTGAGCCAACCCAAATCTAGTAAATTGGCTTTTGTAAGCAAAATCCAGAAAAGGAAAAAAAAAACAAATAATAATGATTCATTCATTAGTAAATTTGTGATAGAGTCTCATTTATATACCATATCGATAGAACTCATTTTAAAACTATTATGATGTAATCGAATGACTGAAATATTGTTTATGCATGATAACTATCATGTATATTACCTCATAATATTATATATTAATTAATAAATTAAACAAATAATAAAAATTTAAAAAAAAAAACAGATATGGCCGATGAAATGCTTGGGGGGAGCTCCTCATCGGCGGCGGGGTGGGGGCTTGTCTTCTTCGGGGGCGTCACAGGGTCGGTCACAGATCGTCGCCTGGAATCGTCGGGCTCGTGGGTAGGTGGTCCCTTGCCTGGGGTTGCGGACCTCGAGAGGGGGGGCTTGGGTTGCAGGGTTGCCAGATCTGGCAGATGAGGGACGGGGGGGAGGGGGGCGACTGGCTCGTTGCCAGCATCAGAGAGGGGGCTGCAGATCTGGTTCTCAGGGGGGAGGGGGGTTGTCTTCGTTGGCGTTGGTAGGGGAAGCAGATCTGGTTGGGGGAGGGAGGTGGCCTTCGTCTGCATCGGGGAGGGGGGCGCTCATCACCGACATCAGGGGGAGGGAGGGGGTCTTTGTCGGCGTTGGGGAAGGGGGGGGCACTCATACCCGACGTGGGGAGGTCTGCCAGTGGATGGTCACCGGTCAGTTTTTTTAGTTTTTTTTTTTATTCTTTTTAATTTCTATTTTTTTATTTTTAGTATATAATACTATGATGTAATATATATTATAGTTATCATATACAAATAACATCTCAGCCATTCGATTGCATCATAACGGTTTAAAAATGAGTTCTATCGATATAGTATATAAATGAGACTCTACCACAAACTTACCCTTCATTTATTTGTCCCATTATAGGTTTTTTTTTTTTTTTTTCATGGTAATTTGTCCCATTATAGTTAGTAATGAAAATTCCCAAACTTATGAAAATTAAAAAGTTTTCCTTTTTTTAGGCACAACTTAAAAAAAAAATAGAGCTATGGTAAATTTGGGTCTTGGTTTTTTAAAGTTCTTAATTTCACTCATGGTTTTAAAAAAAAAAAATAAAGATAGAATTGTAAGTTCAATATCATATTAGTCTTTGAACTTTAAAATGTTTTAGAATCAATCTTCAAATTATTAATTCATTTTATATTGATTTTCAGTTCAAAATAATGAAACACTTTTCAAAAATGGATTGTAATTATCAAGTGAAGATTAAAAAAAAAAAGACTTATTTGTATAAATACTTCCTGAATTTTTTGAATTTGGCAATTTAGCTCATAAATTTTTTTTTCTTGGCAATCAGCCACTTGAATTTATAATTTTTAACAATTCAGCTATTTTTGCTTAAATTCGTTAAAATTTGAACAGTTTTTTACACATAACTTGCACATTATAATTGAAAAAGAGTATTGTTGATCATTTTTGCTTAACTTAGATACAATTTTCTTTGAAAATTTGAACATATTTCAACTATACTCAAACTTAAACCTAAATTTTAAAAGAAAATTGTATTAAAATTAAGTAAAAATGATAAGTGTTGTCCTTTTTGAGCTATAATGTGTAAGTATTGTGCAAAAATTTATCTTAATTTTAGTGAATTTAAGTAAAAATGACTTGATTGTTAAAAATTAGAAATCCAGGGGGTTGATTGCCAGCAAAAAAAATGTTTAGGGACTAAATTATCAAATTCAAAAAGTTCAGAGACATTCACACAAATAAGCCAAAAAAAAGTATTCTAATATTCACGGGTTTTTTTAATTATTATTATCACATCCTATAACTTACTACAGTGTGATTTAGTGTAATTTGAAGCATTTTTAAATCTAAACCGTTATTTTGTGGTTTGGGAAATTTCAAATCAAAGTAAACCATGAAAACTAATGGTTTGATGTAGTTTAAGATTCAGTAATTCAGATTTGGTGTGGTTTAAAACCACATTTAGAATTTTTTAAGGACTTATCAAAATTCTAAATCATCGTGTCAATAAATCATAAAAAGGTTTTCATCCATTAGATTCATTTTCAAATATTAACTGCAATAAAAACTATATAGAAAATAATTCTATTTTCATGTTTAAAAATGGATTAAAGTAAAAATAAAATGAAAATGAAGTAGAAATTATCATAAAAGTCATCTTATAGATGCTGCAAGTTACCTTCACGGTTATTGGTGTCGTTCATAAATAAAGCAGGGTTAAATAAGAAACGTAGAAAAATAGGAAAAATTTTAAATTTTTTCCTATTTGAAATTTAAAAATACATATTAAAATAATATGACGATAAAAGGAATTTATGGATTAGCAGTTTGATGGTTTGGACTGTAGTTTTAAATTTTCAAATCAAATAATGTCAAAAATTTAGCAGTTTGATTTGAAATCAAACTGAATAATTTGCGGTTTTAAAGGTTTACTAAACTGGCGATTTCAACAGTACAATTTGGTGTGATTAGAGTGGTTTACAAGTTTATACTTTCACCCCTAGCTGTAAATTCCTGAACACACGATTAACATGGTAATTAATTTCATTCTATAACAATATTTTAGACAAAATTATACTAATACAGATGATAGTTAAGGATTCTTTCTAGGATGTTTTAAAATTCAAGGATTAAAACATGATTGAATCTAAAATTAAAGGACTAACAATAAAATTGATCCTTAAAGCTATTATTACAAAACCCTTAAGATCCATTAGAAAAAAAATTAAAAATAAAAAACCACCCTCGAGGTCATTAAAATCGAAATAATACATAAAAATATTACCTTTTATATAATTAATCTAGAAATTTAGAAAATTAAGAGAGAGACACTGTGTGTTAAAATAAATAGAATTGAGGCTTAGGTAAGACAAAGAGGAAAAACCGAAAAAACATAACTGTCCTTAAACTATTACTCAACTTTATTAATATAAATGTCAGCGGACACAAATGCTATTCATGCAATTATTATTCAACATATATTATCTTTTGTCTTTAAAGATTCTTAGTAATACATGAAAAATAGTTTCGTAATTTTATTAATTTGACGTTTTGGTAAAGTTTTCTTTTCACTTTTGTCTCTAATTTTGGAGAGATTAAAAAAGGTGAATCTCATAAGATTTTTTTTATCCCTTCTATCTTATTTTTTCTTTAAAAATCACTTCAATCAAATAACATAGTTTTTGAAATTCCATCCCAAAATCCTTCCACCTTTTTTCTTTCCTCCGCTTTTCATCTCTATCAAGCATAGAATTAAGTTTCATTATAAAACTAGTAATAATAAAAAAAGTACATCCCCCACAGTAGAAATCCCAAAAAAATAAAATAAAAAACCACCCATAAGGTTATTAAAATCTAAACAGTACATAAGAAAATTCCTCTATCTATAACTCTCTCTTTTACTTGATAAATCTAGAAATTTAGAAAAGAAAATGTCTTGAAATATAATAGAATTGAAGAACTGATAAGACTTTAAAAAAAAAAAAAAAAAGAAAACCGCAACTGTCCTTGTACAGTTGTACTATAACTCAACTGTTTTAATATACAAATGTCAGCTGTCACATATTCTTCTTCATTACTTTAGCCAAGAATAAACAATAAAAAATAAACTAAAAAAATTCTTCATTACTTTTGACAAAGATTTTAGTTTCAGAATCTTAAAAAAGTAGATTAATGCTTGCTTCGGACAGATTGATAAATGCAATAGCCTTACTTTGGTTACAATAAAGCAATCACGTTTGTCATCATAACTAAGTAAGTGCTTTTCTTTTTCTTTTTCTTTTTCTTTTTTGTTTTTGTATTTTTCTTTTTCTCCTCTTTCCACTACTTTAGAGTTAGTGGGTCTTTTTGTCATTTAATGCACCTTAACAATTTTTTAATAAAATATAATGGCCCACCTATTAATAATTGAAAACTTCCAATTAGTAAAAGAAAACTAGTGAAGAAGGTAAAGTGACATCCAACAGTTCCGGTCTTGTTGCCAGCTTTGCCTAATCATTTGATTTGTCAACAATTTCTTTCCGACACCAAAATATATCAACACATGAAAGTTTTTTTTTTTTTTTCTTTTTTTTTTTTTTTGGAGAAGCATCAACACATGAAAGGTTGCACCACTTATCAATTGCCTTTTATTATGTGAAGGTTCCGTAGGAACAATCTCTATTGAGCAACCCTATAATTGTCTTTCAGTCTTCTCATCTCAAAATATCTCCAAATTTAAGGCCTTGACAATCCAATTCAAGTTAGAGTTTTTGATGTTTTTTTTTTTTTAATAACTCAGTTTCAAATTCAAATATCTCTTTTTTATTTTTAAAAAACACAAACTTTAAAAGTCCATAACTTTCTTAGAAATTCAAAGGTTTGATTGCCAAAAAAAAAATGTTTAGGACTAAATTACCAAATTCAAAAAATTCAGGGAGCACTCACACAAATAAGCGAAAAAAAAAGTATTCTAATATTCACGGGGTTTTTTTTTTAATTATTATTGTCACATCCTATAACTTATTGTAGTGTGATTTGGTACAGTTTGAAGCATTTTTAAATCTAAACCGTTATTTTGTGGTTTGGGAAATTCCAAATCAAAGTAAACCATGAAAACTAGTGGTTTGGTGCAGTTTAAGATTCAGTGGTTCAGATTTGGTGCAGTTTGAAACCACATTTAGGATTCTTTAAGGACTTATCAAAATTCTGAATCATCATGTTAATAAATCATAAAAAGGTTTTCATCCATTAGATTAGTTTTCAAATATTAACGTCAATCAAAACTATATAGAAAATAATTCTATTTTCATGTTTTAAAATGGATTAGAGTAAAAATTAAATGAAAATGAAGTAGAAATTATCATAAAAGTCATCTTATAGATGCTACAAGTTACCTTCACGGTTATTAGTGTCGTTCATAAATAAATCAGGGTTAAATAAGAAGCGTAGAAAATTAGGAAAAATTTTAAAATTTTTTCTATTTGAAATTTAAAAATAAATATTAAAATAATATGACAATAAAAGAAATTTATGAGTTAGCAGTTTGATGGTTTGGACTGCGGTTTCAAATTTTCAAATCAAATCAAGTCAAAAATTTAGCGGTTTGATTTGAAATCAAACTGAATAGTTTGCGGTTTTAAAGGTTTACTAAACTGACAATTTCAACAGCACAATTTGATGTGATTTAAGCGGTTCACAAATTTATACTTTTACTGCTAGCTGTAAATTCTTGAACACACGATTAACATGGTAATTAATTTCATTCTGTAACAATATTTCAGACAATAGTATATTAATACAGATGATAGTTAAGGATTCTTTCTAGGATGTTTTAAAATTCAAGGATTAAAACATGATTGAATCTAAAATTAAAGGACTAACAATAAAATTGATCCTTAAAGCTATTATCACATCACCCTTAAGATCCATTAGAAAAAAAATTAAAAATAAAAAACCACCCTCGAGGTTATTAAAATCGAAATAATACATAAAAATATTACCTTTTCATATAATTAATCTAGAAATTTAGAAAATTAAGAGATAAAGTGTGTGTGTTAAAATAAATAGAATTAAGGCTTAGGTAAGACTCAAGAGGAAAAACGAAAAAATACAACTGTCCTTAAACTATTACTCAACTTTGTTAATATAAATTTCAGCTGTCACAAATGCTTCAAATTAATTTTGTTAATATAAATTTCAACATATATTTTCTTTTGTCTTTTAAAGATTTTTATTAATACATGAAAAATAGTTTCATAATTTTATTAATTTGACGTTTTGGTAAAGTTTTCTTTTCACTGTTGTCTCTAATTTTGGAGAGATTAAAAAAGGTGAATCTCATGAGAATTTTTTTATCCCTTCTATCTTACTTTTTCTTTAAAAATCACTTCAATCAAATAGCATAGTTTTTGAATTTCCATCACAAAATCCTTCCACCTTTTTTCTTTAGTCCGCTTTTGATCTCTATCAAGCATAGAATTAAGTTTCATTATAAAAATATTAATAATAAAAAAGTACATCCCCCACAGTAGAAATCCCAAAAAAATAAAATAAAAAAACCACCCATAAGGTCATTAAAATCTAAACAGTACATAAGAAAATTCCTCTATCTATCACTCTCTCTTTTACTTGATAAATCTAGAAATTTAGAAAAGGAAAATGTCTTGAAATAAAATAGAATTGAAGAAAAGATAAGAATTAAAAAAAAAAAAAAAAAAAAAAAAGGAACCGCAACTGTCCTTGTACAGTTGTACAATAACTCAACTGTTTTAATATACAAATGTCAGCTGTCACAAATTCTTCTTCGTTAATAAATGTAATAGCCTTACTTTGGTTACAATAAAGCAATCGCGTTTGTCATCATAACTAAGTAAGTGCTTTTGCTTTTTTTCTTTTTCTTTTTCTTTTTTCTTTTTTGTATTTTTCTTTTTCTCCTCTTTCCACTACTTTAGAGTTAGTGGGTGTCTTTTTGTCATTTAATGCACCTTAACAATTTTTTAATTAAATATAATGGCCCACCTATTAATAATTGAAAACTTCCAATTAGTAAAAGAAAACTAGTGAAGAAGGTTATAACGTAAAAGTGACATCCAATGGTCTTGTGCCAGCTTTGCCTAATCATTTGATTTGTCAACAGTTTCTTTCCGACACCAAAATATATATCAACACATGAAAGATTTTTTTTTTTTTTTGGTTTTTTGTTTTTGTTTTTGTTTTTGTTTTTTTTGAGAAGTATCAACACATGAAAGGTTGCCCCACTGGTCAATTGCCTTTTATCATGTGAAGATTCCTTAGGAACAATTTCTACCGGACAACCCTTACAGGGTTGTCTTTCAGTCTTCTCATCTTAAAATGTGTCCAAATTGAAGGTCTTGACAATCCAATTCAAGTTAGAGTTTTTGATTTTTTTTTAAAATATTTTTCTTTAAAAATAACTCAGTTTTAAATCTAAATATCTCTTTTTTATTTTTAAAAAACATAAATTTTAAAAGTCTATAACTTTCTTATTTCAGATCAAAATAAGATGATTATTATGACAAAATGCTCATTGCAACTAGAGAAATAAAACAAGATCCATATTGTTAATTTTTTTTTTTTTTTTCAAAACATAGTTCAAGTTTTTACACTATTTAATAATTACAATTCATTTCAACCAAAATATATTTGCAAACATTCATTCATTTTCAATAAATAAAAAAAAAAAAAAAACTCTAAAACTCCAATTGGAGTTAATCTTGAAGTGTCAAACCCTAAAAGTTCTTATCCGATAAATTTGTTTTATGGAAATAGATGCAACGACTTATATGAGATTATGCTAAAATAAAATTAGATCAAGTCATTTCAATTTTATAATAGCTTTTTATTTATTTTTTTTCATAAATAATAAGAATATAAGTCTGCATAACATCAGTAATCTTCTTTTTTATTCAACAAAAATATTATTTTTTTTAATAAAAAATAGATTGTCAACCCTTCACGTGAATAAATATATATACACACACACACACACTCGTCTTGTTAGCTGATCATTTGAATCAACATATATGGAGCATGTTTGCCCATCACGAATTCTGAGTACATATCTCGTTTACTTTTTCATGCAAATGACATATAAAATTTAATAAATAACAAACCTAGAGAAGATCTTTTTTCCCTTTTTTTTTTTTTTTTGATAAAGACTTTAAGTTAATACAATTTACATAATATAACTTCATTTTAGAGTTTATAAATATTTACATATTTTTAGTACATTATGCATAATATATTTAATTTTAAATTATATATCGTTAAATAGAATATATAATAATGGCTTATAAGGGCGAGGATCCTTAGACTCTTTCCTGCTTATTACCCATGTCAAGTAAAAATTTTAGCCCACTTTACCATTCGAATCGATTTAGACTGGATTTTCCTTGTCCTATTTAAGATAGGGTGTTCATTGGTAAAATTATCATTCCTATATTTGTAACAATATAACATTAGAGGATTATGTGATTAGATATGAAAATTAATCTTACTAGTATAACATACTATGTTTTTACGAAATTCTGTTAATTTATCATATTATTCTATTATGATACGATTTAACTGTTTTAAAATTTGTGTTCTATCGATATGATATTTTTTCATTCCCTTTGCTAGATTTGTCCTATAACATGTAAGACTATCTACTTTGTACTAAATAATCAGTTTTTCAATTTATAAGGAGAAGTAAAATTCTTAGATGATGGAAATTAAAAGGAAGTAACAAGATTTTATTTCGTGTTGATTCATTGAGAAGAAAGAAAAGAGGGAAAAAAAAAAAGGGTCTAATCTTTATAATTATACCATTAGTTAATAAGCAAATAAATAGAGATTAAGGTCCAAATAGTTATTTTACATCCTATTTTGTCAAATATGTACCCTTCACTTTTCTTTCTTTTGTTGAAAGGATTAAAATTTGATGGATCTCGTGAATTTTCAAGTTCTTTCTTCCTAATTTCATCTCTATCAAATAACCTAAGATTACCTTTTGCTTTCTAAAATTCCTCATCCAACTTTATTACTCTCCCTTTCCACTCTATAATAACAAGAAGAAACACACATTTTCCACTCCACAAGAACAAGAAGAAACACACACACACACACACACAGAGACGCGTTATACAAATTCTTTTTAAGTTGATTAGGAATTTGCTACTGGTTTTCATCTAACTCTATTTTGTTACAAATTTTTTTTAAAGTTGACTCAGATTAAAAAGGGTAAAAATTGTTTTTCAACCGTTAATTAAATTATAATGCTATAATATATAAGTGTTCATGTTAAAAATTTATAGTGCGCGACCTGTAAAAACTCCAATAAGAGATCAGACCACTAAAAATTGATCCGATAACAAAATTAATAGTTCTATTGATAACATAAAATAAGAAGTCTTATCGTAAAAACTCTTAGAAAATAAATAGATCATAATAAAGAATATGCTCTATAGTTATTGTTTAAAGATACTATGGATTTTTCCGTTCTAATACTCCATCTGAGAGTTATCAGTATTTATCAAAGCTGTTCTTATCTAACGGAACGCTATTGGATCAAATGACAAAGACATTGTTGAAAAAAAGATGGCTTAAGACAAAATTAGTAGTTAAGCTAATGTCAAGTGATCAACTAATCTAAAGCTTTAAATCAATATTTGAGTGAGAAAAGATTACAAGACTAAAAAAACTTAACTATTTATATAATTAGGTTGGAACATGCAAATATAGACATTTAGCGTAATAATGTTCTAAATTTAACAAGAATCACGGAAGGGGCAAATCATAATCAAAGATTACGAGCATGGAAACTTTATCCAAATGATTAAAACCAACAACCTGTGGGGTTCAATTTCTTTCACGTTAGAAAATGTAAAGTGGACATGTACTAATAGTTGTTCCATCTTTTATTTATTTATTTACTTATTTATTTTAATAAAATCGAATCATGTACATGTGAAAAACGCATTTTTCCTAAAATATTTGTGAAAATGTTTCTGAAAACGTTAAATATTAGGATGTTCAGGTATACTCAGAGGTAGGATCACCCATGATCAAATGGGGGCTTCCTCTTATAGTGATTTTTATTTTTATTTTTACCTATAAAAGCTTTATATTTTTCTTATTTTATCTCACTAAAAATTAGTTATCTCTATATGAGTCCCTCTAAAAATTTTATTTTTTATTATACACTTACACGGAAATAATAGTTTGGTTTCAATGCTGGTATACACTTTTTTTTTTTTTTTTTTTTTTGCATTCAATTGATATAGCGACAACAAATTTAGCATCGTTGGAGTAAATGTGAGTAGATTAACAAAACCTTTCCATTTTATTAAATCAGTTAAGAGCTTAAATGTTCCCTAAAAATTACTTTTATTGGCATGCCAACTGTTTATAAATTAGTTTGAGCATAGTGTTGACAATTTATACATTTGCTATATCAATTATATATATATATATAAGTGTAAGTGTGTGTGTGTGTGTGTGTTTTTTTTTTTTTTTTGGGGTAAATTTTATGTATATGTCTGTGCGTTTCATTTTACCCATGAACCTCCAAAAAATGCTAATTGAAATTTATATACTTTTGAGCGAGTCAACCCTTGCAATTGGCTTTCATCATAGTCCATAATTTCACCTTGTGTCTCCAATAGGGCAATTCATTCGTAGGCACCGTTTGACTCAGTTTTTCTTTTATATATATATATATATATATATATATATATATATATATATTCCTGAAATATTTATCTCATTTTTTATACTAAACATAACACTATTGGGTCGCTCATGAAATAACTAGTTAAAAGTATTTTTTTTTTTTCAAGATTTGATATAAAAATATTCAAAACATCTCTTGTATTTAGTCAAAACGTCTCCTGTTTAATGTATTAGATGTAAAAGATATATGTATATATTTGTCTTCTTCTTTTTTTTTTTTTTTTTTTAAATACCAAACGTAACACTATTGTGTCGCTCATGAAATCACTAGTTAAAAGTTTTTTTTTTTTTCATGATTTTGTTATGAAAAAAAATATTTAAAACATCTCTTGTATTTAGTCAAAAATGTCTCTTACTTAATATAATAAAGACTGTTTGGAACACCAACTGTAATTAAAGTTTTGTCTGTTTGGAGACATGTTAGCAGTTACAAAGAAGATGCGAGGCTTCCCATGGAATTAGTTTGACAATACAAATAATGGGCCCTATAAAAGTGGCTCGTATGATGGGAAACTATCTTACATCTTTTTGGGAATTTGTATCATAAAGCATATTTAAAAGGTTTTTTTAAAAATTATAACATATTTTTTAAAATGATTATAAATTATAGCATATTTTTATCATTCAATTAAAATAAATTTATTTATTTCCAATTTTACCATTTTGTCTCTCCTCACACACTTTTTTCCCTTCTCTCTCTCTCTCTCTCTCCACTCTAGTTATCTCGCCCTCTTTCTTTCTCTAACAGACTTGACTCCCTCAATCTCTCTCTCAATATAAATTAGACGGCGGGCGGAGGATCTCAGCAGCGGCTGCTGCACTAGAGGATTTCGTGATGACTGTGGAGGATCTCAGCTACTCGACGTGGCCTCGTGATCTCCTCAATTTTCGGCACCGGAGGTGTCTTTTGCCTTTGATTCTAAATTTATGGTTTTCTTTTTGCAGGCCGGCTCACAATCCACAATTTTAGGTGCATCGTCGAGCGTGGGCGGCAAGCGGTGATGAGTTTTGGGTTTCCACCCTAGGGTTAGGATTGAGGTCTCTGGTTTTCTGGTCTTTTTGCAGGGTTTGGATTATGGATTTTCTTCTCTGATATCCTTTAGCATTTTCTCTGATGAGTGGCGAGCGGCGGTAGCGAGCGGTGATGAGTTTTGGGTTTATGCCATAAAGTTAGGGTTAGGGCTAATTTGGGGCTATTTTGTAATATTAACTAATTTGAGGCTATTTTATAATATTAACTAATTTGTGGACTTTTTCCAAATTACAGTGTTATTGTGTTTGTTTGAAATAATAATAATAAATAAATGTATTAATACAAATTGTAAAAAAAAAAAGAAAAAAACAACAACAACAACAAAATCAAACAAATTGGAAATGAATTAAATAATTCAATAAAATAATAAATATATTTAGAGTAATTCTAGGGATACCAATTCTAATCATAATTTTTTGAGTACTAACTCACGTGTCATCTTTTCATAAGTAGAACCAATCAATTGATGTGGCTATACTTTAACCACTTACTAAAAAAAAAAAAAAAAGAACAACTCATATTTTTCTTAAAAGTTGATATTAGAATTGGTATCTCTAGTATTTTTCTTACAAGAAAATAATGGATTTTGTTATTGAAAATAACATATTTTCAAGAAAATAATAGATTTTCTTTTGGATCATAACAAGGTAAATATGAAATTTGCAAGCAAATATTGGATTTTCTTACTGAAAATAACATGTTTTCAAGAAAATAAACGATTTTCTTCTAGATAATTAAAATGTAAATATGATATTTTTCAAGAATATATTTAGATTTTCTTACTAAAAATAACATGTTTACAAGAAATTAAGGGATTTTCTTCTAAATAGCTACAATGTAAATATGGTATTTTCAAGAAAATAATGGATTTTCTTCTTGATAATTATAAAGTAAATATGAAGTTTTCAAGAAAATATTGAGTTTTCTTACTGAAAATAACATATTTTCAAGAAAATTATGGATTTTCTTTTAGATAATTACAATGTAAATATGATAATTTCAAGAAAATATTATATTTTCTTCTAGATATTTACAAAGTAGATATGATATTTACAAGAAAATATTAGATTTTCTTATTGAAAATAATGTATTTACAAGAAAATATTAGATTTACACACAAAAACATTTTTAGACTAAATTTTATTGAAATAATATATCTACAAGAAAATATTAGATTTTCTTATCAAAAAGAAAATAAATTTACAAGAAAAAATTTTATTAAAAAAAATATTTACAAAAAAATATTGGATTTTCTTATTGAAAATAAAATATTTCCAAGAAAATATTGGGTTTTCTTATTGAAAATAATATATTTACATGAAAATATTAGATTTACACACAAAAGTATTTTTAGACTAAATTTTATTGAAAATAATATATCTATAAAAAAAATTGCATTTTCATATTAAAAATAATAAATTTAGAAGAAAACTTTTATTGAAAATAATCTATTTACAAGAAAATATTGGATTTTCTTTATTGGAAATAATATATTTTTACAAAAATTATTTTTAGACTAAATTTTACCTATTTAATTGTTTAATAAACATAATTTCAGTTTATTTTTACAAAACCCCCAAATTTTAGTAGAAATACAAAAACAACCCACTTTTGACAAAATCCATATCTGAAAATCAATATTAACCCCCGCCGCTGCCGCCCCATGCCATCACAGCCGAAGAACGCAACGAAGCTTTGTCGTCGACCTGTAGTCACGACTCGCGATAATGAGGTGATGAAACGGGACTCCAACGATGACTGGAAAACCTAGACTCAAACCAGAAAAACCATATCTAAAAATCAATGTAGCTTACAAATTCGCCGTCAACGTCGCTTGCGAATTCAACATCACTGGCGAAAAAACCATCGCGATTTGGTGATTCAGGAGTCACACGAGATCGACTAAAATATATATTATAATTTTCACTACCTAATAAATTATGTTATAATTTTCCATCACCTATATTAAATATGCTCTTACCCTCTTTCTCCCTATCTTTTTGTGGAGTTTGATTTGAACTGTCTCCAGTAAGTTTACAAATTGTGAAATAAGTATCCAATAATTGGGAAATTCTTTGATAGAGCTTGAAAAATTACCTTATCATCTAACCGATAGATATTTATTAAATTTTATTAAATTGTCATACTTTCCACATTTTGAAAATTATCTTATTTCCTTTAGTAACATCCGAGATGAACTCGGTCAAACAATAATTAATTTGCAACTTCTAGAATGAGGTATCTAGTAATTGGGAAATTATTAAATAGGGTCCGAAAAATTATCCAATTTTTCCACTAGATACTTCTCAAGTTTTATTAAATTATCATAATCTCTTAAATATAATATTATTATGATTTGATCTAATAATTACAATTTGTCCCACCGATAAGGTAGTTTTTATATCCTATATAAAATTCTCTTAAGAATAATAGAAAATGGCCTACTAACAACTTTCCATATATGATCTTTTTTCTTAAAAGTGAAAAAAAAAAAAAAGAAAAGGAAAATATATGTTTGACTAGGGCCATACACTTTTAACCTGGTACAAATTTTCAGAAGCAAATTATTTAAATATACTAAAAAGATGCAAAATTTTACTTTTTTTTTTCTACAATAAATGAATGGTTTTGCCCCTCAATCTGCTGTTTTTTCCACAGGATCCATAGTGAATGGCCAGTTTTACCCTTCTGTCACTATGCGGATGATTTTGCCATTCTGAATGTGCCTACCGATTGTTTTGTGTACAGTGGATGGATTTTTTTACCCTCCAAACCCTACCTTTTGATTCTTCTTGCTGTCTCCGCCACTTCTCTCTCATTTTTCACTCTCTCTCTTTACTGTTCACTCTCCTCTCATTCTCTTTCTCTCTGTTATTCTGTATCTCTCTTCTCATTTTTTGGATTTATGCTTTCCAAACCCTAGCTTTTGGTCTTCTTTGTTGTCTTCGCCGCTCATCCCCTTTTTTCACTGTCTCCCTATACTGTTCATGCTCTCTCTCTCTCTCTCTCTCTCTCTCTCTCTCTCTCTTTTCCATGTATTTGTTTTCTCCAAACCCTAAGTTTTGATTTTGGGTTTTTTTTTTTTTCCTTATTACTAATTTAGGTTTTGTATCATTTTCTTTCTTTTTTTGTTGTTGTTCGATTTTGTTTTGGAACTTTAGATTTTAATTTTTGTCATATTGTTGTTATTTTTTTTTTCCTCTTTTGTTATTTTTTGACCGAATCTTAGATTTTGAATTTTTGTTGTTGAGATTTAAACTTTAATTGTTTTTGTTTGTGTTCTTCTTATTTTGATTTATTTTTTTATTATTATAATTTTTTTATGTAGATGATTAAACAAAAGTTTTTTCTCTCTTTTTTTTTTTTTTTATTATCACTATTTTTTATCTGTTTTTTAAGATTTTGGCCGATTTTTTTTGCTTTGTTTTTTTTTTTTTTTCATTTTTTTCCGTGTATGTATATAATCAAAGAAAAGTTTTTTCCATTTTATTTTTTTCTTTAGTTTTTTTTATATTATTTTTTTGCTTGCATTTATATGATTGAGGACACCATGGAAACAAATACAGAGAAAAAAAATAAAGGAAAGAATGGGGTATGTTTTTGTTTTTGTTGTATTTATTTCAATATGTTTTCTGTTTTTTTTTTTCTTCTTAGGTTTATATATATTGATTTTGAATTTTGATTTTTATTAATTTGTTTTTCTAGATTGCAATAATAATGATAGCAAAATGGCCGATTGGGAGTATGAAGTGAGAGATTGAAGACTTTTTCTCTGTGATGTTTATATTTCTTTATTTTTTTGCTTTTTTTTCCTCGAGTAATATTTTGCTGATTTTGTTTCCAAATTTTTTTTTTTGTGTTTATAATTTTCTGTCATATTTCATAACTGCATTATATCATTTAGTTACATTTGAATGAATTGTTAGACTTTTTCATTATTTAGATTTCTGGATCGTTCATGCAGTTTCTGTAGTCAGATATTTGATTGTGTTTTTACCGATTTATCCTAGACATTTAATGCTTCTAAATTATCTTCCTTTAGTAGTAATTGTGTTATTTCCTATAACTCTGTGACTTACAGTGTGATGATTAGCTTGACTGAGATTTTTAACATATGTAACTCTGTCATTATACTTCTAATTTGCTTTAACTCTGTTATCTGTTGTGAGTAAATGTGTTTTTATCTGATGTTTTACAGATACATGTAAAAAATTTGTTCTTTTTCTCCTTCACTGACTTTTTTTTAAAAAACTTTTGTGAATTTTTTATTTAGCAGATATTCTCTTGTAAATAACTTTTTTCTTCATTTATTACTTTATTCTCATATCTTACCGTTACTACCTCTATAATATCCTCTTAACTACTCTGTTTTGAACCTTCCTTAATTGTTACTTGAGATCTTCTACTCTGCTCTTTCTTATCTCCTAAAGACTAAATATTTTGATATATTCATTTCTGTGCAAATATGCTCTTTTTATTTAGGTACTATTCTTATTTGTGTCTCTTAATTATAATTTATTGTTATTTTATTGTATTATGATGATCTGTTGTTTTTATTGTTAATGTTTACAAAAGATAGTATTGTTTTTTTTGTTCAGTTTGTTTATTCTCATTGTTTTCTCTTTTAGTTTGTCTGTTGATTTTTTAATCCTTTGTTTTTTTTAATCTGTTTATTTAATATTCCTCTACTTTCCATCTTATTTATTTATGATCATCGTTATTACTATTATAATGATGTTATAAAGGATTTAATTTTGTTATTGTGTTTGTCCTTTTTTTTGTTTCTATTTTTTTTAAGCACAACGTAGATGATTCTTTTTTTTTTTTTGTGTGTGTGGATGTTTTATGAATATTATTCTTATTATAAGTTAGATGATTATGTTATATGATTTGACAATTTTTTATAATTATTGTGATTATTTACGATTTTGATTTTTTTTTTGTTTATTTATATTTTTCTCTATGGTTATGTTAATTATGTTTCTATTTTTATATCATTTATAAAACTTCAATATTCATATTTATATGATGTTATTTCATTACTGTTGTTGTGATGAGTGTTTTTCATTTTGTTGTTGTTGGTTTTTTTTTTTTTTTTTCTCTTCTCTGTTGTTGTTTTCTTCTTCTGATATTGTAAATGTCTTTTAAGAGAACTTTTGTATAAAAATTTTAAGATTCTATGATGATCTTTATTTATATATGTAATAATAAATATACCAGATTTATTATTTAATTTGGTATATGTTGTTGAATATAATATCATTGATAGCATATGTTGGATAACTGTTAAGTATTATTTGACAGTCTTTATTGTTGCTGTGGATATTTGAGAGTTATGATATTTTTCTTGTTCTCACAACATAATAATATTGAGTATGTTACTGTTTCATTTCCTCTCTTTAATGCTCACTCTCTTCTCATTCTCTCTCTCTCTCTCTACCGTTCTCTCTCTCTTCTCATTTTTTGGTTTTATGTTCTCCAAACCCTAGTTTTTGGTTTTCCTTGCTGTCTCTTTCGGTTATCTCTCACTTTTCACTGCCTCTCTTTACTGTTTACTCCCTGCTCATTCTCTCTCTCTCTGTCATTCTTTGTTTCTTCTTATTAAAACTTTTTTGGTACACATTCCCAAACATTTCACCTGGTAGCTATCATAGACGAGGTCGAATTATATTTTAGTTATTCTTAACAAACATTCTTATGATACAAGAGATCTGAGCTTGCTTTAATAATTTTTAGTTTCGTTTTATTTTTGTAGAAAACATTTAGTAAAAATATTTCTAATGTTTTTCATAGTATGTATATATTAAATTGTTTATTTAGATTACTATATATGGTTGAGTATGCTGCAGGTTTAAATTTTTGTTTTCTAATTATCTTGCCCTTTTATTGTTATTTTTGCTCTGTCTTTTCTTTTGTAATTTGATAAAAAAAATTTTTTACTATTTTTATTGCATTTGGGGGGGGGGGGGGGGGGGGTGGGGTGGGGTGGGGGGGGGGGGGGGGGGGGCGGGGTTTATCAAATTGTTGAAATGTTTAAATTTATTACAACAATTTTTGTATATAAATGTTTTTATAATTAGAAATTATTGTAATTTTGGCTGTATGATTTAATTTTTTTTATTATGTAATCTTATAGTCCAACATCAAATTTTTATTTCATATAGATTTCTATTTTGTTTAAATTTAAATTACAAAAAATAATCATTTATAAAGCATACAAATGACTTAATTTATTTATAATTTAATTTATAAATGTAACTTTTTATTGGAAAAAAAATATTTAAAAACATTAGAGTGCAAAATAACATCTTCATCAATTATTATAAACTGTAAATAAATAAATTTAGACAAATCAAATTTCATATAGATTTCATATTTGTTTATATGTCTCTTTAAAATTTCCAAAATTTTCGGCTTGAATGATGCTCTACGTTTAATAAAGTAGACCCAACAACAAATTTAGAGAGAGAAATATCCTACATGAACCAGATTAAAATATAGAAGTCCAGATTAAAACAATTTATTATACAAAAGCATGAACCCACTGAACACATTTAAAAGATTGTATAATTCACAGTTTCACACTTAAAAAACTAGAATTACATGAAAGGGGTAATACATGATCAACAAGAGGAAGAAAAAAACGAAAAAAAAAAGTAGGCCCTCTACCTATGGATCATTCATTGTTGGAGTGGAAAGTAAATCACATGCATTTATCTTTCATTACTTCAGTCTCACTTCCATATTCTTTGTATTTTTAAGTACAAAAAATAAAACTGCACAAATAAAACAATATGCGAAAATGATAAAATATTGAGTCCAAAAAAAATTTAGAAGAAAAAAAATGCATTAATACAATTAAAGAATAAATTATCACAATTAAATTATAGTATTAAAAATAAAGAGCAACCTAAAATATTAAAATTAAAAAAATAATTTATGAAAATTTTTAAATATAAGAGCTCTATAAACTTACAATAAAAAATTTTGAAACAAGAACTATAAAATAAAAAATAATATTTTATTCAATTATTTCTAACTATAAAAAATAAAACTGCATACATAAAACAATATGCGAAAATCATAGAATATTGAGTTTATAAAAATTTAGAGGAAAAAAAACGAATTAATAAATTATAATATTAAAAATAAAGAGCAAGCTAAAAATTAAAATTTAAAAATAATTTATGAAAATTTAAAAATATAAGAGCTCTATAAACTAACAACGAAATAAAAAAATGTAGCTTTTTTTTTCTATTGTGATGAAACTTGACTATTAAAAATATATACTTATAATTGAAACTAAATTATTATTTATGTCATACATTAATTTTACTCTTTAGAATTAAATTTTTTTAAATGTCTAATGCATTTCTAGGTTTATTTATTAATTTAATTAGTTTTTTTTTATATTATTTTTATTAGATTTACTTAAGTTATTAAATTTTCTAACTATTTGAGTTTTTAGATTTTTAATTTTATTTATTATTTGTAGTTTTTTAATTAGAATAGATTAGTTTATTTTGTTATAATGAAAAAAATTCTTACGCTTAATATTTTATTTTAATATTTGGTATTATTATCTTTTTATTGTTTGACTTCTTTTTTTTTTTTTTTTTTATAAACAAAATACTTAATAATTTTTTTTACATTTATATCTATAAGTTTTATTTTTTAACAATATTTCATACTGTTGTTTTTCTGTTTTATATTAAACAAAAAAAAAATAAGAAGAATGAAAAAAAATTCTCACAAAGACACTAACTATTCAAGATGATCAAAGCGTCAAAAGAATCAAAATTATATAACTAATAATGAAGCATCTACATTGACAAATCTACATTTTTCAAACAATCAGTTTGAAGAATTAAATACAAAATTTATTACTGGTTATCGAAATAAATTTATTCAATTGTCTTCAATTTATAACACCGGTGAAAGAACATTGAATCCATTTTTGGAAGATTACAATTCACCATCAATTAAAAAAAGTAATTTATTCATCTAAAATTCTCTCTTTATTTTTCATATAATTATTAATTTGAACAAAATTTTTTACTGACGTTTTATAATTTTTTTTCCTTTGTTTTTTTACACGAATTTTTATTTAGATTTAAACGATGAATATATAAATATTAGAGATTATATAATTGCACATGTCACTATTGTGGAGCATTATTTTAGAAAAATGAATAAACACAAAATACATATCCATCGAAATATTATTTATGTTGTCAAAATGAAAAAATTAGCATACTTTTAAGTAAAAAAACACTACCAATTGTAAATCAACTATTAAATTATTATAGAGGATCTTTAAGTGCGAATTTTAGAAAAAATATTAGAATTTATAATTCTATGTTTGCTTTTATTTCATTTAGAGCAAATATTCAATCAAATATTAACAATTTAATAGCACCATATATTTTCAAAATTAGTGGTCAAATACATCATCTAATTAGATCTTTCCTTCTGACTAATAATAAATCCTCTAAAATTTATACAATTATATATTTATGATACAGAAAATGAAATTCAAAACAGAATAGTTACACTTCCAAATAATAATAATTTAAGTAATTTAAATGAGATAATAGTTCAAAAATTAATTACAATGTTAGATGAAACAAATAAATTAGTACAACTTTTTAGAACTGTCATATATACTTATAAAAATAATCGGATGCCATCTATGAAATTAAGATTAATAGGAAGACGACAAGAAAATAGTGCACAATATGATTTTCCAACTTCAACGGATATAGGTGCTTTAATTGTTGGAGATATTGGTCAACATGAATATGGAAGATATATTATCATTCATAGTCAAATTGGAGAACTACAAAGAATAAATAAACTACATTCATCTTATATGACATGACATTATCTATTATTATTTCCTTATGGAGAAGATGAATATAGAATCGATATAAGCTGGAATCCAAATTTTACTGGTAAATAACCATGTAGACATCGAATATCAATGAGATTATTTTATGTTTTTCAACCCCAATAATAAGGAAATACATTATTTAGATCTGGTCGACTTTTTCAACAGTTTATTGTAGATATTCATGCTTCTATTGAAGAAGATCGTCTAGATTATATCAAACAAAATCAAAACAATTTAATATCTGAAATATATAAAGATATTCAAGATGATATAATTAGAGGTGATACCAATGCACAAGCAATTAAAAAAAGAATTATTTTACCATCATCTTATATAGGAAGTCCAAGATATATGATTCAAAATTATCAAGATGCAATGGTAATTTATAGACATCATGTAAATCTTGATATATTTGTAACATTTACATGTAATCCTAAATAGCTAGAAATTAAAAGAATTTTATCAATAATTCCAGGACAAAAAACTGAAAATAGATCAGATATCGTAAGTAGAATATTTAAAATTAAATTAGACCATATATTAAATATAATAAAATCAGGAGTCATTTTTGGACCTATAATAACAGGTGAGTTAATTTATTTTATATAATAAAAAAATAAATATATTATTATTATAATGTTTTATTTAAAAAAACAAAAAACTAACATTCTTTTTTTTTTTTTTTTTTTTTTTACTTTATATTTATATGTGGAAGAATTTCAAAAACGTGGTGTACCTCATTGTCATATGTTATTTTGGTTATATCATGAATATAAATAACATGATCAAATACAAATAGACAAGATTATTTCTGTAAAAATCCCAAACCCAATAATAGATCCTTTAGGTTATAAAAATTATAACTAAATATATGATACATGGACCATAAGGATATGCAAAGACATCTGCACCATGCATGAAAAATTCAAAATGTTCAAAAAAATTTCCAAAATAAATAAAAAATGAAACAATTATAGAAGAAAATGGTTTTATAAATTATCGTCGCAGAGATACAGATTTCAATGTTATTAAAAAATGGATAAAACTTAATAATAGATACGTTGTTCCTTATAATCGAACTTTATGTCTAAAATATTATGCACATATTAATGTCGAAATATGTTCTCAATCTATGCTTATTAAATATTTATTTAAATACTTAACAAAAGGTTCAGATAGAATAAGAGCCGTTATTGAAGATAATATTATTATTGAAAATAATGACGTCTTAACTGTCGATATATTACACCTTATGAAGCAAGTTGGAGAATATTCAAATATTCAATCCACCATAGAAATCCAGCTATTCAACGCCTTTCTATTCATTTACCAAATATGCAAAATATTACATTTCATAAAAATCAACAATTACAAAATATAATACGACAACCACAAATTCAAAAAACAATATTAACAGAATGAATGAAAATTAATAAAACTAATGAAGATACTCGATAACTTACCTATATAGAATTTCCAACAAAATTTATTTGGAATAACAAAGATAAAATTTGAACTTATCGACAAAATGGACATACTGTACGACAAACATTTTATATTCATCGAGTTCTGGTGAATTATATTATTTAAAATTATTATTAAATCATCAAAAATGTTCAACAAGTTATGAATCACTTTGAACAATAAACAATATTATTTATCTTACAAATCAAACAGCTTGTCATGCATTAGGTTTATTAGGAGATGATAAAAAATGTGATAAATCAATAAAAGAATCATCATTCTGGTCAACATCTACACAACTTTGTCAACTTTTTATTATAATAATGTTATCTTGCAATATTTCTGATCCAATAAAATTTTTACAAAAACATTGAAAATTAATGTGCGACGATATTTTATACAAAGTAAGAGTCTTATTTAACAACCCAAATTTTAAAATTTCTGAAAATGAATTATATAATTTTGTATTATATGAATTATAAAAATTATTAAATTTAAATTCATCTTATTTATCAAGTTATAATCTTCCACTTCCAATTGGATCATTAATTGAATATTTAAATAATAATCTTTTGAAAGAAGAACTTAATTACAATAAATAAATTAAAATAAGAAAATTTCAATTTAGTACAATATTTAAATCAAGAACAACAATTTATTTATAATTAAATTTTAGAAGCAATTGAAAACAAACAAAATAATTTATTCTTCACATATGGCTATGGCGGTACAAGAAAAACATATTTATGAAATACAATTATTAGTAAAATTAGATCAAATGATGAAATTGTATTAACTGTAGCATTATCTGGCATAGCGTCGTTATTATTATCAAAATGTCAAACTGCACATTCAAGATTTTACATACCACTTTCAATCGATAAATTTGCAACTTGTCAAATCAAAAAATACACTCAACTATCAAAATTAATTGATAAAATAATATTAATTTTATGGGATGAAACACCTATTCAAATAAATATTGTTTTGAAGCTTTAGAAAAAACAATGCAAGATTTAAGAAATGACTTTAATCGTCCTTTTGGAGTAATGACAGTCATATTAGACGGTAAATTTAGACAAATATTACCAGTTATTCCGAACGGAACAAAAGAAAATATAATTGACGTAACTATAAACAATTCTGACCTTTGGCCATATTTCCATATACTTACCTTGACAGAAAACATGCGATTACAAAAACTTAACTACTGTATTGATGAACAAATAGAAATTAGTAACTTCTCTGAATAGATTTTAATTGTTGGTAATGGAACAACAGATGGAATAAAAGATATCGAAAATAAAGATGCTACTTGGATTAAAATACCGAAAAAAATATATAATACCATATAATACAAATTCTATTCAATGCATTTTTACCACAATATATGAAAATTTTTATAATAATTTTGACAATATTGATTATTTAAAATAACGAGTAATTATTACACCTAGAAACAAAATACTAATACAATAAATAAATACTTATTAAGTTTAGTACCAACAGAAATAAAAATTTATCATAATTATGATACTATTATTTCATCATCTAGAAATCTTGATGAACTAAATCTTTTATATCATTCTGAATTTTTACACACACTTAATTTTAATGGACTACCTTCACATGAATTAGAATTAAAAGTTGGAGTTCCTGTTATGTTGATACGAAATCTTAACCAATCAATGAGATTATGCAATAGTACAAGACTTATTATAACACAACTAACAAATAGAATTGTTGAAAGCCGTATTATTAATTCTAATGACATAAATGAAAAAGTTTATATATTAAGAATAGAAATGACAATAAATGAATCTAAATACCCTTTTGTGTTAAAAAGACGACGTATGTTATGCTATGATAATAAATAAAAGTCAATGTCAATTATTAAATAAAATTGAACTCTACTTAGAAGATGAAATTTTTAGTCATGGACAATTATATGTTACATTATCAAGAGTAACATCACCAAAAGGTTTACATATTAAAATCATATTAAAAATATTGTCTACAAATAAATACTACATAAGATTAATCAAAATTAATAATCTGTTAGAAAAAACAAATATTTAACATAAATAAACTTTCTTTCAATAATTATATCATCAAATGATTGTCATAATTTTTAAATTTCAAATTCAATTAATAAATTCTTAAACAAATGTATTTATATGTCTATGTTATTTATAGAAAATGTTTAGTCTACTATGAATACTAAAATCAGGAGAAATATATGAGACTATCTGTACCCGAGTTTGCCGTTTATGGAGGAACACAGATCACAATATTAGTCCTTTAATACGCGTTGACTGCTTATTAGTTGATAAACAGGTAATTAAATTTATTTTTTATAAAAATTATATTTATTGACAATAAACAATTTATATTATTAATAAATATATAAATAATATTAAATTAATTTATATATTTTTAGGATGAAACAATACATGGATTCGTTCGTGTAAAAGATGCTGATTTCATAATAATATTATGCTAGATGTTATTAGTCGTCTCATTTCTATCAAATGCATTGAAGAATCCAATATAGGCGATAGACTGGTCAAAAGGCGAAATCTGACAATTCAAAATATCATGTAACTATAAATTATATGTTATTATAAATATATTTTGAATAAATTGAGAATAAATTATTAATAATTTATTAATTTAAATTTATTATATTTTACAAAGAAGAATCACTGAACATAACTCTTTGGGGGAGAAATTAGAGAAAAATTCAATGAAAATGCAGTTCAAAGAATGTCTGAACCAGTAGTGATCTCCTTTACAGTCATGGTAGCCAAACAATATCTTGGTAAGTATATATACAATAAAAAATAATATAAAATTTATGTTAAATAACAATAGTAAACATTTTCGATCATTAATTTTAATAATTATAAATATACATGTGGACTTTATGTGGCGAGTACTTCTGGAACTTCATTATATTTTGAGCTAGACATCACTGAATCAAAGAAAATAAAAAAAATGTATTATAAATATTTATTGCAAGAATATTATAATTATTTATATTTTACAATTCCTTAAAAATTTATTTTGTTTAATATATTATTTATTTATAGGTTTAATCATTCCATTCAAGGAATAGATTTTATTACTGCATCAACCGAAAAACCGATAACATTAGAAGAACAAAAGACTATAAATAGAGTTACGATAACGGAGCTCTGAGCCTTAGATCCATATTAAAATCAGGTAAGTACTCATTTATTACACTCCAATTACAAAATATAATTTATTAAACATTCTTTATTCAAATAACAGGATAAAAAATTTACTATAAAAGCAAGCATCACTGAACTTGATGCACAACAAAGTTGGTTTTACAATGTCTGTCCACGCTGCTACAAACGTGTCAAACAATCAGGGACTTCATGGTGGTGCGATACCAATGCATATTTAAAAACAATACCAATCAACTGGTAATATTCTTTACTTTTATTATAAAAAATTAATTCAAAAAACTCCTAAACAGTAAAAAATTAAATAAATTTTTAATATTTATAACATGTACAAAATCAATGCTCGAATCGATGATAGCACTGGCGGAATGAATATTGTCATGTTTGGAAAAACTGTCCAATCACTGGTAAATAAACCTTGCTCCATACTAACAATTCAAGATGGACACACTGATCTAAATATCATTCCCCCTCTCCTCGATCAACTTAAAGGCATGCCGAAAATATTTTTGCTTCAATTTCGTCCGAGAGGTATTTTTATTGACGCAACAGTTGTTAAAACTTTTGACGATAATGAATCACTAATGCTATTGCCTGGACCACCAACTAAATCCCCCAAAGATATCCCACCAATACTAGCATCTTTGGACCCAGAAACACCACAACCAGAAAGCAAAAAAAAAAAAAAAAAACCTCTGTTTCACCTAACCCATAACAGAAGAAATTGAATCAATGTACATTACTATTCATAATTTGTTTCAAAATTTTTTAATTTCCTCACTCTATATATATATTCATAAATTACAAACTATCATGCAAGTATATTTATTATTATTTCAGCCCTCAGCAGCATCATTCTTCAACAGAAATCAAAACATCTTCAACTGACTCATTCAAAAAACGAAAGGAAACAATGTACAATTATCTTTTATATATAATTACATATTATATAATCTTACTTATTTCAATTTTACCTATAAATATGAAATAATTAAAAATTTTTTTTTTTACCATAGCACATCAGAAGAAAAGTTGTAGAAAATTAAAAATGGTTGATAACATTTCAGCTGAAAATGTTTCACTTGCGATAACTTTATTTGTAAACATGTATCTATATGTGTTTGTTTGTATATATAACTCCAACATTTTAATATAAACTTGAATGTATATACTCTAATATTATAATAATAAGTACTAAAAAAACATACTTATAATAATTTTATTATTTATCTTAACCAACTGCTTTTTATTATTTGGTATTTAATTTTTTTCATTTAATTTTTTTCCTTCCCCATGCAACGTATGGGTATTAAACTCGTATTCCTAAAGGGCTACCTTTTTTTACTCTACAATTTGGGTAGACCGTAGAATTCAAAGCCTTTTTTTTTTTTTTTTGGTCTCATAGGGCAATATTATGACTGAAATTCAAAAGCAAAATCAACGAGTTTATGTTCTTGTTTCTTTCTTTTAACTCTTCTCTAACACAATTTTTTTCTTCTTCTTCTTCTTCTTTTTTTTGTTTTTTTGTTTTTTTTTGTTTTTTGTTTCCTTTTATTATTCTTGTGACTTGGGCCAAAATTCTTTGGTTTGTACAATTGGAAGTTGTGAATTAAAATTTATGCCTCCGTTTGGTATTACGGTTGGAGTTAAGATTTTTAAGTTGAGTTGAAGATAAGTTAAGTTAAAAGTTAGAGTTAAGCATTTGGTAAAAAGTTTGAATTGAAAAGTTTAACTTGAGTTGAGTGTTTGGATGTAAAAATTGAGTTGCATTGGGAAATATAATTGAGTAAAATTGTATTATGTATTGGAAATAAGTTTTTTTTTTTTTTTTTTTTTTTACATCTTAATTTGGTTCCATTGTGTAGAACAATTGTTACTGTAGTCCACAAAAAAAATATTTTTAGTTACATTATTTTTAAATGGCTCGTAATTTAGGAGGTTTTAATCTTATTTTATCGTTTTCTCCCCCTCAAATAACATGTCATTGTATGTTGTGAAAGGAAAAATGAAAAAATAAAAATACACATCAACAGCATAGATCAAATTAATTACAATCTTTTTTGTCTAGCCATAAAATACAACAACAAGAATTACATAGTTGCTAACTAAAAGTGTTAATAAAAAAACATGAAAATCTCCCCTTAATCTACGTTAAACAGATAAAAATGGCCTTAATTTCAAGTGGATTTATACCATGAAAATCGTTGATATATGTCCAATATATCATCGGTCAAAACTTCTCTCAGCTGATTTATTGCACCCCTCCTCGATGCATTTTGATGCCTTCCCGTACTTGGACTTGCATCATCGGTCCCGTCTGCCAACACGACATCCGCGTTAACATCAACATATTCACCTACAGGCACATCATCTACTGCATACTCTTTAAGAATATGATTCCCAACCTGTACCATCCTTATGAAATTATGAACAATCGCGCACGCCACTGGGATCATTACTTGTTTTTCTATGGGATAATTGTTGATGCCTTTAAGTATTTTAAATATGGCCTTCCATGTATCAAAATTTCGCTCAATGCAATTCCACAGAGATGAGTGCGTGTAGTTAAATACTTCCCTCCAGGTGCCCAGTCCAACATGATGTTTCCTATATTCACGTAAATGATAGGTCTCTCGTCGAAATGAACTAAGGAAACAATCTTTATTCGCTTATCCCGAATTGGCTACATAAAATTTCCTACAAAGTAATCATCGCATATCAAAATTATTTTATAATTACTTGATTATTTTTAAACAGTCATATAATGTTACATAGGATCTTACTAGGTGGCGGTATTAGGAATCCATGAAATGTTATTGCCTCTTCCAATATTCTTGCATCATGACAAGATCCCTCATAGCCGACCAACATATAAGTAAACTTCATATCGAATGAGCAGGTGGCCAAGACATTCTGCGAGTTCACACCTTTTCGATTAATCCATACTTTAGGATTATTCTCACGTGGTACACATGGTACGTGCATTCCATCTATAGTGCCAATATAATTCTGCATAAGGAAGAAAAAGTGTAGATTATGGTGAATAATACATTAATAACACGTGTTAAATCACTAAAAATTTAATTTGTCATTTCTCTAGAATCATGAATATGAACATTAGATGCGACGACATCGATTACTTACATCAAATCAGGGCCTATATTTGTAGGAATGCTCCTCAATCAAAGGTTGAACCTCAATGTCATCAGGAGGTCTTATGAACTCGTCTTTCAAAGTGCAAATAGCCCTCAACACTTTAAAGAACCAACGAAAAGTTGTTTCTCTAGAATGCTAGAACAAATAAGAAATGTACCTATTCGTTGTGCCTTGGGAACAAATGGATAAAAAAACTGAACAATTGCTCGTCGACATTCACGTTACAAGTCGGCCTCAATAATTCCCTAATACCTAGTACGTGACTTAGTACTTTGAATGTATATGCTTTCATACTGATCAAATCTTGAATAATTTCTTCATGTCCATGTATTATCTCTTCCACACGTATGCTGCTAGTTAGTCTTGAATTATACATTGGTTGTGGATCTCTTCGTCTGTTATGCCTACTAGAAACCACGGCAACGACTGCCACCGCAAGAAAACCATCATCGTCGCTACGCTTATTTTCTGAGGATCGTTCATCTTCTTCATTTTCAGATACCGAACTAAACTAATTCATAGTGAGAATTGACTGACAAAACAAATGTGGTTGTGTACCTGTTTTAGATCAATTGTTTCCACACCATGTTTAATTAATTCAATTACAATTAAACTAAACGTCAAACTAATCGTTTCGAAGCCATGATGAACTAATTTTGTTTTTACAAATGCTCCAAAAAAACATCAAATAAACAAATATTCTTCAGTCAAGCAATAAAATCACATAACCAACAATAGAAGAAAGTACAAACTTGACTGATATAAATTAAAAAAAAAACATAATCCAATAAAAATTGAACAGAATCAATATGTCTAAAAAAATGAATATTAGAAAAAAAAATTTAACGAAAAACTCAATCGTCAGATGGGGACTGAAATTTAACAACAGACGCAATAATGTCTTGCCTATCTTCATCGGGAAGCTGATGCAAGGTACGCTGCACCCGTGGATGAGCCTCGAAGTAGTGCCATATAATCGTCCGCTTATTAAGTGGAATACCCATCTCGATCATCATATTCATGCACATCAGAAGTGATCCGGTCAGCTTGATAGTTCGATACTGGTACCCGATTAAGAGCAACTACAGAAATAACTGACTATTTCCTGTATAGCCGAGTAAGTCATCTCGTCCGTTGCCTCTCTTTGCTTTCTCTTACCAGAACTGTCTCTAGACCGTGACGGGCCAGCTTCATCGCCCGCTTTTTTGTGGACGCCTTGCCGCCCATTGTTGGTTGGAGTTAGTTCCTCATCTAAAACTAGTTGGGTTCTAGAGTTGTCCATAGATATTTTAGCCTCGACGTATAGATTACTACCACCGCACATAGTAACTGACCCAAATCCCGAGGCACCTGTAACATGATTTTTTTCGAAAATATTGTAATACAACTCCTTGTTGCGAAGTCCCTCGTGGCGGAGATGGTTGCACTCCTTGTGAACATGCACATGAAATTTTATCAACATCCTCGTCTACTAGTCATGTGCTTACAAAATTATATTAGCAGGTCACAGTTAGCCAATGCAACTATTTGGATAAAGCTCTGCCAAGCATCATCTGAGCAAATGACTTTAGCGGTCGACGGATCATATCCAAGCCCGATCCGTACTTGCAACACCTTTCATCCCCTATATATTTTCTTCATCCTCTCTTATTTTATATATAATGTTAATCCATAGGCAGGTACTCCACTGTATTCAGAATTAAATTGAGAGGCCCATTGTTTAAGAATTTGAATTGAGGGATGTTTACCGTTACTATAAGTCAAATACTCATCAAATTTTTGAAGGAATTTTTTTTCCTTAGCGTTATCCCAAAAGTACGTCTCACCCGATAATTTGTGAGGCATTTCCTTAAGAAATTGAAAAGCAAAACAGGAAAAACAGACTTTATAATTGTAACATAAAGAGGACAATTTGGCTCAGTATAAATTGATTGACAGATTTCATCTGAAGCATGTCAAATACTCGATACAAATGCAGTACCATGACATATAAACCATGGGTTAGGGGTTAAACAAATTCATGGCAACCATAACCAACAAGTCAACCCCTTAACAACTAAAATGGGGTCATATACCAGTAACTGACAATATATATCGGAATCATGACTCACCAGTCAGATAAAATTACAATCTACGTTAATGGGCTTTTTACATCATAGCCAAATGGACGGGAAAAATGCACATCAATAGCAACATAGAGTTTATAGAATGTCCAAAACCTGTAAAAAAAATCCCCCTAATGTATCGATCGAAACATAGCTAATTCTACCAAATCAAGCGAGGAAAAATTATAAATTCAGAAGGGTTGTCATCTAGACAAATTAACACAATCGTTATTCACAAAAGGGACTTAATTTTCCAAATCATTGAATCATGAAGCAATAACAACAACACTGACCAAGGGTCCATTTTTCTCATGGCAAACCAAAAAAATGAATGAAACACGGGTTTTGTCACATACAGCAACGAAAGGAACTTACCAAAATAGAAAAAAATAAATAAACAGAGTAACTCCCTAATCGAAGGCTCAAAAACAAAACATGTAAAGGCCGTAGTAATATAACTGCGAGAGGTAACCAAGTTACTATAATTAGATGTAGTTACAAATTTCAAATCACAAAATCGAAGAACGTCCTTATAACTGTTCATAACATCACATGCCAAACTATTATTTAAGTAAATACAAAACTCAAAATCTAAGAAGTCCAAAGACTTGATGCTTCATGTTCGAATATGTAACATAGTCACAAAAAGTAAGGGTAATTAGAAATTTAAAATTAGAGATTCCAAATCACATTTAAACAAAGGATTAATATATAGAGGGAGATTAGGCAGACAGTAAACTGGTTTACCAATCCAACCAATAATGTCATCTATAACCAGCCACGGCACATGATTAACGGACAAAAGAAGAAGATTCGACATCGATGCCTTACATTAACCATTCTCTCAGCAAAGACATAGAACCAGAGCATTCAAACATATCACTGTAAATGTGAAGACCAACAATACAACACACGGCCAAATAGTGGGAAATAAACACTAACTGCCGGATGTAAAGCAGGAGTGAAATCAACATGCTATTGTATCCCATCAAATAACAGCAATACAGATATTTCAACTAAACCAAGACCACCAAAAAAATAAAAATATAAATAAAAAACAAAAACTCCACAGAAATCCGGTTTCACATGCACAAACACATATGAGATTGTAACGAATTTATTTGAGAAATAAGTGAAGAAGTTATACTAGGGTTACCGAGTTTGAGCTGGAGGATGAGTATACAGTGGTTGATAGCGGATCAGGGCAGGAAGCAATGACTCAGGGAGTTGATTTCCGAACTCAAAAATAGTGGGTAATGAGCCGTCTAATTTGAGTTTGCTTCGCTGACCAGTGCCGGAAGGTCAAGGAAGTTGGTGACCTGCAAACGATGGGAATTGAACCTGCGCATGGTGGATTCACAATCCACTGCCTTGATCCAGAGCTAGCTAGTTCTCCCTGAAATGCGTTAAGGCGTAGCAGTTGACTGGATATCTAGGGGTAAAGCACTGTTTTGGTGTAGGCCACGAGGACCCTAGTCGACACCGCATCTGTCACCGGCGATATCTACTCTATGAATCCGTTGAACAAACCTAGTGGTCTCGCAAATTCCCATCGTTCTTAGAATAAAAGGCCAAAAGCAGAGAAACCCTAGAAACGAAATTAGGGATTTTGGATTTTAGAAAGGGGTGAGTTAAAATCCGGTGCGTTCCAATGGGTGAGAGAAATGGGCGAGGGGTAGGAGCACAGTAAACTAAGCTTTGTTTAATGTGCAATGGTCCAAAGGTGTGTTGGGAATAACATGGTTTAACAAATGAAATTAGTTCAGTTTGAACTCAAATTTTTGAGTCCCAACTGATTCACCAAACAAGGACTATGTCTTTACATGAAAAATGGTTATTGTATGGTACGGTTTTAGAACCACGACTTTGGTTGAAAAAAAAAAAAAACATCTTACTGATTCTTCTACTGATTCTCTGGATTTTGTCTTCTTTTCATTCCTTAAACAGACAGAAGGCTGTTCTACTTCCACCAATAATGCTTGAGAAGTTTCTCTCTTTCTCTCTCTAAAGATTTTTCTCTATAAATATATTTTGTCTTCTTTTCATTCCTTAAACAGACAGAAGGCTGTTCTACTTCCACCAATAATGCTTGAGAAGTTTCTCTCTTTCTCTCTCTAAAGATTTTTCTCTATAAATATATATATATATTCTATTATGACTTTTTTGCCCCCCCCCCCCCCCCCCCCCCCCCCTTAATCAATGCCTTGTTTCCAGCTTTTCATTTGGGCTCCACTTTTGATATATTCAGTGATATTTTCTGTTAGAAAATGATGCTCCCTAACCACTTTTCTATTGGAAAATGATGCTCCCTACAGGCTGCAATTCTAGAAGCTTCTATGGTAGGATATCTTACGAGTCCATCTTCTTAATTTACAACTCAAGACATAAATAAAACTACTCAAATCATAGTTAAGACCCCCGACGGCTAAAACAACAGTTCTTGTTCCTTTTGTATGTGCCCCTTTTCCCATGAGCCTATTCAAGACCTTAGAGATCCACAGACCACAATATTTAACTTATTTAACTTAGGCTTGCATGAATCCCATAACAGTCGACGTTATGTATGACCAATCAGAGTTATCTGGATACACCAACATCTATTCTTAAAATCCAAAACGAAGGGTAATACTTTAAAAGAGAGAGAGAGAGAGAGAGATCGATTTGGAACTCAAAAATATAGACAGAAACACAGATTATTTCACACACCAAATCATCATCTTTTTTCCATTAATGGGTTGTCAAATCACTCGAAGAGATGGCAAATTTGTGTAGATCGTGTACCGTTACATGTAACATACCGCGGCATCAAACAGGGAAGTCAGAAGAAAACTTCCAAGTGGAGCAATTGATGACGGTTTACATAAAGAATCAAAGCAATGAAAAAGCCTTTTAGTTTTTCCTAATGTACAATCTGTGGTATGTAAAGCTCAAACGTACAGCTCGAGTAACAAGAATCGTCTCTGTCATCATCGTAATTTTTTTTCCAAAAAGAATTTCGTTTAATCTCAACTGAACAGCCAAGCGTCAGCCGCGGTTATTTACGTTCGTTTCGTTCATCAAGAAATTGCAGGCCAGCAACGCTGCTCCAATAGCAGGCTCTACCTGAATCCGAACATTTAAATCATCGGTCAGAACTTCAAAGGAAGATTAAGGAAAACAGAGTGACCATCTTTCCAGGGAAAAAAAAAAGTTAGAGCTAACTCTCCCCTGGTTATCTTGAAAGGAAAAAAATCGAGGGAAATGAGTTACAAGACTATCATCTAGTTACGGTATCTGAAACGCATGCATGCGTAGTCAATCATCAATGACTTGTTAGAGTAAAGGGAATATTTGCAATTGCTGATTTTCATCTAAAGACTGAAAGAAAGCTAACCTTTGGTCGTATGGGATGAGCCCCAGGGTAGAGTTTCTGGATATAGTTTACAACTTCTTTTCCTATATCCCAACCCTTGTTGGATTCAAGGACACCGCCAACCATCACAACAGGAAACGACCCACTTCTATCTGCAATCAAAATTCAGTTTGCATCATGAAGTGGTTAAGCCGATATAAGTTACTTGCAGATATTTTCGAGTGGGACAGATTCATAGCACCTTCTGCATAAAAATATAATAAAATTACAAATGAAATGCCCTTTCACCGTTACGAGTTCACCAATTGAACTTCACTTCCTCGATTTAAGTTGCTAAAACCACAGTAAACATTCAAGGTCTTTCAGTAAGATGTTTTAAGTTCGTAAATACAAAGAGGAAAACATTGCAAGGCACACACACCTTCACCACACAGGCAAAGTCTTTCAACAACAGCTTTAACGGCAATCCCCAATTCCTTCACAGCATCAACTAGGATGTCATGTGCAATTTGATCTCCAGCATCAGCACATGATACAACTTCTGGAACAAGCGCTGCAATGCGAGCCCAAGATCGATCTGCATAAGTCCACCTATATTCCGTATCGACACTGTAGTCAGTCTTGAAACTCATTTCCTGATCAATGGCATGATAATATATTTTCTGAAATTATAAGTGACCAAGTTTATTACAGAGCCATTTTTCTCTCCACGTCAACATTTGTGTTAATTATGAACATCGATTAAGCATCAAAAGATCATAGAGATGCTCCAATAACATATGCTTAGAGTAGTCCAGCCTCTTCGTAATTGTAACGAGCAGATGTGAGAAATTAAACAAGCAGCATTTGAAAACTACTAGGATAAAATTTATGATAGTCATATACCCAATAATTTCCTCGGGAGAAGAAAGACCCAGAGCCTTCAGAATTCGAGTTGTAAGCATTGTTGGCGAACCACGACCATCATAAGCCCTTATTACTGCAGTTAATGCCTGTGCAGCAATCCCATAACCGCTGCAAGTTTTAAACACGTTACTCATCAGACTAATCATACGGACATTTATTTATTTTCATTAGAAGATTTTGCGGAGATTCTAAATACACAGGTAGTGACAATTTTTGTGGTCGAACCCATTTGAGTGAAAACACAAGGTTATAACGGATACTTTAAACTATGATATCCATGGAATGTAGATTGACAGAATAGACCACGAGATTCTCTGGTGCAAATTGCAGTTGCAGTAAAATGTCAGTATACTTGTAAGTTGGGAATTCTGAGCTTGTGTTGGCTTTTCTACAGCCTTGTGCGTTTTCAGTCATCCATGAAAAGTCTACAGTTCCACCGAAATAGTCTGGTCAATGTAGGTAAATCGAGGTTCCTAATGTACAAAGAGCAAGGAAAGAAAGAGCTTCCAGGATATGAGCAATGTAACCAATATTCCCCACTAAAATTTCTACAGTGGAAGTCCAGAGTGCACAAGTATCTATACGTATATCTGCAACAACTACCAAGCAAAAACTATGGACTGGAATTCCACCGGATTTTTTTTTTTCCTTCATAAATCCTCCTCATTTCTTTTTATTTTATTTTCTTTGGGAGATCTGAACTCATCCATTGTAGATCTTTTCCGTTTCACTATAGGGGTCATCAAGGTTTTCATGAACTCAGAAGTTTGAACTTTGAAGTCCACAAAGATTCAGATATGCTCATGCAAAGAAAGTAGTATAACCTCATCGTTTAGCACATTGAACTTAATGGTAGGAATTAGGCACATACCTTCCCCAATCACCTAAAATAGGCCCACCACCCGCAGCCCGAGCTTCTTTACCATCTTTGGAAAATCCATAAGCAATGCTCCCAGTACCAGCCACTAATACGCATCCATGAAGCTTTCCCATGGTCCCACTTGCTAGAGCTGCGACAGCATCATTCTGAACATATATTTTTACGTGGGACGGGAACATTTCCCTGAAAAATCAATTTGGCAACTCCAACACAGTTACAAAAGTGATACAGTGCCAAAATTGTAAGGGAAAAGCATGTAACAGAATCTACGAGTAAATTTTCAGACATGAATTCCTCGAGATCAAGGAATTCAAATGAAATTAAAAATTTTAATCATTAAAGATAACAATGCCATCTCTATCCCTGAACTAAACCTATTTTCTTGATTCTCTTTGCAAAATTTCTATCTTAATCCATTGTTCCACTTCCGTTTTCGTCATTATGGTTTAAGCAAAAACATAAAGAAACATTTCTGCAAGGTCAAAAAGAAATTTAAAAACAAAACAAGTTCGATAAACAATAGATCAACACTTTAGAATTGTGGTGCAAGTTAGGATCACATCGGAAGCAGAACTAAAGTTGAGACAAAGCAGAGAGATTACTCATCCAATATACAAGAAAATGTATACAAGTAACAAATGAAATAGTCAGATAGGCTCTAGCTACTATACCTTAGCCAATTCAGTATCATTTCCTGGTCTGTTGGATGGTTAACACCGGAGACGCCTAAACAAACAGCGTTTACAGCTGATCGATCTGAACCAGATTCTGTGAGGGCATCACTAATGACCTGTTCCAGTGTAGCCTTGGCAGCATTTTCTGCAGAATCGGTTGTACTTTGAATTACTAAGAGACATCAATTAAAGGTGACTGTGATTTTTCTTATCCTGTGATTTCCTTGATAACGCCACAGAACCTCTATCTCTCTCTCAAGGAACCATTACCATGATAAAGAAACACAGTAAAATTTCTTGAAAACAATAATTACAACCAAATTAAAGAATACAATTTCCCTTGTGAAAAGGGTAAAAAAAAAACCAAAAAAAAAAAAGGAAAAGACTTCCAAAAGGTAGAAAATAGCAAGTATCAGCCGTCCATTCAAACAAAAATTCACCTGAGCAAATATTACCTATGGAGGGTCCCACATATAGGGTCAAGTCAATACGTTCTAAGAAAAATTGTTTAAATATCAATCTCATCGATATCATCGATTTTATAAGTATCAGACAAATTCCATCAATCGAATCGTTTTTTGAAAAAAATACGATGCATCTAAGTCATACAAGTAAAGAGTGGTATTCATTGATAAGAAAAAATCAACGCGGAAACACAGATTAACCCATTTCACGTTTGTACTTCAATCAAATGGGAAATGCAATTAGCTATGAAACTTTATGATTTCACAATTTGTTTCCACTATATCACAAGAAAACCAGAAGAACATGAAATGATATATAAATATATATATATATATATATAAACAAAAAAGATAAAAGAAATAAGATAAAAGATATGAGAGACCTCCAACGCTGTTGTAATTGGAGCAACCAGCTACTGCGCGGGAGAGAACGGGGAGTGGGTCCGGGAGACTGAGTGGGTTCCGCAGAAGAGGAATCAGCGGGAGGCAGACGCAGACAGTGGAGGTGGCGCCGCCGTCGAGGCCCAAAACGACGCCGGACCCATGTCCGTTCTCACGCAATTCTTCTTGCCCAGAACCTCCTTTACTGTCGTTCTCCATTGCCGAACCAGAATTTCCCCTCTCTCTGCTTCTTTTTTTTTTTTTTTTTCCCTATATACCGAAAAGTCAGAGAAATGCTAGTAGTTGACCCAGAGAGATCTTTTTGTTCGAAAAGGACTGTCCTTTATTACGTTACAATGAACAGTTGAAATTTTGCAAAAACTGGCGTCCCAAATATAATCGGAATCGTCGTCATGCATGTTCTTCCACTGTCCCCTTCCCCCTCTCTTCCCCTCTTTGGTTGGTTCTTCTAATTAGGTAACACCAAAACTTTACTCTTTCAAAATTTTTTTTTTAAAATTTTTAAAATAGGGGCTCTTTGGCATTATTCCTCTTAGATTTTTGGGTTAGTTTTATTCTTAGAATAATAGGTTCAATCTTTCGATCTTTGATTGAGATAACAATATAAATTTTGTTTTATTACTTTTGAAATTTTATGTAATTAAAAAAAAAACATCTTATTTTGATTTGAAATAAGAAAATTATGTATTTTTAAAATTTGAATTTTTTAGATAAAACTGTGGTTGAGAGTTTCTACCGATACAGTCGATTTTTAAACCATCGATCTTTAATCGGATGGTCTCTATATTGAGGGTGTACATGATAAACTGTAGGCACACCCACATTATAACAAAGTAAGTGAAAAAGAAAGGAAAAAAAAAAAAAAGAAAAAGTTAACGGGCAGAGAGAGGGGGGGTGGGGGGTTCCCGTTGGGGAGGGGGGGCGCCGGGGTGGGGGGGCCGCCGGGCTGGCTGGGGGCAGGGGGCCCGGCCGGGAAGAGAGAGAGGGTAAGAGAGAGAGGAGAGAAAGAGAGGGGTGTGGGGGGTTCCCGTCGGGGGGGGGGGGGGGGGCGCCGGGCGGGAAGAGAGAGAGGGGAAGAGAGATAGGGCGGGTGGGGGAGTTCCCGTCGGAGAGGGGGGGTGCCGGGCGGGCTGGGGGCGGGGGGCCGGCCGGGAAGAGAGAGAGAGGGGAAGAGAGAGAGAGGGGGTGGGGGGATTCCCGTCGGGGGGGTCACCGGGCGGGCTGGGGGCAGGGGGGCCGGCCAGGAAGAGAGAAAGGGGAAGAGAGAGAGTGGGGAAGAGAGAGAGAGGGGGGTGGGGGGGCCGGGAGAGAGGGAAAGAGAGAGAGAGGAGAAGAGATAGAAGGGAAGAGAGAGAGGGGGTGGGAGGGTCCCGTCGAGGCCGGCACCGGGGGGGTGGTGGGTGGGGGGGCCGGGAGAAAGGGGAAGAGAGAGAGGGATGAGAAGAGAGAGAGGGGGTAGGGGCTCCCGTCGGGAGGGGGCCGGGGGTTGGGGGGCGTCGGGAGGGCTAGGTGCCGAGGGGCCGGCGGGGGGGGGGGGGCTGGGGGGTGCCGAAGGGTGCCGGGCGTGGGGGGCCGGGGCTGGAGCCTGGGGTGGAGGGGAGGCCGGGGTGGGTCACCGGCGTGGGACGGTCGTCGGCGTCGGTCGCCGGAGTCGGCTGGAAGGTCGCCGGCGACGGAGAAGACTTGGGGTGAGAAAGTTTAAATGAGGTAAGGTGTATAATAATATGGTACACCCCTAATATATCAACCATTCGATTTAAATCTAACCGTTAAAAAAAGAACTCTACCGATAGAGTCATTTGGAAGAGTCTCTACCACAGACTCTCCCTTTTTAAAAATAAGAAAGAGATATTTGAAAAATCAAACAGTGAAATTGGTTAATTTTGAGAAAAAAGACAAAATAAATAAATAAATAAAATTGAAAAAGTGTTTTGCAACTCTCTATCCGAACAAGCCCAATGTTTAAAACATTTTAAAATTAGTGTTTAAAGTGTTATTTTATCTTATAAGAATCATTTCTTCCAAAAACTGCTAAAAACTATATGGTAATTGCAACGTGAAGATTCAAGTATGTTTTAATCAAGATTAATTTTGTCACCTATAATACATTCAATGACGAAAATAACGGTACCAGTGGATACATCGGTACTCCAATTTTACAAAAAAAAAAAAAGTTAGAAAATATCGTTATTGATGTAAATATAAGAGAAATTAACGGAGATTATATAAATTTATGTTTAAACATATTTATAAATATACTAAAAGGATATAAGGGTTTATTGTTACTTTAACAGTAAAGTGTACTATGAAATGACGTTTTCATCCTTCAAAATTATTGGTTTTCCTCCAGACTGCACAGTAAATTGCCAGTTCTGCCCTTTTGACATTGTCCGGTCATTTTTGCCCCTCTCAGTGTGTGTACCGGATATGGACTGTACAGTGACTTGACCATTTTGCCCTCGAAACCCTATGCTTGCCTTTCTCTTGCTATTGTTGCCGCTTCTCTCTTCATTTTGTGTTTAGCCTCTCACTGTTCATTTCTCTTTCCCTTTTTCTCTCGCCACTGCTCTCTCTCTCTCTCAATACCTTTTTTGTTCCCCAAACTCTAAGTTTGCCTTTCTCTTGCTGTTGCCGTCGCCCCTCTCTTCATTTTGTGTTTGTTGCCTCAGTGTTTATTTTTCTCTAATTTTTTCTCTCTTCGCTGCTTTCTCTCTCTCTCTCTCTCTTCAGATTTTATGTATTTTGGGTTTTGAAACCCTAGCTTTGGGTTTTTGTTGTTGTGTTCGCCGGTCCTCTCTTTTTTTTTTTTTTTTTTTGCTTCCTTTTTTCGTACTTTACTCTTTTCTCATTTTATTTCTCTCTGTTGTTCTCTCTCTTTTTTTCGGTTTTTTTGATTCTTGGTCTTCAAATCCTAGGTTTTGGTATTTTTTTGTGTTTTTGTTGGTTATTTATGCTTTTTTACTTTCTTCGTCTAATGTTGGTGTTCTCCTTAAATTTTTTCTTTTTTTTCCGGTGACTTTGTTTTGTCGGATTTTTAGGGTTTCATTTTGGGGGGTTTTTTTTTTTTTCCGGTGTGTATTATTTTTTTTTGTTTTTTTGTTGTTGTATGATTTTTGTTTTGGAGTTCTAGGTTTTGTTTTTTGTTTTGTTGGGGTATTTTTTTTTTTTGCCTTTTTTTTTTCTCCTCTGTAATTATTTTTGCTTCTTTTTTTTTTTCCGGTTTTGGGGATTTTTTTTTTTGATTGCGTGTATATGTATAATGGAATAAATATATAATGCAAGTTTTTTTTTTAATGCTTTCTCTATTTTCTTATTTTTTGGATTTATGGTCTTCGAAATCTAGGTTTTTTTTTTTTTCATCTTCGTTGGTTAACTTTTTGTTCCCATCTTCTTATATTGTTCAGGCCAAATTTTTTCTTCCCCCTCTGTGTGTTTGTTTGATCAAAACCCTAAATTTTTATTCGGGGAATTTTTTTCATAATTATTGATAAAATAAATGTAGAGGGAAAAAAAAAAGGTATGCTTTTGTTTTTGTTCTATTTATTTTAGTAATTTTTTTTCCAATTTTTTCCTTCTTAGATGTAATATAAATTGATTTTGATTTTTGTTATTTGTTAAATTATTTTTGTAGATTGCAGTGGTAATGCTACTAAGGTAGTTGATTGGGAGTATTAAAGGAGATATTGAAGGCTTTTTCTCTGTGATGTTTGTAATTTTTTTTTATCTCCCGGGTAATATTTTTTTGATTTTATGGCCGAATTTTGTTCATTTATTTATTTTGTTTATAATTTGCTATTATATTTCATAACTATATTTTATCTTTTAGTTAGATTTGAATGGATTGTTAGGGTTTCCCATTATTTACTCTTTTGGATTATTCGTGTAGCTTCTTTCTGTGGTTAGAGAATTTAGTCTTTTTTTGCTGCTTTGTCCTACACATTTAATGCTTCAAGATTTTTTTTTTTTAGTTGTAATTGTGCTATTTGTTATAATTTTGTTATTTACAGTGTCATGATTGGTTTGACTGAGGTTTGTAACTTTGTTATTAATGCTTCTAATTTGTTTTAATTGTGTGATCTAGTTTGTATGTAAATGTGTGTTGGTTCAGATATTGTCTCTGTTCTTCACCGACTCTTTTAAAAAAAAACATTTTTTTTTTGCTTGAAAATTTTTCTGCAAATATCTTTTTTCCCTCATTTATTACATTATTCTCACAGTTTATCATTAGTATCTTTCTACCACTCTCTTAATTGCTCCGGTTTCCATCTCCTTTATTTCCTTACCTGATAACTTTTGTTCTGCTCTTTCTTACCTTCGGAGGACTAATTATTTTGGCATAATCATTTTTGTGCAAAGCTGTTGTTTTTAATCAGGTACTACTCTTATTTATAATTTTATATGCTTTAATTACAGTTGATTGTTGTTTTATTGTATTATGATAAACTGCTGTTTTGATTATTAACGTTCTTCTTTTATAAGAATAATCAGTTTCTCTGTCTATTTTTTATATGTCTTCGTTTTTTTCTGTTTGTTTAATAGTTCTCTACTTTTCATTTTTTTTTTGTTATGATTATTGTTATTATTATAATAATGATATTGTAGAGTATATAATTTTATTACCATATTGATTTTTTTTTCCTATTTTATGTTAATTATATTCTTCTTTATATATGGTTTATAAGTTTAGTACTTATAGTTGTATGATGTTATTTGATTAGTATTGTTGTAATAAGTGTTTTTTGTTTTTATTTTGTTTTCTTTTGTTTCTTTTTTACTCTGTCTTTTGTATTGTTGTTTTTTTTTTCCCTCCTCACGCCGTAAATGTTTTCCAAGAGAATTTTTGTAAAAAAAATTGTAACTTGCTATGATGATCTCAGTTTACATATGTAAGAATGCATATACCAGATCTTTTAGTTAATTTGGTAGATGGTGCTAAATATGATATCATTGATAGAATATGATGAATAACTAAGAGATATTATTTGACAGTCTTTATTGTTGCTGTGGATGTTTGGGAATTATGATGTTTTTGTTCTTTTCACAACAAAACAGTTTTGAATATGTTACTGTTTTGGTTCATTGATATAGTATTGAGTTTCCTCTCATTTTTTTCCTTTCTGCCGTTCTCTGTGTCTTCAAATTTTTTTGGTTTATGCTCTCCTAATCCTATATTTTGGTTTCCTATATTGTCTATACCGGTTATCCCTCATTTTTCACTAGCTCTTTTTATTGTTTAGTCTTTTTTCATTCTCCTTTTCTCTGCCTGCCATTTTTTCTTTTTTTCTATTAGGTTTTTTCCTGACTACAAATTCCCAAACATTTCATCTGGTAGCTATTAAAAGATAAAGTTGAATTATAATTAGTTATTCTTTACAGATATTCTTATCATATAAGAGATCTGAGCTCAGTCTAATAATTTTTAATTATCTTTTATTTTTGCAGAAAATATTTATTTAAAAATTTTATAATATTTTTTATGCTATGTATAAATTAAATTGTTTATTTAAATTAGTATATGAAGTTGACTATGTTGCAGGTTTTTTTTTTTTTTCCCCGGCTATTATCTTATTGTTTTATTGTTATTTTCTCTTATTTTTTCCCTTTTTAACTTGATATAACTTTTTTCGGTATTTTTATTACCCGGGGGTTTTTTTTTTCCTTTTTATCAGGTTATTGAGATGTTTAGATTTATTATAACCATTTTTGTATAGACATGTCTTTACAGTTAGTAACTATTGTAATTTTTATTGTATTCTTTAATTTTTTACATTATGTAATCTGATAATGCAATATTACATTTTTTTTCCCATATGCATTTTTAGTTTGTTTAAATTTGTATTAGAAAAAATGATAGTTTATAAAGACCATAAATGACATAATTTACTTGTTGTTTCATCTAATGAATATAACTTTTTATAAGAAAAAAAAAATTAAAAAAATTAAAGTGCAAATTAACATCTTTAATAAGTATGATAAATTATACTTAATTAAATTTAGCCAAATAAAATATCATATTTGTTTATATACTTCCCAAAAATTCGTTAAATTTTTGGGCTGAATGATATAACATGTGTTATACAATAAAGTTAATAACAAATTTAGACAAATAACTTTCATATACAAGCTAAATAAAAATATATAATTTCTAATTGAAACAATTTATTATACAAAAGTATGAATTTATTAAATACATTTGACAAACCATATAATTTATCACCCGAGACTTCAAGAACAAAAATTAAATAGAAATGATAATAAGCGGGAAAAAAACAAACGAAAAAAATTCAGTTCTCAATTTATGAATAATTTACACAAAAAAAAAAAAAAAACCTTTTCATATACTTAAAAAATAAATTAATATAATTAAATTATGGCACTAAAAATAAATATCAATTTAAAATATAAAATTGATAAAATAAAATATAAAAATTTGTGAGAATAAGAGTTGTATAAATTTACAATAAAATTAAAAATAAAAAAAAGTAAAACCATAGATAAATAATTATATTTTATTCAATTATTTCCAATTAAAAAAATTATATATGTTAAATAATAGGTTAAAATTTTAAATTATTCAATTAATTAAAATTTAATAGGACAAAAAAAAAACAAAATAATACATTTAAAGAATTAATGAATACAATTATATTATATTATTAAAAATAAAAAAACTAACTAAAAATTTAATATCAAATAATAATTTACAGAAATTTCAAAATATAAAAGGTATATAAAATTACAATAAAATTAAAAATTAATCAATAATTTTTCTACTGCAATTAAACATAATTATAAAAAATGTGTACTTATAATTATTAAAACTAAATTATTATTTATGTCATATATTAATATTTATTTTTATAATTAAATTTTTTTAAAATATTTAATCAATTTCTATGTTTATTTATTGAATTAATTAATTTTGTTTAAATTTATTAAATTTACTGAAGTTATTAAAATTTTTCAACTATTTAAGTTTAAAAGTTTTTAATTTTTTTTATTCTTTCTGATTTCTTAATTACAATATATTATTATATTTTATTATATTAATAATAATTCTTACACATAATATTTTTTTTAATATTCGATATTAATATTTTTTTACTTTTTGACTTCTTTTCTTTTTATCTTCTTTTTCTTTACACAAAATGTTCAATAAGTTTCTTTTATATTTATATCTATAATCTTTACAATTAAATTTTTTAAAATATTTATTGATTTTTACATTTATTTGTTAATTTAATTAGTTTTTATCCCTATGATTTTTCAAAATTTAAATTTTATTTATTATTTGTACATTCTTAATTAAAAAAATTATGCTATTTTGTTATAATGGAAATAAATTTTATGCCTAATATTTTATCTTAATATTTGATTGCATAATTTTTTATTACTTAAGTCCCTTTTTTCTTTTTTAACTAAATGAATTAGTTATTAAATTTTTTTTCTTTACATTTATATGTATAATTTCTATTTTCTGACAATATTTCATGTCGTTGTTTTTCTTCTCTCAAAAAAAAAAAAAAACCGCCAACAATGAAAAAAAATCTGCAAAAAAAATACTGACTATTTGAGACAATCAAAACGTCAGAAGATTCAAAATTATATCAATAATAATGCAGCATCTACATCGACAAATATATATTCTTCAATAATCAGTTTGAAGAATTAGGTGTAAAATTTACTACTGGATATCGAAATAAATTTATTCAATTACCTTCAGCTAGTAAAGAAACATTAAATCTATTTTTAACAGATTACAATTCACCATCAATTGAAAAAGGTAATTTAATTATTTTATTTATTTTATTTATTTTCCATATATTTATTATTTTCAACAAAATGTTTTACTAACATTTTCTAATTTTTTTCCTTTTCTTTTTTTACACAAATTTTTTTATTTAGATCCAAAAGATGAATATATAGATATCGGAGATTGTAATTACATATGTCAATATTGTCAAGCATTATTTTGGAAAAATGAACAACAACGAAATACAAATCCACCAAAGTATTATTTGTGCTGCCAAAATGGAAAAATTAACATTCCTTTAACTTAAAAAACACCACCAATTTTAGATCAATTATTAGATTATTATGGAGAATCTTTAAGTTCGAATTTTAGAAAAAAAATATTAGAATTTATAATTCAATGTTTGCTTTTACTTCATTTGGAGTAAACATTCAATCAGATATTAACAATTCAACAGCACCATATATTTTCAAAATCAGTGGTCAAATAAATCATCTAATTGGATCTTTAATTCCAATCGATAATAATCCTCCAAAATTTGCACAATTATGTATTTATGATACAGAACATGAAATTCAAAATAGAATTACTACACTTCCAAATAATAATAATTTAAATGAAACAATAATTAAAAAATTAATTACAATGTTAGATGAAACAAATAGATTAGTACAACTTTTTAGAACTGTTAGAGACACTTATGAAAATAATCAAGTACCCTCAATGAAATTAAGATTAATAAGAAGACGACAAAAAGATAGTTCACAGTATGATCTTCCAACTTCAACAGATATAGGTGCTTTAATTGTCAGAGATATTGAGCAATATGTAGATGAACGAGATATTATTATTCATAGTCAAACTGAAGAATTACAAAGAATCAATAAACTACATCCATCTTATATGGCATTACAATATCCATTATTATTTCCTTATGGAGAAGATGGATATAGAATTGATATAGGTTGTAATCCAAATTTTACTGGCAAACAATCACATAGATATCGAATATTAATGAGATCATTTTATGCTTTTCAACTTCAACAATGAATACAACAAGGAAATACATTATTTAGATCTGGTCGACTTTTTCAACAGTATATTGTAGATATTTATGCCTCAATTAAAGAAGATCGTTTAGATTATATTAAAAAAAATCAAAACAATTTAAGATCTGAAATATATAAAAGTATTCAATTAGAGGAGATACAGATGCACAAGCAATTGGAAAAAGAATTATATTACCATCATCTTATACAGGAAGCCCAAGATATATGATTCAAAATTATCAAGATGCAATGATAATTTATAGACATTATGAAAATCCTGATATATTTCTAACATTTACATGTAATCCTAAATGGTCAGAAATTAAAAGAATTTTATCAATAATTCCAGGACAAAAATACTGAGGATAGACCAGATATTGTAAGTAGAATATTTAAAATTAAATTAGATCATCTATTAAATACAATAAAATCAGGAGTTATTTTTGGACCCATAATAGCAGGTAAATTAATTTATTTTATATAATAAAAAAATAAATATATTATTATTATAATATTTTATTTAAAAAAACAAAAAAACTAACATTAATTTTTTTCTGTCCTTTTTTTTTTGTTTTGTCTACTACAGATTTATATGTAGTCGAATTTCAAAAAAGTGGTTTACCTCATTGTCATATGTTATTTTGGTTATATCCTGAACATAAATACCATGATCCAATACAAATCGATAAAATTATTTATGTAGAAATTCCAAACCCAATAATTGATCCTTTAGGTTATAAAATTATAACTGAATATATGATACATGAACCATGTGGATATGCAAAAACATCTGCACCATGTATGAAAAATTCAAAATGTACAAAAAAAATTTCTAAAACAAATAAAAAATGAAACAATTATAGAAGAAAATGGTTTCGTAAATTATCGTAGTAGAGATACAGATTTCAACATTATTAAAGAAGGAATAAAACTTGACAATAGATATGTTGTTCCTTATGATCGAACTTTATACTTAAAATATCGTGCACATATTAATGTCGAAATTTGTTCTCAATCTATGCTCATTAAATATTTATTTAAATACTTAACAAAAGTTCCCGATCGAATAAGAACCGTTATCGAAGATAATATTATTACTGAAAATAATAAAACAATAAATTATAAAGAAGTTGATGAAATAAAAGCTTATCTTAATTGTCGATATATTACACCTTATGAAGTAATTTGGAGAATATTTGAGTATTCAATTCATCATAGAAATCCAATTATTCAACCTCTTTCTATTCATTTATCAAATATGCAAAATATTACATTTCATAAAAATCAACAATTACAAAATATAATACGACAACCACAAATTCAAAAAACAACATTAACAGAATTGATGGAAATTAATAAAACTAATAAAGATGCTCGATAACTTATCTATACAGAATTTCCAATAAAATTTGTTTGGAATAATAAATATAAGATTTTGACTCATAGACAAAATGGACATACTATAGGACGAATATTTTATATTCATCCAAGTTGCGGTGAACTATACTACTTAAAATTATTATTAAATCATCAAAAATGTTCAACAAGTTACGAATTACTTCGAACAGTAAATAATATTATTTATCCCACAAATCAAACAGCCCGTCATGCATTAGGTTTATTAGGAGATGATAAAGAATGTGACGAATCAATAGAAGAAGCATCATTCTGGTCAACATCTACACAACTTCGTCAACTTTTTACTACAATACTATTATTTTGTAATATTTCTGATTCAATATAATTTTTACAAAAACATTGGAAGTTAATGTGTGACGATATTTTATACAAAGTAAGAGTCTTATTTAACAACACAAATTTTGAAATTCCTGAAAATGAAATATATAATTTCGTATTATATGAATTAGAAAAATTATTAAATTTAAATTAATCTTTTTTATCACATTATAATCTTATACTTCCCACTGGATCATTAATCGAAGATTTAAATAATAATCTTTTAAGAGAAGAAGTTAATTACAATAGAGATAAATTAAAAGAAGAAAATTTCAACTTAGTACAAAATCTAAATTAAGAACAACAATTTATTTATAATCAAATTCTAGAAGCAATTAAAAATAAACAAAATAATTTACTCTTTATATATGGCTATGGCGGTACAGGAAAAATATATTTATGGAATGCAATTATTAGTAAAATTAGAGCAAATGGAGAAATTATATTAACTATAGCATCATCCGATATAGCATCATTATTATTATCAAAAAGTTGAATCGTACATTCAAGATTTCACATATCACTTTCAATTGACAAATTCTCAACTTGCCAAATTAAAAAATGTACCCAACTAGTAAAATTAATTGATAAACAACATTAATTTTATGGGATGAAGCACCTATGACAAATAAATATTGTTTTGAAACTTTAGATAAAACAATGTAAGATTTAAGAAATGACTTTAATCATCCTTTTGGAGGAATGACAGTTATATTAGGTGGTTTTTTAAGACAAATATTGCCAGTTATTTCAAACGGAATAAAAGAAAATATAATTGATGTAACTATAAACAATTCTTATCTTTGATCATATTTTCGAATACTTACTTTAACAGAAAATATGCGGTTAAAAAACTTAATTGTTGTATTAATGAACAAATAGAAATCAGTAACTTTTCTAAATGGATATTAAATATTGGTAATGGAACAGCAAATGGAATAAAAAATACCAAAAATGAAGATGTTACATGGATTAAAATACCAGAAAAATATATAATCTCATATAATACAAACTCTATTAAATGCATTTCTACCACGATATATGAAAATTTTTCTAATAATTTTAACAATATTGATTATTTAAAACAAAGAGCAATTATTACACCTAGAAATAAAACAACTGATGCAATAAATAAATATCTATTAAGCTTAGTACCAACATAAACAAAAATTTATTATAGTTATGATACTATTTTATCATCATCCGGAAATCTTGACAAACTAAATCTTTTATATCCTTCTGAATTTTTGCACACACTTAATTTTAATAGATTACCTCCACATGAATTACAATTAAAAATCGGAATTCCCGTTATGTTAATACGAAACCTTAACCAATCAATAGGATTATGTAATGGTACAAAACTTATCATAACACAACTAATAAATAGAATTGTTGAAGGTCGTATTATTAATTCTAGCGAGATAAGTGAAAAAGTTTATATACCAAGAATAGAAATGACTATAAATAAATCTGAATATACTTTTGTATTAAAAAGACGACAATTCCCTTTAAAAGTATGTTATGTCATGACAATAAACAAAAGTCAAGGTCAAGTTGGACTCTATCTAGAAGATCAAATTTTTAGTCATGGACAATTATATGTTGCACTATCTAGAGTAACATCACCAAAAGGTTTATTTATTTTAATACATGATTCAATTAATAAATATTCAAATCATATTAAAAATATTGTCTACAAAGAAATATTACATAAAATTAATCAAAATTAATAATCTATGAAAAAAAATTGATGTTCAACAAAAATAAATTTTGTTTCAATAATTATATTATTACATAAAATTAATCAAAATTAATAATCTATGAAAAAAAATTGATGTTCAACAAAAATAAATTTTGTTTCAATAATTATATTATCAAACAGTTGTCATAATTTTTAACTTTCAAATTTAGTTCATCAATTTTTAAATCAATATATTTATATATTTTTGTTATTTATAGAACATGTTTAATTCACTGTGAATACTAAAACCAGGAGAACCATATGAAACGATCCGTGCACGAGTTTGTCGTCTATGGAGGAGTACATATTACAATACCGGTCATCTAATAAGCGTTGATTGCTTATTAGTAGATGAATAGGTAATTACATTCATATTTTATGACCATTTTATTTATTAATAATAAACAATTTATATTATTAACCAATTTATAAATAATAAAAAAATATTATATATTTTTTACAGGATGAAGCAATACATGGATTTGTTCGTGCAAAGATACTAATTTTATAACAGATGCAATCCAAGTGGGCAACATATTTGAAATCAATAACTTCTTTGTTACAAACAACAAACAAAGATACAAAATTGTTCCGCACAGAGCAACGCTGCAGTTTGCACGATCCACAATTTTCAAAAAAGTTGGAGAAGATATTCCGAAAATACCTCAATACAAATATAATTTCGTAGAGTATGACAAATTAACATCAAGAGTTGACATTAATGACCTTCTTTCAGGTAAATAATATATAATATATTATATCTATATTTATTAACTAAAAAAGTATACATTTATAATATTAATATTAATAAATATTAACTTTGTATTTATAATGTTATACTAGATGTCATTGCTCACCTTATATCTGTTAAAGGCATTGAAGAATCCAATGTTAGCGATAGAGTGGTTAAAAGACGAAACCTTACAATTCAAAATATCAGGTAATTAAAAATTATACATTATTATAAATATATTTTCAATAAATTTAAAATATTTTATTAATAAATTATTAATTTAAATTTATTATATTTTTGAGAGAGGAATCACTGAATAAAACTCTTTGGGGAGAGATTGGAGAAACTTTTGACAAAAATATAGTCCAAAAAATGTCTGAACCAGTAGTAATCGCCTTTACAGCGATGGCAGTGAAACAATATCTTGGTAAGTATATACATAATAAAAAATACTATAAATTGATCTTTAATAACAATAATAAACATCTTCAATTATTAATTCCAATAATTATAAATATACATGTGGACTTTATGTAGCAAGCACTTATGGAACTTCACTTTATTTTGAACCAGATATTGTTGAATCAAAAAAATTACAAAAAGGTATTATAAATATTTATTACATGAATATTAAGATAATTTATATTTAATAATTTTGTAAAAAAAAATTTATATTGTTTAATATAATATTTATTTACATGTTTACTCATTCCATTCAAGGAATAGACTTTATTGCTCCATCAACCCAAAAACCAATAACATTAGAAGAACAAAAGATTATGAATAGAATGACAATAGCGGAGCTTCGAGCCTTAGATTAATTCCAAAATCAGGTAAATATTTATTTATTACATCTTAATTATAAAATATAATTTATTTAATATTTTTTTCCCCAAACAACAGGATAAAAAATTTACTACAAAAGTAACCATCACCGAGCTTAATGCACAACAAGGTTGGTTTTACAATGCCTGTCTACGGTGCTACAAATGTGTCAAACAATCGGGGGCCTCATGGTGGTGCGATACTCATGCATATTTAACAACAATGCCAGTCAGCTGGTAATATTCTTTACTTTTACTATAAAAAAAATTATTTTTAAATAATAAGAAATAAACAAAATTTTTTACATCTATAACAGGTACAAACTCAATACTCAAATCGATGATAGTACTGGTGGAATGAATATTATAATGCTTGGAAAAACTGTTCAATCACTGGTAAATAAACCTTGCTCCATACTAACAATACAAGATGGGTACACTGATCCAAATATCATTCCCCCTCTCTTTGATCAACTTAAAGGCATGTCAAAAATATTTTCCATTCAGTTTCGTCCAAGAGGTGCATTTATTGATGCAACAGTTATTAAAACTTTTGACGATAATAAATCACCAATGTTATTGCCTGCACCACCAACTGAATCCCCCGAACATATCCCACCACCACGAGCATCGTTGGATCTAGAAACACTACAACCAGAAACAAAAAAAAAAACTGCAAAAAAGCAACTCCATTTGACCCAACCCATAATAGAAGAAATTGAATCAAGATACGTTACTATTCATAATTTGTTAAAAAAAAAAATTTCCCCTTTACTCAATATATATATATACATAAATTAAATCCTATTATATAAATAAATTTATTATTATTTTAGCCCTCAGCACCAACATTCTGTACCAGAAATACAAATATCTTCAGTTGACTCATCCAGAAAATGAAAGGAAACAAGGCATAATTATCTATTGTATATAATCACATATTATGTAATCATACTTATTTCAATTTTATTTATAAATATAAAATAACTAATTTTTTTTTCCCATCATAATATATCAGAAGAAAAGCTGAAGAAAATTAAACATGGCTGACGACATTTCAGCAAAAACTATCTAATTTGCACGACTTTTGTTTGTAAATATATATCTATATATGTTTGTTTGTATATAGAACTCTAACACTTTAATATAAACATTAATATATGTACTTTAATATTATAATAGTAAATACTAAAAAAAATATACTTAATGTATTTATAATCTTTATCTTAATTAACTGTTTTTATTATATAATACTTAGTTTTTTCCATTTATATTTTTTCTTCCTTCCCCATGTAACGCACGGGTATTAAACTCGTCTGAACCTAATTTGATGGCATGATGTATAGTCAAATGTTCCAGGACAATTATTTGAGAATGTTAGTTCCAACTGGTGTATGGTTGGCTCTGAATTTGTGACTAAAACACCAAAAAAAAAAATCAAAAATCAAAAATAAAATAGTAAATTATTAGGTTTGTCCCTGAATTTTTAAGTTTATGTAACTTTGATCTTTGATATTTTTTTTGTAGCTAAAATACCCTTAAACTATTAAAATACTACTACAATAGTTCTTTCTGTTAATTTTTAGACGGAATTTGTTTGTAGCTTAGTCAAAAAGTGATGCTAACTAATAGATTATGTTCAAAAATTAACGAAAATGATTATTGTAGTAATATTTTATTGGTTTACGGGCATTTAAACTAAAAAATAAAATCAAAGACTAAAGTTGTAATGCCTTTAAGCTATTAAAATTTTGTTATAATAATCATTTTTATTAATTTTTTGATGAAAATGACTATTGTATCAATATTTTACTAGATTAGGGCCTTTCAACTATAGAAAAAAAATTATGAATCAAAGTTACACAAACTTAAAAATTTAAAAAGTAAATAAGTAATACACCAAAAAAAAAGAAAAAAGAAAAAGTGCGCAATGGGCATAGCTCGGCTAAGTCAAAGACCAAATTACCATGCACGTTCTCTCCACCAATGCACCGCCGACTCTTTGAATTGGTGTACGTACCACTATTATTCCTGAAAATTCAAATCTGAAAATTCTGGATCCTTGATCTGAATGAAACGTCCCAAACATAAGTCCCACACCTGTGGAGCCCACACACCAGCCAAACTCACACGTGTTATTTTCACATTTTTCTTTTTTTTTTTTTTAATCTCAAAATCAATATAAAAGGGGTCACTTTCCCCATATTTTCATTTCAATAATGTAAATCCAATCAGGTGGTAATTAAACTAGTTTTTACTATTTAGGATAACATTAACATTGAAAAGATACATAATTAAATGAGTTTTACATGAGAAACATTAGATTCATTCACATTTCAATACCACAAGAAAGTTCTATGAGGTTCAAATAGGGTTGGGTTGCCATCTTGATTCAAGCAATGTTTGTATCATGACATATAAACGAAAGTTTGTAAAAAATACAATCAATAGCGTAAAAATAATTCCAACCATTAGACGTCTAGTTTTATCCAAAGATCAAGTTAAACTAAACCATGAGTCATTAAACATAGCTAAATGCATGATCAACCAAACAGCTTGAAACAAGAAATAAGACAACATAATCCATATAAATCATGAAAAATATATAGCAGTCACCTTCATACATAGAAAATAAAAATTGATTAGTATAAGCATATTTAAGAACTAAATAGGAAAAATAAGTTTACATTAGATACATTAAAGTCAAGACATGTTATTTCAGTCGTATTGAATATAATTATGATTCTTATGAACATAACACATATAAGTATGTTAATATCTTCCTATTGTATTTCTATGAATAAAAAACTATTAATTCTCCCAATTATTTACTTGAGAAAATGATAGTACCTTCTCATTCATAGTTTTGAACTCCTGAAAATACTCTCTTTAACAAATGTTTACATTTTTGACCCATTTATTAAGTGGTAAGTTGATAAATAGTGTGTAAATCCCCAAACGGTGAACTAAAAGAATTTTGTGCGTGCGCGAGTCCTACGAACACGAATATCGACCAAATTGCTTACCCCACAAGGCTTGATTTTGCTGCATGTTTTCTTATTTTTCAGCTATAATATTGCAATTACTTTGGGCATTAAAGAGCAACAAACGTAGTGTTACTGACCTCTCTAACAATCATAAGCTTCAAATCTAATGGAATTAAGGTGTTTAATTCTGGTTTTTAATGGCCAAAAACGTTTTGGCTGAGCTGTGTGGCAACAGCTACTTCTGGATTTAATTCAGATTCACGGACTTTTTTTTTTTTTTTTCCTTGGTGCCTATATAAGGTTGCCCTCTCTATGGTTCAAGACACAAAAATTAGTAGTCTTGTGTGGTAGAGTTCAGTTGCTACTCGGTTTGTTGAAAGCAAGTTTCAAGTACGGGTTTGCTGCTTATAGTCATTCTATTTCGGGAGACAAATGTTCGTTCGAAACTTTGAGCACTTAAGGTGAAAGGACGAATTTGTTTTAAGAAAATTGTGTGGTACACAAATCTCGACTTTCGTCCTCATTTCTATTTAATGTGTGTTGCTAACATATTTTCTTGCATTACTGATCTATTTTCAGTTGTTTTGTTATAATAATTTGAATTATGATTTTGTTTATTTCTAATTTTCTTTTGTTCTTGTATTAACATTTTGATAACAAGGTCAAAATAATGTCTTTGCAAAGTTAACCCCGCTAGCTTAAATAGTAATCTGGTAGGCTACCATCAGTATATCCTTCATGACCAAGTCAACACGGGGCACCAAAGGTCTTTAGTCGCCGAAGAATATTATGATATGATGCTTCTGGTAAATTACTGGTAATCTATCATACTAGTTTTATAACTAACATGGACTCTAGTTACTAGTGCGGTAGTGACGGTCTCTGGTCGCTAGAGAATATACTGGTCGAATACTTTTGATATTCTACCTTATTATTCTTTGTATTCTATCGGATTATTTTTAATATTCTACTGAACTCCTATAATTTATGTTCCGGCAGATTATTCATACTATTGAAGCGGATTGATTAACGTAATGTACTAGGTTAAATCATAAAAAATATATAACATATATAAATTCATAACTACTTTAGTAATTATTAACTATCTAAAAACCCCTAAAACCCCAAAATTGAAAATCCCCAAATTTAAAAACCCTAATTTCCAAAAAAACAAAAAAGCAAAAAAGCAAAAAATTGAAACACAATATCCACATGCAGTGGAAATCCTGACCGTTGGCAAGAGATGCCATCCATCACTGGTGTCCGATATACCTCGCATGACACCTCCATCGTTAGGATCGCCATCGTCTATTGCTGTTGGTCGAAGAAAGAGATCGCGTGAAGCTGAGTCGATGTTAGAGAGGATCAAAGAGATCGCATTAAGCCTAATCGACGTCGAAGAGAGATCACATGTTCAAATCGACCTCGTCCATTGCGGAGAAAGAATGTGATCTTGAGAGAGGAGAGAGCAGGCAAAAGGAGATCACTGACGATCTAGTGACAGCAACGGCCAAATATCTCAAATTGGGAGAAAGGAGAGAGAAATAGAGTGAGTGAGGAAAGAAAAAAAAAATTCAATAAGATATTACAATAAAAGGATGTTAATATCTTTTTAAAAACAATCAAAATAAATAAATATTTTCAAAAGTAAAAATTCATAGGGAACTTTAGATGAATACCACAAAAGTGTTGGATTGATTTTTCTCACGTAGAAAAAAACTCTTACAAGAAAATTCCACAATATGATATCATAAATAAATAAATAATTTATTTTAAATTATTTTAAAATACCACAAGTTGATATCCATAATATAACAACCTTCACATACCGATTACTAATTGGTTACTAACTAGTTAGTTACTTTCGCATCGGATTATCAATTAGTTACCGATTGATAATCACCCATATTGGTGGGTTATAACCACCTCCACCGACGGGTTATCAATTGATTACTAACTGGTTACTAGTTAATTACTTTTGCTGATAACTTACTAACTGATAATCACCTCCATCGGCGGGTTACTAATCGGCTATCAACTGATTGTCAGTTGAATACTAACCGGTAACCATTTTAACTGACTGATTACCAACCAGAAACTAAAAAATCTGTAGAATTTTTTTTGTATTTTATCACCGGATTACTGACAAAACACAAAACTGAATATTATATGATCATACGTTATGACATTTTTTTACAATATTTTTTTTTAAATGCCAAAAATCAATCCAAGGCATGTATGTGTGGAATTTCTCTAAAAGAGCCCATATAGAACCGATCAAGTTTGTGATGTAGACTCCCTCTGATCTAGTTGGGCTGAACTGCACTAGTTGGTGCAGAATGGCACTGAATAAGAGGGCAAAAAACAATTGAAAAAAATAAATATTATGCATGGTATAAATCAAAAAATTTTCCCCTCAAGTTTTGGTCTCTCTTTTGAAATACTTTTGAGAAAGAATAATTACAAAAATATTCTCAAAATGCTTCCCGTGTTAAAATTAAAAATAAAAAATAAAAATAAAAAAAGATCATTTTGTGTTATAAGTCCTAAAAAAAAAAATTCTCTCTCGTTGCCACAAATTATCAAGTTTATTGTATGATAAAACATAATTACCTCTGTTCATGGGATTTTTTTTTTAATATGATACAGAATGGAAAACTAAACATAACAACAAAATTCTAAAAACAAAAGATAATAAAGGTCTTCTTCTTCACTAGGAGGGGGTCGTATCTTATGTAGGTCGTTATATGTGAAGGCAGAGTCACGTTAGTCTCGACCCCTTCGGATCTCATGAGACCAACCCACGAGGGTTGCGAACCAGTGATTGTGATTAAAAAGAAAAAAAGAAAAAGAAAAATAATTAAAACTAGGCAAGCTCATCCTTGAAACAATTTTTCTTCCCTAGTGCTAGAAATTTAAGTCGCTCTTTGTTTCTATAGTTTCTCAATAGTTTTTCCTATAAAATCATTCTACTTTATGTTTCAAATAGATAATGTGACAACACCCATAAGATTTCTCACATTTGTGATGCTTCCTCTTGACACGTCCATAATTTGTAAAGTTTTTCTTTTTAAAATTTTTTTTTGGTAAAATTATTAGAAAAAGTTTGGTGGTCAATCAAATCGAAACTACACAAACATAAACATATGGTGGTTTGAACGTCTGCATGGAGAAGTCACTTCAGTTTTTAAGAGTGATTTCAATGCTATCAATGAACTTCAACACATATTAGGCCAGGCAAGGGCCATTGATGTCCCTTCTCATTTATATTTTGATTTTATTCCTCCTTTTTTTTTTTTTTTTTTTTGTCTTCCCGCATTCCGGCCCAGCATCGTCTCGGAGTCAACTAGACCACCGATTGGATGACAAGAATCCTGATCCTAATCCTGCTGGCTTGTGAGATAATCAAAATGAAAATATTAAACAAGATAACCTTACCATCAAATCAGCACCACCGGTGGCTATTCATTTCATTATTGGATGCATTATCAATATTTTATACTCGGCAGGTCGGTGGAGGGTTATATTCATCCTTTTGGGTTTGTCCATTCCTGTATTGTTATCCATCAAAATACCATGTCTATGAATTATTGAGGTCGTTTATTATGATTTCTTTTGCAGGGTATGAAAATATTCTATTTGGTATCACATTATTTTCAAGTCCAACTATGGTATTGAAACTCGTAACACCACATATAAAATGGTTTGCAAGTAAATAACATTTTCACAATAAATAATTAAAATAAATAATTGATTTTATAAATATTTAAAGTATGTCGCAAAATTATTAAATAAATAACTTATTTATTTGCAGTAAAAAGTTGATTTATTATGAATAACTAAATTACTTATCCTAAATATATTGTTTATATTAAATATTTTAAAACTTTATGATTTACTTTTTTTAATTTCGAAAAAATACTATTTAGTATATTTTAATATTTTAGAGATTGTAAACTACTAACATTTCTTATCTTTTTTTTTTTTTTTTTCCCCTTTCATTTTGAGAAATTAGCACTAATAGCAAGGAAGATGACAAAATAAATGAAAGAAAACATTGAGTTATTTAATGAATTCAGTAACGTACACCTAATAGAAGAATTGATTGGGGGCGAAACACACTTTGAGTTTACTTTTTTATTAGTTATTTTTCCCTTTCGAAAATTACAATTATACTCACCTTTCTTTATCAAGATTTTATTCAATTTTTTTTTTTATTTCAAGAATTTTATTCCATTTATTCGGAACATATACTTTGTTTAGTTAATTTAGATTAAAAACTTATTGTTACTCAGCTTTTTTATTGAATTTTAAGAACTTGGTTTTACATTGTTGGAGATTGGTCTGGTTTTGAGACTTCGGTTAGTTAATTTTAGAATTTAGATTTTCTCTTAAGACTTTGCTTTGTTTTAACTAGGTACTAATCTTTATGTTGCTGGAATTTATATTTACTTTGATGAAATTTATAATAAGCTTTTATAACAATTTTTTAATAAATAAATGTGTTAATTGAAAACAAAAAAGGAAATTAGCAGCACATTATAAAACATTTAAAAAATAAATAAATAAAAGGGAAACATCATTTTATAATATACGAGAATTTCTCACAAATAAAGATAACTAAGAATTGGGTCACAGACCAATATGAGACATTATTGCACCGAAAGGATAAAAGAAACAAAATCTAGGCAAGCATGAAATTATTCATAATTTAAACAGTCCAATAAGTTGGAAAATCTTTGAAGAAAGTGTTTATTAAATTTTAACCTTACACCCCGAATGTAAATAGTACTTGAAGTCCATCCATATATATGACTAATGGATAATTCATGGGGCGATGGGATTACACATCTTCCAGATGCTAAATTATAATAATAAATTTTTATAAAAATAACTCCACCAAAAAATGCAGAGTTCAAATCCTGTTATCCCCAGTTAAATTTTTTTTTTTTTAAAAAAGTAAATAACAAATTTATTAAGTAGATAAAAAATTTTGCTAAGTAGATAACAAATTTATTATGTAAATAATAGTTTTAAAGATGTAAAAAAAAATTTACCGGATTGGATAGGGGTGGGAAAAGCTCCCCCATACCCTTCACTCATCTCACTTATATTCACCCTTATAATTATATGTATATATATATATTTTGTTTATTTATTTATTATGTTTAAATTTTAGTATTTCACTCTTATATTTTTTTAAAATGAATTTTGTTTATAGATTCTTGGAATTTGGATTTGTTTTAAAGATTTCAGTTATATTTGTGAATATGTTGCTAAATTTTATGAATTTAATGAAATTTGTTTTGAGTTTTTTTTTTTTTTAATTCTTAAGGGGTAGAGTATGTGTATAATACCTCCAATAGAGATTATCTGCACTTGCACCCGTATTAAATTAGGCGGATATGAGGGTGGGTATGGGGGTAAAAAGTATGGCAGGTATGGGGGCGGGGTAAGCATACTCACCCCCCTTCCCCCTCCATTGTCATCCCTAATAATAGTCTTTGAGTGGTCTTGGCAGGGCAGATTAAACGAGTACTTAGGGCCTGACCGCGAGGCTCAAAATTAAGGCACAACCCAGCCCTTGTGCTTGCAACGAGCTGGGGACGGGCCCGAAGTTTGACATGCTAGGCTTACTCTCGGGACAAAAATTAGGGACAATGAGCGGGCCCACTTCGTCTAGCCTATATTTACAGATCATGATAACCCAACAAACAATTGAAAAATATGGGGAAGAAAAGATTAAAGGAAAAAGAAAATAAAGAAAGAAAGAAATTTCCACGAATTCACTAAGATTGATCAGTCTCCACTATTAAGTTAGTTTAATTATACTTTCTTATTTGGATAAGTTTTAGTTATAACATACAAAAAAAACATTTTAATATAAGTAAGGTCAATTTTTTTTTTATCTAGCACTAAGTTAAAAAAAAAAAATTTCAAACACTAATATTCAATTTTTTAATTTCGTATTTTTATTTACTATTACGTGAGATGATTTCTATAATTATGCTAATTACCGTTAGTTATTAGAGTATGAATAATAATGATTGTTGATAATTATAATAATTGCTCATGATAATCATCGATTTGCCGGTGATTAAAAAACAATATTCGAATATCATTGTTATTAATGGAATACTTTGTTGTTAGTGCTATTAAAAAGAAGCAAAGATGGCCTTATGAAACTGGCCACCGATAAATTATGGGCGTTATAGCTTATCTTTTGAAGCTGTTTTTCTTTCTTTAATAAAATTTCTTTGACATGAAAAAAGGATAAGGATGCAAAAGATGTCGACCTAATTAAGATATTTTAATGTATTTATTGATTAATAAGATCACCATTAATTATTAAAACAAACAAACAAACAAACATCTTGCAGATTTGAACTAATTAATGTGATTGTGTAGGGCTCTTTTTTTTTTTTTAATCTCTCTTATTTCTCTTTACTCATTCTAAGTTCTAACCATTGTAAGTGAGTCTATATTTATAATGAAAAAGGAAATTCCCTCTCAAAAAAAAAAAAAAAGATCAAAGAAATAAGATGTCCAATATTCAACATCATTAACCCTCCTACGGATTGATATCTGGCCAAACCCTAGGGCTAGGAAGATTCACATAGGCATAAAACAATCAAACAATGTGAACCAAATCTTCAAGTCTATATATATATATATATATATATATATATATATATATATATATTCCCTTTTTCAAACCTTCCAAATTGAACAAGGTTGAAGAAGAAGAAGAAGAAACCATGAATAGCAGATAGGATGTCGCTGAGTTCAACACCGGAATCCATTATGATTGATTTGAAATTTGAGCCCATTCGTCGAGCAAAATTGAATCAGATCTTATTTATTTTATAGAAGACGGGATTGAAAGCGGGATGACACTAATTAGACGATAGATTGAGAAGACATGGCAACATGAATGAGGGAAGTGGTGGGATTATGAATGTTGACCGTATATTATTTTGGAAAGTTGGCGAAGGAGTCCTTGAGGGGTACTCTTTGGTACGGAAGAGCCAAACAAGAGAAGCACAAGTTAAATCTTTTGTAACAACAATAATAATAATTGGAGAGACAGGGGCATTTATGGAAAATTAACACAAGCAGAACAAAAACAAAACAATAGCAAAAACTGTTGAAATCACCTCCCCACTTTCCAGACATGAGCACGAGACCCACCCTCACAAAATAATGGAAAGCCAAAGCCCCATCCCTGGCACCACCCCAACATACACCTGCCAATCTCTCACACAATTAATTTTTTAAAACTTTTTTTTTAACATATACTAGTTGGCAGATAAGCGAAATAGAGGGGGAAAAAATCTACATGATAAGTGACTGGATCATTACGTGACGAGTCACTAGATTATCATTTGACATTTCAGAAGGACGAAAATACTGTTTATAATGCATTAGTCTTTTTAAAGGAGAGTGTATAAATATAAATCATATTATTTTCATCAAAAAAATTATGAAAAAGAAATAGTAGAATGGGTGATGTGTTCAAATTTTTATCATAAGAAAAGAAATGAAAGAGAAATTGCAATAGTGTATAAAAAGAAAAATACATAAATAAATAAATTTGGCATTCAGAATACCAACTAGAGTTGGAATTTTGACTATACTTTACTTTGATTGGAAATGAGTTAATGCTTAAAAATGTGTGATTAGTTGAAAATGAATTGTGATTGTTAAATAGTGTAAAAATTTAAAATATTTTTGAAAAAAAAAATTAATATGGATCTTATTTCTCTCATCTCGTAATTCTATATAATTTTTTTAAAAAATCATCCTCATTTCAACTTGAAATAAGAAAGTTATAAATTTCTAAAGTTTGAGTTTTTTTTTTTTTTTGAAATAAAAAAAAGATATTTGAATATTTGAGCAATGAAATTAGTTTATTTTTAAAGAAAAAAATAAAAATCATTGGAAAAACTTTAGGGGGAGTTTAGCATTTGAGTTTAAACTTCAAGTTTAAACTCAAATTTTTATTTTTTTCTGAAAAAGTTTTTTGTCTTTTCTGAAAAAGTTTTGTGTCTTTTTCTAAAAAGTCAACAAAAATTACTATTCAAACTTAAAAATTTCAACTCAACTCAAACTCAACTCAAACACCAAACACCCCCTTAACTGGAGTAGTAACTCCAAACAGTACTATAAAATTTTCCAATATTTAATTTGCATATAAATTTTTGGCTATTATTCTAATTTTGGAACCATTTAATTTCCATATAAAACCAAATGTACTTAGTAAATTTATCATTAACAAGTGTTCCTTTTTTTTACCCCGGAAAGTTCCAAAGACTCATAAAAGTTCCCAACTAATATGTAGTGTACTAAAATTATGATTCTAATATGATGTTTTTAATAACACAAGACGGAGTTCGGGATTTTATTTCATTAGTAAGAACTACTTTTATTTTTTTAACTTTTCACCTCTGTTATTTTTTTCCTTTATGTACTAACAATTTTTTTTCCTTAATATTTTTTCATCATTATTCTAAAATATTAGTAGAATAGATTCAAGGGGAAAAAAAAAATTGAAGGGGCATAGTTGAGAAAAAAAATTTAATGGGGGCACATTTGAACAAGTAAGTAAATTTATAGGTCCAAATTATATATTTTAAAAATAAGTAATTGGCCTAAATAATCCATGAACTCTTTATAAGGTGACAATTTGATCATTGTTTTTTAATTTTGACTTAAACAACCCTAAACTCTCTAAATGTTAGCAGTATTAGTCATTTCCGTCCAATTTCGTTAAGTTTCTAATGCTTGAGAGGGTATTTTAATAATTTAATAATAAATAAAAAAAAACTCATAAAAGAAATCCTAATTTCTTCTCCCCTCCCCCCCCCCCCCCCCCCGGCTCTCTCTCTCCATTTCTTCCCTTCCGATCTAAAGCAACAAACCGAGATCGCTAGGGGGGGGGGGGGCAGCAAACACAGATCGCAAACGAGAGGGAGGGGTAGAGCCTCAGTTTCAACGGCGGAGGAGGGAGGGTGCAGAGTTGGTCGTTGTTGAGGGGGGTGAACCCAGATAAAAAACGTGGGGGGAGGGGAAGCCTCGGTTTTGACGTCGAGAGGTGGAGTTGGTCGTTGTGGGGGGGGGGGGGTGGATGCTGGAGTTGGTCATTTGGGGGGGGGGTGGCGAACCCAGATCGAAAGGAGCCAGAGTTTGTTGCGGGACTGGGGGTGGTTGTGGGGTTGGGGGTGATCTCGGTAACGGAGAAGAGAGAGAGGGGGTGCTGGAGTCGCTGGAGATGAAGGCCGTCGCCAAAGATGGAGGCTGTAGAGAGAGAGAGAGGGAGAGGGAGAGAGAGAGAGAGAGAGGGAGAAGGGGAGAGAGAGAGAGAGGGAGGGGAAAGAGAGAAGGGGGGGGGGGGCAAGGACTTTTGGGAGAGTTTAGGAGAAATAAAATTGAAAGGTATTTTGGTTTTTTTATTATAAAAAATAATCATTTATGTAAGATTCCGTTAGGAACTTAACGGAATTAAACGGAAAAGACTAAAATTGTCAACATTTAGAGAATTTAGGATCTTCTCAACCAAAAATTAAAAAAATAGGGGTCAAATCATCACATTCGAAAGAATTCAGAGATCATTTAGACCAATAACTCTTTAAAAAATTTAGTGGGGAGAGGGGGTGGACGTGCCCCTACCAGCTTCAACCTAGCTCCATGCTTCTTAATAGTATGATACTGAAAAGTAGAATACTTTGTTAGATGCACTGTGTAAATAGATTTTTCTGTCTCACGTCTGATTTATGTTTGCGGCTTACAAAAGTATAAATAGACAAATTAATTTTACCCAGAAAAAAAAGATAGATATATTCATTGATGGAACCAACCTTCATTTTTAATGGAGTATATACGGAAACAAAATTTCGATGAGCAGCATATACTAAGTTTTCTTTTTGAAAAATATAGAAATATAATATCGAACTTTAATAAAACAAACTAGAAAGATCATACATTTTTTAAAGCTTATGAAACGGTCCACCGAATTCACAAATTTCTTTGTAATTTTTATTGATAATTTTTTTTGGACACATTTATCAATAAATTTTTGGGCACTTAAAATAAGGGGGGAAAAAACAAATTTAGATCCTAGCATAAAAAATGACATATATTTTTTTTTTGTTATCTTCTCTTTTATTTTGTGGGTTAAAGTAATATGTATATATGCACTATTGTCTTCTAAATTTGTCACTTTTTAACAACTTTGTCCATAAAATTTTTTTAATTCTAACAATATATCTCCTAAACTTTTTAAAGTATTACAATACGTCTTTTTTTTTATTAATTTTACATTAAATTCAAGACTTGAATCTGAAAGATTTGCATTAATATTTATATTATATTTGGATTTTTTTATTTTTTATTTTTATAAAAAATGTGGTTTTCATCAACAAGCATACGTGAGGTTCTCATGATTAATTAATAGTAAGTTAAGTCATAAGAGATACATTACTGTAATCTAAAGAGTAAGGGTTTGTTTGGTGAATGAGTTTGAGTTGAAAGTTTTAAGTTTCAATAGTAAATTTTTTTGAATTTTCAGAAAAGACAAAAAATTTTTTGAGAAAAGGACAAAAAATTTTTGGGAAAAAGACAAAAAAAAGTTTGAAAATGTTGGTTTGAGCTAACCAACCAAACACCCCCTAAGAGTTCTGAGATAAATTATTAAGGAGTTGTTTGAAAATAAGGTGTAAACTTAAATTTTTATATTTATTTTTATCTTTTTATAAAAAAATCAATAAAAATTATAATTAATTTTTAAAAAATTAACTTAATTTCAATCTAAAAATTATCTCTTAAATCCATAATTTGAACGCATGTTAAAATTTTTGAGAGATGAAATTCTAAAATGTGATAAATTTAGGAGTATCGTGCTTAAAAAAAAAAAAGGCTGTTACAACAGTGGCAAAAAGAAAACGTAAGTAAAGTACAAAATTCAATGGGTGTCAGATTCTCAACTCTTTTATCATAAAGAAAAGAAAAGAAAAAGAAAAACAAAACAACAGCCAAACATACGAAACTGATCTTCTTTTCCAATCTGTTTTCCAACATCCCATGTTCTTGAGACTCCCATTTTCTTATTCACAAATAACCCCATTCCATTTCATAGCCATCCTCATTTCTTTATTATTATTAATTTCAATTATTTCTCTCTTTTTGTTTTCGGATTTCGAGACTTCACTGAGCACTAGTTTTGCCATCTTTACACTACCCATATTTCCTTTTGCCACCTCTCTCTCTCTCTCTCTCTCTCTCTCTCTCTCTCTCCTTCTCTTCAGATCTGGGTGTGTGGAAAAGGAGAGAACTTGATTTCAGAACAAGTTTCAGGTCGGTTTTCATTCAGTTCCATTCTCTTTCCAGAAATCTGGCGAAAAGATTGGCTTTTCTTAAGGTCCATAACTCGAATGCTTGTTGCCCAAGTTGTAATATTTTTCCCCCAAAATATTTGATGTGATTCTTGAAAAAGTGGGAATCAAATGTTGGGATTTTCGTTCTTTTTCGTTTGTATTTTTGGGTTTTGAATATTGGGTAGTCCTTGTTTTCCAATAGGAAATTCTGGGTTTTTTTTAATTTATTATTTTTAAATTTTTCTATAAAAGAATTATAGAGAAGTTGGTGATGGAGAAGAAGGTCCAAGGCAGGGAAGTCTTGGGTGGTCTGCTTTTTCTTGTTGTTGTTTTTGTGTTTGTCGAAATTGGAGAAGCTCAATCCAAATCATTTTTCATAAATTGTGGCACAAATTCCAGTTTAAATGCTGATGGTAGGAAATGGGTTGGTGATTTAGCTCCCAATACCAATCTTACCCTCAGTTCCCCTGCCATTCAAGCATCTACTTCGACATTAAGCGGCGAATCAGCCTTCGATTCGCTCTACAAAACCGCCCGGTTTTTCACCGACGGTTTGAACTACACGTTTCAAGGAATTGATCAGGGTAGCTATGTTGTTAGGCTTCATTTCTGTCCCTTTCCCTGGGATCAGTTCAATGTGAACGAGTCTAAGTTCGATATCGCGGCAAACGGTCTTAAGCTAGTGTCGGAATTCAATGTACATGGCGAAATCGAATTCAGAAACGTGTTCCTGCAAAGTTCTGGAGGTAACTCTAGCTCTTTTTCTCTGATCAAGGAGTACATTCTGCCTGTAAAATCGAACGGGCTCATTATTGAATTCGCACCGGTTAAAGGGTCGTTCGGGTTCGTAAACGCGATGGAAATCATCCCGGTTGTGGATACTTTGTTCAAAGATTCGGTAGCTAAAGTTGGTGGAAATGCGGTGACGCTGAATTTGGGCGGGCGGGGTATCGAGAGTATGTATAGATTGAATGTTGGAGGTGATGAAATTAGTGCTTCCGAAGACTCGGTTCTTTGGAGAACATGGGAGATGGATACTAGTTACATGATCACGGCAAATGCGGGGTCAGAAATCCGCAACAGTTCCAACATTTCCTATGCTTCGGTGAATGATTCTACCGTGGCTCCGCTTCTTGTGTACGAAACTGCGAGATTTATGTCGAACAATGAAGTCTTGGAGAAGAGGTTCAACATGTCATGGAAATTTGAGGTGCATCCCGATTTCGATTATTTAGTTCGGTTGCATTTCTGTGAGCTAGTGTATGAGCGGGCAAAAGAACGAACCTTCAGGATCTACATTAACAACCGGACTGCAGCAGATAATTTCGATGTTTTTTCGCAAGTGGGAGGGAAGAACAAGGCATATCATCAGGATTTTGTTGACACGGTGTCTTCAAAGTTCGATACGCTTTGGATCCAATTAGGCCCTGATGCGAGTGCTAGTAGTGCAGTTACCGATGCTATCTTAAGCGGCCTGGAGGTTTTCAAGCTGAGTCGAAGCGGGAATCTTGCCTATGTGGAGAGATACAAGCCAGCTGGGGATTCATCGAAAAAGTCGAAGAGTTTCATCCTTTGGGTAGGAATTGGAGCCGGTGTAGCTGCTGTTGTGCTTGTTGCGTCTATAGTCGCTTTCGTATTATGTTTCTGCAAAAACAGGAGAAACAAATCGAGTGACACCAAAGCGAATACTTCCGTCTGGCGGCCTTTGTTCCTTCATGGCTCGATTCAGAACAGCTCTGCCAATGCCAAGGGATCGCGGCAGAGTTTATACGGGTCTGTGGCCTCTACTCGAGTTGGAAAGCGGTTTACACTATCCGAGATTCGTGCAGCGACAAATAATTTTGATGAAACATTGGTGATCGGAGTTGGAGGCTTTGGGAAGGTGTACAAAGGGGAGACCGACGATGGAACTCATGCAGCTATCAAGCGGGCCAACCCGCAATCTGAGCAAGGCCTCTCGGAGTTCGAAACAGAGATCGAGATGCTCTCCAAGCTCAGGCATAGGCATTTGGTCTCCATGATTGGCTTCTGTGATGAACAGAATGAGATGATCTTGGTTTACGAGTATATGGCAAACGGGACTCTTAGGAGTCATCTCTTTGGGAGCGATCTCCCTCCATTGTCGTGGAAGCAGAGATTGGAAGCGTGCATTGGCGCTGCAAGAGGACTCCATTACCTTCACACTGGCGCCGAGAGAGGAACAATTCACAGGGATGTTAAGACGACAAACATTCTGCTCGACGAGAACTTTGTAGCGAAAATGGCTGATTTTGGGTTGTCGAAAACTGGCCCTGCTTTGGACCACACCCATGTTAGTACAGCAGTAAAAGGAAGCTTTGGTTATCTAGACCCCGAGTACTTTCGACGGCAGCAGCTGACTGAGAAGTCCGACGTTTATTCTTTTGGGGTGGTGTTGTTTGAAGTGGTGTGCGCTCGAGCTGTTATAAATCCAACCTTGCCCAAGGATCAAATCAACCTCGCAGAATGGGCAATGAAATGGCAGAGGCAGAGATCGCTCGAAGCCATCATTGACCCACGACTCCACGGAAGCTATTCTCCAGAGTCATTGAAGAAGTTTGGGGAGATAGCGGGGAAATGTCTAGCCGACGAAGGGAAAACCCGTCCGACAATGGGAGAAGTCCTCTGGCACCTGGAGTACGTCTTACAACTCCACGAAGCTTGGATGCGTAGCAATACATCGGATAATTCTTTCTCAAGTAGTCAGGCTTTGCAGAGGGACGAAAGAGAAGCGGAAGAGAGACAAGAAGGAGAGACTAGCTACAAAGAAAAGTCGACATCGAGAGGAATTTCCGATCCAGATTCGACAGATGAATTTGAGCTCTCATAGCAGCATTATTACATGCATGACCAGTGAGGATTTTAAAGATGGTATTCAAAGAGATAACCTTACAAATTCTTTCAAATTTGTTATATTAAATTAAATTCAACTTTCTGTTGTATTCATGATTCTATGTGTCACCACCTGATATATTCAATTGGTTTTTTCTGTATGAAGTTTCTTTCATGATTTCTTTGAAGATATTGCTCGATAGTGAAAATTCTTGTGGCTTCTTCCGACACGAGTACGATTCGTTTTCCCCGCTTCTCATTTTCGCTTGATTTTCGATTAGTATGTTTATGACATAGATTCAGCCGTATATGGAAGCATTGATTGGGATTGAAACTAATTCATAGTTTGGCCTAGATTAGCTCTCTTTGAAATGATCCAGAAGAGCTTGGTTTGGATTAACTCGCTCTAGTGATACACATAGGTAATATAATCCAGAACCCTACCGATAATGTATGTTTCTGAATATTCGATGGGATCAAATTCACGCCAAAACATACGAGTACACAAAACTGATAAAGAGTTACGACGGTTCAAAATAATGTCTAAAAGTGTATTTTGCATATCTGAACAATGACAATGATAATGCATAGAATGTCAGTAACTCTTGATTTCCCTTTGACATGTGCCACATTAACGTTTAAACAGAGAGTTTCAATTTAAATTAAATATTTTATAAGAAAAAAATGCGATAGAAAAAAAGTTTAAATTGTAGTTTAAACTAACAAAATGACATGTTACAGAGCTCTAGAAAAGTGCCATAAGGACATTGCTTTAGCGCCTGATATAGACAAGCATAGTCTTGTGAGTACCCAGTGGAAACCATTAAAAAGTGTAGAAATTTATAGACGAAAAATGACAAAAAGTGAATTAGATAAACAAGATCATGAAGACAGAAGACACTTTCACTGATTAGTAGATAAAAGTTCAATTTCAACGCCTGTCTGTACAAAAAGTGAAATAGAAGAGGCAGATATTGTAGCACAGAAGATAATTTCACATGCTAGATAAGTTAAAATTTCACCACCAGTTGATGGTACAACGATAAGAGGATGATCTAACCAAGCTCTCTTACCAAATATCTAGAGATCAAATCTTAGTGTCCGTTAATGCAATTATGTCTCTCCAATGACCTGTCAAGTTAGATTGGACATTGATGATTTTGGGCTCCTTGGATGTTAGACGAGAAAGCAAGCCCCCCCTGTGATACTAGTAGATTCTCATAGTAAAATTGGTTTGAAGGCGTGAAGACACAACTAATCTTTTTAGCCGATTAACAAAAAAAAAATAGTTGAATTTCGATTCCAATGAAGATGACGATTACAAGGAGTGGGGAAAAGGTTAAAAATCTGAATTCCCAAGGAAACCACCAACCATTAAAATCCTCCGAAGTTATCCACATTATCCTCACTCTTTTACCCCTCAACTATTGGTCAAGTTTGTATTCTTATGCATGGTGATTTGAATGTCTATTCAATTCCCCCAAGACAAAATAAAATAAAATTTCGGTGTGAATTGACGTTATAAAATTGTGAAATTTTCACAACCTATCACATAATTTTCCAAAAATAAAAGACAAGTGTTAAAGAGTCAGCAGAAAGAGATAAAACGTTTGAAGCTAAGATCAACTTATCTGCTATCAGTTCATTCAAGTAAGAGAGTATGATTTTCAATCTCACTCACATGTCAAACTCATGCTTGGTTGGGTTTGAGAGATACATGATTCACATAAATTATATAGATATATATATCTATTAACCTTCCTGTAGTTTTTATTTCTTAACTTGATTTGATTAAGGAGCTGAAAGAGAGTGTACACAAACTTTGCCATCAATTTCATATAAAATTCACATCCAAGTTGTACAAAGTCCCAAACAGTAATTTGCACTCAAAATTAATGCTAACTAGTAAGGGAAGAAGAGTAAGCCGGCCTCATAGGAGGGAATAGTAGGTCATTTTTCCATGAATTTCCTTTGTTTAACCGTGTTTTTTGTAATCCCGAGATGAAAGATGTTTGCAAAATTACAGAACAATTCTTTGATTGTCTTTATTAAGCACACCAAATCTGAATCTTAAGCTGGAAACATGGCTACATCGTATTTAAGCAACATTAGATCATAACATTCTGTCAACAGAACGTTTACTTTTATGTATCATAACAAAAAGCACGTTTGTCATGCGGTTTATGATAAAAGGACCCAAATTCAGAAACCAAACTTCCTCGCAATGCTGCAACAGAGAAGCTTCACAGCTTTGAAACCTTCATCATCAATTGATACAGCGCTTAGACGTTTCAGCATAGTCTTCTCGGTAGCTAGATCATATTCAGACCTCGACTTGAACAAGAAGTAGCCTCCACACTCCCAAGCTGAAAGCGACCTAGTGTTTTCCGACTCCTGCAGCTGCATTTGATCAACTTGTGATTAGCAAACAAATTAAGCAATAAATGTTCCAGAGCGTCATTAACTGAATATGAACCCAAAATCGTGGAGTTCTTGTGCATGTATATCAAAAAAATAATCGTGGCTTTCATGTCGGAATCGAGCAGCAAAATTTAATGCTGCCAACATTTTTTATAACGATCAATAGAAGCCACCATGAGCACAAAATAAGAATCAAAACTGAAAGCATGAAACAGAAAATATTACTAGTGTATACACAAATAGGAAAGATAAATGTGATGAATTGTTCATAGATATTCGTGCACAAGGTGTGTTTATTTTCAAATTCATGCATTCAACTTTATGAAGAGTCTCGTCTTAAGATTTTAAGTGAATGTTCATCTATATATTCCGGATATTAAGGATCATAGAGACAGACGTAAACAATTAATCTACTAGACTAGTACTTTCCAATTTCTCTCCCTTCTCATGAAAGAGACCATTGTAGTCTCGCAGTCATGCACCACTTACAGAGCATACAGATCAAAACCATTTGCATGAGACTAGATGCTGCTACATCAAACCATATCCCGGTTCAATACACAATCTTCGCAATGCACGGAATGGAAGCAGGCAAGCAACAATTGAATACACAATATGCAGGTTACCTATGAAAGTGTTGAAATATAGTAAGATAGCGTGGAAACAACTTTTCGGTCATGGTTCACATGGTACAAATGAGATTATTCAATTTGATCTATGTGTCCACCGGCATGGTGCATCCTTTTTGAGGGGGGGGGGAACAATTTTGATGAATTGAAACCTAATGAACCCAATTTTCTTGGGAAATGCTTAGTAAATAGCAAATTAACTTGTTCCATTTCCGATAGCTTATCACACTTTTGCAATTTGTGTTGGTGATTAAAGATTTCTTTCAAAATTGTAAAAAGAATAAAGAAGTGATAGGCTTAGAATAAGACCAAGGGCATTTTACCTGCAGGAATAAAAAGATTTTTTTTCCACACTCAGATATCAGCAGATTATATGAAATTCTCATTCCCTTTAAACAAGAGCATATCTTGGCAAGAACCTCCGTCATGGTTTTGAACTTCTGATTGCTCTCAAATAGGATGGTCTTGATTGGGAAATCAGTGACAGCAGATATATATATCCCGCTTTTCACATTGCCGTAAAAAGCATCAACAGGCATGAGCTCAACAGCTAAATGGTTAGAAAAATAGCAGGCCTGCACAAATATTAATATGTAATGCATTTGTAATCATGGATCAAGACAAATGAAAATTTTCGCCCAAAACAAAATCACTTAATGAGGATAAATTATCAACTAGAAATCTTAACATATTAAGCTGATTAAACAGAAATATTCATTAAAGTCGTTAATGAAAGTTGATTAATTAAATTTTCAAGTCAGCAATTCATCAATATCACATAATAACAATGTGTTTCAATTTGCAAACAAGTATGCATTATGTACGGCGGATGTTGAACATATATAAATCGAGACTCATATCAAACCCATCACGCTAACACCATCTGACAGCTTAAAACATGACAAAGATACCTACTTATTTTCCCAACGAAAATTAAAATAGTTGGATTACTTTTCTTCTCAGCAACTTTCTAAAGGACAATTCTGTGATTATCATAGGCATTCATCAGATTGATTCTGTCATTTCATCATGTAGACACAACTCTCCAACTTTCACTAACCTAGCCTTTTTGTTTCTGCTCAACTCTAGCCTTAAATTTGTGAGAAGAACGGTGGAAGATAACAATCTACCTGCAACTTTTCATAATAATCCCACGCAAAAAAGAAAACCAAAAACATTATTATTTAGGAAAACCATAGTATAATTGAAAATAAACCATGTAGTATCCAACAAACGTAACACATAAGCTCACTTTTAAAAGGCATGTAGAAGGAAGTCAAAAAGCTACCAATCAATATAAACTATTCTTGTACCTGAAAATAAAGATGAGAGGCATCAGGCGAACTGTTGTAAAACAAGCGGAAACAACAATTATTTATTCCAACAGCAACCCTGACAGCCATTTGCAAGCAGCTTGCATCCAGGAACTGGTAAAAGCTATTAGTTCGATATGGCACCAGCAAGACATGCCCATATTCCACGGGGGATGCCTGAAAAATTAATTAGCTAATCAATTACTTGTTAGCATAACGGAGGAAGGAATAAAGAGAAAACAGCTGTGACTGAAGCTTCCGCAGTAGACAGACTGTAAGGAAGTAATGCTGGTGGCATTGCATATGAGTTTATGCCTAACTATTAAAAAGCATAAACCAAATAACTATACTTGACATGAAATCCAAATGCGCAGTCAAGACAACATATAGGACTTAATGAAGCGAACAATTCCTTGGAGCACCTAATAGCCTCTAAAAATTCTACTTCCAACAACAAATTAAAATGAAGAAAAAGAAATAGATGACAGATAAGAATTACCACTGGCCATATGATTGAAATTAAAGTAGTCAAGGTAACTGATGATCACTGTTAGGAACTTAGGACCAAGTGTCATGATATTTACAGCCATATAATTAGGACAATCCATCTACAAAAAGTAAAAACACAAATCATTCAAGCCCAAACCTTACATTCATAAATATCAATATAGCTTCGTCAGGAATAGCAGTTGAAGCAATAAGCCCGGGAGTTGATTTCTCACTGCTTGCAACACAAACGAGTAACTCATCCCGCTGTTTCAAGGACTTAAATTCAAATACATCTTCTAGATGGAAAGTTCTGTCGCCTTCGGGCGTTCGCAAATGATCCATATTCCATGCTTCATTCAACTGAGCAAGAAATTTTTTCCTGCCTTCAATAGCCTACATAAGAAATAAGGTATCTACTAAACTAAGCAACTTTGCCTTTTCCAAAAAAAAAAAAAAAACTTAAAGGACAACAGATTATGTCAAGAACAAAGACCTTAATTTCAGAAGCTGTCACATCATATCGGAAAATTCCTTTCATAGCTCTATCTTCCCACTGCCAAACAGAAGCATAGAAGTGATTTCCAGAACTCTTTTAATAGCCAGTCGAGGTATTTATTTAGTTCCATACCTGGGCTAGAAGAAGAGAATCTAGTATGCTCTCTTCATCTTCAGAGATGCATGAAATCTCCCCAAAGGATTCGTGATCTATCAAACGTTGGCTACCAAAGCAATAAAGAGGAACTCTAGCACCTGTTGTTTCTCAATTATTTAAGTAAATTTACAATAAAAAAATAGGTTTGTAAGTTAATAGCAGTAGAAACACAGCCACTACTTCCACCAAAAAGCAACAACAACAAAAAAGCACAGCCGTAACCTTAAGGTTCGGACAGATGATGAATTTCCTATTTTCCTTAAAGCTACGAGAGGTAACAGAACATATTCACACTATGGTGTATGTTGTACTACAGTATCACCAAAATAAACAGTGAATAGAAACGTACATAAACTGGCATACCATTATCGCTTATCTCCCGATTTCTCCTAATACCCGTAAGTGGTGAGATTGAAACATAAACATTAATAAAAATTTTGCTTACTTTCTGACGTTTGTTTCCCACAGAAAACAAAAATACCACTTTCAGTTTGGACATAATCATCTTGGGGGAAAGAAATTGCAAACCACTGAATTGGAAGCATATTATGAACCAACTTAACCATGGCATCCTAACAAACATCAACTAAACAAATGATGGACATTGAAATGATTTCACATTGGCAACCACTTGCATCAGTTAAAAATTAAGCAGCCCACCATTTTGTCCAAATTCCACAAAGGCGCAAACCACATTATAATAATATTATGTTTGAGACATCAAGAGTAAATTTATAGCACAAATATAACTTATGAAAGCATGAACATGATGGTCCAATGATCACCTTGAAACTCCTGGTCTATCTTCAATCACTTTATGGGTATTATGTATTGAATGAAAACACGTAAGGCATATAACCTTAAAGTTCTAGTGCATCACGCAAGTGCAGGCAATGAAAGAGATGTAACAGATAATCAAAATAATCTTTATCCAAACCATCAAGGAACTGAGGCAGCTTTGACTGCTTGGGAATTGCATTTGCACATTTTGCCAACAAGTTGTCATCTTCAAGCTGCTTGACCCCAACCATGCTCAGGTAGATTGTTTATGCAAACTCACAGGTTAACAAATAATAACACTACCCAAAGCGCTTTTTCAGCAACCTCCACAAATACGGAAGACCAGAAAAGTTAGAGAGTGCAATTCAGCAACCGCCACCAGCAAGGAAGGTAAGATCCGCTGGATGCCCACCAGCAGACGGTAGGGCACCGCGACCGCCGTGAAACGAAGGGGACGCAATCATAAACTTAGCGAAAACCTGCTTGCATTGCTTTCCCCTTCCTATCTTCCTAGCACAATTTTCTTTCCTTAGAGCCGTGGTGGAATCGATCAAGCTACCAGCCCTTACCGGACCAGTGATTTCTCCTTCCCTCCAATCAAAACTCGAAATCAAAACTGAAAAATATGAACCGTAAATGGTTCAAGATTCATGATATAAAAAAGGGAAAATCACCATCAAATCTAACATTAATACACAGGATTTCAAACCTAACTTTTGTCTACTAATGCAAGAAAATATAAATAATTAAAATGTGGATACTCGAAAATTAGCATAATCTAAGAAATTTGATCAAACCTTTTCTTTGCCACAATTGTCCCCTGATTCCGTTGCTCAACAAAATTTTTGCACCTGCAAATTTCCAACAGTAAAGATCTACTGAATCGAAAATCAATGTTTAATTCGCTATCGCGGAAATCAAAAGGGAGCAAAAACCAATCCCTAAAGCTCAATTTTTAAAAATAAAATTGCGACAAATCCTGTTTGGAAGCAGGGAAAACTGGCGAGAAACGAGAACTAAACAGGAATCGTGAGGAAGTCGAATTAAAGAGAAGGTTTTGAATATGCGAAATTACCTTTTTTCCTTGGAGGATTTTCTCGCTCGCCAAACAAAAGAAGATTTTCTTGAGACTTTTTCTCTTTCTTCTTTTTTTTTTTTTTTTTTTGGTGCTCTTTGATTGTGGCGACTTGTATTGACCTTCGTCGACAAAGTTCTGAAATACGACGTACAAAATTTTGAAACAATAGGAACTCGACACGTGTATCCGCGAAATCGTTTGCCCCAAGGTCGTTATCTGGTTTCTTGGTCCATCTTTATTTATTTGCTTTTGCTTTTGCTTTTGTTTTTTTATTTTTTGTTAATTTAATTCCATTTCTAATTCCAAATTTGATACCAACGGGGAGTTTGGTTCAACATCTTAAATCAAATTTTTCAAATTTTTTTTTGTCTTTTTTTCATAAAATTTTTATCTTTTTTTCAAAAAGTTTTTTATCTTTTCTGAAAAATCAACTTAATTTACTATTTAAACTTAAAAATCTTAATTCAAACTTGTGAACCAAACAGGCCCTTGATTTCATTTTCAGTTCTAATTTTTAAAACGTCTCAAAACAAGACTTTATTATATACACGGTATCTTACATTATTTATGACCCGTTTGGATTAAATCTACATAAATGCTAATTTTAGGATGACTTATGGGAACTTGTCATGAGAGGTTTTAAAATAAACAACCAAAGTATGATTCGATTTATCATTTAAGGATTATAACTAATATTAACCCTTTTCCTGTTCTATTCTCAGAAAGCATGTTCATTTTTCATATGAGAACTAAAAAATAAAGTAAATTGAGTGAATGAATGTTGCACAGCCTGAAGAGAAAATAAATATAAACATTGAAAATTTTATTTTATAATTAACAAGATTTTTTATAGAATAATTAACAAGAAAATTAAAAAATTATATACAAATGAATGAACCATTAAAATTGAACTCTTGTATTTACCATCTTTTATTTTATCAAAATATGAATTGAAAATCATCATATTTTTCTCAAAATCTTTACAATTAATACATGAGATAAAAATCCAGTTGTTATTTATTAAGAAGAATAATAATAACAACTCTAATACACAGCAGCTGGCCTTAGGAAACAAGAAAAAGAGAAAAGGAGAGAGAGTGAGTCGGTCGGGGTTTCAAGATCGCTTCCGGATACGTCGTTGGACTTTCGGCCTTAAAAATTGGTCACTGGACTCTTATCATTATGAGTTTTTTTATAGTGGTGATTGTGTTTGGCGGGATAGCTTCATTGGAGCGGATTTGATGTCGTTTAAAGGATGGTTTCCAGAAGGTTTAAAGGCATTTTGTGACGCTTTTCTCGTCTGGTGATTGTACTCTTTCAAGGTTTTGTTCCAAACAGTGGTGAGTTTCTTGTGGAGGTAGTAGTTCTAACTCCAGATGCTGATTGTGGTAGCGCGTGTATTTCACATTTTGCTGTTTGAAGGCATCTCGTCGGCTTCATTACTTGTCCCCCAAAGCGTTCCTCCTAACCTGATGATCCTCTTGTCGGCTGCACTTTCTCTGAAGGTTTACGACGTTCGTGCTTTAGTCTTTAGTTTTTTATGTTTTAGTCTAATAAAGGCGTTGATATTTCCGCCATATAGTTTTAATATTTTCATTGTAAAAATAGGGTGGTTCTCCCACCATTTGAGTTTGTTTTTAGTCCACCAAATTTAGGTATTGACGAGTTCGAAGTTCTGCTAGACATGAGTCTTAGTGGAGATGTTTGTGGCCTTGGTGCTACATGATACATGCTCTTAATGGATCGAAAGCTTCCATCGATTGTAGTGATTTCAAAAAGAGCTTTATGCGTGCTCAAATTGATATGTCGAGGAATTTTCCTTATATCAGATCTTGTCTTGTATCGTTTTCCTTGTGTTTCATCAGATTTTACTGATAGAACCGATTTTTATTGAGTGCTTTATATTGTGTATCTCAGGGTTATTCGCATTATATTTGGTGTCTGTAATATCTTTTAGTTGAATGAATTTTACCTTCAAAATAATAATAATAATAATGTAGCTATTTATGGGAGAATCCTAGTAAGAAAATGAATTATGTTATATAGCATATAGCATATCTTACAAGAACCATTGAAAATTATAACAGGATTTCAAAAACATAATAAATTATAACATCTTTTTATTTCTTTTTTTTCAAAATAATTATTTATTTCCAATTCTATCCCTCTGCAATATTGCTCTCCACCACTCTCTGTACACAGACCCGACGGCAACGGAGGATCTCGACGACACGAGGGCAATTGCTGCTGCGCTGGTGGATTTCCCGATGGCGGTGGGGGATCTAGGCAATGCAACGGGAGGTTGCAATAGTGCTCTGACCACTGAGTTCTAGTGAACTCGTGAGTCACGACAAAGACGGTGACGGAGGATCTCGACGACGCGACGACAATTGCTGTTGCGCTAGTGGATTTCGCGATGGCAGTAGAGGATCTCAGTGATGCGACAGGAGATTGCAATCACGCTCCGACCACTGAATTCTAATGAACTCGTGAGTCACGGCAAAGACGGCAACGGCGCGATGAAGATTTCTGCAGTGATGGTGCGACGAAGCTTTCCACAGTGACGGCGAGACAACGAGCTCAGATCTACGATAGTGGACAGCCACAATGCTACGCTTGGGGTGGGAGCTTTGTCGACGAGTTCGAGTGGGCGATCTCTGTCGGGATCGAGAGCTATGTCGGCCAGTTCGGGTGGGCGATCCCCATCTCTGTCGTGATTGATAGCGAGATCCATTAGTGTCTCCGACGCCAGCGATCTCTTCCGAGTTTCGACAACGCCGTCAATGTCAACTCTAGATCTAGATCTAGGATTCTTTTTGAAAATTTTGAAACAGTAGAGTTTTTTCTACAATTTGGCATAGATTAATTATTAATTAATAAAATAGGCAATTTTTCAAGGAATTAAATGAAACGAATATATATAAAGTAAATAATTGTTAATCCTTGTAAATCTTTACATGTATTTGGACGCACAATCTAAATCTTAGAATCACAAATTTAATTTTTGTCTTTCTCTCTTAATTTTACTATTCACACAGTTTTATAATTCAAACTTTAAAATTTATAATTTTATATAGACAAATATAAATGACATAATTTTTTTTTAAAAAAAATTATATAAAATTTCGAAACGAACGAAACAAGCTCCATATATATATATATATATATATATATTTTAACACATTTTAAGTTTTTACACTTTTTAACTCAAGCAGTTCAAACGCCTCGATAAACACACAAAAGATCCAAACTCAAATTCTATAATCCAAACCTTAACATCAAATGCATGCTTTGTATTACTAAATCATATATAAGTGAAGTACTGGATTTAGTAAAATTGTAAATAATGGGATTTACTTACATATTACTATGATATTATAAATACTATTTACAGATTAATATTGGATTTTCATATTAATAATCGGATTTCTGTGTTAATAATTGGATTTACCTCATTAATATTAAATTTATTTTTCTAAACAATTAGATTTATTGATTTTCATCTATTCTACTTAGTAAATTCATTTTATTTTACTTTGTAAATCTATTTATTTACTGATAAATATTTGAATTTAATAGTTGAAATAAAATAGATTTACCAAGTAAATATTGAAGTTATTATTTTCAAATCAAGTAAATATCATTATTTATCGGTAAATAACATGTTTGCTATTTTTTATTATAATATTAGATAAGTATTGGATTTACAAGAAAGTAAATATCAGATTTATTAATAAATACTAATATTTACTAATAAATATTATTACATATTACCAACGTAAAATTTTACAAATATTATGCAAATAGAATAAATATAAATATTTACTAATAAATCTGGATATTTACTAATAAACTTAATATACATTAACTACCTAAATTCAAGTAATTAATGGGATTTAACTCGTTTAATGCTAGTTTTTATCTTTGTAAATACAAAATTTAACAAAGATACTAAAATAAATGACGGTGTATATACAAGATTTACAGTTAAATAAATGAATTTATCAATATTTACTGGTAAATATTCAAATTTACTAAAAAATACCAAATTTACTACTAAAATTATCTCAAAGTATATATTATAATTCCAAATAAAATTATTAACTAATCGGGAATAATGTGATTTTGATTAGTATTGGTTTTACAAATTATTTGTATTTATTTTTGGATAATTTTATTATATTAATTGATAATTTCTTATAATATCATATTTACAAGTTAATAGGAAGATTGACAGGTTTTTTTTTTTTCTTTAATTCCTTTAAGTGGTAAATCCTACATTCTACAAGGAAATAAAATATATTTACAAGAAATAGTTAATAAGCAATATATTTACGTATTTATCAATTCATAGTAAATAATGATTTTTTTTTTTTTTTACAAAGTAAATAATGATATTTACTAATGTGTATCTAACATTTCTTTAATTACAAAATAAAGCCCAGCTTATTGAAAATCCTACAACTATCTCAAACATGAAAACCCTAGATCTAATCCCAAATCCAAAACAGGCACCGCGGGAAAGAGGAAATCGGCTGCTGGAGAAATCTTGCTCACGACAGCAATTTCACCAGTGAGGAGGAAGGGTGGCAGCGCGACCGTGACCCAATGACGATGGATGGTCCCAATGCTAGCGCGAGTTCCTCGCGACACGATATCGGTGGCAAGGAGGAAGGATCACGTCGATCTGGTAAGGACGGTTTGACACAATGCACGTCGGGGACTCAAGATCTCCCACCGGCGACTAAAAGATGCGACGCTAGATGACGAGACGCGACAGTGATTTCCCTCTTCATTAATGGTGACTTGTGATTCTCCCAATGACGACGACAGTGGAACCTGACAGTAATGGCGGCATTTCGTCAACGGTAGTGATTCATCGACGGTGCTTCATCATAGATGGCGACGATGACCGGAACAGCGGGAGGAAGCAGAGGAGAAAGTGTGGGATTTGGAAAGGGAGGATGAAGATGAGAGAGAAAAGAATGGGATTTGGGGATTTTTGAAAAAAAAAAAAAAAAAAAAAAAAGGTAATTTTGGTATTTCAATGTGTAATTAATTTTTAACATACTATTTAGTTATATTAGTTTCAATCCTGCTATAATTTTAAAACCTTAGAATCAAATATGCTATATCACTTATTCTCTCATAAAAATAGGGGATAAACTTAATAAAAGGATTTATTAGAATATCTAAGTTGACAAGACCTTCACTAGTGTTGCTAGTCGATTAGAAGATAACAACATAAAACGTAACATAATAAATTTTAAAGTTTTTCTAAAATTATCATGATATGATTCTGAAAAAAAAAATTATCAAGATACGACTCACTGAGTTATTAAATAATCATTCAATTTTAATAGATCGTATCTTTTGTTAATAATGATCTAATGATTCATTTGTTTTCAAATCTACCACAAAATGCTCAATATGGAAAAGTTTCTCGATCTTTCAATCTTCCAAGCTACTCTTGAAGATTAATAGGTTTGTGGGAGTTGATGAACTTCTTTGTTTTTTTTTTTTTTAACGCAATTTCGTTCGAATCTTTCTTAATTATGGTTTCTTTTGCTCTAAGATTTAAACTAAGGTAACCTTGTAAGGGAGATGGTTTAAGAGAGAAAGAGAAACATGGACGTTTGGTTTAAAATTTTTGTTTTAATTACTAGCGACAGGAATGTGCCTAAAGCATGTGCTTTGTTAGTTGAACATTTGTATTGATTTTAATCTTTCGTATACTTAAGTTGCACTTAATTGAAAGGAGTAACAGATACGTGTAATCTTGAGGTTTTTTAAATGACGCATCATTTCATCTTCTTTTCTTATTAAAGGAGAGTGATTTCATTGCATGTTTGTATTTGCATTTATAAAATCAGAAAACCAGAATCTTGTCATTATTATAGTAAAAATATACATCAAGACTACATAAAGAAATAACACTTACAACTGTTACGGGAAAAAAGAAAACAATCTCAAACTTCATATCATTGTAACTTACTGTAAACATATATGTTATATAATATTTATGTCAAATATGTACATATACTAGCTCTTCTATCCTTTTTTTTTTTCCCTTTGTATTTCGAATTTCTTAACATGTCTTAGCCTCCGTTTGATAAGCTAGTTGGAGATGAAACTTTTAAGTTGGGGTTGGTTGATTTTTCAAAAACCAGTTATAAATTTTGTTAACTTTTCAAAAAATAAAAATAAAAATTGAGATGAAAAAGTATTATTTAGTTGAAGTTAAACTAACTTACCAAATAAAACATTATTATTCTTTATTTTCTAGAAAGGGTAAAGCTGCGGCAAAACCCCTTTTGTATACCCTATCGATAAAGTTCATTTTTAAACCGTTAAGATATAATCGGACGATTGAGATATTGTTTGTATTTCATAATTATCTTACACCTTACCTAATATTTGTATAGATTAATAAATTAACAAATTAAAAAAAAACCCACCCCTTCCCGTCACCAATGCCGGTGACGGACCAGCCGGCCAGATCTGCCCCCTCTGACACCTCCCCCCCACCCCTGACGTCGACCAGACTGTATGATAATCACCATACACAGTAACATTTTAGCCGTTCGATTACATCTAAACGATTTAAAAATAAACTCTATCGATAGAATATATAAATAGAATTTTAATACAGTTTTACCTATTCTAACCCGAGTAGGTATATTTACGATCTTATGTGGATCTGACTTTTGAGTGGTGTGGACCTACATGGCTACGAAATTTCGTATCTTTTATTTTAAAATTTTATTTTAAGGAATAGCTTCCGATTTTTTCTTATTGTCAAGTTTTTGTTATTATTAACTTTTTGGTTTGCTTTGTCAAATTGGAGAAGAAACCATAGTATTTTTTTTTAGTTAATTAAAAAAAATGGCATATTTGCAATAAGCATGTAAAAAGATGTGTGTTTTTTTAACTTCTTCTCCTTACTTTTTTCAAGACCAAAAAACAAAAACAAAAAAAAAATACCACACATGACACTCTTGAAAGCAGAGGGTGTCTAAGAGAGTACATAAGTGAGTGTATTTTTTTGGGTCCATTTGATAAATGAATTGAGTTTGCGATAAGATAAAATTTTTTAAGTTTAAGTTGAGTTAACTTTTTAAAAAATAATTATAATTTTTTTTGACTTTTCAGAAGAAAAATAAAAATTAAGATGAAAAATTTAAGTTGAGTTTGAGTTAAGTTGATTCATTAAATATAGACTTAGTCTAAGAGCAATAATTCTGACACAGTAACACAAAAACTTTCCTAGCTCCATTTTTCAAAAAATAAAAATAAAAAGGATTAATTTCTTTAATCGCACCTGTAGGAAAAAGATTATTAAAAACAGTATCACTTTTTGTTCCCTTCATATCTAGCACTGCCACGTCATCAAAGTCTCTGATATATAGGGCCCAGTAGCATTAAATGTATGTCAAATTCCAGGTTTACCCTCATCTCCCACCCACCCAAATATCCCTCTCCCTCGCATGTCTTAAAAAAAATTTTCAAACCAGCATCTACAGTATTTTAGAGAGAGGAACTGAAATCTAGAGAGAGAAATAGTTGCAACCAGCCATAACCGCTCGGCAACCATCGGAAACCACCACAAAAACCCTCTATAAACCGCTTGGAAGTCTGTGAATGTCGGAAAATCTTCAAAAACTACCCATGTTGAAACCCACGAAATTGAATGAGAAAAACATTACTCCCGAAAAAATGTCTTTCAGAGTAATGGCTTCGACATATAAAAGGCCAGCTACCCAGAAAAGTTCTAAAAAACCGGCACCAGAGAGCGAGAGAATTGTGGCCGAGGAAGGGTTGAAGAGAAAGCAGGGGGAAATCGAAGTTAAGGAATCAAAGAAGCCGAAAAGTGCCGTAGAATAGAATATATCGGAAGCTGAAGTGGTAAAAATATTACTTTTTCGTTTTTATGTTTAAAATGTTTACATTTTTAATATTATTCAGTAAGAATGTGCAGTTTTTATTGATTCCACCTTTCTAATTGATTTGTTGAAAAAAATTTGCTTAAAATACATACAGTTAGTATTTTTATCTGATTTTGTAACATAAACCATCTGTTTATAAAATTTGGGTTTTCGTTGATGTTTATTTAATTGTAGGTGATATCGGTGGCTGGTTATTTATTTTGTAATCATGTAATTTTTATAATGGTCATTTTTGTAATGACTCTCTGGTCATAATAATAATTACTCAGTTTTAAATTATTTCCGGATGGTCATTTTTATGATCTCTTGTTGGTCATAATAATAATTACTCAGTTATAATATTTCAGGATGGTCATTTTCATTATGACTTGTTGATCATAACAATAATTACTCAGTTTTAAGTTGTGGACTTTGGTCATTTTCATTATGACTTGTTGGTCATAATAATAATTTCTCAGTTTTAATCTTTCCGGATGGTCATTTTCATTATGACTTGTTGGTCACAATAATAATTACTCAGTTTTATGTTATTTCTGGATGGTCATTTTCATGATGACTTGTTGGCCATTTTACAGGAACAGTCATTTTCATAATGACTACCTGGTCAATTTGGTTATGACCTCTGTGCCTACGGTTTGACAAAAATAGAATAACAAAGTGATGGAACAACAGGTGTTCTAAAATACACATAGGAGTTAACACACTTTGTGTGTAAAGGGTAAAAAAAATAAATAAATAATGAATTTACCTAACATTTGGTACTTTTACAGGAACGCTCATTTTCATAATGACTACCTGGTCAATTTCGTTGTGACCTCTGTGCTTACGGTTTGATAAAAATAGAACAACAAAGTGATGGAACAACAGGTGTTCTAAAATACACATAGGAGTTAACACACTTTGTGTGTAAAGGGTAAAAATAAATAAATAAATAATGAATTTGCCTAACATTTAGTACTTTTACAGGAACGGTCATTTTCATAATGACCACCTGGTCAATTTCGTTGTGACCTCTGTGCTTACGGTTTGACAAAAATATAACAACAAAGTGATGGAACAACATGTTCAAAAATACACATAGGAGTTAGTTTAATAGAGTGAACGAAGATGGGGTTAGATTTGTTGGACTTAGAGTGAGTTTAGATTAGTGGGTAATGGTGCAGAGAGGGTTTGTGAGGCTTCAGTGAGAGAAAAACGAGGAAAGAGGAAATAAAAAGTTCAAATTTAGAACTACTATGACTTATATATATATATATATATAGTCGGGGGGGAGGGGGGTGGGAAAGTGGGAAAAAAATCAGTTTAGGATTGACTAAGGGCATATATATCTTTATACATCCACCTAAAAAGGGGAAAATGATGTGGCAGTGCTAGAAATGAAGGGAAAAAAAATGGTGCTGTTTTTAATATAATTTATACCACAGATGCTATTAATGAAATTAACCCAAATAAAAATCCAAAATCTACAATAAACATTAACGGTCTAGTCATCCCTCTAAAACTCACAACTTTGTTGACGTCTGTAGTAATTTACTGTTGAGTTCTCTCTCTCTCTCTCTCTGATCATTAATGTCTTTACTCTTTATCAACATCTGGGTGTTGAAGATGAGAAAGGAAGAGACGGGACAACTAGACTGGGTGTTGAAGATGTCAGGGCGAATGTATTTAAGTGGGGCGTATATTAAAATTTTTTTAAAGTAAAATAAATTTTAGAGTGAATTATGTGAGAATTTTTAATTTTAAAGAATTTATGTAAGAATTTTTAATTTTAGTAAGAATAAAATAATAAAAGTCTAAACTTTTTTGTATAAATTAACTTTAGTGGATATATGTGATGATTTTTTATTTTTAATGGGGACAAAATAAGAATTGTATGAGAATTTTTTAATTTTAATATGGATAAATTATAAAAATTATAAAATTTTTAAGATAAAAATAAAATAAAATAATTTTAACCGGGACTAACAAATTTTGTCCCAAATAATTCAATATATTTTTTTCACTCCCTTTTTTTTCTTTTAATCAAACAATCAACTTTTTTTCCTCTTTTTTCTTTAACAACAAAAATCCTTTTTTTTTTCTTGATTTATTTTTTCTTAGATTTTTTTTTGCTTTAATTCTTTTTGTTTGTTTGGCAATCAGGCAATCAACATTTTTTTTGCCCTTTTAATTTTTTTTTTTTTTTTTTTAAGAAATCCCATGTAGTTTGATGAATTTAAAAAGATACAATAGTCAAAGATGCGGGCCTTCGACTTGGAGAAATGAAAGTAGCAAGTCTCCAATTTTAGAGACGTAGCGGCTTTGCATGGTGATTTGCTTGTTTGATATGGTGATTTACGATTTGTCGATTTGTGATTTAATGATAAAATTAAAGAATGGATGATGATTTGATAATTGCGGTATATTTCGATGAGGATAATGAGAGTTTTGCTATTTGGTGTTTTTCTTTACTAATTTACTATTTATAGTGAATGAAAAGATTTGTTAGGCTCTCATACCAACTTGTCCAAAAATTTTAAGATTTTCAGATCTAACATTATCTTAAAAAAAAATATTAACTAATTTCAAATTGAATTATAACGGAAACATATTTTGTTCCACAGTTCCCACTGGCACCCCCTAACTCCACCTTTAGAAGATGTCTAGGAAAGAAAGAGAAAGAGGAAAGCGAAAAAGGGGAAAGTGGGGCAATAAGATTGAGAGAGAGAGAGAGAGAGAGTAGATAATTAAATAAAGTTACATGACAGATGAGTTTGTGTGGCACAATAAAATTGAGGCACGTGGTGGTCGTAAAATTCTTACTATTTCGGTAAAAAAGCAAGCCTTCATATTATGCTGCTTGTCACATCATAGGCTGGAAACCATGATCTATAGAGGTATCCTCAATAATCATGGTATGGAACAATATCACGTACCCAATTTATTAGTCATCACATTGGTATAATTAGTAAGGATATTATCTCTAGAATTTGATATCTTGTCAAAATTAGTTCTCTCTACAAGATTAAGACCTGAAAACTTTAAAGACTGTATAGGCTCGCCCACCATGGATTGTGCAGTAAAATTATATTTTTGCCCTCCTGCCTTTGCCTGTCGGTTGTTATCTCACAGTAAATGGGCAATTTTGCCCCCCAAATGCTGTGAAGACGATTTTGTCCTTGGTTGTATGCCTGCCAGTTGCTGTTTCCACAGTGGATGGACGAATTTGCCCTCTAAACCCTATTTTCCCCTTTCTCTTCTTCCTTCTACCGCCCATTGTCTCCTCCATTTTCTCTCTATTTTTTTTTCTGGCTTTTTCTCTCTCTACCGTTCTGTCTCTCTCTCTGTTCTTCTTGGAATTTTTGCTCTCCAAGTCCTATTTTCCCCTTTGTCTTCTACCTTTCACTACCGATTATGCTCCTCCATTTTCTCTCTCTATATCTTATGTTTTGCCTTTCTCTCTCTCTACCTCTCTGTTTCTCTCTCTCTTCTTCTTCTTTGGATTTTTGGCCTCCAAACCCTAGATTTTGGGGTTCTTTTATACTCTCGGCCGGTCATTGTCTCTTTTTTAGTTTCGGTTTGTATTGTTGATGGTTTTTTTCGTTTGGTTGTGTTTGTTCTCTCCAGATTTGGAAGTTTGATTTTTGTTCATTGTTCTTGGATTTTTTTTTTTGGAAATGTTTTTTGTTTTGGAAACTTTTGAATGATTTTTTCTACTGGGTTTTTTGCATTTGATTTTTTCGGAATGGTAAGTTTTGATTTTTGATTTTTTTTTCTTCCCTATCTCCGAACCCTAATTTTTGAATGTTGGGAATTTTTTTTTTTTGGGAAACTTTTTTTTTCTCTCCAGATTCTAATCTTTATTGTGTTGTTTTGTGCTTCATTGTTGTTTTTGTTAGGATTTTGTTTTTTTTTGGCTCAGATTTTGGGGTTTTTGGTCTCGGAACCCTAATTTTTAATTGTGGGATTTTTTCCAGTTTTTTTTTCCCCCGGTACAGTTTTTGTGGTGGAGATGTAAATTTTTGTTCAGATTATGGATTTTTTGGTCTCAGAACCCTTTTTTTTTTGGGGGCTTTTTTTTTTTGTTTCTGTTCAGTACATTTTTTGTGGTGCAAGTGTAGGTTTTAGTTTTTAGTATGTTGTTTTTGGCTTCATTGTTATTTTTGTTTGGTTTTTTTCTCTCCCTCAGAATTGAGTTTCGGTTTCTACTCTTTAAACATTTCTTCCTTATTTTATTATGAGTATTTTTTGATTTGTTTTTCTCATTTTTGGAAACAAATGCAGAGTAAAATACCTAAACAAAAGATTGGGTATGTTGATTTTTTTTTTGTTTACTTTATTTCGGTATTGTTTCCCGTTTTTTTCTTTTGTTGATTTTTTTTATTGGTTTTTGCAGATTGGGATAACAATAGTGAGAAAATGGACAAATGCAAGTATGGATAGGAACATTGAGGATTTTTTCTCTGTTGATTTCTAAATCTGTAATTTTTTGTTCTTTTTCTCCCCGGGTAATATTTTGTTGATTTTTTATGCAACTCTGATATAATTGGGTTAGTGTGTGTGATGTTTTATTATCATGATTTTTTATTTGGTGAAAAATTTAGTAATTGTAGTATATGATGATTTAGTTAGATTCGAATGAATTCTTAAACTTTTGTACTGTTTAGTTCTCTGCTTATTATTACAGTATCTAAAATCTGTTTTTGACATTTAATGCTTCTAAATTATATGTTTTATTTTTTTTCTATTGTAATTATATGACTTGTTAGAAGTCTGTAGTTTACTGTTCATTTGACTGAGATTTTTTTCGGCTGCAGCTCTGTCATTAATGCAACTAATTATGGTAAAATTTTTTCTCTTATCTATTATCTCCAAAAAATTTTTTCACTCTCTCTTGCATCAACTCTTTTCATTTACTTACCTCTCTTTTATAAACAAATTCTCTTTATTTATTGCTTAATCTATTTCCTTCACTATTAATGCTTTTGTAAAATTCTCTTAACTTCTTTGCTTTGAATCTTAATTGGCCTCTGTTCAAACCTGCTATGTTATCCAGGTACTATTTTTATTTAAGACTTTTAATTAGTCTTGATTACTGTTTTCATTTTGTATATTGTTAATAGTTTGTTTCTCGGTTTTCCTATTGATTTATATATTATCTCAATATGTTTATTATTATGATGATGATATTATAAAGAGATTTAATTTTTTTTTATTGTGTTTTGTTTTTTTCTTCTGTTTTTCGTTTTTCTCCCTGTTTTTTTTTCTTTGCCATTTTTGTTCCCACAGTATATACAATTGTTTTTCTCTTATTTATAAATGTTCTATGAATATTATTATAAGTTACATGATTATGTTATATGTGATAAATTCACTGTTTTGTATTGTGTTCCTTTTTTTTCCCCCCCTTTTTCCTATTCTGATTTTCGTGTTCTGTTGGTGTAAATATTTTTAACAAAAACTTTTGGATTAAAATTTTTATATGCTATGATGATCTCTATTTAACTATACAATATTCTTTAATTTGGTATATGATGCTGAATTTGGTATTATTGATAGCATATGTTATATATACTATTTGACCATCTTTACTGTTGCCGTGGGTGTTTGAGATTTGTGTTAATTATGTTTTTGTCACCACATAATAGTATTCATTATATTGCTGTTTTCATATTATTGTAATATTTTAAAAGTTTTTTTTTTCCTTTTTATCTATTATCACCGTTTTTCCCATTTGCTTTCTGTGTTTGGTGAGAACATTTGTAAGGCTTGCCCTTTTTTTTTTTTTGGATACATTCCCAGACATTATACTTGGTAGCTATCAAAGATGATGTTGAATTGTATTATGACTATCATTAATAGATAATATTAATGAGATCTGAGCATAGTATTAAATATTTAATAAAAGTTTTTGTGTTATTTTTTGTAGTATATATGTTTATGTATATCTATTTATTTAGTTCTGTATTTTGATTAGTGTATATAATTTAGTATAATGTACATTTAACTTTCTGTTTTTTCATTATATTCCATTATTGTTATTATTCCTGTTTAATTTGTTGTTCTGTGATTTGATTTTTTCCTTGCCTTTTTTTTTCTTATTACCTGGGGAGTTTTTTTTTTTTTTTTTCAGTATATTGTTGTAATATTTAAATTTATTATAAGAATTTATGTATTTAAATCCTTTTATGATTAGAAATTATTGTAATTTTAATTGTATGGTTTAACTTTTTTAATTATGTAATTCCATAGTTTTTATTTGTATTGATAAATTTTTTTTGCCTGTATAATGTTTAATGGTTAATTAGCATAACTTAATTTATTCATTATTTGATTTAGTTAATGCAAGTTTTTATTAAAGAGAATAAATCTGTCAAAAAAATGGAGGTGTCCCAAAAAAAAAAAAAAACAAAAAGGTAGCAGTACTTAACAATTTAGTGAATTAGGGTTTTTTATTAATGTATATTAAATTTTTTATTGGGTATAAATTTGTATTTTGTTTAAGAACATAACTAAACATAATTTATTGATTATTTAATTAAATAAATCTAAGTTCTCATAAAAAAAATAAAAAAGTTAAAAAATAACATTTTGATAAATTGTTATATACTAGCAACAAGTAAATTTTGTATGTATAAATATAAATATACATATATATATATATACTAATATATACAATTCAGACTTCTTAATGTAAATATAAATATGTAAAAAAACAAACTTAATTTTCAAAGTTATTGTCAATATATTATCTTCCTTATTTATTTTCATATTTGTTTATTTTATTCTATTTTTTAAACACTCCTTTTTTTTAACATTCTGCATGCATTTTTTTTTTGTCTTTTTTTTTGTTTTATATTTAAAAAATTCTTTTTTTTGTTTTTAAACATATATAACCTGATAAAAATATGTTTTTTTTGTTTTTTTGGTTTTTTTAAAATAGTGAAAAAAAAATGAGAAAATAAGATATATATTTTATTTTGTTATAATTTTTTTGTTAGTGGTAATTTTTTCTGGTTCTTTTGAATCTAAAGATTTTTTTTTCTCTTTTATTTTTGTGTTTTATTTTTGTTTTAATTTTTTTTCTTTAAATGAGTATAATTACAAAATTTTTTTATCTTTTTGCTTTTATTTTCATTTTTATTATTGTTAGTATTATTGTCATTTTGATTTTGCATCTTCACTATTGAGAAAGATTTTGAGAAGAATTATACTAATTATAATTATAATATTTAACTTAACAAACTGTTTTTATTATATAATACTCAGTTTTTTTATTTATTTTTTTCTTCCTTCCCGTGCAACGCACGGGTATTAAACTCGTAAGGTTTGTTTGGTGAATGAGTTTGAGTTGAAATTTTTAAGTTTTAATAGTAAATTTTTTTGAATTTTCAGAAAAGACAAAAAACTTTTTGGGAAAAAGACAAAAACTTTTTAAGAAAAAGACAAAAAAAAGTTTGAAAATGCTGGTTTGAACTTGTGAACCAAACAAGCTAGTAGTTTTCTAAAGAGTTTTTGTATTAAGCTTGCTATGATGATAAAAATACCTAAATTTTCAGACTTATTAGAATTATATTATATGTTTTAATATATTACTTTTAATGTATGTTATTTACATTTATCATTTATCCTTATCAATTGTAAAAAAAATTTTTGCAACCATGCATCGCATGGATAGTAAACTAGTGTAGACTAATAGACTTAATGAAAAAACAACAGTACGTGTATTTACACGTGCACTCGCAATTGGTGATACAAAAAAATTGGGACTAAAATTATAATTTAGGGTATATTTGAGGGGACATTTAAAGATAATGTTTTAAAAATTGGGTTGAAAATGTGTGTTTAGAAGGAAAACTTTTAAAAAATTATGTGATATAGAAAATTATGAAAAAATTAAAATATGTTCAGAAAAAAATATACAAAATGAATATTATTTTATTTATCTCGTCATATAAACACTTTGACATAAAAAATATCTAATTATAATTTAAAATGAAAAAATTATAAATTTTTAAAATTTTAATTTTTTTTTAATTTTTTGAGAATAGAAGAGGAAAAAAAATTTAATATAAAATTATGATTTTAAAATTTCGACCGTAAAATACTATTTTCTAGGCGCTCGAAACGGCTTTAATAAAATATATTAGAAAATAAAAGCTTCGTTTGGGTTGAAATTTTTACACTAATAAAGATGGAGAGGAGTGGAATCCGGTGAAGCCAATATTGTTGCTAGGGTTCGAACCGTTGGGTATATAAAAGCCTACCGAAATTACCACTTCCACTTCCACTCACTTTCCTTCTCTTTTCTTTTCCCTGACAACAAAAAAAAAAAAAAAGCACCAACACTCTTGAAGAACCCTAGAACTCGCACAGTAACTTTCTCTCTCCTGTCTCGTTTCTCTCTCTGTGGTGTTGAGAAGCAGAAGATGCCTCCGAAAGCTGCTAAAGGCAAAGAAGCACCAGCCGAGCGACCGATTCTCGGCCGATTCTCCTCTCACCTCAAGATCGGAATCGTAATCTCTCTTCATCTCTCGATTTTCTTTCAATTCCGAGCTTTTTAATTATTATTTTTTCGTTTTTAACTTCTCAGAAACTGTAGGAATGAGATTACAAAGAAATTTGCATTCTTTAATGTGCTTACAATTGATTTGCTTTACATTGAATATGGTTCTAATTTTGGTTTTTTTTTTTAATTATTCAATTTTTGATTCGTATGAAATACTTTAAATCGTTTGTTTTGCATTATTTTATTTGATTTATTTGTGAATTAAGTAATTTAGGGAATTTGTTAAAAGGATGAATAATTGTATAGTGGGGAGGATGAAATTTATTTTTATTTTTGGTTGCCCAATGACATAAGAAATTTGTTTTGTTGATATACTAATGGCGTTAAATTGAGTTGATTTTAATTATCTTTCATAGTTTGACGTTGTTTATGAATTACTTTTGTATCTGAATCGTCAGGTTGGATTGCCAAATGTTGGCAAGTCTACACTATTTAACACGCTTACCAAGATGTCGATGCCAGCGGAGAATTTCCCGTTCTGCACGATTGAACCCAATGAGGCTCGGGTAAACATCCCTGATGAGAGATTCGAATGGCTTTGTCAACTGTACAAGCCAAAAAACGAGGTTGGTTCCTCTTAGTTCTCCAAAGTTTTTTGTGTTGTCATTGAGACGCCCAGAATATTTTATCTGGCTATAAATTTGTTTCAGAAACATAATCCTCTGCCTTATTAATTCTTCGTTTGTAATCCAATGAACTGCATAATGTTGATTGTGAGTCCTCACCTGGGCAGTCTCTCAATCTTAAGCTTTTTCCATTGCAATTTTTGTTCTACATGCTGTCCAGTGTGGATGCTCTTGAAGTATGTCATTTTTCTAAATATCTAGTCTTCTGGTTGAAGGTATTTAGTACGCTTGTTAGAAATGTTAGGCTAGATGCTATTTATCATATGGCGGACTCGGTCATTCATTTTTTTCTCTATCAGCTAAACTTAATATTTTGGCATAGGGCATTAATTACCAGATTTTATTGGAGAGGAAAATCAACAGGGAACTGAAGAAAAGAAATTCCTATACTTAGAAATTGAAGGCAAGGTCAGCCTACAGGAAATTTTATTTTATCACTAAGATTGTGGGAAGTCGTCTTGTAGTTTTAGGCAATCTTATTTCTAACTCATTGGATTGGCCGGTAATTATATATCTAAAGGCAATCTTGCTGTTGTGCATTCGAACTTTAGAGTTATGGCTCCCTTTTTTTTTTTTTTTTTTTTTTTTGTGCCATGTTAAATTGATCAAATTTCAGGCCTCAGCTTTTCTTCAAATCCATGATATAGCTGGACTTGTTCGAGGTGCCCATCAAGGGCAGGGCTTGGGCAACAATTTCTTATCTCACATCCGTGCAGTTGACGGAATATTTCATGTTCTACGTAAGATGCTCTTTTTTAAGGTTTAGGTTTACGACATGCTTGAAATTAGCTTCTTGGAGATCGTGCATGTGGATTACTACTAATGGGCCAACGTTTGATTAATTTATAGTTTGAAGACATCTAGTCTATAGTTTTTCTTTATTCAACTGCATGTTTACGCTACAGACATCCATCTAGCCAAAGTAAATCCTTTATCAACTAGAGGACAAACTGGTTAAATTTAAGTGAATGTTGTTTAGGAGGCACTACATAAAGTTCCAAAACAGGCCCAAAATTTAGTTTTTCTTACCATGTTTTCTGTACCATCTTCTTTTTTTATTATCTTTTTTCAAGGCGCCATTCAAAATCCATTTTCACCATAACTTACTTTAATACTACGTAAATATTTCTTTCATTTGTTGAACTTGTGGCTTGAAATTCCAAGCTGTTTCATTAAATATAGCCAAAATCTTTTAACATCCTGCTAAAGTGCTCTTCTAAAATGGGATTTTAATGGTGTGCAAAATTAATTCATCTTATATTCTTGGTTTACGATCCAAAAAGTGCATTGGTCGTTTGTGTATAGATATTAGTTAAGCTAGTTTGCATCTACTATTTAGCATCTTGGTATCTTGTAGTAAGAAAAATATAATTCTCAATGTAAAAAAGTATTCTCATATAGTAGATAGTTGTCAAATTATCGTACCAGATTATACGTAGTACCTACTTGCATATAATCATGAGGTGTAAAGAAATAGTGGTAGATCATTGTTTACATGACTTTTGTGCTTACATTGGAAACTATTTGATGAGATGTTCCTCAGTTTTTTTCCTCTTTGAGAAAAATTTGCTTGTTGTATAGGTGCATTTGAAGATCCGGATATTATCCATGTTGATGATGCCGTGGATCCTGTGAGAGATTTGGAGACCATTAGCGCAGAGTTGCGCCTAAAGGTGTGCTTTTTTACCTGTTGTCTGGGATTTTCATTATGGCTTTTTTACTTTTTGACTGAAACTATTATGCTCAAGAAAAGTGTACATGCTCAAACTTGAATTATTTTCACATATAAAGTTGTGCCTCTTTTGTTACAGTGGTGTATGAACATTTAGGAGTCAACTCTTTAACAATGCTTACACCGTAACCAAGATTTTCACGTGCATTTAGTTGATGTTTCTTTCCTTGAAGACCTAAAATTATGCATCAAATGTTTTTTAGAAACCTTGCTATTTCCTTTCTTGTGGGTTTCCAGGATATTGAATTCATGGAAAAGAAAATAGAGGATCTTGAAAAGAGCATGAAGAGGAGCAATGACAAGCAGCTCAAGATAGAGCATGAGTGCTGCCAAAAGGTATGTCTCTCAAAATATGCATGTAGTTGTCTGATGTTTACTTTTATAAGATTAGAAAACTTCCTTTCATTGATGAAGAATCAATCACAAGGGAAATAGGATAATGAATCCTCAGAAGCCATTGTTCTTGCTAATAAGAAGAGTGTCATATTAAGAACGTCATTTTTCTTGCTTAGATATCTTTTAATCTTGTTCTTTTAGAATTCAGATTTTTTGCTCTTTTTTGTGAAACCAGTAAATCCATAGTGGCCATATCAATAGTGTGTTGTTAGTGTTAAACAATATATGTGTGTTTACAGGTCAAGGCGTGGCTCGAGGATGAAAAAGATGTACGTCTAGGGGACTGGAAAGTAGCTGATGTCGAAATACTTAATACTTTCCAGTTGCTAACTGCCAAGCCCGTTGTTTACTTGGTGAGTTTCAATAGTTATCCAGAAGATCTTTGAAATGGCTCCTTTGAACTAGTTGTTGTTTGATTTGCTAAATCTAGTAACTCTGTTCATTTTCGTATCCAAGATTTCTTCATGCAAAATCCTTTATGTTTTATTTTTATAACTCGGAAGGATGTCAATCAACAATCTCTTGCTTCACCCAAATCACTGGAAAAAAAGTAGATTTTTTTCCTCTTTCAGCAAGTCATGTTTGGCTCCAAGTCTCGAAGCTGTTGAGAGTGGTCTGTACAGAAACCACTAACAGGAAATCAAAAATAAGCAATTCAAAGCAAACGAAAGTTCCCCATATTTGTTGTTAATTTTATAAGGGGAAAAACCTCAAAATGTTTCTTGTTCAACAATTACTTTATATCACGGCTTTTGTTAAAACGGAAAGCACTCGGTTTGTTTTTTCTTAGGCTTCTAAATGTTTTAACTGAAAGAAAGATTTGATTGGAAAGACCTTGAAATGATGGTGCTGCTTTCTTAAAACTTTTTTTTTTCTTTTCTTTTTTTCTTTTCCATGCTCAAAACTCTAGCTGATCCGTAATCCACACTTTCATTTTGAATTGAAGGCTCGATATGTCTAGTTCTCTGTCATTGGTTTTTATATCCTTTAAATGGAACGTTCTTTTCATGTACATGTTTGTGTTTGTGAGGCATGCACACACACACACACACCCATATATATATTTGCTCTTATATACACCCATATGTATATGTGGGTGTGTGTGCACGTAAATATTTGAGTATGTGGGACAGATTAAGACTCTTAAGGTTTAAAACCGCAGATGATGATATATTGATTATCTATAATATATTTTCTCCACAGGTGAATATGAATGAGAAAGATTACCAAAGAAAAAAGAACAAGTTTTTGCCAAAGATACATGCATGGTATGAACATTTGGAAACATTTCTTCTTATCCTAGTCTGGGTGCATGCAGATATGACATATACCTTCTTTGCCTTTATTTGAAAGCTTGTCTCTGCTTTCAAATCTGAATCTCACGTCACTGCTTCTTTTAGAATTTTAAATGCCAATTTCCTTTTAAGATCACGTTTAGAGATTTATGGGTTTTGGGCACCATACAGCAGCATATATGGACTACAATATTCTCGGGTACAAAATGTTGAGAATGCATGGTTGTCTCTGTTGGCACGTTTTCATATTATTTATGCTTTTGCTTTTTCCAACTTCCAAGTTTGTGTTATGTTATTCTTCATGATTATATTAGCTTTTGTTTTTTTATGCAATTTAACTTTTGATGGGCGTTCTGTTTTCTAGGGTACAAGAGCATGGTGGGGAACAAATTATTCCTTTCAGCTGTGCCTTAGAAAGAAATCTTGCTGATATGCCACCTGATGAAGCGTTAAAATATTGTGAGGAGAATAAGGTACAAAGGTAAGTTCATACATGCAAATAAGCAACAAAATGGCAGCGGTTTATTGGAACTTCCATTAGTTTAATTTGGTAGTTTTTTGATTCATGTGCCGTAAATCTCTGTCCGCATCCTCTATAAGGACAAATAATTAGGGTATGGAGCATAAGAATTGTAGTTCATATCTATATATGTCTTGATTTGGGTGAATTATGACACAGTGCCCTTCCAAAGATCATAAAGACTGGATTTTCAGCAATTAATCTCATTTACTTCTTCACGGCTGGGCCTGATGAGGTAAAACATCTATAGCTTATTCTTCCTACACTTTTGCTTGTGGTCAACTAGAGCAGATTACCGTTTAACACATTCTCTTACTCTGTTTTTCTAGCTCTAAAATCTATGACTATTCATGTTGGTCATTTTGCTCTTATTTTTCACATTGATTCAATATGTTAATTTCCTAACGAGTTATTTCTCCTCCATTGTGTCCATGATATTCACGAAATGGTAACATCAGAAGTTATGGTACTCGAGTTTTTACAATTAAAATTATGTTCTTGCAAAAAATAAAATGGTGTATTTGCAATTTATGGCCCTCGACAAAGTTAGCTAGAAGTTGTCTCCTGCGTTTTATAATTTTTAGCCGTACCCATGATATTTGCAATTACTGCCATTTTAGGTTTCAGGAATGTTTTAATCAACTCAGGTTCTTGTAGAATGATCTCTTATCATAATGAAAATAAGATGAATCCGTAATTCAGCTATTTGTACAATGATCTTGAGCTCAAATTTTGTTGAATTTAAATTGCAGAATGACCCTTGGTGTTCTCATAATATGTGACGATGCTCTTCCTTTTGCTTGCAAGTGTCACCTTTTCTGACTTAACTTGTCATTTGCAGGTTAAATGCTGGCAGATCAGACGGCAGACCAAAGCTCCTCAAGCCGCAGGGACCATCCATACCGATTTTGAGAGAGGATTTATTTGTGCTGAGGTCGTGCCCTTTCTCAAATTTTTACCTTTTGGAAATTAGTTTTGTTTATGGTTATTAATCAGCTCTAATCTCACGGCTATAATAGTTATTGGTTTTAATGATATGATGGCCTGCCTAGTACCATTATCGTTAATCCATGTCTCTTTGTGTGCCTGATGATCGGCAGGACTTGTCCAATCCTCATTTTTATCACTATTTCACTGCTACTATTTATCTACTCTATTAACTCTGCTGGATAATGTGTCATTACACAAGTTGGAAAAAGTCACAAAGTTAATACAGTTTCCTCCTCCCTACTTATTTCGAATGCTGAGAACTCAAAACCATTTTCAAATTTCAGTGGTTGCTGGTTCATTCACAGTGATTATATTTCCTTTGTGATACAGAGGAAAATATATCAAAACTATTGTCAAACATTTTATTTACACTTCTGCGCCATTTAAAGTGTAATTTGACATATTTCCGGTTATGAAATTTCAATCCTTATTTTTGCATCTATCAACTAGCATCTCATACTCGTCCCAATGTCATCATGATTCACCACTAGGTTGACTTCTCTACAAGGCATTTGATTACATTTGTTGTGCATGCCTGCGTGCGCATGACATTCAACAGTATCGACATATTTATTTATTTTGTAGAAAAAAGAGTTGATATTTTCTCTCATTAGTTTATATAGATCCAAAGAAGTTACTTATTTGATTGTTTATATGACGTGCAGGTCATGAAATTTGAAGATTTGAAGGAGCTTGGTAGTGAGTCAGCTATTAAGGTAACTTTTTTACTAACCGAACATTGTGATTATATGCTTGTGACTTGTGTGCCTATTTATCATTTGTCATTGGCTCTTTACTTTCCAAGAGTAAAATTTATGAGAAATACTCTGAATTATAGAAACTTATCTTGATCAGTTCAAAGGGAAGAAAATATTTTTAAAAAATTCCCAGATACCTAGATATCTTTTTTTTTTTTAACAAATTTACCCAATGTTTTATAGAATCACAAATTTTACCCAAATCAATCCCTTCTTTCCAATAATTTGCTGTTCCCTGGTAACAAACAGTACAACTCCTTAAATTTCTCAAGTCACTGTTTCTTGAATTTTGATTTGTTAACCGTTTGTTAGTATTTTTTAATCTTTAATCCTTCTCCTTGTCAATGAGAATATCGTAATTCTGAAATTTTTATTACTTTTGACTCGTTGGCGAAGGCTGCCGGGAAGTACAAACAAGAGGGAAAGACATACGTGGTTCAAGACGGAGACATAATATTCTTCAAGTTCAATGTTTCCGGGGGAGGGAAGAAATGATCAGGTAGAAAATCGCCATTAGAGAATTCTATATATGCTAGTTAATTAGCTAAAACTGAGATGATACGAGTCCATTATTTTGATTGTAAACAGATTATTATCCGAAGAAGGGGAGAAAAAAAAGAAGCATGGAAATACTTTTTTATCATGTTCTTTGTTGCAGTTTTGGGGTATTTTGCTCGCCGGGCTAATACACTGGAGTTGATGCGCATTAGAAAATGTGTTTTTGACTTCAGAGAATGCCAATCGATAATGCGAGCTTGATCTATTACCATTTTATGTTTTGAGGTTCTAATATTTCTCTGTGTTTGTTACACAGCTTTTTAAAAGCTTTTTTTATTTATTTTATTTTATTAAAAACTACTCATGATATATCTGAAGAGCTTTTTTCATCTTTGCTTGAATACTTGACATGTGTAATTTACATCTATCAAAGTAAATAGAACAACTATCTATCAAAGTAATAGAACGACTAAATTTATAATCAAAACAAAAATCAGAAGAATATATGTTAAATTTTGAAATTCCAAAGACAAAGTATTATAAGACCTATAATTCAGAAGGTGTTTTAATAATTACGAAAAAAAAAAGACTTCATTATCTTTAAGAAAACAATAAAATTAAGGACTATTATCATAATGCCAGTAATTCAACGATGAAATATCGTTACAAATCTAAGGATCGACAAGACTGATCAAAAAAAAAAAAAAATGATAACCAAATACTTGGATTTACCTGGTCCCCGCTCTGAGTTAAACTTTGGGAAATAATGAGTGCATCGTACTTGTACTTAGAGATTCATATAAAATTTTTCTGTTCAACTTTTGAACTTTTAACTGTACGTATAGATTGAAGATTAGCCTCAACAGGAAATTATAAATGCAAATATGAGCATTAATAAGGTTCCAACAAAATATATATATATTTTACTTCTCTGAGCTTGTATAAATATGTGTGTGATTTTAATTGTTACTCTTTTTTTGTATTCATAAATGATTACATATAAAATTATAAAAATTATTGTATTTTTTAATTACATTTGATGATATGATATTTTATATAAATTGTTATTGTAGGTTAAATAACTTGTTAACTTTTTAACTATAATTAAATAGATTTTTTTTTGGGGGACTCTATTGACACCACAATCTACTTTTTTTTTTTTTTTAATTATTATTCAATTAGTTTTTAAAAGGTATTCTCTACACACTTTACTCTACATTTAAAAAGATACAACTTTTTAGATACAGTATATGTTAGATATTAATCCTAACTAAGTAACAAATAAAATGTTAGATGGCTTCCAAAACATATTCATCTAGTAAAATTGAATCTTTTTTTTTTTTTTTTTGATATTGAATCGGCCATCTTATAAATAAAAAATAAATAAAAAGAAAAAGATAAGTTTCAAAAAGCTTTTTTTTCTTTACCACAAAATCTTCAAAACTAGGCTATCATAATAAAATCATTATAAACTTTCGCAATGAAAAAAAACATCCCAGCAAACATATGTAATTAAATAAGATTAGAAAAAAAACTTTTTTTTTTTTTCATTTTAAAAGAGGAAAAACAACATAATGTTGAAGAAAAATTTAGAAACATATGTAATTTAAAAAAAAAATACAAATATACGACTCCAAGTGCTAATAAGATCTGAAAAAAAAAAAGCATAAATAAAGTTGTTTAAATAAAGAGTTATATATTCATGTGTGTGTAATTCCATTTGCTTCTGTAGAAATAATTGTGGAAGGAAAAAAAAAACGATAAAGATATGTTTTATTTTAAGAACGTAAACGAAATGGTTGCTAAAAAAAAAGGGAGTTATTAGTTGGTGGGTGTAAAAGATTAAAAAAAAAATACCACTTAATTATAGGATATTTTTGAAATAATAACAGGGCTGTAATAAGTAATAATTGAATTTTAAATTTAAGGAATGGTTGATTTTTGAAAATATTGTTTTCTTTATGACTAAAAATTGTGTTTTTTTTAAATGCAAAAATGAAAAGAAATTCATGATTTGTTAAAAATAATAATAATAATAAGAAGTGATTTTATTGTTTTTCACTTGCGTACAACTATTTAAAAAAGAAAATTCTACAATAATGTGTTTTAAAAAAAAAATTATACTATGTCTTTTATTTTTATAACTTATTTAAAAAATAATATAAAAAGCTATGTCAACAAATTAACAAATTACTTATTCAAATCTCATTTAATGATTTCTCTAAGTTCTATGTTCATTAATTATCATTAAAGTTTTTTGATCAGCCACTCAATTTGTTATAACTATCCGATCAACATTACATAGCTAAAATAACAATAACCATAAATGAGTAAATATTTGAGTAATTATTGAAAACTCTTCATATTTATGATACATATACATATATGATATCATATATGTATATATATTATATACGTAATTAAATACATGATACATATTAAATAGTATCAAGCACATTTGCTTGATCAGCACATTGGTGGAGTAATTAAATAGTATCATATGTGTGTGTGTGCGCGTGTGTGTGTGTGTGTGTTATTCAAGCACATTGGTGGAGTCTAGGTTGGGATGGTATGGGCAGCCAGGGATGGAGCGCAACCAAGGGCAATTGCTTCAGGTGGCGAAATGATTTTTTTTTTTTTTTTTTGGCTGAGGTGACCAAACGATTCTAAAATCATTGATTAACACGCCAGCGACTCGTATTAAATTTGTTTTAGGGGCAGAGTGGTAATTCCTTGTGCCATTTAAATTAACTAAAAATAATTAAAAAAAAGTTTTACTAGCCATTTGAACGATATGGTAACAAAAATTCAAATTACGTAGCGCATAAAATAACTTCGTGTAAGTGGAAGACAATATGTGCGTAACATATTGAATTGTGACATAAAAACGTCTCGGATTTAGGGTATATAATAATGTTGCCTCCCAAATTTTCATCTTTGACAACTTTTTTTTAATCATTTTATGGTACTCGACCAACTATACTTTAGTTGTTTATTTATTTATTTTTTGGTGTTTAACGCTTTCTTATCAGCCTTTTTCTTTAATTAAGGGAGCCTGGAGACATTTTAGTTTGATTTATCGAAGATGTACTTAACATTACATCGAACAGGAAGTAGTGTTTCTAGTGACTAAGTAACACGTAAGAACCTGCCCTTTGAGAGGGGAACAACAACCGGAAACAGTTGCTAAAGGCAATCAAGGTTGACAGCTTGGCACCACGCGAGCTTGCAAGAGGTGTGTCTACAAGAGAGAATTGGAGATCGAAGGCAATCACACCCTAGAAGGAAAGAAATCTATCCAATGACATTTGATTTTTCTGTCTTTCTACAATCCCAATTTTATTTCTAGATTTAAGAAAAACTTTTAAAAGTATTTACTGAATAAAAAATACTTTGTTATTTTAGCTTGACTACATACAGAAACATATAATTTCCTTCCAAGCATCTAGGCCGTTATTTTCAACAAATAATTAGATATTTATGTGTTGACAATCTGGTAATTTTCGTAATTTTCTCAAGAAAATTACCTAAATAACATCATTTTTTTATTCATTGACCAACATGATACAAAATTCCTATTATTGACTAGTATGACATAAACTTTAGTTTTATTAATGTCTGATTTATGTCATATTAGTCGAGTATCAAATTTTTGTGTCATATTAATGCAATGATCTTTAAATTTGTGTCATGCATGTGCTTTCTCCTAATTTCTCATATCACGGACTCATACAATATAAAAATATTAATATGGACAATCAACAATATGCAGGAATAGTAGTGCTTGTTTTCTTTTTCTTATGTCCAGGAAAAGAAAAACCATACACAAATTTTATTGTCTTCAATGTTAGTTCTTGATTTTGTTTTTTCTTCGAGTGAAAATGCATTTGGTGGGTTTTATAACTTTAATGTGTTACCCACTTAATTAATGACTTCAATGGGGCTCATCATTCTGCCTTCCACAACCTTTTAGTCGTACCATAACTTTTTCGTTTTCTTCTTTCAAGTTGATTGTTTCAAACAGGAAAACAAAAGTTCTTTAGATTTGGCTTCTAAATTCAGTACTATAACTTATTTTATTTATTGTTTTTGCTTTCTTTCCTTTTTATCTTACAATGTTTTAGTCCCCTTCACTTAACAAAAAAAAAAAAAAAACAATGTTTGCATTAATGATGAAAATATCAATATTGATCGATAGATTGAGGGTCTAAATATACGGAAATATTGACAGATAATGTCGATATCGATATCGATGTCAGTAAAACAAATTTATATGGATATTTGCATTAAAAAAATTAAAAATCTGAAGTAAAATTAAAAGTAATGAAAAAGAACTAAATATTATATAAATTGATCTATTTTTTACAATAAAATGATATATTCAAAAGATTATGTAAAGCACAATGTACATAAAAAGATTTATTAAACAAAAGACATTGATATGACAACAACTTCATTAATTATAAATTTTAGAATCTCATAATATTTTTCATAACAATTAAAGTATATAAGGCTCATAATTAAATGCAATTTTTTTTATTAAAAAAAAAACTTTAAATCCTGACATGCTAGATATAAGTGTCAATTACCAAAAAAAAAAATTATTGAACTTAAGGAATTATTATTAGTATTATCATTGGTTGATACAATATCACAAATTAAAGGGCACAGGAATTTTTTTATTTACTAAAAAATTCCTATTATTTCTTTTTTAAGTCTTTTGCTTTATATATATATATATATATATGGATATCGGTAGATATTTAATGGATATATCTGTGAAAATACTTGTATATGTTTCCGAATACTCCAATAAAATTATGAAAAAAGAAAACAAACATGGCTATGTTTTGGATTTTATTCAGAAAAAGTATCAATATATCATAGATATTTCGGTAAAAAATATACTTACCTACTGTATTTGTATCAAGAATACCCATTTACAGATAATTTGGAAAAAAATTATCAACAAACTTGTCGATATTTTCGTGATTGGTCATGAGACATGTGTACGAGGTCATTCTTGAGCTTAAGTTCTTAGAATTACTGTATGTGATGTCGTCCCTGAATGCTATTAATACGTCAGTCGTAAATGAACTGTTGATTGGGTTTCGTAATTAAAGCAGCTCAGCCAAAAGATTGAACTATTAGAACCTCATAATATGGTAAACATAAATGTCAGTCATAATGTTTTAAAAAAAAATCTCTTTCACCAAAATAAAAAATATATATACATATATCATAATATGCATGTTGATCGAATCTATGATCCATGGAATACATAGTTAAAAACAATGTTAAAATTTGCAAGGTGTTTTGGAGTTCTTGCAGTGTGAAATCATGCAGTACCAAAAACAAGATTAGATTTTCCAAAACCTTTATAACTTGTTTACTTTCTAAGAATAGAGAATCGGAATAGGGAATGAGAATCAACCCCATGTTTACTTACCTATATTTATCTTGGAATGGGAGAGAAATTATGTGGGGTCCATACTAATTTGGGATTGAATAAGAGGATTGACAATCCCAAACCCCCTACCGGATTAGCACTCTCACTCCTCATATTAAAGTTAAGTTATTATTTTACCCATAATTTTACTTTCTTATTTGAGGATTGAAAATGAAAAGTAAAATATTGAAATAACCCTAATTTTTTCACGCTTATTCACTTTTCCTTCTACTGTGTATTAAAAAATAATAATAATCTATATTAATTATTTTTATTAACCAAATATAATATATTTTTATTAACTTAATATTATATAACTATCCTAATTACTATTAACATTATTAGAGTAAATAAATAACTTTTTTTAGAGTAAATAAATAACTTTTTTTTATCACAATATATTATTATATTTCTATTTTTATGTTTTTTATACTTTACTTATTTTAATTCTTTTTTTTTTTTTTACTCTTTTAAATTTTTTTTAAACAAAAAATTACATTATTTAATTTTATTGCCTTAATATCATAATGGTTATTTTACTTTTGATTAATAGTATGATAATAAATTAAAAAAATTAATCAATTTTTTAATTTTTGAAAACACAATAAATAAAGAGGTATATAAGTAAATTTACAGTAACTGACTCCGACTCCTGTTCTAAGTAAACGCATAAATGTGATTGATAGTGATTCTGACTCCGATTCCTGGAACCCAAGTAAACAGCATATTATGACTCCAAATCCTGACTCTGAATCCAGCCCACTCCGAATCCTACCCACTCTGATTCATGATCACTCCGATTACAGGTAAGTAAACATGCCATTAGACTCTTGGATTTACCTTTCTGAGTGACTTTTGTTTCTATCCAAAATTTTAAATAAATTAAATTAAACTAGCAGGACATTAATTTCTAATTTTCATAAATAAGTGGTGCTCTAGATTCACACATGAGAGTTTGGCCAATAATAATATATTTGTATTAAATTTCTTATTATGTTGCAGTCACTTTACTTGGAAAATAGAAAAGAATGTCATTTTTTTCTTTTGAAATGGTAAAGAATGTCATTTGATATGCTAACTGTTATCATATGTTTTTTTTTTTTTTTTTTTTTTAAGGAGAGTATGATACATAAAAATGAAAGCCCAATTTCCTCCCCCAAAGAAGTTTTGTTTTTATTTTTATTTTTACAAAATCCTCCCTGAAGAAGCTTGATCTATATAAAATGGAGATAAATATATATCTACATATATTTTTTGATGATGATAATTCACGATGACCTTCTCGTATGGATTAAATAAAGATAATTACAAAGAAAAGATATTTGACAAAATCGTTTCCATGAAACATGTCGGTGGAAATAAAATAACGTTTACTTAAAGTGTTCTTTTATTTTTTGTCGTATTATTTCGCAACAAGGGAAGGAGATTCCAAAATAATCAACTGATTGACTCAAAGAACAACCATATCACATATTTCTTTGGCCTTTCCTACCAAAAAAAAAAAAAAAGACTACATCACATATTTCTGCAAACATTAGAGTCACGTTATAACGTAAAAATGCACAAAACGAATAGTGCGAATATAAGTGTTTGATAAAGAGTTGATGGTAAAGTTATAACACAATAGAATGAAAATAACAAAGATTTTTGAAATTCACTAACTATAATGTGATAAAATAAAAACGGGCTGTTGGAAGCTTAGAGCATTTCTAATAGAGTAGTAAATTGATATATGGGCAATAGCTAATGCTTTTTAAGTTGATTGGTAGGACGTTCGTTTTTTTCACTGAATGTTTGCATCTGAATCGTCACCATCGAATTGATCGGGGTATATGAGTAATCCACTTAATATGGGATTAATATATTACGCATGTGACATCCAACTCCCAGAGGTTATATGGGTATTCTAACCTCTATCCTTATAACATTTTTTTTAAAAAAAAAAAAGACATATCAATAATAAATTTTGAAATTTAGATTAAAAAAAAAAACTCTTGAGAAGAGAATTATTTTTTATATCAAATGATAAATTTGATGACAAATATTTTATAAAATATAATCAATATTAGATATGACATTTAATTTTTATTGATTAACGTTTCAACTTTTTCATAAAATCACTCGACTCTCCTGCTTTTTTGATCACGTTGCTGGTTCTTTAAACTTCTGTCTTGAAATTTTCCCATCTGACACACCTATCCTCAATATGTCATTTAGTAAACTTTAGTCAAATGTGATAGCCAACATACCAATTGATATTTGAGCCAAAAAAAGAAGAAGAAGAAACCTTACTAATCGGTAAATGAACACATTAATAACTAACTTAATTATTTGTTTTAGCAATTATTATAAAACAACGATATCATTGTGTTTTTTTTTTCACACAAAATAATACACATCCATTTCCCACAAAATAGATAATTACAATCCATAAAACCTTAAGCATAATTAAACCCAACTAAATCATAATTTGCAAGTATTTAATGACTAAAAGAGAATTCATAATACTTATGAGCCACTTGAGTTTATCATTTCAGCAACTCTTCATCTTCAATACCCAACTCTAAATTTAAAAATTGAAATCTTTATCATTTAATGATCTAAGATTTTTTTTTTTGTTCAAATAGTAATTAAAAATTTAATGCAAAAAATGTATTAAAGTGAAAATAATGTAAACATGAATGACATCATATCAGTACATTTTTTATGTGACAAAACTTCGCTATCGGGACATCCAATTAGCAGAGGGTGCGTGTCAAAATTTCACTATCAAGAGAGAATTTATGTGGGCCTCCAAAAATATAAATATACCCACGAGCTCACAACCTGTTAAGACAAATACTAGCGGGACCCATTATCCACGTGTCACACAACAAGTGGTACTTCAAAAAACTGGGGTCCCAACTCCTTAAGCGTCCCATAATGCCTCCACCTACTTCACCTCCAAAATGTCTTATTGGAACTCGTGAAGGACTAGTGTTGGGAACAAAACACAAACAACTTGGTCAAAGGGGCACTTTGTGGGGCCCCATATCCAACGTAGCACTGCCTGCACGTCTCACAATGCCCTTCCCTTACAAACAAACTCGCAGCATTTCTTTTTTTCAGCCAAAAAAAAAAAAAAAAAAAAACACTATGCATTTCTTTAAAAAAGAAATTACTTATCCATATATATTTTTTATTTTAATCTAATGCTATTATTGATATTTTTTCTAGTAGAATAAAAATTATTTCAATAATCTAATTATTATTTTCATAGGATGTCTTTGCTTTTCCGTCTTCAATTCAAAATTTTCAATTTTTATTTCTTAAAAATCAATAAAAATTATAATTAATTTTTAAATAATCAATCAATTCTATTTCAAAAATTTTATTTACAATCGGTAAATCAAATGAAGACATAGTCTATAAAAAAAAAATCACAAGTTCAATCAATAAAATGAAAAAGATTTGATATAATTTTACTTAAAACATGAATTTGTTTCATGTAAATTATTATGAGTTAAATATCACCATAATAAGTTATGGAGTATCACATTTGAAAACATCCTAGAGATAAAATAGTGAAAAACATCTTTATTAATATATCAATCCGTATAAATAAAGTTTTTATTACTCATTAACACAATTTATGATAAAAATTGTATTTTTTTAACATTAGATCAATATAAAAATTTTACAACGTCATATTAAATTGCATCTAATTAAAGATTAAATTATTAAAAAGTTGAACAAACGACAAACAAGTACTTATTTATAAGACAGAGTACAGTTTTTTAACATAAAAATTGAAAATTTAAATTATAGATCTTTTGATATAATTAAATATGATATTATTATTAGATTATGTATAGAGTACAGTTCTTGATGCAAACTTTTCATTATTTTACAAAAAAAAAAAAAAAAAAAAAAAAGGTTGTTACAAGATAAAAAGAAAATTAAAAAAAAAAACTGAAAACGTTAAACTGTATTTAATAAGTCCATTTGACGTCCACTAGGACAGTACAAAGACTACACTCTCTATCTACAGAGATTCTCGTCTTTTTCTTTCTTTTCTTTTTCTTTTTTTTTTTTGGTTTTGGCGGGCGAAGCAGTCACAAATTACAGTGAAAAATCACTCAGACCCAGAAAAAGAGAGGGAAAAACCCTAGCATTTTCCCGCTTTCTCTCTCAATTTGCTGACACTAAACCCCTCAAAAGACTGAACTAAAATCTGGGTTTCTCCCTTGTTTTTAAAAAATAATTATCGGATGAAAAAAAACTGTTTTTCGTTGTGTTGTTTAGTGTCCTCACATGTTAACTCTCCCAGACCCAGATGAAAAGTGGACAAAAGTCATTGCCTTTTTTACGGCTCTTTGTTTTCACTTGCATTAAAGAAAGCAATAAAAGAGAAGCTGGCTTTTTTACATTTTCTCATTTTCTTTTCTTTTTGTTCCCCTCTTACAAAGGTACTTTTTATTAAGGACTTTATAGTGAAAACGAAAACAAAATAAAATAAAAATCTCATGGGTCCCTTCTCTTGAATGCAATTTGGTTGTTGATTTTGCAGACCCACTTCCTAGTTTCTGAGCTTCTCTGGAACAATGTGGGTGAGGTATGGTGTTTTAGCTCATTTTTGAACCTCCTTCATGCTTTTCTCCTCTTTTACTCTTCTGGGTTAGCATTATTTCCTCTTAAAAATGGGATCTTGGTTTAAAAGTTTGCAACTTTATTGCTTAGATCTCTAAGAGCTAACCAAAGTTCGCGTTTTTCATTTCTGAAAGTTCTCTCTCTCTCTCTCTCTCTCTCTCTTTTTTTTTTTTTTTTTTTCCTGGGGCAGTCGAAAAACAGTCTCTTTGGGACAAAAATCCTCTCTTCAATCTCTATACACTCCAAAGATTTTGTCTTTCATTTGTTGGAAAGGTGCTATTCTGATTAACTTCTTGTTGTTTTGTTTCCATTTTTGCTTCAAAAAAATCATTGTCTTGCTTGCTGAAGTGGCTACAAAATCATCATTTTGTCTCTTGTTTCACTGTAATGTGAGTTCTGCTTCTATCAGTTTGTGGGTTTGGAGTTTGAACTGCATTTCTGTCTCCACATTAAGCTCCTTTTTTTTTTTTTTTTTTTTTTTTCCAACTTGGAGTTGGGGGTGAAGAAACTACTAGGAAGATTGAGAATGAAGTTGTATGGGATTTTTTTGCTGTCCCTACTTTTTTTCTCCGCCATGGGGCAGCTTCCTTCTCAGGACATTCTGGCTCTGCTTGAATTCAGGAAGGGTATCAAGCGTGATCCCACTAAATATGTCCTAGATTCTTGGAATGACGAGTCTATTGACTTTAATGGCTGCCCTTCTTCTTGGAATGGCATTGTCTGCAATGGCGGGAATGTAGCCGGGGTTGTTCTCGATAACTTGGGCCTCTCTGCAGATGCAGACCTTAGCGTGTTTGCCAATCTCACAAAGCTTGTCAAGCTTTCCATGTCCAACAACTCAATCACGGGCAAGATTCCCGACAACATAGCCGACTTCAAGAGCCTCGAATATCTTGATGTCTCCGGTAATCTTTTCTCTTCGCCATTACCAGCGGGGATTGGCAAGTTAGGGAGCTTAAGGAACCTCTCAGTGGCTGGTAACAACTTCTCGGGCTCGATCCCGGATTCGATTTCGGGGCTGTCCTCAATCCAGTCTTTGGACTTGAGTGGCAACTCCTTCTCTGGGCCGTTGCCGGCATCGCTTGTGAGAATTTCTGACTTGGTGTATCTAAACCTTTCTTTGAACGGCTTTACCAAGGGAATCCCAAAAGGGTTCGAGCTGATTTCGGGTCTTGATGTGATCGACTTACATGGGAATAAGCTCGAGGGTCATCTAGACGTCGAATTCTTTCTCTTAGCAACAGCCACTCATGTCGATTTCAGCGACAATATGCTAACTAGTTCACAGCAAGATAAGTTTTTGTCTCACATTTCGGATACTATCAAGTACTTGAATCTTAGCCGTAACCAGCTTACTGGTTCGCTGGTGAGCAGTGGGGAGCTACCGATATTCGAAAACTTGAAGGTGTTGGACCTTAGCTACAATCAGCTTTCCGGCGAGCTCCCTGGATTTAGTTTTACCTATGATCTCCAAGTCCTGAAGCTCAGTAACAACAAATTTTCGGGAGATATTCCTAACAACCTATTGAAAGGCGATTCTCTCGTCTTGAGCGAACTGGATTTGAGTGGCAACAATCTCTCAGGTACTTCGATTATCAACTACTTTCAGTGCTCTTATTGTTGCAAAATTATTAATCTCTTTTATGAATTGGTAATTCTGGTCAACTAGATGTCTCACATTAACAATTTGTTTTTTTCAGGACCGATAAGCTCGATCACGTCCACAAATTTACGGGTTCTCAATCTTTCAACAAATGCACTTACCGGCGAGCTACCATTGTTGACTGGAAGCTGTGCCGTACTTGATCTATCAAACAATGAATTTGGGGGAAATTTAACCAGGATGTCGAAATGGGGAAACCTTGAATTTCTCGATTTGAGTGGGAACCGTTTGACCGGGCTGATCCCTGAGGTTACTCCGCAGTTTTTGCGTTTAAATTATCTCAATCTCTCCCATAATTCACTTAGTAATTCCCTGCCAAGTGTTATAACTCAGTATCCAAAGCTTAGAGTCCTTGATCTCAGTTCCAACCAGTTAGATGGACCGGTTTTAGCTGATTTGCTAACAATGCCAACCTTGCAAGAGCTTCATCTTGACCATAATATGCTCATTGGCTCTATCAAGTTATCGGAGCCTTTGCCTAGTGATTCGAATCTTCACATTCTCGATCTGTCTCATAACCAGCTTAGTGGCTATTTTCCTGATCAACTTGGTTCAACTCCAATTCAACTGCTTAATATTGCGGGAAATAACTTTTCGGGTTCTCTCCCAACTTCGGTGACCGACATGAGCTCCCTAATCTCGTTAGATATATCGGAGAATCATTTCACAGGTCCTCTGCCAGACAACTTACCTGTCGGCCTTGTAAGCTTTAATGCTTCCTACAATGATCTTACCGGCGTGGTCCCGGAGAACCTGAGGAAGTTTCCTAGATCTTCTTTCTTTCCTGGAAATTCTGGTTTGCGTTTTCCAGGTGGCGGGTCTTCTGAACCAGGAAATTCTCCAGCCGAAAAGTCTAAGAGAAAGTCACTCAACACTGTTGTCAAAGTAATTATAATAGTATCTTGTGTTATTGTTCTGGTCATTCTCCTTTTGGTTGCTATCTTCATACATTATATCCGCATATCAAGGAGAAATCCCCCGGAGCACACCATGAAAAAAGACACCAGCCGGCATGCTCAGCCAAACCCATCTAGAATTCGTGGAACAGACACCGGCAGTGCTTTGACTATTTCGGCTGAGGACCTTGTCACATCACGAAAAGGAGCCTCATCCGAAATTATTAGTTCTGATGAGAAGGCGGCAACTCTTACTGGCTTTTCACCTTCAAAGACCAGTCATATGTCTTGGTCACCGGAGTCTGGAGATTTGCTCGCTGCTGAAAGCCTTGCGAAATTGGATGTTCGTTCGCCGGATAGGTTGGTGGGCGAGCTTTATTTTCTCGATGATACTATCACATTGACACCTGAGGAATTGTCGAGAGCGCCTGCAGAAGTATTGGGGAGAAGCAGCCATGGGACATCGTATAGGGCAACTTTGGACAATGGTTCGTTCTTGACGGTCAAGTGGTTGAGAGAAGGGGTGGCAAAACAGAAAAAAGAGTTCGCCAAGGAAGCTAAGAAATTTACAAACATCAGGCATCCAAACGTGGTGGGTCTGAAAGGGTATTATTGGGGTCCCACACAGCATGAGAAGCTTATCCTTTCAGATTACATTGCACCGGGAAGTCTTGCAAGCTTTCTTTATGGTAACTTGTCACCCTTCACTTCAACGTGTTAATCTTGTTAGAAATTTTGAAAAATACATGAACAGAGAACATACCTTTTTTCTAGGGGGAAAAAAAAACATTGAATAATTCATATGATGACGTTGCCGGGATGCATAACTTCGTGTGACAATTCTGTTGTGTTTTTCATGAACATAGTTAGATATCATGCACTATCATAATTGCTTTCTAAGTTTTATTGATAATTCGGTTGTCCATTTCATTCTCATTGAGGTCATTCTTAGTATTGCCAAGCAGTATACGGATATGTATAGGACATTTACGTTGCTGGCTTGGAAATCTTCTTATTGCACTCATGCAAAACCATTTGCTCGGCTTAATAACCGATGATCCATACTCAAGTATTTCTAGGTCATAGCATGTAAGAATCGTCACTTGCACATAAGATTGGTACCCTTTAGATTGTTCACTGCCTCCATTCAAACAACCCGCCTGTAAGCTTTGTGCTGATCGTATGAAATAACCCAATACAGTGCACAAACTTGAAGTACTTTTCTGTGTTGTCTTCAAGTTCTTTAGCCGGACTGCTAGGAGACAAACAAGACAACCGTCAAATATGTTCAGTTGCAATTTCTTTGTCATTGGCTTTTTGACGAATTTTTGCAACTTTGTCTCATTATTCTGTTTCTCGCATAAGGATCTGTTATTTGCGATGGTGAAGGATATTTTGTGCCTATGCAAACATTCTGTCTGCTTCTCTTACTAGATGCTTGCCTGTATATTTGGAATTTGTTTAATTCTCGTTTCTGATTATTTTATGTAAAATATTTATCTAGATCGACCGGGAAGAAAAGGGCCTCCATTACCCTGGGTTCAAAGGCTCAAAATCGCTGTCGATGTTGCACGTGGTCTGAACTATCTCCATTTTGACCGTGCTGTTCCGCATGGTAACCTTAAAGCGACAAATGTACTCTTAGACGGGCCTGATCTCAATGCCCGTGTTGCTGACTACTGCCTCCACCGCCTAATGACCCAAGCAGGCACCATTGAACAGATTCTCGACGCCGGGGTCTTAGGTTATCGTGCCCCAGAGTTGGCTGCTTCCAAGAAGCCACTGCCTTCCTTCAAGTCTGATGTTTATGCATTCGGAGTCATTCTGTTGGAGCTTTTAACTGGAAGGTCTGCTGGTGATGTGGTTGCGGGCGAGGAAGGAGGGGTCGATTTGACAGACTGGGTGCGGGTAAGAGTATCAGAGGGTCGTGGATCAGACTGCTTTGATGCTGCATTGACCCCGGAAATGGGGAACCCCGCAGTGGAGAAGGGAATGAAGGAGGTCCTCGGAATCGCCTTACGATGTTTAAGATCGGTTTCGGAGAGGCCAGGTATCAAGACTATATATGAGGATCTTTCATCTATTTAGTTTGTTTCTGTGAATCTAACTGGTTTGGAAGTTTTAGATTTTTGTGGGGGACTTAATATCTCATTAGCATCCCTTTTGTTTTGTGTCCTTTTTTTTTTTTTTTTTTAAGGTAATTCTGATTATGTAATCAGTAAAATGTATTAACCATTTTCTGTAAAAAAATGGATCATATTTGAAAGGATGCAAATGTTTCAATTATTTGTCATCTCTTCCTTTGCAAGTTCATTGGATGTAGAATACACATCCAAGGTCAAGAAAATGCCTTGGAAAATGATTATTGCTGTTTTTTTTTTTTCCTATTATGTTGCTATATATATATATATATATATATAAAACAAAGATTATTTATCTTTGGTCTGCTTCATATGGTTCTTGGGTTAAATTTTGTGATTGCAAATTTAGTCATAGTAGTAAATTCACATTCCATTTTCAATACCCAACTCTCAATCATAAAATAAACAAAAACATAAATAAATGGACTGGAAAAGAAAAAATGAAAAAAAAAAAAATTTATGCGTAACATGTTACATGGAGAATGTGTACAAAAACAAGAACCCTTGGCAACCCACCCCCCCCCCCCCCCCCCCCCCCCCCCCCCTCTCTTTTTTTTTTTTTTGGGTAAATATAGAAAAAAGACGAAAAGGGGACAAAAAAAATAGGACCGAAAAGTAAAAAACTGAAACAGAGAGAAAATGTAACAAGCATAAAAAAGACTGGCTATCATGTGTCATTCGGGGAAGTGTACCAAAACAAGAATTTTGGCTCTTTTACTACATCGGACAAAAGATAAAAGATAAAAATTCAGTAGTATTAAGATATCGTGGTTTTAAAATAACTTTGCTTAACATGTTAGGTTTGCATTAGGAACTGCAATTTTATCTTACTACTTACTCGTAGAGTAAGTTCTTTTATAAGTTGGATTAAATTTTAATGGTTAAATTCATGAGTATTCATGTTAAAATCATGCTTCACAATGTAAAAATGTTTACACTCATATATATAACCGTTAAAATTAGATCCTATAGTTAAACTTAAAAAAAAAAAAAAAAGAAAAGGAAAAATTGCTCTACTAATCCTAGTAAAATAAAAAGGCACAAAATGTGAAAAAGAACAGATGAGAATAAATCCTTCATAAAAATATTTATAATCGGCTCCTACTTAACGTGAAACGTTGCATTTAGCAAGTGACAAGATGCTCTTCAAGTGTAGAGATAAAGACAATGACGTGGATTATGAAACCATTTATACACTTTATCTTTCTTTATATTATAAGATTATGAGATTATATGTGATTATCTCTTGCAATAGACAAGCGAAATGAAGGGGATTCTAGTATATCAAACTGCAATGTCATTGTCCTACCATCTATAAAATAAGATAATAACAATTCACAAAAAATAAGATAGTTATATTACTATATACATTTGTAGTTATAATGGTAATTCACCCTCATTCTTTTTTTAAATGCTTCTTTATATATTTAAATAACACTAATATTAATCCAATGATATAATATAAGGTTCATAATAAGTTAATAACATGTTATATTAAGATCATTCATGTGTAATATTTTCAAGTGATATAAATTATTTGTATTAACAATTTCAACTAGTATTGTATCACTCATAAAGTAATACGTAAATTAATTAATAATTTGATATATATAAATAAAAAAGTTACATTTATCAAACAAGTAGACTGGATACCATTTCTAATGAAGGACAAATTTTTAGCATGAGCAAAATATATATATATATATATATATTTAAATCAAAACTTCCATCGAATCCTAGATTCAAGAATAACTTATCTTCCAAAGCCTTTAAAAATTTAGGTTATTTACACGAGTGGCCTCTGAATTATACTCTTAGTCTTAAATTAGTTCTTAATTTTTAATTTTACACGTCACTATGTCTAACTTTTCCACTATTGTGAAAATGGTCCCTATATCGGTATTTCGTAAAAAATTGAACAGAAATTGAACACGTTCAGATCATGTGAGTTTTAATTAAAACTAAAATCGTAATTAAAAATTTTTGGAAGGAAAATGGTACCTTCAATATAACTCTATGATATTATATATCTTTGATTAAAGTATAATTTTCTTTCAAAATCTCTCTGATTAAAGTAAATTTTCAATAAAAAAATTTTATTACGATTTTACCTATAAATGAAGCTAATATGACCATTACATGATCAATTTTTTTTATCTAATTTTGGTACATAATATTGACAAAGAGATTGTTGGCGTAACAACATAAAAGTTTTAGAAAAGTGTGATGTGCAAAATTAAAAGTAAGAGACCAGACCAATATGAGATAAAATGTATAATTGAAAGATCATTTATAAAATTGATAAAAAATAAATAAACTACTTTACTAAATTATGTGCAATTTGCGTTGCCCACTCTAAATTTTTGTCATTTGAAAATTAGACCCCTCAAACATTTGATTGTGTATTTAGGACTTCAAATTAGGCAATCCTTGATGATATAGTCTGATGATAACGGATGTCAATTAGTAAGTAGCAATGAATGGGATGTTATGGGCGCGGGGATAGCTTTCTCATCTCCATCCATGACCCTTAAAACCATTCCCATTCCCACCCAAAAAATGGACAGGATCCTATCCCATTACCTGTTAATAAAACTATTTGTTTTGAAAATTACACAATTTAAAAAAAAAAAAAAACACTAGAACAATTAAATAATAAAGTAAAAATTAACTATAAATTAAGATCAAAATGAAAAATTTCACAAAACGAATCCATTTCTAAACAAATACATATTATATTTTAATATAAAGCCACATAAATGATCCATAAAAAAATAACAAAATCCAAAAACTAAAAATCATATACTAACTAATAGTAGCTAATTACGATGATACTAACTAATAATTCCTCCTTTTTTTTGTAGTGAAAAAGATGTATTTAGTGATTTAAAAAAAAAAACTAAAAACATTCAAAGTTTAAAAAGTTAACATTCATATATATATATATATATATATATATATCTGCATAGTATAAATATATAACATATGTATATCAGCAAGAAGGCGGGACAAAGGTGTTTCCTATTCTTTTCTTATTAAATTTTTATAATTTACTTGTCCCTGCCCTGCTTTCAATCGGAAAAAAGACTTCGTCCCTATCCTTGAATATCATCCCCATCCCCGTCTCGTTTAGATCGAAACTTTACTGGGTCTATCCCCTTAAAGAAAATTGTCATCCGTAATTATATCTCGTACTTTTAATTATTTCTCAATTCGACTCTTTGTTTTGAGAATATTAGTGTAATTTAGCATATCTTAGCTTTTGTTTGGTAGAGTGAAAAAGGGAGGGGAAGGAAATTAGATAAAGGATTTTTGAGAGGAAAACAAAATCTTGGTTGTTTGATATATAAAAATTAGGAAGGAATGGAAATGGAAAATCCATGGATCCCCCAATATTTTAATCCTTCCAACTTTAGAAAGAAAAATGGATGAAATTTTTTTTATAAAATAAATATATGTAAAATACCTATTTTTAATAAGAGCTTGTTTGGTTCACAAGCTCAAACCAATATTTTCAAACTTTTTTTTATCTTTTTCTCAAAAAGTTTTTGTCTTTTTCCCAAAAAGTTTTTTGTCTTTTCTGAAAATTTAAAAAAATTTACTATTAAAACTTAAAAATTTCAACTCAAACTCATTTACCAAACAAATCCTTATTCTATCATGTCTTAATCTATATGAGGTTATAATTATAAAATATATATTTAATTAGATTTTTTTTTTCTACCAAATATCATGACAAAAAACCTTTCTTCCTTCCATTATCGAAAGATTTTACTCTCTTTCCTTTCTATTTTCCATCTCTCTTCCTTAAGATAGCATTAAATACAGTATTCCCTCTAAAAAAAATAGTAATCCAAGGAAGTAATGGATTTTGATTTCTTGACAAATGATAAGTGACATCGCAAACTCAACCATATTATTCTTTAACTGGCGAAGAACCAGACACAGTTTCTCTGTCGTCTGTTAAACGTTCCTAGTCTTTTGTTTTCCTGTCTTGTCGAGAGAGAGAGAGAGAGTGAATATCATGGCGATTAGTAAAGTAAGATCACTTCTTTCTCTCTCTAAATTCACGTCTACAAAACTGAAATCTATTCCCTTTCAATTCTCTTCACAACGTTTGTTTTCATCACAATCCCCTTCTCAGTTTGAGGTTTGTTTGTTTTTTTCTCCTTCTGTCCTGTTTCCCACTTCATTTTTCCATTTTCTCTTCTGGGTATCCGATAAAATTATAGTTACTTTTTCCTTTGTAGTATATAACTTTTCTTCCTGATTATATTTGTAAAATGGATTGTTTTTCCTTTGTTTTTTGTTTTCTTATATTATTATTTGGGTATTTTTCTTTTTGAACATGGGTGGGCAGAGTCAAGCTCCGTCACTTTATGGTGGAGTTGGGTATAAAATTACGGCTAGGCCATATTTTGAATCTAACATATTTGTATTATACATATGAGATTATATTTCTCTTGGCTTCTACTGATTGAAGCTTCATGAAATTTTGGAACTCAACTATGCTAGAACATAAATCCTTCTGTCATGAAACTTATCTCGTGTTCTTTGAATTCCCGATTAATAAACGCGCCCTGGGTTATTTAAGTATTGAGCAGGGAAACATTATGGACATGGTTATGATTTCAAAGCATTTTTTTAAAGGCATAATAAACATTTCTCATTTGAATCATGCACTGTACTGCAGAGTATTGGATTTATAGGACTTGGAAATATGGGATCCCGAATGGCGAATAATCTAATAAAGGCGCGATACAAAGTAGCCGTGCATGACATGTAATGTACTAGTATATTTCACTTTAAGTTGTTTTGATTTTAATCTGTTGATTCTTTTTTGTTATTTTTCTAATCCACTGATGATTATTTGAAGGATTTAGACCTTTATTTGAGCCATATATGCGGTGGAAATCTATGATCGCAGCAAGTATTATAATGCACGAAACTGTTCGGAATAATCAGTAACATTTCTGTTCCATTTTCAGAAATTATAATGTCTTGAAGAAGTTCTCTGACATGGGAGTTGACACAAAGGAAACACCTTACGAAATTGCGGAAGTTAGTGATGTTGTAATTACAATGCTACCTTCTTCTTCACATGTGAGTTTAATGATCACATAATCCATATGCTCATTCATTTTTTTTTTTTTCAATTACATAATGTCATTATTCTGTTTAGTTTAGTTAGTAGTTTCTGACTCGAGAGGATTAAACTTTTTTAAGCTTATTTTATCCAGGTAAATGATGTTTACACAGGGCCTAACGGTTTGCTTCACGGTGGGAACGTCTTGCGACCGTGGCTATTAATAGATTCGTCAACAATTGATCCTCAAACATCGAGGAAGCTTTCTCTCGCCATGTCTAATTGCACGCTAAAGGAGAATAAAGGTCGTTGGGAGACTCCGGTAATGTTGGATGCTCCTGTCTCTGGAGGTGTACCTGCTGCAGAAGCTGCAACACTTACTTTCATGGTAGCATTCTTTCTGTTTCATTTTGGGATTCTCGTTAAGAAAGAAAAACAGTTGTTTGGTGCCCGAAAACTTTAAAAAATATCATTTCATCTAATTGTACGTACTAGTTTTGCTTAATTTATGTGAGAATATAACTCTTTTGCTGTCGGAGAAATCTGCATCTGTGCTGAGTTTCCTCGTCATTTTACTGAAAATATCTCTCCCAGGGACAGGAAAAACAAAGAAGAGATTACTAACCGGTGAAGTAATTCACTGATGTTGAGCCCTCCCTTTTCCAAAGCTGATCGATAATCTTCCTGTTTACCGAAAGTTTGATCTTTATAGCGATGGTCTCTTCAAAGATGGGAATTTATGGAACTTTTGACAGTTTTACCCTAGGGTTGAATACATTATGACATGATGCAATACATATATGATAGTGTGGGAGCTTGTGTAGAATTCAAGGCACCAAAATGTGCCCTTTTGAAATATTCGCTTATAACGGAAAAAAGTGGTCTGCATACAGGTTGGAGGTTCTGAGGAAGCTTATCTGGCTGCAAAACCCTTGTTCCTTTCAATGGGTAAGAACACAGTTTACTGCGGTGGACCAGGAAATGGTTCGGTAAGTTGCCATACATGAAACTACACAATTTTGCATAGGTAGTCTATTCACAATTTCGTTGTGCATTTAGTTTGGTTCGTGTTTTAGACAAAAGCACTAGGAAAGATGTACGGATTTTGAAAAGGTCTGTATGTTGACAAACATACCTAGATTCTTTTACTCATCTTCGGTCTTCATATGAGACACTCTCAAGCTCCTTGTATAAGGTTCATACTCCATTGTGCCAAATTAAACTAAAGAGCTCAGAGTTTGTTGCGCTGTGTTCAATAACAATGGAATGGTTTTCTATTTAGGCAGCAAAGATCTGCAATAATTTGGCAATGGCTATTAGCATGATTGGAGTCTCAGAAGCCCTCGCGCTTGGTCAGTCTCTGGGTATTTCTGCTGGCACTCTAACTAAAGTATTCAATACATCAAGTGCTCGGTGTTGGAGTAGGTACAACTATTTCTCTACTATCTTATCAATAAAAAGAACTAATTCAATTCCAGCAAGTCTGACAGAAGTGCCCGAATGAATCTCAAGTCTATTTTAGAAGTTTGTGGTGAAAGAGAAATGGTGGCCATAAAATGGTACACACACACACACACACACACACACACACTCATACACTTATATATATTTGGCGGGGGGGAGGAGAGAATCTTGGATGTCAGTCACGTCACGCAAACAATTATATTTCTCCATTCTAACTTCTCTGTGCTCAACTAACGATCTTGCTGTGGTACCATGGAGACCACTTTTGCCTTCATCTTTTTGCTTTCTCCTATTACATTCAAGTAGTTGTAAAGTCTAATAATGTCCACATGGAAGGAACCATGTATTAGAAATATGTGCGAAAATTTTTTCCTCTGATGTTTTGATATAATGCATATAAAGTTGCTTTGCCTTGCTTTTTAGAACATGCAGAATTACTCAATATATATATATATATATATATATATAATCTACTTCAGCTTTGGTTTACACTAAAGCGGATTTTTGGCTTTACAATGCTGATTAGTACTTGAAACCTTGGATGACAGTGATGCTTATAATCCTGTTCCTGGTGTGATGGAAGGCGTGCCCTCTTCGAGGAATTACGATGGTGGCTTTGCGTCTAAGCTTATGGTAAATTGTTTAAGATTGTTTCTCGAAGAGATGCTGTTGTTATCCTGGTAAACTTTATTCATAGTTCCATGTTGCTTCCAATGACTTATCAGGTTGTAAACTCATTTCTCATTTTCGACTAGTCAGTACTGGAATTAGCACCTTATCTGAAACAAATTTTTTACCTTTTAAAAAACTTTTTTCTCCATATTTGTTGGTAATACTACACCTGAAAATAGCACCCGTGGGTCTCCTCCTCCTTCAAGACTAATGGAAAATCGGATTTTTGACTTACCATCCTATAGTTGTTGGATTGACGGTATTGACAACAGCCATGAGTGACCCATTTTGTTCCACACATTGCAGGCTAAAGATCTAAACCTGGCTGCATCTTCAGCCGAAGAGGTTGGCCTTAGATGCCCATTTACATCCCATGCACAGAAAATGTAAGTCCCTTTGACTATTTGACTCTACCTTCGAGTTCTCCGCACTTACAGTCAACAGTGAAAATCATGGAACTGTCTCTCAAATTATCGAAACTGTTATTTTCTGCTATCGAAAATATGCATAGTACATATTCTTGCTATTTAGTGTAAGATTTCTTGAGCTTTATAACCTTCTTGTACAATTTGGTTGGATTGTCCTAGTACAGTTACTTGGACAAGAACCTATAAAAACCAATTATGGTCGTTTATAGGCCTAATATTTTGTGCTGTAGTCTTTGGAGTTACCTGATGAACTGACTGTTTTCTGCAGATATACCGTGGTTTGCCAAGATGGTCATGAAAACAAGGACTTCTCTTGTGTTTTCCGGCATTATTACTCCGGAAAAGATGAGATTTAAATAACAGAAATTTCGGGTGTTCAAAAAATCTTTTAATCTGTGGAAACCGGCTAATCTAATTAGACTGAACCAAATTGCTAATTATCGTTAGATTATTGGTCGGTTTTCTTATAGTTATTTTGGTGGTCGATCTGGTTGGTGATTTTGAGGTCTAAAACGGCCTAAGCCGATCAATAATCGACCCATAAATGTACCAATACAGTTTTTGTTAGACATGTGTTGTGAATATTTAGATGTTATCTTTATCCTTATGAAGGTATAACTTTATATGCTACTGACTTTGGATGTCATCTTTTTGTCTTCATAAATGGACAACCGGTAATGTTTGTGAAATATCACAAGTTAAAAATTGTTAAATTAAACTGCTCCAATCAAACAGCCGAAACCGAGTACATATGAATTGGCTTAATTTGGTTTTCTCTAAAATATTAAACCATACAAGCCATCAAAAAAGAAAAATATTCTTTGATATGGTAACCCACTTTTACTATTTAAAAAAAAACACTAACCAAACGGATTGCGTAGACGTCAAAAACACCTGATCAGTCAAAAGATTTAGTTTATCATTTAAACTTTTTTTAAGTATCATTTTTTTTTTTTGGTTTTAATAAATTATACAATGTTAATTTCTTTTATGTGATATGGCCTCACAAGCTATTTAACTGAATGAGCAACAATCCTCTTTGGTAGCTAGTCTAACGGGCATGGATTGCTTTTCCCAAAGGATTTCTTCTCCGTTAAGTAATGGACAACATTTTCCAGAAGGTACAAAATTGAACCAAATCTTTATATCCAAAGATAATTACCTGCAAATACCAGAGAAAAAAAATGTAGAAAACGAACTTCCCAAGAAAGAAAATGAAAGGTTGTAAGACTTGTCTCATAAAAACTATTTGGCAGAGCATAAAAACCATCTACAAGCATCCTTGTTCTGAACCTAAAACCACGGGATGCTCGCCTTTTGAAAGGCAGACTACTGAACCTAAAATAAACCCGCTTACAGAAAACTAAGCAATATCAACGTGTAACAGCTCCAGTCATAGCATATTACAGGTTAAATACAAAACATGAGGCAGAACACAAGATTGCTTTCACCCAGATTGCTTCCGACCTCTTCTACCTGCAAAACGACCACCCCCGCGATGATATGGTCTTCTTCCATGACTTGAAGCACCTAGATTGAATTGCTGAGCAGCCTCAATATTTATGGAAACGCCTCCGGATTGTGGAACATTAGAGTTCTGTCCCACTGGTAACCCATTTGAAATAATTACTTGTTCTCCAACATTACCTGGCAAACCAATTCCGAATGCTACTGGGTTGAACGGATTTTGACCCACAAGACCTTGCGGAAATTGGGATCCTGGTAAAGCATTTGGTTGTGCACCTCTAAACACAGTAGCAGACAGTAACCTCTGGCTAGGATCGACCTGCTGTGGAAAAGGCAGTGTGTTCGGAATCGGCATCTGAAAGGGATACTGCTGAGAATTCTGTGAAAGCCACGGCATGCCATTCGTTGGAAACCCACTAGGAAAAAGAGCACCCTGTGGCTGTTGAAATGACATTCCATTTGCCCATACTCCATTTGAAGGTGCATTAAAACCACCAGTCTGTGCAACGGGTGGAAGTAGTGGAACTAAACCTGCCCCACCAACCAAACCTTGTCCAGCTGCAAAAGAGTTCGAGCAATTACCATGATCAACTGCTGCTGGGAGAGGTGCGAAACGATGTGGGTGTTGATTGGGCAGTACAGGTCCTACATCTGCTAGTGTTTCCTGGGGTGAATGTTTACCATTTTTCCATGACTCACCTCGGTTTTTGACATTCTTTTTATTATTCTTATTGTTTCTAGGTTTCTGGTCGTTTGCGCCTCTTTTTGTCATTTTTTGCATTCTCTTGTACTCAGACTCTTTCTCATCATCAGAAAACTCTGCTTCATCAGACATCTCTTCATCATTAGCCCCAGATGCATCATAACCCTTCTTGAAAATATCCTTGTTATTGAGCACATGGCTAGCAAACTCTGGAACAAAAGAGACTAAAGTGCCTGTTTCTACCCCAGCAGGGACTTCACTTTCGGAATTGTATCTCACTATATAGTATGGGTGTTTGACAGGTCCAAAAATTTCATCCACCAAACCCAGTGGAGATTTGCTTTTCGTTATCCATAAAATAGAACCATCACTTAGAGGACTATGCTTCTCAATTCCCTCAACAATGACTTGATTACCGAGGATCTGTAAGATTGCAAATGGATAGTTTCAAATATATGCAGCCAACTAAATCAGAAAACTCATCTGCAACTGCTGAAATGTCAATAGGTCATAAAGCAATAAATGTAATAGTCTTTTCATGTTCATGCTTTAACTTGAGGCTTTATTCTTCATATTTTGAGAATCTATGCTTATGGTTTTTCTTGAGCTTACCGATAAAACAACTCCCACGGGCAACACTTGATGATGCGGTAGCAAGGTAGCATCCACTGTAGGAACTGGAGGTAGAGCCTACAATTGCAATATAATTTGATTTAAAAAAAAAAAAAAACCTTAAAACCGTATTCTTGCATAAGAACACAAATAATCATCGTATGGTTTCACCAAGTTTTTGGTTACCTAAGGGAACAAAAGGATACCATGCCCATATGTAAAATATTATAACTAACTGATATTGCAAATCTAATTTTACGGGATACAAAGAGCAGTTGCCTTTCGTAAGATCTAATTAAAAAAAAAAAAAAAACCAAGTTAATTTACGTCCAAAACTTGCAAAGATGAAATAAACCTCCAAGCTCGAACTTAGATCTCAAATATACAAGATAAAAGCCGAAAACCTTAGAGCTCATAGCACCCAATATTCAGATTACCAAACGCTCACAATAGTCATTTGCGATGGCAGCTAAAACAAAGATGAGTAATTTTAAATTCCCCATAAACAAATCATCTAGAACAACAACAAACTCCAAAATATATATATATATATATATATATATTCCTTTACCTTAACCTCATTCTTCGATGTAATGGGTTCTTTGGTAGCACCACCACCATCCTCTTCATCGTCGGCATCATCGATATCACTCCAACCAACCATTCCCTTTACATCATCATCATCATCATCGGTCTGGTTCGCCATGTCCTGCCCATCGGCATCCCTTATTTCACCCTCTTCTACTTCACCTGCCTCAATATTTCGATCAACATCCACCTTCATCTCCTCCTCCTCATCATCCTCATCTTCTTCCTCCTCTTCCACATCATCATCATCACTCGAGCTAGAACTAGACGAAGAAGAAGACGAGGACGACGACGATGCACCTGCACACTCAGATTCCGAACTGTCGCTCTCATCCTCATCGACCACCATGTCACCTTTTACACCATTCCCATCCATTGCTCCATGCTTCACACCACTCTCATCGATCACCGTCTCACATTTCACACCATTCCCTTCCTTTGCATCACCCTTCGTACCGCTCTCATCCATACCATCCGAGTTTCCAGACATGCCAACCAAACTGACCTTCCCCATATCATCCTCAATTGTACAACTTGCATTCTCCAACATTTCACACTCCCCTCCTTTCACCTTCCCAGCATCTTGGGATCCACAATCAGTCAGTCCCGATTCATCACCAATTGTCTTAGACCCGATACCAATCAAGTCAGCCCCATCACTTACATGTTCTTGACCACCGGTTTTGCAGCAAGAATCTGCTTCATTAACCCCAATATCAACCTTTACTCCATCGGACATATCCGCGTTCGTATTATCCTCGAACCAAGCCTTTATAGCGTCGAAATCAAGGAACGAGTCACCAAATGACATATCAATGCTCGCAAGCTATAAAGCTTGGAGACCACCACTGCAAAATGCTCTTGTTGTATAAAACCCCCTCCTAAAAATCAGTACAAATTTAGTTTCAACATACAAATAAATCTAATTCAAACTCAAATTTACATCAAGAGTCAAATATATAATCAAATAATTACCATCTCATACATATAGATTTATATATGGTAGAATTACATATATTCTTGGTTGTACTTATAAAACCTGTTTGAATTCACACTCCATTTTCCGAATTACAGATTTTGTATATCCATTTCAATAATCAAATTTGCATAAAATTTTAAGTTGAAAACAAAATTTGAACAAAAAAAAAAAACGAATTTAAAAGTACAGATAAAGCCGTTTAATTCACTTGGAGCCGACAATTTTCAACCTTGGAAAGCAAAAACAAAGGGAAAAATAAAAAATAAGAAGATGAAATACGAATTAACAAGATCGGAAGCTACTCACGGGTTGGAAGAAATGATTTTGAGCGCAGGCCGAGCAGAAAATGGGAGGGAGACAGAGGCGGTAGAGAGAGAGAGGAGAGAGGAGAGAGAAAGAGAGAGTGAGAGAGACAAGGGTTTTGTTTGGGTTTAAGAAGTTAAGGTTAAATTGTTTCATTAGTCCTTAAATTATTTGTTTATCACGTTTTAGTCACCATTTTTTTTAATAGTTAAAATGATCCTAAATTATTAAAATAGTGACATTTTGATCTTTTTCTTTAGCTCCCGTTTAATTCCCAATGGTGGGTAACATCAAAAGAATGGGACAGTTCACAATTAGATGGTGTTTAGTATTGTTTTTATTTATCTCGAAAATCATTTTGCTTTTAGTATGAGAATACTTTTGATTTTGAGAATGATATTGAGACTGTTTTCAAATTGTGTTTGGCTGTATTTTTAAAAAGATTGATTTGGGTGTAAAATAAAAAAAAAGTTTGTGTTTGGGTATGTTTTGTAATACATATACCAAGTTATATGGTCTTGAAAATGAAAAAGGAAATGAAACTATTCTTCTCAATTAAGAGTATCTTGGATTTTTTTTTTTTCATATTAATATTATCCGTTCATCGAGAAAATGTATAAATTTATATATTAGATATAATCTCATAATATAAAGTGCACAAATGAACGGTATATTTCAAAATAAAGTAAAATATAAAGTATAAGAATATAACTCCATGATAAATATTGTTAACTTAAACCCAATTCTAAATTGGTTTTAAAACAAGGATTTTTTTTTTCGTTTCTTTTTCAAACAAATAAAGTGATATATTTTTTTAAAAAAAAACAAGTTTAGTGATCTTGGTTTTTTATTTTTTTATTTTTTGGTACTCTTGGTTTTGTATTTTGTAATTGGGAGCGGCTATGGTAGAGCCTCTCCCAAATGACACTACCGGTAGAGTCACTTTTTAAACCGTTGAGATTTAATCGAACGGTTGAAATGTTGTTGGTATACCATATTTATTATACACCTTACCTCATATAATCTTTCTCACCCCAAGTATTCTCCGTGGCCGGCAACCTCCTCGCCGCTGGCGCCGGACGCCGGCGACTCACCTCTGACGTCGGCATCCCACCTCTGGCCTCCCACCACCAGTCCCAGCCCCGGCCGGCCGGCTGGCCACCGGCGACCCCCCTTTCTCTTTCTTCCCCTTTCTCTCTCCTCTTCCCCTCTCTCTTCCCCTTTCTCTCTCTTCTCCTCTCCTCTCCTACACCCCCCACCACCGGCCCCCAGCCCCCAGCCCCCAGCCCGGCCCCCGACCCCCCCACCCTGCCCGGCGGCCCCCCTCCCCCGGCCTCCCCCTCTCTCTCTTCCCCTCTCTCTCTCTTCCCTCTCTCTCTCTCTCTCTTCCCCTCTCTCTTTCTTCCCGACCCTCGGCCCCCCCACCCCCGGCCGCCCGGCGCCCCCCCATCCCACCCCCACTCGCGACTCCCCCTCTCTTTCTCTCTCTCTTCTCACGTCGGGGGTGGTGTGGGGGGGACGGGGCTGGGGTGGGGTAGAGAGAGAGAGAGAGAGGGGAAGAGAGAGGGGGAGGCGGGGGGGGTGGGGAGGCCGGGGGAGGGGGGCCGCCAGGCAAGGTGGGGAGGCCGGGGGAGGGGGGCCGCCAGGCAAGGTGGGGGGGCCGGGGGGGGGGGGGGTGGCCGGTGGTTGGGGGGTGCCGGAGAGGAGAGGAGAAGAGAGAGAAAGGGGAAGAGAGATAGAGGAAGAGAGAGAGAGGGGGAGGCGGGGGGGGGTGGGGAGGCCAGGGGAGGGGGCCCGCCGGGCAGGGTGGGGGGGCCGGGGGGCGGGCTGGGGGCTGGGGGCCAGCGGGGCTGGTGGTGGGGGAGTGCCGGAGAGGAGAGGGGAAGAGAGAGAAAGGGGAAGAGAGAGGGGAAGAGAGAGAGAAGAGGAGAGAGAAAGGGGAAGAGAGAGAAAGGGGGTCGCCGGCGGCCGGCCGGCCGGGGCTAGGATCGGTGGTGGAACGCCGGAGGTGGGACGCCGGCGTCGGGGGTGAGTCACCGGTGTCCGTCCCCGACGGCGAGAAGGTCGCCGGCGACGAAAAATACTTGTGTGAGAAAGATTATATGAGATAAGGTGTATAATAAATATGGTACACCAACAACATTTCAACCGTTCAATTAAATCTCAACGGTTTAAAAAGTGACTCTACCGGTAGAGTCATTTAGGAGAGGCTCTACCACAGCCTCTCCCTTTGTAATTATGACTGTTGCCATTTTTTGTTTAAAATTGAGGAAAATATATTGTTGTTTTAATTTTTTAAATAATATTTTTCTTGAACTAAAGATTTCTTGTTTCTAAAATTGGGATTATGATTGAGGCTTGGGTTATAGTCGAAGTTGGGATGGTGATTGACCAATGGGGTGTGATTAGGTTAGATTAGTGTCAATCCCAGTCTCAATCTCGATCCCAATCATGTCTTCCCATCTCTATCTTATCCCAATCTAGGCCTTAATCTTTGATCCTAATTCTAACCTTTATCTTTTAATAATAACGTTCTATAGTTATTTAGAAAAACCAAAAAAAAAAAAAAAAGATTATCTTATTTTCTTATATAAAATCTTCGCTTTTGTTTATATAAGACCAAAAAAGTTAATCAAGAAAACTAAACAATAAGGCTTAAGCTAACAGTGTACAAAACATTGGGTTGGTTGATCAAAATCCTTCACCCAATATATTTTTTTTCTACCTATTTATTTTGTAAAACGACAAAATTTAGCACATTTGTTTTAGTTTATAAACTAAATTTGGAGTAATTCAATTATTTAACATTTTTCATCTATTTATTCAACAAAGGAATTGACGTTGGCACATTTTATTTTAAAACCCAGCACTTGAATTTGATACAGCTTTCAAGAAATGGATTAATTTTAAAAAGAGACTGAAGTTCAAGTATCTTTTGCGATTTAGTTCTTAAATAACTCAAGTATCATACCGAGAACTTGTGCGGATTGTGATTTGGTGGGCTATGAGTAATCGAATGGACCAATTTTTCCTTTGTCAAATTTGATTTTTTTTTTTTTTCCCATTAGGGATTTCAAATTATCAAGATAAATTAAGATAAATTAGTGATGAAGAAATAACAAATAATAATAATAATAACTCAAACCTCTTATCTTAGGTAGACTTCTATGAGAAATAGCCCAAAAAACCTATGTTTTTTCCATAGTGGCCCAAAAGGCTAAAAAGAATTGGTTTTAGAAGTTTCTCGCAGCTGTATTAGCCACTTCAGTGATCAAAACAATTATTTACGTTTCTTCGACCACTCTCCAAATGGCTTCTTATCATGACTCTAGAGACAAGAAAGTTTTTAAGATTTGTCATGGCTACTTGTGTGTTATATCACCCCAGTTACAACAATGGAGATTGAAAAGCTTTACCAAAAGCACCCTTAGGATAAGTACTGTGCATGTGAAGAGCAATCTCCAGAAGTTTATTAGCTTATGAAACCACTCCAAGTCAAATCACTTAATCCATATCATTTTCCATTCTCGACATTCCTTGAATCCTAAACATACAATTGTCATTGCGTTTGATACTAGAAATGGGATGGAGTGTATTAGAAACCCTCCACTACATGTTTTATTAGGCAATGACTACGTATATTAGTGTATTTATAAGGAAAAAAAATAATTATATTAGTGTATTTAAGTTTGGTGAATAAGTTCAAATTCAAAATTTTCATCTTAGTTTTTGTCTTTTTCTGAAAAAGTTTTTGTTTTTTTGTGAAAAAGTTTTTGTCTTTTCTGAAAAATCAACAAAAATTTTCAGCTCAAACTTAAAATTTTCAACTCAAACTCATTCACCAAACGGATTCAAGTCTACACAACAATTTAATTACTAGTTCACCAAACACTTTAAAATTCTACTTCTGGTATTTAAAATAACTTAAAAAAAAAATATTAAATGCCTATCTGCTTGTAGACATAATAACTTTGAACTCACAATACAAATACAACAAAAAAATTTTCAGAGCACAGTAACATCAAACTGGCCAACATTTTAGTTTCTACACTCCACAGATTGAATACGTGAATCCAATACACAACATCTATGACATGTTTACTTACCTGTAATCAGAATGATCATGAATCAGAGTAGGTAGGATTCGGAGTGGACTGGATTCGGAGTCAGAATATGCTGTTTACTTGGGTTCTAGGAATCGGAGTCGGAATCAGTGTCAATCCCATTCATGCGTTTACTTAGAACAGAAATCGGAGTCAGTTACTGTAAATTTACTTGCTTTAATTATTGTGTTTTCAAAAATTAAAAAAATTGATTAATTTTATTTATTTATTATTATACTATTAATCAAAAGTAAAATAACCATTTTGATATTAAGACAATAAAATTAAATTGTGTAATTTTTTGTTTAAAAAAAATTTAAAAGAGTACCAAAAAAAAAAGAATTAAAATAAGTAAATTATAAAAAATATAAAACTAGAAATATAATAATATATTGTGATAAAAAAAGTTATTTATTTACTCTAATAACGTTAATAGTAATTATGATAGTTATATAATATTAAGTTAATAAAAATATATTATATTTGGTTAATAAAAATAATTAATGTAGGTTATTATTATTTTTTAATACACAGTAGAAGAAAAGTGAATAAGCGTGAAAAAATTAGGGTTATTTTAATCTTTTACTTTTTCTTTTCAATCCTCAAATAAGAAAGTAAAATTGAGGGTAAAATAGTAACTTAACTTTAATATTAGGAGTGTGAGTGCTAATCCGGTGGGGGGCTTGGGATTGCCAATCCCTTTATTCAATCCCAAATTAGTGTGGACCCCACACAATTTCACTCCCATTCTAAGAAAAAAATAAATAAATTAACATTGAGTGGATTCTCATTCTCTATTCCGATTCTCTATTCTTGGAAAGTAAACAAGCCACTAATATTTACGTATTGGATTGATCTAAATTAAGAGTCTTACGAATTGGTAACTGATTGAGAATACTCTTGTCAATACTTATAAAAAAAAAAAAGAAAAAAGTGAACAAGTAAAAAAGAAGAAAGAAAGGAAAAAATAACATGGTGAAATAAAAGATGAAATCAAGACAATTATGGTCCGTTTGATGAATGAGTGGAGTTTGAGTTGAGATGAAATTTTTAAGTTTGAGTTGAGTTGATTTTTTAAAAAGTAGTTATAAATTTTATTGATTTTTTAAAAAAAGATAAAAATTAAGATAAAAAATATAATTTAATTAGAGTTAAACTCGGATGTTAAATAAATTATAATCAAGCATAATTTTATATCCCATTGAAAAAAAAAATTGAGAGAGAGAGAGAGAGAGAAAAACTTGAGCTGGATACGCGCGATGTGCCAGATTGACAAGTTGACAGCGACAACCTTTGGAGGCTTTTTCCTTCCATCCCATTTTTCAAAATCCCAAATTTTGTTCACCAAATACCCACAAGAAAATAAAAAAAAAAATCCAAAATTTAAAACGTAATTGTAATATTTGAGAGAGTTTTTTTCGTATATTTTTTTTTCAAATCATAAAAATACACTCTATTCCCAACTCTCTTTCCCTCTTCCCAAACCACTCTCCCTTCCCTCTCTCTTTGTACCACTTTCTCTCTCCTGGTTCGTTTGAATTCAGAGGAAACAACACCGCCATATACTCAGCCACATCCAGGTATGAAAAATCTTGTTCAAGTTTCGTTTTTTTTTTTATAAAATATTTATTTAAATTCTCTTTTCGAAGTTGTAGTTTCTCGATTTTCATGGACGAAATTGGAAGAATTTAACGAGGCAAAAATACCGGGTTTTCTCGTCTTTTATGAGTAAAATGATTTGGTTCTTTTCCGGTTTCAAACAACTGTGAATATTTGAATTGAAAAGAAAACAGATAATATATATTTATATTTTTGAAAGAAATGGAAATTGTTGGATAATATGTTGGTTTCAGTTTTCGTCAATTTCTCAGTTATTGAACAACCGAAAAGAAGGACTTGGTTTCAATGTTGATTTTTTTTTTTTAAATAATTTTTTTTTCCCCTTTTCAGGTGTTGGGTAATTTGTGATCTCCCCAGATGCATTTCAATTGAGGAAAATGTCACTCCTCAGTAGATTCTTTTACAAAAGACCCCCTGATGGGTTGCTTGAATTTGTTGACAGAGTATATGGTAATCTTTCTTTCTTTTAGGGCCTGTTTGGAACAATGATTGGAGTTGGAATTTTGTAAGTTGAAATTGAAATATGTGTTTGGTTGAAGTGTGAATTAAAAATGAACTGTGATACAGGGATTACTGTAGAATTTTAAAATGTGTTCGAAAAAAAAAAGTAATATGGATCTTGTTTTGTTTCTCTCGTCGTTGTTATGGACTTTTGAAGTTTGAATTTCATGAAAATTTTAGGAGAGAGAAAGTGGGAGTTGTGAAATTTAATATGCAAAATTCTGTCTCCAGTGGTTGTTTCAAATGGCCCTTAATTTAAGCCACAGTTATTAGATTTCTCTTTTTGGGTGTTTTCTGTTGAGTATTTGGATTCCCATTTCTGTACTTTTATGGTATGTCTGCAGTTTTCGATTCGTGTTTTTCTACCGATGTATTACCCGAGGGTATGTACCAAATATATTTACATGAAATCATTATGGAGTTAAATGAGGAATTCCCTGACTCGTCCTTCCTCGCGTTCAACTTCCGTGAGGGTGAAAAGCGGAGCCAATTCGCAGAAGTGCTATGCGAATATGATGTTACGGTTATGGACTATCCGCGGCAGTACGAGGGTTGCCCCCTCCTCCCTTTGTCTTTGATCCAGCATTTCCTTCGAGTGTGTGATAATTGGCTTTCGCTTGGTAACCAGCAGAATATTATTCTCGTGCATTGTGAACGAGGGGGTTGGCCGCTTTTGGCCTTCCTCTTAGCCAGTTTTTTGATTTTCAAGAAGTTTCACACTGGGGAACGGAAGACTCTGGATATCGTTCATCGAGAAGCCCCCAAAGGTTTCTTGCAGCTCTTGTCACCTTTGAACCCATTGCCGTCTCAACTTCGTTATCTTCAGTATGTGACAAGAAGAAATATTGCTCCGGAATGGCCACCTCCTGAACGAGCTCTTTCTTTGGACTGCGTCATTCTTCGAGCTATTCCAAGTTTTGATTCCCACAATGGCTGTAGACCGCTTCTTCGCATTTTTGGTAGGAATCTACTTAGTAAGGGTGGGCTTAGAACCCAGATGTTGTTTTCTATGTCAAAGAAGAAGACACTCCGGTACTACCGTCAGGTGCGGGTCTTGTTTTCCTACCACCACATATTATATTCATCTTTTTTTTATTATTATTTTTTTCAATGTCACTGCTCTATTTTCAAATGTTCTTAATTTTTTGTTTCAGGCAGACTGTGATGTGATCAAAATTGACGTTCAATGTTTGGTTCAAGGAGATGTTGTACTCGAGTGTGTCCATTTGGACTTGGATCCAGAAAGGGAGGTTATGATGTTCCGTGTAATGTTTAACACCGCATTCATTCGTTCCAACATATTGATGTTGAACTCTGATAACTTGGACATTCTTTGGGATTCAAAGGAACGTTATCCAAAAGGCTTTCGAGCAGAGGTAACTGAGTTTTTAAGCACATGTTTGAATTTAATTCATAACTAGATCAAAGATAATTATAAAATGAAACATGCCTGACGTTTTGTCAGACTGGCAGTTTAGAGTTTTATACTTCATTTATTTGTGATACCATACAAAGCCTCGAAAATTTGGCTACATTTGAGGCTTTCTTTAATTTATTTATTTTAAATTTTTAGTAAGAGTTATCAGTCTATTTGATTGGATGAGTAATATTATCAGGTGCTGTTTGGGGACGTGGAAAGCATCTCTCCACCGAGGGCTCCTACAACAATTTTAAATGGCGAGGAAAAAGGTGGGTTGCCCATTGAAGCTTTTTCAAGGGTTCAAGAACTCTTCAATGGTGTTGAGTGGGTTGATAATAGTGATGATGCTGCACTGTGGTTGCTTAAACAACTCTCTGTCTTGAGTGATGTGAAAGAGTTGTCAAGGTTTCAGCATAGAACAAGTTTATACTCGCCTGTGGATTCGGAAGAAGAAAATAATGCATCTAGTACTGCCGATAGTGCTGATGAAGGATTTGATATTGCTTCCAAGACTTCAGTAGATTCTGCAAAGCCATCGATACCAGATTTTGTTGATTCTATTTCTTCATCTTGTGAAAATGAGGGTCCAAATGATGCGAGTCTTGCTCCCGAATCAGTCGATCAAGTGTTGGTTGAGTCTTTTCATAAAGAATCAGCATCTCCCATCGAAGAATCTCTAAATCTTTTGGCCACTACATTAACACCTTCCTTGCCTCTTTCCTCTCATCTGCCACCATTAGCGCCATCATCTGCACCTCCGCCACCACCACCACCTCCGCCGCTGCCGCCTTCATTTAATTCTGGTAATGTTCCTCAACCGCCACCTCCCCCACCTAGCATTCCCAATAAAGATTCTATAAAACCTCTAACTTCCACGACCAGTAAGGTTCCACCTCCACCCCCTCCCCCACCTCCTAACTTCAGTAGAGATGATCCTGCACCGTCTTTTGATTCTAGCAAAGCACCACCACCTCCACCACCACCGCCGCCTTTTAATTTGTCTAAACCCATCCCACCAGCTCCACCACTTCCGCCCTCTAAATCTAGTCAACATTTTGTGTCACCACCACCGCCACCGCCACCACCACCACCACCACCACCACCTCCACCTCCAGCACCAATATGGCCATCCATGGGAAATGCAACTACCAAGTTACAACCACCTCCACCTCCCCCTCCCCCTCCACTACCCGCAAGCCGTACCCAAGGCAATACTACTAGACCACCGCCAACACCTCCTCCACCACCACCACCACCTCCAATTGGTAACGCTACTAGACCACCACCACCTCCTCCACCTCCACCTCCTTTAGGACCTGCAAAATCAGCCCCACCACCTCCACCTCCACCTCCACTTCCACCTCCACCTTCTTTAGGACCTGCAAAATCAGCCCCACCGCCTCCACCTCCACCACCTAGAGGTAACACTACTGGACCACCTCCGCCACCTCCTGCACCAAAACCCCCTAATGCTCCACCACTGCCAACTCAAGGAGCTGCACCAGCTCCACCCCCACCACCCAGAGCAAAGGAATCTAGTGTGCCACCGCCACCATCCGCTGCGAAAGGCAAAGTTTCTTCTGCACCAACAACTCAAGGAAGAGCTAGAGGTGCTGGTGCTGCTGCCACTGCCCCAAAGAAAGCTTCATTAAAGCCCTTACATTGGGTTAAAGTTACTCGGGCAATGCAAGGGAGTCTATGGGATGATTCTCAGAAACAAGAAAATCAGTCAAGGTGTGCTATGGAATTTCCTTTAGATACTTGAAAAATGAATTTTCTAAGCACCAAAAGGCTGCTTGAATAAAGGATATGATTTGGACCCCTTTTGGTAGACTTCTTAGCCAGGATACTTGTTAAAGGAACTTTCAGAAATCGTTTGAGTCCGTCGTTATTTTTTCTTTACTTTTATTTTTTCTTTACTTCCTCTTTTTGAATGTTATCTATTTGGCTTGTGTTATTATTTGGTTTTTATCCAATTTGGACCCGACATACTCACAGGATGAAAGTCTTTTTAGGGCGCCTGAAATAGATATATCAGAACTTGAAAGTCTCTTCTCTGCTGCATCTGCTTCAGATGGTAGTGGCAATAAGGGTGGAGTTCGACGTGGTCCTAACATGAACAAACCCGAAAAAGTGCAATTGGTAAGCTGTAACGACCATGTAGAAGTCTTCACCATCTTCTTGTATATTCGAAAATATTATTTCATGTTCTCAAATTGCTAAAGTTCAAGATGCTTAATGATCATGCGTGATTTTACTTTATGTTCGAAATGTAACATTTTCCATGGGAAGTTGAAGCTTCAATGGAATCCTGAAAAATGAAGAGTATACCCTTCTTGAATATGTAGTACAGATCAAAATATACCCTTTAATTTATTTCTGAGTTCAGGATTGCATTGTAGTTTTGATTTTTATTTCACTCGTTTTAATTTGTGGTTTTTTTTGTTTTGAGTGGGGAGGCGGTGTTAATCACTACTACATATAACTGTTGAAAGAAATTCTTTCTAAAAAAGGTCAAAATTAAATGCATTCTCTTTCTGTTATTCCTTTTGCTTTTAGACTTGCGTCCTTTGTATCAAATTCTAATAAATGCAGTTGCACTTAAGTTTTTCGTTATGTTAATATGTCAGGTTGACTTGCGTAGAGCATATAACTGCGAAATCATGCTATCAAAGATAAAAATACCTTTGCCAGACATGATTGTAAGTTCTTTCCTGTTGCTCATTCAATTTTAATATACTTCCAGTGCAACAAGTTTCCTCTCGTACTTTAAACGACTCTTATAAAGAGTTAAAATCCAAATATGGAGGGAAGGTTCTTTATTGTTATCATTGCAATGCATACATTTAGTTTTTAAATGATACCATAAGCTGGTTATCTTCTCTTCTTCATGCTTTGTGCTTGTTATCCTCTTCTGATGCGTTAGTTTGTAAATTTGACGACCCTTAATTATGAGTTTACTCTTCTAGAATGCAGTTCTGGCTTTGGATTCTTCTGTTCTTGACATTGATCAGGTTGAGAATCTCATTAAATTCTGTCCTACTAAGGAAGAAATGGAAGTACTGAAGGTAAGCTCCATCTCTTTCTATTGTTATCTTTTTATGTCTAAGTAAATATTTTGCCCAATCATCTGACTTTTCATATTTACAGACTGAATAAACAGTATATCCAAAAATAGACTACAAAAAATATATATAGGCTAAAATTATAACTTTTTTCTTATTTTTATATCATGTTTTAGACCACTATCTTTTTTGCTGATTTTTTCTACTACCAGAATTATACAGGTGACAAAGAAAAGCTGGGAAAGTGTGAACAGGTTCTTTCTAATGCCATCATCTTCAATCCAAGCTCATACTTTAAACTGATTTCTAACAAACATTATGTGACTCTCTCAGTTTTTCATGGAATTGATGAAAGTTCCGCGAGTGGAATCCAAATTGCGAGTATTTGCTTTTAAAATCACCTTTTCTAGTCAGGTATTTCTTGTGCAGTTTCAATTTCTTTTGTCGTGTATGTGATTGTGCTTGCAATTATAATTAGTTTCTTATATTGTTTGCCATCCACAGGTGGATGATTTAAAAAATGACCTCAATACAATTAATAATGCTGCTAGAGAGGTACGACTGAATTTAATTGTTATTAAGCTAACCTATGGATGAGCTCTACTAAAATCACAAGCGGCACATCTATTTGCAGGTGAAAGAATCGGGCAAATTGCGTCAGATAATGCAGACGATTCTTACCTTGGGGAATGCTCTGAACCAAGGCACTGCACGAGGTACTACTCTTAACATCTTTTTTTTTCTCTCCCCATATTTCTGCCACTTTCTGGCCTAAATTTGTTTTCCTCTGCTTTCCATATTCCAGGATCTGCCATAGGATTCAAATTGGACAGCCTTCTTAAATTGTCTGATACTCGTGCAAGAAATAACAAGATGACTTTAATGCATTATTTGTGCAAGGTAGAGATCTTGAACCATGGTTAACTTTTTGTAAGATGTTGTTAGGGTGTATTCTTTTCCCTAGACTGAATCAACTCTAGTTTGAAGCTTGTCTATTGCCCATGATCTTTCCAATAAGCATTGTCTCTGCGTGTTATGGCTGTACTAGTTGCTACTTAGTTGCAGTCCTGTTCCATGATTTTTATTTCGTATGGTGAAGTTGGCTGTTTTGTTCATACTACTGATTCCGATGATGAATTTACAATAAAATGTGTTGTAGATTTTTTGATTCTACTCCATTAGAAAAGAAGTTTGTTGATCTATAACGTGCTAAAATCAAGTTACAAATCCATGTAAAGAGGCGGAATGTTTCTAGATAGCTTGCTGAAAAAGCTTCTGGTTGAGACATTAACTTTTTTATTTTTCCTGGAACAAGATATTCAACGTTACTAGCTATAAACAGAGCGCTTGAACTCTGTTAAGTTTTGCTATGCATCAACTGTTGTAATTGTTGCAACTTGCAACTTTTCATTGTGAGTATTGGTTACTTAAAAAACTTTGTGCGTAAGTATCTTTTTTCTCTACTTTTATTGACTTCCCATGCATTTTGTTTCGATAATACCTTTGTCTCTCATTAAGTTTTGCTTCTAAAGAAGTTTGTTTTTCCTGTTATCTGCTTTGTTTCCCTCTTTATTGGTAATATTGTTTCCGACTTCCTAGCTTTATGTTCTTCCCTTTTTTTTTTTGTTTTGTTTTGTTTTTGTTCTTGGTTTTGGTTTTGTATTTATTTGTGGTACTCAGCTGATTGTGATTCCTTTTGTGAATTCTCGTCTTGATCAGCTCCTTGCTGAGAAAATGCCAGAATTGTTAGACTTTGATAAGGATCTTGTTCATTTGGAAGCTGCCTCTAAGGTACGCGATTACATATCTTGTATTGGCTCTGCATTGTGACTTTCACTTCGTTTGTTTGTTTAACCTTTACTCAAAATTACTAGATTCAATTGAAAGCTCTGGCTGAAGAAATGCAAGCTGTGAGCAAAGGTCTTGAAAAGGTTGAGTTAGAACTTGCTGCTTCAGAAAATGATGGTGTTATCTCCTTGGGCTTCCAAAAGGTGAGGACTGATTAGAGTTTTCCCTTTCAAATTTTGGTTGGATGAAGATAATGCAAATTGTGTTACGTCAAATGTTAATCACAATAGAATCTATAAAGCCTGTGAACTTGCCTGTTGTCTGCAAAATTAATGTATTTGGTTTTTCATCCTGACATTAGAAGCATAAACCGTTGAAGTTGGAATCTGTAGTCTCTCAATATAATGAGTTCTGATTCAGAATAAACTTACTAATTATAATAATGTAGTGAAGTGTTGATAAGTAAGCTACAAGGTAATTGTGTATTCGTTCGTGCTAGGAGAAGATTTCATCCTTAACTGGCTGCTAGTGCTAGGTGTCGCAAAAGCAATATGTTTACTTACCTACTAGCAGTTGTACCTTACTTTTTAACTGTTCATCATCATCATCATCTTCCTATTCTTCTTTTTTATCTCCTATATTAACGTTAGTAAATATTACTCATTTGCTCTCGTTTTTTCCTTGAGAAATGTTCTTGGGATCAATGAAACTGTCTGGCTAAATTGAATCTTGATTCCAATGTCTGTGTGCATTTATAGCCTTGGACTATCTTCCGTGAGTGAATTTGGTTAGGATTGGTTTGGGGTTAAATTAAGGTTGCAACAATTTTAACAGCAGAGGCCTATTATCGTATATATGGGGACTACCAGTCCTGTAGGAGGAGGTGGGAATATTTTAGGTCGTTCGATGATAGTGCCAGTCACCAGGATAAGAACAAATAAAAAAGAAAGAATACAGGGATGAAAGGAAGATGCACTATGTTTGATTGTTGCTTGGGGTATTTGCTAGCTTGTTTAATACGGCTTATGGTTTCTATATATTTATGTTAACCATGTATAACAGAAAGTTCTTCTTTTAGGTTCTGAAGAATTTTCTTGATACTGCTGAAGCTGACGTACGGGTGCTTATTTCCTTGTACTCTGAAGTGGTGAGTCTAGTAAATTGCGTTTTTTCTTTGGTTTTCGTTGTGCAACTTATTGGTGGTCTGTAGAGCTTACACATTGTCTTGCAGGGAAGAAATGCAGATTCTTTGTCACAATACTTTGGGGAGGATCCGGCTCGATGTCCTTTCGAACAAGGTATGAAATGTTATTTGCATGCTGACATAGAAATACACATGCACACAATAAGAAAACGAGAAACTGTTCTTGTTTTAAAAACGACCATGTTGTTCTGTGCCTCTAGTTGCACTGTTCTTTGAAAATGTAACTCATGGCTATAGAATAACGTACTTGTCTTTCTGCCCATCTAGTTTATTTTAATTACTATAACATTTTGGCTTGTAGTTGAAGGTAATATTTGTTCACATTTCTTTATATTTTACTTCAAATGCGTGCTTGAACATTGTTGTTTACTGTTATTTACCTATTATTTCAAATTTTCTGCCGAAGTCTGTATTCTTATAATTCTTACCAAAGTATATTTGGTCTAGTCTTCTTATCTATCTGATTAAGAGAGGTGGAATGTTGCAAATGCATGCTCTTGAGCAGTGAGATCATTCACTGCTACATTTTTTAAATTTAATTCTTATTATCTTTATTTTAACAGTTTGGGGCTATGGTTCTCACTTATTAAAAAGAAATGAAAACACTCTCTGGTTTCGAACCGGAGAGCTCCTACCTGACTCTTCCCCTCCCAGCCGTTGAGCTAGCCTCAACGGATTTGCTGCATTTTTTTAAATTAAATAGATAGAGAAAACGAGGCCATCACTTCTATTTTTTAATTATTTGTTGGGTAGCCATGTCAAAGAAAGGCTCTGATTGATTTTATTTTTATTTTATTTTTTTGGTAAATTGCCTTTTGGGATTGTTTATTCAACTAAATTCTTTTATCGAGTTTCTCAAAAGGCTTCTCGAGTCATTTGATTAAAGCATTTTAATTTTGAATTCTTTGGCTTGCAGTGACACAAATCTTGGTCGTCTTCGTAAAGATGTTCAACAAGTCACGTGATGAGAACGAAAAGCTGGCTGATGCTGAGAAAAAGAAACTAGAAAAGGAAGCGATGAAAGACCGCACCCTGGCTAATTCCTCTGCAAAGAAAGATGAAGATAAGGTCTCTTCTATCTCAGAGGCTATTCTAGGAAAGACAAAACTCAAACACTAGTCCTGAATGCGGACTACTGGCCGACGCTGAGAAGAAGAAACCGGAGAAAGAAGCCATGAAATACTGGAACTTGGCTAATATGTCTGAGCAGGCTCAGACCTTAGACAGGCGTAGTTCGATAGTGGCATGAGTTGTTACTTGGCCAAATTGCATTTTGGCTAAATTTTAGCAGCAGAAGTTGATTTATAACATCAACTAGAACCTTTCTGAAGACCAAAATGCCGGAATGTGCCGCCAATTTTACTCTAAACCGCGGCAAGTTAGTCGTTTATTCATGAACTGGTTTACAAATCCAACTGTCTGTCGACATGCAATTTCTTGGTTGACATTCTCTATCCGGAGTAGATTTTTCTCTTCAAGTTGGACAAGTGGTTCATGAAAGCGGTTCAATTGTACTGGAACTGTAAATATATAAGTGAAGAATCCTAAAAGTTTCACTTTCAGAAACATTTTGTACATTTTGAAATTCTTTATAGTGAAACATAAGTTTGGCAACATTTGGCGTTTTCGCCCCCCTGAATTTCGATTCAATTGGCAAGTTATTCACTGAACTTTAAACTGTGACAAATTTAAACTGTGACAAATTACTCTTGAAATTTATAGACATTGTAAAGTTTCCTAAATCGATGAATGACCTTAAAATTTAAAGGAAATGCCCATTACATGATATGCTCCAATTATTGTACAAAATTTTGGATTTTTTTTTAAGAGCTCATGTAATGTGTGGGGGTGCTTTTGTTAAAATTTTCTTCGACAATTAGTAGTCGTTTGTAACACTACGTTAAATTCAGGGAGTGTTGGAAAAAAAAAAAAAAAGTGGGGAAATGAAAAGAGAAAAGTTTGACATTGGATTTGATTGAGGCTAATTTGCCAACAAGATTTATTTACAAAAATGACAAATTGATGCCAAAGTTCCAAAGGACATTGTTCAAAAAGACGTGGTTGAAGTTGGATTGGAATTGAGGCCATTTTGCCAACATAGTTTATTTACGGAAAAAAAAAAAAAAAAAACATAAACACACACACACACAACAGGCCACAAAGTTCCAAAGGACATCATTATCCTTCAAGCCCTAGGGAACGCTTGACCATCTTGAGGCTCAAAAACATCTTTCTTCTTAGCTTTCTCCTTTTCTTGCAGGTAAATCCTCTCTGCTTCAGGCAAGGCTAATATGATTGAATGTAGCTTGAAGTTCAACTCCTCGACTCTTTCGATGAGCCTGTCGTTTGTGAACATTCCGAGGCACACACTTTTGATTGTTTCCCAGCTTTCCACCAATGGCAACGCGATGATCACGGCGGAACCAATGGTACCCCATGCAACTGCAATCACCGCCCAAAATGTGAAGTACCCAACTTTGAATTCCCCTGCATTATCCGAGCCAAAATTTAAATAAAGAAACATTGAAAAAAATGTAATTATTTGTCGATTTAAATCCCATCCCAGTTCGATCTCTAAGTTTAGAATGCACTTTCTTCTCGTTTTCAAAGAAGATATTCAAAACTGTTTATCAAATTTGAAGTCCTTATTTTGTCTTTCCTTGGCTTCTAAGGCAAGTAAACTTGAAGTTAAAACCGTTTCACTTAGGATGAACTTATTTGAACTTTACCCGCTGGGAGAGAGAGAGCAGGCCACAATATGACAATCACAACCGTAAAACCGACACCCCATTTGACAATCCATGATTTTGCCTTTACCAACTTCTCTTCCCTGTACTCTTCCGCGGGAAGCTCGCTCTTTTCCTTCTCAACGACGGTAATCTGCTTAGTGGTGCTCCAATCATAGTTTTGAGGCCACAAAAAGCTGCAAACCGCATGTACAGCTCCGCCAATGAGTATTGACACAAGGTTCCCTGCAAGCATTGGCGCATTTCGACCTGTTGTGTCAAGCGTCACATGACCATATTCGATCTTTGCAACCGACAACCAAGTGATGATGCCAAGAATACAACCGGTAATTGCTCCACTAATTGCTCCAACTGCATTTGCCTTTCTCCACAGAAGCATGAAAGCAATGGGGAGAACAGCTGAACCAATGAGGACGCCCATTGCTAAGTACATCCAGCCAAGGGAAACTCCGGCCTTGTTGAGTATCACCGCCAGTAGACCCATGAAACATCCAAAGACAAAAATGACAAACCTTGAAACTTGCAGGATTTTCTTCCCGCTTGCGTCTGGGTTTATGTATGTTCGGTAGACGTCGTATGTGCATAGAGACGAGACTGCTATTAGCTCGGACGAACCAGCAGATGTCACAGCCCTGACCGTTGTGCCACAAATTCAAAAGTTTAAGACAATTCGACGAAGTGTCAATTAAACCATCATAGAAGTTTAAAAGTCATCTGGTTTAAAATGGTCTGAACACAATAAGATAATTTTAGTTTTCATGAAGCGGATGGTGATAACCGATAGCATTTAATCCTTCAATTAGTTCAGGTATAACACGTGAAGCTGAGAGATTAGGCTTACATGAAAAGCATGGTGAGTAGAAGAACGGCGCCTCCCTTCCCCATCAAAGCTATTGCGGTAGCGGGAGGAACCAATCCATGCCCTGCCTCACTCGCTGTTATTGGTAGATTAAGAGCAAGAGCCCCCAAACCGAGCGATGTTGCTAAAGAGAATGGCACTGCAAACCACACCAGCCCACCTAACAAGTAGCCTTTATGCGTCGATGAAGGCCTCGCTGCTATTGCACTTACCCAATATCCCTGAAGTTCTCCAAAAAAGTAACAAAATAGTGGATTTAGTAAAAAGCTTTTGAGCTAAAAAAATTCAAAATATGGCATTGCTCTAAATTAGTGGAGAAGCTTACATTATCGACAAAAACAGTCCCGAAGTTGCCAACAATGTTGATTATTCCAAAGACGAGACCCCCAGAACTCAACATTGTCAGATACGACCCTTTGTAATTGCCACTAACAGGACCACAAGCCTGACCGTGATGCGAAAATGGCTCCTGACATGATCTTGATTTACTTGCTACCTCCAACAGACGGTTGTAAATCGTGCTCGGGCTACCAAGCTCGTTGCTCGCCACATATACAAGGTAGACAAAAATGACCAAAACAACATGTACTGAAACCAAATTACATGACTAAAATAAATATTACGATAAGAGCAACAGATTTATTATTATTATTATTTTATAGGAAACAGAAAGAGAATTGAGGAACGAGGAAATTGAGAAGAAAGTTGAATAGAGTACCGATAACGGAATGTATATAGCTTGCCAAGAAGGTAGCTTTCAAGCCTCCAGCTAAAGTGTACACAATCACTCCAAGAGGTATTAGGAAGCTAGCGGCGTAGATGTTTACTCCCGTGAGGGCGTTCACCACGGCAGAACCGCCAAGCAGCAGCATGGCGGTAACGATAATATTTGTCATAAAGCAGAAAACAAGAAAGACAACATGTGCTGCTGTGCCCCAGCTGAAAAAGAACAGTATCATCACCATCAGTATGGAAAAGATTTTGGTTGAGATCATGAGATCTTTACGACATACCGGGCTTTTACTATTTCACAAACGGTATGAGCATGAGGAGCCTTTCTTTTGATCTCTATGGCCATTATACCAAACAAGAGCACCTAACATCAGTATCATACAACAAAAATCAAATAATGCTAATGAAAAAAGAAAAATATGCCCTCTGTGTCTGGGGCAACCGCTTGACACAATTTTGACAATTCCATTTGAAGGACACATTCAAAATTGTGTTTGTTGAGGTCAATTTAAACGGACCATCTAAATGGTCCATTTTACCTTGGACATAAATCTTAAAAGACACACCCCGCTCAATTTTGACCCATCCGGATCTGATATGTATGGTGTTTTTTTGAAATTTTACTCCATTCTCTCTCTCTCTCCAAACATATATTTGTGTTCAAATGTTCTATTCAGAACGTTAACTTCCAAACACCAGTTCGAATGATAATTCAAATATTTATGTTTTCATTTAATGTTTCTATCCTAAATGTTACTATTCGGATGTTCCCCAAACAGATTATCTTCGATAAATTTGATCAGAAAAATTACCTGAATTGTGGCCCCGCTAGCATACCAAAAGGGCCCACTAATTCCATACTGCCAAGCAACATTTGAGCTTTGCAAGATTGTTGCTGCCCAAGTCCACTACACAAATCATTCACAAATGTCTTATCAGCAGAGCTTTGCCTGTAAAATCCCATCTTAATTCAACAAAATAGACGTGCTCAAGAAGAGATTACCTGAGATACAATCACACTAGCAATCAGTCCCGTCTTGACATTTCTGCCCGCCGTGTTGAACCATTCCGACGTGTGGCGGGAACCGACGTATCGCCTCTCCAGCCATACCTTATCCAACAAATAGCAGACTCAACATTAGAGAAATGGGACTCATATGCATCAAAAAAAAAAAAAAAAAAATTTAAGAGCCAAAAGGCCTTCGGGATAATTAATCCGACTAGAAGAAATAATTAGGCTCCACACGCTCAACAGAATCCACGGATAAATGAATATGAAGCTAAAACAACGATACAAAAATCATCAAAAAGTGAAAAAAAAAAAGAGAAAGAAAAAGGGTAATACCAGAAAAGAAGTGAAGACAGCAAAGAAGGCACCAAAACCAAGAATAACAGCATAGCCAACACCTTGGTTAAGAACAGCTTTGCCTTCAAAGAAACTGTTTTGCCTCACACAGTTACCTCCAGAAACATGGTAATACTCTCCTGAGAACCCAAAAGGAGGACACTTTGTGGCCATTAATATTATTATTATCTACACTCCACAAAAAAATCAACCAATCCCAACCCAGTTTCCACTCTCTTATTTTTTTTTTCCAAAATCCCAGTTTCAATTTCTTTGTTCATCCAAAAATATATATATATATATATATTTATATATATATATATATAAGTGTATATAAATCTTCTCGACTTATCAGAACAAATTATGAACAGAAACCAAAAAAAAATGCAGGGATTGACTTTGGATTTTTTTTTTTTTTTTTTTTGGTGTAACCACCACCGCAGGGTTTTGAATCAAACTAAGAAGTTTTCTATGATATCAAGCTTGGGCCCTTTTTTATTTACAAAAAAAAAAACTCTTTGATATTTTGACGCCAAGTGTTTGAAGTAAACACTCTTCTCGTTGTATAGTGTGGAAATGAGAAAAATGAGATTCTTTTATTTATTAATTTGGATTCTGATGTCAGATACAGAATCAGCCAGCTGTGTTGCCATCGAAGGGATCGTCATTAGACTATGATTGGTAGATACTCTCTTGTGTGGGCCTTGAGACTATTAAATCATAGAATCTATTACTTTGAGTGTTCTTTTTAAACCCACTTTTTCTAACTGAAAATTTGAACATTTTTTTTAATAGAAAACACTATAAAAAAAATTTGTATTGGGACCTGGGAGTAAAAAATACATTTTGTGTAATTACTTTTTTTTTTTCCCCTTGAAGTAAAAATTTGAACCCCATAGCTCAAAATTGTTAATTATTAAGGTTATTTACCATTTTTAGACCTTGTATTTTGTTCTTAATAAGAAAATAATTAAATATACCTTGTGTTGTGAAGTTTTACATTTTTATACAAGTAAATTACGTTTAATATTCAAATTTTTTTGAATAAATAAAAAAATTTATTATCAAGTCACTAAAGAGCAAGAGACAGACACCAGCAGAGGGACAAGCCCACAAAACAGAACCCGCAATAAGCTAACCGGCCAGCCACAAACGGCTAGGGAACTACCAAATGAACCTAAAGTTCACAAATCAACGGGACAACATGCAGGTAATCAGCCCATTCGAGGAAAGCCGAAGCGATCCCCTATCCCAAACACAGAGGAAAACTCCTACAACGAGTGACGTGAATGCAAGATCCACCCACCAAATAATGCTCAGCCAAACATCTAGTAAAACCCGATCAACAAAACCCAAATCAACACAAAAACTTATACGACGGAACAGAGGGGAAACCTCCGCCCTTATTACAAACAAACATAGAAAACAGACAAAAGAAAAAAGGGGAACCATTGCAACCTCCGGCAAAGCCATACCCATCAACACCGGAGCAACCATCGGCGCGATTGGACTATCGCAGAAAGAAAGCCAGTAACAAGGAGGAAAACCTGGCTGCGCATGAGGGACACAAGCCACCCATGACGGGCAACACAGGCCCACGCACTGACCCAACCCCCTTACCACCGCCTGCGGCCCAGCTCTCGTGGTATCCATGAGCCCTTGCGATGGACGTGCTCGAATCTGAGGACAACAAATGGTGACCAACTCTCCATGCTCGGCTCTGAAACAGCCCCAACCCACCCCTCCGATGCCTCGAGCATAGTGTCAGAGACCACAGTGAACTCCTCTGAGAGCGATGGAGGCTGGCAGCCCAGCGAAAGGCCAGACCACTGACCCTAGATCTCAAAAACCTCAATATCTCTCAGAGCCTCTCTCTCTTCTTTCTCTCTCTAAAAAATTCCTCTATTTTAATATTCAAGTTTATACCCTTTCTTGATTAATGCTTAATTTTGACATGAAGACGATCAATATATCCTTAAAAGAAAAACAAAAATTAAAGTGTTATTTACCTTTTTATATCATGTATTTTGAAGTTCTATAATTTTATACTATTAGATTATATTTAATACATAAATCTATACTTTTCTTGATCAACACATAATTTGATATGAAAAATACTGTAGATATTAAATAATATATTGAGTTTAATTAGTATTGGGAAAACTTTAAAAAAAAAAAAAGAAAAGAAAAAAGAAAAAAAAGAAATGAATAACTGAAGCAAATAATATATTAATTTTTTAATTGAGGGAAAGCCCTCAGACTTATGGACTGTTCGGGAATAAAGAGGAATCCCAGAGTTTATTGTCATAAGTTATCGACTAGGGAACAAGTGGTCACTCATTAACAGGCTCGTGGACTTTTTTTTTTTGCTAACTTCCTAACGAAAAAGCTCCTGTTTGTTTGAAATCAATGGTTCTTTTTCCTCCCTAACTTTTATGACATGTTTGATAGGATAGAAAAGAGGGAAGAAGAAAGTGAAACCAGGGAAAATTGAATGGAAAGTGTTGGAGTAGGTTGTTTAGTAAGAATGAAAAGACGAAGGAAAAGAAAAATAGGATGGGAAAAAATCATAGTGAGGTCTATTTATTTTAATCATTCTAAAAGTGGGTGGAAAATTTAAATCCATCTTATAATGATTAAAATTATTTTAGGTAAATTATTTATATGATTCCTAAACTTTTAAGAAATGTGTCGTTTGGTCTTTAAACTTTTTATTTATTTATTAAAAGGTCCATAAACTCTTAAAAAAGGTGTAAAAAAAAGTCAAAACTCTAACAGACGTCTAAAAAGGGACGGTTTAAACACACATGAACTGCACATACGAGGTATTTTGGTAAAAGAACAAGATTTAATCTTAAAACTAATACTACACCTGATTTTTTTTATTCATGGTTATAAACATAACCTAGCGATAATACCAGACCTGACTCCACCTAAAGGTGTAGAGTTTGAATCTCCTACTCTCAAGTTCAAAAAAAGAAAAAAAAGCTATATATATATATTTTATTCTTATTTTTAAAGTGAAAGTATAAACATATGAAAAAAATAGTAATTGTATAAATCTTCTATTTTCTTTCCTTCTTATCAACCAAATTACATGAAGCAAACTAATTTTTTTTTAATCATTTTAAATTTTTTATTATTATCTTTTATAAGTTCTCTCTCTTATTTTCTTTCCTTCTTATCAAAGATAATGTTAGTGAATTTGCAAGTTTCCCAACCCAAACTTTAGATTATGTCAAATTATTTGATACTGTACTAATTTAGAACTTCATACATAAACCCAAAATTAATTAATTAATTGATTTGGATTCCACTACACATTTTGATTCTTGGTAGAGAGATCCTTGATCTTTGAGGGGGAACCTTTTTTTTTTTTTTTTTTCAATATATGGGGAATTAAAATACATATGAGACCATATAATAAAGCCAAAAAAAAAAAAAATCAACACCTACCAATAAATCTAAAGTATAAGATTAGTAGAGTATTTATTTCTTTTTTTAGGGAAGAATAATAGGCTTTCTGACTTTGAACAACTGAAACTCTTTTAAAAAAAAATTAAAATCTGTTTTCTCTCTATTGTCCAAGTTTCTTGTTTCTTATAGTTTTAGGCCTTTTTTTTTTTTTTTTTTTTTTAAGCTACTACTATTAGAATATGCCTCAAGTAAGCGGGTTAATGAATCATTTCAACTCTTTTTTATTTGATTTTATTTTAATTAAAGTCGATATTAGTCCCACTTTATGCATTATTTTATTGAATAAAAAAAATCAAATTGAGCTCCGGAGTCTAATAGCAAAGATCAAGTCATATTGTGTCTCACATCTCACAGGGGTAGATAGAGTGGTAAGGAGTTAGAATGCCTTTGCTGTGTATTTTTCATTCGTTCATCCATATTTGATTCTCATTGCCTCCCGTAAGACCCCTACTCCAACTTTGACTGTAGATGTATGAGTTGGTGAATGCAGGATAGGCCTTAGATGAACAACTGAGAGAAACTGATATAATGACTTGATTACTGCTATACCTACCGGAATATCCCCTATCTAGAAATGGAAAACCTGAAGATGATAGGGCCATCACTTGATTTAAAAAAAAAAAAAAAAAAAGTCATATTGTGCCTCAAGGTCCAACACTCCCCATAAAATCAATGAAAAAAAAAGTCACTCGTATCGGATTTATCAATCATAGATTTTTTTTTTAAATTTTTAATATGTAAGTGCATAAGTACCAGAAAATGTTGTTGATATTTTTTATTTGATCTTTGATGAAATTTTTTTTAATTTTATTTATTTTTTGGATTCTGATGTCAGATACGAAATTAGCCAACTATGTTGCTAGGGGTGCATGTTATGGATTGGATTACGGATTGAGGATTTCTCAATCCGTATAATCTGTTAATTTGTCAATTTGTTGAATTACTTTGATGTAGTATTGGTTAAGTTGATTAGTATGGACATTTTATTTTGAGTTTAATTTAAGTTTGTTATTGTTATATACTGTAAGTTACAATTTAGCTAATGATTGAAGACTTGAAATTAATTGTGTTGTAATTTTATTGAACTATTCATATTTAAGCATTATATTTTTATATTTTAATTTCTAGATTTTTTGGATTGAATATGTGAATCCAATCCATGTAAACCGAGGTTTACGGATTGGATTAGAAACTTCACGGATTGGTTATATATTATGAAAATTCCAATCCAAATATCACGGATTGATTTACGATTTGAGGCTTAATCCGTAGAAACCGATCCGTGAACACCCCTATGTGTTGCTATCAAAGGAATTGTCATTGGACAATGTTTGGTCGATACTCTCTTGGATGGGACTGGGATATAGTAGACTGAGTCACTGAGTCGGGATCTCATCCAATAAGGTGGTGACGTATGGTTATGAAACATGGCGTTGAAATTTCACAAAATCGGCCGTTGTAAAAGTGCATTTAACCACCTTTCCCTCTTAAGCAATCCGCTTGCGTGAACTCTATGAGCATCAGGAAAGTTGCCTTTTATTTTGCCTTACCCTCCATTTGGTAAGAAGGAAAGAAAATAGAAGAGAAAAGAAAATTATGTGGAAAGAAAATTATAAGGAGAGATAAGATTTTGATTTTTCCTTTAATTATTTGGTATGAGAAGGTGGAAAGAAAATCATTTTATCTTCTCTTATTTGGTATTGTAAGTAAAACCAAAGGGATGGAAAATTACTATTACAAAATTACTATTTTGCCCTAATACTATTAATGTTTTTTGTTGGAATTTTGATGGATAAAGACAATTGTGTAATTTTAGTTCTATACACTGTGTCAATATTTTCCCTCCCAGAATCCTTCCATATTTGGGAAGATTAAGTTTGGTGAGACCCACCCTCTTTTCCTTTCCATCTAAAATTCCATCCTACCAAACACCCCAAATTAACAATTTCCATCCTAAAATCCCTCCTACATTTTCTTTCCTTCCACTTTTCACTCATGCCAAACATAGCATTAGTTATAAGTATTTTAATTATTATTATTTTTAAAATTTTTTTGTTAGTGTTATTTTTTTATGGGTTCGTAATACATCACAGGGATTTGCTTTCTATTCAAGGGGTGATTGTAAAATTATTAGTAAGTTATTAGTGGTGGAGCTAGCCTTATACTTTAGTAGTAATGACACATATTAATTTATATCAAAATTAAAAAAAGACATAAAATATAAATATAAAATTCAATAAGGACGTACATGCAGAACTACAAAGTTATAAATTTTTAGTTTTATTTTTGGGTAGAAAAACAAAATAACTCATTTGAATTATTTATGTTTAATATTTTTCTAATTATTTGATTTCAATTAGAGTTGATATGAATCCCACTGTATGTATTATTTTACTGAATAATTAAAAAAAAAAAAACAAGCTCAAGTAATGTATCTCAGGTCCAACCCTCTTCATTAAAATTAATGTAAAAAGAAGTCAACGGTATCATATATCAATCATGGACTTAATTTTTTTTTTTTAAATGGGAAGTACGGAAAATGTTTTTGACGTGAGTGTGTGCGTCAAGAGTTGAATTAATTCCAACCAACTTGCAACTTAAGCACGTGATATTTCAAAACAAATAAATAAATAAATAAGCACGTGATATGAAATATGACAAAATGATCCACTACAAAATCATTTGAATTATTCGAGTGGGAGGGGATGGATACACTTTACCACCCTCGCCTTCACCCCTTTTTGTGCCCTCGTACCTGCCCTGTACCCGTTGAATTATACTAACGGTTTAATTTATGTGTCTTGGTGTCAAAAATTTATAGTATAGAATATATAACTGTCTCTAGTCATAAATCTGATCATTGAAAAATTGATCGATTGTTAAAACATCAGTTCTTATCGATAGTGTAAAATAAAAGGTCGTGTTATAAATATTCTCAAATAAACTTACATATCCAAACTAAAACATTAAAATACCAAAAACATTGTTTCCCTCATTCAGTAATAAAAATATACATGTATTTATACACATGATTTTTATTCTAAAAATGTAAAGATATATGTATATCGGGGTGGTCGCCGGAGCTTCTCCAACCCCATCCCTGATGCAGGGGACAATATTAATCCATGTACCCATCCCTGTCCCAACCCCATTTAATTATATCCGTCCTATCACGAGCTTGACCCACTGATATCCATATGCTTATAGAGAATCCCATCCCTAATTATTACTAAAAAAAAAACTTGTTACATTTCTTTATTATTAAAAACAATGTTTCTACATTAGAAACATAAGTATGTACAATACAAAGAAAACTTTATTGCAAAACATAAATGTTCCCAATATACAATCAAATACGTACATTTTAAAAAGTGTACTTTACAGTAAAATTTCACCAAATATAAAGTAGAGAAAAAGAAAAGCAATGAAAAGCAATTTTTGAAGGAAAAAAAAAAGGAAAAACAAATTCATACTAAGCAACAAATTATATAGATATATATATATAAGTATATACTTATGGTCTGTTATCTATTGCCAGACGAGATGCGGCACCGAACTGGCATATAGACATTGTGAAACTGATTTCTAAATCTTAATTCTTGCTTAATTACTTGGGAAAATGCAGAGTTTTTTTTTTAACAACATAATCTTAAACTATTAATCAATAATCAAAATAGTTAAAACATTGCAAACCTACTATTAATACAAACATAACTTGTACCGTCTTATAGAAGCGGTACTAGCATACAGCTAGCCCGATATATTTTACTACATAATGATAAGTCTTTCAAAAAGTAAACTTGTAGTGGTATTCACTGTCCGTCTTTGCACACGGCCGGACGCTACACTCAGTCCATCAGACCAACTACATGGGTCTCTTTGTAGGGTTACTACAGTATGAAGCAACTATATGAGTTTTCACTTAAAAAGTCCAAACATATCTCACAAAACAAATTAAGAAAATGCAAAAACAGATTAAGAAAATGCAACGATTACTATATGCTAGAATGCTTTATTATGAACATCTTACATTGATCTATAGGCCCAAGTGTTTGTGCCCGGTGCGCGTGACTAGAGAGGGAGAACTGAGGGAGCTACCCACACATACTCGCTCTTGGCCTTTGACCACGGGTCTAAATGATCTCTCATGCGTGGAGATCTAGATTTTTATATGGATAAAGGTTGGTATGACACTCATTTAATTTATTCTTTTTTGATTATCATAACTTGGTTAACATGCATTTTAAATCAGTGAACATCTTTACATGACATGACACAGTCTTAAAAACATCTTGAATATCAAAACTTCATAGAAGTGAGGTTTGAATTTATCTCGATAAGAGTTGAGTCCCTCTACATACATCATGTTTAGATAAATTTCCTTCTTGAGAATATATTGGAGTATAAGTTTACCACTTTATGTTTATAATTTTTATTCCTCAAGACAAGGAATATTAAACGTGCTTATCAAGAAAATTATTTACTTGATTTCCTTTAATTTTACTTGTCTTGATAATTTCCCTGCTTACGTTTTGCTTGATAATGGCTATAGATTAATCTCCTAAATGCTAGATTATGACGTAAAAAACTGTAAGGAAATGATAATAGATAGCATATCAAGAGTCAAACCAAATTTACGTCTCAGTAAAACCCGAAAGTACCCCTAAATAAAAACCTCATCCATTCTCTCATCTTCATCCTCCTTTCTCTCTCCTCAGCAGCAATGCTTTTTTTTTTTTTTTTTTTTCGCCGTTGGCCTTGCCGGCGCCGGAGAAGAATGGATTCCTTTGTTGTCATGGTTGTTGCCCGCCCACCATCACCATCATCATCGTCGGCGGCGGTGCTGGCATGCTTGCCCGACCTCGCCGGAGTTGATCGCGACTTCACTAAGATCGCAAAACGGATATGCTGTCGATCCTGAGAAAGCAACAATTACGCGATGAAGAAAACGTGAGAGATATGGAGAAAGCAACGATTACGCGATGGAGAAAACGTGAGAGAGATGAATATGGAGAAAGCAACGATTACGTCTCGACGACGGAAACGGTTACAGCAGATCCCTCGCCGGTGCTGGAGAAAGAAACACGCTCAAACGAGGATGGGAGGGGGAAAGGTTACTCATTCCCAAATTGAGCCAAAAAAATAAAAAAAAAGAGGATAGAAATGGAAAATATAACTTTGTTTTAAACAGGAAAATGCAAGCATGTTACTAATTACCATCATTAGAAAACATGCTATTTATTTCCTTACAACATACAAATTACGGTACTTAGTGCATTTCCTCTTTAATAAAGTCTTTTGAGACTATTACGTGAAATTGGGCTTTATTTCCACTTTGGTTAGCCTTCTTCATAAAAGGCTCATCTTACTTGAACTCCAGAGGGGAAATTAGGCCATGTGCCACAATTTTTTAGTGTGGATTGATTTTTGTCACACCCTAAAAAAAATTAGTGAAAATTATTTAAATAATCACATTTTTTCATTTGACTAACATGATATAAATTTTCTTATCTTGATAAATATAATATAAATTTTAATTTATTTTAGTCTAATTTTGTATTATATAAATTTAATGTTTTTTTTTTTTGTGTTATATTACTGTAAGATATCCAAATTTGTGTTGCACTTTTCCAAAAAAAAAAAAAAAAAACTATTATAAAAAAAAAAACCATAAAGCTGATGTCATATAATATTTTTTTAATTTCTCTCATCCCACACTCTCTCTCCCCCCAACCCTCACACACGTGACCTTCCCTCTCTCTCTCTCTCATCCCCCCCCCCGCCCCACACCCCTCTCCTCCACCCCCATCTCCGAAACTAGTTCTCTGGTGCGAGCTCCAATCTATGGCTGCCGCCAGATCGCTTCAAGCTTCGACGAGGTTGCCGCGCGTTCAGATCTCTTCCTCCACAATCGGAGGATGCGACGCCAGGCGACCACATTCCGTGTTTGGTCGCCGGATCTTCTTCGTGTTCCTCCTCGTTTAAGTGGTGGGGATGATTTATTCTAATCTAATTTATGATTTTTGTGGAATTGTGATGATTTATTCGTTGAACTTTTTGATGTTTCAGTGATAAAATCTTTTTTTTTTTTTTTTTTATATTATTGTGACAGAACCTGAAAAATCAGACGGAATTAGAAGTCTCCGAACGGTAACAACTAGTTCCCCTCCGGTGGCGGTGGTTATCCGTCGGTAACCGACAGCGATGGTTATTATCGGTAAGCGACTAGTTACTGATCGGTAACCAACTTATAACCCAATCAGTCATCGATACCACTTCGTAATTTTAATCAGTGTTTTAGAAGAAACAAATAAATAAATATATATTTATGATGTTATGTTATGATATATTTTTTTTCTTTTTGTAAGAGTTGTTATCTGTGGGGCAAAAATCAATTGTGGCGTTTCTATTAAGTGGGAGGCACAATAGGCCCATTGGGTTTATCTCTTTTGGGTGATGGGTTTCTAAGTCCTGTTTGGACTCTCGCAAAAACTTAGAGCCATATCCAAGGCTCGATCGCGTTTTGCGGATTATTAATTTTTGTGCGCACTAGTGTGCGGAAATATTGTATCGCTCTCGAAGCTTGTCTTTCCCTACGTTATTGACAGTAACACGCTGCCTCGTTCACTGTCCAAGATCTCACCATTTGGTTTACAAATTTTTTGCATTAATAGGTAAAATTATCTATTGCCTCTAATGGAAATTTCGTGTAAAAATTGGTATCTTTTATTCTATTGGGAATTATAAAAAAAAATTCTTCACGACAAGTGTACGGTTTCCCACATTATAAAACTTTCATGTTTTGTCTGAAAGCTAGTCCGGCCCTAAAGTGGTCCGCTTTCCCAAAATTCATGGCTGCAAGCAGTAATCGAAAACTGCCTGGACAATTTCCAGAAAAACGCTCAAAACCTCGTCTTAGCCTCCGTTTGGTAAGTTAATTGGGGATGAAATTTTTAAATTAGAGTTGGTTGATTTTTCAAAAACTAATTATAAATTTTGTTGACTTTTCAGAAAAAGATAAAAATTAAGATTAAAAAAATATAGTTTAATTAGAGTTAAACTTAAATATTAAATGGAGGCGTAATGTTTAAACCTTGGAATTTTTATTTCACGTAAAATTGTTCCCGACATCCATGTCTACATTTCTTCCGTAAGCCCCAAGGCTCAGTATGGTCTCCAAGTGACCCAAAATGAGCCTACAATATAGACGGAAAATTTGCCTAGTGGCTGCAGGGAATCTGTGGGTTTACCTTGGGTGCAATACCGGTTTACTCGTTTTGATTAGTAATAATTAAGCTTGCTTAAGTCCCTTAATTAAAAAATAAGTCTAGTACTGAGCTGTAGTTGGTGTCTTTAGTTATTTTCCACATGATCAAAACCATTAAAATGTCACAATTACCCTCATACCAAGCAAAAAAAAAAAAAAAAAAAAAAAAAAAATCTTGAACCATATCCACATACCGAGCATACAAAACCGTGGCCAAAGTGAAGAAAATCACCAAATTTAGACAAAAAAAATTTAACTCTCAGGAAGATGACTAAACAACAATTTTGGGGTTTCGTCAGGGGTGGAGTTCGGCCAAGCAAGGGAAAGGAAGGAAAAATAAAATAAAAAATAAAAATAAAAAAAAAGCTCATGTGTTGTGGAAAAAGAAAGGGATTGACCTTCTTATCATGAGTTATATTTGTAGGCAATGTTAATGATCTTTCCTTAGCTTACTAAGCCTTGTCTAGGCTTAATCAAGCTCGGAAAATCTTGCTTATCCCACGGTCAAAATTTTGCCTTAAAATAAGACTCCATCAAGTCACTATTCATCATAGGCCTAACTCCCACTTTTTCCAACCATTTCCTTATTTTATGGATTTGATAAAATATTGTTTTCCAAGCCTTGAATAACCGGATCTTGTAGGGGAATTTGTTCGAAAATTTTCGTCCAATCTAAGCTGAATTGTGTTCACAATGCATATCCACTATTGGTTTGAATCAAGCATTTTTTTCTCTCTTAATAATTAAGCTTCGTTTTAGCTAATAATCCAAGCTTAAAGGCCTGTTATTGGCGTACGGAAAAATTCTTAGGTTCTAAACTAGCTTAGGCATAGTAAGAAATGATGTTTCGCATATTCGCAATAATCAAATATTACCAATTATTTTTTGTCTTTTTCTTTAAAAGTAATCACTGTTTCATTATTCATCTCTTTAACTCTAACTTATGCTTTATTTGGTTTACAAGTTTCATTCTAATTAGACTGTATTTTTTTTCGGCTGGATTTTTGTCTTTTTCTAAAAAGTCAATAAAAATTATTACTAGTTTTTGAAAAGTCAATAAACTACATTTTAAAAATTTCAACTCTAATCAGCGATCCAAACAGAAGCTTAAAAACTCAAACTTTAAAAGTCCAAAAATTTATTATTTCAAGTCGAAATGGGATATATATATATTTTTAAATCACTTAAAATTTCGAGAGGAACGAAATAAGATCCATATTAACATATTTTTTTCCAAGTACATTTTAAGTTTTTATACTTTTAACTTATCGTAGAGTTACAATTTACACCCTAAATTTTTAATTTTGACAATTTACACCCTGGACTTACAAATATGTAGCAATTTGCACCCCATTGACAATGATATTTATCTTTTAAAGGAAATTGGTATGTGATTTGTACATGTGTTGTTAATTCATGACATAAATAATCATTTTTATATTTGTTAATTAACAATCTATATGCAAGTGAAATATCAATTTTCATATAAAAAATCAACATTATTTATTAATGAGGTGTAAATTACTACAAACTTATAAGTTTAGGATGTAAATTGTCAAAATTAAAAATTGAAAATGTAAATTAAAACTTGATAATAAATTTAGAGTGCACCAATACAAAAAAAATCCTTTTCAACAAAATGCACAATTCTATAACTTAACTCAACTTCAATTCTCCAACTCAATCGTACCAACCAAATGTTCTCAAATCTAATTTCCTCATGATGTTGGAATTTTTGTGAGTTAAAATGGCATCATGCCTTAAATGGTATTAATGTGCCACATAGCTAACACATGAAAATATGACACAATTTATTTATGAACTTAGAACATCTTTCAATAATAAAGTCTTAAATTCACTAAAATTCCTTGTTACAAAATTTGTGGTTCTTACAGGCATGGCAAAGGGAAAAATGGCGTGGCGGACAGGTGTTGAATATTGACTAAGGAAAGCTTGCAATCGCAGAAAGGCAGTTGAAAAAAAAAATAAAAAACCTCAAAGTTATCAGGATAAATAATGTTTATTAATGTTAGGAGGGAGTAAAAGGTAATTTCACAGGCATTAAAAGAAGCAGAAAATGCAAAATTTTATTGCGTACGGCCGGATTGTAGTAAGATTGTTATAGAATCTTTAATTCTCTTTAAAAGCACGAATGGAGACTTTTGTCCTTCTTTCTTTATTTGTTACGTAGCAGTCACGTGATTGTCATGTCATCATTATATGGTGATCACGTTAATATCATGTGATTTTTTTAAACTTTATTTTATTTTGTTTGTCTATTCCTCACACACATAATGCGTGCTTGTCAACTAGTAACCTGTAAATTGTAAGGGTAAGACTTGTAGGAAAAGGTAAATTATGGTTACATCGAAAAGTAGGAATTAGATTAGCATTTAGGTGTGGAGTTTAATTGAAGCCGGTGTCAGACGTATTTACGAAGTACGGGGTTCTTTTTGAATTATAAGGGTACAATTGTAAGAAATAGTAAAAGGCACTGAGCCATGATGTAGGCATGAGACCAAAGTTGTAACAGGTATGAGAAAAATTGGCCATTCCTTTAATTTTTATCAAACCAAACCTTATAATATCAGCCTTTTGAGTTTGATGAACGCAGTTTATCTAGCATTTCTTCATATTGGAAACAATTTCCTCGACTAATGGTAAAGCTTTTAGTCATTAGGGGAGGCAGAATCGAGCACTTAAAAAGAATTTTTGGGACTTAGCCCCGTCGGCTCAGAGTCTTGAAGTCGCTGTTGACTTGCTGATCCACTTGGCTTCACTATTGCTGGCCGCCGAAGCTCTTTGCTCCGACGGGTTCATAACCCGCCTTGTTGGCGTGCTAAATTGTGGTGTTTAAGGATTGGGAATCACCGCGACTCAGCCGGTTCATGAGCTTGGTTTCAGTTCGATGAGGACAAGGATGGGGATGGGAGAATGTGGCTGCATTGGTCCTCTTATCAAAATGCTGGATGACAAGGCCGCCGGAGAGAAGGAACCCGTGGCAAAAGCTTTGTCGAGTACCTCGTTGACTGTGATGTTGAGCGCAGTGAACGTAAAGATTTTTTGAAGAGACAGAAAGGGAATTGTGAGCTTTCCGTTCAAGTTTTGGGAGATGAAGATGTTTTTCCTGTTGAAAAAATGGCTATGAAAACTCATTTTTGGGTATTGATTTTGAGTGGGGTTCGGCAACATATTTATGACGGATTTAGGTGAATATGTTTCTCCCATGAGAGGAGTTCGAAATTGTTACATGTTCAAAATGATGAAAGGCGAATGAGAAATTAACTTCCAATGTGCACCCTTGAAGATGGAGAATGTTTGACCCAAAAATTAAATGGATTAGCTACGGGATTAATAATGTTTAATTCTGAAAGTTAAATAGCCTTATTAGTGGTAGGAATTAAGTGAGTTAATTCCAGATTTATCCCTTGTAACAGCCAAAAGTTAGGAATTAATGTGATGAATTCCAGAATTCAAGATAAACTAATCACGGATTAATTTCTACGTTGATGGCATTCTCTGCCCTGAAGCCTATAAAAAGCTACCCTCTCCATAGTTCAAGACAACAAAAATTTGTACTTCTTTCTCATATTCTCTCTAGAGTGTTGTTAGGTGTTCATCAGTGTGATAGAGTTTGGGCTAATATTCAATTCGCCAAAAAATAGGTTCATGGTGCTCAATTGCTATTTACAGTCAATGTATCCAAATGTCTATTCAAACCTTCGGTATTGATGGTGAGAAGACGAATCTATTTTAAAAAAACTGTGTGATTTATGGGCCTCAGCTTGTTGTCCACTTTCCCGTTTCTAATTGTTTGTGTTGCTTACAATCTCTGTTTTGTTATAATTTATTTCATATTGTTTTGTTATTATAAATTTATAACATAGATTATATTCTATATTTCTATTTCTATTCATTATATTGTCATTTTGCCAACATTTCCTTCGTAGGCCCCATAATTTTTATTAACACTTTTGCTGAACTCTTCACATCTTGTGTTTAGTTGTATTTTTGACGGATTTGTTTGGGTAAGAAAAAATAAAATTGTGCTTGAATATATTTTTTAAGTTAAGAAGTTTTAAGAAATGGAAAATAAGAAAAAAAACTTTCAACTGTTTGTCATTAAGGCGATCCAAAAAACGTTTTCATTTTGATATGTCAAAAATGTATCATTTTATTTTTAAAATGTTTTGAAAACAATGTCAAACTAACATTTAATTAACAAACACAATCTACAAAATGCTTTCATTTTCACATATTCAAAGAAGTGTCATTTCATTTTCAAAAAGTTTTGAAAGCAATGCCAAACGCATACCATTTCATTTACAAAACATTTTGAAAACGATACCAAACAGCTTTTATTTTGTGTAGTGTTAGGGATATCAACTTCAATATCAACTTTTTGAGTATAAAGTCACGTGTCATATTTTTATTAATTGATGTAATTAATTGATATGACAATACTTTAAATACTTATCAATAAAATAACGATAACTTATATGTCATATAAGTTGGTATTTAAAAATTGAGATTTTAATTAGAGTCCATAATATTTTTCTTATTTTTGTTTGTATTTTTTTTTCTTGTATAGAAGCCTTAGCAAACAAGGGTTTTTTTTTTTTTTTCTTTTCTTTTCTTAACCTTGGGAAGCAAGTAGAAAGTGGGGACAATGACAAGAATAAATACTTTGCAAAAGACCAAAACACAACCAAACAATGCAATCCGCGCTTTTTCCTTCTCTAGTTCCCAAAAAAAAAAAAAAAAAAAAAAAAGGGGGAAAAAAAAAAAGGACCTTTCCTTTCCCTCCCTTAGTCCTTTCCCTTTAAACACTCTTTTACTCCCCTTCCTCTCAGAAAAACATTCAGACAGAGAAACTCCCCATATTCCCATAACCAAAACGAAAAAGCCTTCTTCACCTCCGAAACCCACTTTCTCTCTCTTCCATTTTCCCCTTTCCAATCTCATGTAGAGAGAGAAACCGGTAACGATTCTCTTTTTCTTCTGATCATCTTTCCTTTTACTTTCTTTACCTGTACTTTTTTTATCTTCTCGTTCTAAATTTTTTCGTTTTGGGTTTTGTTTTTGTTCCCTAAATTCGATTCTTTAAATTTACTTCTTCCGATTAATTTCTTGTTTTCCTTTTGAGCATTTCTAATTTCTTGGTTCGTTGTTGAATTTTCATTTTCTTGCGTATTTTTCTCCCCAAATTTCCGAGGTTTTTCCGTTGTTGAATTTTCATTTTCTTGCCATCTGTTTGGTTGCATAGAAAGTTGAAATGCTGGGAATTACTAACTTACTTTTCGATTCTCAATCTATAATTACGCAAACATATAAGAATTTAACTCCGTTTATAGTGTGTTTTACAGATTTTGGAGTTTTCTTGATTTCTTGGCCTTTTTCTTTTTTGTTTTTGTTTTTTGGTTTTTTGTTGGCTTCTGTTTTGATTTCTTTTTAATCAAAATTATATTCAGAACTGAAAATGGAGCCAACTACTGAATTGTGGTTCGGGCATTCCTTTGACTAGTGTGCCATCATGCATTTATAACATTTGGGAAGGACAATTATATATATATATATATAATGTACATAAATCATATATATATGTATATATATATATATATGTATATAAGTATGAAATTAGGTTCTGAAGTTAATAGCTGCTTCTAATGGGAAGATCTTATAGAACTTACGGTTATGAAGTTATCCCCACAGTGGACTTTAGTTAGAAAAATATATGATGCATAGGATATGAAATGAGTGGGTTTGCTAATTAATTCTTTCCAATAATTCATGAAATCAGTCATCAAACGTCTAGAAGTTACTGATGGAAACTGGAGCTTCCCTAGCCATTTTAGTGCGAAAGAACGCTCTCACGCCGAAGGCAATTGTACATCAAAAATTTGGTGCCAAGGCCTGCTATAAAATTGAGGAAGTACATGAATCTGCTGATAACGAATGCCCAGGATTGGCTATCTTGCAAAAAGGCCCTTGTATGTATCGCTGCTCCTTGCAGCTTCCAGAAATTTATGTTGTCTCGAAAATCTTTAAAAAGAAGAAGGAAGCTGAGCAACATGCTTCCGAATTGGCCTTGGAAAAGGTTTCTCTTTTGTTCCTTTCTACAATTACTCACCGCCCTGTCTTATATTTTGGTTTTTTTGTCTATCCCCTTTATTTGAAAAATTATGAAGACTTGAAGTAAAAGTAATGTGCTATTTGTTAAGATGAGTCTTTGTTTTTAGATTATAATTATAATAGAAGAACTCATCCTTTTGATACATGCTCTGGGAAATAAATATTTGCTTCGTAGCATTACATACTTTTTATCTGCTTAGCGATTGGAAGATTTTATTAGTTGAAACATTAAAGAAGATTTGGTTTGTGTTTCTCATTGTTGGATTAATTTGTTATATAACTATTCGGCTGCAGCTTGGTATCGATCCTTCTGGTAACCCCACTGAGCAAGATCCATGGGATGCTTTAGTTGGTCGCATCAAGTTTTTGTTTGCAGATGAGGTTGGTTCTACTAAATAGTATAATGCACACTTTTTGATGCTTTGGACAAACTATGTAGGAGCACCTACTTTGTTTTCATACTCTATTTATTGTTTATTTATTTCTATCCCGTTGAATACCATTATGCACTTGATTTTATGCTTTCTAAATGTATTGTTTCCTCATAGACCTTGCAATTAGCTATCATTTATTTGAAATGACTTGACTAGTCTTCGATTCTAGAAAATTTCTATAAATTTCCAAATGTATCTATTCATTCCTATGGTGAATCAATTATTTGATTTTTTAGTTGAACTTGGTATCTGGATACTTGTATTCTTTCTTCTTTTTCATTTTGATTTAAAGCTTGACAGACATTTTAAAACCTGCAATCTAAGTTGAAAAATAAGCTGCTTGGATCAAGTAATCTTGTCATTGCTATTCATATTGTTTGTTGGATCTTTGATTCTTAAATTTGCACCAAAGTTAAAAGGTTGCATTTAGTTATCAATTAGAAACTTTTCTTAGCCTTTCCGCACTGTCATTTCTTTATTTACTCCTCCTTCTGCTTTAACTTTTTTGAGGAATTGATGCTTGCATTAGAGTATATGATTTAAGTAGGTAAGCGTGCTAACTGTTCAACGTCATCATTTATTTATTTATTTTTAAAATTCTCTCCTTTTTGCTGTACCGGGCTTTATTTCATATTCTTGGTTGTTTTCTATAACAAGCTGTATTAAATGTTTTGAACATTAAAATCGAGCTGTCACTCTACCTTTGTTTTTTAACGTATCTGTCACTGTTACAGTTCCTTTCTTCTCTTCATCCACTAAGTGGTCACTTGAGAGCAGCCTTGCAGAGAGAAGGTGATCTCTATGGTTCTGTCCCCATTTCCATCATTGCTATACTTGATGCAAAAGTTTGCAATCTAAGTAAAGCAATTGACCCTAAGGTGGAGTTAAATCCATATCTGGCCATATCTCATGTCAGGAAGGCTGCGGCTCAGTTATCTGGGATTGTCGTTACTTCTGAGGACCAACATTGGATTAGGAGGCAAAATCCTTACCCTCTTGACGTTATAGAGTCAGCTATTGGAGAATCTGGCTCGCCAGGAAGCTTTTTGATAGAAGCTGTATACATACCGTGTTCAAGTGAGAAGGCCGTTGACGTTGTAAACCTTAATGTTTCTTCACCAGGGTATTATCTGGATGTTATTGCGAAACAACTGGGTTTGGTTGAGGCTTCTGAGGTTCTGATTACGAGGTAGGTGGAAGAAAAATAATACGGAGAATTTAAGAGGACAGTTGTTTGATAGTGTACTGTGTGCTTTATAAAGTATGTATGTATGCTTAATGCCAATCATTAATCATACTTCTTGTTTACAGGTCAATTGGTAAGGCTTCATCTGAAGCAAGGATGTACTTTGCTGCTTCACAGTCATGTGTGTCGGAACCATACGCAGATCTCGGTAAAAAAGCTATGCATTTGGAGGGATTATACAATGCAAGGGCAAGTTACTTATCTGGTGAGGATGTGTTTGGTGATGCAATTTTTGCATCCATTGGATATACGTGGAAGTCTAAAGACCTTTGGCATGAAGATTTAAGCAAGCAATCATATTACAGGTCTCTGACTCTTTTGATTGATTACTAAATGACTATTCTTACCCTTCCACTCATTCCTCTATAGCCTTCTTTAGAAGCGCTTAATTTAATTTTTCCTGTTATATTTTTGGCTACCTGTTGCGGCTGATTTTTGCATATGATGTTCATATTATATTTTTCTCCTATTTTGATGTGCAACATGGCATGTAAATGTAATGATAATAATAAGCTGACAAAAAAATAGGCGTTTAGCAGGTAAGTCATGTCTCAGAATTTCCTTGTACTGGTTGTGAGTATTGTGTGAGTGCTCATGGGAGGTTAAATGTGTTTTCTGAAACCTGTTTGAGGTGCTTGTAATTTTTACATATTGAATCGCTCATCTTGGGTTTTGAAGAGAGTATAATGCATGCATGTTTGGAATCTGTAAATGTTTTGATCTTATTGTTGTATTACTTGTTTAAATATGGCATTGTTAAACTTAAGTCTGCAACTACAGGATGCTTCTGGGCAAGGTACCTAGTGGAGTTTACAAGTTATCCAGGGCGGCAATACTTACGGCGGACTTACCTTTAGCATTTACTACTAGGACAAACTGGAGGGGTTCCATTCCAAGAGATATACTCTGTGCATTCTGCCGTCAGCACCGTCTTTCCGAACCTGTTTTCTCTATTGTAAGTATCTCTGAAGCACCGTCCGAGCCATCAGGATCACACAAAAAGTTGAAGGTGATTGACTCGGCTGTGGAAGGGACGCACTGTGCGAATGGATGTGCAGTGTCTTATGGTCTTGAGGAACGGGCTGAATCAGGAGGCATGTTTAGGTGTGAAGTAAAGATATATTCAAGGTCTCAGGATTTGATTATAGACTGTTTGCCAAAAGAGTCTTATAAGAAGCAGAGTGATTCGATCCAGAAGGCCTCTTTGAAAGTTCTTTTGTGGTTAGATGCATATTTCAAGAATCTAGACATGCCTGTAGAGAGACTAGAGTGCTCTGCCCATGAGCTCGACATTAGATTCAACCCCCAAAGTTTCTCCAAAGCATTTGAATTTTGTCAATCTATTCGATTTTTCCAGCACTGTGATACGCAGGAAGGCAGATCGCATGATTTAAATTTTATGCCAGGACACGGGATATTTTCAGTGGACATAGATGGCCCAGTTTCTGGTATCTCCCCAACTAATGGCTCCTTATCGTGTATAAACTATTCAGTTACATTGGTGACTGAAAGTGAAAATACAAAAGAACTTCTGGAAAGCAGTGATGAGTTTGAGTTTGAGATTGGGTCACGATCAGTGATTTCTCAACTTGAAGCAGCTGTGACGCAAATGACAGTAGGGCAGTCAGCTTTTTTATGTATAGACTTTCCCCCTCAAGACTTCATTTTAGCTGCTGCTGACGATTCTGAAAGGATTCTTTCATTGTTATCATCAAGTGAGTTGCTCTCTTTTTCCATTTTAACCTTACGAGGATGATGGAGGTTCTGACTACGACGTAAAAATGTTTCTAGTTATGTTCTTGGTGCAATTCCTTGGGAAAGAGGGGTTATATTTTACATTCCTCCATACGTGCGTCTCTTGGTGGTGGGGAGTTTGGGCAGGGGTAGTGGTGGGTTTGTTAATTTCTCCTTTATGACTAAGATTTTGTAGAGAGCAGAGAATTGGTTAGGATATCGAATACTAACAATTCGTTAAGTGCCATATTTTCGTGAGTATTAGTTTCCACTGTAACGATTATCACAATAACAACAACATTTGTTTTGGGTAATCATAATTAAAGCGAAAAGATCTAAGATCCTTGTCTTCATGTTTGATTGGGACGTATGGCTTGTGGTGGAGAGGTTTACATGGTAATTTAGGATAAATTCCTTTGGTTCGTTTTTGTTTTTGTTTGTGTTTTATGTTTTTATTTTTTCAATTTTGATATTAGGACAGTTGCTGCTTTTGTTCTGCTTACTTTCTGTCTGAAGTATTTGGTTCGATGTTTGTGTGCTAATATGATTTATTGTTATACAGAGGACTGCAGCTTGCAGTACACTATAACTTTGATTCGGGTGACAGAACCTCTGGAGGACAGAATGGAGCAGGCTCTTTTCAGTCCGCCGCTTTCAAAGCAGCGGGTCGAATATGCATTACAACACATCAAACAATCTTGTGCTACTAATTTGGTAATATTGTGTTTCTGGCCTCTTTTATATATATATATATATATATATATATATATATATTTTGACTGCTTCATTGACGAAGGAGTTTAATCTTCTCCTTACTTGGCAGGTTGATTTCGGATGTGGCTCTGGATGTTTGTTGGATTCTTTGTTGAATTATCAGACTTCTCTAGAAAAAATTGTTGGAGTTGACATCTCACATAAGAGTCTTGTGCGTGCAGCAAAGGTGCGAAATCTTATGCTTTTAGATTAGTTCTTTGTTTATTTAATATGTTCTGTTTTTATCTTTTCTATGGGAAGTAAACAACAACCAGTTAATTACATGATGGGTAAACATATATCGCTCGGAAAATTGGGAAGAAATGTACTACTCACTCACTCATAAAGGTCATCTATATTTTAAGAACACAACCAACTTTGGGTAAACAGAAACTTGATATCTATTAATCAGCTGGTTCGGAAATTTTTTTTTCAAAGAAATATTACCTGATCAATGGGTGTAACATCTTGCCTTTATGGACTTCTTGTTATCTATTTGATTTGATTTTTATTTTACCTTTTGTATTATGGACTTGTTGTTAGCTATTTGACATAGCCTTGTATCTCCATTTTTCTGTTAATTCTGCAGATACTCCATTCAAAACTAAACACCAACTCAGATGCTGATGTCCAGACGAATGACGTAAAATCTGCAATTCTTTATGATGGTTCCATCACAGATTTCGATTCTCGACTCTGTGGATTTGACATAGGCACTTGTTTAGAGGTAATGCCTTCCCATTTAAACTTTAATGTTGATTCCCACTGATTTGCGTTGCCCAAACAGAACTGTTTATTATTTACTGGATTTTTTTTCCCCCCGACCTTTTTACCTTTAGCCGACAGTTTATATTTTAATTTTGGTCAACCATCCAAGTTTTCATGTCTCTAATATTTTAATTTGTTTTGCCCACCCTTCCCATTTTAGAAACTTGGGTTTCGATGGTGCAATCTTGTACTTGTTTGTCTTTTTTACTGATTTGTCCACTTATGTCAAAAGAATTAACTAAAGAGGAAATTACTAACAGGAATATCTTATAGTTTAACGTGAAAACAAACTCTCAAATTGTTGTTTTTTTATTTTTATTTTTATTTTATTTTGGGGCAAATTAAATGTTATCGATGGTTAGATTTTTGTTAGAATAATAGTTGGCATCATTCACCACCAACACTTTTCGATATTTCAGGTGATTGAGCACATGGAGGAAGATCAAGCGTGGTTGTTTGGCAACATTGTGTTGAGCTACTTTCGGCCAAAGCTTCTCATCGTTTCGACTCCTAACTACGAATACAATGTCATTCTTCAGAGATCCAGTCTATCAGGCCAAGAAGAGGATCCAGATGACAAAACTCAGTCACAATCTTGTAAATTTCGAAACCACGATCACAAGTTCGAGTGGACTAGAGAGCAGTTCAATCACTGGGCGACGGAGTTGGCCGTGAAGCACAATTATAGCGTCGAGTTCAGTGGAGTTGGTGGATCTGATGACACCGAGCCAGGTTTCGCTTCCCAGATTGCTGTTTTCAGGAGGGATACACCTCATCTCACAGGCGATGCTATGAAGGTTGCAGATTCGGAGCATCGATTCAACATTGTATGGGAGTGGGACCGTAGTAATAGATCGTGATATGCTGTCTGACAAACTAACCACACACTGACTGATGTTGCAATTTTTCAACATGCATCAGCCAGGAGATTTTGACGGATTTTTGTCATGGTTTTTACCCTTTTGATTTACTGTTTACTTATGTTCTTATAATAGATGCCATTTACATGGACAACTTTCAATGCATTTTGCATTTAATTTTCTGCATAGAAAAGTGAAGTTCTTTGGTTTCTGCTGGTGTTATTTTACAATGGACTACTTAGCCGAGTGATGAAAATACATTCGTTTAGTTAGTAACTAGTTTAATACCTGTGCGATGCACGGTAGAGATTAAAAAAAATAAAGTGTTAAAGACAAAGTATAAAGATAAATAAAATACATTAAAGGTAGATTAAAAAAAATAAAGTGTTAAAGACAAAGTATAAAGATAAATAAAATACATTAAAGGTAGTCGATTAAGATAGATAATATAATTATAATAAATTTGAGGATTTAGTTTGTTTTTTTATACATTCAAATTTATATTAAGATGTCAGAGTTATATATATCAGTATACATATATATATATATATATTCATACACACATAAAACTTCAGAAAATGGAATTTTTTTTCGTTGATTAAACTGGTGTCATTCATGTTTAATTTTCTTCATTTTCTCCTCTGATCTATCATAATAAAATATATATATATATATATATATATATATATTAGTAAGTTGATTTTTGTAGCTGAAATAGAAATTAAAATAAATCTTGTAATTTTATATGTAGTTACATATAAAAGATAATATTTCTTAGTCTTTTTTCATTTTCTTGATGGGTCACTTGGAGATACAATTTGAATTTATGATGGAGGAGGTCGATGTTGACGACTGAAATAATAATACATATAATTATGTAATAATTAATGATATATAAATATATATGTTAAGTGAGAAAATTTAAAAATTGAAGATAAAATACGAATAGTAACATATCTTGATTCCACTTCTTCAACGATAGGTTCGTTGAAAGTGAGCTGTTTTTTTGTTGTCTTCTTGCTTCCTAACTGCGATGTTTTTGGGTCAAAAGAAATTAATGATGGTGGAATTTCTTCAGAAGGTTCAGTTGTTGGTGCAGGTAATTATATTGGTTAGACATCATCGTCAAAAGTTTTTACAATGACTGCATCAATGAAAGGACCTCTAAGACGAAATTGGATGATAAATATTTTTGATATGCCTTTCAGTTGGTTGAGGATAGGAGGGATAATATTTGGATCAGTGTATCCTTCTTGGATTGTCAATATAGAGCAAAGTTTATTATTAATGATTGCACAGTCTTTCCAAACATGACCATATTCATTCCTCCAGTGCCATCTTCGATTCGTGCATTGATTTTGTACCTGTTGGAAATAGTTAAATTTTATTTTTATTTTAATTATTTTGATATATATATATATTTACGATAAATGTGAAGAATATTACTAGGTGATTGACATTATAGTTAAATATCCATGAGTATCACACCACCATGAGGTCCTTGATTGTTTTATTTGTCTATAACATCTTGAACAAGCATTGTGGAACCAACCTTGGCGAGCATCAAATTCAATAATGCTTGCTTTAACAGTGAATTTTGTATCATGTTGGATAGATAAATAAAGTTTACTAAATTATATTTTATAGTTTATATATGATAAGTAAATATTTACCTGATTTTGATATGGATCTAGAGTTTGAAATTCTGTGATTGTAGCTCGGTTCATAGTTTTTTGTTCCTCCAATTACAATGGTTTTTTTTTGTTGATCCAGTAATAAAATCAATTCCATGGATGGAATGGCTGAATCTATAGAAAATTAATATATTAAATAAAGTTAGTTTTTTTTAAAAAATTAATAAATATATATAATTGTGATAATTTATGAGTAAAGATTTGTAATACCTCTTTTTGATTTTTTTTGGTTTCAGCGATGTCCAGATCAAGATAGTATGAAGTACAAGTAGTGCTTGCAACATAAAATCCACCTGTATATGTATAATAGTAATAATTAATGATTAATGATATAAAATTTTTAAATTTTTTTTTTGTTTAAGAGAGAAAAAAATTATTTTTAGTTGTTGTATATATACTTACCCATATATTGTTTGGCTGCCATTGCTGTAAATGCTATTACAACTGGTTCAGGCATTGTTTGAATTGTATTTTCATCAAAGCTTTCTCTAGTTTCTCTCCAGAGAGTGACATTAAGTGTTTATTCTCTGTTGAATATAATAAATTTAAATAAACAATTTATTAATAATAAATTGTGAAATTTTTGGAAGTATGTTTTTAACAATATATTATTTATATTTACCTGATATTTTGAATAACTAAACTTCGCATTTTTACCAGTTTATCATTTATAGTGGATTTTTCTATACCCTTGACAGATATGAGATGACCAATCACATCTAACACAATATAAGAAGTAAGAAGTTATTATTTATTAATTTTAATAGTGTTAATTTATTAATTATAAACTAACAAATATGAATATCATACATAATTTATCTGACAGAAGATCGTTGATGTCGACTTTTGATATTAGTTGATTGAACACCACAAAATTAAATTTGTGTTGGGATATTTATGGTATGTCTTCTTCAACGTTTTTGAAAACTATGGATCTTGCGAATTGCAACATTGCTACGTGAGGAATAATTTTATATATTTGTTTGTTGTTGGTGATGAAGAAGTTGCTGATTTCATATACATTGCCAACTTGTATGTTATTTATTATGAATTCAACATCTTTTGCACAAATGAAATCGTGAATTGCTTCATTCTTGAAAAAAAAAACATATTCATATATTATTATTATTATTATTATTTATATACTAAATAATAATTTGAGATGCATTTTATTAGAATATAATATTTATAAGAAATAAATTAATATCTGTTTGTCAACTAATAAGCAGTCGAGGCTTATTAAACAACCAGTGTTATAATCAGTGTTCCTCCATAGTCGACATACTCGAGCACAAATAGTCTGATGTGTTTTTCCTGGCTTCAGTACTTGTAATAGAATGAACATTTTCTATAGATAGTAGAAATATATGCGCAAATATATTTAATAGCTTATAAAAAGAAATTAAATTTTAAAGACTGTAAATATTATTTTATAGTAAAAAAAAAAAAATTAAGACATGACTTTTTTTTTATTATTATTATTTTTTCACAGAAGATTGTTATCTTTGATAAATATTATGCAATATTTCTTTGTAAATAATGTTTTTGATATGATTTGGATATTTGTTAATTGAATCATGTATTGAAATATGTAAATCTTTGGGTCCATGGCTGAAAATTTCATCTTCTTAATAGAGTTCAACTTTATTTAGAGATTGACCTTGACTTCTGTTTATTGTTATTGCATAACAAATTTTTAAAGGAAATTGTTGTCTTATTAAAATAAAAGGCCATTTAGATTCATTAATTGTCATTTCTATTCTAGGTATATAAACATATTCATTTATATCATTAGAATTAATAATGCTTCATTCAATAATTCTATTTGTTAATTATGTAATAATTAATCTGGTACCATTCAATAAACCCATTGATTGATTAAAATTTCGTATTAACATAACATGAATCCCAAGTTTGAGTTTTAATTCGCGTGGAGGTAGACCATTAAAGTTAACAGTGTGTAAAAATTCAGGAGGATATGAAAGACTTAATTTATCGAGATTTCCAGATGATGAAAGAATAGTATCATAACTATAATAAATTTTTGTTTTTGTAGGTACTAAAGATAATATATATTTATTTATTTCATCAGTTTTTTTTATTTCTAGGTGTAATAATCATATGTTGTTTTAAATGATTAATATTTTGAAAATTATTATAGAAAATATCGTATATTGTGGTAGAAATACATTCAATAGAATATATATTATATTGTATTAAATATTTTTCAGGTATTTCAATCCAAGTAGCATCTTCGTTTTCTGGATCTTTTATTCTATTCACTATTTCATTACCAATATTTAAAATCCATTATGAGAAGTTAGTAATTTCTATTTGTTCATCAATACAGTAATTATATTTTTTTTTAATCGCATGTTTTTTGTTAAAGTAAGTATACGAAAATATGGCCAAAGATAAGAATTATTTATAGTCATATCAATAATATTTTCTTTTATACCATTTGGGACATGTAATATTCATCTGAAATCAATCTAATATAATTGTCATTCCTCCAAAAGGACGATTAAAATTATTTTTTAAGTCTTGCATTGTTTTATCTAAAGCTTCAAAAATAATATTTGTTAGTCATAGGTGCTTTATCCCATAAAATCAATATGGTTTTTTCTATTAATTTCACTAATTGAGTAGATTTTTGATTTAGCAAGTTGAAAATTTATCAATTGAAAGAGGTATATGAAATCTTTAATGTGCAGTTCGACTTTTTGATAACAATAATGATGCTACAGCTAATACAATTTCACCATCTGATTTAATTTTGTTGATAATAACATTTTATAAGTATGTTTTTCCTGTACCGCCGTAACCATATATGAAAAACAAATTATCATGTTTGTTTTTAATCACTTCTAAAATTTCGTTATAAATAAAATGTTGTTCTTGATTTAAATTTTGTACTAAATTAACATTTTCTTCTTTTAATTTATAAATATCATAATTGAGTTCTTTTCTTACAAGATTATTATTTAAATATTCAATTAATAATCCAGAAGGAAATTGAAGATTATAATGTGATAAAGAAGATGAATTTAAATTTAGTAATTTTTCTAATTCATATAGTACGAAATTATATAATTCATTTTGAAGAATTTTAAAATTTGGATTATTAAATAATAGTCTTACTTTATATAAAATATCTTTACACATTAGTTTCCAATGTTTTTGAAAAAATTTTAATGGATCAGAAATATTACAAAATAATAATATAATGGTGAAAAGTTGATGAAGTTGAGCAGATGTTGACCAAAATGATGCTTCTTCTGTTGATTGATCTCATTCTTTATCATCTCCTAATAAACCCAATGCATCGCAAGCTGCTTGATTACTAGGATAAACAATATTATTCACTGTTCGAAGTGAGTCATAGCTTGTTGCACTTTTTTGATGATTTAATAATAATTTTAAATAATATAATTCACCAGAATTTGGATGAATATAAAAATGTTCTTCCTATAGTATGACCATTTTGTCGATAAGTCCAAATTTTATTTTTATTATTCCAGACCCATTTTATTAGAAATTCTATATAAGTAAGTTGTCGAGTATCTTTATTAATTTTATTAATTTTCATCTACTCTGTTAATATTGTTTTTTTGAATTTGTGATTGACGTATTATATTTTGGAGTTGTTAATTTTTATTAAATGTTATGTTTTGCATATTTGATAAATGAATAGAAAGTCGTTGAATAGCTGGATTTCTATGGTGGATTGAATATATTACTTTATAAGGTGTGATATATCAATAGTTAAGATAAACTTTTATTTCATCGACTTCTCTGTACTTTGTTTTTTCGTTATTTTCAGTAATAACATTATCTTCAATACTAGCTCGTATTCTATCTGAACCTTTTATTAAATATTTGAATAGATATTTAATAAGTATAGATTGGGAACATATTTCGACATTAATATGAGCATTATATTTTAGGCATAAAGTTCAAATATATGGAACAATATATCTATTATCAAGTTTAATTCATTCTTTCATAACATTAAATTCTGTATCTCTACGACGATAAAAAACAAAACCATTTTCTTTTATAGTTTCATTTTTTATTTGTTTTGAATATTTTTTGGAACATTTAGAATTTTTCATACATGGTGCATTTGTTTTTACATATCCACATGGTCCGTGTATCAGATATTCAGTTATAATTTTATAACGTAAAAGATCTTTTATTGGATCTAGAATTTCAGCAGAAATAAATTTGTCTACTTGTGTAGGGTCATGATATTTATGTTCAGGATGTAACCAAAATAACATATGACAATGAGGTAAACCACATTTTTGAAATTCCACCACGTATAGATCTAAAAGAAAAAAAAAAACAAAAAAAAAAAAACAAAGAAAGAAAAAACATAAACATAACAATAATTTTAGTTTTTTTAATTATTGTAATAAAATAAAATAATAATATTTGATAGTTTATTTTTTGTTATATAAAATAAATGGACTTACCTGTTATTATAGCTCCGAAAATATCATCTGATTTTATTGTATTTAACAAATGGTCTAATTTTATTTTAAATATTCTACTTATAATATTTGGTATGTCTTCAGATTTTTATCCTGGAATTATAGTTATAGTTCTTTTGATTTCTGGTCATTTGAGATTATATGTAAATGTTAAAAATATAGTAGGATTTCCATAATGTCTACAAATTGCCATTGTATCTTGATAAATTTAAATCATATATCTTGGACTTTCTGTATAAGATGATGGTAAAATAATTCTTTTCCTGATTGCTTCTGCATTTGTATCACATTTAATTATAGCATCTTGAATACCTTTGTAAATTTTGGATATTAAATTATTTTGATTTTATCTAACATAATCTAAACGATCTTCTTCAAAAGAAGCATAATATCTACAATATATTATTGAAAAAGCCGTTCTTCTCTAAATAATATATTTCCTTGATATAATCATTGTTGAAGTTGAAAAGCATAAAATATCTCATTGATATTCGATTTCTACGTGGTTGTTTACCGTTAAAATTTGGATTCCATTCTATATCCATATTCTCCATAAGGAAATAACAATGGATATTGTAATGCCATATAAGATGGATGAAGTTTATTGATTTTTTGTAATTCTCCAGTTTGTTTATGAATGATAATATCTCTACCTTTCTCATATAGACTAAAATCTCCAACAATTAAACCATCTATATCTGCTGAAGTTGGAAGATCATATTGTGTACTATCTCCTTGATCTTAGTTTTATTGATGGTATTTGATTATTACAAATATCTCTGACATTCCTAAAAAGTTGAACTAATTTATTTGTTTCATCCAGTATTATGATTAATTTTTGAACGATAGTCTCATTTAAATTATTTAAATCATTATTATTTGAAAACGTTGTTATTCTATTTTGAATTTCATTTTTTGTATCATAAATATATAACTGTGCAAAACTTGGAGGATTATTATTAATTGGAAGTGAAGATCCAATTAGATGATGTATTTATCCACTAATCTTGAAAATATATGATGCTGATGAATTATTAATATCTGATTGAATATTTGCTCCAAATGAAGTAAAAGCAAATATAGAATTATAAATCTAATATTTTTTCTAAAATTTATACTTGAAGGTACTCCATAATAATCTAATATTTGCTCTAAAATTGGTGGTGTTTTTTTGCTTGAAGATATGTTAATTTTACTATTTTGACAACATAAAGTTTTTTTTGTTGAACATGTATTTCGTGTTTGTTCATTCTTCTAAAATCATGCTCCACAATATTGACATGTGCAATTACAATCTCCAATATCAATATATTCATCATTTAAATCTAAGTAAAAAATTCATGTAAAAAACGAAAAAAAATTATAAAATGTTAGTAAAAAATTTTGTTCAAATTAATAATTCTATGAAAAATAAAGAGTGAATTTAAGATGAAGAAATTACTTTTTTAAATTGACAGAATTGTAATCCTCCAAAGATAGATTTGATGTTCCTTCACCAATGTTATAAATTGAAGATAATTGAATGAATCTGCTTCGATAACCAGTAATAATTTCTGTATTTAATTCTTCAAACTAATTATTTGAAAAATGTAGATTTGTCGATATAGATACTTCATTATTATTTATATAATTTTGATTTTTGACGTTTTGAACTTCTTGAATAATTAGTATCTTTGTGAGAACCTTTTTATTTCATTCTTATTATTTTTTTGTTTAATATAAAACAGAAAAACAACCGTATGAAGTATTGTTAAAAGATAAAAATTATACATATCAATATAAAAAAAGAACGATTAAGCATTTTGTTTATACTAGTAAAGAAAAAAAAAAAGTCAAATAATAAAAAGATAATAATACCAAATATTAAAATAAAATACTAAGCGCAAGAATTTTTTTCATTATAACAAAATTCAATAATATATTCCAATTAAAAAATTACAAATAATAAATAAAATTAAAAATCTAAAAACTTAAACAGTAAGAAAATTTCAATAACTTAAGTAAATCTAATAAAAAAAATAACTTATTGAATTAGTAAATAAATCTAGAAATGCATTACATATTAAAAAAAAAAAATCTAATTCTAAAGAGTAATATTAATTTATGACATAAATAATAACTTAGTTACAATTATAAGTATATATTTTTTATAATGAAACTTCATCACTATAGAAAACAAAATGCATTTTTTTTATTTTTTTTTGTAAATTTATAGAGCTCTTATATTTACAAATTTTAATAAATTATTTTTTAATTTTAATTTTTTAGCTTGCTCTTTATTTTTAATACTGTAATTTAATTGTGTTAATTGATTCTTTAATTGTGTTAATTCTTATTCGTTTTCCTCTAAATTTTTTTGAACTCAATATTTTATCATTCTCACATATTATTTTATTTAAGCAGTTTTATTTTTTGTAGTTAAAAATAATTCAATAAAATATTGTTTTTTATTTTATAGTTTCTTTTTTGTTTGGTACATTTTGTAATAACCCGAAATTTTAATGAACTCATGATTTCCTTAGAGACAAGAAAAATCTAAGATAAAATTATGTATGTCGATATGAAGCTCATAATCTGAGTTGAATATCAGTATATGTTGAGTTCTCAGTTAATTAACTACGAGACTCAATAATAGTTTGCTTAAGCTAAGCATGAGGGCTTTTGGAAAAAAAAAAGAAGGGCAGAATAGAAATTTATGATTTTATGCGGATCAATGTTTGACCAGGTTGACCTTAGGTCTGACTGAGACAGTACTGCAGTGTAATTAACAGTATGAAAATTATACTGCGATAAACTGTCATTACGAACAAATAAGTAAGAATAAGGTTCAAGACCACCCTAGAAAAATCAAGCACATTAATTAGGATAATAAGTACTAAGTATCTTCAAGTCCTAAGAAAAATCTATACGCAGTCTAATTTTATACAGATGAATTTTGGACTGTAGTCCAGTATAATTTTACTGTTATTAGTTGAAAACGGTATTGATAATATCTGTATTAGTATGAAAATGGACTGCATATATATATATTAAGAGATTTTGAGTATCAAGTGGATAATTATGCATGCATTGGAAGCCAAGTGGCTCCACCATAGCCGGCCACCTTCAGGGACTAAAGTGCAAATACTTTGTCCTTAGGGGCCAAAGTGTAATTTTAAGAAATGTGAGGTAAGCTTGATAATGTAAGCATGAAGATGTAAGTATGATGATGTAAGTAAGTAACTTGGCCTCCAAGGCAACCTATCATAGCCGGCCACCACCTCCCAAGGACCAATGGGCAAATATTTTTCTCTTAAGGGCAATTATGTAATTTTTGGATTAAAAATAAATCCAAAAATTAAATTATTCATCACCTATAATTAGGTGATGGGGGGGTTCATTTTGTTCACAAAAATGAGAAAACACCCCAAAACTATGTTAAAATCTCACCTCACTTTCTCCCCCCTTAGAAAGCCGAACCCTAGAGGAAAAAAAGAGAGAGAAAAGGAAAAGGATTGGGTGGTCGGAAATTTTGAAGGAACACCAAAGAGGGAATTCGGATTTGGTAGAAAGCAAGGAGGAAAGTTTGGATCCAAAACCTAGAACCAACTCCAAGTTGAGTAAGGTAATCCTCCTTGGTTCCCTAAGCTTTTCAATTTAAGCTTTAATTGGAAATTTAAGTGTATTTCCAAAATTAGCTTGTAAGAGCATAAGCTCATTTTATTTCTTATGCCCTAGTTTATATTTTTAGATTTGTGCTTGATTAGGATATTGGGTGGTTTTGATTTATATGTTATGTATGATTATGTGATTATGGTTGCATGATTTTAGGATTTGCATGTATACTTTATGATGTTAGTTGTATGTCCTCAACGTGCCTAAGAAGTTGTAGATTATGCATATTTTTGTTTGAGTTAGATTGTTAGCTTATGTGATGAATGGATATATAAGCCCAAATTTACAAACCCTAACTTGGTACAAGAACATCCAAGGGTTTGCATGTGAATGCATAGATTATGATGATGAGATTTTATGTTAGAAAGTACTACATGATTGTTGTAGGCTCACGGTTACGACCGTTTGAGATAGGGTGCGCGTAATTTGACCGTAAAAATGGATTTAAGAAAGAAACTGCTAGTTCGGGTAAAACTGGACAGTTTTCTGGTAAGTGGATTTTGAGGCCCTTAGAAGCTGAATTTGAAGAAAGTCAAAACTACAAAGTTATAGAAAATGGAAAATTCTAGGGAGCAATATGGACAGTTTTTAAAAATAAGGCTCCAAAGGCCTCTATTTTTACAAAAATCCGAGCCTGGTCTGCCTAGACCTAGTTGCACGGCCAGGCAGGTTCAATAAGGAAAACGAGTAAGTTAAAGGTAGAATTAGGTTTTGAGTAAAACACAAAAGTTGTAGTATTATTCGAGATCTACAACTTTTATGGAGAATACTTTTTCTAATTCCAAACATATTTTAAAGTAAAACCAGATTCCCAAAACTATATAGGAAACAAGAAATTCCTACACAGGATTTTCAGAAAATAGTGCAAAAGCAGGAAATTCTTGCACATGCATTGATAACTGAAATTAAGAAACTGTTTTCAAAAGTAAATAAATGGGCCAAAAGCTATCTTAAAAACACGGTAACAGTATGATTACCAATGGTAACCGGATAGGATACCCAAGTTACTGGGTTGGGCCTAAAGCCCATGGTTACCAATAGTAACATAATAAGGTACTATTCACGTATGATTGGGCATTGAACCCAAGGTTCCATTAAGTAATCAAACAAAATATTGTTTGAGTAGGCCAAGTGCCCTAGGGTTACGGCAAGTAACCGAACGAGTTATCATGAAGATATGAGGGACATATAACTAGAGTTACTCATGAATATTGGTTAGGATACCAACATTTAATGATTATGATTTATGGTAAGATAGAGTGTGAATAATTCTTATCTTACACCCTGTTTGGAAATAGGAGTATGAACTGTTGGCGTGTCATGTTTGGATGATAAACCAAGAGCGTAGGATGACAAGTAAGTACAACTCCGCCTACAGCATGAACAAAATGTTTTTATTGCATGGCATGTTTTCAAGAAATCATGTATTGATTTATATGATTTATTTAGGTTATGATGTTTTATGTTATGATATTATGATGATTTATGTTATGATGTTATGATGTTTTATGTTATGATGTTATGATGTCTTATGTTATGATATTACGATGATTTATGTTATGATGTTATAATGTTTTATGTTATGATGTTTTATGTTATGGTGTATTATGGTTTGTCATTATGTTATGATATATGTTTTGTTATTGTGACATCACGAAGCATGTTCACGAATATCAAATCATGGGGTAAGAATAAGATAAGACAAGCTAATGTTATTGTGTCGTATCGACTTGCCACGAGAGTGGGTTTAAATGGTTTAGTCTATGGTTTGAGTTGAATTGGATTGGCTGCGCCAATCACTCCATGTTAAACGGTTTGTTTCATGGTTTGAGTTGGATTGGACTGGCCGCCTCCAACTACTCCATGGCTATGTACCATGGTATTTGCACGCATGACATGTAAGGGAACAAAACCAAGTTAATATATGAAAAGCATAATTGATTCATAAGAAAGCATAATCGGTTCATGCATTCTTACACTTAAAATATTTTGCGGATTGAATATTGTACTTACTGGGCATAAGCTCATTACTTACGTTCATGCTGTAGGTAAGCAACCTACCGGCAACACTTGATGCAAGACTATGGAGGGCTGGCACTGCAACTGTGAAATGTGGGATGGATACCGCCACGGATTTTAGAAATATGTTTTGTAAAGTATGTTTGTAATGTAAAATGTATTTATGTTACATTATAATGAAGTAATGGTATGGGTAAGGAAAAGTTTCAAGTATGTATGACAACAAGTTGTCTCGTGTCGTACCGATCCGCACTAGATCGGGTTTGGTCCATGGTTTGATATGATAGCTTTCAAATAAGATGTGAAAGCTCGGTACTCGAGTGAGTACATGTACGTATGTATGAGACTAAGTCGAGTTTTAAGTTAAGTTTAAAAATAAAATTTAAGAAGGAAATTTTTTTTTTTTTTTTTACTCTGGAATTTTCAGTAAGTTTAAGATATTTGAATTAAGAATTAAGTTAAGTAAGCACAGTGTCACGGCCCTACATAGGCTGGGGCGTGACACATTTCATATTATCTTGTTGAAAATTTGTATTTATTAATTAAACAATAAATTGATTAATTCACATATATATATATATATATATAGTATTTGATATTGTTAATCCGTACAATTTGATTATTACAGCTCTGTTTTTTTTTCCTCCTCCTTACGGAGGTTTTTATGAAATTTTATTTATCCAATTTTATTTATTTTCGGTACATAATAATTGATCAAGATGTTATTTTCTATTCCATTTTTTAAAATATATTTTTTTTTCAATAAAAAGTTACTTTTATTAAATTAAATAATAAATAAATTAAGTCATTTCTATCCTTTATGAACAATTATTTTTTGTAATTTAAATTTAAATAAAATAAAAATCTATATGAAAAAAAAATTTGTTGTTACACTATAAGATTGCATAATAGAAAAAATTAAATCACACAACCAAAATTACAATAATTTCTAATTGTAGAAACATTTATATACAAAAATTGTTCTAATAAATTTAAATATTTCAACAATCTAAAAAAAAAATAAAAAAAAACTCCCGGGCAATAAATAATAAAAAAATTATATTAAACTACAAAACAAAAGAGAAAGCAGAAATAACAATAAAAAGACAAGATAATAAAAAAATAAAAATTTAAACCTCCAATATACTCAGTCACATATACTAATCCAAATAAACAATCTAATATATATATATATATATATATATATATATATATATTCTATGGAAAATATTATTAAAATTTTTACTAAATGTTTTCTACAAGAATAAAACAAAAGTAAAAATTATTAAAGCAAGCTTAGGTCTCTTATATCATTAACAATATTTGTTAAGAATAACTAAAATATAATTCGACCTCGTCTTTAGCTACTACGTGAAATGTTTGGAAATGTGTAAAAAAAAAAAATTATAAATGTTTCCAACAAATACAGAAAAAAAAGGGTAAAAATATTTAGAAAAATTAAAAAATAAAATAATATAAAAACAGTAACATAATCAATACTGTTATGTTGTGAGGAAAAAAAAACACAACACAAATCCCAAATATCTACGGCAACAGTAAAAACTGTCAAATAATATTTTACAGTTATCTAACATATGGTATCAATGATATCATATTCAGCAACTATACCAAATTAAATAATAAATGTATTATTATATATCTAAACAGAGATCATCATAACGTATTAAAATTTTTATGCAAAAAGTTCTCTTCAAAGATATTTACAACAACAGAAGAAGAAAACAACAACAGGAAAAAAAAAACAAAAAACAAAAACAAAAGAGACTCACCACAACAACAGTAATGGAATAATATCATATAAATAAATACTAAAGTTTTATAAATCATATAAAAATAGAAACATGATTAACATAATCATAGGGGAAAATATAATTAAAAAAAAAACTCAAAATTACAAACGATCACAACAGTTATAAAAAATTACCAAATCATATAACATAATCATCTAACTTATAATAACAATAATATTCACAAAACATCGAAAAAAAAGAATTGTCTTAATAAAAAAAAAAGAAACAACGAAAAAAAGGAAAACACAATAACAAAATTAAATCCCTTTATTGCATCATATTAATAATAATAATAAAGATGTCGAGGTAGTGTAATAAAAACAGTATCTTTCAGACCCTTTTACTATATTGTATATTAGTATTAATGTATCAATAGTAATAGTAATAATGATGATCATAGATAAACAAGATGGAAAGTAGAGAAATGTTAAAGAAACAGATTAAAAAAAAACAAAGGTATATAAAATCAAAAAAGAACCCGAAAGAGAAAACATTGACCATAAACAAATTGAACAAAAAAACAGTAATATCTTTTGTAAGCATTAACAATAAAAACAACATCATCATAATATAATAAAACAATAATAAATGGTAATTAAGAGACATAAATAAGAATAGTACCTGAATAAAAAAGCACATTTCCATAGAAATAATATATGAAAATGATCAGTCTTCAGAAGATAAGAAAGAACAGAATAAAAGATCTCAAGTAACAATTAAAGAAGGTTCAAAGCAGAGTAGTTAAGAGGATTTTACAGAGATAGTAATGATAAAGTATGAGAATAAAGCAATAAATGAAGAAAGATCATACTTATAAGGCAAAATCTGTTAAATAAAATATTGACAAAATTTTTTTAAAAAAAGTCGGTGAAAGAGAAAGCAAAGAAATTTTTACACGTACAACAGAGTTACATCTGTAAAACATTAGAGAAAAACACGTTAACTCACAACAGATAACATAGTTTAAGTAAATTAGAAGCATTAATGACAGAGTTACATGTGTAAAAAAATCTCAGTCAAGCTGATGATCTCATTGTAAATCACAGAGTTATAGCAAATACAATAAAGTATATGACTACAGAATCTGCAGATAAAAAATAATATGAAAAATCTAGAAACCTAAGCAATAGAGAAATCTAACAATTCATTCAAATGTAACTAAATGATAAAATGCAGTCATGAAACATAATTAAATCTGTACAGAATCAGCTAAAAAAATGTGAAATGACAAAATCAAAAATAAAAAAAACTTAGTTTAGAACCATTAAACACCTTGCACAGATCAGCAAAAACACATCAACGTATCTAAATACAAATGCAACAGACAACAAATAGCATTAAAGATGAACAAACCCAAACAACAGGAAACTACAACAATTCGTTTAAATAGAACCAAACAATAGAATATAGACACAAAACAAAGTTATATCTGTATAAAAAAAAGTCAAAAAAAAAAAAAAAACGTAATAATTTACAATAAATAACAAAATTAGAGCAAATAAGAAACTTACACATTAGATAAACAAATTGGAAACAACAAATTAATATAATGAAAAATCTACAAACTTAGATAATAACAAAACTTAACAATTCGATCAATTGTAGCTAAACAGTAAAAAAAAACATAGCCTAGAAAGTTAGTAAATAAAATTAGAAATTTCTCACAGATTAAACATAACAAATTGGAGAATAATGATATTAAAATACCACACAAAAACTAACCTAATCATAGTCAATCATTAGAAAAACTATCCTATTTATAACAAAATCAAACAACATAAAAAAAAAACCCTCATAATATGAAGAGCAAATTACAAATCCTAAATATGATAGAAAATCATAAACACAAAAAATAAAGAAATAAAATTTGAAAACAAAATCAGTAAAATATTATCCGGGTAAAAGAAAAACGAAAAAATACAAAAATATAAACATAATAGAGAAAAAGTCTTCAATCTTTCGCTTGATACTCCCAATCCACCATTTTAGTATTATTAGTATTGTAATCTACAAAAACAAATGAACAAAAATCAAAAATCAAAATCAATATATATAAACCTAAAAAGAAAAAGAAAAAAAAAAGAAAAACTACTGAAATAAATACAATAAAAACAAAAACATGCCCCATTCTTTCTTTAATTTTTTGCTCTACTTATTTTTTCATAATTTCCTTAATCATATAAATGCAATAAAAAATAATAATAATAAAAGGAAAAACAAAAGAAAAAAAACAAAACGGAAAAAATTTTTATTTGATTATATACATGCACATCAAAAAAAAAAAAAAAAAAAGGGAAATAATAACAAAAACAAAAACAAAAAAATCGGCCAAAAGCTTAAAAACAGATGAAAAAATAATCATAATAAAAAAAAAGAAAGCAAAAAAACATTTGTTCAATCATCTACATGCAGAAAAAAAAAATAAAATAAAAAAGAAATCAAAATAAGGAGAACACAACCAGAAACTCAAAAAATAAAAAAAATAAAAAATAAAAAATAATCAACAAAATAAAAATTAGAATATAAATTTCAGAAACAAAAATCGAAAACAAAGTTTAAATTTCAGCAACAAATATCGAAAACAAAGTTTAAAAATAAACAAAGAAAAATGAGGCGGAAAAAAGAAATAACAACAAAAGAGAAAGAAGATGAGAGGAAAAATAAACCAGCGATAATAAAAACAAAAATCAAAATTTAAGGTTCGAAGAGGAGGGAAAACCCAAGAGAGAATGAACAGTAGAAAAAAAAAAAAACAAATGGGAAAAAAAAAACCAAACAGAAACAATAATGGAGAAAAAAAACAGCACAACAAAGATTAAAATTTAAAGTTCGAAAACAAAAATCGAACAACAATAGAAAATGAAGAAAATGATACAAAAACTAGATAAGAAAAAAAAAATAAAAAATAAAAACTTAGGGTTTGGAGAAAACAAACACACGGAAAAAGCAGATGAACAATAAAGAGAGAAAATAAACGGCGGAAAGAGTAAGGCAGAAAAAATACTAATGCTAAGATCTGAACAATGAGAAGAGAAAGAGAACGGTACAGAGAGAAAGAATGAGAAGAATGTGAACAGTAGAAAGAGAGAGTGAAAATAAGAGATAAGCAGCAGAGAGAACAACGAAGACTAAAAGCAAGAGTTTAGAGGGTAGAAAAAATGCTAATGCTAAGATCTGAACAATGAGAAGAACGTGAACAGTAGAGAGAGAGACTGAAAAGAAGAGATGAGCGGTAGAGAGAACAAAGAAGACCAAAAGCTAGGGTTTGGAGGACATAAAAATCCATCCAGTTTAGACAAAGCCAACCTCAGCCACACTCAAAAGGGTAGAATCGTCCGCACGGTAACAAAAGGGTAAAACCATCTGCTCACTGTGGATCCCTTAAAAAAAAAAACCCTGAATGAGGGGTAAAATCGTCCATTGACTGTAGAAAAAACAGTAAACCCCCCATCCCTTTTAGTATATAGTAATAATTAGCAGATTAGTTCTTTCAAATGAGACATCATTATTAAGAATAATACATGCAAATACCGCCAGGTATCGCAACTAACAAAAAAAAAAAAAAATGAACTCTATTTGTGAGTCTCAAATTGTAAGTCTCATATTCTATTAGTAGTGTTGAACGCTAATGATGCATGGTTTGTTGTTATATATGATTGATAGTTTCAATAGAAAGTTGGTGATAATTATTATTTCAATTATAGTTCTATACTTAATGTTAGAGAATAGTTTCTTAACCAATCTTTAATTTCTTTTATATTTTTATTTATTTAGCTTAAATATCCAAATCCCCTGTTTTTGGTGTCTAATTTTATTGTGTCTTAAGTTTTAGAGTCAATAATTAATTAATTAGAATCAATCTTCTGTAGAACCGATTCTTGCTTCTTGCTTGCTACTTTATTCCATAACGACACGATTATAACAAGGTTTTAATTTGGTATTCACTTGGAACCCACCACGCTATCTTCATCCTTATCCTATCCTAAATAAATACAAAGAAGAGGATGTTATACTCATATTCATACATTGTCGTCTTTCAATCAACGCACGATTCTGGTGCTTTCTTCTTCTTCATCATTTTTATTATTTTTATTATTTTTGTTTGGAGGATTAACCGGTAGAAAGTAGTTCGTGGTTACCAGCTGTGTAAGTGTAAAGGTCTATTGATCCAACAGCTGGTGAAAAACAAACAAAAAAAAGCTGTGTAAGTGATGTCTGTTACAGTGCAAATGTCAATTCCAACAGTAACTTATGTCCCCTGCTACCCTAATGTCTCTTGCGACAGCATTGTCTTTTTATTTTTATTTGTTATTTAATATTTAAGTTTAACCACAATTTAATTATACTTTTTTATTTTTATTTTTATTTTTTAAATCAATAAAATTTATAATTAATTTTTAAAAAATCAATCAATTCTAATTTAAAATTTTCATTTTCAATCGACGAATCAAACACAAGTTACTCTTTATTAGATTAATGGTATCAAAAAAAAAAAAAATCATTGTAAAAGCAAAAATAACACCTTTATTTCAATATTTGTTGGTCACGTAAACAGTTCTTTTTTTTTTTTTTTTTTTTTTTTTTTTTTTTTTTAAGTATCACTATGCTAATAAAATTGATCTAATCTTAAACCCGTGTGTGTTTATCGTATCTGTCTTATGGGCACCCTTTTAGTGCTCTTCTATATATTTTTTGTTCTTTAAATTCTTTTTTCTTTCCTTTACTTTGTTTAGGCACACTTTTTTCATCATTTTTCTCATGCACATGCCCCTCTTCTCTTTGTTTTTCTTTCTTTCTCTGTCTATTCTCTTCTATACAGAAAGATTGGATTGAGAGAATTGACTTTTCTTTTTCTTTTTTCTTTCTATTTGAAAGGAGAACTCTTTATTTCGCTTTAATAAGCTATGTTCTCTGTTATTTTCATTTTTACGCTTTTGGGATTTTATTTGTATATAACCATGTAATGAAGCTAGCATCTTCACACTTTAATAAAATATATGATAAGTGCAAAAGTAAGAGAGTGACAAAAAGACTGATAGAGTAACTGATCCTAGCATTTGTTTAACTAATATCGAAAAGATATTGAAAAAAATAACACTTTTATGTACCATCTAAATAATCCTTTAAACTTTAAAAGCAACATGCGAGTTAATTGGAAGGAACTATGAGATCAAGGAACACAAATTTAAGATTAAAAAAAAAAAGTATGAACTATGGAGAAATTCAAGATGATTTTTAGTGAAAAATGAGAGTTAAGAGAGTGTAAGAAAATAGAAAAGAAAGTGAAAATATAAAAGAAGAGACAATGAAGCTAAATAGGAAAGATAATTAAAAAATAAGGAGAGACTAATGTAGAGAAAATAAATTAATTATATCATGGATAGGATGGAATATAAATATTTTCCAAATCATACTCCGCGATAGCAATTGTATTAAAAATAATTTGTAAAAAATATCATTTCATGGCAGTAACAAATTCTATATTTCAAAGTTATAGGCAAATAAAAGAAATGGATTTGTTGTTTTCTATATACTTTTTTACTATACACTCAATGAAACACTACATAATGTATACGCTTTACTTGCTTATTTGGCTTTAATCTAGGGTTATTTGTTTCAACCCTATTTCTAGAGTTTCTAACCACTTTGCTCGTTGTCTTGCAATGTTTGGTCTTAGGTGTTTCGGTTTTCTAAATTCTTTTGTTGTTGTTAAAAAAAAAAAAAAGAAAAGAAAGAGAGATATCAGGTAACTTAACACGTGCTTTTGCACATAAGCATGTGCTCATACTATAGTATCATCATAATCATAATCATGATCATGATCATGATAATCTATTATATACTTTAAAAAAGCAAATGACTCTTCTCGTCTCCCTCTTCCCTGCTTGTCAAATAGTAGTCGTGTAGTTATCACATTAATGTCACGTGGTGATCACGTCAATGCCACGAGAAATATATATTTTTATTTTTGTTTTAGCCGTACTTGTCTATGCTTATGAATTGGCTTTTTAATTTGTCTTTTAGCAATGGCCTTGCTTCAACAGTTCAACTGCACCTCCACTCCACAGCCTAAGGGAGAATATCCTTGTGTACATTTTTTATGATGGAAATATCCTTGTGAACGCTTGGTAGGAGAAAAAATAATGTTCTTGGCCAAGACATTTTATTGCAAAAATGAAATTTTTTTATTTTTATTTTAATTTTTGCATTTTAATTGCAGGTGTAAATAAGAACTCATAATATTTTTAGTAAACACAAGAGTTTCATATTATTTACAAAAGAACACAATAACATAACAATAACCAAAAATAGTGAATACACATCCTTGATGAAGCCACGGGATTTTAATTACATTTCCGTTCTTATTGATTACATATTCCCATTCTTCTTGGTTTCATGATTGTTATAGAAAAAACGTTTGAGTTTGGCCGGCACAATTTTATGGGTCGAATGCAATTATATTTATGTGGTAGAACTCTTTCGTGCTAAATCAGAGTTGACGGTGCCTTAAAAATTAACTTCGGAACATGTGGGTTGGAGCTCTGAATTTAGCATCTAAGCTTATTGCTTTCGTGAAGGTAGTTGAATGGTAAATAAGTTGGTTTCTTTTGGGTTTCACGATAGTAATTTCACCGGTGGTCTACTAGTTTATTCTCCAGTGGGTTAATAGGGATATGTCTCCTCTTCCTTTTTATAGGTTTTTAATATTGTATATTGTAATGATTAGCTTTTTGCAGTATTACGATTTCCTTTTTTAAAGGAATTTGAATTGTACCATGAAGGTAATTATCAAAGAGCCCGATTAAGGGTTTTTATTAAGTTTTGTGAATTCTTATGATTTCATAAGACTCAAAAATGATTGCTTAGCCAAGCATGTGACCTTTTAAGTAAAAATGGTAGGAAATATTATGATTTTATGTTGGTCAAAGTTTGACTAAGAAAGTCAATGGTTGACCAGAAAAGTCAAGGCATGATGGTATTGTAAGTAATTAGCAATATGGAAATTATACTGTGAAAAACCGTCTTTACGGACAAGATAGTATGAATAGGATCCAAAATCACCATAGAAAAATCAAGCACATTATTTAGGATATCAAGGGCCAAATGGTTTTAAGTTATAAGAAAATTTTTATACAGTTCATTTTTACACAGATGAATTTTGGACTGTAGTTCAGTATTACAGTACTGTGCATTAGTGAGCCCAGTATTGAAGACATCTGTGTTAGCATAAAAATGGACTGCATATTAAGAAAAAAGGGCCAAACAAGCCTTATTGAGGCTTACATCACTCAAATTTTCAATTATGACATCATAATCAATTAAACAAAAATTGAAAAGTATTATGGAGTGTTCTAGACAAGCCATGGCCGGCCACCTATGCACCCTTTTGTGCAATTTCTTGCTTCTTCAAGGACTTTTTGGTAAATTTAAGAAGTTTTCCCACACCTATAAATAGGTATGAGGTGGTGGTCATTTTTATTCACAAAATTTGAGAAAAACAACTAAACTATGCCCAAATTTCCCCTCAAATTCACTCTCAAAAACCAAATTTAAGAAAGGAAGGGAGATGAAGAAAAATCCAAGAGGAAAAGCCTTAGGGTAGTCGGAATTTTTGGTAGGAGCCACAAACAAAAGTTGAAGAATTTTTGGTACCCATTCTAGGCTAGAGGCCGGTTGTGGGGGGAGAAGAAAAAGTGAGAAAAAAAAAGGTCCAAGGTGACCGGATTTGGTAAGGAACAAAGCTAGGTAGCCGGAAATTTTGGAAACCCACCACTCAAGGAAGACCGGTTCTAGTTGGTGGCAAGGGAGGAAATAGGGGTGAACCAAGTCTAGCTCAACCTTCATTACTACAAAATACAGATTCCACGACGGTTTTTAACCGTCGTGGTAATACTTACACGACGGTATATAATTGGATACCACGACGGTTACAAAACCGTCGTGGTAGCCGGGCTACCACGACGGTTAGTAAACCGTCGTGGTAAGAGTAAACAAAAAAAAAAATTTATTTCGAATTCGTTTTATTTCCACGGGTGGCAAATCAGTCTCCTATAAAATGATAAATATTTTGTATAATGACCTAGATTTGTACAATTAATATGCATATAATACAAAATTGATATATTGGTTTTAGTCAATATTGAATAAACTGCATAACAAACCTAGCCCACTCTTGCCTAACCAAACTCATGTCATCATCAGTATAAAAATCCTTCGTTTGAAGAGCGGCTAGTCCATCAACAGTGAGGGTTATTTCTCGCATGAAAGCTAACACAAAATAACCGCACTCTACATAGCCTTCCTGTATTGGACATCGAGTAGTATCAATCAAAGTCTCCCAGTTCCGTCGCTGTCTTACTCCTCTTCCCACCAAAACCTTCCAATCATTAAGTGCCCTAACAATTCCATAAATTTCAAGGTCAAAATATTACAACAATTATAATTGTATGCATAGAATCAGATATATGAACATAAAAAAATACTTATGTCGTAATGAGGTTTTTAAAATCATCATCCGGTTCATTTCCGAGAGGATTAAAATATAGGACCGAGTCCTCCCACGGATCAATAACTGCCAATACCCAATGTTGGCCGCTGTTATATGGCATGATAAATAGCTTTCCCTGTGGAGCGTTTCTTAAGACCTGTAGAATGTAATCGGCCTTCTCTCGAACGTAGGCGGTGCGATCGGCAACGCGTTGAACTGGTGAGACGATGACTGGAGAAATAAACTCGAACCATTGATCCATACCTGCTCTTGTACAACAATCCGCTAAGTATTTGTAAAATAATTAGGCTGACTTGTTACACAAAACTGAAGTGTATATAAGATTAAGAAGGATAAATAATTAAATAGTTTAAGCAAAAGTGTATTACCTGATGTAAACCATTATGCTATTTACACTGATTTTTTTAAATGTTATGAAATAGTAGACATCTTCAAACCCAATACATATGGGCATGTCATCGCCAATGACGAACTGTTGCTGATGGCAGATTATTTGGGTACCGTCACGCATGGAATTTTGTGCGTAATATGTCAACGCTTTCAAATTGAATGGAATGTCATTAAAGTCAAACGAAGGCATTTCTTCTTGCGCCGGTTGTTGTTGTACCTCTGGTTGTGACCGTATTTTCTTCCTCCCTGCTCTCTTTTTGGTTCATTTGCCCCCCTTGGCTTCTCGGTCAGGAGTATGACTGGGACCTTTGCTTGCCTGGCTCAAACTTGTTTGAACGACGACTAATCTTTTCGGCCAAGCAACAAACCCACCGACAACTTCTTCAATAGATGTGGCTTCGTGCGTCGGAATAGGTAGGAGTGCACCTTTTAGTTTTGGGACTGTAATTGTCACTCGTACATTCTCCTCACCTAAAGGTATCCCATGAATCGTGTCTGTTGGAACACATTCCATGTATGCCCTCCCGTTTGCAATAAGCACATCTCCTCCGTTAATTAAATCAGGAAGAAATAGATGGCATTCCTTACTTGCGTTCGGCATGGTCTTCGGATCCGACGCCTCAGCGCCTTTTTCATTCAGAGTGCAGCTAGCCTTGAAGCTGTTGTGTTGATCAACTATCGGTGCGGTCTGCTCGTCTGCCATAGTCTCTCGGTTGATACCGTGCTTCGTACATAATTCCTGTTCGGTTCTTTCTAATGCGGCTAGCTTCAGTTTCATATCCAAGACTTCAGGATTTTCGTGGTAGCTCCCCGAGGCGATAAAGTATTGCGACGGCTTGACAAACTTAGATTGACCTCGAATCCGACCCGAATGCTCGGCATTGCCTTATGCCTTGGTCAATATGTCCTCTGTCCCTACAGACTCGAAACTTCCTTGTGTCTGTTGTTCACTGAAGTCATCCTGTAACAATTATACAATATGTTATGACTTCGTAAACATAAACGAGTTTATGAGATTAATATATTTTAATCGGATTCGAAATCTTACTATTATATCGGCAATATTTTTACATGCTTCTTTCTTGAAAGATCCATTGGGCTTGACGCGCATATCTAGCCAAATTTCATGCCTCTCTGCGTACTTTCCCGTCTTCTCGAACTACAGTTTAATAATTACCATTAGTAAACATATAAGAAGAAATTGGAAGTAAAACATACCATTTACAAAGTTTGTGTAAGTTATTCACGTACATGTGTTTGGTCACGTTTCCTATATCCGTATCGGCCTCCCGATGATCCGTATTTGAGTTTCTTTCTTATCTCACTTTCTTGTTCGGATAGTCTTTTGAATTCCGAGGACCGACGATACGTAATGAAACTTTCCCAATCATCCTGGCTGATGGTGGAGTAATTGTGAATCACTTTTGACGGTCGTTGCCATACAGCTTCTTCGTCAATATGATCACTTACAAAAGCTTGGTAAAGATCATATCTGAAATTTTTTGCCGAATCTGCACATGACTTTAAAGCTTGTTTTTTAAACGATTCACCCACAATAAAAGAAGTTACGATTTCCGTCCACACTCTTTCTTTCCTTTGGGCTAAATCGGCACTTCTAAAGTCGGATATCCAAATGGGTATGTGCTCTCGAGCAAGCACCCCAATCCAACTCTGTAATACATCTCATCCCTTCCCTATTAGTTGCCCTTTCGCGTCGAACGAAACTTCAAGTCGTTCTCCCTTTGTCCTAACTTGGTGGACTCTTCTCATAAGAGTTGTTCTTCGTTTACCATCTTCATCGGGATTGAATCTAGGTAAGTTGGTTCGTCGTGGTTTTCCAAATTGAGTTTGAGTTGAGTGTTCCTCCTCGTGCTCTTGCGACATTTTAAATCAATCTAAAGCAACTCTGCACCGAAACACGTTAAAAAACAAAAAAATGTTGTCATTAAACATTACAAAATAATTGTAAATCCGTGCAAGTAAACATAGGTTTCTACTTAATTAATTACGGAAATGACACACAACTTAATAAAAGAGGCATTTGATCTTTCCATGTCATGTGCTAATATCTAAGTCACAACATCAATGACGGTTTTCAGAAAATTGTCGAAACCGTGCATAACCCAATCAATTTTATTTAATATAAAACTACTTCGAACTCAAATAAGCATATTATCGAACATGTCAAACGCTATAATATAAGTCACAAAATCAACACTTTCCCCGGAATATTGTTGAATCCGTGGCTTACTACCCAAGCAATTTAATTCAAGCTACAACTATTTCTAACTTAGAAAGGCAATTTAGCAAACATGTCATATACAAAATTTTAACTCTAAACATCAACAATTTTCTCGGAAAATTGTCAATTCCGTGCATTACCAAATCAATTTTAGAGCAATCTAAATCACGGCCACAATCAATAACCACCGAATGTGTAAGGGACGGATTTTTACGATCACATCTGAAATTCTCTTTGAACAATTTGAACCATTTTTCTCCGGAAATTTGGTAAACCGTCGCCTCACCCAACCATTGTACAACAAACCGAAACTAAGTCTTACTCAAAGAGGAATTTGGTCGAACATGTAGTGTGCATAAATTTAACATGCAAGAGCAACACTTTTTTCGTTTAAAAAATAACCCAAAATCAAAAACATAATAAAAAATGACCGAAAATAAAGTTTACAATTATCTTAGCTAACTTCCATCAACCGTTTAGTGAAATAGAAAATATAAATTGACCGTTTAGTGTGGGTATGGGCGGGTCAATGGGCGACGGCGACAAACCGTGGGTGTTGGCCTTGGCGACGGCGAGGGTGTGGACGACGGTGCAAAATCGGAAAATCCGGACAAGGTGGCGACGGCGGCGAGGAAAGAGAGAGGGCGAGGAAAAGTTTTAATATAGATGGGAGCCAAGAGAGTAAATGAAGGATGCAAGGCAAGCAAAGAGGGAGAAAGTAGAGGGGGCTATAGTAACCGAAAATTAGATAGAGAAAGTGGAGGGATGGAGGTATTTCATTTGTTTTTATATCCAAGGAGTAAAATTTGAGCCACATGCAAGCGCGCACGCTTCCCGGGTAATTTTTAAATTTTCCGCGAAAAGGATACCACGACGGTTTTTTAAAAACCATCGTGGTACCCTCCACGGGTGGAGGTACCACGACGGTCTTTTAACCGTCGTGGTATCCCCACGGCCGGAAAGCTACCACGACGGTCAAAAGACCGTCGTGGTAGGTCTCCCATGGCAGGAACCATGACGGTCTTCTGACCATCGAGGTCCGCCCCCCTGGGGGCTACCACGACGGTCTTCAGACCATCGTGGTCTCGGCCCCCCCTCGGGGCTACCACGACGGTCTGAAGACCGTCGTGGTAGTGACCCAAGGGGCGCCCCCTGGGTCGCTACCACGATAGTCTTCAGACCGTCGTGGTCCTTCCCCCCTGGTTCTGACCGTCGTGGTCCCTACCCCTGGGGGCTACCACGACGGTCTGAAGGCCGTCGTGGTCCCACCCCCCCTGGGGGGCTACCACGACGGTCTGAAGACCGTCGTGGTAGCGTCGTAGGGGGCGGTCCCTCGACGGGCAACCACGATGGTCTTCTGACCGTCGTGGTCCCGTCCTGACCGTCATGGTATCCCCCTAGGAGGACGGGACCACGACGGTTATAAGACCATCGTGGTAGTGTCCCCTGGGGGGATACCACGACGGTCTTTTGACCGTCGTGATAGCTATGGAGCTACCACGACGGTTTATTTGAAAAACCGTCGTGCTATAAAGATACCACGACGGTTTTTTAGATAAACCGTCGTGGTATTTTGACAGTAAATGTTTTGAAATAAATATTTTTTCAACTATATAATCCCGGCCACATCTGTATGTTATGCATAAACAAACAGCCCATACCAATTCTCTTTTTGATCTTGTATTCAAATACACCATGGCATATAATAAATATTATCATGTGGAAATGCATTTAACATATACATACAATTAACGGAATCATAACACACATTCATGTTTTTCGTGTATTTTTTTTTTGGACTTCTCAATACGTGTCCACTCGACATCTAAACGAAGCAAGTGTGAGGAATCATCGTCCAAATCATCAATCTCCTCCACCGGTGGCAAACCGTTCGTGATAGATGGAATGTCCGTGCAATCTTCAACATCTTCTTGGCCATCCCGGATTAATTTTGGCTTCATTGGCACAACTAATGATAACTCTAAATTGTCGGGATCGGATGTGTAAAAGACTTGTACTGCTTGCGACGCCATAATAAAAGGATCATTTTTGTATCCCATATGCCTAAAGTCCACCACTGTCACGCCGTCCTTATCAAGCTTAACAAAATTATTGTCAGCCCACTTGCATTTAAATAGTACTATCCGTAATCCGCAATAATCAAGTTCCCAAATATCTTCAATGAACCCAAAGTAGTTCATGGAACCGTATACCAGGTTCTTGTCCTTTGCGGATGAAATATGCATAGACTCGGCACGAAGGCTCACACCACTATTTTGGACTGTATGCTTCTCATCTCTTTCACGAGTGTAAAAGGTGTAGCCATTGACAAAGTATGATGTATATCGTGTGACTATCGATGACGGTCCTCTTGCTAGCTTCATTAAGTCTTGGGAAACAGTAGGCTTCATATGTAAATGTTGACTTATCCACTCCCTGAATGTCCGGTTGTGCTGATCTTGAATCCACTTCTCACATCTTGTTTTCCTTGGATTTGCGACTCTTAATTCCGTCATGTGAACCTCAACGAACGGCTACACTTCCTTAGCATTGTGCAAAACATACAGACAAGCTTTTTACCATTCATCTTGCTTTACTACAGAATGAACGGCTACGGATAGTCCTTTCAACGTAAATAGCCCACTCGTTGGCAACCCTATTGGGTCCGCGTTGGACAAATACTTAGAGCAAAATTCAACTGATTCCTCAGCTATGTAGTTTTCCACTATACATCCCTCCGGCCTATTTCGGTTCTTCACATATAACCCTTCAAAACCTTCATGTACCTTTCGAAAGGATACATCCACCTCAAATGTACTGGTCCACATAGCTTAACTTCACGAACTAAGTGCACCGTTAGGTGGATCATTATATCAAAAAAGGCTGGTGGGAAAAACTTCTCAAGCATGCACAAAGTCATCACTAATTCAGATTGTAGCGAATCTAGCATAAGTGGATCGATTACGTTAGAGCAAATTGAATTGAAGAATGAGCATAACTTCGTAATTGCATATCTCACATCTTTCGTTAAAACTCCCTACAATGCAAGAGGTAATAATTGTTGCATCAAGATATGACAATTGTGTGTTTTCATTCTAATAAGCCTCAAATCCTTCATGGACACCAACCTTTTGAAGTTAGAAGAGTACCCACTTGGCACTTTCACGGATGCAAGCCATTCACAAAGCTTTCTCTTCTCTTGTCTCGATAATGTGTGCTTTGCCGGAGGTAAGTATGTGCCATTCGATCTTTTCTCGGGGAGCAAATTTGGTCTAATATTCATCTCTTCAAGATCCAACCGTGCTTTTTCACCATCTTTAGTTTTGTTTGGAATGTCAAGCAACGTGTCCACTATCGATTCACAAACGTTTTTCTCAATATGCATAACATCTAGGCAATGACGAACGTAAACTGACTTCCAATATGGAAGTTTGTAAAAGATTGACTTCTTCTTCCAAGGTCCATCGACATCTGGAGTCTTACGTTTTCTCTTGCCCAAAACTACTTTCACATCTTTAACCATCTCAAAAACGGCTTCGCCAGACAAAATCCGAGGAGCGGGTCTTTCTTCGGTATTACCATCAAAAGCCTTTTTTTATTTGCGGTATCGATGATTCGTTGGCAAGAATCTCCTGTGACCAAGGTAAACGGTTTTCTTACCATTCTTCAACCGGATAGAGGCTGTTTCCTTCATACAAACTGGACATCCTATAGAACTCTTCACGGGATAACCAGATAAGTTGCCAAGTGCAGGAAAGCCATTAATTGACCATATCAACATTGCACGTAGATTGAACGTATCTTGACGGTAAGAATCTCTAACTTGTAAACCATCTTCCCACAAGCTTTTTAGGTCATCGATTAATGGTGCCAAGTACACGTCAATGTCATTCCCCGGTTGTTGAGGGCCTGAGATCAATAATGTCAACATTAAGAACTTCCGCTTCATGCACAATTCTGGAGGGAGATTGTAGTTGACAAGTATGACTGGCCAGGTACTATGCCGACTACTCATGTTACTATGTGGGTTCATTCCATCCGTCGACAAACCGAGACGTAAATTCCTTGGTTCTGCACTAAAAGCTGGATGATTGTCATCAAAGGTCTTCCATTGTGGTGCGTCGGCCGGATGCCTAAGTTTGCCATCGTCAACGCGTTTATCATGGTACCAGGTCAAATTCTTAGCATGCTCGGCATTACGGAATAAACGACGTAAACGTGGAGCCGGTGGAATGTACCATAACACCTTAACCGGCACTCATTTTCTACCATTCGATGGCATCTTGCCCTTCTTCCATCTTGATTCGTTACAAACCGGACATTCATCTAAATCTTCATATTCTTTCCGATAAAGGACGCAATCATTTGGACAAGCATGTATCTTTTCATATTACATTCCCAAAGTGCTCAAAGTCTTCTTCGCCTCGTACATACTAGGTGGCACTTTGTTATCCTCCGGTAGAACATCTTTTAGAAATTCTAAAAGAGTCGTGAAACTAGAATTCGTCCATCCTCCCGACGCTTTCATATTCCATAATTTAACCAATACCCCTAATTTTGTATATTTTGTACATCCGACATACAAGGACGTTTCGACATCATTAATCATTTTCTCAAATAACTCCGGGTGGTGAACAAAGTTTTCTTCCAAATCATTGACCATATTGAACATATTATCACCAACGTCTTCCTCAACAATAGGCTCTTTATCTTTAGTACTCGTCTATGAATAATTAATATCGAAAAAATCTTCGCCATGTAAATTCCATGTTTGGTAAGAATAAATAATCTCATAACCGCGCAAATGCCCTCTAACATTATCAATGGAATGAGATCTATGATTACCACAAATTTGACACGGATAAGGAATCTTATCATCTTGTATGTGAGCTTTGGCAAATGACAAAAAATCTTCAACACCATCTTCATATGCTTTAGACAATCTATCAAACCACATCCATTTTCTATCAATGATTTGCAAATCCTAAATCAAGAAATCAAAGCTTTCGAAGTCAAATTGTGCGTAATTTTAAATTGCATGCATTTAATTTTCATTTAGTTAATTAAACACTGCTACCGGCGCACTAAATAATTGAACTATTAACAAAAAAGGCGAATAAACATAAAAACTAAGAGCCGGGAAAAAATAACAATTTGATCATGATAAGTTCGTATATTAAACACCCGGCCTATTGCAGTCTTTAACGTATCAAATGCAATCCCAAAACATACAAAATTAATATAAAATCATAAATAAAAAATACAGAGGAAAACAACATAAAGCTAAGTTTGTGTGATCATTACTTACAAGAGGTATTGATATGATCGATAGAAGATGGTGGCGTCACACAGTGGTGTACCGATTGTTTTTGGAGCTTTCTAGAATGAATTTAGTTCACCACAGCTGCTGTATTGATGTGGAAATATCAGGAGTAACAATCGGTAATGGGAAAACATATCGTGATTTTTCAACGACGGTTTATAAGAAAACCGTCGTCGAAGCCCCGTGCTTCCACGACGGTCTTTGAAGACCGTCGTGGAAGCCGAATTGTGTATGATGACAAAACTTACGATAGAAATGCGCTGTATGTTTGATCTGAGGCTCTCGGCTGCTGCCGATTGAGGTAGAGTGCACGATTAGGACGTAAAACCAACTTAAACAAGAAAACTGCCAGTTCGGGTGGAAACTGGCCAGTTTTCTGGAAAGCCAGTTTTGAGGCCCTTAGAGGCCGAATTGAGAAAAACGTAAAACATGAAAGTTGTAGAGAAGGGATTTTCCTAGTGCGCAACATAGACCGTTTTCTAAAATAAGGCTCTAATGGCCTCAGTTTTTACAAAAATCCGAGCCTGACCGTGCCCAGATTTCATGGACGGCCAGGTGGGTTCAACAGGGGAAACAAGAGGGTTAGAGTCCGAATTAATTTTGAGTAAAACAGGAAAGTTTTAGGATTTTTCGAGATCTAAAACTTTCGTGAAGAAAACTTTTTCAAATTCGACTTAGATTTTTTTAAATAAAATTGGATTTCAAAAAATGTGCAGGAAATAAGAAATTCCTGTACAGGATTTCTGAAAACAATGCAGGAAAAAGGACATTCCTGTACACACACACTGATGATTTGAATATGGAAAGCTGTTCCAAAGGCAGTTTCCAACATTCAATAATTTTTACAAATCCTTTTCAATAGTTACAAATTTTCAGAAGTTGAACAAGGGATTTTGTACATAAAATATGGAGTTTTCCAAAAGTAAGTAAAAGTTGGATTTTGAAACCAAAGTTAAACTATAATCCTAGTAGGGTAAGTTTTAAACCCTAGGGTTACTTAATGTAACCAAGTAAGATATCATGTAGTTGTATGGGGACATGTAACTAAGGTTATATATGAATGTTGGTTATATCACCAACATTTCTAACTTGTACCTTTTATATTATAACAGAAGGTAGAGTGCTGTAGTGTCCTGAGTGGAACAAGCACGTTATCGGACGCAGCGGATAAGGTAAGTACAACTCCGCCTACAGCATAGGCTTTGTTGTGAATACTTACCCAAGTATGTTTGATGTATGTTCTGATGTGTGATATAATGTATGCTAGGAACATGTAATGCTAGGATACGATGTGTGATATGCTAGGATTATGGTGTGAAGTATGATATGATATGTGATATGCAAAGTTTAAGATATGATTATGACTTATGTATGAGTGACATCACGAAGCATGTTCACCAATTCTTAAGTAAGAACAAGATCATGTATGTAATTATGAAAAGCAAGTATGATGGCAAGCGAGCTTGCCTGTGTCGTACCGACCCGCGTTAGGTCGGGTTGGACTATGGTTTGAGTTGGAAATGGACTGGGCGTCCCAATCACTCCATAGTTGCGCGCCCGGTACGGACACTTATGTTAAGGGGCCCATAAGTATGTTAAGATAAGCAAGATAAGTTATGAAAGAATAAGAGAGCATAATGAAGCATAAACGGCATCATGCATGATTATGTTATGTTATGCTATATTATATTATGTTATGCTATGTTATGTTATGCTATGCTATATTGTGTTATGTTAGTAATTGTTTGTGTCGCAGATGTCATAGTTGTACTTGCTGAGCGAAAGCTCACGTTTTACGTCTATGCTGTAGGTAAGCAACCTACGGGTAATCTCTGATACAAGATGGAGGAGCATGGCAAGGCGAGCTGTGAAATGTGGGAATAATAGCCGCTACGCGTTTTGTTATTTTATGTATATTATCTTATGCGCATTACTTTACGCCCAAACACTTTTATTTAGTAAACGTTATTACGTACGTACGTATTCGTGTGAGTTCGCACCGTAAAAAAAAAAAAAAAATTTCCGCTAATTATGCTTAGTAAGTAAGTACGTTAAGTAAGTATGTATGGTGACGGCCTGTGCTAGACGGGTCGTTACAGAGTGCTAGGGGGCTTATTTTAATATCCTTAGGAAATTTTCCTTTGTATATTTAATTAGCATAACACTCTTTTTTTCTTACGAGGTTTTTCTCTTTAGATTTTACTAATAAGGTTTTTAATGAGGTCTATTACATAAAAATTGATTTTCAAAGGCACAGTTTCGACTTAACATTCTAGCATCAGTTTTTACTAGTTATGTGGTTTTTCGTTTGGGTGAAATTTCCCTTTGGGATTGCAATATCTTGGTTTTCTTTCCTTCAATCTAATGTAATTTTATTTTGTTTTGATAAATTGAGTTAGAGGCTTGGTGTGGGATGAGTTAAGGATTTGGGTGCCAATTAATATAGTTAGGATATTGCTTACTCTTACCCCTGATGTCAGTTGTCTTCTCTTCATTAAAAAAAAAAAAAAAAAACACACACACACTTCTCTCTGCAAACATTCCAACTTTGGTTAGTGTTGTTATTTCATCTATCGTAAAATAATATCCCCAATTAAACATTTAACAAGATCTTTTTCCCATTTAATAGCTTGAAATATTTATTAAAAAAAGTCTATCTTCCACACCCCCCCCCCCCCCCCCCCCCATCATTTTCTTTCTTCTTGCTAGTTTTTTTTCCCCTCTCACTAGTAGTATACATATAAGAGAAATCATAATATCTATTCATTATTTATCGTAATTCAATATTTATCATAATTACTCAACCTGATAAAGTTCCCGACTTCGTCACTTCTAAATGTCATAATACATTTGAATGCTAAGATAGAGCAAGGTTGGATAGAAGAAAATTTCCTTCTTATATGTATTTACACGCGTATATTGATGAACACGTCTTTAATTGTTCCTTTTGGTCTCCCATTTCATACAACAACATAATTTTACAACAACAACAACAAGAATAATAAAACTTCGATAAATCTCTCTCTCTCCTTTTTTTTTTTTTTTTTACAGCACGTATGTTTTTGTAGGGATATGCACAAATTTGAAAAAACCCGAACTTAACAATTAAAGTACACGTATAATATCCTGAATTTCGAAGGTACACAAGCTATATAAACTGTAAAGCAAAATTCTAGGATATTTGCATTTTCAGTTCTTTCTTTCGTCCTTTTTTTTTTTTTTTGAAGAATAGACCATGTAGAGATAAGAGACCTGCTAAAAATCCCCTTAAAAGAAAGTGTTAAACATGTTTTGTACTACTCATCTAGCAAGTTTTACTTATATTTTACTTTTAATTTATTTTTATAAGAAAGCATTCGATATCTAGCAATGAGTTGGCCAATTTACTATGTTGCAACACGGCCAATAGGCGTGTGGGTCTGTGTATATTACCCAAAACATAAGCATATGCAGGTTTAGCCATATACACATATATATATATATATATATATTATTAAATTTTACAAGTATGAGGCCTATGACTTTATTAATTTAAGAGAAATGAAAATATTTAGTTTTCGAACCTATGAGTTCTTCTCTAAATCCCTTTCCATCCAAAGTAATGTAGCTTTCCATGCTCAAAGCGGATATAAATGAAATACAATTAGTACAGAAAATATAAATTTCATTTTATGTGGCTGTAGACACTGGTTCAAATGTCTGTTAGAAAAGTTTAACCTAGCTCTAGGAGGCCATCAAATAATTCTGCGACAAAAAGATCTAAGTGGATACTCTTTGATTTGTTCTACAGATAGTAGTATCGGACAAATATTATATACAAAATATCTCAGACTATTCTCTACTTTTTTGGTCCAGAAATAGTGTTCTATATGCTGCACATATATACAAAGAAAAATTTATAGTAAGAAGTGAATTTTACTTTATTGTTTAGTATATTGTTGTTTTAGTCATTAGATTAATTTTTTAATGGTATAATATTGAAAGCAATTTTACGTGTCATTTTGTAAATTTTTAACATGAACACTTACAAATCAAATGTTAAAAAGTTAATCTAAACGACTAAGATAATAACACATCTATTGATAGAGTATAAGTATATAAATATTAATGTAATGAGTTTTGTCATTTACAAATTAAATTATTTGTCTTGTTTGTTTCTTCACACACACATATGTGTATATGTATAAAGCTCATTAGTTCTAACTTTCATTTCAAGAGATAATATCTAATCAAGTGATATGGCAAACAAAGTTCTGCCATTGGCTTTGCTGGCTACCACAACATTTGATTTCTGTGTCGCGGACCTTGCTAGCTCAGGTTGATATCGACGTCCACTACTTGTCGTTAGCTTTAGCAATTTGCATTCCAAAATTGACTTGTTCTAGTCCATCATTAAATCTAGGAAAACTGTAGTAAATAGCATTACTATGAAAACAATTGAAGTAAATAATAAGGAGTAAATAGCATATTAATTTACTAGGTAAATGTAGTAGATTATAAGATGTAAATAAATCGTTTATTTCATTATAAATTTAGTATTTATTACTATATTTTAAAAACGTACTATTTACTTCTTTTTCAAAACGTACTATTTACTTCTTTTTCCCCTCATCCAGAGAGGTACAATTATATTGGTTGAAATACCATTTATAATTTTTTTTTTATTCAAAAGAAGGACAAAAAGGATAATTTAGTAAGTTCGTTTTCTTAATGTTGCTGCCAAACTTTCATCCAAAAACTACTCAATTGTATATATATGTATATATATGTGTGTATATATATATATCTTCGTTGCTTCCTAACCTGTGGACAGACGCATGTGAACGATTTAGCACTACCGAACTCTCATTTTTGGCTAAAGACAAGATAACGATAATTAAGCACGTTTTGCTCGCTTTACAATCAGCGGCAAATTACTTTGTTGATTTCTAGTCGTGATGAGAACCAGAAGATATTAGACCTCCCTCTCTCATAACATATATGTATATAAGTAGACATGCATAGCCAGATATAGATATAGGTAGAGCATATATACATACATTTCTCATCAGATCTCACATTTCCTAATTTTCTTAAGTCAGTGATGGCTTTCAGAAGTGAAAAGCACTCAAGCAAAAGGGCTCCAAAGGGACACTTTGTTGTTTATGTGGGCAAAGAGCTGAAGAGATATGTGGTTCCACTGTCGTTTTTGAGGAACTCAATCTTTCAGCAATTTCTAGAGAAATCCGCAGACGAATATGGCTTTGATAACTCCAACGGAATTGTCCTGCCTTGTGATGAATCCACTTTCAACAGGCTCCTTAACTTCCTGTCTAACACCTAGTTTTAATTACGACTTTATTTGACTCCATGCAGATCTAACTCTGTATCTCTCTGACCCACAGATATGTTTACTTGTGGGCCTCACCTCTGTTATGATGCAGCACTATCGTTTATTTACTTTTCATATATCTGTTCGTAACTTTTTTTTTTCTTTTAAATATTTTGTTGTAGCCCACAAGCCCTGAATTGCCTTGCCAAAACAAGGACGTAGTTTTAAATTTATGCCCTAATATATATATATATATATATATATATTTGTGTGCAAATGCTGTAGTAATGTTACGACATTGATCAGCTTTTGTTGGCAGTGCTAATAGCACCAGTGATTTGATTGTTGATTGTTAGTTCTACCTACCACCGTATAGGCACTCCTAATAATGAGAGAGAGAGAGAAAGAGAGTTTGGTTTAGATGTTGGGATATTCTTATCTGCCTCCCTTGATGGTCAGTTCATCCTTATTTTTCAATGAGTGGTCAATTCATCATAATTGAGTGCAATAAGCTAGTACTTTGTTTTTCCAAAAAAAGAAAAAAAAACGCAATTTTCTTCTTTCTTCTGTCTATTAGCATGGGGGACGTGTCCCGTTTTAGTAACAATTTTTTATTTGTATATTTTTGCTAAAAAAAATACTTTGAAATTGTTATACATGATTAATAATTTCAGAAATTTTCTGTCCACACCAAGAATTTATTTTTCATTGTTTCTCATCACCATCAACTCAATTTTTGTCTTTTCCCTCAAAAGTTTTTTATTTTTTCTGAAAAAATCAACCAAAATCGCTATTTAAACTTACAATCTTAACTCAAACTTACACACCAAACACCCCCATAGTGTAAATATTGGGAAGTTCTATAATTTAACATAAACGAAGTGATGGTACGTATTATGAAAATCAACGAACTCATCAGTGACGGTTGAACAAAAAACTTATGGAAATAAATGTATTTTCTCTTCTTTTATGTAATATAGAGAGGATCTATAAGTCGAGATACTAAAAAATAAAAATAAAAATAATAAGAAAAAGCTGTATCTCTTATTCGCTCAATCACTGTAAACTTCCAGTAAAAATAAAAACAAAGCATTTTGGACGAAAAATAGAAAGTAAATATAGGGGTTACTCCCCTTTCTAAACGAGGAATTACATTTTCATTGAAAAGAAATACACATTTTAATATAATTGAAAGATATAATTGAAAAGAAATACACATTTTAATATAATTTTAGAAATGTACTTAATTTTACAGTCACCTTTGACAAACAACAAATTGTAAAAATTAATTATTTGAGAGGCGATGTATTTGAGAGTCGATTGTTCTTAAAAGGTAAATTAAAAACAAAAAAAACAAAACACTTTAATAAAAGAACAATATTTAGTGGGGATATATTTTAGAAATGTTATTTAAAGGGTAAAGTGGGGAAAAAAAAACTTTAATAAACAAGTAAAAGAACAGGAAAAAGAAGAAGAAGAAGAAGAAGAAGCAAGCATCATTGATGTGCAGACATGTGGGAAATAAGTTAGAAGAGGCCCTTTTTTTTTTTTTTTTTGTCATTTTGTGGTGAAAGTGTAAAAACTTCCTCCGAACATCCACAGTTCTATATACAGTTGTAGATTATAGATATAACATGTCACATGGGTTATATCTTTAATTTAAAAAATCAAACAGTATCTATCATAGTTAGAACCTCAATGATTCTTCCTTTAAAAAAAAAAAAAAAATTATATAGATGTCTAAATTAGACATGTTGATTTGAAATATGTATATTTTTCTTTTTATTTACGTGAATGTCTAAAAGAGTAATTCTAAGACAATACTATCCATCATAAAAAAATGAAAAATTAACAAATAAAGAAATTTCAAAAAGGAAAAAAAAAAAAAGGAATCTAAGACTCCAAGAGGGCTAAAGTTGACTTAATGGAATTGCAAAAAGAAATGGTATTAGAAGGAAATTTTGAAAAACAATTTTGATTTATTGTAAAGAAGGTATAATATTCATAATGAACCAAAAAGGCAATATTTTCTTAACATCAGATTTCACATTAATAAGATTAACTGAAAAAAAAGATTAAACTAAATAAAGAAAAAGAAACATCTAAAAAAAATCTTTCACATAATGAACCAGTTTTTGTCATAAAAATATGTACGATTTTATTTCTGTTAATTTATATAAGTAATAGTGTTTTTTCATTAAAAAAAATTTGATAACATTAATTGTGTTATTTTTCAATTTGTTTGGTTGAAACTTAAATGACAACCATTTAATTTTGTAGTAGATTACTTAAACAAAAAGATGTTTCATAAAGAATTAATTGGTTTTTATACGAAAGTGTGAATATTTTAATTTCCTCAATCTTTATCATAAATATTTTGTGTTGTGTTTATTATTTAGTATGAATCATTATTTTTATAGTAAATATTTTAAATTTATTCTAAGTACTTTGATGTTTATAACTAGTTTTAATTTTTTAAAGATAATTTACATTTATCAACAAAAAATATTCATCATTAAAGTCAAAAAACAAAAAATAAAAAATAAAAAGATTTGTATAAAAATGAAATGATGTCAATCATAGTAAAAGGGTAAAATATGTACTACAGATATTTATTTCTTAAAAAATAGACATATAATACTATTGTTAAAAAATGGATATATATTAAAATGGAACTCTAAAAATGGACTTTTGGTATAATTATTTCTTTTATGTTTTCCTGTTTCAATGATATGCAAAATAATTTTCAGAATAGTTGTAAACATAACTAAATGATAGTTTCACACATGACTTCATTAAAAGGTGAAAAATACAAATTTTCTATCTCTAATTCAAAAATTTTAATTTCAGTAGGGCATTAATATGAATAAATTTTTGAACCAAAACATCATCTTATAATGATAAAAGCTTTAACATTGCCTCGTAATATAATTCTATTTAGTACGGACCAACAAATTCCATGTCCTCTCAGGATTCTCATGTTTAGGAAGTGCTGCATACGTAAAAATTTTGTCTCCAACAATACTAGTTAGAACCAATACACTAAATGAAAGTTCTTATTACACCTTTAGGGGCTAACAAATTAAATTTTTTTAATATAGTTTATTTTCCCTATTGTAAATTGTTTTTCCAAATATTTTTCATTAATAACCGCTCCAATATGAATTAAAAATAAATAAGTATTGTTGATTTTGAAATGGGGGAGAGAAACCTCTCATTTTAATTTGTTAAAACCAGTCAAAGAGCTAACAGAACAACAAAGGTTCAAAGTAGATAGCATATTTTAAAGACATTGAGGTAAATAATATATTTATGATAAATTATTTGTTTGCAAAAGTTTTTTAATGTAATTTTATCGTAAATATGCTTTGTAAATAAATAATCTATCATAAACATGAAATTTATCGCAAACTTTAATTATAAGTTTTGTCACGAATATGCTTCATAAATAAATTTTTTTTTTTACCCTACATATGCTATTTACTATCACCCAAAAAGTTTTCGGTTATTTATTTTTATTATTAGAGAATTTTGATCTATTTCTCTCCTTATTCCTTTCTGGAACTGCTAATCACTTTGCTCATTGTCTTGCAAATTGTTTGGTCTTGGCCTGTGATCACACTAGTGGGTTTTTTTTTTTTTTTTTTGGTTGTGGATGAAAGGATAGGTGATCACACTAGTATAATCATAATTATATTCAAGTGAAAATATAAGATACATGTTTCAATTTGGCCTTCTCATGTTTGATAAGACAAGAAGATAATTTGAGCTTTGATTTTGGCTTGTAGTGAGTTGGTTTTTTAAGCTTGCGTTTAGTTTACCAGTTGGAACTAATTTTTTTTTGGGTTTGAATTGTTTGAATTTTCAAAACTAATCAAAATTTTTGTTGACTTTTCAGAATAAGATAAAAATAAGTTTGAGAAGTTTAGTTTAGAATGATGTTCCAAATATAGGTTTAGTCTTTTATAATTACCTGTGTCGTGCTCCAATATAGTTCAACTGCACCTCCACACCTAAGGGAGAATATCCTTGTGTACTCTTTTTTTTTTAATGGAAATTTATCTGTGTACTAATGTTCTTGCCCATCTATTGCAAAGATATGTTTTTGTTTCTTTTATTTTATAATTTTTCATTTTTACTGTAGTTGATAACTCAAAATTTTGTTAGTGAGAACAATATTTATTATCATCATATTATTTATTTACTATAATAAGACACAATTGTATAACAACAACAAAAAATAGTAAAGACACATTCTAAACAAAGACGTAGCCTTAAGATTTTAAATATATTCCCGTTCTTATTATGTTCATATTCCAACAGATATCCCTAAAAATCCAAAAAAAAAACGTGCCAAATTTGTTTGCACTACCCATTTAGCAAGTGTTACCTTTTTTTTTTTTGGATAAAAAAGCATTCAATCTAGTAAGTTGAGTTGGCCTTTACAATGTTGCAACCCAGCCAATAGGCGTGTGAGAACAATATTTATTATCATCATATTATTTATTTACTATAATAAGACACAATTGTATAACAACAACAAAAAATAGTAAAGACACATTCTAAACAAAGACGTAGCCTTAAGATTTTAAATATATTCCCGTTCTTATTATGTTCATATTCCAACAGATATCCCTAAAAATCCAAAAAAAAAACGTGCCAAATTTGTTTGCACTACCCATTTAGCAAGTGTTACCTTTTTTTTTTTTGGATAAAAAAGCATTCAATCTAGTAAGTT